>CM024241.1:78880480-80197873 GCA_013421045.1 Propylea japonica
TTATTAGACCATCCATCGCGTTAAAAGAAAGCGAAACATAGCACGTATACCTGTCGATTATACCATTGTCGAACTGCACTGCAAAATTCTCTCTCTTTAATGCATTGAATATCGTATGTTTGCGATGTTAATTTCCGAACCTGTTAACCAAGTGGCTAATAAAAAAAAGGTGAAGGCAATTGCGTGGAAGAGGATAAATCTTAATATTTTCAGAGTATTGCAGTATTTCCCATGATAAATCAGCTTAATTCAGCTAAAGAGTTTTATATTATTGTCAAAAATGTCTTATATGGAGTCTTTTAGATAAATATCTTCCTGAAAGCTCATGAAGACTTTTGGCTATCCCCATCATTCTAGTTTTCTCAGAGAGTACGTAAAACTAGGAATAATGGATCACAATCACTTACATTGGCAACATTCAAAAATCATTCATCATCATTCATGTTGGATTAATGATCATTCAGATATGGATATTTTGAAAGTTGTTCTACTCTTCACCAATAATTTTACTTGTCAATTTGTGAGATGGTTAAGAATACTCAATTGATGATCGTAGGGAAATGAAGTCAAGGGCATCAAAAAGGTTATATGTCAAACTAACCTCTTATCTCGCTGATCTATTTTTTACAATCTCGAATCCGTTAAGCTGCGGGAATGTAAGAGTACCTCTATCCATACAAAAAACAAATGGGTTCCAGTAACACACTGAATGAATTTTTAATTACAGACCACTCTCGCGTACTTCGATATTTTATTCGAATAATATTTTACATGCGGGCAAGGTCGCACGTCAATAAAATTACACGTTAGATTTATTTTAGTTCCATTTCCAATGCCGTCAATTTTTTAGAACTTTCTGATTCAATTAAACGGTATCCCGATATCCATTAATAGGCAATTATGCGAAGTAACTGAGTAAGTCATGCTAAATGCGACCAGTTATTTGCTGTCTGCGATTTATTGCAAGGCGAAAATAATATGAGTTGAGACGAGCGAGACAAACAGTTCCCGGTAATTGTCTTTGAATGATAAATTTAATATGCGCAAAAAAATTAACGCACATTATGGAAATCTCAAATTTATCCTACAACTGAAGGTGTGATAATTATTTTTATCAGAATTATGCATGCATATGTTATCCACTTTCAACGTTTTTCTTCAATACAGATGTTTCTTCGAAGCAGGAATAAGAAAAGATGAGATTATCAGATTTTGAATGTATTGGCTCCATTCTGAAATCAGTTGTTTTCGATCAATTCTAGTGATCAATAGTTTTTTGATTTTCTACACTCGATCGCTATGCAACGCGAAACACGCAATTTGACCCAAGAGGAATCTGCCCAAGCGGTAGTTTTGCGAGAAGAAGGGTGGACATACACAATAAGTGCAGAAAGGTTTGGAGTTTCCCATACAAGTGTGTCCAGAATGTTGCAGCGATTCAGGGAGACAGGTATGAATGTCCGAACACCAGGACTGGGTAGAACACGGGTTAAAACTGCCATTCAAGAACGTTACTTGAGAGTTTCTTCGTTGAGAAAACGGTTTGCAACCACTCGCCTACTTCAAAATCAGCTTGAGCAAACTCATGAGGTGCAAATTAGCAATCAGACAATAAGAAATCGCTTCAGAGAATATGATTTAAGGCCTCGTGTCGCGGCAAGAGGCCCAGTTCTTACCCCAGCCTATCGAAAAGTGCGTTTGGATTTTGCGAGAGAGCATATCCATTGGGAAGAGGCTGATTGGGAGTGAGTTCTCTTCACAGATGAGTCTAGATTCTGCCTCTACTATTGTGATCGACGTTTCCTTGTATACAGACGTTCACATGAAAGATATGCTCAGTGCAATTTCCTGAATACTACTGGTTCCGGGGGAGATCGATTATGGGGTGGAATATCTTTGACTGCTCGCACAGACCTAGTGGTCGTTGATAATGGAGCTATGAATTTGCCACATACATTCATTTTTATGCACGATAATGCCAGACTCCATCGTGCGTGCATCGTTCAGGAGTATAGCTTGAAGAGGTTGAAGTCTCTCGAATGGATTGGCCAGCAAGAAGTCCAATCCGATTGAGCAGGTTTGGGACCACCTCAATAGAAGGCTGAGAAGTTCAGAAAATCATCCAGCTACTCTTAATGACTTAGGAATCTAACTCAGAAAAATCTGGGAAGGATTAGATAAGAACATTTTAAGATCACTCATTTTGAGTATGAACCGTCGTTGCCGAGCTGTAATTAACGCAAGGGGTGGGAATACCAAGTATTAAATCACTTATCAGCATTCCAGTATTTTGAAAATTGTTTATTCCTCTTCTTTTACATGAGATTCGGTGAAATCCTGAATTTTTCTTCCATTTAATGTGTTTGTTTCGTTCAAAACCTTTCCGAGAGAACATAAAAGATAAGTTATAAAGTCAATGTAGAGTTAACTATCATTAAAATTGAGATTTTCAGAATGTGCGTTAATTTTTTTGCGCAGTGTATTTTAGTTCTATTTCCAATGCTGTCAATTTTTTAGAATTTTCTGATTCAATTGAACGGTATCCCGATATCCATTAATAGGCAATTATGCGAAGTAACTGAGTAAGTAATGTTAAATACGACCAGTTATTTGCTGTCTGTGATTTATTGCAAGGCGAAAATAATATGCGTTGAGACAAGCGAGACAAACAGTTTTCCCGGTGATTGTCTTTGAATGAGAAATTTATGGATTTTAATGTAACGGAGTTGGATGCAGGGGTTCGTATTCCTGACGTAAGAAAACAGATATTGCAACTTTCAAAAATAGCCCATGCGGTGTATTTTTGAGCACTGGTTCTCCTTAAACGAGTGCTATATCGTTTTGCCTTTCAAAGGGGTTGTCCTAGAAACTTGAAATTTTCAGGGTGAGTTCATTTCCCAAATGGCTCGGTTAAGTTCGTTAACCAGCCAAATTCAAAATTTCTGTTCCTCAATATCTCAGACTAAACTAAACCTATCGAAATAAAATGTTGCAGCTATATGCAAGATGCTCATAATAAGGTTAACTCAAAATTTGGTATCCATAGTGTAAACAGAACCATAGAAAATCGAATTGGAATATTGAAAATAAGAAACTTCATGTTTCCATAAAAAACATCCGATTCGGATGAAATTGATTTTATAAATAAAGATTCATTCACTGAATGTTATGTAGAATCTGAGGCCATAGTGGTAACAGAACCATAGAAAGTTCAATTGGATCAGTGCACCCTTATTGAAATAGAGGATGTTTGGAGACCAATAAAACGTTCTAAATTGAGGAGGAAGAACTCGAATCTGAGAAGAACCAACCTAATTTAACTACGACACATATCATCTTAGTTGAGAAATCATGCCAGTGACATCTGACACAGAATTTGTAAAAATTCAATTCTCTGACAGTAAATGTCCGAAGCTGTTCGCATTAATTTTGCTGAGTTTTGAGTTCAATTTTGCGATTACCCTAAAGACGGCTGGCGAATGCTTGCCGAAACGTTGGATGAAACAATCCAAGATAATGGAAACAGCCCAAAAAATCTTTCAACATCATTCTCCACTTTGATCAAAACAGTTTGTTATTCCTCCTTGGACGATACCAAAAGGTGGTTCATTACCTTGATGATTAATGAATTACAGTCGCCTCCTGGTGAACCCGTGGGCCGGTCCTATCTCCTCCGATCGGAAGGACAGAGCAGGTCCGTTGGCTAGGGAACGTCGTATCCACAGCGCAATGGTCCCGCTTCCTTCTTCGTGAAGAGCGTGGGTGCGGGCGAGGCCGCTCTGAGCAAATTTAGACATCTAGGGTAATAATAATATCTCGCAACATCGGCGTAGGGCACGGCACAACCGCTATATCCGAGGATAACGCGAGATGGGGCAATAGCTGAAGGGTGTTATTCAAATTTTTGGATTGATCATTTTCCTAATGATGAATCGTTAGATTTCCGTCGTTAGGGAGAGTGACAGTATTTTTACACTGTGACCAAGGAAGTCTTTTTGGGCAATGATAACTCTGAGATCGGACAGAGAACAGAATTTAAAAGTTTAAATACACTCACCGGCAAATTATCGATCCACTCAAAAAGTCGAGGAAGTTTATTAATTCATAAATATGCTATTGCAAGTCTGATTCGATGGAATTTTTTTTCAATTGTAGTATGATCATCCCCAATCATTCACCAGTTTTGAATTTCAAGAAAACTTGGAGTAAGTCATTTTATACAGGGTGGAACAAAATATGTTTTTTTATCTTAACTTAATTTAATTTTTCATTTATAACAATATAGGAATTTTTGTTGAAGATACAGGGTTTTCAGAGCACCATAACACTCCACAAATTCGCCATGGCTATGAAAGTACTTTCACAGATTCAACCCTCAATTCGAACATTATGAGAATAAACTAAAAAGTGAGTGGAAACATACACCAAGAGAAGATTTAGAGCAATATGTTGTTCCGTATGCAACCTTTATTGGAGACGATTTCGTGTTAATGCTTTGTAATGCTCTTCCGGATCAACCACATGTAATGTGGCTAGGATCGCCAGAGAGTATTTAGCAGAGGTTGATATCCAAGAATTCAACTGGCCTGCTCTAAGCCCAGATTCGAACCCAATTGGACATATTTGGATGCTCTTGGGAGGAAAATTCGATCTCGCGTACAACTCTTGAGAATTTGCAGCAGCTCAGTGATGCTCTTATTGATTCAAAATCTTAATGAGGAAATGCCGAGACCAATAACACCTGTTATCGACACTTGGCGGAAAACACATTGTGTTTTCGACTTAGTTTTCAGTTTTTTTCTCATAAGGTCAGAATTTTAGTTGAAGTACCGTTGAAGCCTCAGCGTGATTTGATGTTTCTGAAAACCCTGTATCTTCAACAAAAATTGGTCTATTGTGATAAACGAAAAATTAAAATGTCAAGAGAAGACGTGTCTTGATTATGAATCAGAAATCACACGGTGGAATAACTGGAACACACTAGGATGGTTCTAAAGTTGGGGTAAAAAAATTGATTTAGTTTCACCATGTATGAAATGACCTTCGCCGAATTTTCGTGAAGTTAAAAAATATGGTGGTTCACTAAGAATGAATATACCGTCAATTGAGAAAAAAAATTCAATCGAATCGGACTTCAAATTACATATTTATGAATTAACAAACTTCATCGATTTTTTGAGTGGATCGATTATTTTGCCGGTGAGTGTATACTGCAATATTATTTCTAGGAACAGAAACTTTTATAATATAATATCCAAAATGATGCTCACAGACACTAAGGAAGAATAAATGATCTATTTCAACTTTTCAGTCAGCAAGCTGACTTAAAATATAGATTTTTTAACATCGACGGATGAAATTGGCTTTATGATGCAGGACTTATAGTCAGCAGAAGTTTCTAAATATTTTCTTCTTAGAAAATTGATTTGAGCTTGTATAAATCTATTACTTGCTCAATAAGTGGCAACACGAAGAATGACGTTGTCTTATGAATGGCACAGACAATCGAATCGCTCCGATATAAAGTTATATCGCATTAAGTTTTCTGAAGAATCATAACATTCAGAAATTCCTGCACTGCCTTTGAGTTAAAATGAAAATAAATTATTTAAGAACATGTTTTACATTTGTGTACGTTCAGCTGGCTTGATGATGGAATAAATTCCGAAATCGATAGCCGAAGAATACATTAAATGATATACCTATAGTGTGTTCAATTACATTTCTGATTCTAATTCAGAGAGAACATACTATGAAAGAATTCATTCATAAAATTCTGCGATTGGATTAATTCAAAGCATTAGCTGAAATATTCATATCGAAGAGCTTGCTTTTCCTTGGAACAAATTTTCTTTTTTTTCAATTGATTTGTCTGAATATCTTGAAAGGGCATTTGGGAAAATAAAACAAATCTGAATGTTCTTCTGCTTAAAATAATCTATGTATATTTTTTTCAACGAAAAATCGAATTCTCCAATTATAATATAATTGACACTTAAAATGAAGAAGAATATGTTTTAGGTATTTGGGTTTTTAAAGTGATATTCAAAACATTTCATAACTTGCTACATTTCTATGTATTCATGATATCCAATATAATATTCGTTTCGATCATAAATTCAATCTATTCCATAAATATTCTAATTGAAATCCAAAATAGAATGTTTATGTCATCTAAATTTTTTTTGTTAGCCCATATAGGAGGCATATTATAATCTAGTACCTAATGGTATAATCTCAACTTAACATTGTTGAACTTTTCGTCTGAATATTTATCTCACCATTTCAATCTTCGAACTCAAAGCTACCCTGAATATTTCAAACGTTTACGTTCTTATTTATTTAAGGTTTTATTATTTATAAAATAAAAATAATATTAATCGATTCGATCCAACCATATTAGATTAACTCATACTTCGGAGCTAATCTCGTTTAACCTTTGTTCATTTTTATTTATTATTTAAGTATTTGAAGTATACAGTATGTGGAAATTTAAAAGAAATTCATTTTCAGATGATAGCAATGAACATCGGTTGTCCGATTCCAACCAATCTATATCATTTGATGCAATAATCAGTCATCTGTAAATGTTGAAATCGTTCAATGAAATGTATTCTATTATGTATATCAGACAACGACCATATTAGCACTTTTAACTACAAAAAGTGCTGAATATTGCTTACTCCAAAACATAATCTCAAATAACCCAGAGAAGCACAGAAACTAAAATAAATGAAACTGACAGATCTACTCCATAATATTCACAGCGGCCGTGGTGATTTATACCCCTCATTTTCAACGTCTAACTTCATATCTTCATTCTGTATCGCGTAACATCCATCATTAAAAGTAGCAACAAAGATGTTTGTAAAATGAAGGGGCGATGATGAATCTCCGCACAGCAAGACGAAAAAGAACGAGAAAATGTGCGTCGAGTTCTCGCGGTCATTTTTAACTAAATTAGCACACTTTCTTGTACGGGGGAGAAACAGAAAGTTTAAGCACTGAATAAGTTAACTTAATGGAATTCATTTTTTTCTTTTGTTATGTTTTTGACATTCATTATTTTTTCTCAGATGTAATGCAACCAAACAATGAGGTATTCAAATCGTGATGAGAGATTTTATACATTCCACTGTTCTCTATTGATGTAAACCATGTGGTTCTTGTCGAGCATGAGCGAATGATTCTTCCTATAAATCAGGAAGAGCCCACTTCTCAATTTTATTACTTCTCTATTTTGTGGATGATCCATGTGTGTTATTCATATTAAAACCTTCAAATAGTTATTCAATCAACCAGGTTATTAAAGACAGCGACTAATTGTCAAGATATTTTAATGCGTGAGCGGAGCGAACGCGTTAATAGTTCGAGACCATTAGTCGCTAGATTAATAACCGTGTTGATTACAAGATTTTTCTGACGATCTCAACATGAATAGTGCATAAATTCTTGATTAAAATACATTCTCATTTTGCACAAGACATAAATTTGACAAAATGGAATTTCTATGTTTCTATGTTCCAGTAGCGTTTTGACATTTCTCGTAGTGCTCGTAGTGCTACCTTTGTGTACGGTTGCCATGAGGATTGCAAATTAAAAAGGCTTAAAAATTCAGCATTAAAGTGGGTCATTAATGCTCAATTTTGTACACATTAAAATCATCTTTTATTTCGAGGTCGGCGGAAAAAGTAATTTAGTCGCCTCAGATAATATAATGAAAAAAAAATGTTCTCTTATTCATTGCTTCGGTTCTGTTTCACACATCATGACGAAAAAATGATTCGTTCTTTCACCGGTAGGATGTGGAAAAATGACCGATAGCAGAATTTGAATTTCAATCGATTTTTCTCTGACATAACTTGAAAACTGATCAACATCCGAAATGGAATAGCGATAAGATGGATTTATGCTGATCACATGTAATCTGGCCAATATTTTTAGTTGGCTTATTGTTGAATTTGTGGCCAGTCAAATCGTACAATTTCTCAACGCATAAGTGATTGCACATCTACAATGAAGCATTCTAGTTTTGCCTAAAGGTTTCTTACTTAGGAACTTCCAACCTAGAGTGGTTTTGAACATTTAAATAGATGGAGCAGTCAAACATATACAAGATGAAATAAATACAAATATTTGTATGCTTCATAACTATATAGTTCGTTAGCTTTTCGAAACAGAACGGCTTGAGAATATATTCTTAGGTGCCCAAAATATAAACAACGTCACTACACGAAGATCCTTTCAATTATTAACTTCAGAAACATTTAGATATATCGCTAATATTTTAATGTACCTACATATGAAGCGTTGATGAAAAAGGTATATGGAAATTCCTCAGCTTGTTAACCAGAAAATATATTCTAGTTTTGCAAATTGCAAATGGTTGATTCAGCCAAAAAACGCAGAAGTATTCTTAGAAAGGGTCTGTGATTAAAATCCTTTGCGTAATGATACATATCGAGTAAAAAAATGACGAATTTCAAACACGTATTCATCATTCATTTCCACGAAATAATAAATTTTTGTTAACATATACTTCAAAAATGGAGCGAATAAAAGTTTTCGGCTACAGTTCGATTAAAGGTCGATCCACACATTTCAGTGACGTGACGACGACGTTGCTGTCAGTGCTGCGCTCCCTTCAGTGTAACCCGTAATGAATTTTTCACCATCCACACAGCAACGCACCGTGTCGTCTGTGTCAGTGTTTTTCCATCATTGCTTGGTCCGGTCTAAGCGAGTTTTCAGTTTAGATCTGGTATCGACGTGAATGTAATTGTTTTTGGAAATTAATTGCTGCTCTGAAGATATTATTTTTGGAGGAGAAAGAAGAAAAAAGAAAAGATGATACATTCCATATGACGTTTGTCCAAATTGAAATATTCTCATGGCAGCAGTGCACCGTGATCACCGTCTTTTCTGTTTGCTTCAAATTTTTATTGAATGTCACTCTACGGCACGTCACGTCACTGAAATGTGTGGATTGACCTCAACTCGGACTTATTTGCGTCCAGTTGACATTTACTGAACCAATTTCGAAAACAAGTAACATTGAACACCTTTATCAGGATTGGTAATGTGCCGGTATCCATCCATCCATCTAAAGGGTAATGGGACGACAAACTCGATTCATCTTCGTTGAATTGCCTTTGTTGTCTCAACCGATTTTTGAATATTCTCACTGTTCGAATTAATAATATTTCAATCATTTAAAAGTCCCACAACTAGCAGGACAGCTCCCGTACATCTATCCACATACTCAGCGGCGGTCCGCGACGTTACCTGTGAGGTCTTCAGGCCGGATTAAAATTTTCACTTATTACAGTCCGGTAGCAGCATTCTTCTCGGCTTCTTCTTTTCTGCTAGAGGTCGTTAGAGCGAATTGTAGAGGGCAGTGCTTTAGGACAGAGATGGATCTCGAACAGTGTCGTAATTATAGCAATATCCATGTATAAAAATTATTGGGAGTTGAAAGATACTGGTTGTATCTCAGGTTTTCCATGCTTGATTATACATTTTCATTCAAATACATAGTGTTTTTTTGAGGGTTATACTGTACCTATATTTGATATTATTTCGAATATGATATCAGAAAAAGCAATGATTGTTAAAAAGAAATGAATTAGTACTCACGAAGGGTTGTGTCGGGGTTGCTGAATAACTGACCTGTAAAAAATAAGAAATTTAATGATTATAATAATAGTTACATGGAATGAGTATCACATTCTTATGCAGAAAATATTCTTATTTGTACATAACTCTTATTATTATAAAGGTACAATTGGGTTGATATAGCAGTTGAAAAACAATTATGATAAATAATTTCGTAGAAAATGCCGGGACAAATAGTAACCCAACATCAAGGAGCTGTTGAACGCCCTCCTATAAACATACTTATCTTATGCATGTCATCAATTCTCATACAATAAAATAATAACCCGCCTATTCAGTTCCAAATAAAATGACTCTTACTCAATTCAACTGTTGCCAGACATCGATCTCAAATGTGAGTCGGATGCAATTTCATCTGAGAGATATTGGATCGCAGGCACTCAAATTAATCACCTAACCATTATAATTAAGGTTTGACCTTAGATAAAGTTTTAGGGTTTGACCATCTGAACAAACAGAACCATGAAGTTAGCTTCAATTTGAGAAGAGGTTGTATGAGTTGAATTTTAAGTATGAACACTGAACGTTCACTGTGACTTTATGGTGCACCTATTGGCATCATCTGCCTGATATATATTCTTTTGAATTGAGAGCTAACAAAATACAATACATGAAACAAAAAAGTCCCCAGCTGAGGTTGGCGCAGAACGGGGTACCATAATATTCTGGCGTATGATACCAGAGCACAGGGAAAAACCTCAGTAGAAAAAACCCTGTCTCGCCGTTTTTACAAAATTGAAACTTAAAACTATTCAAATAAATACCTTCAAGGTTTATATACAAAATACAGAATTCATGCTCTTGGCCAGGAAGATGTTTTGAACCAGGTCTGGCATTCCAAGTTATGATTTTTCGAATATTCTCTTCTTCTAAGACCGCTACAGGACCCTATTGGAGGGAAATCATCTCCTATAGATTTAAAAGAGGTATTTCCTCCTAATTATCGAATTCAATTTCGGAATAATGATGAAAAACGTGTAACAAACTTATGTCAAAATGACCTAATAATGCCTGATAACCATAGACATATTGAATGAGGTGAAATGATCTGACCAGTCGAGACTCTGTGCTGAGATCTATCTATAGCGGACTGAGATCCAGTGCAACCTCTACTACATCTGTCAAGTGCAACGTCATACTCATACCTAATCAACTCAGCCTTAGAATGTTTGTACAGCCTCTGTAAACTTGTCCTTTCGCTAGTTTTTGGCAATCAGACAAAAAAAGTATGGTAAAAGGTCTTACCACAGTATAGTTTCTATGGATCATACAAGGTTTTGAACTACAAGCTAAGATTGGTGAAGGTAAAATACATTAGAAAACAAACTACTATTGAGACCAATATACGCCTTCCTATAAACATACTTATCTTATGCATGTCATCATTTCTCATACAATAAAACAATAACCAGCCTATTTAGTTCCAAATAAAATTACTCAACTCATTAATCGATTCCACAACTCTTACTCAATATCAATTGTTGCCAGACATCGATCTCAGATTTGAATCGGATGCAATTTGATCTGAGAAATATTGGATCGTAGGCACTCAAATTAATCACCTGACCATTAATAATTTTGGTTTTACCATTTGAAGAAACAGAACCATGAAGTTAGCTTCAATTTGAGAAGAGGTTTTATGAGTTGAATTTGAAGTATGAACCCTGAATGTTGACCGTGGCTCCATGGTGCACCTTTTGGCCTCACTTTCAGCTCAATTGAGGTGGAATGATCTGGCCTTCGAGACTGTGTGCTTAGATCTATCCACAACGGACTGATATCCAGTGCAACCTCTACTACATCTGTCAAGTGCAACTTCCAGCTCCTCTCATACTTAATCAACTCAGCCTTAGAATGTTTACACAGCCGCTGTAAACTTGTCCTTTCTTCAGTTTTGGGCAATCAAACAAAAAAAGTATGTGATAATAGGTCTTACCACAGTATAGTTTATATGGATCATACAAGGTTTCGGACTACAAGCTAAGATTGGTGAAGGTATAATACATCAGAAAACAAAATACTATTAAGACCAATATACGCCCTCCTATAAACATACTTATCTTATGCATGTCATCATTTCTCATACAATAATACAATAACCCGCCTATTCAGTTCCAAATAAAATTACTCAACTTATTAATCGATTCCACAACTCTTACTCAATATCAATTGTTGCCAGACATCGATCTCAGATGTGAATCGGATGCAATTTGATCTGAGAGATATTGGATCGCAGGCACTCAAATTAATCACCTGTTTCGTCACTAACAGACCGAGTATATTACACAAAGTTGATTGAATGTTGCCATTTCATTAACTGGGAGTTTTTATGGCGTACCAAATTTATGACAACGAAATAGGATACGACCTTAGATTAATCAGCGTTGCCAACATAAAATGTATTGGTAATTACCATGAGTAAGGGAAGCTGATGATGCTAATTGTACTCGAGTAGTCGATGATGGGAAGATGCTTTATCAGACTGAATGTCTGAGAGGGAATTTCTGAGAAATCCGAGAAAATGTCATCTTATAATTACTGGTAATCACGGTATCCTTGATAGGTTGAGATGGTATCGTTCAAACTCATACTGGAATGTGTTTCAATAAGAATTTCCGTGTGATTTTGTTGGTTCATTTTGCTTGACCATTTCCGTACAGTTTACATGGGATAGATGATCACTGTATATCGCAGAGTAGAATAGTTAAAGATTACACAGCAACTTGAACTTGTAACTTACAATTGTTCATAGATCTTGACATAAGTTTGTCACACGTTTTTTATCATTATTCCGAAATTGAATTCGATATTTAGGATGAAATACCGCTATTTGAATCTATGGGAGATGATTACCCTTCAATAGGGTCCTGTAGCGGTCTCAGAAGAACAGGAGATCCGAAAAATCATCACTTGGAAGGACAGACCTGGTTTAAAACACCCAAGAGCATGAATTAAGTATTTTGTATCTGAATATTGATGGTATTTATTCGAATAATTTTAAGTTTCAATTCTGTAAAAACGGCGAGACAGGTTTTTTTCTACTGAGGTTTTTCCCTGTGCTCTGGTATCATACGCCAAAATAGTATGGTACCCCGTTCTGCACCAACCTCAGCTAGGGACATTTTTGTTTCATGTGTTGTATTTTGTTAGCTCTCAATTCAAAAGAATATATGAGTTGTATTTAGATTTGATTCTCTTGATTTTGGAGATCAAGTATTATTCACAAAAAATTTGACAATTAATTATATTATACGGGATATTCCAAACACATCGCCTTCAAATTCAGGATATTTTAGTCCCTGAGTTATTCGATCTGTTAAAGGTCTTATTGGCCTTCGTCTAGATACAGGGCGTCACATTGCAGATTGTTGATTGTTAAAGGGGTTACAATACACTGCGACATTTGGTTTAGGTTTAGTCTATTATGTCCTTCATCAGAGCTGTTTTAGCTACACTACAGCTTTCTTTAGATCAAGATCCTCAATGAACTCTACTATCTTAGAGGGCTTTCAGTGATGAGTTCACAAACTTACACTGAGAGTAGAGTAAGAGTATATAAGATTAAATCAAGATCGAAACATTGCTATTGTATTCATATAGATAGTTATACTTGGAATTTTTTTACGACCATTCAAGGATGACAACACCTTCCAGTATTTCTTTCATTCTTTCTAAGAATTCCTAACTGGGAATATCGACAATGTCAACATAATATGTAAAATAATATTCTCAATTAAATCATAATACATGCCAATACTCTCATTTTTAAGTATCAAACAATTCGATTTAGTTAGGTAGTTAAGATTATCTCAAAATTTTTTTGGTTTATCGTGCGAAATCCGAAATATTCACCCAAAATGAATAAAAACGACAAATAAAGTTTCAAATTCGAACATTATTTTCACATTGCAGTTTCATGAGTTATAGATATAATGTATATTTTTATTTATTTTTGAGTATTTACGGGTATTAGGTACTTGCAATCTATGAAACTTGTAAATTTTCAGTTTATCGTGAGAAAATAAAGATATTAACTCAAAACGGCTAATAAACGACGAAAAAAGCTTTAAACTCAAACCAGAAATATCTTCTCTAATGAATGACAAAGAATGCATAACGCTTTAAATTCAAATAACAGACAGTACCGAATACTCTGCAAAAAAGAAAGATACGTGGAGCAGTTTCTGAACGCTTTGGAGTAAGCCGAGCATGCTCGGAGTAAGTTTATGAAAGCAGCCAAGAAGGCTAGATTTGCGTTTCTTCTATAACTTACTTGCTCAAGACCTCATTTGCGCAAGCTCGCAACTGATCAAACAAAAATATCCTCCTCCTTTTCACAGAATCTACACTCGCCAGTTTCTGCTCTGCCAATTCTTATCGTACTTTCTTCAAGGCGACAATTTCCAGTGGGGAGGCGTAAATCATTCGTGCTGAGGTCCAAATGCTTTTAGGACCATGCTATTTTTAAGTTCATGGCATGATATTTTCCGGCAAATTCCTCCAGAATGCATTTTTTCAGTTCATTAGTAGCTCAACTACCAGCATGGTAAACTAACACACACCCTTAATAGTATCTTTCTAGATTTTTATCCATAGATTTTCTGATTGAGAGTCCCCTCCTTCAAGGCAAAATGCATGAAAGTGGTATCACACAGAGCACCAATGGATAGCCATTTCGTCCTTATTAGGACTCATCAGCACAGGATAGCTCTGAATGATACAAGGTTTTCTTGGAACTTCAAGTGAAATGGCACCTTTTTAAGGTATAAATATACCGAAGACGCCATCTCTAGTTCCATACGAACAACCTTCTTCCATAGTATGAACCTTGTTCGAAGTAGCGAGATGTTTACCATTTGTCGCATTGAATGTACTTGCATTTCGCAACTTTTACGTCTTCAGTCCACGACGCGGTGCGCTCAGGGTAACGTCGTAAGTAACTAATAAAAAGAGGTTTAACGCGTAACATCGCCATGTATACAAAAATAATTAGAGCAGAGATTACAAAAGAATAACATTCGAATATATACTTTTCCTATCAGACTTCAATAAACATGTAAACAAAATACAAGCAAAACATAATGAATAATTGCGACAAACGCTAAAACTCCTCACACCACTTCGGTGTTTTCAAAATAACAAACATAACTGTCATTATTCACTTTATATACCGTCGATAGCCATTCCATAGCCCCTTCTTTAATAAACATATGTTCGTCCGTTGCAATAATTTAATTGCAAGGTCGTCTAGATTCAAGATCAGCCATTTCAATTATTGCCGCTGCCATGGAGCAGCCCACTGGTGATAATTTGAATCGCAGAAACGAGACGATCTGGTTACCGAAGTAGAACTAGGTACCATTCAATTTTTAATTCTTGCATATGGGATCAACTTTGTATCAAGGTTCTTTCGGATGCTGGAGGGTGAGTTCGTTGATTGTTGAAGTATGTCTCTGCATCACACGTCTGAAAAATGTCTTCACTTCACTCGATTGAGCTCATAGATATTCGTTTCAATGAACATAGTACGTTTTTAAGAGTCATAAACTACTATCGTCTAGACGATTATGAATTTATCAGTTACAAAAAAAACGAAATATTTCAGAATTTATTTTGTTGCTATATGTTGTTTTTCAGAGGAAATTTTGATATATCTAGAAATGAGGAGTACTAGTAGTCTTATAATTTTAGTCAACGAGTTGAGGGTTTTTCGACTACCCAAAAAGAGCAGATTTAAGACAAAATCATTAATCGTACTAACAACTTAATAAATTTCGTTTAGTAATCTAAAATTCATCAGGAGCAAGGATACACTCATATAGGAAATATTGAATGAAGTTTAGATCACTAACGAAAGATATTGAGCTTTGAGTACAATTGATGATTTTGTTTTAAATCTGCTCCTTTTGAATAATCGAAAAAATCCTTAACTCATTGACTATAATTATAAGACGACTAGTACTCTAGTACTTGTCATTGTACTAAAAGCTAAATATATTTCGTTTAGTAATCTAAAATTCATCAGGAGCAAGGATACACTCATATAGGAAATATTGAATGAAGTTTAGATCACTAAACGAAAGATATTGAGCTTTGAGTACAATTGATGATTTTGTTTTAAATCTGCTCCTTTTGAATAATCGAAAAAATCCTTCACTCATTGACTATAATTATAAGACGACTAGTACTCTAGTACTAGTCATTGTACTAAAAGCTAAATATATTTCGTTTAGTAATCTAAAATTCATCAAGAGCAAGGATACACTCATAAAGGAAATACTGATGAAGTTTTTGTACAATTGATGATTTGGTCTGAAATCTGCCCCTTTTGAATAGTTGAAAAGGTCCTTAACTCATTTTCTAAATCTTTATCTCAGATTGCACTATAACCACACACAAAAAACTTCGCTTTTCAAAAAAATGCTTGCTTCAATTTGAAGAGAGGTTGAATGAAGAATTACCTATGACTAAGTATTTGGTGTAGATTTTGGAATAGTGGCTATCGAATTGAGAACGACTCTAGTCAAGCTCACGGAGAGAATGAAAGTAGGAGAGAAATAAAAAAAACGACATAACGTTCAGCCCAAGTGAGGTGAAATGAATTCGCCATCGATACGGTGTGATTCGTCCCTGTTAGACATATTTGAGTGATTTTAAAATTATTCCATGTCCCTGACCAGGAGCTGTAAGATATATTCGGAGGTAACTATTACACCCTTTTGTTTCTATATGTTCAGCGAATTGAGATCCTGTGAAACCTTTACTCCATTTCTAGAAGTTCCTGTCATACCTAACCAAGCCAGCCCAAGAAGTTTTTACAGCCTTTATTAACATCTCCTTTCTTCAGTTTTGGGCAAATGTGATAATGGGTCTTACCACAGCATGAATATCCAGTGGAACATGAAAGGTTCAGTTGGGCCAAAAAATCAATGGCATATCCAAAATGCCGTTTGGGATAAGGTATTTGCGAGGTAAGGCCCACTGCAAGTCTTCTGGGTGCTACGTTCATTATTTGTCGCTTTCAGGGAAAACAAACCAAGTTGTCTCAACTTTTTTCTATGGACAGCTGAACAATCGCAAAGCAGGCGTTCAGCAGTTTCAATGGCTAATTGGCAGAAGCGACAGTTATCACAAGGAACTTTTCCCATAGTCAACAAGTCATAATTTACGGGACAGTGTCTCGTGAGTGTATAGTCATTTTCTCTGGTTCTAATTTATTGAATTAGGAAACCTTTTCGGACATTTGCCATGATAAAATCCCTCTCTTCTGATCGCATTTTTTACTGCCTGCTTTGGATGACTAGCTGAGAAACCGCAACATCTCTGATCTAACGAATGGGGTAATACTTCCTTCTCTTGACAATCGATCTGCCATTTCCTTGCCATGCACTTCAGTATGATCAGGATCCCATAAAAGGTTTACGTGGTTGTTCAGCCTGAGTGCATTGAGTAACAGTATACCGATTTGGAAATTCACATCGAAAACATACGATATACAAGGCATCAGACAGAGAATTCTTCCCTCCAGTTGCACAGATGAATAGGCGAGATAATCAAGTGCGATAACTGAATGAATTCAACTGCCCTACTGCAAAAATCTAGTCTTGTCTCTCTCTTATCGCAGTATTGTAGGGAACCCGCACACAACGTTTAGAATTTTTAATTTGTCAGGCTGCCCGTAATACTCGATTCAAGTATTTATTGTTGCCTACTATACTAAAGAACTACGCCCCTCTAAACGATAAGAGAGAGACAAGAGTAGAATAATGAAGTAAGAAAACTGAATTCAGTGTGTTAGAGCAAGTGATCGTCTCGACTATTCATCTGTGCAACTGGAGGGAAGAATTCTCTGTCTGATGCATTGTATATCGTATATTTCAGATGTGAATTTCCAAACCTGTATATAGTCCAGACTATAGCTTTGACCGAACTACCAAGTAGTCAACCACTTTTAGGGTTGCTTTATTGTTCTATCTTTTCTTTAGATAGGTATGTAGTCGACTGTTCTGGTTTAATCGGGTTCGGGTTATTTGGGTTGCAGTCAATTTCAAGACGAAATACTCTTGTTTCTTTAGCTCGAGCTTTCGGACTAATTTAGTCCTTCATCCGGAGCAGCTATAATTTCAAAAATTCACATTAACAATATTACATACACAGTTTTTTTCTAGAGTACTTACAATTTGAGGTTATCTTGTTAAAGTTGTGATCTATCTATCTCTCTAATCTATCTCTTTCTTTTCTGCAGATGGATCTCGTACATTGTGACATGAACCCTCGTATGGCGAAGGTTGACATGAAAACGTTATATTTAAACGATAATATTTTGGAGTGGAAGTCAGAAGTTAAATACCTACGAATAACACTGAATAGCAAACTTCTGTGGAATAAGCATATTGATACTGCTACTAGCAGAGCTAAAAGGGCTCTAATGGCGTGCGGACGCCTGTGCGGCAAAATTGGGGTTGTAACCCAAAAATCCTGCGATGGATGTACGTCATGATAGTGGGACCTATAATCACATATGGAGGGGCCTATGAATAACACTCATTGGCCCAGAACCCTTCTGTGGAATAGGTAAATGTACCTATAAGAAGGAGTTTCTGGAAAAGGAAATCCGAGAAGGAAAAACTTTGGCAGAATCTTCCAGCGATGGATCATTCCACTAAGTTCCTTCGGAACTTTGAAACAGGAAGATCCAAAATATATTTGCATCTTGATAAGAAACAATTACACATCCTCCTCGCTTTCTTACAAGACATGGGATTATCAGATACTGACGAGTTTAAGTTCTGTGGAGAGGAGGAAAAAACCTCCATTCACCTAGTCACGGAATGCTTTGCCATTGTGAGTCCAAGGGGAGAATGCCTTCGGTGAAAACTTGTAAGAGTGAGGAACGAGCCTTGTTAAAGCCTTCACAGATATGGATTTCATCAATCTCTGGAACTGGAAAGCGAGCTGTAAGTATGTAGTCAACTCTGTAAGGGGGCACAATAGTCACAGTGAACTGTAACTATAAACTATATGGCGAAGGTAAGTTGAACTGAAAAATCGTACACTCCAGCTCCGACTCGTCCGTCGCCAGTTTTCGGGCCATCAGTTCATTCACCCCTGACATGCAGGAAAAACTATTTCGTCGTTATTCCACTCGAAAGAATAACAAACAAATCAAATATTGAATAGTACTGAATACGCGTACTTGGTTTCTCGAAACAAAATGCTAAACGAAAGACTTCTCATTACATTTAC
This sequence comes from Propylea japonica, assembly GCA_013421045.1. Classification (NCBI taxonomy): domain Eukaryota; kingdom Metazoa; phylum Arthropoda; class Insecta; order Coleoptera; family Coccinellidae; genus Propylea; species Propylea japonica. The sequence goes on from CM024241.1 coordinate 78,899,402, forward strand.
CAATTTGGACCCGTTTGTTAAACACTATACTTGGTATATCGGAAACCCAAACCATCCATGCATACCAGATTGTGCTCAATGATCGCTGACCCAATATAGACTTGGCATTCCGTCCGGTTGGCAAAAAGCCACGCCACGAGGTGACTGCAGCGCCCGTAAAAATCCAGCAGACGTCCTTCACAGGTTCTCATTAATTTTATTTATCGATTCTCCTGCTGGAGCGCACCCGTTGCTTCTTGTAACGATGTCGTTAACAGAAGACACCATTGTTGGATGGACGGATGTCAGGGCACGTATTATTTGTCATGAAAAAATGCGGAAGGTACTGCCTTGGGGTCACGGTTGAAGATCTGGTTGTTATGATCGTCTTGACGCCCTTGAGAGCGGTTTGATTTGAATGTGGCCTTAAGAGATGTCTGATGCCTATTGAAGTGAACTTGCTTGGTGATTTTATTTTTTATGGTGAGGTCCAACTTCGATGTAGTTGAAGGTAGAGCCATGAATGCTCAATACAAAACATAATTTTAGGTGTACAAATAAGTTTCCGCGGTTTGTCAAAAGATGGCCCCACCAGAAGGTTGTGGAGAAATTGTCAGATGTAAAAACGTAATATCCCAAGTTTAGTCATCTGGCAACACCATAACCTTAAAGAACTAGTGATTCCGTATCAGCATCACGTAATTTTTTTCGTGCAAAAATGTCAAGTTTATTCCGAATAAGCATCATTGGCGGAGCTTTGGATTTACTTCTTTAATGTGAAAAAAATCTGCAGCTGAGGCGCATCGATTGCTTCTAGAAGCATATGGTGAAGCTGCTTCAAGTGAGAGAAGTTGTCAGGAATGGTTTCAAAAGTTTAAGAACGGTGAGTTTGACGTTAAAGACAAAGAACGCAGTGGAAGGCCGAAAGTGTACGAAGACATGGATTAGAAGCACTATTGGAGGAAGATTCGTCCCAAAACGCAAAAAAAAAGAACTTGCACTTACTCTACAAGTGACTCAACAAGCAATTTCACCATCGTTTAAAATCGTTAGGAATGATTCAAAAACAAGGAAATTGGGTTCATATGAACTAAAGCCGAGAGACGAGACGTTGAACGCCAATTATGCATGAGTGAAATGCTGCTTGCCAGGAATAAAAAAAAGAGTTTTTTGCATCGTATAGTCATGGTGACGAAAAATGGATTCACTACGATAATCCAAAGAAGAGAAAGTCATGGATTAAGCCCGGCGAACCATCAACTCGACAGTTAAGCCGAATATTCATAGAAAAAACTCATCTGTGTATTTGGTGGGATCAGCTTGGTGTCGTGTATTATGAATTGCTGAAAACCAAGCGAAACCATTACTGGAGCTCTCTACCGAACACATTTGATGAGATTGAGTCGGGCACTTAAGGAAAAAACGCGCCCATACTACTTCAGATACGACAAAATTATTCTTTTACACGATAATGCTCGTCCAATTTGTGCGGCCGCGGTAAAAAACATACTTGTCTTGGAAACACTCAACTGGGAAGTTTTACCCAACCCGCCGTATTCACCAGACTAGCCCCTTCTGATTATCACCTGTTCCGGTCGATGCACATGGTCTGTCTGAGCAGCGCTTCACATCATATGAAGACACCAAAAATTGGGTAGATTTGTGGATAGCGTCAAAAGATGAAGAGTTTTTTCGACGGAGTATCCGAATGTTGCCAGAAAGATGGGGAAAAGTAGTGGCAAATGATGGAAAATAATTTGAATAAAACGTAATGTACTTTTCCTTTACAATAAATTCCTAATTTTTTATAAAAAACCGCGGAAACTTATTTGTAACCTAATAACTAGTAGAAATTTTTGTTAAACTTATGATAACCACGCATGATCCTTAAATGTATAGGCATATGTCTATATTTTCTTCATCCAATCAATGAACTGCATTTCCGAAAGTAGATGTCACCTCTGGATTGACGAACACCAGAAAAATGGTACGAACCTCCGTCGCATTTTAGTACCTCAGTTCTGATCATTCTACCCATTTCAAGTTTTGTCTTCAGAGCTTTGAAGACAGGACATTGAATTGCGAATACATAAACGTTTGTCCATTGTGAAAAAGCGTTATGTGATAATATCTAGGTACTATTTTGATATTTTTATTGATTGATATTTTGATTGATGGACACAACATTGCACGACTTAAGCGAACTAGGACTGCAAAATATAAGGCACTAGCAAATAGGTATCGGACAAACGTTATTAGTATGTTTAAAACCGAATAAATAAATATTATTTTGATCAAGAATACTTAAGTATGCCATTCAAACAAAAATTATTTATGAATGTAGAATATGTGAGCGTAGATAGTTCTCAGCTGATAATTTATCTGATATCCAACAAAATGTACCTATTTGAATGATGGTATGAAAGTGAACCTCCTACTCGTTGCTGATAAGTTAGCAAATTCTCAAAGCGATTCAACAAAACCAACTACATTCACGTAAATGAATATCCTTTAAGATTGTTCCTATTCTGATTCACTAACCCTCTGCAAATCATTATTAATATCTCAACTTTTTGAAATCAATTTTTTCCTTCGTTTTATGTATGACCTTTTTGATTATTTTTCAATCATCCTCAGATAAAGATGTGTTTTGGTACTATACATAAATCTCAGTACACTCAAAACGAACTAGAGTTCAAAGTTTTATAACCCTTACGAATCTTAATGAAAAGTGTACTTGATGATATACCTATAAGGTCTTGCTGCTTGTTAATGATAAAATCTCTTATTCCATGTCACAGTTCTAGAGAAAAATCATTTATTGTACCCGAAATTGTAGGCTCAATACCGAAATCCCATAATGATTTGAGCAAATTGATATGACATATATGTTTTATAGATTTCTTGAAGTGAACCTGCTTCATCATTTCTATTATAATCCGCTGAAAATAACGTACAACGACATATGTTCAGATGTTTGCGACACGTTGGATTACTTGGTCAGGTTTGAATAGTTAACAAAGTAACTAGAAACTTGATGTAAGGTTATGAAAAGCTGCTTAAGTATTGGTAGTTCAATAACAACATTCTATGATCCTTAAACAATATCGAATACGCTTTTATGATATTTTGTTCTTTAACTTATATTTATGATAGTAGTTTTCGAATAAAAGGTGATTGGAATTGGAATTGGTATTTGTCAATTATATTTGTTGTTTTGGCTGTTTCCTTCATTTCCATCTTTCATATGCCAGAGGTCGTCAGAAATCGCTACCTAACTGTCGAACTCAAAAAACATAATTATCGTTGCTTTTGGAAATATTTGTTACTTTTGACGATTCTTGAGCTCTGCTTTTAGTATCAACTCAAACATTCCATTCAAAAATCCTCATGATGCAATAGTTGTTTTGTTATTGTCTACAAAGTCTTTGTATATAAAAGGTTTTCAAATGAGATATTAAATTTTAAATGGACAGATATCAGAAAAAGTAACAGTTTCAAATGAATTCACCCCACAAATGACATGGCACCGTAATTTGCTCAAAATCATAGGCGGAGACACACTTGGCGTTTTTTTCCGATCGGATATTTTGCGTCGACGCCGTACCAGAAGTGGCGCGTGGGATCTTATGGTGACGTGCACATTCGGCGGAAAAAAGGACGATCGGATTTTTTAACGCCGTCGGTAGAAATGCAGCCGACCGCTGCCACTACATTCGTCGGTTTTTCTGTTCATTTTTAAATACGTGTCAGTGATCGACTGGCGGAGGAAGCGTGGTTGTGACTTGAGACGGATATTTTACCGCCCAGTGTGTAATCCAGTGTGTAAGCTCCAATTTTTGTACCGTTGACGGCAAGAAAACCGATCGGACTAAAACGCCAAGTGTGTCTCCGGCCTTAGGTCTTCAGGATTTTAGAAATCAGTTAACACAATGATACAAGGTGTTCGATCCGCAGAAAAGTATCTGATGGGCTCTTTGAAATAAATCAAAATAAAAGCATGTAGGGCTTGGAAAATCAAGGGATGATTGTTGAAGAAAACGTTCCAGAAACGGATTCACCATCCAACATTTTGAACTGCTGATTTTCCACTGATATTGTGAAGATAACGCGAAGTCCTTTTGATGGAAAAACTTCGATTGAAAATTATTCACTAATTAAATCTCCAAGTGGGATCGATTTGATTCCTTGAATCGGCCATCATCAGTATTTCAGTTACTGCTGGTCATAAACTAACCAATCTGGGAATCGCAGAGTAATTAATATAAATTAATGTCAATTATCCTCAATGAAGAGACAAGAAGAACGATCGGCGTAAACCGATAGATATTTCGCCATTTTTTCCGCGAGATCTGGTAGGTTGTGGCGTTTCCGACACGACCATAAATGTATATAATTGGCACACGTCAATGGTGGCTCTGTACAGCCTGGCTCTGTGCCTCTGTGTGTCTGCGGATATCGCAGTCGGCGCTGGTGGCTCTTTGCTGCTAGTTAGTCGAAGTTGTGCATGAGCGGTATGTAGGAACATATCAGAAAAGTACTCACGTGGAGGTAAAAGGTTTTGCCCGATTGTTCATATACAAATGATAGAAAAATAATATTGAATTTACTAACTATTGAGCGCGAACTTGAATTCACTTTCCTGAGCGACCCTTGAACCTACCCTGAAAGGACAAAAAATTTGAGTTGTTTATTCTAATTATTGTTATCGTGCTTCCAAAGCTTGATTTATAATTGGACAAAACAGAATGAATAGTTATCAGACTATTCAAATAACAATGATCATTCATGCAATATGAATAAGAAAATTCGAAATGCGAAATAAAAGGGGCGGTTTCTACATTAAAAAACACATTAGTTATGGCGTTATATTATGGGGTATTCCCCGAATTCTTTCTTTTAAAAGTTTTTATAATAGATATAACTCATTTCATTTCTAATATTCCCACTGGTACGATTTTTCAGTCACAAAGAATAATTCATATTTCTTCGCGAGCAATGTTTCGAAAGCTAATTTTATTGAGTTTTCTTCGGCCCTTCCGTATTAACTTCGAGTTGATGACATAGGTTCAAAGCTTTACTAGCAGCTTGACTACCAGAATGGATCACTATGTCATACTCTCGATAGTTTCTTTAAAGGTTTCTATATACAGGGTGTCCCATTACTCGACGTCAACCCGGAACCGGGTGAAAAGGCAAGTAATGCTGGTCAGAAAAATATAAGAAAAAATCTAAGTTGCATGATTTTAAAATAATGAGCATTTAAAAAAACACGCAAAATTCCACACCTGTGGCAGTCTTTTCGCTCCTGTTGCCACAAATATCAACTTTTTCCTACTTTTTCTTTGCTGTGTAACCTTGAATAATGCTTGTCTAAACTGTAATCAAAATTTTGATACCAGCTGATCTAGGTTTCATAAAAATAGGGCTTACTTCTCAGAAAAAAATTCGAAATAAACAATTGCCTAGTTTCAACTGACTGTATTGAAAAAAAAAATGTACTACGTAGGTTTGGCATGTTTTTTCAAAAGTTGGCGCATTTAGTGAGGATTCCAAAATGGTATAATACTTGTTTAATTATAGCTGCCGTAGTTCAAATTTATTTTCGATTGCCTTTGAATACACTTTTTCGTTAACTGCTTCCCAGTAATAGAGTCCAATGGGTTCAAGTCCGGTGAACGGTCCGGCCACGAGATTGGACCAGAAAGTCCGATCCATCTTCCGGGAAAAAATGTTATCAGAAAAAAAATTTGCAGAGAAAATAATTTTTCCAGAAAAAATTTTTCCTTTGGAATTTCTCTGAAATTTTTTTTCTGGTAACATTTTTTCCTGGAAGATGGATCGGACGTTCTGGTCCAATCTCGTGGCCGGCCCGTTCACCGGACTTGAACCCATTGGACTCTATTACTGGAAAGCAGTTAACGGAAAAGTGTATTCAAAGGCAATCGAAAATAAAATTGAACTACGGCAGCTATAATTAAACAAGTATTATACCATTTTGGAATCCTCACTAAATGCGCCAACTTTTGAAAAAACATGCCAAACCTACGTAGTACATTTTTTTTCAATACAGTCAGTTGAAACTAGGCAATTGTTTATTTCGAATTTTTTTCTGAGAAGTAAGCCCTATTTTTATGAAACCTAGATCAGCTGGTATCAAAATTTTGATTACAGTTTAGACAAGCATTATTCAAGGTTACACAGCAAAGAAAAAAGTAGGAAAAAGTTGATATTTGTGGCAACAGGAGCGAAAAGACTGCCACAGGGTGTAGAATTTTGCGTGTTTTTTAAATGCTCATTATTTTAAAATCATGCAACTTAGATTTTTTCTTATATTTTTCTGATAACCAGCATTACATGCCTTTTCACACGGTTCCGGGTTGACGTCGAGTAATGGGACACCCTGTATGTATCTATCGGATAGTGTACACTTGCTTCTTGGTCCATATATTCCAGAGCCGGTCCATATCGTGGTTGGAAATCCATCTGTATACTTTCTGAAGATTTTCACTTTGAAGGTTTGGGTATTGTTTTCCTTTTTTTTCTTAATTTTTATATATTTCAGAAAAGACCAGGCTCTCTGAATTTCCTTTCTCTCATTGTACCTACCCTATTAATCACTTGATGTAGATGCAGTGGAGTGAGATCTCTGATCACCAATCACCTCAAGCGTTCTAGTCGAGCACGTTCTCGTAGCTCCAGTGATACAAACCCAGGCAAGCCTTTGCAACTTTACAATGGTATTTTCCTCGTGCTTGTCTGCCCTGTATTATCAAACTAGAGGTTTTAGCATCAACTACATGAAAACCAGTTGAAAGGAAGTCAATTCAATGAAAAACATAATATGCCATAAGATGTAATTCGCTGAATCCAATTCAATTTCGATATTTTTCGGAGTTGAATGAAAACATGTTGAAGTTATTTGAACCAAACCTTCAAAACTTTTTCTTTGACACAATACATTTACGTAATTTTGGGTAAGACATTTTCATAAAATGGCCGGGGAAATTAACCTCTTGAATATTGCTCTTCTTTATGGAATATCCTGATTTCAAACTGTGAATTTCTGTTTTTGATGCTACCATCTGCTTATGCGGACGAAATGATAATGATAATGATAATAAGAGAGCAATACTTATAGACGTAGCCATCCCGAACAACAACAATCTACGTCAAAAATATGCTGAAAAAAAAAAGAAAAATCGAGAGCTTGAACTTCAGATCAAAAGGCAGTGGGGAATGTCTAGTACCAGAACCATTCCCATTCTCATATCAACCACAGGAATTATTCCTAAGAGCCTCAAGTCCAACCTCAAGGAGCTAGATTCGGATGAAAACCTCTACAAAGTAATGCAAAAAGCAGTACTTCTCGGTACTGCTAGAACGGTAAGGTAGTTTGTAGGTCACGATGGACACCAGGAACAACCACGGAGTAAATCATTGCATGACCGACTACCAGGACATCAACCGAGAAATCCAGGACCAGGCAACGAAGGACAAATAACCCAGGACCCAGGAGAAGAGGAACACCGAACACCTCAGAACTTAATCCCTCTTATACTTGCTATGTTCCCCTACGTAGGGAGTGTGATAGCCGATCACTAGGGGGTGTGAGAAATCACACCACGTTTACGCTCAAAGGCTCAAGTCGATAATAATAAACACCTTTATTTGAAGAAATTACACCTGGGGAAGGCGAAATTTAGCCGCAGCTATTTTTACATTTAACCTGCCTAGGTAGATCCAAATTATACAAAGAAATAACGATAACTTTTCAACTATCGATCATTAACACAGTAATAAAAAAAACCATTTATGAACTCAAATACAACATTTTCAGATCTTTCCTGAATTTACGAATATTCTTGCCTAAGAAATTATAGGGTAGGGAATTATACATGTTAACTGCGTTGTATGTGAAGCATCTATAAAACATTGTAGTATTATGAGCTGGCATTGTATATTGATCTTGTTTTAATACCAGAGGTTTTTTCTACAGTAAATTCACAGAAGGTTTAATGAAGTCTTAATCATGTATTTGCATCTACTAAATGGTGATCCAATTAAAAACTTAAGAAAAGAATGAAATAAGCCGAAAAAATAGGCAGATGATGTCCTCGCACGCCTTCAGAGCCCACATGCACTCCAACAAACGAGTTTCTGTCATTACCAGTATTGGATTTCATATCAACTGGCAAAAAACGCACCGAGTACATAGCATTTATCAGAAAATTATCAAGCAGCGATCCGGAATGGCCCCTAATGGCCGTCTACGACCAATTCTGACGCAATTCATCACGCTGAATCTTTCAATTTCTTACCGTCAAGTTACTTTAGATCTCGTAAATAATGCCGCAGCCTCGTCTCCATATCTACTCATCGATGTATAGAGATCGCTACTTTACCGGCCGGTGTTATTATGCAATATTTATTGATCCTGCGCGGGTTATATATCAAAATAATTGTATGATTGCGATAGCGGATTTTTCCCTATCTTGATAGATGCCCAGGGCTGGGTCTTGTGATTATAGAGAGCCTACTGTGCGAAAAAATACACTTGACATCTGATTGACGTTTCCTGGAGGTAACACATTCAAAAGGGGTCAACCTGACTTGATCATAGGAATAATAGTTGGAGTAGGTATGTATAGCGATGCGACATCTGAATGGATAATAGGACAAGAACTGGGAAATAGAAGAAAGAAATTATCCTAGGGGATAGAATAGACATACTGGCAGCAAATGAGATCGATATGATCCAACCAAGATGATCCAAGAATTTGCACACTGAAAAACTCGAAATAATGGTTATTACTGCTGATATGGAAGAACCGAACAAAACTCACTTACTGGCTCAGAACTCTTCTGTAGTAGGTAAAGGCAAATGCTCCTGTAAGAAAAACTTTTTGGAAAATGAAGAAACTGAAAGGGAAGCACTTTGGAAGAATCATTCGGGAATGGATGATTCCAAAATGTTCCTTTGGAACTTCAACATCCAAAAGTGTTTGGATCTCGATACGAATAAGTTACGCTTCTCCATTGGTTTTCCTACAGAACAATGTAACCTGAGAAATCAAATGATAAGAATATAGATTCTGTGGGAAAGGGGACAAACCACCTGTTCAGTTAGTTACAGAATACCTTGATATCGCTCAGAAACTGGAGGCACAATAGACCTTGAGGTCCTTTTGGAAAGCTTTATCGATAATAGGGCAAGGAAACCAGACTTCTATCGAACTATTTCTGGAGACCACAATCTCTAGTCTAGTTGGTTAGTTTAAAAAGGAGTTACAATTCACTGCAACCTTAAGGTCTATTGTGCCCCCTTACAGAGCTGTTCTGAGCACACTCTCCACAGATCGCCTTCTAGTTCCAGAGATCTGATGAAATCCAATATCTGTGAAGGCTTCACCGAGGCTAGTTCTTCACTCTTGCAAGTTTCGCGCCCAAGGCATTTTCTCCTTAGGCCAAAGCATTCCGTGACTAGGTAAATAGGGGTTTCTTCCTCCTTGCCACTGAACCTACACTCCCCAGTGTCCGACAATCCCATCCTCAACAGGTGCTTCCTGAGGCGAAAGCGTCCTGTTAGAAAGGCAGTGAGGAGGTGTAATGGTTTCTTACCAGGATTCCAGATACCTTTTGGATCTTGCTGTTTCAAATTTCCGAAGGAACTAAGTGGAATGATCTATCCCTGAGAGATTCCGCCAGAGTTTTTGAGTTTTTCCCTCTCGACTTTCTCCTTCTCCAGAAACTCCTTGTTATGGGTACGTTTACCTATACCACAGAATGGTTCTGGGCCAATGAGTGACATCCGTGTGCCCTCTTTGGCAAGTGTATTGGCCTCTTCGTTTCCTTTGATTCCCAGATCACCTTTGCGTCCATAACGTAGGAGCTCATAGCTTTAATAGCAGCTTCACTATCTGAGTGTATGGCTATATCGCACTTCTGATAGTTTCTTTCTAGATTTTTATTTACACATCTTTCAATCTCTAATTTCGAGATTTTCTGTTTATGTTGCAATTGATGCTATGATCCTGAAAGATTTCGCTCCAAATTTCTAAATCAATACACGAATCAAATTAAACACACACTCAATCGAGAGTACCTTCCTACTCACATTGTTCTCGATTTACAATCTGGTTTGAACTACTGAAACCTTAATAAAATATGCGATGTCTCAATATTAATTTCATCGCAACAAAATGGTATCAACTTGTGAACGGAAATTCGAATTCGTATTAAGAACCTGAAACAAAATGCCAGTCGTTCTATATTTCAACATTGTATTCATGGGTTGGTGCACTTCCATTCAGGTTTCGAAAGTATCGATTTGAATAATGCGAATTAACGTACCAGGGTTGTATGGAAAGTGAGTATAGAATGTTTGTGCTCAACTCGTCACCTGTTGATTTATCGGATACAATTAGGGTGTGAGGTTTGGTTGTTGACACCCTGATAGTGATTGACATTGTGCACATGTATATCGATGCAATAAACTATTGGTGCTATCTTATTTATTTATTTATTCGGGTAAAAACATCCTAAGGATATTGGTGCTATCTAAGGTTTTTTTTATCGGTCTCTACCTATTTCAGAATGTTTTATTTATATTTGGGTCAAGTTCAATTTTCTCAGATTATTATCCTGAAACGGCATCATTAGATATTTGTAGTGAGATTTTGCAGTAGTGTCAATAAGTGTATATGTGAGAGCTTACTTAAGGATAGTGACTCCATACAATTGCGAATATTTTCCGACTTTTTATGTTTCATATGCGTTAGAAGTTTTTTATTGTTTGGGAGGTCCCAGGAATATTTAATCAATGTAAGTAAACCTTTTAATGATTAATATATTAAGTTTAAACCATATGTCCAAAACTGTGTCAATAATATTACATCGAACAGTGATTGACAAAGGCTTAAACATTAATAAATAAATCATTGAAGGTTAACTTGCATCAATTAAATATTCCTTGAAACCTTTCAACCAAAAGAAAACTTCTAACGAATATGAAACAGAACAAAATCGGAAGATATACGTAATTATGTGCAGTCGCTATCCTTGAGTGAACATACCACGCTAAAGTGACACTGGAGATAGATTGGCTTTAGGTCTATCAGATAGCATCAACATGACCTCAGTAAAAGTCCGCTGGTTTTCGAGTTATCATAACTTTTGTGTATTTTTAAAAATTTCCAGTTTTCGGTCTTTTATCGCCTAGCATTGCTAGAAATTACTTCAAACTTTGAAACGGTAGCTATTAAAGGATATCAAACAACATGTAATTTGGCAACAGGTGATACTCGTGCATTTTTCTAAATTTTTAATTTTATATTTCGGATTTAACACATCTCTGGTGACAAAATTAGAATTTCTAAGGTTCTGATTAAAGAAAATTGGTAGTGTATTTTAAAAAGGGCATGAAATGAACAAGTTTTCAAGATTATTTGTCAATTCAGTCTGATATAATTAATATATATAATATTTTTTTTTCACAGCAGTCGGTCAAACTCAAGTTAACGTTTTTACTTCGGCATAAAATACAACAAGTTAGACATTTTTTGAAGGATTTTGTTCTAGTTCTCAATGGAGTTATTACTTCATTGTTTAAAGCAACTATTCAGGATAGCCTAGGTAAAAAAAAACATGAGTTGGAAGTAATTTATAGCAATGCTAAACTACAGATTTTTAAAAAATACACAAAGTGGTGATATCTCGAAAACCAGCGGACTTTTACTGAGGTCATGTTGATGCTATCTGATAGACTTAATGCCAATCTATCTCCAGTGTCACTTTCACGTGGTATTTTTGGGACACCCTGTATCCATTTATTGACACTACTGCCAAATTTCGCGCCAAGTATCTTATGCTGCTGTTTTCAGAATAATAACTGAGGAAATATAAGATTCTGAAATATGGAGACACAGATGAAAAACCCTAGTTTACTACATCGATATATATGAAAATCACTAATACTTTTTGTTGTGTTTTTGTTCACATGGAATAAAATTTTCTAAACCTTCTTATATCACTATTATTTTCAGTATGAATGTCTCAATTACCCATATAATGAGAATGTGTGAGTGAGAGAAAGCAGGATGATATCATCACCGAAATAGATGCAAAAGTGAGATGAAATTGTTTAAATGACTATCGTACATTTAACTATAGTTCCGTAATAATAACAATGGTGTTAGAGTAAAATAAGCAACCGAATTCGCCTACTGAAAGTATCCATGCCCTTCAAGTGTCAATCAGTAGGTATAGCTTTTACCCTATATTCTGATAGACATCAACCACATTATTTATCGAAATAAGCTAGAGAATTCAATCGATCAGAATTGGCGGTTAAGTGTGACGTACGCGTCAGCATTCATTTCATTACAATTTTTTTACAGATTAATTAAATTTGCTTACTTGATACATCTGAGAAGTTGTTCAGCCGAACGAACGAAACTGTTTTTAATTTCTTTTTGAACGATTTTGATTTTTATGAAAGTTATATATGAATCTCTACTTGTACCAATTACTATTTATCATTTTGTATATCGTACATGTAAAAACCAACAAAATTCATAACAATATTTCAAACTTAACTATCAATATCCTGCAGGATTGATATAAATTATATTCAGTATGAACCGCTGTTCTTCAAATTCTGAACGGTGTGTCCACGTTTAATCCCACAGAATGTAAATAAGAATTATATCTACCCCGGAGTTATTTTACTATTTCGGCCTACCGGTAATTACCGATTAGAAAAAAGCGTTTCGATTTCATAATAAAAGGCGTTGCAATCACGAATAAATCGTTACGAATGACTTTTGTGGACCCCACTTGATTTATAATTCTTAGGTAGTAATTGAAAAACTCACGAAGGAGCCATAACAAAACGATCTATCCTTCGGATAAATTCAAATATTCTTTATAGGACCGGTATCTGAATTTTCAGACGTTTCTTGGTAGACTTGCAGCAATGCGTATAGAAGTGCATTAGAGTACAATAAACGTTCTAAAAAGTTCAAATTTGGGTGGTCTGAATACGAACACGGATGTAACTGATGAGTAGTAGGAATTAATCGACCATTAATCTGAATTAGAGGATTTTTTCGGAATTACTATTCTTCACGCAGCTTGAGTGTGTAATAGCATTAAATTTAAAATATTATAAGTTGGAAGAAAGTGCACAAGATTGTGTAACCGAAGTTAAATTGAATCACCTCCCAGAAGTTTTTTATTCGTGTTATATGTATCTAGCTTTATTGCCTTGATACTTGACTTCCAATTAAAGAACCGTGCCTAAAAACTACATTCCCGCACCGTTTTCCTTCAAAAGAAAAGATTTTTCGCACATTTTTGGACAAGTAAATTGGCAGAATGACTGCCATACATAATGAGACAGAAAAAACTTGGAGAATCTCTTAAGAATAAGATTTCGAAATGACAAAAATTGTATTGTAAGTAAATATATACATATTATCAAGAAATGTAAAATAAAATAAAACACACTATTATTGTTTATTGAAATCATCGGCTATCGATTTCGGAATTATTCCATCATCAGGCCAGCTGAAAGTATACAAATGTAAAACATGTATTTATTTAGGTGAGAGTATGCAACTTACTGTCTTGAATTAAAATGAACAGAAACTGTTTAAAAACATTAAAAATATTAAAACGGTTCTCCTCTGTCAGAATTGTTAAAATTTTTGAATTTTAGTCAACCTTTATTATCGATATATCTTTCTTGTGGGAATGTCAACTGAATCTGGAACTATAGGATATGTGCGAAATGTGATATCTAATATGTTATTATCGGTGGTCTATTGGTGGCGGGAATTTTTTGAATTTTATTTATTGTTGTTTTTTAAGAATCTATGAGTTTAAAAATACTTCTTCTGTCGAATTCTATATTATCATTAAGTAAAAATTGGTTGTCTTTATTTTTTAAAATTTCTAGTTGTTCGAGTAATATTATTTTATGGTAGTTATTTTCTTTATGAAGTATTTTCAGATTATCTAATGTGATATGATGTCCGGTATCGTTTAAATGTGTGCCTTAAGTGGAATGGGGTTGATTTCTTTTGAGTTCTTTGAATCTTTTTGCTACATTACGAGTTGTCATTCCTATGTAAAATGAGGGCAGTTTGTGCATGTTATCTCATAGACTCCGCTGGATTGTTCGAGTTTAGATTTCATTTTATTATTAATCAGTATATCTGCTATTGTTCTGTGTCGTTTACTTGTTAGTTTATAATTGTATTTATCTAAAGTATGTTTTAGTTTTTCATGCAGATCATTGTAGTATGGTGTTGATATGAAGTATTTCCTGAAGGGTGTGTGGGGTAGATCTTATCTAGAATTATTTTTCTTTTCATTGATGTTAGAATTTCGTCTATATATGACCCCCCACACACCCATCAGGAAATACTTCATATCAACACCATACTACAAAGATCTGCATGAAAAACTAAAACATACTTTAGAGAAATACAATTATACACTAACAAGTAAACGACACAGAACAATAGCAGATATACTGATTAATAATAAAATGAAATCTAAACTCGAACAATCCAGCGGAGTCTATGAGATAACATGCACAAACTGTTCTTCATTTTACATAGGAATGACAACTCGTAATGTAGAAAAAAGATTCAAAGAACACAAAAAAAATCAACTCCATTCCGCTTAAGGCACACATTCAGGCGATACTGGACATCATATCACATTAGATAATCTGAAAATACTTCATAAAGAAAATAACTAGGTACCATAAAATAATATTACTCGAACAACTAGAAATTTAAAAAAATAAAGACAACGAATTTTTACTTGAGATAATATAGAATTCGACGGAAGAAATATTTTTAAACTCATAGATTCTTAAAAAACAACAATAAACAAAATTCAAAAAATTCCCGCCACCAATAGACCACCGATAATAACATATTAGATATCACATTTCGCACATATCCTATAGTTCCCACAAGAAAGATATATGGATAATAAAGGTTGACTAAAATTCAAAAATTTTAACAATTCTGACAGAGGAGAACCGTTTTTAATATTTTTAATGTTTTTAAACAGTTTCTGTTCATTTTAATTCAAGACAGTAAGTTGCATACTCTCACCTAAATAAATACATGTTCTACATTTGTATACTTTCAGCTGGCCTGATGATGGAATAATTCCGAAATCGATAGCCGAAGATTTTAATAAACAATAATAGTGTGTTTTATTTTATTTTACATTTCTTGATCTCGAGAGAACATACTATGGAAGAATTCATTTGTAAAATATACATATTACAAGAAACGTGTGAAATCCTATACTAGAATACCCAAGCTTGCAAATAGCATTTCGAAAGATAGGTCAAAAAGAAGAATTTCATTCCGTTAAACTTGAATCCATACTCACGCGACAAATTGGAAAGACATGGACTAGAAACACACCTGTAAAGAAAATACTTATTAGAGTTGATACTTTTGCTATTCTTGAAAAATATAGGTTGGAACAACTGCTCTTTAGGATATGTCGCAGTGAAATATTGGTCTGTTTCATTTTAGGTAATTCTTTTTCTTGATAAAGACAGAGTTTAAATAACGAATACTGAATTTGATCACTATTTTTCACATAAATTAGTTCAATATTAAAGCAGTGTATCCTCTTTTAAAGATATTATATGCAGCAACCAGTCAAGCAGTTCTCCAATTAAAATCAGTTTCTGTTGCATAAGGCTATATTCATTTCATTATTTAATGAAAAATGGTTTCATTTTCGAAAGCATTTTAATCAAAAACATGAAAATGTTCTGTATTTTGACCTATATGCGCGAATGTATAGCACTTTCTGTCGAGTCGTCTATTTTCAATCAAATCAATTTTAATAGTGAAGTTTATCAGGTTATGGCAGGTCATGTAATTTTTCGTCATCTAGTTATTCGAGTGAATACGTAAATCCTGTTGAATAACTTTTTCTACTGCCATTATCAGCAAATACTTGAGCCTAGTCATTTTATTACCTCAAAATAAGATAGTTCAGATATAAGACTAGTTCAGAAAACTTAATACTTCCTAATGAATACATTTCAGTCAAGTGCTTGAAACTCCGGGGTTGGACCCGAATCATGGCTCTCGGCTCGGCGCACCGGAATGTTATCGTACGTCGTACGCCACACATTCGTGAAATAATAGGGGCGTTCGGCATTGACCTCCGCGAGCGGACGGATTTTTTAGTCACGTGACCACAGATCGTACAGATAAATCTGAAATATCTGGGAATAAACGAACGCAACAGAGCATCTGCCACAGAACATACTGCTCTGTTCTACTTTTATAGATTATGAGATTTCAAAGATCACTATTTTGGGAAATATGCTCATCTTTTAACGATACTTTCACCCTTTTAGTAGCTCTTCAAATAAAATCTCAATTAAATAATTAGGTGCAAAGGCACTGAATGCAAAAGAAACGAGTAATGCAATATCCCCTTCTGGTCGTTCAATACGGCGATAGTTGTACCGAAAGATCCTGATCAATTAATTGATTAATTACACGAAAAAGAAACGGGAAAGCAATATTTCCACCTGCCCATTTATAACTACGATAGCTTTATTGAAAATTTTAACGAATTAATTAAGTTTTTAATGAATAAATGAAAACAGAAGTATAAAACCGTTAGAATTTTTCAATATATCGGTTGTCGGATCAGGAAACTCAACATAAAACAAAAACAAATATAAAAAACATAAAACTCTATGGATAAAATCGCTTTGCTCCGTCGAAATACACCGAGCGAAAAGATTGACGTCCGATTGCTCAGATTTTTATGACGAACGGTACAGATGTGTATTCCCCTCAATCCGGATGTAATAAACGAACGGTTTAGATCGATCCGACACGTCCGATGTCGATGCCGAACGCCCCTAATGTGTTGCATAAAGTGCCACAGTGTGTCGAGCGCCCAACTGGTGAGCAGTTCATTTGATACGAATATATGTTGTACAATGGATAATGTAAAAATCTCAGCACCTTGTAGATCCACGTGAAATGAAGAGAAGTCTTTTTACTCAATATTCGATTAATACGCATACATACGAGCGCTACACTTATATGAAGGTATAGTGGATTTTTACTGACGTTCCTTCTCTGTGTTTACATTGGCCTCTGCTGATACTAGTAAATAAACGTGATATAATGCTTGATGTCCGAAAGGTTTTGCGAAAATTTATCTCGAAATAATTTATATAGATTGAAGAAATTAACCTACCGCACAGAGAAATGATTCAATACAAATTGCCAGCCTTCCAATTTGATGTCAGGCTAATGCTCAATCAGAATATCACAGCAGCTCATCGCTGATTCACAGAATAATAGAACAAAGCCCCTTGAAGCCCCCAATCTAACTAATTGTAATTGACTTGAAAGGAGGTACACTATTAAAGAACATTCCTACTAGAACAAGAAGAAACATAGAAGGTTTCTTATAAATTAGTTATCTGCCATAAATAATGATGTGGATTCTCATGCAAGGGCCTCAGGTCGTCACGATTTGGCCAGCCGGTACAAAAGTTTTATTATGTGTCTTCTCTTGGAGCCGCGATCACGCTCTATGTCCCTTTTGGTCATCGATCTTCATTGTTATCGGAGATTGAAAAAAATTCAGGTAGAACAAAATGCTGTAATAATACATTATTTCAGTTGCATAACTTCCTCTTTGTTCAGTCGACTGTTGCACAGCTCTTAATTTTGCATTCGCATTACAAGTGGATGCAGCTTAGAGAACGGGAGGTATGGCAGAAGCAATGTCGAAGATTTTCTCGTGGCATAGGGTATTTATAATGTTGAATTAAAGATTTCTTCGTTTGGTGATTTATCGAAATCATGGACTTTTTTACATTCTAACGTCCGAACAGAATCTGCAGAGTATACTGAATTTAGTGTTTTATAACAATTGAATGCTTTCCACAAATCTGACTAGGATCTCGACTCAAAGTCCTTCAAAATTATTCGGCTTTTTCTATTTTAATCGAACTATAACACCAAAAACTCCAGAATGTTGCCATTCGTACAACATGTTGATTTGAAATATTCCAATGACTCTAAATTTTTATTATCTGCATCCTACTGCTAAGAAGCTAATTCCCAAAAAATGTAAAATTTCAGAACACTTCTACGGATCAGAGAGTTGTTTTCGAAGGTTTTCATTTGGTGCTCTTGAATCTTTGATTGATTTATTAGATTGCGGCCGATTGGTATCGTGACCTACTTTCTGCACTGCAACCAGAAAGGTTTTTTCATGAATTACCGCACCATGGCTACGATTTGCCCATTTGCCCAGTAATTCTTCACTTTGAAACAGCAAGAATCAAGAGATATCTGGATCTTGGTAATAAACAATCACACCTTCTCACGGGCTTTCTTACAGGACACTGTCGCCCCAGGAAGCACCTGTTGAGGATAGGATTGTCGGACACTGACGAGTGTAGGTTCTGTGGGGAAGAGGAAGAAACCCTCATTCACCTGGTCACGGAATGCTTTGCCATTGCGAGCCTAAGGAGAGAATAACTTGGGCAAGAAACTTATAAGACTGAAGAACTAGCCTCGTTGAAGACTTCACAGATATTGTATTTCATCAGATCTCTTGAACTGGAAAGCTAGCTGTGAAGGGTGTGGTACAGAGAGTGGAGATAGAAGTTGATGGGAAAACGTTTTTGTCGTACGACGAGTTATTGGAAGGTGGTGTGATCCAGGGAAGTATACTTGGCCCATTCCTCTTTTTAATTTATATGAATGACCTCATCTCATCTGTAACATTTGCGGATGATACAGGCTTTATTGTTCGAGCAAACGATGTAAGTTCAGTCACTTTATCGGCGAAACTAACAGCAGCGTCTGTATATGAGTGGTGTCAAAGAAATAGCCTCATATTAAATCTCACCAAAACTCAATGCATGTTTTTTTCCGCAAATAGAAAGCCTACTAATTATCCGAATTCGATCGACCTTCTGGATCACACTGTTTCCGTTTCTTCTAACACTAGATTTTTAGGCGTGATTATAGATTCAAATTTGATTTGGAATGAACACTTAGCGTGTCTCAAACGGAAACTACTCTCAGTCGTGTATTCTTTGAGAGTAATGGCGAGGCAAGTAGATCATAATGTACTAGAGATCGTTTACTACGCTAATTTTCAAGCACTTCTAACTTTTGGAATCATTGCTTGGGGAGGTTGTACTGGTGTCGATCGAATATTTATTATTCAAAAATCGGCTATCCGAGTGATTTATGGTCGGTATAGAGAAGTTTATTTCCGTCGATATGAGAACATAAATAGAACCAGGCGCATGTTTCCTTTGCATTATCCAAAACATAATTTAACTCTAACTGAGAGAAATGCCGAGTATATCTGTATTACCCTTTTCAATAAGATTCCTAAGATTATACAAATTATAAAAATTATAATTATAAAAATTTTATAGTTCTTCAAATCTACCTTGAAAAAATTTCTAATAGAAAGAGAACCCTACAGCATTCAGGAGTTCCTCTCACCTTGATCTGAGCGCTCTTTATTTACTTGTAGGTTAAGATTTTGTACTTTTGTATTTGTTTGACGTTATCTCTTCACATAATGTATATGTTTATGAGAATCTATCTATCTATCTATCTATCAATCAGAACAGCTCTGTAAGGGGGCACAATAGAACTTGAGTTCGCAGTGAACTGTAACCCATATTCAAACCAAAACTAACTTTAACTACCTTCTTCTCAAAGTTGACTATTTTTCAAAAATACTTCGATCTTATATCGGCTGGCTGGATGGCCACCCAGTAAAGTAAGCCTGGTTTGCGCCAATATCTTACCTTGGCATCCATAATATGTGCACGACGGTTTCTGCAGCAAATCCAGAAAACTTACAGATACTTGGTTTTACTAACTGATCTTGTGCAGGTGACAATTCACGAAAAAGTGACCTGTGAGAAGCCCAGTAAGCAGCCTCAACTAACAACGATAGAGCTTGTTGACCTTTCCCTTTTGATGGTGTAATCAATGTCTTTGCTTTTCTTCTTCTTTTATCACACGTAGAAACGGTTCGTTGTTCATATTTTCGTCTGTTCATACTGAGAAATACACATTCGCTATTGTTTGGAATTAAACAATGTTAAGTGATTATTCGAAAAATTCACATGATAAATGACATAGCTTCATGAATAATATTGTCAACTCTATAACTATAAACCTATTCATCGACATCAGAAAAAATTAACACAACATAAAATAATGTTAAACTGGCTGTTGTCCAATATTTCAACACCACAACCCATTCAAGTTAATAGCGTAATTACGTCCACCCGAAAAAGTTAATTAACGATGTACAATATAGATTTACTTTCTCAGCTGGAAAAATTACCATATATTCAAAGGAAACATTAAATCACAGCACGTCGAAAACATAGTGAAAGAAAGTCACAAGGTCCATTCAAATAACTTTCTACTAATTTAACGCCTTAATTGTCAGCATGTACCTCTATTAGATTAATGGATTCAGTCCCTATAAAACCTTCACCAATCCTGTAACTATTCCATCAAACAGCAAGAGCTTGTTTCCAATCTCATTTGACAGATATCTCAAGTAGTATCCAATGACCTTTTTGAGACCTTGTTCTTAGGGAAATAGCGTACCAGCAATAACAAAACCAGTTGTCCGTGAGTTTCGAAATTTCGACCAATAAAAGGCGTTTTCGAAAACTTACTCAGGGTTACTAACTCGGTCCATTAGATCAAGTGACAGATCTACTCGGATCACGGACCCGGGTTCTAAGTTTACGAACACATCAGGTTTAGTATTTTAAGTGACAATCGTATCAATAACTTAACCAAATATTTTATGGATTAATTTTTTCAGTCCCAGTTTATTTTCGGATTGTCTCTAGCTTTGCTTGCAGTTATTGTACACTTTTATAAAATATTTCTTATAATTTCTGGTGTGCCCTTCCATGTTTAATGTTATTTTCGAGCATCTATGTTACAGAAGTAGAGGATCTATTTTTGCAATTTCAGTTTATTTACTGATTAGGCCTTTTCGGATACTTACTCGGATTAACTCAAACCCTAACCTTTGCGTTCGTGTACCTAACCCGAACATCCAACCCGTATTCGGAGAGTACGGTGTTATTAACTCGATTATTGACCCTACACGAGAGCAAGGTCGTAGAGTCACCGCATGCGCACTGCAGTTCAATTTTGTATTTGAAAAAGGCTTCTTCATAACGTTGAATGCAGATCTTTCTGCGTTAAAGATAAAGCCTTCTTTACTTCTTTAATATGGGTACTCAAAGAGGCCCACCATAAATTATAACTACTCAGGATTATTAACTCGAACCCATTGAGTCAACCCAATGGATCTACTCTACATGATGATCTACTCAGATCCCGGACCAGGGTTCTAAGTTTATGAACGCATCAGGTTTAGGTTTTGAAGTGACAGTCGTATCAATAGCATAACCAGATATTTTATGGATTTATTTTTTCAGTACCTGTTTATTTTCGGATTGTCGCTAACTTTGCTTGCATTTATTGGCTTTTGTAAAATATTTCCTATAATTTTTGGTATGTCCTTCCATGTCTAATGTTATTTTTGAGTTCCTATGTTGAAGAGGTAGAAAATTCATTTTCTCTTTTCTATTGTTTTTTCAGTTCCAGTTTATTTACTGATTGTCTCTAGCTTCACTTGGATTTATCGGCGTTTGTGCGCTCTCTCAAAATGGATAACTTATTCGAAAGAATAATCAATTTCAAGAAGAATTCTGGCCATAGCAGGCTCATCAGAGTTTCTAATGAATTACCTTTAATAATTATTTTCTCAAATACTCATCCAGAATATACTCATCAACTTTAGTCAAATATTGCTGCTCTCTGTAATATTTATCCTCTAATCGAAGTTATTGACTCACAGGTCATCTTTCATAATGAATTATAAGGTAACAAAAAGATGAAAAATTCTTTCACGCTGCAGCAACGTTGAAATATGAAAATGTAAATTATCTTCGAAATTCCCTGAACTTAATTAAGGCGTTCTAGCCGAGTCGATGCCTTTGGTTACTCCAAACTAACTTGATTATAACGTCCATTATTCAAAATACGATCTGTCAAAGTAAGTGATATTTCGGATGGACGTCAGCTGTAGTGAATGAGTTATTATTAATATTTTATTCTTCACAAAAGAATGTTTGGTTGATGTTGTGGAATAGAATGAAGATTCATGTGGCTAACGGTTACTTTGAATACACGCATCATTTCGGGAAGTTGAAAAAAAGTGAGATCGTGTTTGATTGAGATATAATTGATTGCTATTTTTGATCAAAGGAAGAATGATTATCTTGAATTACTTGATACCAAGTTTAAGAGATAATCGAAATTTGAAAAACTACAAACTTAACACATGTTTAATGAAAAGCGATAGAAATACCGAAAGATTTATCTTTTCATCAACAGAAAACCATTTC
Source organism: Propylea japonica (assembly GCA_013421045.1). Classification (NCBI taxonomy): domain Eukaryota; kingdom Metazoa; phylum Arthropoda; class Insecta; order Coleoptera; family Coccinellidae; genus Propylea; species Propylea japonica. Next base: position 78,921,888 of record CM024241.1, read on the forward strand.
TGTTTGGTGAAAAATATTTTCAATTTTTTCATTACATGGATAAAATATGCAAGTATGCTTAAGAATATAATTTTACATCTCATTTTTGACTCGAAGAAAAATTCTATTTCAAAATGTTAAGACAAATTGAGTAAGAAATTCGATAATTCATAGTGTGAGTTTCTCGTCTTAATAGATATTTTCTTCAAAAAAACGTCTAATGAAAAATCTTCAATATGAATATGACGAAAAAAATTGTAGCCTTAATCCTAATAAGACTCATACCAATTTGTATCATTTTCATTTGATATGAATCTACAAAAAATTTAAGGAAGCCTTGAACATTACTTTTGAGCCCATTCATAGTGGTGCAATGAGGCTATCCCCTCAAAATTTTGTATGAGACTTGAGATTTATACTCAATATATAAAAGAAAAATCTCAGTACTATCGGAATAATATTCTAGAAGTTATTCAGAAACTGAAATATGTAAAAACTTGACAATTAAAGAAATTAAATTCTATTGTTCTGATGATGGGATTCTCTTGAAATTCTCCATTGACATTCAGTATATCAATCTTCATTCACAAATGAATTTCACTCGAATCGGATATCGTTGTATGGAAATATAAAGATTCTTATTTTCAATATTTTAATTCAATTTTTTATGGTTCTGTTAACACCACGGCCATAAAATTCTGCATGAGTCTTATTATGAGCATCTGTATGTGGCCACTAAATTTCATTTCGATTAGTTCCGTTTTGTTTGAGATATTGGGAAAATTTTGAATCGCCAGATACTATGAAACACCCTCTACATTTTGGCCGCTTGACGAACTCAACCTAGGCATTTGGGAACTGAACTCACCCAGAAAATCTCAAGTCTCTAGGATATTTCCTTTCGAAAGTGCTAACGGCCGGCCGATCCCACCGCCAGAATTTAATTCGACCACGGATTAGTCATCAGGGAGTCGAACCATGTCGGTTAAGACCATTTTCAGCTCAAAAGTCGAACATTTCAGACATTTGGGCGAAACAATATAGCATTTTAAGTAAAACGAGCGCTCAAAAAGATGAAATTATTCTGTTATGGCAAGTCCTATGGTACAGAGCAGTACTCCAGTAAATAAATATCCCGGTTCGCTGTCTAATCGGTATGATAGGTTATGCAAAATACGAAATTTTTGTTGAATATACTTCTATATTTTTATCTTGAGAATTTTAAATTTCAAAGATTCATCTATAAAATAAATCCAATTTTTTCTCAGGAATGTGAAATGTGTGTTATGATTTAATAATGATTGATTACATGCATCATTTCTGTTCGCCACTAACAGGTTTCACAAGCACTTCCAATGCGTTCTCTCAATTGTCCCATAGCTATTTTCATGTGCTCTATCATCTGCATAAAGAGTCAATTCTGAAAAAGATCCTGAAAATAGTAAATGTAATGATTGTGGGGTTCATTTATTCAAATGGAATCTACATTCTGTCACCAAATTTTTTTCCTCAAAAATCTCCTGTGAGAAAAAAAGCTTACTTGGTGTTGAAAGACAATTATTGATATAGTAACGTAAACTACACAATTCAACATGTAGGCAATGAATACATAATTCTGACATCGAAAGTGTAGCACTGAACATTAAACAAGCCATAGAGATATGTATAGATATTATATTAAGTAAAAATTAATAGGATAAACTCATATCACCGGTAACATGGAAAGGATATTATCAATTTGTACAAAATTGAGCTGCAACATGCTGGCAATTGAAACTGGATCATAACCTGAATACAAATTCACTTTTGAAGCAAAAACTCATCTAATGGCTATACGTTCTTTCTCATGGACTGAGCTTTTATCGCAAAATAACCATCTTAATTGAATTATATAATTATTCCGCAGAATAAAACGAAAAATCTCAGGACGCAGGCTGCTTCGGCAATGATTAATTTTCCGGTAGAATGGTCTCTATCGGGTCTTTATTAATGATTCAGTTTCAGTGTTGTGCTGTTCTAATATGCAAGTCAACGGAATACGAAATAGTGGTTGCGCGGACTATTAATTAGAAAATTTTGCCTCTGCGATCTCCCGATGAGTAAAAAGGGGATCCGGTGATGTTTCAATTTCCGTGAGGCTGAACAGGTGTTCGATACTAAATGATTGGTTTTCTTCGCAACATTTTTCATATTGAAGAGTTCAGCTATTAAATATGGAGTTTGTACTGGTTTATGAATGGAGTTTATTTCAAACTAGACCTATTAAAATTTGAAGTATTGTATATTGTTCTTTTTATCTGATTTTTCGATTGAATCAAATTGAAACAGTAATTTTGAATGACACCAAAAATATGACATTGTGTAAAAATAGTTACAAAAGTGCAAAGGAGCTCTAATAATCATCCAAATGCCTTCGAAATTTCAAACCAGGAAGCAAGTGGGGAGTTTCATAATAAAGCCTTGTAGACGGGTGTTCTACATAATTTCACCTAATTCACGAAATTTTCATTGAGATGAATAAAACGGAAAATCCAGGAAGCTGCTAGCTTCGGCATGATTAATTTTCCGGTAGAATAGTCTCTATCGGGTCTTTATTAATGATTCAGTTTCAGTGTTGTGCTGTTCTAATATGCAAGTCAACGGAATACGAAATAGTGGTTGCGCGGACTATTAATTAGAAAATTTTGCCTCTGCGATCTCCCGATGAGTAAAAAGGGGATCCGGTGATGTTTCAATTTCCGTGAGGCTGAACAGGTGTTCGATACTAAATGATTGGTTTTCTTCGCAACATTTTTCATATTGAAGAGTTCAGCTATTAAATATGGAGTTTGTACAGGTTTATGAATGGAGTTTATTTCAAACTAGACCTATTAAAATTTGAAGTATTGTATATTGTTCTTTTTATCTGATTTTTCGATTGAATCAAATTGAACAGTAATTTGAATGAGAACAAAAATATGACATTGTGTAAAAATAGTTATATATATATATATTCTTTTGAAATTAAGAGCTAACATAATACAATACATAAAACAAAAATAAAAATCCCTAACTGAGGTTGGTGCAAAACGGGGAACCATACTATTTTTTCGTATGATACCAGAGCTCAGGGAAAAAGCCCAGTAGAAAAAACCCTGTCTCGCCGTTTCAACAAAAATAACACTTGAAAACTATTAGAATATTGAAGGTTTTCTTCTTTATTTAGTCCAAATGAACGATATCCCTCTCCAGGATGCCTTCGGAATTCTGAATCTGAAACGAAAAAATCAAAGCAGAAAAAAGAAACAGAAAAATTAAATGATTAAAACTCTATTAAATCGATTTGAAATTAACAACCCAATTCAAAAACGACTCGGTAATTTCATGTATAGCTCTCAAGCCATCCTGAAATTTATATATGGAACAATTATTTATCAGGTGTTCAAATGTCTCCTCTGCTTCTCCGCATTCGCAACTAGGACTCTCAACTGAATTCCATTTGAAAAGCATACTATTGCAACGTCCATGACCTGTTCTTATACGATTAAGAACAGTCCATATTTTCCTTGGAAGATCAAATCCAGGAACTTTATTCGAGGGATCAGTTATTAAATCTTTGTTCTGTATAATACATGAGTTCCACTCGGATTGCCAAATTGCTTTATCACTTTCATTTGAGTTCAGAAAATGATTTGACCAAAAAGGTTTTCGTGATTTTAATCGTTACAAAAGTGCAAAGGAGCTCTAATAATCATCCAAATGCCTTCAAAATTCCAAACCAGGAAGCAAATGGAGAGTTTCATAATAAAGCCTTGTAGACGGCTGTTCTACATAATTTCACCTAATTCACAAAATTTTCATTGAGATGAATAAAACGGAAAATCCAGGACGATGCTAGCTTCGGCATAATTAATTTTCCGGTAGAATGGTCTCAATCGGTTTTTATTAATGATTCAGTTTCAGTGTTGTGCTGTTCTAATATGCAAGTCAACGGAATACGAAATAGTGGTTGCGCGGACTATTAATTAGAAGATTTTGCTTCTGCGATCTCCCGATGAGTAAAAAGGGGATCCGGTGATGTTTCAATTTCCGTGAGGCGAACAGGTGTTCGATACTGAATGATTGGTTTTCTTCGCAACATTTTTCATATTGAAGAGTGCAGCCATTAAATATGGAGTTTGTACTGGTTTAGCAATGGAGCTCATTTCAAACTAGACCTATTAAAATTTGAAGTATTGCATGTTGTTGTTTCAAATTTCTTTGTGTTTTCCAATGGATAAGGTCTATTTCTATCTGAGTTCTCGAATAATTCCAGAGATGAAGATTGAATCAAATTGAAACAGTAATCTAGAATGATACGAAACCGAAAATATGACATTGTTTGATAATAGTTACGAAAGTGCAAAGGGCCTTTAATAATCAGCCAAATGCCTTCAAAATTCCAAACCAGCAAGGAAGTGGAGAGTTTCATCATTAAGCCTTCCAGACGAGTGTTTAACATAATTTTACCTTATTCAATAAATTTTCATTGAAATGAAAAACGAAAAATCGAGGACGCTAAAATGGTCTCTATCATGTTTTTATTAATGATTCAGTTTCAGTGTTGTGCTGCTCTAATATGCAAGTCGACGGAATACGAAATAGTGGTTGCGCTGACTATTAATTAGAAAATTTCGCTTTTGCGATCTTCCGGTGAGTATAAAGGGGATCTTTCGCAACATTTTTCGTATTGGAGACTGCAGCTAGTGAATATGGAGCTTGTACTGATACATGAATGGAGTTCATGTGAAACTATCAGATCAATGAAACTTGAATGAAGTTGTTTATGGCAGTTCATTAATCAACGTAAGTTTTCTGAAACCCAGCTAAAGTGTTTGAATTCATCATACTAGTTGACTAGTACATATATGATATATAGAGTGTTGAGTACCCACGATTACTGTGAACACTGAGAGTCCAATTTCTGTTCCAGAATGCTTGGTTGATTCAGAAGCTTTTGGAAACTTAAAATTTTAATAATCTGAGATATTTTCATCCCCTTCTACTGATTCACTAATTATTCTTCTCTGTTCAAGCCAATGGTTGTAAGAATGGCCATTGTATTTTTATATACAGAGTTAGGCAAAAATTCTGAATGAAATTAATATCTTCGGAAACACTGATAAAAAAAAAGCTGGAGCACGTGAATTGGATCTGAATTGAACGCATTCCTTGGGGAGAAAATGAAATATTTCTTCTCTTCAACCCCTCGAATGAATCTTAACTGTCTTTTTTTCAAAAGCGAACATTTGTAGTATGTAGATTCGTTGAGATACTCGTTTCAAAGAGAATCTTATCATACCATTTTTTTACTCATGTGGTTATTATGAAATGAATGAATGATGAAATGAAGCTGGATTGGACGACATGACTCAATTGAATAAGCACCAAACACCACTAGATAACTTTCTCTGGGGATGTTTCAAAGTTTATCCAATCAGGCCGACTACTATTGAAGATTATATCATTCCTGACAATCCCTGGTATAACTATGGGATCCTGAAAGCTCCCCTGGGTAACACCGTTCATCGTAGCCGAAGGTAGTTCGAAAACAGTTAATATATTTCATGCACCTGTGAAACAAGGCGTTCTCGAACACTTTATTGTGATTGTTGTTCAATAAAATCAGTAATTCTCGTCCTCATCAATTATTTATCGTATTCCGAATTTTTTTAGCGAAGACCTAACGGTCCCTGTAACGAGTATCATACAGGATAGATGACGATCGAGTCACGTGGTAGCATAACATGAAATTCGTGAATCGGTGTCCCTTATTTCTCAGCGTTACATGCACGGTTACAATGGCAAATTGGAAGGAGACCATTGTGTAGAAATCGTTGTTTTCTTATCTTCATCCCGTGTACGTGAGCTGTACGTCTCTTCCCTATGACAAATCAATTTTTTCCGCCGTCAAGATTCATGTACGATCGTGAGATTGTTATCCGAGGTCTGTTTTCAGTTTCATTGATGAATTTCATGAGATTGAAGGTATGTGGTTGGTTAATTCGATTGACGGACTCCATATCACAGTGCCGATATTTTTTTAGACAGTAGTAACTGTACAGTGAATTCTAATTATTCTTCACAGTTAGATAAATATTCGATATTTTTTTAAGCATTTGCACATGTGCCTTCGTTTTGAGGTACTACCTCCACTTATTAAGACATACGAGTATGTCGCTGATGGGAAAAAATAGTGGAGTACTCTTACTGGACCAACATTATACCTAATCGCGCCTTTGATGAAAAGTCTCAACCAGTTTTTTCCTTGTCAAAAAACAAGTTCAACTGTTTAATAGCCTACTTCTAGGTCTTTTATTGTGATATAAAATGTGCACAAAATCATCAATAAAAACTCTGATATTTGTAAGTTATGTGGACCGGCAACTAGACTCACTTTACCGGTACTGATATTGACAAATATGTAACAGTGAAGATACTGTTAGCAAGATAAGCAATAAAAAAAATTCTAGAAATGATGAGAGTTGATAGGATGGGCTTTTTAATGAATATTTTCGTATAAATATTTGGGAGCAATTCAACTGTTTAAAGCAGTTATCATTGAAGTATTTGTCGACCCAGGAGCTATTCTATCGCTATTTTGATGAAGTTTTGTCGCCCTATTCGTTTTTCTATAGGACAGTGCATAAGATCAGATGAAGTTTTGCAGTTTTTCAGAAGGAACCTCAGAGTAATAAGTGAACATTTTAAACAGTGAAAGTGTTCATTTCACTCTGAGGAAAAAACTATCAAATTATAGCATAGAAAGAGAAAAACATATAAAGGCAGGCTTTGATTCTTTCATGTGGTTTTAAATATTTCTAAGGCGAGTCGGAAGTGAACATTTATCTGAGTTCTTCAACATGCGTATAGAATCAATTCGGAAGAGTCTTCGTATCACAAAATAAGCAATCACCACTTCTATTTCTTCAAGAAATATCATAAACGGTCAGTGTTCAAATCGCTAAAAAAATCTGATTTATTTTTCAAAAAAATATAGGTACCATTATTTTTAAGATTTTATGATCCTGTCCCATTATTTCCCTCAAAATATTCGAGATTCAGACGTACATCCTGACTTTTCAAATATCATAAAATCCTATAGCTGTTATAAACCAACAAGCCGAATTAACATCTAATTTTAAATTCGGCGAGTGGCCTCAGCTACCACAGAAAGCAACTTTCGATGTAAATTCAATTCTGAGATATTCACCTTGAACAAGCAACAAATCTCCTTCGGAATTCCTTCAAAACATCATAAAAACACGATACTACGTTGGAAACAATTGCCGTTTTACGTGTTAACAACATCGTTCATGAGATATTCAATTCAGCTAAAAAAACCAGTTTGATTTTTTTATATTTTCACACATGGGAGAAAATTATGCTCAGATGAACGGATAAAATTATTCTATTCTACTTACGTAACAGAAGGAATACATTCTTGAATTATCTTCCGATAATCTCTCTATAAATCGATAAATTATATATTTATTAATCAGTCATTTACTGCAGAAATGGATGAATGCATTTCCCGACTTTGAAGATTTTAGGAAACTGTCACAATTTATTTTCATTTCAGCAACATGAAATCGAATAAATTCATAGTAGAGTAAAAATTGCATAAATTTTTGTCTTTCACAAAGTCAATGTTTCTTAAGTTTTAATTTTGTATTGACGAAGTGTTATTGTTGAAAAAGATCAAGATTTGTTTCTGATGAGTCATACGATTTCTAGATTGAACGATCTCATTTTCGAAATAGGTACTCCCCAAGAAGAATGTGAAAAACTCTTAGATAACTATCAACATCGTCATACGCTAACATGGAACTATCAATTCGATCATTAGATATCTAATAAAATGGATGATTTGAATCGTAAAATTTATGCGAAACTAGTCATTATATACCCACGTCCGTCAATTGGCAATTCCCGTGCTATGATTTATAACATGGTTCGGTGTAATCGTAGGAAGATAAATTTTTTTAGCAGACATTCCGATATTTCTTTCGTTAATTCATATCCTTTGATATATCATGCAATAATGATTACGACAATAGCAAGCACCTACACTCATCAATTTCAATTATTTCAGAAATTATACCTTATCTTATTATTGCAGCGAAAAGCTATGTGGCACAGTTGAAAAACATGGTGTTAGTAGCAACTACAGCGCAGTTCCATTTTGATACAGAATGTTTACGGGGCATCATGAATGATTTCTATGAGAATAGACACCTCAGCAAAAAACTCTACCTCCCCGTAGCAGAGTAATAATCTTGTATTTGTTTTAAAGATAAGCTTATTTTTCATTGAAAAAATCCTTTTTTAACATCTGGAAAAAGAAAAAATGATATTGATGAGGAAATCACGAGCAAAATCAAGAGGTGATTTTGCAAGTGATAATTTTACAGAAACTCAGTGAGGCAAGCAACTGTCGACAGATTCATAAATCAAATCATAGTTTCCTATAGATTCAAACTGAAAGATTCTGTAAAAACTAGTTCATAGTTATGATAATTATCATTTTGTAATAGTATAGTGCTGGTTTTCAATAGTTTTTCCTTTTTTTTGTGAATTAATTTTGTTTGTGCAAGGAGTCTTAACTTTTCTACATTTAATATTTTTGTTATTTTATATACTTGAACTGTCGTTGTGAAGTAGGTACTTTAGCTGGAATATTGTCTTGACTGCTTTCTTCTGTAGTCTTTGAAGTTTTTGTATGACCCCATTAATAAATTATATATGAAAAGGCGGTTTTATGAAACTTTAATATAGTAATTTTCTTGTGCATCATTTAGCTGATTTCCACATCTCTTTATTGCACCGATCGTGGGTGAAATTGTACTCATTATATTTTCAACGTGTCTGTTTCAAGTTAAATTCGCAGTAATAACCAACCCCAATATTTATATTCTCTTACCTCCTCCAGTTCTACTACGTTCATATACCGATTCGGAAATTCACATCGAAAACATACGATATACAAGGCATCAGACAGAGAATTCTTCCCTCCAGTTGCTCAGATGAATAGGCGAGATAATCAAGTGCGATAACTGAATGAATTCAACTGTCTCACTGCGATAATCTAGTCTTGTCTCTCTCTTATCGCAGTATGGTAGGGAACCCGCACTCAACGTATAGAATTTTTAATTTGTCAGGCTGCCCGTAATACTCGATTCAAGTATTCACTGTTGCCTACCATACTAAAGAACTACGCTCCTCTAAATGATAAGAGAGAGACAAGACTAGAATAACGAAGTAAGACAACTGAATTCAGTGTGTTATAGCAAGTGATTGTCTCGACTATTCATCGGTGCAACTGTAGGGAAGAATTCTCTGTCTGATGCATTGTATATCGTATATTTCAGATGTGAATTTCCAAACCTGTATAATCCATGCAAGGCCTCTTTTTCATCTTTTGTTTCACTATAATATAAACAGTTTTCTCCAGATTAACGCACAACCATTGTACCACAACCATTTGAAGTACTTATCTAGATTACTGTTTATATTCTTTTCACAATTATTAAATTGGAAATAGAAAACACCAATGCAGTATCATCTGCAATAGAATGATGGAAGTAGCCCAATAATTTATCAATGAGTGTTCCATTATCAAGAATTTCACGCCAACAACTAGCAATTATTTTGCTGTCCCCCATAATTTGATCTACCAATAATAATAATAATAGTCTTTCTGTTCGTTTCACTTTCAATCGAGAACATACTCTGTTACTATACAAATGTTGCTCGCTCAAAATTTGTCTTCTTCCGCTCGATTTTTTTCTTGTCTCAAGGTCGCATTTTCGAGTGATTTTTATCGCAAGAGAAGATATTTTCACGTTTAAAACAGTGCTTCTGGGGACTTGTTAATGGTGGACAGTGACGTGATGACCTTGGACTTACAGTTGAGAGATATGTGAATAAGATCTCTTTTCATGATATTATGAATAATATATCTTGATTGTTGCTATGGTCTTTCACCGCACGTCGAATTCATGAATAATAATTGGTTGGATTTATCCCAGATTAATGTTTCTGATCTTATATTTAATAGGGTATATTCTGTTGAGTTCAAGGTTCAGCGGGGAACTTGAATAGGAGCAGTTAAAGAGGTATTTATTTCCACAACAATGTTTTGCTTGAAGATCGGTGATATTTAAAGCAACTGCAGTGCAACACAGTCAATCTGTCTCCTGCTAATACATTTAATACGTTCTTATAGCTATCGTTTGAAATATAATCTGGGAGCTTTCTGCATTTCTATAAAACGTTCAATGTTTTCACTCATAGTCTCTGAAACAGAAATAAGCAAAAAATTTTAAATAAGATGAAATGCTCCTGCTTAAATCTTTCCACTAATTTGTCAGGAGTAAATTAATTTTGAAAAAATTGTTGCCTAGCAGTAAAACTAACTATTAGACTTTCTGTCCAGATAAACTTCTAAAATCTTTGGAATTGTGTATTTTATCGTTTGTAGTCTAATTGGCATTAAAAATATGTTACATTATCCTTTATTTCCTTTTTTCAGTTCTACTATTAGGCAACAATTTTTTCAAAACAATTTGCTCTTTACAAATTATTGCAAAGATTTAAGTAGGAGCATTTCATCTTAACTAAAAGATTTTTAATTATTTCTGTTTCAGAAACTGGAAGTGAAAACCTTAAAGGTTTTCTAGAAAAGTTCTTATTGCTGTTTTGCATGTGCTATCACTTCACTTCAGCTCCTCAAGAGCGCTCTTTGACGAAGCCATAATTCCAGAAAAAGTGCTCATCTTCGGCCAGTTTCAAATAAGCCAATAATCTACTGTATCGTGAATATCTTGATTTTTCAAAAAAAACTTTATGAAACAACGTTTAACAACAGAATAAGAAATATCATCAGAATCAAGTGGAACTTTATTCTCACTTCTCACATCCATGAACTAATTTGTTGCTGAATTAAAGATGTTTAGAACCTAAGTGTCCTTAATGTGAGAACCTTTGCTGGTATATTGTCGCATTCGTCGAGCATCACACTAGTTCAAATGATGAACCCAAGAAGACTCAATCCAATAATTTCCACCACTCACGGTCCGATTATACCAGATGGGACCTTTATGATTTCAAATTCGAAACTGTGAAAATACAATTCACATTATAATTATCAAATTCTCAATGCTGGTTGGAAAGCCATGAGATGATATAGCAGATGAAGATTCTGCAGTGAAAAAAGGAAATTTAACGAAGTTGTTAATCTCGTGAACGTTATAATCATTATTTTTCTTCATCACGCAGATTCTCTCACAGATAACTACTCTCAAACAAATGATGAGCCAAATTCCAAACTGAAAAGATAATAACTATCTTTAAAACATTCATCTCAACCCTTACAATGCTTTCAAGCTTCTTTGTTCGGCAAATTCCTCCAGACTCATTTTTATGCAACCATTTAAATATAGCCACAGTTGAAGTAATTTTCGGACTCCTCTCTTCTGATAGAAGCTTCTTGAAGGGTTAATTGAGAGTGCAACAATTATATATGATTATTATTTGAGAAATTTATCAGCAAGCATGTACCAGGAGTCGCCAAATTTCTGTTGAAATACAAAAGAAAAAGAAGGTTTGTATTTCTGGAAAAAACCGTTCTGAGAAAAAATTCCATGCAAATTCTTCACTAGTTTGTCTTCATTTATGATACGCGTTCCTTAAATTTCAGGTCTGTACGGACATTTGATCTCAACTATGTTTTTTTTTTATGGAAAATAACACTCAAAGCCTATATAGAAGTGCCAGAGAAAACTCAATTAAGTGGCAAAAATAAAAAGTACTCTTCAATCAGAAATCCTGGTCACACAAAAATCGAAGGAAAGGAATAGGCTAACACACTAGCTAGAAAGCGAACGCAAACTCCACTTTGTGATATTGGCAAACGCACTCATCTGAAAGAGTTTTCGAAGAAAAAAGAAACTTAAGAAAACTGCAAGATCCAAAAAATATTTGGATCTCGTTAAAATAAGTTGAGCCTCTTCACTGTTTTCATAACAGGACGTTGAAGTCATCAAAAACATATGATGGGAATTGGCTTAACAGAAACTCTCTGGTTTAGATTATAAGCAGAAAAGGAGGAAAAGTTACATGCCTCGCCTTTGCGATCCTGCGCAAAGCATAACTTGGACATGGCAATTATTGGAGAAAAGCAGATTAAGTCTCCTTGAAATCCCTCTTCCATACTGGAGTTCATTGAAGTTCTGGAAACTGGAGTACGAGATGAAGCGCAGTTCCGAAAACAGATCTGATGAAGGTTCAATTATTCTTAAGGTCGCACTGTTATTAATCACCCTAAATCTACAATTGTCTGATCGTAAAGTATCTAGATAAATAAAGAGGTGGAATTGCTAAAACGCATAATTAGTACACACACCGCTGATATCCGCATTAAAACAAGCATGCGGAACCCGCTACGAAGATAACAATCCTTCTTTACCGGGCGTTTATAGTAGATTCCTCCTCCAACTACCCTGGCTACCAAAAGGAACATACATTTTTTACCTAGTCACCGATCGTCCTCCTTTCGTCGAATCAAAAGCTACGGTAGATGATTGCTGCGTTGAAGCCTTACAAAAATTTCCGTATGCATTTCAAATATATGGAACAATTTATTCAAAAAGTGGCCAATAGGGTGGTAATTTTCACAGTCAAAATTGATTTTTCTCAGTACGGTATTGGAAATATTATATTCGGTACACATAATTTAGTAGATCCTATGAAGTTTTACAAATTCTGGCAAAAACAATTAAATTCTGATAAAAGTATCTCGACAAAGAATGAATCATCCTGTAAATTCGCAAGGAAAGATAGTGGCCATTCGAGGTGCTGATGATAAAACATATATAGCGTCCCAGAAGTATGTAAAGTTTCTAGTGGGATTCCCTGTTGATTGTTGCCTACACAAAATTATGCTGAAGTTCATGAGTGGCACCAGCGAAATATTCTTCGTTAAGCTTCGTTTGTTCTTTCGAGTATCCAGATAAATGATGGATGAGAAAGTGACTGAATTTAAGAAATAGTATCTACAATCAGTGGCAGAACAGATTGAAAACTAACACCTCCTACCACTTCGGAGCACTTATTGACTATGAATTTATTCAGTTGAGCACAAGAGTTGGAATTGCTAAAACGCATAATTAGTACACACAGCGCTGATATCCCGCATTAAAACAAGCATCCAGGACCTGCTACATAGATAATAATCCTTTTCTACCAGAAACGGGCGTTTATAGTAGATTCCTCCTCCAACTACCCCGGGCGTCAAAAGGAACAACCATTTTTTACATAGTCTCAGATCGTGCTCGGAAGCTATCGTAGATGATTGTACACAAATTACAGAATGCATAAATGTAAAAAACTATTCAGAGAGTGACCTGTAGGATGGTAATTTTCAGGAGTCAAAACTGATTTTTCTGAGTACGCCAATGAAAATATGATATTCGGTACACATAATCTAATAGATGATAAAAAGTATTACAAATTTTAGAAAAATTATAATATTCTGATAGAAAGTACCAGAATCAAATTACGGTCAGAGAATGAATTAGTCATCCTGAATATTCGCAAGGAAATATAGTGACCATTTGGTGATGCTGAAGATAGAACATTTATATGGTCTCTGAAGTATGTAAAGTTCCTCGAGGGACAACCTGTAATTTGAAGGCGTACTCTAAATTGTGCAGAAGTTCATATGAGTGGCAGAAGCAGACGATATTTTTTCGTGAAGCATTTTTTGTTTGTCTGAGTATCCAGATAAATGATGAAATATTGAATGATTTTTCCTGAATCAAAGAAGAAGGAAATCCATAATCAGTGGCAGAACAGCTCACACCTCCTACCAGTCCGAACACTTATCCACTATGAATTTATTCAGGTGAGCACAAGAGGTGGAATTGCTAAAACGCATAATTAGTACACACACCGCTGATATCCCGCATTAAAACAAGCATGCGGAACCTGCTACGTAGATAACAATCCTTTTCTACCAGAAACGGGCGTTTATAGTAGATTCCTCCTCCAACTACCCCGGGCGTCAAAAGGAACATCAATTTTTTCTTTACTGAGCCGATCGTGCTCCTTTGGACGAATCAAAAGCTCCCGTAGATGATTGCCGCGTTGGAGCGGTACAAAAATTACCGTATTCAAGCGTATTTGCATAAGCGAGTACAGTGTAATTTGAGCTACTCGCCTGCCTATAATGAGGAGAGACACTGGTGGTCCTAATTTTTGTTACTCTGGGGGTCTCCGGTGAATTAGAAGCTGGTTACCGGTCTGGTTTCCTGCGGACTAGAATGGTTTCAGGACATGCATGACGTATGGCAGTGCTGCGATGTTTCTATTCGAGGAATTTCGATTTTTTTTGATAGGGCAGTATTTAAGGAGAATACAGGAAATTCAGACTTCATCGCGGTTCGACAGTGGATAACCATATTTTCTTGATGATTAGTTATGAACAGTAACAAGCTGAGTTTTTCAACACAGATGGAATTGTTCAGAATAGTTAGGTACTGAATTGTTACACCATGTCGAAGACAACCAAAGAGACTTTGAGAAAAAAGGCTCAACCAGATCGATTGTTGTCAAAAAACGAGTTAAGGCTGCCTACTGAGCTTTGCACAGGTTTCACCTATTCCCACCTTAATAATAGTAAGGAGTATAGCTGAAATGATGACTTATAAAAATTCAGAAAAATAAAAATGGACAACATGGAAATAACATCACATAAACTTCAAGATATGAAAAAAATACGAATTATAACTCTGCCAAACAATGAAATAAAAATTTCTTGGAATCAATATATTAAAGATGCAACCGCAACTGCAAACCATAATCAGAAATGCCAAATTTTGGTGTTCAATAAAAGGCATTACATTGAGGAAAAATAGCTACTGTTCGTTCAAGAAAGTATAAGCGCATAGTAGGCGTTCGTTCATTTATCTGAAATTGTTAGTATTTGCTATCATAAAGAAAAATTAAGTCAACGTTGCCTAATGTACCCAGCCTCGTCTGACGAGCTTCCGAGTTATCAGAAAACCCTTTGTTATATTGACAACATTAAGTATCAATCTGACAAGAAAATAAACAACATAACCTAAAATTTCAATATAACACAATGGAATATGTCAAATTGTCATGGCCAACCGACCGACGCGACGGCTCAAACTTTTGTGAACGGACTATAGTCCATTTGAAACAAGAACGACCACACTAAAATACCCACGCTTAACCCTTGCTGAGAAAGGATCCTTAAATAGCTGCATAGTTTACCACAACAAAATTATAAGAGGGGAATTAACCATACAACATTTGAAGCAACTGGTTTACAAGCTCCTGCTGAAGATCGAGCTCTACACGATTGAAAAATTCTTGATTTATGCATTTTGAGTGCAAGCCACGTTGAGTACATTCATTTGAGAATGTATTTTTCATTATATGAAATCGATGTTCATATTTTGAACCGACCCTGATAATTACAAGGCCCTAAGTCACTATAGAAATTATCATATAAACAAAAAAACTTTCGATGACAAAAATAAAAACTTTTAACAGTGAAACCAATTATCGTCCAATTAGGAAAATCGTAAAATTCATGTAATCAGACTCAAATGTTTCTTTTAATAATCCCTGAATAAAGTATATAAGATATTTCATCTGTAATCGAATTCATTTCAGACAATTAGTCCAACCATTTATAATCATTTTAAGGCTCTCAGTTGCCAGCTAATGGTTCTTGAGAGTCCATTTTTCACAAGAAATATAAAAAAAGCATAACTTTCCAAATGTTATTGTAGTCGAGTCTTCGAGGAAGATACTTCAACGTCCCATATTATTTATAGTCAATTAGGGATCGGCCATTTGAATTTGACTGCACCTGAAACATAGGGAACCCTTAACGATCTAGTGGAAATAAAAGATTCGAAGAAAGAACAAAAAGCCCACTCTGATCATTAAAATAGCGGCATCTGTTTGAGAATGGAAATTTGGGTTTGTTTTTTGGCTTAGGTAGTCCTATTTTATGATTGTCTCGAATATCTGCTTCTATATCGCAGCTCTTGGAGCCAGTGATCTTTTAACCTTGATATAAGGTTCCTTTATTTTTTCGAAATCGAAAGTTTTAATTGGTAGGATTTGTAGAAAAAGTTTTTGATCTGAAAACCTCGAATGGTTATTTTTTCTCTGTTCATTATTCTTACTTCATACAAGGAAAAAAAATTATAAGATTGAAACTGAAGGCTTAAAATATTTAAGGTGGGCGGAAGGTTTTGATTTTATCATCATAAACGATCGAAATGAAACCACTGGATCCTGGTATATTTGAATATGGAGCAAGTAGTCATATACTGGTTATAACATTCCAGTCCTTTTTCAGATTGCTGAGTACAAATAGATGAGAATTATTTTCGTTTTAACCGGTTCAGACATGATAATTGAAAGTGAGACGAAACAAAAATTTCAAATGGGTATATGATGATTAAAGTTCTATATAGGTACTCTAACCAAGGAAATGAGACGACACTCTCCATTTGCACGACGCTGGATTGGACGACTTGATACAATTGAATGGCCACCAAGATCCTACCACTTTAGGCCTCTAGATTACTTCCTCTGGGGATGTCAAAGCAGAGTTTATCAAAACAGGCTGGATAATATCACACTTTTAAAAAATAGAATCAGATTGGAAACAAATAAAACACCAGCTGAAATAATTCAGAATTTCTTATGCCTCAACTACACTCAGCCTTTCCTTCTGCCATTCGCGTTGTCGGCAATAATTCCCGAAATACTTCTGGTCAGTATCGGAGGCGACCAAGTGTAGGCAACGACAAACAAAGAAATTCCACAGCAACCTAGTTAAATGTAATAAATTACTAACAGCTTTTCACGCTGCCGGTCCTTAGACTTCCGTACGAAGAAACCGCCAATTCAAGGAGCGTAGAGCAGCACGAGTAGCAATGACAGGCAGCAGAGAAGTGTAGTGATTACATTCTCGCGCTGCCCACTACCCTGCTCCCTGCCGTGGAAGTGAGCTGAATGTAATCGGGGTGATAGACGAGGCTCACCATCGCCTGGGAGCATGCCAAGAAGAGGGTGGAGGGCATTTTTATTAGGTACTACTTCAAAATAACTCGCAGATGGCTTCAAAAAATTATTGAATGTTTTTGGTTTTAGAAGAGTTTTGTCTTATTTTCCATATAACCTATAGTCCGTTCATGAAAGGTTGAGCCGTCGGTTGGCCATGGAAATTTGGCATATTCCGCTGTGTTTATTAAAATTTTAGGTTAGGTTGTTTATTTTCTTGTCAGATTGATACACAATGTTGTCAATAGGTCATAGAGTTCTCTGATAACTCGCAAGCTCGTCGGACGAGGCCGGGTACATTCGGCAACGTTGACTCTATTTTACGTTATGACAGCAAATACTGCCGACTTCAGATGAATAAACAGACGCCTACTATGCCCTCAACCTTTCGTGAACGGACTATATCTTATAACCAAATAAGTAAAACAGAAACTTTTTCACGATGAAACACAGAAAATATGTTGCATTTGAAAAATAAAGTAGGATGGAGTTTAGCTGAGGAATTGAAGAAAATGATTAAATTTTTAGGCCCAAGGAAAAGTTAAACTTGAAATTAATGCGAGTGTTTCAGCTCTTTTTCAATTCACCGATTCAAACGATTGAAATATTAAAGACTTTCACCAAACCCTATATATCACTACTGCCTCAACTAACATGAAAGACCAACCAAAACCTGAGTTCTGTAAGTCTACAGAGAAACCAATTAACTTTTTCACTATTTTCGGAAAAAAAAAATAACTTTCCTCCTTCATATTTATTATCAACGCGCCATATACAGTGACATTCAAATAATATACAACCAAGATGAATAGGAGTGAAATCTGTGTTATTAAAAATCGAAGAAGATCTGAAAGTTTCATCGCCCATTTGGCTGATCATCAATAGATTTTCCGATGAAAGCTAAGCGGTACCTGGAGCTATAAAACCGTCCACGATTGTGAAAGTGACTCTTCTTGTGGTACCCTGAAAAAGAAGTTGACTCTGCCGTAAGAAGAATGAGGATCTTTAACCTCAACGAGAGGGAAATTGTCGAAGACAGCAATTACATCTCTGCTTTAGACTTGGCCAGGTTAACGATCTGCTGGATCTGGTATTTCATGATGATATAAATAAGAAGATGAGAAAACTGTCTGTGATAAACTGAGATCTTTGCGCGAAACGATTAAAGTATTAGATTATGTGTCAGGATAGTAATAATTGGTGTTCGGTTCTAGATGAAGAAAACAATGATACCTGATGAAGAGTATAGATATTCCAAAACAAGGGCGTAGCCAGGGGGGGGGTTTTGGGGGTTCAAACCCCCCCGAAATGTTTCAGAGTTATTTTTGTTGCAATAATCTTTCATTTCGCACTTAAACCAACTTATCTCTGAAAATCTAGTTAAAAGTATCAATTCATATCAGCATATGGATGATATAAAAGTTTCATAACATCGCACACAAATGGATCCATCGAACCAATAATTCCTTATTTATGTTTATATTCTTCTGTTGGAAATTGTTGTACCGAATTTTAACAGAGAATATGAATTAGAGAGACGCATTATAGATGTATTCTTCACTACTCCCAGAAAAAATAAAAACATAATTAAAGCAGAATTTGAAATATGGAAAATGTCAATGATCAAAATCGGCATTAGAATGCTTAGATGATTGCAATCAGAATATGTATCACAACATTTACATCCTATTACAAATTTTAGCTACGATTCCAGTATCTACTGCTACTCCAGAAAGAAGATTTTCCAGCTTGAGGAGAATTAAAATTACCTGCCCAATTCTTCTAGCGAAACTAGATGAAGGGTTGGCGCTTATGAATATTCATTATAGTGTGAAAATTGATGGAAATGAAGTGGTTGACCAATTCGTTAGAAAAAAATGGAAGCAAGCCCTGAGCGGAGCTTCTGAGCGCTCGTTCTCTGGTGGAGCAATAGGACTATCATCTCAAAATTCGTATATGACTTGAAATTGATACTTTATATATAAACAATTAAAAAAATTCAATTCTATGGTCACACTTGAAAATTAAAATAATTAAATTTTATGGTTCTGATGATGCGATCCTCTTGAAATTTGGCATGAACATTCAGTATATCAATCTTTATACCAGGAATAAATTTCACTCAATCAGATATCTTGTTATGAAAATATAATTTCTTTTTGTTTCAATATTCAAATTGAATTTTCTATAGTTCGGATGATGCGATGATCTTCAAATTTTGCACAAACATTAAATATATAAGTCTCAATTCCAAAAATAAATTTCATTTGATTCGGAATCTTGTATGGAAATAAAGAGTCTTTCCTTTATATTCCAATTGGAATTTATGGTTCTGATGATGCTATCCTCTTGAACAATCAGTGTGTCAGTCTTCACTCACAGAATGAATTTCAGTTAAATCAGAAGGTTCGTTATATGGAAATAAAAAAATTCTTCTTTTCAATATTCCAATTGAATTTTCTATGGTTCTGTTAACACTATGGCAACAAAATTTTGCAAGAGGCTTACTATGAACATCTGGCACGTTGCTGCAATATTTTCATTCCGTTGCTTCCGTTTTGTGTGAATATTGAGGAACAAAAATTTGAATGGCCACTTTTTATGGAACACCCTGTACGATTTTTCTGGTTAACGAACTTATTCGAGCTATTTGGGAGCTGAACACACCTGAAAATTTCAAGTCTCTAGGACAATCCGTTCGAGAGTTATGTGGCTCACGGACGGACGGCCGGACGGCCGGCCCTACAGAATTTGATTTGACCTCATATTTTCATCAGGGAGTCGAACCTATCGTTTGAGACCATTTCGGCTCAAAATTCGAAAATTACAGACATTGGGCAAAACGATATAGCACTCGTCTAAGTAGAACGAGCGCTCAAAAAGACGGATAGACTTTAACTGAAGGAATTCCCCATAAAAAATATTTTTGTGTTTTCTCACTGTTTCATTTTTAATACCTATTCTTATGTTGTTTGGCACTATTTTGGAGTGAAACATTAAAAAACTCTATTAGTTTCAATGAAAGCACACATCCACACTAATTTCATATTAATTATCCTATCCATCATATTTGAAAAATATGTTAACATAACTAGGAATATCTATGTTGCATATTGTCTTCGAAGTAGGAAAAGGATTATTGAATTCTTAAAAAAAACAAATACTTGCTACATAAAGCGACCCTCACAATTCCTGGCACCTACAAAGTCAACTGCCAAAATGTCAAAACCCCCCCTTCGAAATTAATTCCTGGCTACGCCCTTGTTCCAAAATATAAACAGAAGGTTCTATTACATATCCTTCAAAATGAACCGTTTTCGGAATCCAATTTTTTGAAATTCCAAAAATCGTTTTTTCGAATTTCTCCGGAATTTTTTTCCAACAAAAAATCTTGTGTGAGCTTTTTATAATCAATGATTTTTGCGGAATTTTTCTCAAGTCTTGATTCATGAAAGTTTTGGGTGTTATTGGTGGGTGTTTTACACTCCAACTTCTGCGCTATTCGAAAAGAGCGGAATTTGAGACGCGTAATTTTATCACCAATGTTTTCTACACGAAAAAGAACATCCTGGTCATACTCTCTTAAGTCGACAACTTTCATTCTGAAAAATATGGTCAATTTTTACTTTCAGTTAAGAAGTTTAATAGCTATTCAACAAGGTTATTAATGACAGCGACTAACGGTCAAGATATTTTAAGTTCATAGTCACTTGATTTAAATAAACCTTATTATGAATTGAAAATAAAATCTTGATTGAATATATTTTTGTTTTGCACAAGACATACATTTTACTTAATGTAATTTCTATATTTTTTGTTCCAGTAAAGTTTTGACAATTCGCGTAGTGCTTCTGAATACTTCTTGCACGGTTGTCATGAGGATTGCACATTAAAATAGTGGAGATAGAAAATTTAAAATGGATCATAAATGTTCAATTAGGTACACATTAAAATCAAGTGTGATTTTGAAGTTGAGGAAAAAAATCGAATAATTGATTATATTGTTCGATAAAATATTCGATTTTCCTCGAAAACTGTCGACTTGAGAGTTCTTCTGTGTGTAGAAAACATTAGCGTTTCAAATATGCGTCTCTGAAACTATAGTTTTCCATTAACACCGTATTAGAACTATTTAACCTTCACCAATAAAGACTTGCTGTAATCTGTGCAATAAAATACTCCGCAGATATTCGTAAACAAATTTTTTTCTCTGATTACAACGAGTTCCTAGTCAACATAACATTCAGTGATTTCTACAGAAAAATAAAATTGATGGTCTAATAGGTACAATGGGAGAAATGATTCTAGTTAGTGTTTTTTCGTTATTCCTCTAGAAATTTATGATGTGATCACGTTTCAGATATACCTACTTACTCCACCAAACGGTACACTGTGCCATAAACACGTGTTATAACTGCATATCTAAAGACTGTAATTTCTAATGTAACTAAGTATAACCATTAGGAAAGTATGTTGTCTATTTACCTGGCTTGACGACAAGTGAATGTCATAGCTTCGAAACTTGAAAGCATCAACGTATATATTTAAGGTTCGACTAGGACAGTTGAGTTCATATAAGAATAGAATGAGATCAATAGTTCTCAGGTTAATTTGATTTGAGTGAGCCATATCTGAATCCACATAAATATTTTTCTGACTCGTATAGCGTTTTTCACAATGAAAATTGCTTCGGTTTATGTCTGCAGAACTCCTGTAATATTCTCGAAAGACGTTTGTATTGGCGCAGGTTAATGTATATAAAATTATCGTCCACTCGAAAATAAATTTCAGGCAAAGAAATGATTCTATAGAAATTATCTATAAATAGGTAACATTAGGAAATTCATTCATATTATGCCTCAAATTCGAACTATAGATCAAGAAACATTAGGAAAATAGTTTCGTACTTTTGAAGTTGTTATTCGGGGATCACCACTTCGGCTTACACTCTACAACTCTTTTCGATGAAGAATATGCAAATGGACTTTCTACTTTTTAGTGATATATATGTAGGCTTTTTTACGTTGTCTAGGGTTATTGTTAAACTACCATGAGATTTTAATAAAACTTTATACACGGAACAACAGCAAAAATCGGGAGGAAATACAGTCTCTTAACAAACACGTCTCAATCTGATTGACAACTAACTTTTTTTCATTTCTCCTGCCTACTATATCTACGTTGTTACAACAACATAGAATATAATAAAAAGTACAAATCCTATATATATTGAACAGTTTTTGAGGTATCGATTTTTTTCAGATAATTTCAAATGATTTGTATACCTATTGATAATCTGCTTTTGAAATATGACATGATCATTTCTCTAGTATTAGTAAAATTCCAAATCCTAGAACCTCGACAAATATTCGACTGATTTGTCTGACTAACTCTTGACCTCGTATTCTGTATATTAATTGAAAAATGGGTGCCAAGAAGGTTTCACCTGAAAATCATCCAAACAAAGAAACAAACCTAATTATGATAATTTGTCAAGAAAAAAGAATATTTCGTTCGTTCTCACATTCCCAAAAAACACCTTTTTCTCACCAAACTACCCCAAGGCAAAGAAGAACGAAAAGGATAATCGAAGGAATGTAGACGGCAGGATTGTAAAGTCTAAAACGTCCATTTTCACGTAACAAGCAGTCCTAACGCTAAACCCGTTTGAGCGCAGAGAATGCGTATGTAATAACTAATATAAACGCTCTTCTCTTTTTAATTCCCTTATTTAATAGATGTCTACGAGATCTCATCTTTCGTCTGTAAATACTGAAATAATTGAAGTAATTAAAACACTTGGGTGGGACAAGTTCTTCTCAATGAATATGTGCATGCAATTGGAATAAATTAATATCGCCTATTAGATGCATTTATACAGGGTGTTTAAAAAAAAAGTGATCCTCTCGAAAAATGATTGAGGTTTGTTCAGTAAAACATTTTCGTCATCCGTATTAGAGACCAAAAAAAAAATTATACACATCTTTCAAGATTTTGCCGAAACTATTGGCAACATTGCAATGAAATTTTATACGAATATGTTTTGGAAGCTGATATATCCAATGAATTCGTTTTTATGTTTGACTCTCATAGAGGGCAGTAGATACACGGTTCGTACCAACTAGTATTGAACATAACTTTTTTAATATCAGATTTATTGTGTAAAATTTCGAGTGAACTTGAACAATTTTCTATTTCATACCAAAAAGGTTTTTCTGAAAAAACTTCACAATGTGTACCGTTTTCGATATATTTTGATTTTAAAATAATGAAGTAATACCCGATGCTTGTATGAAGTAGGTAATGATAAATGTATCATTTGAGCAAACATTCAGGAATACACAAGCCAATCCTTTCTTCAAAAAATCCATTAATCTTATTAACAGTTGGGAGTCAGCTATGAGGTCATTGAAGTGATTTTCAGATCGAAATATTTCGAAAACGGTCCACATTATCGATTTTTTTCAAGAGCACATTTTGGTGTAAAATCATCGGATGTTTACTTTCACATATTCGTATTAAATGTCATTGCAACATTGCGAGTAGTTTCGGAAAAATCTTGAAAGATGTGTATAACTTTTTTTTCTTCAACGCCTTGTATCTTGAATACGGATGGCGCTACGAAAATTTTTTACTAAACAAACCCCAATTAGTTTTCGGTTTTCTATCTAGCCTAGAGAGGGGATCACTTTTGTTTTGAACCACCCTGTATACCGAGCGAATACAATCCCGAGTTACCACGTACGCTGTTATGTCGAGAATAATTATTATCGATTCATTTCAATTCAGTCGGTGATCTTTGTGTTGGGTTTTTATGTTAGTAATACTGACACGTAAGAAGTGAAGAACGGTGTTCTGTTGAGTTATAGTTATGGCAATAACAAGACATATTTTCGTTCACACGTTGTTTTGTCGAATTCATCTGTTGTTAGTAGTTTATATAGAGCGTGTAGAAGTTTTTCTTTAAAAATATATACCTTCACATAACATATTTGGTTTTGAATGATGAATTGTGATTAGTATTTTCTGACAATTTTCTTGTTTTAAAGACGAAAAAGAATGAACTGCAAATAAGGTGTGTGCATGTAAAACGAGAGTGTAAGAAGAAAAATAGAGCAGTTGGCTACCAAAATGAGAACTCTTTCGGATTGAATGTAGTAGAGAA
The DNA here is from genome assembly GCA_013421045.1 of Propylea japonica. Lineage (NCBI taxonomy): Eukaryota > Metazoa > Arthropoda > Insecta > Coleoptera > Coccinellidae > Propylea > Propylea japonica. The sequence goes on from CM024241.1 coordinate 78,946,162, forward strand.
GAAAGAAAGAAGACTTTTGATGAATAGGTACTCATAATGCTGATCCATATTGGGATAAATATTACCGATAGCGGCGCTGCAATCGCCGAATCAGCTGTTCCCGAAACGAGTATTGTTTCGTGCATGTCAAAGCAAAACAAGAGAGATTCTGGTGTTTCTCAAGTGTTTCAGTGATTTATTTAGTCTTTTGACTGAACAATCGTGAAAATGGCCTATGAAATGATTTATTAAGTTCATATCATATACCTACATCGAGGACGATATGTAGAAAAATATCAGTTTTGGGCATTCACCCTTGTCAACTGCAGAAGGAAGATATTTAACCATCTAACTTGGCTCATTTCAAAGATAAAATGTATCCTGATATGATTAGTTATTTAGTAGAAACAAGGAATCCTGCTGCAGTGAATCAAATTATATTATAATATTTATTCTTCAATATATAGAAAGAAAAAATGACAATATTGGTTATTGAAATGAAAGCCGTTGAATTCCATGATGATTTTATTACAGAAATGAAAGACTTTATGAAAATAAACAACTTAATTTCAATTATTCACAACATCAAAAACTATTTTATTGAATACAAATCAGAAAAATTCATTAATATTTTGTCGTAAGTGGAGCATTTATCATTCAATACAAACCAACGAATTTTATTCCCTGGTATAAACAAAAACTTAATTATCTAATAAGAAATGATAATTAATTTTACAATACAGAGTTAAAGTAATATGTGTATGCTATTTTTTATAAAACAGTGAATATAGCAGTTACCTTCTACTTGTCTCATATAAAAAACAGAAGATATACTGCAACTTGAAAGAACATCCAGATAAGTTTTAGCCAAGTGATATGATTTCAGGGCATATATTCATAAAAACTCAAGTTATCAGAACAATTTTGTCAATTAACGAGTAATCTTCATCTGATTTCTTTAGCGAGTGAATTGGAAATACATCCAATAATGTACTATATTTCCTCCTTTAAGTCCAAATATGAATCCTGAAACTGGCTAATCTCTTTGTTTTCTTGATTTTGACTGCACTAAACGTCTGAAATGCTTCCTCTAGTGCAAACTGGTGATCAACTGATAAAATATATTTTTTCATAACCACAATCCTATAAAATAGTGACCTGTGAAAGAACTCTTTAGAGCTTCATCCATAAACACAGCAACAATTAGTGTTCTTCACTGTATTTTCTTTAGTCATCTTTAAATCAGATTAAAAACCAACTAACTAGACAAATATTATAATGAACACACAATACAAATCTAAATCTCATTTCTTAGGCACAAACACAGAACAGGGCACAACAAATCGGTGTCATATACCGTCCCGCGTTTTGGAATACTCGTTTCGGGATAGTTCTACGTAACGCCGCTAGGGTCGCATAAAGTTGCATTTTGCTCAAGAAAATGCCTTTTAACATATGTTTCGACATCAGTTTCCTAAAAATAAGCATAAGTTCCTATCTGGTTAACTAAGTTTAAACCTTACATATAGTTATTATACTGTAAACTGTATTGTACCAAACATTTTTGCGTGGGATACGAGAGCATAGATAATAAACTTCTGTCTTCCCGTATGAACTAAGGCAGAAAATTGAAGCCCTAAGCACATTCGCTGAAAAGTTCAAGTTTTCAGATTTGCTACCAGAAAGGATTTTATCTCATAACTTCACCTGCCCTGAAAATTTCAAGTCTCTAGCTCCTTCCGTTGGAAAGTAACCGTACTTACGGACAGCAGGCTCAAAATTATAAACTAACGAACATTTGGCTAAAACTATAGTGAGATATTTTCTTTAGGAATACTGGAATAAAAATGTGAAGGGTTTTCCAATAAGAGGTGTTATTTTGATATTCAAGGAAAAATGCCATTTTTCGATATAAATGATCGGATGTTTGTTTTTCATTATAAAGAAGAAGCTATGCCGTAAATAGTGCAAAATAACACCAGGCAAATGACCACCACGACCACGCTTACAGGACCTTATCCTTTTTATGAAATTTTCCATAATAAAATCGCAAAGTGGCTGCCCTATGTCCTCGATAGCCTCACGAATTCCATCTTTGAGGTCTTAAATCGACGCTGGGCTACTGGCGTAGACTTTCTCTTTCATTTGGCCCCAAGGGAAAAATCGCAAGGTGTTAAATCACAAGATCTCGGTGGCCAATAGTGATCACCCCTTCGAGAGATAACACGGTCAAGAAACTTTTCCTGCAAAAGATCAATCGTTCCGTTGCTTGTGTGGCACGTAGCGCCGTATTGTTGAACAAACGTTGTTCAGATTGATACTATCCAATTTCAGACTAAAAAAATCATTAATCATCCCTGGATAACGCAATCCATTCACCGTAACTGTTGCTTCACCCTCATTTTCGAAAAAGTTAGGTCCAATGACTCCACCGGACCATAAACCGCACCAAACAGTCACACGTTGAGGATAGACCGGCTTTTCAATAATAACTCTTGGGTTTTTCGAGCAGCCAATGAGGTGGAAATGGGCCTCATGACTCAAGATGATTTTCGATGGAATTCCGATGATTATCATGCATTTCAAGGACCCAATCAGCAAAGACACGATGTTGTTTATGATCGACCGGCTAGAGTTCTTGTGTTAACTGAATTTTATAATCCTCAAGACCCAAATCTGTATGCAAAATACGTTGTAATGACGTTTGAGAAATGCCTAATTCCAAAGAACGACGAGGATGGACAAACCTGGGATTTCTTCAACACTTTCGGCTACAGCAGCAATATTCTCAGCTGTTCTTGAGCCACAAGCACAAATTTTTTTCTTCACATCACTAACTTGTCCCAACAGCTCAGATTTTTCCATCAATTCCTTTATTGCGGTCCGACAAGGTGCTTCACGACGACCCAAAATGTTCGACTCTTACGAACCGTCTCTGCCAAATTTTCACCATTTTTATAGTGAATTTTAACTTAAAAAAATAATTCGTTCGTTCTTGAAGCTTGTATCGCTCCATTTTTATTAATAGCGTACTACTTGTCAAATGTTGAAAAATGATAGCTTTAAACGTGACATCTACCGAAATAGTGGGCTATTCAAAATAACATCTCTTATTGGGAAACCCTTCAGTTAGATGTTCTCTCTAGAAGCACACGAAAAATTGAAGTAACTACTCAAAAATTGGATGGAGTAGTCACTTCGTGATAGTAGTACGGATTCAGGAAATTACTGGAATGAAAATGTAGTACTAAGAAACTCGAGTCATTGTAACGAAGTAATTTCATCATTCGAAGTCGAAAATTCTGTTACCGCTCTAGATGAACACGAAGTTTGCAACCGTTATGCCAAGATACAAGAGTAATTCCAGCCATCGCAACTGGCAGACCAGTCTCCAGATCCAGATGCCGATAAATATCCCACCGTCAAGCAGGGAACAAGCACCACCTCAGCTCCCACATAATTCCACATCGCTGGATCGTTTGACCGCCAACACAACCCGATATGCTAACATAGTCCAATAATTAACCGGCTTAAATGAGCGTATAAAACAACACGTAAACCGCATTCAAATCGCCACTTTTCGTCCTAGACAGGACGCCTCATGCGTCCGATCGGGCATCTGACAGTCGATGCTACTCCTAGTGTCTTCCTTCTCGGTACGGAGATCTTAATTACTGCAGCGTTGGACATTAATAAACAACGAGCTGGTAAGCGATCCGTGCAAGGAGGCAATTAAAACGGTGACACCTCGCCTATGCCCGAACGCCGAGGAGATATTAGATTGTCTCCTGGCAATAAGGAGAAGGATCGGTGCCGTCAATGGATATCTATGCGGAAGACTTGCTCTAATGAAGAGGTTTTTGCCCGTCGGACGTTTAAGGTACGTTTAGTACATGCGATGGACAAACTGGTGCTGTTGATTCTTTGTACTGTTGTACTGCTACCATGATCTGACAGAAATACAATTTTTCTGTTTTTGATGAATATTTTCAATGGTTGACTTGAATGCTTCATGAGGGTATTGATATACTAGAATTGTTCTAGCTATTGTCTTCGTTTTTCATTGTTCTTCTTCTTCTGTCTTTCGAACAGGCATATTGCCATTCCCTCATCGAAAAATTGCCATCTTCAACATCATCTGGGTAAATCTCTATACCACTACATAAATATTCTATTATATATTCTATGATATAATCTAATCTAATTTTATTTCATTGGACTTGTTCGTTCAATTTTCTCTTCCTTTTCACAACCCACTCATTCATGTTGTCTATTCCACACATTTCTCTGATGTCTTCGCTCCTCTCTCTGTCTCGTAAGGTTTTCTCTGCTAATCTCCGAACTGTTTTCATTTCGGTTGTTGTAGTACCTGCCGTGTTCTCAGGAAATCAGGTCTTATTTCAGCTCGGAGAAGTGCAGATGATTGACCTTATTGCTATTTTATAAATTCTGGTTTTTGTTCATTTGGTAAGGAATTTATTTGATCGAATTGTGGAATTCATTTGGGCAGCTGCTCTTGTTGCTCTTATCGCTTGTTTTAGAACTTTTGATTTCACGTCCGCGTAGCTTGATATTCTTACACTTAGGTAGGTGTATTTCATTTTCTAATGCATTAATATGTTGTATTCTGTCAGTTCACATCACATAGGTGTCTTATATAACATCATACACTTCGTTGTGGCTACAGTTCGTCACTTCTTTGAATGCAATTTATCAATGATCCTTTTTACACTTCTGCTCCTCGCTAACCAGAATGGTATAGGTCTGTCTGACCGTCCTCCTCAATCTAAAATTCCAACGGTGATACTCTGTCTACGCCCAAACGCCGAGATTGTCTCCTGGCAATAAGGAGAAGGATCGGTGCCGTCAATGGATATCTATGCGGAAGACTTGCTCTAATGAAGAGGTTTTTGCCCGTCGGACGTTTAAGGTACGTTTAGTACATGCGATGGACAAACTGGTGCTGTTGATTCTTTGTACTGTTGTACTGCTACAATGATCTGACAGAAATACAATTTTTCTGTTTTTGATGAATATTTTAATGGTTGACTTGAATTCTTCATGAGGCTATTGATATACTAGAATTGTTCTAGCTATTGTCTTCGTTCTTCATTGTTCTTCATCTTCTGTCTTTCGAACAGGCATATTGCCATTCCCTCATCGAAAAATTGCCATCTTCAACATCATCTGGGTAAATCTCTATACCACTACATAAATATTCTATTATATATTCTATTATATAATCTAATCTAATTTTATTTCATTCGACTTATGTGATCGTTAAATTTTCTCTTCCTTTTCACAACCCACCCATTCATGTTGTCTATTCCACACATTTCTCTGATGTCTTCGCTCCTCTCTCTGTCTCGTAAGGTTTTCTCTGCTAATCTCCGAACTGTTTTCATTTCGGTTGTTGTAGTACCTGCCGTGTTTCTCGGGAAATCAGGTCTTATTTCAGCTCGGAGAAGTGCAGATGATTGGCCTTATTGCTATTTTATAAATTCTGGTTTTTGTTCATTTGGTAAGGAATTTATTAGATCGAATTGTGGAATTCATTGGTGCAGCTGCTCTTGTTGCTCTTATCGCTTGTTTTAGAACTTTTGATTTCACGTCCGCGTAGCTTGATATTCTTACACTTAGTTAGGTGAATTTCATTTTCTAATGCATTAATATGTTGTATTCTGTCAGTTCACATCACATAGGTGTCTTATATAACATCATACACTTCGTTGTGGCTACAGTTCGTCACTTCTTTGAATGCAATTATCAATGATCCTTTTTACACTTCTGCTCCTCGCTAACCAGAATGGTATAGGTCTGTCTGACCGTCCTCCTCAATCTGAAATTCCAACGGTGATACTCTGTCTACGCCCAAACGCCGAGATTGTCTCCTGGCAATAAGGAGAAGGATAGGTGCCGTCAATGGATATCTATACGGAAGACTTGCTCTAATGAAGAGGTTTTTGCCCGTCGGACGTTTAAGGTACGTTTAGTACATGCGGTTGTTCGTTCGTTGAACAAACTGGTGCTGTTGACTTTCTGTACTGACAAAAATATATTTTTACTGTTTTGATGTCTAGAGACCGGATTATATGCATTTACATAATTATTCGCATATGCTATTGCATATTTGAGACATCTTCAGCGGTATTTGCACATTTTAGCTAAGAGTCAGTTATTATGCATATTTTCGGTACATATTTTCTTCTCTGCGTTCCGAAATGCGATAAAAGCGCTGAATCCGACCAAATTCCACAAAATATCAACTTTTATCAGATTTGCAAATCACTTTCATCGCATTTCATCAGAACGCAGTATTAGTAGCCGCGTTACGAAAGTACCCAAATAATGAGTAAATACACCAAAAGGAACTTCACGTTGCCCTTGGCAACTTCAAGAAAAGTTTGAAAGAATATTGGAAGGACATTCAAGTTTTAAAGATTTGTCTCTTATCGAGAGTTTTATTGATGAGACGGCAGAAGTTTTGGCTGAAACTATAAGGGAGAACATAGCACCAAGTTTCAAATTCTCCCCAGTTACGTCCATGGATGTGGTCGAACCTTTTCCACATATATATATTCAAAATTTAACAATTGAACATATGGAACAATATTTAACTTTAAACGTTTAAGAAACATTAAATTAAATTTTATTACCATATTAATAAGAGTCATTGAGATGTTGGTTATGAAATCTAAATTACTTCTCTTTTTTTGAGTTCCTAGAAGTCAATGTTCAATATTGCATAGTCTGCAAATTTTCGTCCATATTTTTCCTATTTTCGTGCATATTTCAAGCATTTTTCATGCTTATTTGCGTTTTTATGTTGCATATAATACGGTCTCTATTGATGACAATATTTCAATGGTTGACGTGAATTTTTGATTATGGGATTGATGTTCTATATAATTATTGAGGCAATTGACATAATTTTTCATTGTTCTTCTTCCACTTTCTACCAAATAACCATATTGCTTGTTCCTCATCAAAAATTTGTCAGCGGCAAAATTATGAGTAGGTGGACAGTTTCCTGAACAACTGAGGTTCTCGAAGGCATTCCAAGAGATAGTGGAAATGTACCTGAAATTTGAGGCACAGGAACATGTGTAGGGAACATGGCAGTCTATAGAGAATAACAAACTCAAAAATACCCACATCAGAATCGGCCATAGAAGAATAAACCCATTATATTTTCCAAAAATGTCGATAAGATGTCTATCGTTTAGTGAGGTGCTAACCATAAAACACCTTGTGATATATCCTGAATTTGGGTAGACCAGACTATCGTCAGGACTACCAGAGAGTCTTGAAGATGCCAGCAATCAAGAAAACTTCTTGTAAAATATCAATACTAGATGGAATGTGAATACTATAATTTTTGTATCGGAAAGTAGACAGATGAGGTTTGCAGGCTCTGTGGATCAAAAGCAGAAATAGCTGGCATAAGAACATTTCTTTTCGGAAAACCGTTCCTGAAATGTAGGCTGGCTGGAACAACAGAAACAAATTATAGAAATGAGCCCGAACAACATTTCAGTATCATCGTAATTTATTGAAAATATGCTTTTGTTCCGCCGCTAATAACCTTCGTGGTTGATGCAGATTCTCTGAAAAAAAGGAATTTCGAAATAGAAGGAAAAACAAAACTATAAAGGGAGCTATTGTTGTTCTAACTTAAAATAGCCAATAACACCCATCGCAAGATTCACAGAACCCAAGTCGCAAATCAATAACAGAACGCTGAATTCTTGTAAAATATCAATAGTAGATGAAATCTGAGTACTATAATTTTTGCATGAGAAAGTCAACAGAAGAGATTTGCGGGCTCTGTGGATCAGAAGCAGAAACAGCTGAAAATATGGTGTCCGAGTTTCAGAGCTGGTTGGCATGAAAACATTTCTTTTCGGAAACCCTTCCTGGAATGCTCGTTTGCTGAAATAACAGAAAAATGATAGAAGTAAGCCCAAACAACATTTCAATATCAATATCATTGTAATTTATTGAAAATATGCTATTGTTGGGTCGTCAATAAACTTCGTGGTTGATGCAGATTCTCTAAAAAAGGAAACTTCGAAATAGAGGAAACAACAAAACAATAAAAGGAGCTATTGTTGTTTCAACCAAAAATAGCCAATAACTCCCATCGCAAGATTCACAGAACCCAAGTCGCAAATCAATACCAGAACACTGCATAATATACGAAGTGTTTAATGTCTCCATAAATAATCGTTACGACCCTGCGACAACCGAAACGACTCGACGAACCGTCCATATCCTGCGATGATTTGTGTCGCCGCGAAAGATGCAGCAGGCCCTGAAAGAACGCCGTCAATTGTTGCGTCTTTTTTGTTTCGGTTCCGGTTAGTGGCGTCAGTAGGCGCCCAGTCAAGTGTGCCGTGACAGGCCAGGCGACGCTTCCTCTGCATCACCGTATTGTCTCTTGGTTGTTGCAGACTTGCGGGATTCGCTCTTTACGACGATGCACTGCGAACGGTCTGCCGGCCCGATCGGGAAGCGCATCATCAGTTCATGCACGAGCGGCATGATGGAACAGCCACGATTCTGGGTATGACGGACGTGATGGCTGTAGAGCAGAGCTGGTTCGGGATTGTAGAAGGAGAAGTACGAGAAAAATTCGATTGAAAGGGCTACCTGAAACTGATAGCTTAAAGGTCGATCCACACATTTCAGTGACCGTAGAGTGACATTAAATGAAAAAATATACCTATATGAGAATACAAGTAATTATTTGAAGCAAAGGGAAAAGACAAACATATCCGATGCAATAGTTTCTCGGCGATCACGGTTCACGGCTGTAATGGGAATATTTCCATTTTGGCAAATGTCAAATGGGATGTACCCAAAACTTCTTTTCTTTTCTTCTTCTTCGTCCAAATTCAAGATATTCAGAGCAGCAATTCAAACGCAAGACAAAACATTCACGTCAGATACCAGATTCAAACTGAAAAAGTTTATAGAGTGGATCCAGCATTGGTCGAAAAACACTGACAGGGACGACACCGTACGTTGCTGTGTGGATGATGAAAAATTTAAAACGGATTACACTGAAAGCAACGTTGCCGTCATATCACGGAAATCTGTGGATCAACCTTAAAGCCGGTCCCAGACAATGCGTGTATTTGACGAATGTTCGGCATTGGCGGTGCTTCGCGTAGTGTGTGGGAGCTCAACTTCGGCCCGAACACTATGGCCCACACACTATGCGAAGCACCGCCAATGCCGAACATTCGTCAAATACACGCATTGTCTGGGACCGGCTTTATCGTGAACGTTGACATTTTAGTTTTGTTTACAGTAACTCACGAGAGAGAAGCAAATATGAACAATAGGCCCTTTCTATTTGAAGCCGCATCACTTCCAACTGATGTAAAATCAGTTGATGCGTGTTTTATTTGACTATGTTGCGATTTTGAACTGATGCGCATCACTTCCAACTGATGTTGCTTTCTGACAGAATCAGTTTAATTTCCACAATCACTTCAGTTCATCATAACAATAACATAACCTAACATTTTGGTGAAAGTTACAATTTACTTCTAAACATAACAGAAAGTGAATTATTATCCTCGGTTTTCATTCCTAGTAATGAATAATTCATATTACTTTTAGAATTTCCTTCCGTACTATCGTCGATGGTACTCTGATTTCAAACCTTATCGTTTTGTTGATTGTCATCCGAAAAAGGCATGTTCTATTTGTCAAAATCACTTCACTTCCAACTGAAGTGATTTCGGAAATATTCAGGCGAATAGAAAGCTAGGTATATCTACAGTTTCTGCTGGGAGGCCACAAAGGCATCATCCGGGGGCGCTCAACTAAGCTTGACCGGTAGGGATGTCACGAGACAGTGTAGCAAGGGCGTAGCCAGGAATTAATTTCGGGGGGGGTTTTGACATTTTGGCAATTGACTTTGTAGGTGCTGCGAATTCTGAGGGTCGCTTTTCGTAGCAAGTTTTTGTTGTTTTCAAGAATTCATAGTAATATGAATAATTTTAACTATATTTTCGGAGATAAGTTGGTTTGAGAGCAAAATGAAAGATTATTTTTGCAACAAAAAATAACTCTGAAACATTTCGGGGGGGGGTTTGAACCCCCAAACCCCCCCCCCCTCTGGCTACGCCCTTGCAGTGTAGTTGTAGTTTTCTGCTGTTTTCTTTGTTCCTTCATAATTTGGAGTTTACTACTTTGATAAGAGCGCAGTAAAACTGACGAAGAGATACGATCTTCCTTATTTTTCTCTCACTACTTCAAAAATAAATTTGATCTGATGGGCTCGCTGATGCAACCTGATATCATTTATAATCTCCATTTATAATTATAAATAATATGATGTGAACAAAAAAGTGGGCATCGATAAGAACCACAACTCGATGTTTTGGAAGTAGGAAGAATGACAAAAGGAATATACTGCTCGAAACTTCAAATAATTATACCGGCAAATGGTATACAGATAGTTTTTAAAACCACGATATCGGGTAAAGAACCAAGTAGGCTTCCATTCGAGTGTTCTTTGGGAAAAAATTCTTGAAATCGAAAGATGCATATATAGAAACCTGTGAGATACTATCAAGGATGTGATGATAGTTATAGTTTTAAACGGGTTACAGTTCACTGCGACCTCAAGGTCTATTGTGCCCCCTTACAGAGCTGTTCTGACCACACCCTCTACAGCTCGCCTTCCATTTCCAGAGATCTGATGAAATCCAATATCTGTGAAAGCCTCAAAGAGGCTAGTTCCTCACTCTTACAAGTTTCTCCCCAAGGCATTCTCTCCTTAAGCTCGCAATGGCAAAGCATTCCGTGACTAGGTGATTGAGGTTTCTTCCTCCTCCCCATAGAGCCTACATTCGTGTTCCTGAGGCGACAGTGTTCTGTAAGAAAGCCAGAGAGGAGGTGTAATTGTTTCTTACCAAGATCCAAATATCTTTTGGATCATGCTGTTTCAAAGTTCCGAAGGAACTTAGTGGAATGATCCATCCCTGAGAGATTCCTTCTCCGCTTTCTCCGTCTTCAGAAACTCCTTCTCATAGGTACATTCACCATATCACAGAAGGGTTCTGGGACAATGAATGACATTCGTGCGCCCTCTTTGGAAAGTGCTTTGGCCATTTCGTTTTCCTTGAGGATGTGATGATAGTCAAGCTGCTATTGAAACATTGAACTCCTTTATTATGGACTCACAGTTAATATGGGAGTGCCAAAAAAACTCAATGAAGTAGACAAAAACAACAAGGTTTCTGCAGGATAGGTTTCTGGTAATTCAAGTTTCAAAGAAAATAGAAATGCAAATACACTAGTCACTTACTGGCCAGAACCCTTGTGTGGAGAGAGGAGCAATTGGAAAAATCATTTCAGAAAATTACTTCGGAACTCTGAAACTGCAAGTAAGAATATTATACTTCCTCACTGGCTTTCTGATAGGAAATTGTCGTCTTATGAAGCATATGATGAGAATTGTGGCTTAACTGAAACTGACTAGCACGCTGGATTCTGTTGGGACTCAGGAATGGGATATGAAGCAGTAACATATTTGCGAAAAGTTGAAATGGCCTCTGATGGAAATTCTCTGAATGAAAATCTTATGTCGATTGATCCAATGAAATGGTACAAAACTATGCGTTTGACGATGTCTTGGTCTTAGGAAATGATAGAAATAAAGAAAACGAAAGATGATAGGACATCCTTCATCATCCATTCATCGACACGTACATCATCAATCGGCTCGAACACTCTCTTTGAATAACCTTTTTTTATCATTTATATACAATAAGTCAACTGAAAAATAAACTTTTTCATGAACAAGTTTCAAAATAGATTTTTAAACTTCTGGTCTCTACATAGTACTTCAATAAAGAAGAAAAACTGAACACCAAGATACTCTAAAAAAAATCTCGGTGTAAATGCTAATACTAAACTATCAAGCATAGTTTCCTTTTATATCACAATTTTATCATTTTTATCGAAATTATGAGAATATAGTGTTAAGTGGTGTGATTCATAAAACACATTATCACAAACAGAAACAAAATCAAGAATTAATAGAAAAATATTTGAAAAACACACTGTGTTTATCAAGCTTTAACACCAATCTTACAAACAAATGCTCCATAAATCAGAAAATCATCTCTTGGGTGAAATATACACTGCATGTTGGAAGTTTCAAATAATAATTTCACAGAAATGATCAAGTGTTACTTCTGAAGCTTGTAGAAACAAAAAAAAGCACCTGGAAGTGTTTTTCGGCCAAATCATGTTTCAAAATTTACACCAACTGAATCAAAATAAGCACCAAAAATATGAAAAACCCATACGTTTACTTTAGTTTGTCTTCAGTATTTTACATGGTTGCCAGATATTGCCAAATTATGAGCGGTCACACAGTTAGAACCATGGTGTCTGATGAACTGATTATTCCAATCGAATACCTTTGGCAACAATGTTAATAGCAATAGTTCCAATTCTTGGCGGCTCTACAAAGAGTCCTCAGCATAGTCAAATCAGGACTTGCCAATGGTTTCACCTTCTTATCTATTTCTGTTTCTTGTATGTGCCTTTGTGATGATGAATCGAAAGTGTGAAATTGATTGAGGTGAAGAAAGTGAAATGAGTGAAAATTTGTTTTGGATATAGAGAAAAGTTCATTTTGCCTGATGATTCGAGGACAAAATCTGATCTTTTTTCAAGCTAGTTGAAGATCCTTCCCTTAGATTATTTTTGGAGATACCTCTACTGTCAAACCCTCACTTGGTCTACCATCAGGTACATATCTATCTGTTCATTATATATTTATCAGTGTAAAGACAATATATTTTATCAACAGGACAATGTTTTTTGTTTTGGCAACAAATATTGTTGTAATCCTTCATTGTGAATGAAAATTGAATGTTTTAAAAGACCTGCACAGCAAACGAATACACTAAAAGATTTTTAATGAATAACAATTGCAGAACAAAAGATTAACATAGGGAGTAAGTACTTAGCTACATAATAATTAATAATTTATGGTTCATGATGCATTATTTTAGCTTCGAAAGAACCTATTTATTAAATATCTGATATTCAAATCGCTGAATTGCATTTCTTAATTTCAGATATAAATTTGTCATTTCTCATCTCAACTAAGTCAGTGCTGAATAGCACCGAACAAGTTATTGCAACCTCACTAAGCTAGTGCAAATTAAGACTGAAACGGTGCGTTTTCACACCGAAACCAATCTAACTCGTATATTATTTCACACTAATAAAGTCAGTGTCAAAACACACTGGATGATCATTTGAGATCACACCGCTCTAGTGTGATTTAACACCAAACAAGTGCAAAGTCGCAAAGAACCGAATGAAAATCACACTCGCTTCAGTGTCAAAGTTGATTTATTTATATGAAAAAAGCAACTCCTTTGAAATCATGAAACACACCAAGAAATTTTTGAACGTCGGTGTTATTTTAGAAGGTGCGAAATAACACCAAAAAATCAGAACCTCTGAGGAAATACGGCTGGTGTCAGCGGATGTTGGCTGGTGTTCAAAAATTTCTTAGAGTGTATGTGGCCTCTGGAATCTAAAATATCTCTTATAAGAAGAGCGTTATCTAATCCAATAGATTTTACGATACCGACATCTGCCAGGACGAAAAATGCTCATAACAAGGATGAATGATGTGGTTTTTCCATTCAGTCGTACCAGTAACGGAATGAGGATAAGGATGCATCATTACGAGATCACGGAGCACACCTGAAGATTCCACTTCACTCGATTATTGCAGTCAACTATTTTGATTGGAGATAATGAATGAATCGTGACATAACTCAACAACTATTCAGCTCTGTTCGCGGAAACTCCTGATGACACGACAAAAATGTTTCCTTGTTTGTACTTATCTTATAGAATATATTGGCATATCAGAGCAGATACGAGGGTTTACATTCATGTGAAACACAAAGAGATGAAACCTGAACCGTTAGAAGGAATAAACCTATTGTACACTGTCAAATATTTTATCAATGAAACATAAATTCAGAAATTTTTGGTGAATAATCTAGTGAGATCTCATACAACACAGAATCAAACTTATTAATAACAATGAATATTTTTTCAATAAAAATGCATGTCAAATCATATGTTCTAAATACCAGTCATTAGGATCCATACATAAATTATACATTTTCCTTAATTCTTCATACCTAATACTTTGGCCAAAATATTAGGGATCACTTGGGCAAAGCATGTAACTTACGATGAACCAAGGAAAATATATAATTTATGTATGGATCATAATGACCGGTATTAAGAAAATATGATCTGACATGATGCATTTATTATTGAAAAAATATTCATTGTTATAAAATATAATATCTGATGAATATAATGATTGCGAAATTGCTTGCTACAAAGTCTTTTTGATTTCAAGAAACAGAGCTATGTCTCTAAATCAAAGCATACTGTCACAATACAGAAAAAAATAAATGGAATAAAATCAACATAAAATACTCTGCATGTCGGTGACGGTAGGAAATAGAAAAATGGTATTCAGAAGAAACATTCAAAATTAAATTATCTTTCGAATGACTCAATCTTTTCCTTGGTTCATTGTAAGTTACTTTGTCCAAGTGATCCCTAATATTTCGGCCAAAGTAAGGTATAATGAAGTAAGGAAAACATATCATTTATGTATGGATCATAATGACCGGTATATAGAACATATGATTTGACATATTATTAAAAAGATGTGTATTATTTTAAGATAAAATATTTAATGAAATAAAATTACTTCAAAGTCTCCTCCACTTTAAGAAACACAATCATATCTATATCTCTAAATCAAGGCATACTGTCACAATACAGAAAAAATGGAATAGAATTAACAGAAAAAATGCTGCAGGACGCTGACGGTCAGGAATAAATAAAAAAATGTTATGCAGAAAAAACATTCAGAATTGAATAATCTTTCGAATGACACAATAAAAAAGGTATGTTTTCTTGAAAAAAAATGTTGATAGAGCCTGGCGTCTAGATTCCTTTCTCCGACTTTCAAGTATATCTCAAGTCAACATTGACTCGTACCAACTACTGTCAACAGAATAGAAAAATATACATCCTTTTCGAGTAAAAGTAGGTTACCAAGATGTATCACCCTGTACTGTATCGACAGAAAGACTTGGGCATATCGCTCTATTGTCGATATTATTCATAACCAGATATTGAAAGAAAATTAGATTCGTGAAATATTCAACGACGTAAAAAAGTAAAATGGCAAGACATTTCTCTTTCCCCAACATTCCAGATCGCCGGATCGAACAAAAACCTCGATAAATTCGATCTATAGTCATTATCGAAGACATAAATTTCTATTTTGCAATATAGCCTTGAGAGATATCCACGCTAATAAGGCAAATGCATCGGAAATTTCATAATTTTTCGAATGGGTACGGATTAATTGCTTGGAACAGTGTAAGCGTGCATAATCCATAATTAGCTGTGTAACCGTTTCGTTATCAGGGAATTTCCGTTAACATTAATTGTTCGGTTGGGTTTTTTTGAATGAAGCGAGCTTGGCAGTCTGTGATTGAATAACAGTGGCACAAGTTAATAGGGTAAAGATATTAATGGTCGAATTAAGGATATTGACAACTGTTCGAACGCCCTAGGAGATATACGTTGAATGAATGTGCATTTCTTGTGCTAGCTGCTGAAAAATTTTACTCGATGACATAATGAACTGAATTTGATGATTTGATAACACTGATTAGATTGGGTTTGTTTGGTACAATTCTTTTCATAGAGACCAGTGTACATTTTTGAATTTGTCTATGTTATTTCATCCGAAAACTGGACTATTTTTGCTAACAGCACGTCTCTTGCCGTTTAATAGGAGTGTGAAACAGTATTTTCAATTGACTAGGTACTGATATCAGAGTTTACATCTAACTCTTGCAGAAACATGAAGAAAAGCCTATGTCGAGGATGATAATGTTAGATGAATATTTTCCTCAGAGACAACGATAAGCACATCTGTATATTCTTGCTCTGGGGTGTTCATAAATGACAGATCTTCGTGTTCTTTTTTCTTGCTTTTTGCGATGGATGATTGACAAAAAGGAGAAACTCTCTCTGGAATAACACACCAGGTCAAAGGCAAGCAAGAAGACAAAGTGCAACTTCAAACGAGAAGGATTAACAGGCTCTATCATTAACGAGATAAGGCTGCTGACTGGGCTTTTGCAGGTCACTGTTTCTTAAGATATCACCTATACAGGGTGACTAGAATAAGTGATTCCTGAACTACAACTTTTTAACCGTACGAGATAGAGAAAAATGAATGGCACATTACGGTTATCTTTTTTCAAGAAACTCATGATGTCGTCGATCACATTGCTCTGTTGTCTTCTGTTTTCGGGTTATAAGCCAAAATTGACATTTTGGCAATTTAAACTTTGAACATTATTCCTGTTTCTGTTTGCACTAAAAACTTGAAACAAAAACTTTATACAGACACTTTTTTGATAGAAATCCAGTGGATTGATCTAATTTTTCCTGAGGGTGTCCCTTCCTGATTTATAACTTGTAACTTTGTTTTTTCTTATGAAACGAATACTTATTTTCACTTAAAAATAATCACCATTTTTATCTCGTTCCAAAAATATATAACATGTCATAGATAGCTCTTAGGCCAGTGGCGACGCTACATGAGGGGGCAGGGTTGGCCCAAAATTTTCAGTGGGGTTAGATGATGAATGAATTGGTACAATTTTGTTGAACATAGGCCATAAAAATTTAGGGAAGGCCAGGGTCAACCCTTGGCCCCCCAAGCGCCGCCACTGATCTAAGGGTGACATATGACATATTGTTGAAACGAAAAAAAAACGGTGATTATTTTAATGAAAAATTTAATTATTGTTTTCAGGAAATAGAGCTTTCAGCAAAAAAAAGATGAAGCCACAGGATTCCTATCAAAAAAGTGTCTGTATAATATTTTTGTTTCAAGTTTGTATAGCATAATCGTAATGTGCCATTCATTTTTCTCTATTTCGTACGGTTAAAAAGTGACCAATTCTGGTCGCCCTTTATAAGATAGGTAAGGACAAGGCTGATATCCGTAGGTAATGCGGATCGGCTAAATAAATCATATTTTCTCTACTGGTGGCACAATCTTGACGCTCGCCCACAAAAAACCGAGTCGGCGATTTGAGCCGACTGAATCACAATCTTAAGTGGCAGCCAAACAAGAGCCAAAGATGTCTAACGAAAAGTGGTAGCGTCATCACCCCAATATACACAACTCAGTAACACTTTTTTGGACTTCTCATCTGAAACACCACAGCTTCTTTTCGGGTACACACAAATGAATTGTTGACATTACACAGAAAACATGATTCACATCATCAACTTTGTATTCACTAATTCTGAAACTACTCAGAAATCTCTGTCTTTGAAGAAACCTTCGATGAACATGATGGATAGCACATTGAAAGTACCCAAATAGTTAGACTCCGAAAAACTCAGAAATTGATGACAATCATCTTGAATTAAATAACTCAAAGCTAAGCTTCTATACCCGAACGATACATTTCCGGACTCCAAACGAGTGATACATTTAACTCAGAAATTGAACGAAGAATATCGAGGTACCTACATCTCTTGCTGAATCACCCTGTATAATTTTTTCCTGTCAGATGAATGGGTCCGCCAGTACTCAAGCGCAGTTTTTCTGAAAATCCAGTTTCCGTTCGCAGCTGGCATACACAATTATTAGACGCGATCGAAGTCATTAGCGAGGTGGAGACCTCAACGCTCCACCAAGCAACAAACCAATATCTTACAACAAAACGAAATCGGCAACCACGCACTCCGCAGTTATAATAATACCGCTGTCTTCATTTTTTACATCCGCAGCATCGATTTCAAATAAAATACCGTCTGTATTGATTTATCGCAGTAGTTTATGACGCTCAATCTGTTTGATAAAAATATCGCCGTTGCTTTGTACGGCTCTTTCTTTGCGCCGCTTTCTTTGATTGGTTCGTCTTTGAAATGATGAGGATGAGTTGTTGAAGTTCTCTGCTCTTGTTTATGGAATGGAATGAAAATTTTGAGATAGATTATGATATTCGATGCATTTATGCAGAGAAATCGGACCGGCGCTTTCGCCATTTTGCAGCATAAGTAAATCCTTGGTGCCATGACAGCTTATCAGTTTTTTTACATTTAGAACATTTAACCATTTTTCCGTCAATCTCTAAATAAAAGGTGATTCCAATTTGTACGAAATTGATCATTAATGATCCATTTTAATGCACAATTTCTGTTATTTTAATGTGCAATCCTCATGGCAACCGTTCACAAAGTATTCAGAAGCACTACGATAAATGTCAAAACTCTTCTGGAACATAGGTAGATAGAAATTTTGTTATGTCAAATGTAGGGTTCGTGCAAAATGAGAAGGTATTTCAATCAAGAATTCATACACAATTTATATTGAGATCATCGGAAAAATCTTGCGATCAACTCGGTTATTAATCGAGCGACTAATGGTCTCGAACCATTAGTCACCGTCTTTAATAACCTAGTTGATCCAATAACTATTTCTTACATTATTTTATCATCTCTAATCTTTGTTCAATTTGAATTCCAATATTTCGATTTTTCAGGATGACATTGTTAATTCTCTCTCTTACTCGAAAGCACCCGTTCACCAACCTTTCCAATCCATTTCTTTCATGAAAGAATAATCTCAGCGTTTTAAAGAATAAGATAGATGTTTTTATGTCATACTTTCTAAACAATTTACTGGTATGATACAGGTTGCATATGACTTTTCATTGATATATTTTTAGGCTGTTTCAATCATATTTTGTTCAACGTTTCGGCTAGCATTCGCCAGCTGCCGTCAGGAAAACACTCTAGACTCCCAACTTTCAGAAAGAATGCAGATAATATTTGTCAATTTTGACAGTTCTTGAGAAAACAATCAATGACTCTGGTCATTTTTTTCATCCATCAGTTGTCAAAAATTAGTTTTTTTTATTTTAGGCTGGATATTTTTTTCAAGCCCAGATTGTTCTGAAATCAAAAGTGAACGATGGGTTTATTGGTTATTTATATGATAGCTCTTTCCTTTTATTTTCTAAATCTCACTTTTTCTTCTTTTGATATTATTACCTGACAAAATATTCATTTAAAGCATATTGAAAAGCTTTGACTTATCAGTATCTCCAAGTTGTGCTATTTTCATGTTCTTTGATTCGAAAATTGAAGGCCTTTAAGGGGTGACGCTTCAATAATATCGAAAGAGAAAAAAAGTGAGAAGTATAAAATTCAAGGTAGCAGTTCTCAAGTCAATGACCGAGAACCCCATGAGTTAACCGTATGTTGATATCAAAAACATCTAGGCTTAAATAAGTAAGTTCAGACTCAAAAGGATCGAAGGATTTTTTTTCAACTGAATGAATCAAAAAAAGATGAATGTCATTATCATCAAAATAATATGAATACCATTCTCAGAGCAACCACAATAAGTTTTAAACGTTATTTGGAGCTTGATCTCAACAAGGTGCTAATTATAAAATTATATCAATACAGAAGCTTCGAATGAGCAAAATGCCGAACTGAAAGTAATTAGCTAACTATCTCAATGATTACTTACTTCAAGAAAAATTTTCTATTGACCTTATCGCTGGGAGGAACCAATTCAACTTCCTGCAGTCTCCAATGGCTTTTCAGTGGACATTTTTACTTTGGATCTTCCCATTTTCGCAGAATTCGCGACTTGTTTGAATGCAAACTTCTCACGTGAAGAAAATATAACTGAAAATGAGGGCCAAAAACATAGACAATTTTAAGGAGCACCTATCCTTTCGGAGATAAGTGTGATGCAATGATAACGCACCAATATACTTTACTGTTCGCAGTTCAGGAATACATTTTAAGATAAACAACGAATCTAATCTTATCTTAATTATAGTGGTAACTATGATTAAGAAGTAAATGTTATTGAACTCTCAGCTTTAGCAAGGTTATCGGCCTATAGATAATTTCATAACGACATGTGAATGTGAAACTTCCGATTTCAAACTTTGGGCGTGTATCTACTATCTATCTAGGAAAGTTATTGAACCCAAAACGTCATCAGAATAATAGCAATCTTGCCATAATCGGTTGCAAAAACAATTAAAACGCGTTTCGGGTCAGACATACGTGCGTAACGAAAAAAACCGGGCCGATAGCCGATACCAATTTTGGTAAAACAATGGTGACGACAGCTGACTACACCTTGCGATCGTTTGAAGGGGTATGGCCCGTATATCGCAGATAATTCCAGAGCGGCAACTTGCTCTTTTTCCTAATTCAGGTACAAAAACATCCCACCATAGCTAATACACAACAATAAAATGACAAATAGCAATCAAAACGACGTGGCTACGGAACTAACCAGAACAAAACTACAGTTGATCTAGGGCCTGTAACACAAGCACTACAAGTCCTACAATTGTAAGAATATATTCTACACTTGAAACTTTTTCATAACACAAACCATCTTGTAAATACAAGTACGGCACTAGTAATTACGGCAAAATCTCTACATAAGTAAACTTTTCTGTAACTCAAAGTTCACACTTTTATATTTATGTTACGGAATTTCTACAATTGTAGATGATGTTTTACATATCTTCAACTTTAGGTAAATACGACATATTTTAATGTATTTGCAAAATTAACGAAAAATCACAACTAAGTAATTATATGTTCCTTATAATGAGACTGTACATATCTACTATCACAAATTGAAAAAGGCAGCAGCCATTTTCATCTTCGTTATATTGTGGTAATGATGCCGTGAACTCTGATATGGGCAGTTTAAGCTCTTGTTCTAATTTTACAATTTCCAGTTTAGTTTTATGGTTCTTCAAACTTAGATATTCCACTTGCAAGCTTTTCTTGTTTTATCTGAGCAACTTTTTTCGAATCGGAATTATTTGCTCTATCTCTCTTTTTTTTCCTGTATAAAAATTTATTTTTCTATTATTATTCCTGTTATTTTGCTTTGAGAAGAATTACCATTGAATTGCTTTGGAATAGATGGGGTTTCGTGAGCACTGATTGGTCCACTTTTATTGCCAATATATTCAGCATTATTATTCTCTACGACAGTTTCACAGCTCGGTTGCTTGAGTTTTTCGAAAGACTCAGCTACTCCAAGACCGCATATTACAGGAGAGTCTTTTCCAATTATTTCCAGTACAATTTTATCCACTTCCGTTAGATTCTCCATTTCACCAGTGCCAGTTTTTTCGCATTATCAATTTTAATCTATAAATATGTACCATAAGTCGATAACAAAAATGCTTGCAAATTCAAGTTTTACTCATCATTGCAGTTTCTTCAAATTCTGCCATAATGTATCCCTAACATAAGTCCAACTTTTATCCGCTGGTACTAAACAAATACTTTGAGCCAAATTTGCCATTTCTTTCCACTTTTCTATTTTATTTTGCTCCGGAAAGAAGGTGTCTATTTTCTCTTATCTTAATTAAAAATTGCATTTTACGCTCAAAAACAATTTGTTTTGAAGACATAATGCAAACAGAAAAACCGCAATACTACTTATATTGACAAGTTATGCCCTATAGTAGGAATCATAAATAATAATTAATTCTATGATATTTGCATTACATATGTAGCTACACATGTACAAAAATATTTAATTTCTACAATTGTAGCCATTCGCATTGTGATACGGAATTGGGTTGGACTTGTAGTTACAGGCAAATTACTTGTAACTTGTAGACTTGTTACACTTGTATGGTTTGTGTTACAGGCCCCTGGTGACAGTTAATTCACCGGAATTTCAGGAAATGGCCACAGCGATATGAACCTTTTTTTGGTATAGGCAAATGCACCTATAAAAAAGAGTTTCTGAGGAAGGAAGAATCCGAGACAGAACCACTCTGGAAGAATCTTCTGGGAATAGATCATAACATCAAGAAGTTCCTTCGGAACTATAAAACTGCAAGGCCAAAAAGTACTTGGATCTCAGTTAGAATGAGTTAGGCTACACACTGACTTTCTAACAGAAAATTGTCAATTTAGTAAGCGACTGTGCAGATTTTGTGGTGAGTAGGAGGAAACTTCTGTTCACTTAGCTACAGAATGCCTCGCCTTTCCGAGCCTGCCCAAACACTATCTTGGAAAAGAGAATTATGAGCGTAAATCTAGCCTCCTTGAAGCTCCCTAGAGATCATTAGGAACGGCTCTGAAAAGGGAGGGCGAGCTGTAGAAAAGCAGTTGAGAAAAAACTGCTCGGAAAGGCTCACAAGAGATCTTAAGGTCGTAATGAATTAACCCTCCTAAAACCTACAATCTGCAAACTATCTAGGAAAGTTATTGAACCAAAACCTCAACACTAATAGAATAATAGTAATCTGGCCAAAATCGGTTGCAAAAACAATTAAAACGCGATCCGGGTCAGATATACGTGCGTTACGAAAAAAACCGGGCCGATAGCCGATACCAATTTTGGTAAAACAATGGTGACGACAGCTGACTACACCTTGCGGTCTGAAGAATTGCAGACGTCGAAAAAACGGTATGAAATCATCCAGGTCGGTCGCCAAAGTTACTGGCTCACGCCCATCTTCCGCTGGCGTAATGATTTCGTGAAAGTTGCGTTGATATCGATGTTATTTGTTTTCTCCGGTAATGATATCGTATAGTTTTCGAGTTTATAGCTGCGTGGATAGAGAGAGTAAAGAGAAATTCGGGTACAATGAGTTAGGAAGATATAGAATTCATTAGAATTTGAAATTTAGAATTCTACACCTTTTCCAATTGTAATTCAGAAACCGTAAAATGTAATTCAGAAAAGCAAATTGAATTTCAGAAGATGGAAATTAATTCAGAATAGTAAATTGATAATCAGAAATGGTGATTTGAATTTCAAAATAGTGATATGTAATTCAGAAAGCGTAATTTGAATTTCAGAATAGTGATATGTAATTCAGGGAGAGTAATTTGAATTTCAGAAAATATAAATTGTAATTCAGAATTGGTGATTTGAAATTCAGAAATGGGAAATGGTAATTCAGAATTGGTTGCATGTACTCGAGATAAAATGAACATGAATATGTACCTATTTATATCTATGTTATATAGTACATATATCTATGCATTTTCTGAAATTCAATTTATAACTTCTGAATTACAATTTTCCTTTTCTGAAATCGAATTGCCATTTCTGAATTCAATTCACTATTCTGAATTACAACTTTGTTTTTCTGAAATACAACTTCCTAATCTGAATTTCAATTTCGCTTTTCTGAAATTGAATTAACTATTCTGAAATTCAATTTCTGTTTTCTGAATTACATATTCCTATTCTGAAATACATGTTCCTTTTCTGAAATTGAACTTTGATTTTCTGAATTACAACTGTTAAAGGTGTAGTTGTTTAAATATAATGGGGATTAATTATTTTTTCAGATCAAGCCGAATTTTATTTTTCGAATTGCAGCCCGTAAGTGGTTTTCAGAAAACAGGTTAATTTCGATTTTATTAGTATTATCATAACTGGCGTTGTTATGGCCAGGTAAGCCATCCGGGAACTGCGACCATGTAATCTTACGTTCTCTACATTATTCTTTCGTGGAAATCCAAGGAGGTAGATACGCGGGTTGATAAAATAGAAAACCTTCTTATGCACTCTAAAAAAAAATCCCGGTGTAAATGCTAATACTGAACTATTAGGAATATTATCGATATATTTTTCCCTTTTTATTTCACAATTTTATCACTTTTATCGAAATTATGAGAATATAGTGTTCAGTGGTGCGATTCATGAAACATATTATCATAAACAGAAACAAAATCAAGAATAAATCGAAAAATATTTGAAATCACTCTGTGTTATCAAGCTATAATACCAATCTAACAAAAAAATTACTCCATAAATCAAAAAAACGTCTCTTGGGTGAAAATATACACTGCATGTTCGAAGTTTCAAATAATAATTTCAAAGAAATGGTCAGGTGTTACTTCTGAAGCTTGTAGAAACGAAAAAAGCACCTGAAAGTGTTTTTCGACCAAATCAAGTTTCAACATTTACACCAACTGAATCAAAATACCCACCAAAAATATGAAAAACCCACAGGTTTATTTCAGTTTGTCTTTAGTATTTTTACATGGTTGCCAGATATTATCAAATAATGAGCGGTCACACAGTTAGAACCATGGTGTCTGATGAACTGATTATTCCAATCGAATAACTTTGGCAACAATTTGAATAGAAATAGTTTCAATTCTTGGCGGCTCTACAAAGGGTCCTCAGCATAGTCAAAACAGGACTTGCGAATGGTGATGCCTTTGTGATGATGAAACGATAGTGTGAAATTAATGGAGGTGAAAAAAGTGAAATGTGTGAAAATTTGTTTTGGATACAGAGAAAGTCATTTTGGCTGATACGATGATTCGAGGACAAAACCAATACTGTTTGCAAGTAAGTACTACGAATTTGAACTTGAACTGATTCAGGTAACTTCCTTCAGTTTTCACAGGCGGTTGAAACTTTCTTACTGTATAATATACCTAATGAGGTTGTACGGTGGAATGGAAATTTATTGTGACTTCTTTTGAGATTATTTACCCATATATTTTCAATTGAAATGAATATTGCTGAATCACTTCAATGCATATGTGAGAAAAGTTCATTCTACTGAAAGATAAGATGTACAAATGTATAGCCATTTATATTATAAGTGCCTATATCTGATCATTTCTTTTTTTCCAGCTAGTTGAAGAACCTTTCCTTATAGGGTGATTTTGAAAGATACCTCTACTGTCAACCTCTCACTTGGTTCACCATAAGGTACATATCTATTTGTTCATTATGTATTTATCAGTGTAAAAGAAATAAATTTGATCAACAGGAAGGAAAAGTTTTTTGATTTGGCAACAAATATTGTTGTAATCTTTCATTGTGAATAAATTCAAATGAATTGAATTGTTTCAAAACCTGTACAGTAAACAAATACACTAAAAGGCTACAAGGGTAGGTATAACAATCAACTAAGTCAGTGCTAAATAACACCGAACAGGTTATTGCAACCTCACTAAGCTATAGTGCAAATAAGACTGAAACGGTGCGAATTCACACCGAAAGCGATCTAACTCGTATCGTATTTCACACTAATAAATTGTGATAAACAACTGAGTCAGTGTCAATCCACACTGGATGATCAATTGAGATCACACCCGCTCAGTGTGATTAACACCAAACAAGTGCAATCATGAAACACACCAGAAAATTATTGAACGTCGGTGTTATTTTGGAAGGTGCGAAAATAACACAAATGTCAGGACCTCTCAGGAAATACGACCGGTGTCAGGGGTTGTTAGCTGGTGTTCGAAAATTTCTTAGAGTGTGGAAACCTGTTTGTTACTTCTTTGTTGCCCAGGACCGGTTTCTCCATATTAATTGTCCTTAGCTTTGGATACCATGTGTTCAGCTGTTTCTGCTTCTAGTCCACAGAGCCTGTAAATCTAATCTGCTAACTTTCTCATACGGTACAAATGATATTTGTAACGACAGTGTCCTGTAACCATCACCAAAAGCTCAGCTCGTGACAGCTTGAGGAGCTTTCTAGTATGAGTAGGTGAGATCATCGCGAATCTTTTGGCCTGAGTAACTCTAGAAATGTTTCTCCAGAGGATTATTCTGTTATTAAACTCCCTGCCTTATAGTATTTCACAGAAAGGCTCAGGTCCAGCAAATATCAATGCACCATTCCCAAGTTTATCGGCTTTTTCATTTTCTTCAACACCACAATGTCTTGGCAATCATAGAATAGCCATTTCATTTCCTCTTATCACTTGCTTTATGGTGGAACGGCACTCGCAGAGCTGCAAGGTAGTTTTCAATTTGCTTACCTCGTAGGTAATTAATTCGTTATTTATTTCGACCCAAAAAGTGGTTTTTGAAGATGATTTGTGATGGCTATATCAATGTTTCTCCTTTTCGAAATTTTCTGCTCTCTGCTTTTCTTCTTCTGATATTATGGATTTTTGGGGCTGAAGCTTCCATAATATCAAAAGAAGAAAAACAGAGATGTAAGGAATTGAAGGGAGGGCATTCATGTCAATAACCGAAAACCACATCAGTACACTGTCTGTTGATATCAAAAACATCTGGACTCCAATGATAAGATCAAGCCTAAGAAAGATCAAACAAATTTTTGACAAATGAATCAATCAGAAATAGACCATTGGATGATTTTTTTCTGAGAACCGTCAAAAACAAGAAAAAAGTAATGAAAGTTACTCTTTTGAGAATTCAGAGACCAAAATGTTTTCCTCAAATGTTGAAGAGAGAAAGTGTCTGTAAACAAATGTCAGGGTCTAAGGGAGATGATTCCTCCATGGAAATAAGCAGGGGTAGTTCCTATAAATTTTTTTGAAATCGATCTCCCTTTCAAGATACAGCCTTTGGAAGGCGATGACGAGTTAATAGTTCTTGATTTTTTTTAAGAGTCCTAAGAAAAACTGAGTCATGACACTATATATAATATGATTCTTTGAGTAGATGTTACTCACACAATTTTTTTTAATCTCATAACTTTATTATTAGGGGTTGAAAATAGCAACCTCCTACGATTTTTCTTCGAAAATCGTTTTTGTGGGATAGATTTTCGAAAAATAAAATTCTCTTCGATAGTCGATACTTCTCAGAAAAAATAAAAACTTACAAGCAGTTAAGATCACTGTTCATTTCATTTCTTCGTACCTATGTTCCATATAATGAATATTCTAAGATATTGTTTATGCTAAAATTGGCTTTGTCAATTGTGCTTATTAATCGAAAGAAAATTCTATTCGTCAAATTAAAATATTATGGATATAATTTCCTTCCGGAAATAGAAAAGATTTGTAGAATATCTTTATCTCTTGTCATAGACATACAATATCTAAGAAAATTAATTCTATGGACCACTTATACGATGAAATGGAATGAACAGTGATCATAACTGCTTGTAAGTTTTTATTTTTTCAGGAGACTTTCTACTCCAGAATCGAATGAAAAACCATTAGAGAATTTCATCTTTCGAAAATCTATCCCACAAAAACAATTTATGAACGCTAATCTTAGGGGGTTGTTATTTTCAACCCCTAATTATAAAGTTATGAGATCTAAAAAATTCGTATGAGTAATATCTAATTAGTGCCTTATATTATGTATAATTTTATGGCTCAGTGTTTTTGCGAAGCTGTAAAAAAGATTGAAAACTGTCGATTTGCCTTCACCTTCCAAAGACTGTCGATTTCGATAAAAATTTATGTGAACTACCCCTGCTTATTTTCATCTAGGAGTCATCTCCCAAAGTCAATCGCATTTGTTTACAGACACCTTGTCTATGAAGAAAATAGCTCCAATAATATATTAATGAATGTTCCATCATCAAGAATTTCACGTCAACGAATAAAATCGCAAACATGTGACGTCCCACATTTTCAAGGACACCCGTAGTCCTCTGACCCTGACGCGTCTTCCAACCAGCTGGTGAACCTAATTGACCACGACCTCTCCACCATCTCGATCTTGAGCTTCGGCCGAATGAAATGGAAAGTCGGATAATTCATGTGCATAGTTTATGGCCCCACTTATGGGATTGCATAAGCTACGGCTTTATTGTTTCACCACCCGTGTTCCATCGACCAGGTACTTTGCATCTAATTCTACATTTTATTGTTGCGAGATTCGTTTCCGTTATACGGTCTTGGGGTCTTGATAGGTACTTCAGGATATACAGGCTGGCCTATATGAATGTACTTAGGGTGTGCGGTTTGGTTGCAAAAAAAAAATTCTGACATACAGGGTTTTTCTTTTAAGTTGGCCTATCAGACGTTTTAGGAGAACTTAAATAGTGAATATTGTTCTGAAATTTTAGTGCAGCCTTGAGGGTGAAGGAACTTTTCGCCTAAAATATTTTCAAGTCGACAGTGTTGCCACGTCTATCTCAAACACATATCTACTTTCTTATTTCAAAGGAACTACCTATATTTTCATTTATGTCGATTCAATAACAAATTCGCAGTATAACCCACTTAAAAAAATTCCTCTGCTATGCACTGTTGCCAAGTTATTCACAAATTCTGAAAACTTTTGACATTTGCATTGCCAGTTTGGAAATGCAATATCTCGGTTATTTTTATGCAAACGGAACCAAACTTAGCAGTCTCATAGTAAAGACTCCATGCATCCATGTGGTAAATTCAGTATTTTGATACATTGTAAGGTTTCTTCGAAGGTATTGCTCGAAAATGTGAAACTCAAAATTGAAATATTCGAGATTTTCAAATGGCAACCCCATATTATTTACAGCATTCGAATCGAAATAAAAAATGAATGGCAGTCTCCTTTTGCCACTAATTATTTATTTTGGATAGTTTTCGAATGAGATGAAAAATACTGAAATTTTTCAGTATTTCTAGTCATGATCTATGGTCCCGTTTAAGATGAAATGGTTCTATGATTATGGCGTGAATTGTTGTAGATTCTATGGTTGAAATCATAAAAAGTTCGATGATAATGGATGTCATAGAAAAAGTTTACCCATATTATTCAAAAACGATTCGGGCAGTTTCACAATTCACGGAAATGCCAAAAATTATTGAAAGGACCTGTATGACCTTTAAAAATCGTTATTCACATTTAGCAAGAATGACTTGAAAGAAATTCCGCAAATTGTTCAGGCTTTCTGTATCCTGGCCTTATGTTCAATAATTATTTATTTTGGACAGTTTCAAATGAGATCAAAAATACTGACATTTTTCAATATTTATAGTCATGTTCAATGGACATGCTGTGTGATATAAAGTGAATTATCGGAATGAATCCTATTATTGAGGTCATGAACATAGGGCCAGGATTACAGAAAGCCTAAACAATTTTGGAATTCTTTCCTATCATTCGTGCTTAATGTGAATAACGATTGTTAAAGGTCCTACAGGTCCTTTCAATAATTTTTTGGCATTCCCCTTGAATTATGAAGCAACCTGAATCGTGTTTGAATAAATGGGGTTAACTTTTTCTATGATATCCATGATCATCGAACACTTTTTATGATTTCAACCATAGAATTACTTCAACAATTCACGCCATAATCATAGAACCATTTCATCTTAAACAGGACCATAGATCATGAACTAAATACTGAAAAATTTCAATATTTTCATCTCATTCGAAAACTATCCGAAATAAATAATTAGTGTGCAAAAGGAGACTGCCATTCATTTTTTATTTCGAATCGAATGCCGTAAAATAAATATGGGTTGCCATTTGAAAATCTCGAAATATTTCAATTTTGAGTTCACATTTTCGGAGAAATATCTTCGGAAAACCTTCGATATATCAAAATACTGAATATACCACATGAATGCATGGAGTCTTTACTATGAGAACTGCTAAGTTGGTTCCTTTCGCATAAAAAATAACCGAGATATTGCATTTCCAAACTGGCAATACAAATGTCAAAAGTTGGAGGAATTTGTGAATAACTTGTCAACAGTGCATAGCAGAGGAATTTTTTAAGGGGGTATACTGCGAATTTGGTATTGAATCGATACATAAATGAAAATATAGGTAGTTCAATTGAAATAGGAAAGTAGATATGTGTTTGAGATAGACGTGGCAACACGTCGACTTGAAAAATATTTTAGGCGAAGAGTTCCTTCACCCTCAGGGCTGCACCTAAAATTTCAGAACGAAATATCCACTAGTTCTCCTAAAACGTCTAATAGGCCAACTTAAAGAAAAACCCTGTATAAGGTCGATACGGATTAATATTCGATAATCGGTATATTACTTTATGCTTTCATTATAAAATATAGATGCCCGTATTTACATTCATTATTAGTATTATTTTCGATGGAAAATTCAGAAAAACGCAAATATATAATATAATAAAATAATAATAAAAGAGATCACATAGTGAAGAGAATACATCTGTGAAATAACTGTTTTTTCATGAAGTAGATGAAATCATAACTTATTGACACAATTATTACTTTCCTATGTCTATCAAGAGCTCTTTAGTGCGTTGCCATACTACAGGTACGATTTCACAGAGAACGTCTCTTTCGCAAAGTTGATTGTGTTGAATTTTTAGGTGGAGCCTTGGGGATAAAAGAACTCTTCGCCTAAAATATTTTCAGTCGACAGTACTGTCACGTCTATGCCTAACGCATATCTACTTTCTTATTTTGAATGGAACTACCTATATTTTTTATATATCGATTCGATACCCAAAATTGCAGTATAACCTATCAAAAAAAATTTCTCTGCCATGCAATGCAGCCAAGTTATGCACCAATTCTTTAAATCTTTGAAATCTACATTGGTAGTTTTGGAATGCAATATCTCGATCATTTTCTATGCGAACGCAACCAAACTCAGCAGTCTTATATAGCAGAGAATTTATGCCTTCATGTTGAACATTCACTAGTTTGATACATCATTAGGTTTTTCAAAGAATTTGTTGTGAAAATGTGGATCTTTAAATTAAAATATTTCAAGATTTTCAAATAGCAACCCCATATTTATTTTACAGCATTCGATTCGAAATAAAAATGGATGGCAATCCCTTTTCACACTAATTATTGATTCTGGACTGAAATTCTTGAGTGTTTATAGTCATAATCTATGGATATAATACTGTGTGTGATTTATCAAAATGAATTCAAACGAAAGCCGAAACAGTTTTCGGAATTTCTATCCAGTCATTTTTGCTAAATCCGTATTAAAGTTCTAAAAAGCGTTTATTTTTCTTGAGTAGTATTTTTATTAGTGTCTTCTGGGTGACATTGAGCCTATGAAGAGAACTCTCTGTGAGCCTACCCCATGCGGTTATGCAATACCTGATGATAGATTCTGCTAGAGAATCATTCACCATCATTAATAGTTTTTCTATCAAGAAAAGCTCTCAACTAATAAAACTTGTAGATCATCTTTCTAAACCTTCCCACTAAATAGTCCATAATATGTACATCCCAATGCATATATTGATTTAGCATAATCCCTAGATACTGTATAGTATCTGTTTTGTAAATAACTGGACAAGAACAAGTAGGGATCTCATAGTACAAACACAATTAAGAATCTACAAAATATTCCGTGGGGGCCTTCGATTGTTAAAAAATGTGTCATAAATTTTGTTTTCTGAATATGAACTAGCGCACAGCCAACAAGAAATCTTCCTCAAACCCATCTCTGCCTTTTTATATACAGAGTTCCATGTGTCCCCATGAAAAGTAAAACTGTATCGTAATAATAGCTTTCATATCAGCGATCTTGGAAATATCATTGATATATCAAAAACAGTATTGGTCCCAGAACAGTTCCTTGGGGGACACCTATTGTGAGTGATAGGTATATATTCACTGAAAGAGCTGTTTATTTGGACACTATAGGCCTTTTCGGAAACTTACTCAGAGTTACTGACTCGATCCATCGGGTCACGTGACGGATCTACTCGGGTCACGGACCCGGGTTCTGTGTATACGAACACATCAGGTTTAGGATTTGAAGTGACAGTCGTATCAATAACATAACCAAACAAATTTATGAATTTATTTTTTCGATCCCAGTCTATTCTCGGATTGTCCCTAGCTGTGCTTGCATTTATTGGCTTCTGTTGATTATTTCTTATAATTTCTCGTGTGCCCTTCCATGTTTAATAACATTTTTGACTACCTATGTTTGAGAAGTAGAGAATTTATTTTTTCAGTTCCAATTTATTTACCTATTTCCTATAGCTTTGCTTGGATTTATTGGCTTCTGTAAAATCCTTCTTATAATTTCTGATGTGCCCACACATGTTCAATTTTATCTTCGAGTAAATAAGGCTTTATCTTTTACGCAGAAAAATGTGCATACAAAGTTATGAAGAAGTTGTTGCACATTATATTCTCGGCTCAAGAAACCACTCATTTTACAATGAGCCAAATTCTCTTCTCTTTCCATAATTTTTAGGAATAGAATATATGAAATTAATAAGAAAGGAGTAGAAGACTTATTCCCGCTTTTTTCAAATACAAAATTGAACTGCAGTGCGCATGCGCTGCCTCTAGAACCCTATACTACTCTCGAGTAGGGTTACGATAAATCAACCTGGGTCAGTGATCGAGTTAATAGCCCCGTACTTTCCGAACACGGGTTGGATGTTCGGGTTAGGTAAACGAACGCCAAGGTTAGGAAAAGAGTTAACCCGAGTAAGTATCCGAAAACGCCTATTGATTTCCACCGGACATATAATGCTCAAACAAGATCAATGCCAACCCGTAGTTCCTATATGTTTTAACTTTCTCAACAATATATTATGATCGATCGTATCGAACGCTTTCGCCAGATCCAAGAATACGGACAAGCATTTTTCGTTACGATCCCACAATATTGCTCACCAAGGCATTGAAAGCATCTTCAGTAGATCTTTTCCGTCTGAAACCAAATTGTCCAGGGGACAAAATATTATGTTTCTCTAAAAAATAAACTAGTCCTTTTTAACACATTTTTCGAAAATTTTGGCGAAACTTTCATTACTGTGATCGGTCAATAATTTGTGACATATTTCTTATCTCCACCCTTGAATAACGGATGTGTTCTGATCGCTTGAAATAATCAGGGACGCTGCCATTGGCCAAACAAAAATTTAGTATATGAGGTAGTTGAACAAGAAAAAATTGGTTTAATCGCCTTATAAGTTTCACGGAAATATTGTCAACTCCAGAAGAAGTATTATTTTCCAATGAAGAAATGACATCCACTAGAAGTGTTCATGAATAATTCAGTGCCATATACAGGGTGTTTCATCATAAACTGGACAAACATATATTTTCGTGTAGAGGACATCGGGAGAATCATTTTGCCTTATACAATATATCCCGTTTTGAAGCATAAGCGAGATACAGGGTGTCAAACGTCATTTTTGAGCAAGATTCTTATGAGTGTGGTCAGTTATGTATAACACTTGGTGTAACGGTTTTTGGTAAAATCTCAGTATTTTGGGTCCTCTATCCAGAAAAAATGACGAACTCCGAAAACAAATTTACAAAATGGCGGAAAACCTGCAATGTTCCAAATTTTTTTGCGGTTGTCAATTGACTTTTGTTTTCTGAATGAACACAATTTTCTAAGACTTTCTGTGAAAACATTTTTTCAAAAATCGAACACAATTTTTTTTTACATGTCTACAACGATGAAAAAATTTCACTCGAAATGGATACAATTTGTACAATTGTACTTCTTGAACTATCAATCACGAATATGAAAACAGAATCGTAAAATATCGAACGGTTTCGTTACTACAGTCATTCAATGTTTCGTTCGGACTTGACCTTGAAATATAAAATTGTTTTGGGTTCTAGAATCAAAATGATTGAATTATTGGCATGTCTAAACATTTTAGATGAATTTAAACGAAAAAAATCAGTGAAACTTAGTTGGGACTCGAAACGACGTAGGTATTAAATAGGGAAATGGCACTGTTCTAAGGATATTAATATTCGTTGTCAGGCAACGGTAGTCTGTAGTTCATAGAGTTTGACTACTGGCCAAATTATATTCACTGAAATTAAAATACCAGTCCAACTCTATGAACTACGAACTACTGTTGCCTGGCAACGAATATTAATATCCTTAGAACAGTGCCATTTCCCTATTTAATACCTACGTCGTTTCGAGTCCCAACTAAGTTTCACTGATTTTTTTCGTTAAATTCATCTAAAATGTTTAGACATGCCAATAATTTAATCATTTTGATTCTAGAACCCAAAACAATTTTATTTTCAATATTTCAGAGGTCCGAACGAAACATTTGAATGACTGTAGTAACGAAACCGTTCGATAGTACAATTGTACAAAATTTCATCCATTTCGAGTGAAATTTTTTCATCGCTGTAGACATGTAAAAAAATTTGTGTTCGATTTTGAAAGTCTAAGAAAATTGTGTTCATTCAGAAAACAAAAGTCAATTTGACAACCGCAACAAAAAACTTGGAACATTGCAGGTTTTCCGCCATTTTGTAAATTTTTTCTCGGAGTTCGTCATTTTTTCTGGATAGAGGACCCAAAAATACTGAGATTTGACCAAAAACCGTCACACCAAGTGTTATACATAACTGACCACACTCATAAGAATCTTGCTCAAAAATGACGTTTGACACCCTGTATCTCGCTTATGCTTCGAAAATGGGATATATTGTATGAGGCAAAAATGATTCCCCCGATGTCCTCTACACGAAAATATATGTTTGTCCAGTTTATGATGAAACACCCTGTATGCCCGAACCCCATCCTTTTCTCAAGAAGCAACGAAATATATCGAAAATAAAAAACCATGCAGTCGCACCGGACAGGTTGACTGCACTCGTCCAAAACGAGGACACCTATTATACAATTCGTATCATCGAAGATGAAAGTGATGCGAAGAACTCGTTACGTTACCGTAGCCATGATTCTCGGGCCTGTCCACTCGACAACTTGGAGGATTCTTGCGTCAAAATTGATTGATTATTTACTTTGAGCAGGTTGAAACCGTACGATGGAGAAAGTGTTTCTGGCTTACTCAGAAATATCGATTATAACATATATTATACTTACGGTATGCGGAAGGCCAACCAATGAACTTATGATAGGATTAGTAGAGGCATTATGTGGTTAAGTTTGTTGGGTCACTCCGACTCAGTTTTACCTGAAAATAAAGAAAGATTTATTTATAGGTGGATTTCAATTATTAACTGAACATATCCAACCTTATAATTAACATATATATGTGGGATTCGTAATTTTATTTATACACTGTACATTATATTCTGTGTTGTTCCTATGACGTTATCGATAACGTAGTAATAGTAGGCGAGAAATAAAAGATGAAGATAGTTGTCAATCAGATTTAGAATCAGATTGAGACGTGTTTGTTAAGAGACTGTATTTCCTCCCGATTTTGCTTTTGTTTCGTGAATGAAGTTTTATTAAAATCTCGTGGTAGTTTTACCAATATACCCTAGACAACGTAAAAAAGCCTACATTTTGGGGGCTCGTCCGGGATAAAGAAACAAATTGTCGATTTGGATGAACAGGAGATCTGAACTATTGTGAGTTTGAATCATTGACGAAAAGAAGACGAAGTAGACGAGATCTGAAGGAAGAAGACGAAGTAGTGCTGCAAGGCGAGGTGTACCCTTTTCACCAAAAGACGTAGATGAAGTGAGGAGACCCACGG
The DNA here is from genome assembly GCA_013421045.1 of Propylea japonica. Classification (NCBI taxonomy): domain Eukaryota; kingdom Metazoa; phylum Arthropoda; class Insecta; order Coleoptera; family Coccinellidae; genus Propylea; species Propylea japonica. Next base: position 78,981,420 of record CM024241.1, read on the forward strand.
CGACGACTTTCAGACGGAAAGCTGGGGCTTGGGTTCCGAACGACAGGTGGAATTGGTATTGATAGAGTTCGTAGTATCAAGATAGGAGATTTTGCTGCAAGACGAGGTATACCCTTTCCACTGATGGACGTAGACGAAGTGAGGAGACCCACGGCGAGAACTTTCAGACGGAAAGCTGGGGCTTGGGTTCCGAACGACAGGTGGAATTGGTATTGGTAGTGTTTTGCAGTATAAAGGTAGGAGACGTACTGACTGAGGCTTTTCGAAAGGAATTCATCCACATTTGTATTTTTTTTAGATTGTCAATTGTGTCATTTTGTAAAGGAGTACAGCCACTTAACAAACAGCGGTAATAATATTTTTATATATTATATTATACATATTTATTTTATATGGAGTGTTTGAAGCTTTGGATGCAACTCGGAATTGAATCCGAGTCGGATTCTCCGTAGGATGGCCGAGTGTGGGATTCGTAATTTTATTTATACACTGTACATTATATTCTGTGTTATTCCTATGACGTTATCGATAACGTAGTAATAGTGGCGAGAAATAAAAGATGAAGATAGTTGTCAATCAGATTTAGAATCAGATTGAGACGTTTGTTAAGAGACTGTATTTCCTCCCGATTTTGCTTTTGTTTCGTGAATAAAGTTTTATTAAAATCTCGTGGTAGTTTTACCAATATACCCTAGACAACGTAAAAAAGCCTACATATATTCAAATCAAGAGCTAACATAATACAATGCGTAAAACAAAAACAAAAATTCATAACTGAGGTTAGTACAGAACGGGGAACCATACTATTTTTTCGAATGATACCAGAGCCGGTTCCAACAAAAATTAAACTTAAAAACTATTTGACTATTGAAGAATTCCTTCTTTATTTAGTCCAACAGATAACCCTCTTTTGGACAGCTGCCCAATTTTGGATACTGCATCATCTCGAATTCTACCAGGAGTTTTCTGGCATTAAATGCTGAAAACTATTCGTTTTTGATCTGAATCCATCCCCCTGTAATCAGTAAGTCCAATCTTTCATATTGCTCCAACTGTAAACTGTGAATGAGTAAGAAGAGGATGTGAAATATTGAAAATTTGGTATATCATATTTATAATTAGATTCCTCTACAATGAGCACAACCATTTGATTCAAACATTGAGGCCAAGTGTCCCATTGCGGTGCTCCTCAGCGCATTGCCGTCGATGAACCCGGTGTTCCCAATTCAAACGGGGATGTTGTGCCCTCCTACGTGCTCTCAAACCACGAACATGTAGTCGTCGTCTTACAGTCTGGTTCGAAATAAGAACTCCTGTTGCAACTCTCAGTGATCTATTGAGCCGCGAAGCCAGGTAAGTGGGATTTGTCCTAGCATTGAGGATTAAAAGACGATCTTGGGCAGCTGTTGTACTGCGCTGCCGACCTCCCCCATGAATATAAGCTACTGAGTCGTTTTGGATGAACCTATTCCAAGCCCGACTCACGACACTTTGCGAAACATTCAACCGCCGGGACACTTCTCGCTGGGACAAACCTTCCTGTATCCACCGTATGATTTGGTCCAGTTGGACAGGGGCCAAACGTCTTCTCGGCATGACTGATAAGCTGATATTGTTCTCATTTCTTCAATTATTGTCACCTTATGTGTAAATATAATAATAGAATAACAAATACCACATTGCTTTTTACTCCACCTGTAACAGCCTACAGATAATAATCGATTTTGTAAAAAAGAGCCGATGAAGTGAGGAAGACTTTGATATAATCAACTCAAAACATCTTACTTTTTCCTTAGAGAACATATAATGTACAGATATTCACGAGGTAACTTGAAAAAATACAAATGAAGAGAAGTTCATAAGTGATTCCTAGCAATTGTTGATCAGTGTAGTTCAGTTTGTTTGTTATGTAATCATTAAGGTTATGCCATATTTAAGGCAGGCAAGAATAATCAGAACATAAATACGAGTATATCTAGCAAAAGAGGACCAATCAAACAAGTATCCAAAATTAGGCTCTTTGAATTTATCTAGTTTCAGCAGTAATATAATCATAAATAGACAGAATTTTCAAACTGAGAGTACAAGAGCTTCGAACTTGTGTTGTGTTGTTCATGATGAATGAGAAATAACATTCAATTATTCAATTATTTTCAACCCTTACACCTTTGACCCCAACTCTAACCACAATCACACAACTGCTGAATAAAGTTTTTTTAACGATAATTCATAATAACATCATGATACGACAATTGGCAAAGGTAACAGAACAAAGAAAATAATTGTATCGTTCATCAAAAGCAGGTGACCAGCAGTATTCCACACGAAGAAGATTGCCTTATTAATTTTATCGATATCATAGATTATAAGACAGTTTATTTCATACCGCAGTATCAGGATAAGTTGATAGACTGGAAGTGACCAATTTACAAAAATTACCTCCACACCTCATAACGTAATGAAAAGTAACCATCAAGAAAACACAGCCCGCATGTGATAAAACTCCAAACTGTTTCCTACAGCTCGTTATAACAGTGCGCACCGTCTCATAGCACCTCCTAATCATATTCCGCTAAGCACGCTTAACAATCAGTGCTTAGAAGCTCACACCCCATGACGAATCGCTCAATTTCACGCCAAAAGGTGGCAACATAACTGCCGTTTTCACTAATTGCGCAACCGGATAAGTTTCGAAGAAGCACAAGCCAACTGTTCGCTTAACCGTTAAGGCATATGCTCAAATCAAACAACAATCGACGATCGAAGTGGCAAGTGTTTTGTTTGCATTCTCGACGAGTGTCTTTCACACATTATGACACGTCTGAATGGGCAAACGGCTACAAGACGCTACGACATGGAATGAAATAGGGATTAACACCTGACTCGACTTATAGCATAATAAGTAGACGTGATTTCGAAATTGCTACATGAATAGCTCGAATAGGGTATTGTACTGGGCATTAGTTTTGGTAGGTTGGTTCTATTGACTAATATGTAGGTACCGTATGGAATTTGTTCATCTTGTGTGGTTGCCAAATATTTTGGGAAGTCAGTCGTGTGTGAGGATGGCTATTTATCAGTTGTTTAGGTTTATTAGAGACGTAACTATGTGTGAAATGAACTAGGAGTCATTTGCGTTGAAAGTCGTTAGCATCGAGATATAATAGAGAAGAGACGCTATGACATACAATTGAGTAAGGAAAAATAGTACCACTGGGCGGGGCTAAGTCAGCGACCAATATGGCGGAAAGTTTCCAGTTTTTTCTGTTTACGAATTTCACCCGAAAAATACGACGTGTTGGGTCTTTAGGAATCCTGTTCAAATAAGGACCACTGAATATCGAATAAACAATTTTTCTTCAGCCGACAATATACACATATAAAAAAATATCAGATAACCAAGACAGACTAGCAAAAATTTCGAATGCGGATCTGTTCAGAACTCATCCTTGCCAGTGATATGTTTTTCCTCTAATTTCTTCTTATCTGTATCATCTCCTGCTTGAAGAAAGCCTTACAGTGCACGATACCATTTTATTGTATATTATTAAAAAAATACAATATAACTAGAAACAGGCCCAAGAATCACAATTCCTCCAGAAAATTCAACGATTGTCAAATTTGACGTTAGGTGGTAGTAATATGGCGCATCTGATACCACGTTTATGAGTTAATGGCAACTCTATACTATCCTATCTCTATGGTCGTTAGTGATGTTCGAATGAGTGATAGGTACTCATATTAGCATTTTATTTGAATATTACTTGAGCTATTTTCATCAATTATGCTTTTATTATTCTAGGGTTTGGTCAGCATTCATCAGCCTTCGTCAGAAAAAACATTTTAGACTTGTAACTTCCAGAAGAGCAACTTTCGCACTCTATAAAAATGTTTGTCCTTTTTTCCACTCTCTGAAAACATCTATATACAGGGTGCTTCATGGGTCGTTGGCCAAAGCCTAATAGTAAATGCAGGACATTCAGAAAAATTGGTTGTTTAGTATCCTAAGATCATCAGTTTCGGAGATACAGTGTGATTAATGAACACAAGAAGCGAAAATGATGAAAAAGCCCAATAATATTTCAATGATAATAATTTTAATGAAATATTGAAGGAGCTTAGTTTCTCCGAAAAAAAAATATAACCGAGAGCATTCATGCCAGGATACATGACGTTCCAAAAACGTCACAATAAAAATTGATTTTTTTTAATTCGGAGATTAGCCAGTCTTTTTCTATTTTCGGAAGAATCAGAATTTCTAGAATATTGTTGTTTGAAATGGTCGACGAGTTCTAGCTGGAAAGTCGAAAAGAACCATAAGAATTGATACAGAGAGTATATAAACAAATTAAAATTCAATAACGCGTCAGTTTCGCACCACAAATCACCGCTTCCCATACTACCAACCTGCCAAAAAACGCTCGTAAACAAACAGGTCCGTAAACTACCATTTTTACGTCTTTAAAACCTTTCAAATGGGTTGTCTAAAGCTGCATGCCGAATTTCGCGATAATGGATTAGTCTGGTTGATCTCTAGACCCACACCAACTTGATTCCGATATTTACAATCGTCGGGGTCATTGGCTATAGGTGCGAAATGTCATCGATCTTCCTTTGTTCTGTCAACGATAAACGGTTGTCACGATCGGATAATTCTCGTCGTTGAGGTTATGACTGGATTTAACAATCCGGAATGGATTTGAGTAGACCGTGATGGCATTTTGGGGTCGAGATGTGTTCGAGTCCTGGCACTAGGAAGAACAGCTGGCGAAAGTGCTGTCAACTTTATTGAAGACCTGGAAATGTCAAGGTCCAGTTAGGTGTTTTGATAACGGGCTTGTTTATGTGCAATCTGCATTTCCTTCGTGTCATCCTAGATATCGGAATATGAAGTTTTTGTAATGATGCAAATGTATGGCGGGTTTACGAGAATAACGATTCGTTTTAATCGTCAATCAATTTTAGTGATCAATAGTTTTTTCTTTCGTTTGGTTTTCTACACTTGATCGTTATGCAACGCGAAACACGCCATTTGACCCAAGATGAATGTGCCTAAGCGGTAGTTTTGCGAGAAGAAGGGTGGACTTACACAAGAATTGCAGCGATTCAGGGAGACATGTATAAATGTCCGAAGACCAGGACAGGGTAGACCACGGCTAACAACTGCCATTCAAGAAAGTTACTTGAGAGTTTCTTCTTTGAGACAACGGTTTGCAACCGCTCGCCTCCTTAAAAATCAACTAGAACAAACTCATGGGGTGCAAATTAGCACTCAGACAATAAGAAATCGCCTCAAAGAATATGATTTAAAGCCTCGTGTTGCGGCAATTGTCCCAGCTCTCACCCCTATCGAAGGGCGCGTTTGAATTTCGCGAGAGAGCATATCCATTGGGAGGAGACTGATTGGGAAAAAGTTCTCTTCACAGATGAGTCTAGATTCTGCCATTGTGATCGACGTTCCCTTGTATACAGACGTCCACATGAAAGATATGCTCAGTGCAATTTCCTGAATACTATTGGTTTCAGGGGAGGATCGATTATGGTATAGGGTGGAATATCTTCGACTGCTCGCACAGACCTAGTGGTCTTTGATAATGGAGTTATGAAAGCTGATAGGTATATAAGGAACATTCTTGAAGAGCATGTAGTGCCATTTGCCCCATACATTAGTGAAATTTTCATTTTTATGGACGATGATACCAGACCTCATCGTGCGCGCATCGTTCAGGAGTACCTTGAAGAGGTTGAAGTCTCTCGAATGAAATGGCCAGCAAGAAGTCCAGATCTCAATCCGATTGAGCAGGTTTGGGACAACCTCAATAGAAGGCTGAGAAGTTCAGAAAATCATCCAGCTACTCTTAATGACTTAGGAATCCAACTCAGAGAAATCTGGGAAGGAAACAAAAATATATCATGCACGGACAGACACGAATGAATTGTGTTCGAAATTGTATGTTATTCGTTGAAAAATCAACTCAAATGAAAATATTATTTCAAGTTGATTATGAAATTTTCCACATTTTAACTTGCTAATTATCAGCATGCGTTTCATCAGTATTCGTGTTAATATTATGTGGAATATTCGTTATACTTTTTAGTTTTTACGCGAGATGTTTGTGATCGGAATTTAAATTTAAATGAATGTATATCATATTATCAAAAAACAATCGAGCATCCGAGCATATCCCATTCAAATTATATACTTATAAAAATATTTCTACGCTTATTACTGAAATTAGTGAAATTCGAGTTTATCTGATTTGAACTAACAAAAATATGAATTTCTTCTTGAATGTTCACGCAATAACATTCTTCATGCTCTTATTTCTGAACAAAGAAATCATTTAATATTATTCGCGTTATTTTCTTGCATTCCTTTCTTGTTTATCACTCGAATTTAAACGTATCTGGATATCGTTTTACCCGGTTACCCATACCCGGTATTGCTTATTCGATTTCGATTAAAAATAATTCTGATGTAATCATGTCGATTCCGATCTTGATTCGGGCTACTTTCACATGTCTCTTGTTACCGCAGATCTCGATCTCCAGTTCCTGCAACAGGTAATTCAATATCTCCTTTAACAATTATGATGTAGAATGAATGCGGTAGCAAAAAAGAAGCAATACCGGGAGTTCCAAAATATGTGCACCGAAATTCAACCGGAGATTCTTGAAGGAAAGTAAGGGCAACTTTATTTGATATTTTTGTGCATATTTGACCTACCAAATTTAATACATAAGGGTTCCGAAAAATGATAAGTGTGACAGATCTGTCTGACAGTTTTGGCATGGTGTTCTCTAAGACACTTTTCGATGGGCCCCTTTTCTCTGGAGCGTGAGAAATTTCTTACTTTATATTTATTTCTCGGAATTCATTAGTTCATTGAAAAGACTAAGTTTTTTGTACAATATTTGTCTTTTGTATTTTTTAGAGAATTAGTCGTTTGCTAGTAAAATGGCATAATTTATATTCTGCATATCAGGAATTGCAGTCAATCGTTAGAGCCGAATATTCAAGTGTTATACAGGGTGTACAGAAAGGGTATCGGGTATTTGTTTTCGTGCCATATTCAGAACGGGACGTCTAAAAGGAGCGAGAAGGGATTCGTGGCGTCCGCCATTTTGTGAAGTTTTAGTCACGATGGAACAGTACTCGGAACGCATCCCGCATTTTGCGTATGAGCGTATTATCGTAATGGTGGTTCAATAGTGACTGCTCAACGTCTCTATCGTGCGGAATATCTACACGCCACGCGACAAATGACGATAGCATTAGGAAATGGATCAGGATGTTCGAGAATAAACGTGCGACAATGAAATTCAAAACTCTGGTCGTCCTCGTTTACTTCACGATGAAGAAGAAAGAATGGAAGAAGTTGAGGCGTCGGTTCGTCAAAATCCGTCTTTATCCATCCGAAAGCGAAGCCAAGCGTTGAACATCTAAAAATCGTCTTACTTTCGATTGTAGAGAAGAGACTTACATCTAAAAGCCTATAAAATTCACTTTATTCAAGAATTGAAGGATGCGGGCTATGCTAATCGACTGATTTTCCGAACGAAATGCTGCAGCGATTCAACAAGTCATTTGGCGAAGGGGTAACATCAACTGGCCTCCCAGAAGCCCCGACCTTAGTCCGTTTGACTATTTTGCATGGGCATACCCTAAAAGTAAGTTTTATCAAAATAATCCGACGAACCGAAACCAGATGAAGCAAAACATCAGCTCAGAAATGGCAGCAATATCAATAGCTATGTGTCAATGTGTTATCGCTAATCTTCGTTTCCGTTTAGAAGAGTGCCAGCACCGCAACGGTCATCATTTGGATAACATTATCTTTTTCAAATAATTCTCCAATTCATATGTTAATAATAAACAATAAACTTCTTCATTGTTCACAAATATTTTTTGTTTTATTGAACTTACAAATACCGATACCCTTTCTGGACACCCTGTATTATGTAGGTACTGATAGAGCATGGTTATAAGGTGTTGTGTTAGAACCTCAGAAAATAGAAGATCTTGCATCAGAAAGTTTACTAATTTCAAAAATGTGGCTTCCACGATTGGCAACAATTCCCAATATGCATGATGAAACATTTTACCGTTTTACTTGAAAACGAGTCATTCTAAGAAAGAATTACAAGAGCCAAAAAAATTCGCTAACAACCTGGGCTCTATGGAAATATAAATTTGGAAAATCAAAATACGCTTTCAAGTTTTCGGACACCAAAGACAAGGGCATCCAAGGAAAAGTGTACATACCCAAAAAGTTATACTGGTAACACTGTCAATTTCATCAGATTCCAGAACCTCCGTGTGTAAAAATTTGATATGTGATAAGCAACAATGAGATATTGACATTTCTGATAGTTTAACTTCTTTGAATGACTTTCCGAAGTTGGCTAACTATTAAAAAAAACTAATATTTCGGCGAGATCATTCGATAAAATAATAAAGAGGCTTGGTTTATTCAGTAAAAAATCAGTCCAATTTGCAAGGAAGGAAATTTAATCGCAATTCTCGCAATTAAACTGAAATAAAGATGAATAATAATCTTCACATCATGGACTTTATGTTGAAATAGGGTAGCATGAAAAAAAGGCCATAAAGTTCATCCCTCTTTTGCTATCAGAAACCAAATCTGATAAAGAATCACATCCATATATTTTACATAAAGTTCTCATATCCTACAGTGATTGTGATCTTAAGTGTTTCCCTGAGCTTCAAAAGGCTGAACCGTTTGCGGCTTCGAAATTAATAGACCCCTTACGTTATGTAACACAACCGTTAACGCCTTTTTATGTACAACACGGTGTAAAAAAGCCGAAATTACAGACCTCATGACAGTAATTCTAATAGCTAGTCGCCTGCGGAATTCACACCGATACTGCATCAACATAATATGTAGTCAAATCTGCTAACGGAGGGACTGAAACGCTTCTCCAGTTATTGAAGACTGGTAACATGAAGGTGTAACCTATCGTAACGGTCCAGTGTACCGAAAATCATGAAGAAAATAATAAAATGAAAAATATTCTTCACTTTGACATATAGCAGATATAATACCATCCTGCATTTGCCCATAACCAGAAGGGTTCTGGGTTACTGAGTGGAGTTATGTTCCTTGTCTGACTGGTGTATTAGCCTCTTCGTTGTCTTCGTTTTTTGAGTGACTAGAAACACTTGCCTACTTCATTGATTTTTCTTGAGCCCTCCCATATTAGCTTTGATCCGATGACTTCAGTGCTTGGGCCATTATGTCGCACTCTTGATAGTTTAATTTCAGTTTTCTATCAATGCATCTTTCGATTGCAAGTATTTCTGCCTGAAAAATCCTTGAATTGGAGCCGAACGATAGTGTACACTTAGTTTTTGGGCCATATACTCCAGTGCTCTTATACCATTTGACCGTATTCAAAAGGTAGAGAACTCTTTTTCCCACAGCATCGAGTTAAATTTCTTCTCGATGCTTACTTTTATGATCAAAAACATTACTTATGGGTCGATTACATTGATAAACTTTACAATTTGCTTCTGAGCGAATTAGTAGCTGATTGTAAATTTGCTCAGTGTAATCGTGTTCACAAGCCAACAATCTGATTGTAGAAAAGCTGCGACTAAAGTTGAAAGCTGGGCTACTTTACACGCTAAATCGATGGCGTTTTAGCTTGTTTCTGCTATTTGAAAAAATATTTGAAAAAAATACAGTTGAAGCAGAATTCTTGTCTAGTCAGGGGATCTCTGAAACCCGATGAGCTAGAATAAAATGAGTGGCACATTTTTGGGCTCGATTTTAGAGAGAATTCATTTGGTGCAAACCACAACCTTCTAAATAAAACCGTTTTCGAACTATTAGAAAAATTTGAAAATGGCGTCAAATGAAAAGTTCTCATAACTTCTTCATTACTGAAGTTATAAACATGAAACAAAAACAATACAGGCATTTTTTCAATAGAATTCATTGAAGTAATCAATTTTCTGTATTACATTTTATTCTAGCTCATCGGGCTCCTGAGATCTCCTCACTAGACAACGAATTCAGGACACCCGGTTCATCATTTCATTCACGAATATTTTCACTTGAAAAAGCTGTGTGCAAAATGGGTGCCGCGCAAGCTCGCAATAGATCGAAAGCAACAACGCGTTAATGATTCTGAGCAGTGGTAACTGGTATGGAAAAGTTGGAAGATCGCTATAATCGCTGTATCGCGCTATGTTGAACTATGTCGAACTATGTTGAATAGTAAGCTCGAATTCTGCTAAAAAAGTTGGTTTACTACGGTAGACTTTTCAATTGGCCCAGTAGGTTCGCTGATGAAATGTACATGAAGGTACAGAGAGGACAGGCTCTCTGACTTTGGATTCTCTGATTATCTGTGACTTGCTTGCCCATATTGATGCCAAAGGGTAATCAGTAAAACTATAATCATAGTGATCAAAGTTCTTAAATATTCAAATCTGATTAATCATTGTTTAGAATTACGTACGAACTTCTGACTCGAAGTCATTGGTTATCTACATATTTCATTGTATTGGTGAATGCTTCTGTGAGGTGATCCTACAATGAGCTTATCATAACACCACGCCGAAAACGTAACACAATCGTAACATTCGTAACAATCTGGCCCCAGCCCGCGTCTTCCGTGTAGCATAAATCAGTCGGTAAACGCGTCCTTTCCACTGGCCACAGATCAAAATAAATTATCTGTAACGCGCGGAGTGTAATGAACCGCCGCGCCGGTTGATCCTTAATTACCGGTCGCCGTGTTGTTTGGTCGATTGGCGATGGACAGACCGACGGGGTTAGTCCCGGTGTTATTTATGGCCGAGCCAGCTGGATCGAACGGTTCACCAAACAAGTTCGTGAAGGTTATGTTTCCGTGGTGTCGGAGGATTCAGGAATGACTGTTTGGCGACAGTTGAAGAGTAGAAATTCAAAAGGGTCTAAGTGCCACTTTAACGAAATTTTAGATTTCATTCTATATGGAGTCTATGTGCCAAAGCCAATAGCGTACAAAACGGTCTATGTGCCATCCGCTACAAACAGTCATCTTTTCTGATGAACAAAACTACGTGTGGTTTAAGCGCCATCATCAATTTTACGTCAAAAGGGTGCCAAGTCTCAGTTTGAATTTTCGGCACTGAGACCCTTTCGAATTTCCATTCTTCAGTTGAGAATTAGGTATAACTGATCCAAGATCAGCACAGCAGTTTGTATAATACCATGTATAATTCCATATTGGTCTCCTCTGCCTACCTTTGCTGATACGAAATCGGCAAAACTCTAAAAGATGAATTGACCTGTACCACAAAGCAGAGTATGGAGGAATGAGTAATTGAACCAGGTACCTACTTGCATTTTCAAAGAAACACATCACTGATGGTTTGAGTTTAGTATGCAGAACAAAAAGATAGTCCTAATCGAGTGATTGTACAAGGACACAGCTAAACTTTTCACGGAACAAACTCGTGGAGGTTATGTTGTAGAATTATTCCCTTGAATGTCTCTTGAAGATCTATATGTGGTATCAGATGATCCAAGATCACAAGGCCTATGTGTACACAGTCAAACATCTCATTTGCTAAGCTGTGTCGATACGAAATCAACAGAACCCTAAGAAATGAATTAACCTGCACTACAAGATATATTGTACAATCCAGCGCTGTTTACCTTTTAGGTAGCACGGCCTTAAGGAACCCTTCTACTTTCCTGGGTGCTACGTCCATTATTTGCTTTTCCTACAGGAAGCACGAAGCAAATTACTTTTCCCTATCGACAGCTGAACAATTGTAAAGTAGGTGTTGAGCTGTCTTGGTGTCTTCCTGGAAGAAGCTACAATTTACATCGGGAACGTTTTTCCTTTTCCGTAAATTAAAGTTCTTAGATCCGTATTCTATTAGCATGCCAGTCGTTTCCTCCAATTCTAACTCACCGAGTGAGAAGACTGGTATATCCCGTTGATTGAGAAAGGAATGATTTAGCCTTTTTTGGCTCTCAGCCATTTACCTGGATCTTATCTCCTTTTTTTTCTATTCTTCAATTGCAATCGTTTGAACACTGGCTGGGAAATTTCAGAACTGCTCTGGCCTAGTGGTTGAACCTCTTTTTCTCTTGCCAGTTGATCTACCATTTGGTTACCGTGCATTCCTTTACGACTAGTACTTGGTTTTTCTGCGCAAGGTCACTGAGTGATAATTCGCATTCCCATAAAAGGATCGCAGTTCAAAAATAAGATCACAATGGACATATTAAACTGCGAAACATGAAAAAGATTCCACATGATCCTTGTTGCTTCTGCAAAGAAGCCACCGAGACAAAATGAAACAATTGTAGTTCAGCTGTACATAGGGAAACTCCTCGATTCGTGTTTTATAAAATCGAAGAAAATAATGAAGGAAGCACCTTTGAAAAAAGTATAGTAGGAGCGTTCGGCATCGACATTGGACGTGTCGGATCGATCTGAACCGGATTGAGGGGAGTACACATCTGGAGAGTTCCTCATAAAATCTAAGCAATCGGACGTCGATATTTTCGCTCGGTCTATTTCGACGAAGCAAAGCGATTTTATCCATTGAGTTTTTATGTTTTTTATATATTTTTTTGTTTTATGTTGAGCTTCCTGATCTGACAACCGATTGATTGAAAAATTCTAACACTTTTATTCTTCTGTTTTCATTTATTCATTAAAAACTTGATTAATTCATTAAAATTTTTCGATAGAGCTATCGTAGTTACGAATGGACAGGAGGAGATATTCCTTTCTCGTTCCTTTTTCGTGTAATTAATTAACTAATTAGGATCTTTCGGCAACTATCGCCGTATTGATCGACCAGAAGGGGATATTGCATTCCTAGTTTCCTTTGCATTCAGTGCCCTTGTACCTAATTATTTAATTGAGATTTCACTGAAGAGCTACGAAAAGGGTGAAAGTATCGTTAAAAGATGAGCATATTTCCCAAATAGTGATCTTTGAAATCTCATATCTATAAAAGTAGAACAGAGCAGTATGTTCTGTGGCAGAGACGCTCTGTACCGTTCGTTTATTTCCAGATATTACAGATGAATCTGTACGATCTGTGGTCACGTGACTAAAAAATCCGTCTGCTCGCGGAGGTCAATGCCGAACGGGCTTAGTGTATCAAGACTTTGCTGCAGAAATGGTAGACAGTGCAGGGTTGCATAATCGATCTTAAGGTCAAGGCGAAGCGTGGTCTACTTAGCCTTATCGTGCCTTCTCTAATCTTATCACCAGGTTGACGAAATTCGAAAAAATTATTGAATTCCATGTGGTACAGTAGCATCATCTCGGTAAACTCGAATGAAAGTTTTGGAAAAAATCACTTACTTGACAAAGGAGTGATTTGGAGTCAAAATGAGATATGAGATATGGTAAGTTATTACTTACATCTGCTGAAAACTTAATGTTTGAAATTTCTCCCAACAGTTGGTTCTAGCTTTCACATTTCGAATCTGAGGAACATCAATCTCATCTCTAGCGACTCTTGAATATCATCAAAAAAAATTAAATGAAGGAATGACATTCGGATTACCTTCCTATTTCGTTGCACTCATTACCATTTCTAATCTCGCTTTATATACTCGCCTTCCACCACCTTTCTCTGAACCATTATCTCTAAATCTCCCTAATTCATTCGAATCAAATTAATATGCCGAACAAGCCTCCGACAATGTATCAGTATAACGCATCGTCACAAGCTAAATCGCAATATTTATACATCAACATCAAACGTGCATCCTATCCAGAGCTTTTTTAACATTCAAATGACCGTACGTATAGTTGATACAGCTGAGAAAATTGTTTTGTCACTAGTTATTTTTTCTTATTTCATTCGAAAAATGCGAGAGGTGAAACGGAGGCATTGTGAGAGATTGTTCCCTGATGCTTTAAATTAGATTAAATGGGAAAAAGAATTCGTGCAGTAGGTGCATTTTGGACTAGACAGTTACAAAATAAAAACACTTGTAGTTCAGTTGTGCATAGGAAAACTCCTTGTTTTGTGTTTCATGAAATCGAGGCAACTAAAGAAGGCTGAACCTATGAAAATAGTAGGGTTTCTCAAACTTCGCAGAATTGGCAAAATAGTACAGAGTTGCATAATTGATATTAAGGTCAAGGTGCTTCGTGATCTACTTAGTCTTATCGCCCTTTATTTAATCTTATCACCAGGTTGACGAAATCCGAAAAAAAATCTGCAATTTCATGTCGTACTACGGTGGCTTCATCTCGTTTAACTCGAATGAGATTATTGAAAAAAATTACTCTATCTGTCTGAAACTGCTTTCCGAAATTTCTCTCAACGATTAGGAACTGGCCTTCACATTTCGAAACTGAGGAACATCTGTCTCATCCCCAGAAATTCTTAAATATCATTCGAATAAAATGAAACGAAAGAATTCCTATTTTGTTTCACTCATTACCATTTCTTACCTCGCTTTATATACTCGCCCTCCACAACATTTCTCCAAACCACTATCACTAAATCTCCCTAATTCATTCGAATCAAATTGATATGCCGAACAAGCCTCCGACAATGTGACAATATAACGCATCGTCACAAGCTAAATCGCAATATTTATACATCAACATCAAACAAGCATTCTATCCAGGCCGTATTTGCATTTTAAACGTCTGATATCTCAGAAGGAAGAGCTTTCCATTAACATTCAAATGACCGTACGTCGGTCGAGCTGATACAGCTGAGAAAATTGTTTTGGCGTGAATGTCACTCGGTCTCATGTCATTCTGGCTATAATCGTCCTTCTGCAATAGGTACGGTAGGTATGCAATCTTGGCAAGTCATCTCTGCGCCAGAGTTATGGCTCTATTTTCATAATTCATATGAAAAATGCGGTGAAACGGAGGCATTGTGAAAGATTGTCCCATGATGGTTTCGATAGCAGACGTAAAGTTCAGCGTTTTGACCCTCGGGTTGTTTCGCGAGATGTGGGAATTCGTGGATTACTCAGGTTTGCGTTGTTCGAGAGGTATTTCTGCGAACTGTAAATGAACTATTATTTTGAACTTGACTTTAAGGTTGAAGAGTTCATTTCACAGTGGAGTCAAGTATATTTCGAAGATCATCATGTTGTTTTAACCATCGATAGGTTTACCATATTCAGATTTTTTTGAAACATTTAAATTTCTTTTCTGGCAGGAAGTGTATTTCCCACCATGACGGGAACTTTTGTTTATTTTTCCTATAAATTTCTTTACTCTTTACAAATTTGTCACATTCATTATCAAACCTCCAATGAGTACTTATAATAGATGACACATTTAGTTTAATTAATGATTCACAATTAGCACATTACCTAACAAGAGTTCGGATATTTTGTTGCAGTATACCAAAATATAGACAAGATGAAAATGCTAGCTCACGGCTTCAGTTGCTAGTATTATCGAATATATCTCGACTCCTTCTTTCTATTTTTTGTTGGGGCACTTTCATGTTTTGAGTTTAGTCTTTGTGAAGGTAGTCTAAGTCTGACATTTTACTCTGTATAAGATAATGAATTTGAATAAAGTTAATTCAATGGCTTTCAATACGAATTCAAATGAATATAATTTTTTGACAGTTGTAAATCTTGTTGTTCCTCTTCTGAAATTTCAAGTTTTTCGTGAATGTATTGTGATGTTTTATGTACCTTTTGTAAGTTTTTCCAAAAAAGTTCTACTACTTCCTGAAATAGGCTTCTACATATATGAAATTTGGTTTATTCTTTTCAGATTTGGAAGCATTCCAAAATTAATACTCACTCAGTATTCATAATTAATTTTTCGGATTTCCTGATTAGCTTTTCGCTTGTCACTTATTTGCTATCATTTTTTGTTGAGTTAAGTTTTTTGGATTCGAAATTTCGGAATGAGCAGGTATCCCTCCTAGTCTACAGTTTCCAATCTTGGATTCATATCTTTCGTAATTGGTTCTACAAAAATGCATGTTGCGTTTCAGAAATATATTCTTTGCGGATATAGATTCACTTGAAAAATCATAAGAATTCGAATTATATCTACCTGCTACAAAATTGGTTTCAAAATTTCCGAAATGATTTCATTTTGTGTGCAACGAATTTCTTTTTACGAAATTGCTTGGACTTTCTCGAAATTTCCACCAATCGACCTATCTATCGTTCTTTTGGATATATCTCATGAATAATCAACAACTTATCGATACATCAGAGTGGTGATTGATTTCATGGAAACAGTTAAACGATCTACCATTGAATTAATAGATCGGTTCAACCGATCTATCGTTCATCTGATCTACCGGTTCAAATGACCTACCGTTCATCTGATCTACCTACTGAAAAGACCTGTGAGCTCAATAGTCGTTACTATTTCCGAAATCGTCGAAACTTGTTCCCACACAAACTTGAGATGCTTAAAAAACCGGAAAATCTCTCAGGACGCCTCTGAATTGGCCGCGCATTCATTTTCCCGAGGCCGTTAATTTTCCCGTATACCGTTCTGTTTGCGGCGTGGCTGATATTAGTTCATTGTCACGATTTCGTCCCGAATAAAGCCGCCGAGCGGGGACGGTATTTGTTTTGCTAGAGTACCGCAATCGGAGCGTGGCAAAACTCCTGGCTCCCGCGTTCTTCGGTACCGAAACGGATGCAGATGAAACGACTTGTTACGTCACGCCGAGAAGTCGCGAGGCGACCTCCGTAAGGTCACCTGCAGATGAGGAAAAGAAAGCGGAGGTCAGAGGAGAAGATCGCACATCGTTTGAATTGCGGAGATGGAAGTGAACATTTGATTTTTTAATTCAATGAACGGATTAGCAAACACTCAGGCTTAGGCTAGCAGCAAAACATTAATCTTATGTCATTTTTACATAAGTTTGTCACACGTTTTTTATCATTATTCGGAAATTGAATTCGATATTTGGGATGAAATACCACTATTTGAATCTATAGTAGATGATTACCCTTCAGTAGGGTGCTGTAGCGGTCTTAGAAGAACAGGAGATTCGGAAAATCATCACTTGGAACGCCAGACCTGGTTTGAAACACCCTCCTGGCCCAAGAGCAAGAATTAAAATTTTATATCTGAATATAGAAGGTAGTTATTCAAATAATTTCAAGTTTCAATTTTGTAAAAACGGCGAGGCAGGGTTTTCTTCTACTGAGGTTTTCCCTGTGATCTGGTATCATACGCCAGAATAGTATGTTACCCCGTTTTCCACCAACCACAGCTAGGTACCTTTTTGTTTCATGTATTGTATTTTTCAACAGTCAATTCAAAAGTAAATAATGAATAAATAACACCAGAAATATAGGGAGATCAAACGAACTTGCTTATTTTATGTCAGAAAGTTTCAAAAATGAGATCTGGAGAATGGTGTCCATTATTGTCAATACACTGTTGTTCGATTTCGTGAATATCAGATAACTCTGTCCAGCATTTCGTTGGATATGTTTGCGATTGCCAAACGAATGTTGTTTCTCAAGTGGGCCAGTGTTCTGAGATGATATCTGTAAACAAGTTATTTCAGACATAAAAAATCGCAGGGGGCTATATCAGGTGCTAGAGTGTTGACAAAAAAGCATGAGGACATAATGGTCAGAAGTCACTGAACTGTCTGTTCGTGAATGTACGGGCTGTTTTGCAGTTCTCTGGAGTTTTCAGCACTCCAGCAATCGGAGTATGGCAAAACTCCTAGCTCCCGCGTTCTTCGGTACCGAAACGAATGCAGATGAAATGATCTACAACTTGTTACGTTACTCTAAGAAGTCGCAAGGCGACCTCACCTGTAGATGAGGAAAAGAAAGCGGAGGTCAGAGGAGAAGATGGAAGTGGAAATAAGCTTAATATTTGATTTCTAAATTAAATATACGAACAATCAAACACTCAGGCTAAGCCCCATTTCGCACCAAGCCAGTCCAGTCCAGTCGAGTCAAGTCACTTCAGGATTGGAACTATTAACTTCGTTTAAAATCGTTTAAAACAAATGGAATGTGAAATCTAGGGCTAATATGAAACTAGATTTCACATTCCATTTGTTTTAAACGATTTTAAACGAAGTTAATAGTTCCAATCCTAAAGTGACTTGACTCGACTGGACTGACTGGCTTGGTGCGAAATGGGGCTAAGGCTGAATGCACATGATTTATTTTAATCCAGAAATACTGGGAGATCAAAGAACTATTTTATAACAGTTGTTGGCGATATCCAAACGAATGTAAACATGTAAATTCTAGATAATCCCATTTAAAACGCAAAGGGATATATCAGGCAACAGTGCAGGAGTGCTGAAAACCCAAGAGAACAGCAGGCAGAAAAACTCCTGAATTATGTGGACCGTGGACATAATGGTCAGAAGTCACCTGATTTAAACCCTACGATTTTTCATGTAGTTATCTGAAATCACATGTTTATAACTATCATCCTAGAATTTTGGCCCACTTGAAGAAAAACATTCGCATATGGCGGTCTCCAACATATCCGTTGAAATACTGAACAAAGTTTTAGGACATTTCCTAATTCTATTAACGTAGTATACTGACAATAATGAACACCATTTGCTAGATTTCATCTTCAAAACTATCCAAATAAAAACTTGATTCATTCTACTTGATTATGGAAAAATAATTAAATCGACATTAAAATTAGTTTTTGTTCACTTGAATTTCAAAATCAGTTAGTTCCTCCACCTTGTGCATCTTCCCTAAATTATGTATAGAAGCCGGTCTATGCAGTGCTTTCATAACATGCAGTCTGAAAGATCTCGATAGATAGGTATAATAGAGTGAACCACGAGTGATGCTACTTTGAACTTGATACAAACAAATTGAATTATTTACATAGTATTTTATAAATGCAGATGCGTTCAACAAACTCTTATATAACATTGATCGATCAGATGACATGTCGTGAAGGAATATCAATGCCTTCTACAAACGTATTTTAAACACCATTTTTTTTACTCTTCAAGGGGAAGTCTGATTGAAATTAGGAGCCCAAATCATTTTGAGCCATGCTTCAGAGAACTGAATGCAAATTGTATGTTAAGCCAGACCGCTGACATCATCAGTTATATAGGTTTTCACGAGAAAGATTTTTTTCACTTCCATTCGTCTCAGGATACTATAATAAGCAATGGCTTTTCATATTGGTATATACCGATTTGGAAATTCACATCGAAAACATAGGATATACAAGGCATCAGACAGAGAATTCTTCCCTCCAGTTGCACAGATGAATAGGCGAGATAATCAAGTGCGATAACTGAATGATTCAACTGTCCTACTGCAATGATCCAATCTTGTCTCTCTCTTATCGCAGTATGGTAGGCAACCCGCACTACACAAATAGAACTTTTAATTTGTCAGGCTGCCCGTAACACTCGATTCAAGTATTTACTGTTGCATACCATACTAAAGAATTACGCTCCTCTAAACGATAAGAGAGAGAAAAGACTAGAATAATGAAGTAAGACAACTGAATTCAGTGTGTTACAGCAAGTGATTGTCTCGACTATTCATCTGTGCAACTGGAGGGAAGAATTCTCTGTCTGATGCATTGTATATCGTATATTTCTGATGTGAATTTCCAAACCTATACACTTCTCGAATACAGGCGATGTGATCTTCATCTTCGTCTCTTATACAAAGGGTATAATCTTGAGTACACTCTTGTGAGGGATTTCTAAAATTTCCGAGATAAAACTGAAAAAACTGAAGCTACAAATCATATATAACATGGAACCTTATCCATCAAGTGGTTCCCCAGTATTTTTATTTGTCTGTATCATCTCAGGTGTTGATCAATTTGACCTTCCATATATTTAACATTCACACTTCTCAATACAGAGATAATTACAAAGTATAACACTAGCGTAATGTATTATACAAATCGATATAAAAGAAAATCGGGTCTGTTTTACCTCTTCAGATCGGTCATGAAATTGCTTCAATTTGTAGCTTCATCCAACAGAAAGTTGAAGAAATAGATTAATTGATCTGGATGCTAACCTGAAAAAAAAATTCAAATTAAAATATTATCAAAAAACTAATCATCATAACATTATAAAATTGAATCCCAAAGACTGGTCATTCATGAATCAAATTATAAACGAAGAGCAAATAAAACACAATGCTGAACATTGGAAAGAAGATACAACCACACCCGCCGCTGTCCCCCAAGATGAAATTCCATTTCACCACGTCCAAAGAGCAAACGTGACACCAGGAGATAAGGTCCGATAGAAAGAACAAAATGCGTTCACCGGGCAGGTGTACCACGTGATCATATAATTTTTGTGCCTTCCTGGGTGCACTCGACTGGTTAATGATAATTATTCAAAGTGATAGCGTAATTAATTGACCACTCCGTATACACGAGCGAGGGTGCCGGGGGCAAAGGGGTTAAGTAACTGTAACTCACGTGGAGGGTTCTCCCTCCTCCGGTCTATTCTTCCATGGGAAACTAACGGTATTTGGTGTTTCCTCAGAAGACGTGTTTAATAAGGTGGTGCAACTGGAAGCCATCAATTGGCACCCACGCGAGCCAGCATTCAGTTCTGGAGTGCCGGAGAGCGGTAAATAGACGACTAGAGCTAATCAAGAATACAAAAATTATGTTGGCATTACTGCGAGATTACGAGATTGAAATACTTTTAGGTATTCCATCGCTTCGAGCCATTTCGAATTGATTCTAGTTCTTTTTCGTTCACTACAATAATTACTTACTGATTAGTTCGAGTACCAGACGTGACCATAAAGGAAATAATGCATAAGTTCTTCATTCACTCTCATGAAATCAGTCGAAAGGCATTGGAATTATCTTATTGAATCTTTGGCATAGAATGCTAGCAGTTGATGACACAGCATGATCTGAAGGAATACCAAAAACCATTTGATTTCATTAGATATTGAGTGTTTTTCTCGAGTTGTTGAACAATGTCTGCATGGAGGTGTCATTTATTCATAAGATCTTGCCCTTTTATTTAACTTCTTTATTACAAGAAATTTTTTTCTGGCAGATCATCCAAGCTTGTAGATTGCGGATCGTTGAGGGGTTAAATCCACTGGTCCCTATTGACTATAGTGCCTCCGTCAAAACTGTTTCGCAACCAATGAACTTCCATATCTGAAAGGGCTTCAAGGAGGCTTGATCCGCGTTTTTTCTATGACGTTTCTATCCAAGAAATTCTTTGCGACGGCTTGCAATGGCGAGTCATCCTGCAACTGAGTGAATAGGTAACCTTCTTCTCCTAACCACAAAATCTACTCCCAGTTCCTGTTAGGCCAATTCCTGGCGGAATCTCCCAGGGATGCATCATTCCACTGAGTTCCTTCGGAACTTCGAGACAGCGGGATCCAAAAGATATCTGGATCTTGGTAAGAAGCAATTGCACCTCCTCACTGGCTTTCTTACAGGACATTGTCGCCTCAGGAAGCACCTGTTGAGGTTGAGATTGTCGGACACTGACGAGTGTAGGTTCTGTGGGGAGGAGGAGGAAACCCCCATTCACCTAGTCACGGAATGTCTTGGCATTACGAGCCTGAGGAAGAAATGCCTTGGACAAGAAACTTGTAAGAGTGAGGAACTAGCCCCGTTGAAGCCTTCACAGTTACTAGATTTCATTAGATCTCTGGAACTGGAAGGCGAGCTGTGAAGGTTTTTGGCCAGAACAGCTCTGTAGGGGGCACAATAGACCTTAAGGTCGCAGTGAACTGTAACCCCTCTGTAAACTATCAAACTATCAAACTAGGCCAATTCTCTTACATGCTTCCCAAGACGCCATGTCCTATAAGAAAGCCAGTAAGAATGCTTAACTCATTTTTGGCAGGGATCCAAATACTTTTTGGACCTTGCAGTTTCCAAAGAACCTTTGTAGTCATTTATTTCCAGAACATTCCTTCAGCGTGCCTCTCTTTTAGTTTCTTTTTTCTCCAAAAACTCTTTTTTCCTACGACCGTGCATTTTTGACCCACTTTCCCGCCTCATTTTAAGTGAGAAAGTGTCACCTTCCCCCACTTGTGCGGGAATGTAAGAGATCGGTACCTACTTAGGCCACAGCCGTCTAAAGTACAAGCCCTGAACAGCGAAATATGGCAACGCCGCAGGGAGGCCAGCCAGATGAAAACAACACATAGGCTTTACCGCCTTACCGGTTAGTTACCCACGTGGTGCGTAAATCTATGCGTGGTATCGTTTCTGGTGGCTAAATTAGTGAAAACAGTGGGTGAAAATAGTGCAATAAAAATAGTTTAATTTTAAGTGAAGTGAAATAAAGTTCAATTCGATTCTGTAACAATACAATATCCTCAAAAGGTGATCCCAACTACACAAGTAGTTGGGATCACCTTCTGAGGAGATGGTACGGAAATGTTGTGTTCCTGCTTGCAGGAGCAATTATTCCTACCTGAGAGATCGAAAATATGTGAGTTCTTTCAAATTTCCTAAAAATGAAAATTTAAAAAAGTTATGGGTAAAATCAATTCCAAGACAAAATTTTGATCCGTCCCCTATATGTAGTTCAGTTTGTATCAATCATTTCGAAAAGAAAGATGTAATTACAGAGGAAAAGTATTTAAAACCGGACAACCCAAAACCAAACGCAAAAATTTTTCCCAATTTACCGAAATACCTTTCGAAACCGACTCCAAAAGAAAGGACCGATCCGCAGTTGAGAAGAAATGATATTATTATAAGACAGGAAAATGAAATAGAAAGCTTCATGAACTCTGATATTATAGTAGATTTTGATGACCTTTTCAATAATTATTCAAGTAAAATAGATATTTCAGGTTGGGAGATTAAGAAGGTTAACAATGCAATTTATTTTTATATACTCAATTCAGAAAATCATTAACTGTCGATGTTTCTTTACAAATACAAAGAAACCTTCTAACAAAATTATTCATAAAAAATGTTCAGATCTCTCCAAATGATTTGAAATGGATTCTTCCTTTCGATCTTACCCTCAATAGGTGGTCTCAACCAAAGATATTTTACAAAAATTGTAAAATATCTTTGGTCTCAACTGACAAATTTGCTTACTCGTTATAAAAACGTAGGCAATGAGGATTCAGATTTTGAAACAAAATTCATTAGATTTGCTGCAATGTTCTTTATCTTCCTTAGAGGCATTTTTGTTAGATAGGCATAATGAAAATTTCGACAAACTGAGACAATTGAAATCATTACTGATCAATTGAGGCAAATTCTTTCTAATAAAATTGAGTACTCTCCTGCTCCTCAAGTACAATAATAATGTCATTTATATAGCATTCCCAGTCTGCTTCTTCATGCTATGAATTGATGAGAAAATTTTTCATTTTACCTACAAGAAGGTATTTAAGATCTATTTTATTTTCGTTACAAATATCACCTATTCTGATAATGGTAATCAAAATTATCTTTCGAATGTATCTCGCAATTTGCCGATATTAGATCGTGTCGTAGTTCTGTTAATTGATGAAATTCATATAAATTCCCGTTTGGATTATAGGTCGAAAAATATTGGGAGTGCGACTGTTCTTGCTGAACAATAAATTGAATAACAAATATCTACTATTCAGATTCATTATGATTGAGGTTCTCAAGCACAATAATCAATGTATTGACTAAGTAGGGTCCAATATTGTTTATTCCTTTTCGAAAATTGCTAATGCCTTGCCTTCAATGCAGTTTTATATTCGCATCCCGCGCTATCGCATCGATAGAGTAGGCCTCCCGTCGACGTTTCAATGCGGCGGTGCCAAACTGTGTTCCAGGCTTTCTCTATAGACGGCTGTGCTTAGGCCTACCTAACCCAGAACGTTATACAGGTCACAGTTTTAGATGATCCTCGGCAACGTTTCCAGCGGATTCAGGGAAAGGGATAATCAACATAAAACGTCTTGGAGGATGGAAGTCAACTGCTGTTGCTATGAGTTATTTGGAGGACTCCGTAGAACAGAAGAAAACTATCTCGAATAAAATTCATTCATATACTGGCAACTTGCAACTGATGCCGTATCCGTCATCTTCATGCACGAGTGTTACTCTTAACAGCCAGTTACCACCAACTAACTACTCTGGACCGGCTATTCTGACGCATTTGCAAAATGAAAAAATTGTGTTCCTAATGTTCCTGATTCATGCGTAAAGTGTCTTTTCCGCCCTTGACTGCTTGCCCGAACTCCGTTTCGCGTCGTTCGGGTCAACGGCAGTCGCGTGCGGAAAAGTATCACTTTCCGCACTTGTTAGGAGAATAACTATTTATATTTGTAACTACCGCAAAAGAGTTCTGGGCCAGTATGTGGCGTTTGTGCTCCTCTTCAGGCTAGTGTGTTAGCCCCTTCAGATTATTGTTACAGACTTGAAATATAAGAAAGCTTTCATCAGAAGGATTTCGAGCCAAAAGCGGTAGGTCTCGTGCAACATCTTAAGAAAAGTTGAATCACTTTTCGAGATAATGACAAGTCACTTCTGACAAAGCGCGCTTTATTTTTTCAGAATAACTTGTCTTGTGTTATGTTTTCACATCAAGATAAAATCGAGTTGAGAAACTTTTCCAAAGTATTACAGAATATTATTAGACGTCTTAAACGATTCCCTGAAAACTGTCAAACGTCTAACTGAATTAGAAATGTAAAAATGGAATGTCAGAATGATATTGATGCCAAAAATACTCATTTGAAGAATGTTTGGTAACTTTAAGAACGTACAAATCATTGAGCGAATCAATAGACAATCACAAAGCTCTGCTAGAGGAAAGAAATCCGATTCTATATCCAGCTACCCTATTGGAAGAAAGTAATCCAATCATTGTCAATTTGTCCCTTGATATACTTGAGAACTTCATATCCAGGAAAGAAAACCATCAAACTATTTTGTCCACTTTTGGTATATTTGAGGCGCTTGAGTCCTTATCATTGCGAAAGAGAAAAAATGAGTTTGAATTAAGTAGAAGAGCTGAGAGTTTGGTAGAACTCTTACGATCTTCAGCCCCTCCTGCTTATGGAACAAGAAGCAGAGCTAAAACTCCAAATCAGAACAGGACCAATGTGTATCTTTTAGAAATCGAAAGGCTAGAAAGGCTAACATAAAAAACCTCGAAAGGGTATTAGTGAAAACGAAGGGACTAATATCCTTTCTTACTGACTTAGAGAGAAAAAGGTGTACCATACGACTATGCCAAAATATAAGTATACAAAGTATAGTGAAACAAATTTCGAATAAATGTAACATGGTTGCGATGATTGTGACCAAGGACTCAAAAAGTGGAGAAGAAGTTCTTGAAGATGTGCTGGGGTCTAAGATGGAGAAAATTTCATTAGAATATGATGAAGATGAGAAGAACGAAGTTTCATAAACAATAAAGCCATCGCTAAAACAATAAACTGGTTAAAAAAGGAAATGGTTTGTTGAAATCAGTGGCAGATTTTTGGAATGAATCTTTTTATTGGTGATATTTTTTTGCTTTGTTATATGTTTACAATACCTTGGTTTAAACACTTCGTTTTATAAATCGATTATGTTGATGAAAGTGTCTTGAAATACAACCAGGAATTTTTTGTTACTGGCAAGCTCTCAGGAGAGTATTATTACTTATTATAATTTATATCATTTTGAAGAGATGCTACAAAAAGGGATATTTCAAAAAAATATTTATGATTCAATTAGATTGCTGTTTGAAAATTTTTGAGTAAAATAAACTAACAGTTTTTTTTCGGACTCGGAAGACACGGGCGCCGAAAGAAAAGTGTCTTAAGGGGCACTTTGACTAAAGTGTGACACTGTCAATTTAATCATATTTAGAAACCCCTGTGTATAAAATTCGGTACGTCAAATGCAACAATGTTTTGAAATATCACAGAAAATAACTTTTGGATGCCACATTTAGAGGTACACAGGGTGTCTACTTTTCAAGTGGACAAACTCGAAAGGTGATTATACAGGTGATTTGCAACAAAAAATGTCATTTAACACATGGTCGATATGTTGACGTTTTATACTTCAATTTAACAGTTCTTGATTTCACGAAAAATTTGAATGTTTTTTTCTCTAAAAAAAACAATATTCAGTTTTCCTTGTAGTCTCGTCAAATTTGACCACATATTCGGAAAGGGCAATAAATTTGCTACAAGAGAGAGAGTCTGTGTGCAGAAAACACTCTTATTGCAAGCGTGGTAAGGAGAAGAATATCAGGATTCTGAAGTTTACATAATCAGTCATATTTTTCCTATGTTTTTTTTCGATGGAATATCCATTATTATGCACACGAATTGTTTTCAGTGAAAAATACCTCATTCAGTTTTCTTCGAATGACAATTCAACTTTTGGGCTACCTAGTTGCTCATTTTCGCTATAACATCATGGCTAACGATAACAACGGAAAAGTCTAAAATTTCCGAACCTGGATTTGCTTTATTTTGAAGATCTTCGTGATTGAATCTTAGTGTAATTTAATGTAAATCATCGATTCATTTATTATCTGAGACCAAACTCACATTTTATAGTTGGTACCAGACTGATTCAGGACAGTGGGGGCCATAGGATATAAAGGACTAATGGGAACACTATCACGAATTCAGGTGCGATTAATTTATTGAACAACCATGTATGGAAGAGAAAAAACCCCCATGCGACTATTGTTTCTCATTTCCAACATGAGTAAACATGAGGTTGGCATTCATGAAAGGAGAACTTTTCGGACCATCTATACTTACCAATCACTTTGATGGTGAAGAGTTCATCAGATCAATCCATAGCAACCTGACAGATATATTCGATTAAATGCACTTGTCCAGCAGATAATTGTCTAGTTTCAAATGAATAGTCGCCCAGACATAAAAGTCATAATGTCAAGATCTATTTAATTAATATATTGCGATACAATGGATTGGAAGATACGGTCAGATGGCCACCGAAAGCCCCGATTTGGATTTTTATATCTAAATACTTTGAAAAGAAGGAATATCAAATTCGCTTTCAGACTCGGATCTTATCAACAGAATAAGATTGTGTTGTGCAGAAATGCGTCAGTAACGATATGAACTTTGTAGAGTTTTATATTCAGTACGAAAACGATGTGTCAAGTGTACCGATGAAGGAGGTTCATTTCTTCTTATTATTATTTTGTTCAAGATGAATTGATGACTTCCATATGACCACATTAAAATTCGATCACGAAGGACTTCGAAATAGAGTAAATTTAGGTTCGGAGTTTTCAGACTTTTTCGTTGTTATCATGTTAGCCATATAATTATAGCGGAAATGAGCAGCTAGCACAAAAGTTGATACGTCATTCGAAAGTACACTAAATGAAATATTTTTTACTGTAGAGAAAGCGTGTGCAAATTATTAAAGTCCTTACCACGCCTGCAATAAGAGTGTTTTCTGCACACAGACTCTCCCATATTTTAGCAAACTTATTGCTCTTTTTAATATGTGGTTAAATTTGATGAGACTATAGTAGAACTGAATAATGATCTTTTCAGAGAAAAAACTTGAAATTTTTCGTGAAATCTAGAAATGCTGAATTGAAGGATAACCGTCAACATTCGACCATGTGTTATATGACATTTTTTGTTGAAAATCACTTGTATGATCACCCCCCCTCGAAGTTCAAAAGTAGACACCCTGTATAACTTCGAAACGGAGGCCCATCAAAAATAAATTTAATGAAAAGGGATTCCCAATTTTTTTTTCGAGAATGTTTGTTGCATATATTTCCGAAGAAGCCTGTTCACAGTTCAGATTTCTCGAAGCCTGCTCTGATCGTGATCCTCCCAACAATGATCGCAGCAAGAAGCACCTGGTGTGGCGTGCGACCAGCCACTGAGTCCACTGACTGACCATGCGGAAGTTGGTACATTCATTTCAAAAGGTCACAAAGCACTCAAAAGGAACTAGCTCCAGTATTCTACAATATCTTCAATTTTATCATGCTTTGTTGGATCACTGGTTCGTTCAGCCGACTGAGTTCCTTATTGAGCTTGTCAAGGGAAGAATGAAGAGGAAATATTGGGCCTCATCAATAGAGCTTGAATATTCTTATCATTCATTGGGAGAACTGGACGATAAATCAGACTAATTGTCAGTTGGTGTGATGAATAAGTATTGTTTCAGGGCATCTTAGAATTATTTTCATGTTTGTAATCATCTAATTCCTTCATAACATTGTAACTTACTCAATGATGTGTAATTAGCTTCAAAACATCAATGGTTCTTGTTTTGTCACAATGCTTCTGCACCACAGATACACTGTGTGTTGAAAAACGAACTAGTAATATAATGAACTGAATTTCAGGTCATTTACTTAATCATCAAGATAATTCCAAATCTTTTAGAGCGAGTTGAAGATAGTTTTGTATGAAATATGCGTTCGACTTTCTCAACTATAGTATGGTACCCTGTTTTGCACACACCTCAGCTAGGGACTTTTTTGTTTCATGTATTGTATTTTATCAGCTCTCAATTCAAAAGAATATACATAACGAAAAAACGCTCGGACAGGTTAAATTTTGTTGGAAGGGGGACCAATAAGGGTGTTCAAATGAGTTTGAAATCACAACCTCTCTAGCCGCAACTCCTAACAGCTCTCATTTTTGAATAGGCCAGCACCTTCTTGGAAAGGTAATTCAATTCCCTGCATGAGTGTTTATTTTCGTCGCTTCATTTACAGAGTGACTCAATATTCCATCAATAACTTTCACACACTGAATTTGGATCTTTGAGATGGGAAAACACTCGAACAAGTTAAATTTTATTAACAGGAGGACATGTTATTGTATTGAAATTAGTTTGATATCACTAACCCTCTAGCCAGTACCCTAACAGCAATTATTTCAATTTAAACGAAAGAACACGATTCACTTTGTGAAAAAATACACTCATGCAGGAAATTAGATTCTCTTTCCAACAAGGTGCTGCTCGAGCCCTTTTCTTTATTCGAAAATGATAGCTGTTAGGGTTTGCGGCTAGAGGGCTAGTGATATCGAACTCATTTGAACACCCTTATTGGTCCCCCTTTCAACGAAATTTGACTTGTCTGAGCGTTTTTTCGTAATACCATCCCAAAGTTCAAAATTCGGGGTGGAAAGTTTTGGATGGCTCACCCTGTAGGTATATACATAAATATTTGACAGTTCATTCTGCTTTCTTGAATTTTCCAAGTCACAGATTTTTCCTTTCGATGTTTGGAAGCTTTATCGCATAAAATCTTGTGGTTTTCATTCAAAGCATGTTGCACAAGCCGTGACTTATCTGTATCTCCAAAATGAGCTAGTTCTTTATGTTCCTTGATTCGAGAATTCAAGAGATTGTTAGTTTTTCCAATGTATGCTCTACCGCACACACAAGATAATACATTATATTAACTTTTTTGTGAAAGTGGTAGATCCTATTTAAAAAAAAACTGAACGAGTTCGAATCACAAAACCTAAAATCAACTTGGAGATACTGATGAGTTAGAGCTTGTCTAACATGCCTTGAATGAAGATTATAAGTTTTCTCTGGATGAAGCTTCCATAGTATCAAAAGAAAAAACTCAGTCGTAGAGAATTGAAGGCAGCAACTTTTATATGTGAGTAAACAAAAACTCATCATATCTTGACTCCAATAATAAGATCCAGCCTAAAAAAAACCGAATGAATTTTTCGACACCTGAATTAATGAAAAAATGATCGATTGTTTTCCCAGAACTTTCAAAATGAGAAAGTTGCTTTTTTGGAAATTAAGAGTCCAAAGTGTATTCCGTTGACGACGTGATGGCTAGCGAATGCAGGCCGAAACGTTAAACAGAAGCAATGAACATGATGAAAATAGCCCTAATGACATATTATATCAATTTAGTCTAATTTAGATATCTGTGTTCAGATAAGAAAACGATAATAATATTCTTCATGATTTATAGGAAACTTCAGATTGAGATTTGCATAATTTCTTGAATGTCAACGATTAAAGAGAGTACCACCATACATACCTTGCATGTGATAAGAAGGCACAGAGATAAAGAACCTCAACAAGCTACTTGAAATGTAAATCTAGATAATATATGTGATCGGGGAAAAAATAATCCGGCTGTAACTCCTGCTGACCCAAATCAATCACTTCAACGACCTGTTAACGATACCGTCGCGACATTAACTCGATCTTGATACATGCAAGTCGTCAATGTAGTCCCATATTCTAGCCAACCTAATTTTTCTGATTATACCTTCCAGACGAGCCGATGATTTTAGGTTCGTATCTTGAGTAGAACTTAATGACAAGGCGGACTCAGACTGCCTGTAGACATTCGAAAATGATTAATTGAAAGTTGCTAGGAGGAAATTTCTGTGGAAGTAGTAACGAGAATTTGGTATGAGTGTATGAAATGAACAAGTTGTCTCACTACATTCGTCTTCTTTTTGTCCTACAATCTTTTTAATTGAGAATTCTTTCTATTTGTGATCGTTCG
Source organism: Propylea japonica (assembly GCA_013421045.1). NCBI lineage: Eukaryota > Metazoa > Arthropoda > Insecta > Coleoptera > Coccinellidae > Propylea > Propylea japonica. The sequence continues at coordinate 79,011,847 of CM024241.1, forward strand.
TTTCAGAATGTTACATTTTCTGTCAGTTGGAAAATTTTCTAATCTAGATAGAGATTTTGGAGTATTGGTTTACTTTCCTTGAATCAATTCTTCAATATTATGGATCATCAAAATCTCAGAATGACAAGATATCGTTAGCATATGCACAAATTTCAAAAGATGGTAGAACAAGGTTGAGCGATTAGGAACTGCAATATACAGTAATGGCAACCGAAAAGTGAACGACTCTACAAAGAATGTTTTCCTTATTTCAGTTGATTAAAGTAGGCTTTGACACAGTAGTTCATGAATCTTGCTGAACAAAGAAGCTTGGCAAGTTTATAATTGAAAGGTTTGAAGTGATCAGAAGTTGAATCCCAATACTTTGGCTTTTCAATTACTTCGATTTTCGAGGTAAGTTACAAGTACTTCGAAGTTCCGTTCACTTGAAATAACCCAAATATATTCTGATATTTTTGAAGCCATCGATAGTGCAATGAAGACCTAGATAAATAAATGGTGCCATATTTACAATAGAGAATTGAATCGTTCACATTTTGCATTCCGCTACTGTGCGTCCCATTCGCTCCTCAAATACGAACTGATGTTGACGTTCAAGCCAAATGGAGGCCACAGTTAGAACCACACATCATTTTAGAGTCGATGACGTAGGAGCTTAGTGCTTTGATATTCAAGATGCTATCAAAGCACTGAGCTCCTACGTCATCGACTCCGGAGTGCCGGAACAAACTCAATGAGGAAGAGAAGAAAAATATTATAAGGTCTATTTAATCACGGTTCCCGACCGCAAACGAAGAGGCCAATACATTTGCCAGAGAGGACGCATGAATGTCTTTAATTGGCCCAGAACGCTTCTGTGAAATAGGTAAATTTACCTATAAAAAGGACTTTCTGGAGAAGCAGAAAGCCGAGAGAGAAAATCTCTGGAAGAATCTCCCAGGGATGGATCATTCCACTATGTTCCTTTGGAACTTTGAAACAGCAAGATCCAAAAGATATTTGGATCTTGGTAAGAAACAATCACACCTCCTCACTGGCTTTCTTACAGGACACTGTCGCTTTAGGAAGCACCTGTTGGGGATGGGATTATCGGACACTGACGAGTGTAGGTTCTGTGAGGAGGAGGAAGAAACCCCCTTCACCTAGTCACGGAATGCTTTGGCATTGCGAGCCTAAGGCGAGAAACTTGTGAGAGTGAGAAACTTGCCTCGTTGAAGCTTTCACAGATATTGGATTTCAGATCTCTGGAACTGGAAGGCGAGCTGAGAGGGTATGGTCCGAACAGTTCTATAAGGGGTCACAATAGACCTTGAGGTTGCAGTGAACTGTAGCCCCTTTTTAAACTAAACTAACCAAACTAGGACCATATGGTGTGGAGACTACAAACGAAACTAGTTTTAAACCTGAGGGATATGGGACACTGACGAGGCCTAATAACGCCGAAACCGGTCTGTCTCTTCCCTCATTGACAACATCTTGAATAAATCATCCCAGTCCGCATGAAGAAGGTTCTGTGAGCCTATAAATTGAAGATTGTATTCATTTCGATGATTACTATTTTCAATTTATCTATGTTTCAAAAATTTGTTAGGTTAGCCTCCTTAAAGGCAAGAATTTTTTGTTTGTCATTTTTTCTTTATCTTAGTTTTAAACCACCAAGGATAGAGATAGTCAAACTGCATTGTGATCAACAATGTAAACTGAATGCTACTCGTAGTAAAACAAGACGCTAAGTTCTAGATACAACGTTATGGCTAGAGATAATGTCAATCCTTTACATCAGGGTAGTAAAAACATTTTGAGTACTCTGTTATCTTGAAATTTATGAATAATAATGTTTTTCTCCAACCATCAAAAAATGTTGACTTTTTTGTACTATTTTCAGGTGCAAAAGTCATAAATTCCCTTACCGAACAAAAATTTGCTCGTTGCTTAGCAACACTTTTAATCCTAGGATTAAAAACGCTACTTTTAATCCTTGGATTAAAAGTAAATGCATTTGAAGTCTACTTGACAATCACTGTCATGGTTCTGTGTTCAAATTCATAACCAAATTATGAACGATTTTTCACTAAAACCAATTTTATTGTAATTTTGACTTGGTTGGAGAAAAAATAGTATAATTATTCGGATTAAAAGTGCCTATTTTAACTCGCAATTTTGCATTCGCTCGGCTACGCCTCGCAACTGCAAATATTGCTCGTAAAAAAAAATATGCACTTTAATCCTTATAATATAATATACTATTTTCTCCAACCATCAAAAAATGTTGACATTTTTGTACTATTTTTAGGTGCAAAAGTCATAAATTCCCTTACCGTACAAAAATTCACTCGTTACTTAGCAACACTTTTAATCCTAGGATTAAAAACGCTACTTTTAATCCTTGGATTAAAAGTAATTGCATTTGACGTCTACTTGACAATCACTGTCATTAGTATGTGTTCAAATTTATAACCAAATTATTAACAATTTTGGACTGAAACCAATTTTATTGTAATTTTGACTTGGTTGGAGAAAAAATAGTATATATTATTCGGACTAAAAGTGCCTATTTTAACTCGCAATTTTGCACTTTTAATCCTTATAATATAATATACTATTTTTTCTCCAACCATCAAAAAATGATGACATTTTTGTACTATGTTCAGGTGTAATAGTATATTATTCAATGAGCGGTAATGCAGGTCAAAACACACGCAGATGAATTTTGCGTGTAATTCATCAAGTGTGTTTTGAGCATTATCGCGAATTGAATACTATACTTTATCCACGACTTATTCAGTAAAATTCGAATCAATCTGCATTTAAAAAATTTTGAACAGTTGTCAAAAGCGTTGACAACATTTCGTCCAACCGTCAAACCTCTGTACTCTGTGGTCGGGAATCAAATCAGAGTCTCTAACTAATCAAATCAAGTACTTTCGCAACTTTAAAAACTCACGTTTTCCATAAATAAATCTGGAATGAATCGGTAGAACGTTATCTTGATGGCTGAAATAGATTTCCGGATCGATCCTACTTTTTATTCATTTTTTTTGTAAGCAATTTTATTTTTCCTAGGTATTTTAATTAGCGGGTGTTATGGGCGGGTGTTATTATAACACTCGCTTTTCGGTTCATAGACATGCTACGGTTGTGTTATAGCTCCTATTACACATAGAAATTAGTTTAATAATTGACATATTACTCTATAGGAGTGGATAAAAGTCATTAATTCTCGTACCGTACAAAAATTTGCTCGTTGCTTAGCAATACTTTCAATCCTAGGATTAAATACGCTACTTTTAATCCTTGGATTGAAAGTAATTGCATTTGACGTCTACTTGACAATCAATATTCACCAACGATACCAGATATCTCTGACGATTCTGAGTACCGACTTGCTATCTCCAAATTTATTTCAATTTTGGCTTGGTTGGAGAAAAAATAGTTTACATATATTATACGGACTAAAAGTGCCTATTTTTACTCGAAATTTTGCATTCGCTCGGCTCCGCCTCGCAACTGCAAATATTGCTCGTAAAAAAATATGCACTTTTAATCCTTATAATATACTAATTTTTTCTTCGACTAAGATCATTAAAGTAATATAGAATATGATGGATGGAATTCCAAAGATAACCCTGTCGCAACAGAAACAGTTGCTTCTCAATATTTAAATGAGCTAGTAGATTTGGTTCAAAGAATTTTTGGCTTTTGTAGTTTATTTAAATTATATAAGATCGTGGTTGATTGGCACCCTGAAAACCTTTTAGCACTTCGAAAAATTATGTCTATTGTGCGTTACCATACTAGAGATACATTTTACCCTGGATTGTAACATCCTTCACAAAGTTGGTTATTTCCCTAGTAGACTTAGATCATTTGTCGCCAGGCGTCGAGGTCGTGTCATCCAGAAGATTAATGCCCGATTGCACCGTTCGTCTAAGCAACGTTTAAGCCCTGAAATGACGTTTCATCAATGGAATAAACGTCACTTAAGGGCTTAAACGTTGCTTAGACGAACGGTGCAATCGGGCATAAGTCTGGTTTGTGCCAACCCATCGCATTAGCATAATGTTCAGTAGTTTCTTTGGCCGATCCACATAACCTATAAGGAGTTTTCCTTATAGACCTTGTGCAGGTGATCTCACGGAACAGTGACCTATGACAAGCCCAGTAAACAGCCCTAACTAGTTTTTCGATTACGATAAAGCTTTTTTAGCCTTTTGCTTGTCTCACTGTGAGAGTGTTTCTGTCATTTTTCTCAATCATAATCAGTATGGGTGATACCCAACATGAGTCCGACCCGCAGAAGAGAAATGAATTTCCCTTTTACCTTCATGGTTTGGATTGAAACCATGAGAACATATTTGAAACCGAAAAGAAGATGAGTTGATACTGTAAAAATTACAGCCGCACCACGCACTACAGTCAAGTTTGACAAATAATGACTCTTGCCCTCGAAAACCCCTTCAATATACTAAGACCAGAAGGGTTGTCAAACCATAGGTCTAGTTCTCAAACTGATGATTTCTGAGAAACCCCCCTTTGTGAGGTACTCTCGTTAGACTGATAATCATCCCCCATTGATTCAAACTGAAAAATATCACTCCAAAAATCGAGTTGTATCGAGTAATGAAAAAAAACTATGAGTCAAACATATAAATGGAAATCTGAAACATGAGTTGTTTTTTAGCTGATGATGTTATGCGCAGTGTAGTTAATCTCAAAAATCATATATCTAGTTTTTTCACACATGCGCATTAGAACCAGTCTTAGCTCCAGTTATAAACTAAGATTATAGCTACCCTTTCGATGACCATTAGTTCCGTGGGATGGATTCAACGCCTGTCAGAGGTACCTACGATCGCGAATATACATACTATTGTTTATCATTGGCTTCGCGCCGCGCACTGCCCAAGACTTCCTGCTCCGTTTTCGCCTTTATGGATTTATGACTTTGTTCCCATGATTTATATCTCGTTGGGTGCCGTATCTGATCGATCTGCAATCCGTTATTCCTTCTCACGATCTCCGAGATGGAATTTCCTAGAGAAGAAGTCGAATTTTTCAGAAATCGCCACTGTTGAAATACAGGATGTTTCTGGGATATAACTGACGGAGTTCTATTGTTATAATTTAATGTATCGGGTTGCTATAAGAATTTCGTGTGGACTAGATCAAAAGGTACAAAAAGAACAGTGACAGTTGGAAAATGTTTCTGAAAGAAATTTTGAATCAAAAACAACGATCAGTTTGATAAAATTCAGAAGAAAAACCTGCTACTAATGGTTTCTACTATAGCGCTTTCTTTTGAGCGATTCTTCCTACAATTTGCAGTTTCAGAATAGTAAGTTTTTATTTTTTCCGAGAAAAGTATGGACTGTATCGAAATTTTGTAGGAGATTTTTTTCTCGAGGATCGAATGGAAAACTATAAAGGAATTTTATTTTTCGAAAATCTATTCCACGAAAACAAATTTTTGAACGGATATCATGGGGGGTTGTTATTTTCAACCCCTAATAATAAATTATTGAGATCTAAAAGATTTGTGTGAGTAACATCTACTTAGTGCTTCATATTATTTATTGTTTTATGACTTAGTGTATCTTAGAAGACGTAAAAAATCAAAAACTTACAACTCGCCATTGCTTTCCAAAGGCTGTATCTTGGAAGGGGGGTCGACTTCGAAAAAAAATTATATGAACAACCCCTGCTTATTTTCGTCGAGGAATCATCTCCCAAAAGTCCCTCGCATTTTTTCACAGACATCCTGTATAGGGTTGAATTTACGACATCAGCTATAATCCGTTCTCGAAAGTTTGAGCGCATAGAAGGCCTTTGTTCATTTATCTGAAGTTGGCAGTGTTTGCTGTCATAACGTTAAATAAAGTCAACGCTGCCGAATATACCCGGCCTCGTCCGACGAGCTTGCAACTTATCTATGCATTATTGATAACATTGCGTATCAATCTGACGAGATAATAAACAACATAAATTAAAATTTTAAAATGTACAGTGGAATATGCCAAATTACATGGCCAACCGACGGCTCAACCTTTCGTGAACGGACTATACATATGGAGCGTCGATAAAATCAATTGCGTAAAAGATTCAACCATCGAAATTGTTCTGTAAAAACAATATATGGAGTTTTTATATTCAGAAATGCTGAAATCATTTTAATAGTTTTTGACCAATGATAAAATGGATAAGACAAAAAATGAAAGATTTTGAAAATAACATCTGCAGAATTATTAGTTCAACCAGAAATCTAATAACGAAACGACTTTTATTTCATAATAATATGTTCTATCATTACACAAGAGAAAGCTTCTGAAAGTTCTATCATGCTGGATGAATGATAATTTGAATTTGAGCATCCTAACAACTTTTTGTTTCCCAACGAATCAGAGAGTTCTCAGGATATTCAAATAGGAATTTTCTTCATGTTCTCATGGGAACAAGCGGCTTAACGTCTCCCCTCTCTTGAACTTTTCATGAGTTTTCATGAGTGCATGTCGATCATATTTCGAGATTGAATAAAGAACGTAATGATGTTGAAATTATGGATTTATTGAAAACTTAAAACGTAATCAAATCATAATGAACCACTTCTAGAATTCATTCTCTTTCTTTCCCTTTTATCTAAAACGAATATCACTTCACCTATCCCCATAAAAATAGAAACGGATCCTTTCAGCTTAAAAGCCCATAAGTGACCGAGCCAAGAATCCGCCCATAACTTTCCATGATACAGATACGCAATCTCCCATTTCGAGATAGCGTACCAGGTCGCTTCAGTAACGTCCCGCAATTAATACGCCTTAGTACCGCGACCCATACGCTAAAAATGCTGAAACCTACTTTATTTCCATATACAGGGTTGGGATAAAGTATGGAACCAATCTTCTAAACGAAAAGGACAATATTTATGAAATTTCGCAGTTGAGTGCAATGATGCGAAATGCATCATAGAGTTTTTTGTTGACCATTTTACTCATTCCATTTTTAGTGAGGAAGTTTTCATAGCAACTCCCGTTTCACAGCGATAAACATGTAAGCCGGCAAAACTTAGTGAGTTAGTATTTCAGCGATAATATTTTGACTTTTCTCACATTCATAGGTAGCTTGGGAAATGAATACTCATTCGTCAAATAGTGCAATACTTGTCAAAAAGTATAGTATAGTCCGTTCACGAAAGGTTGAGCCGTCGGTTGGCCATGAAAATTTGTCATATTCCACACTGTATATTGAAATTTCAGGTGATTTTGTTTATTTTCTTGTCAGATTGTTACGCAATGTTGTCAATATTGCATAGAGTTCTCTGATAACTAACAAGCTCATCGGACAAGGCCGGGTACATTCGGCAACGTTGACTTTATTTTACGTTATGACAGCAAATACTGTAATTTCGATCATATAGAAATTATTTCTCGATCCAATCCTCATTGTAATGATAATAATAATAATAATAACTTCAGATAAATAAACAAACGCCTACTATGCGCCCAAACTTTCGTGAACGGACTCTAGATACGAGAATTTCCAGAGAAAAGAGTTGCTATCAATGAAATAAAAGTGGTATCAGATCCGCCATATTACTATCACCGTACGTCAAATTTGACAATCGTTGAATTTTCTGTAAAAATAGTGATTTTTGAGCCTATTCCAAGTTAAATTGAGATTTCTTCTGCTTAGTAAACAATTATAAAATGGTATCGTGTGCTGTATGGTCTTGTTCGAGCAGAGGAGAGACACATAAGAAGAAAATTACAGGAATAACATTTCACAGGTAAGGATGAGAGTGAACAGTTCCGCATTAGAAATTTTTGCATGTCTGTCTTGGTACTCTGATATCTTTTCACATGTGTATTTTCGCCTGAAGGAAATTTGTTTATTTCATATTTAATTTACTTTATTTCAACAGATTCCCTAAAGACCTAACACGTCGTATTTCTTGGGCAAAATTTGTAAACAGAATAAACTGGCAACCTTCGAATTATTCTGTAATTTGTTCCAAACATTTCACAGCAGACTGTTTCGATAGGACATCACAATGCTTAGTTCGTTTAACCCGAAATGCTATTCCTACAATAAATGAGGTAAGGAAAATGTATGCTTTTGAATGATTTATTCTTTCATTGATGCCAATCAAATAGTGTGAAACTATTTCAGAAAACAAAGCTTGTACTTGTGATAATATAACGTCTTTAATGTTCGTACAAATTCGTGTTAGAATCGTGTCACTTCGATAAAAAGCACTCAAGAGTTCCACACCTCACGTCCGTACTTTTCAATGTGATATTTATGAAATTTTTCATATAAAAATCCCAATATACTTGGTATTTCTACCCCTTGCGTTAATTACAGCTCGTCAATGACGGTTCATACTCAAAATGATCTTAAAATATTCTGATATAATCCTTCCCATATTTCTCTGAGTTTGATTCCTAAGTCATTAAGAGTAGCTGGATGATTTTGTGAACATCTCAGCCTTCTATTGAGGTCCCAAACCTGCTCAATCGGATTGAGATCTGGGCTTCTTGCTGGCCATTCCATTCGAGAGACTTCAACCTCTTCAAGGTACTCCTGAACGATGCGCGCACGATGGGGTCTGGCAATATGGTCCATAACAATGAAATTTTCACCAATGTATGGCACTACATGCTCTTCAACAATGTTCCTTATATACCTATCAGCATTCATAGCTCCATTATCAACGACCACTAGGTCTGTGCGAGCAGTAAAAGATATTCAACCCCATACCATAATCGATCATCTCCCGTAAACAGTAGTATTCTGGAAATTGCACTGAGCATATTTTTCATGTGGACGTCTGTATACAGGGTAACGTCGATCACAATGATAGAGGCAGAATCTAGACTCATCTGTGAAATCAGCGTCTTCCCAATGGATATGATCTCTCGCGAAATCTAAACGCGCCCTTCGATGGGCTGGGGTAAGAGCTGGGCCTCTTGCCCCGAAACGAGGCCTTAAATCATATTCTCTGAGGCGATTTCCTATTGTCTGAGTGCTAATTTGCACCCCATGAGTTTGCTCAAGCTGATTTTGAAGGAGGCGAGCGGTTGCAAACCGTTGTCTGAACGAAGAAATTCTCAAGTAACGTTCTTGAATGGCCTGTCCTGGTCTTCGGACATTCATTCCTGCCTCCCTGAATCGCTGCAACATTCTGGGCACAGTTGTATGGGAAACTCCAAACCTTTCTGCAATTTTTGTGTGTCCACCCTTCTTCTCGCAAAACTACCGCTTGGGCACATTCCTCTTGGGTCAAATTGCGTGTTTCGCTTGCATAGCGATCGAGTGTAGAAAATCAAATGAAAAAAAACTATTGATCACTAGAATTGATCGAGAACAACTGATTTCAGAATGGAGCCAATATATTAAAAATCTGATAATCTCATCATTTTTTATTCCTGCTGAGAATAACGTCTGTATTGAAGAAAAACTCTGAAAGTGGATAACATATTCATGCATAATTCTGATAAGAATAATTATCATTGAGAACACCTTCAGTTGTAAAATAAATTTGAGATTTCCATAATGTGCGTTAACTTTTTTGCGCAGTGTATTTGGAAAATGAATAAAAATTATGCATTTCTTTTATTTTGCGAAATAACTGCGCAATTTGAAAAACCCTTCATTTATTGAATATTGAATATGAATGCGATCACTCAACAGATATTTACTGGGTGCTATACTTTACCTCAACCCTGTATAAACAACGCAAAACACGTAGCGTTAAAAAGGCTGCGGCTCGGTAGATGAGCACACCGTTTAATAGTCCAGTTTAAAGAGCTAAAAACCACCGGCAATCCTCTTGTTGAACGTGTAATTTAGCGACAACACTATTATGGTTATATCGTTATAAATAGTATTATGGTAAACTACGGACTCGTTCTGTAATTTGTTTTATCTGTGGCATAAAGTAATAGCACGTTACATGCTCGTGACGAGATAATTATTGCTCTGATTGCTACGCATGCAAGTTGAGGAAAGCGCCTTCTTGCAAGGAATGGTGAGATGTGCAGGGGACACCTGTTCGAGTGAAAAAAATCGATTGATATTATCAATGGTTTGTTGGTATTTGGTCCACCTTGACCGTATATTCGGTCTGGAGCAATCAATCTTCAGGATGTATTTGAATGGCTGCGAAACAATTCAGGGGGTGATTTCTTGTTGCAAATAGGCTGGGTCTTTCATGTGTTTTTGTTTTGATGCTCCCCTGCTTAGTTACAACCCCTCAAAGATGGCGCCTGAAAAGCAGTTTTGAATTTTTTCTTCAGGAACCATGAAACTTATGAGAATGAAATTGAACAGGTTTTCATGCGAGCGACAGAACATTCAAAAAATTTATGGTGTTGATACATTTCCCATAAATTGGGTTTCTTGTAGTTTCATGAAAAAAACAAAAAAAGTATCACCTTGATGACGGAAATTATTTCAGAACTAGACTTTATCCATCGAGGTGATGGACATTTTACATTTTTACTGAGAGCAACAGAAAAACATCATCAAAAATATTAAATGAATTCAACAAAACATGCAATTTCAATTTTTTCACAAATTGAATATCATAATAAATAAGAATAAATTTTGGCCGAAAGGCCAAATGCAATACACCATAAACAGCAAGAAAGAAATATTCATCAATTCTAAGTAATAATTTTTTTCATTACTTCATAGGTTTATGATAAGTTTGAAAATGTTTTTGTTTATTTTATATTTGCTGTTGTTTTGTTGCTACATCTATAAAAACTTCTCTCCAAATGAATGAATTTTTATTGAAATTTCAGTTGGAGGGTAATTTTTCAGAATTTTTTTTCTAATATCATGAATATGTATTGTTGATTGTTATCCTTTGGATGATTACTATTACATAAAATACCAGAGGAATTATAGACGCTATATTCGAACAATGCATTTTGTATCAAACATACAATCTGGAAATGAAGAATACCTTGTATTTATTTGTCGAAGAAGCTAAAACTTTGTAAACCAATTTTAATATTTTATTTTTTATCTATTACAGATATGCAACAACATTCCGATAAAAGCTGAGCAACAATTTCAGAAAACCAGAATATTCGATGATGTATATTTTCATTTGTTCAGTACCAGCTTCAAAAAAATAATTAAAAAAAGTTACTTTCAATCTGGTTAAAAACTTATTAGTCAGACTTTCAGACTACAGATTTATAAGTTATGTCATGTAGAATCAATTCAATTATATTCGAATTACAGCTGTTTAGCTTTTGAAAAGCTTTTTGTTCACATTATGGACTTTGAATGAGCTAGCTGTGCGAAATGTTTTATTGTGATAAGTTATACAGAAAAATATTAATTTCTTTGAATTAGATTTTTTAATCGTTGTTAGAGTAACTAATATGGTCAGGTTGAACCATGGAAATTCGCAATGAATTACATATTATGATTCTCAGATTCAATATGAGATTGTATTGGCCAAATACATTAAAAACCATTTTACCACGAGTTTTCGCAAGTTATTTATTATTAATTGGGAATTTAAGTTGATATTTGGATGGAAATATCATTGTTTGAGTCAATGGGTGATGATTATCCAGTTTAAATGGTCAGAAGACATTTCCTTTCACATTTGAGTTTTCTAAAATCTATTTTTTTGAAAACAAGACTAGATTTAAAAAACCAACCGCTTTATTCAAATATCGAAGAGATTTCAATTCAATTCGTGTAACAGTGGTGATATAAATTACTTCCTCTTGGTGTTTTGCCTTTAACTTGTTGTTTTAGATGTGTTTTCAAGATATCAAATTGGACAAAAAAATCGTTTTCAATATTCATGAATGAATATCGTTATTGCCAGACTATGAGTTAGATTTATGTAATTTTCACCAGAAATTTGCTCATTTATGATGTATAGGTATTGCCTTAGACCAAAGAAAGTCTTTCTTTCTAAGAGTACTGCTTTGCAGAATTAACTCAGATACCACACTGTGAAACATCAGGTTGAGAAGTTGCGTAAGTTCAGAACATCATGTTCATTATCAATTATCTCAAATCGCCGAATCATTCCAACGATGTTTGAAGACGTCGGAGTGTTCATTCAATTGTTTGAATCCCAGCAGATGTTTCAAATTTGCCTCGATAAGCGGCTGCAAAGATGGTAAAAGAGGTTCAGAGAATGTTAAATGCACAATAACAAAAGGTTACTAATGCAGAAAGCGTTTCAATGGACTCGCGAAGAGTTAGATTCCAGTATCATTAGCGGCTCGTCGTTAGAGGTGTATGTTTTTATTGTCGAATAATATCGGAAGAAAGTCATAAATCAGACGTATTATTCGACATCCATTGGCTGCATCAGTTCTGCACCAGTACTAGGTTTGTTCCATAGACAAACTACTCTCTCTAGACTGCCCACTAAGGCAAATTTTGCGGGCCTTGTATTTAGTTCAGAGCGCTTACGCTAGGGGCGCTATTGAAAGAATTTCAAATTCTTGACCATGAAATATCATCATTTTTGACATTTCGGGGACCATTTTGACGCAAACGAAAACAAATTAACCTGACATTTCTGTGACAAACGAAAATGGATAACCCGAACAGGTACTTTAAAATGATTCTTTTCAAAATATTTCTCGAACATAACGTTTCAAGCGACTGTATTTGTGTTTCGTTTTTCGTTGCAAATTTTTATATACATTTTAAAATCATGGGTATTACTAAATGTTCGGTCTCCGGTTGTGAGGCATCGTTTCCCTAATTTCAAGAAAGACATGCCTAGATTCAAGAAGTGGCTGGATATTTTACAGAATGAAAGTCTCAACGCAATGGAACCAGAGGTAATTTATCGCACTAAAGTAGTCTGTCATCATCATTTCGAAGAGAAATATATTTCACCAGGGACAAAAGGCTACCATAGATGCTATACCAACTCTTTTCGTTCCTAATGAATCACCATCAGGTATGTTCTTGCTTTTAATTGTTAGGGTAGTTTATCTATGGTTTGTTCCAACTCAAGAATTGACCGTACAATGATCGTCAGGATTCTGCGCAATAGATAAAAATGTGTTCCAACTGAAAATGTATCGTTTGAGAACGGTTTCGTTTTTGTTCCATCCTGCTTCGGGACCGTGAGTGGAACGGTTTTGTGATCGTCATTTCGATCCCTGGTCTGGAGCAAGTACTGTTTGGACGGTTTTCGTACGGTCAAAGTTTAGACATGCGCCTAAGATCGATTACTAACAGTTTCGTGACCGTCAAATTACCGTACAAAAGTTAGCTGTTGGAACAAACCTACTGACACTTTACTGGTTTCCAACAAATTCTGGCGCAGTTCTTTTGTATGGAACACGAAAATATTTGACAAGATTCCCCGATTTTCAGTCCGACTGATTTAGGTGAAACTGTTTCTTTGCTTCGTCGGCTGAGCGCCCATTGTTTGTTTATAGATTGTTATTAATTACAAGCATTCGCAAACATTTCTGACATTGTAATAGCAGCATACTTCACAAAACTGATTCAAAAATGATGGCACCATGTGCAAATTTAATTGCACTAGATTTCTTATGATGCACAAAAATCCACACTAGTGCTACCAGTGGAATACGATATATGCGCACCAGTTTTTCCCGATGAAAAACAAATTTTTGGTGCTGTTATGCAGTTATTGATGATTTCTGCTTCCTAGGAACCGAGTTTGAAATCTACAATTGCTTCACTATTGCACAACTTATATTAGGCAAAAATTTCATGGGATTTAATTAATAATACTTAATAGTTTTTATCTTTTGAACGATAATTTCATATTTACTCTAACAAATGACATATAGGTAGATATTATTGAACTCTTTATCTACGACCATGAATCACGAGCCGCCATTGCTTTCTTAACTAAACGTTCTTCATTTTTAGGATGATATGAGATTTCATGATACATACACTCATTCAAGTACAAGACTGATGATGAGAGGGGTCATAAAGTTCCTTTTGAATTCGAAATAGTAAGATCAGATGAATCTAATAGTATTCAATTAATATTAATGGATGTTAGTATATTGTTGAATCTTGAAACGTGTTGAATTCGGTTCAAGGCTTCCTATTGTTAATTTATAGAGGGCGCACTTTTTGCAACTGATCAAGATGTGAATAGTCTTATAAGCGCGGATTTTCTCTTAGTCATAGCACCTTTTCGATGTTGATGAACTGACAACACACAGCATAGTAAATATAGCTTGATTGTTATGATAGTGCTGAAGTAAATTTTTTGTGTTCGAAGTTATCTGCTATGATATTGCTGTATAAGAACATTGGTGAATACTATCTATTACGAGGGCAAATCAAATATAAGCTTTTCAGGCACTGTAGTGGAGGGAGAACTATCCTGATTTTTTTGTTGTACGTTCGATCGGAGTAAGGGAAGCATGTGGACTCGCCTCATCGACCCTCTAGGTGTCCATGGTGACGATGTTTGAGCAAGTGGTACCTCCGTCAATTGCGCAACGTGTTGTTTTCTCCACTCTTTACTCGCTGTTTAGACTCTGGGGTGTAGAGGTACACCTATGTTTCATCACAGGTGATAATGTGAGTGAGAAATGGATCTCCTTGTTCCTGAAATCGTACAAGAAGACGCACACACACCTGAAAACTATGCAATTTCTGGTCAGTCAATAAGACTCGACTTTCAGGTCCACTATGATAAAGAACAATATCCATTTCTGGTAGTTTTTAAATAATATCAAATTTTCTGCATATCGACAGTCAAATCTGAAGCTATCAGCTTTTCAAAACATGTTCAAAACCTGCTAATTATTTGATCAATTAGTTCATTGAAGTGTACTCAGCATGCTATCATTATTTCTTCCTGTGAGTAAATGGCAACAGAGGTGTTGTGGTTGCAGTTCAAACAGAATATTTCAGTAGCAAACAATGTTAACCAAGCATCTTTATTGCTGATTTCGCTTGAAACTGAAATCCTTAAAATAAAGATAGCACAGAAGAACTGATTTCGAAATTCTATTGAAAAAATTCATTCAAATATTGATTTGATTATGTATCCATCATCAAGGACAACCTTCAAAGTTTATGTTCAGGCAGTTTTAATATTTTGCATATCGTGTCCATAGTTGTCAATTTACTGCGATAATCGATTTCGAAAATGTCGGACTTTGTACAGTTTGATATGTTGGTGATAGACAAACGAATGTTTTTCTTCATGTCGGCCAGAGGAACGATCGTTATAAAAATATGATTTGCAATAACATGAAAAAATCGCAAGAGGCTCAATCAGGCTACTGAGCCGAGTGCTGGAAGCTGGAACTACCAGATAACTTCACTAGCGGCCCCTATAATTGCAACATGTCACTGTTAGGTGCGCACTATAGCGAACTGGCCCGAAACAACTCGACCATACATACCTACTCATTACACCAAAGATTATCTTACTGATATATTTTGGTTTGGTGCGCTTATCTTTCGTGGTTCTGGAACAGTTCACCCTTCGTGTTGTGAAATTCCATAACCTTACAAATGGAATGAACATAATAATATTAAAATGCATAACGTCATACTAATGATCATAGTCAAATCGTCTTGATAGCTCTGAAAAAATCATTGAAAACATCTTAAAACGAGAAATTTTTGATATTTCGCAGGTATACGACTACTGGTACATGCCATTTTGAGATGAGTTTATCACACGTTTTTATCATTATTCCAAAATGAAATTCGATATTCAGAATGAGGTACCACTGTTTGAATCTATGGGAGATGATTACCCTTCAGTAGGGTCCTGTGGCGGTTTTAGAAGATCAGAAGATTCGAAAAATCATCACTTGGAAGGCCAGATCTGGTTTGAAACACCCTCCTGGCCCCAGAGCAAGAATTTTATGAATGAATATTTAAGGTATTCATTCGAACAGTTTTAGGTTTCAACTCTGTAAAAACGATGAGACAGGGTTTTTTCTACTCAGGGTTTTCCCTGAGCTCAGGTATCATACGCAGACTAGTATGGTACCCGGTTTAGCACGAACCTCAGCTAAGTACTTTTTTGTTTCATGTATTGTATTTTGTTAGCTCTCAATTTGAAAGAATATAAATATACAGGGTGTTCTGATTTGTTTCCGACAAACTGAAATGGGTGATAGATCACATCATTTCAAGCAGAAAAGTTCCTATAAACATGGGTCCGGAAACTCTTCGTTTCCGAGATACAGGGTGTTGAAGTTGAAAAAATAATTCGCGTTTTCTTTAATATGTTTTGACTGCTTCGAAATCCTCTCATGAAATTTCGTATACAGGGTTAATTTTCTGGGGCGATAAATTCAAATTTGTGGTTGATTTAGTTGTATTTTGCAGAGGGCGCCACCGACAACCATTTCAACCCGCGTAAACCGTTTCAACTTCTTTGTGCTACCCTGTACACCGATTTTGACTTAAAAAATCGATTCCCTTATCCCTTTTACTTAAAAAGGGTATACTTCATCGAAGTCGCTAGGAGCAATCGTTTCAGAGAAAAATGCATTTAAAGCTAAAGGGTCCCTAAATTTCCGAAAATTATTCCCATTCAAATATTTAATCTAAATTCATTTTGAAAATTCTAAGGCAAAATGCATGCGGATTTTCAATTGCCCACTAATAAGTAGAAGTGGTGTCAACTGGCTCATTTTTTCGAAAAACGTACAAAGAGTTTCAGAGATTACTGACCGTTATGTCTACATGATTCAGGAGTTGTTCCTTTCTAGACTTCTCTCGGTTTTCACAGAACCAGTGTCTGATTTAGTCTTTTGCGAGTTTTTCACGGGGACATCAGAAATCACATATTTATACCGATCTTCTCACGACTCTATCCCACTTGAGAACATTCGTTCGGCTATTGCCAACATACCCAACGAAATGCTGAACAAAGTTGCCCGACATTTCCGAAATCGATTACCGCAGTGTATTGATATTGATGGACACCATTTGCCAGATATCTATATACTGTCTAGACATAAACTTCATGTTATTCTTGATGATTGAAAAACAAATTAAGATAATTTTTTGTTTAATTGAATTTCTAAATCAACAAGTTCCTTCGCCCTACCCTGTATTACCATAATTACTCCTCAGTACAATTTAATGTTTCAACGCTTCTCTTACATCTGAATCAACCTAATAAAACCCGATCTGATCACCTTAACTAGAACACAAACATACTAAACACTCCATTTTCTTCTTTTATATGCTCTATAAACCTTACTGAGACCTCACAGTTTCACCACTACACTACATGTTGGCGCAAATAATTACTTAAATGCCCCAGACCTGGACCGCTTTGTACAAACAGAATATGTTATGTAAGCCGGTGATTTTTGTTGCGAAAAAACGTTGGGTTCCAGTCGAGGACTTCACTAATCCCATAATAATAATCTTCGACACAGAATTTACGGTACGCAGTTCGCGAAATTCTAATTGCGACTTGTCACAACATTAAGAGGCGACACAAAAAAATACGGCGCCTTCTGACTGCTTACGATTTGGTCTTTTTATGTCTCCGAAATGATTTGGACTGATATCTTGGTCTAGGCACATGAAATTTGCAGTTGCAACTGAGAAAGATGAAATTGAATTACAATTTCGTATATATGGAAACAATCAAATATTTTCAGAACAACGAGCTTCTATTTTTCCATATGAAAAATCATTTCGTCTTTTTTAATAACATTTGCGGAAATGACTTTTTTTGAATTTTGGATCGAGGGGAAAATAAGTGTAGAATTCGGTGTACACTCTACAAGAATTTAGTAGAAGTTGATGGAACTTAATTTGGTAGAATTTAATAGAATTCAAACATCTAGGGGAAAATCAGTGTAGAATTTTGGTTTACCGGGTGTCCTAAATTCGTTTTCTAGTTTCTCAGAAACCCAATGCGCTAGAACAAAATGTGATAAGGAATAATTGATTACTTCAATGAATTCTACTGAAAAAAGTGCCTGTTTGATGTTTGAGTTTCATGTTTATAACTTCAGTAATGAAGAAGTTATTTGAACTTTTAATTCGACGCTATTTTTCATTTTTCTCTGATAGCTCGAAAACTGTTTGACTTAAAAGGTTGCGGTTTTCACCAAATAAATTCTCCCAAAAACAGAGCACGAAAATGTTCGCAAAATATTCGAAGTATCGTTTTTGGAATTTGTTTAAGTGCCTCAGGGTTTATTTGATTTTTTTAAATTCAAAAAGCGCATTCTGGTATGTGTTAATTTTTTTTCTATAAATTCATAGTCTCCGGTAGAAACATCACTTCACAAACATACTCATATTTCATAGAGATTGGATCTACTCTTCAGTAATCTCCTCACCAAGCATTTTACGTTGATTGGATACGTTGACACTCAACGTGTGAATTCTCTCTCATAGCTGTCGTCATAATTCTCGTGAGAATCAACTTCAGCGTCTCTTTCTAGCAAATTAGCAACAGTTGGAATTAATTCTGTTTTCTGATCTCCTCAGTTTTACTTCAAATCTACCAGGTAGGTAAATAGTTCATTGAACTAGTATGTAAACAAAGCGACAACTTTAGTAGAGCGAGAATGTGAGCGTTAATGAAAGATATGATGGAATATCCCAAAGTTGCTTGGGATGATTGATTATGAGCTGCTACCTTTGCTTTTCATTTGATAATTAATGGGGCGTTGAATTTGTTACTCGAAGAGATATCTTAAGGACCATCTCTTAGTCTATGTGGAAAACTTATGATTTGAAATCTTTCTACCCTTGATACTCAAACGTAACCGACACTGTTCTCAACAGCAATGTCAAAGTGTTTTTAAAAACTTTTCGGAAAGTAATCGTATGCATATTTTCATTGTATTGTTTTAGGAAATTAGCTAATAATTGAAGGTTTTTTTTCAGTGGATGCTTGATTAATATCTGTCACTAGTTAAAGAGTGATAGTGAGGAAGCTACGAGAAACCATTCCAGAATATGGAGTTATTTTTATATTCGCGAAGTCACGTAAAAATTTAAGACCTATTGCTCAAGTGAATTTCCAAAATATCTCAATTGAGACTTCTCTATGATCTATTGAATTCTGGTCAACACTTCATCATCTAGAGTAGAGAAGTATAATGTATGTAGTGAATAAAATTGTGAATAACTTGGAAACTGCTGGAGTTTTTTGTTGGGTTGTAACTGTAATGAAGTAATAATCAAATGGAACAAACTCATTATATTGTTCAGGTCTCATGAGTTCATATTTTTGGAATTCTTTTAACAGATTTTCTGTTGACATAAGTGCAGTGTCAATCGCTATTACTGATCTTCTAGAAATCTAGAGGACCCTAGTTGTTTAATTTCTTTCACATGACAGCTTATGTCTGCTGCTTTCCTAGAGGAGTTTCTATTCCCATTATAAGGTTTCAGTATCAGAAAGTAATATGAATTGGCAAATATATTTTAATTGATTTCATTATCGAATTTGTATTAGATCAAAGAAACCCAACATAGTTTGTAACTGCCTGAGCTTATCTGAAGCTCAGTACTGAGTACTCGAAGGAGCTGTGCCACTTAAAACTTAGTCGAAAATCTTGGTACCTTCTTTGAAATATAATTGGAAGGGGTTCAACTTTAACGCATATGAAATTTTCAGGTTTTGCCTTGCATTTAGTGCATCAGCATTATATCTATGTTTTCGACATGAGTTATAATAAACTTTTTCACTTCTACATTTTTCTATTGTTCACCTTTAGAAACGCATCAATAATAATTTCTTCATCACACCAGTATATCCAATTGCGAAACAGCTCATTTTGGCTGTATACCGAATTGAGTACCCTGGGCGAAAAAAATCTTATCGAGTAGCTTCCGTAACTAACCAGTAGTACTTAAAATGAAGAAGTTATTAGCACTATATAACACAACAAAACTGAAGCACTTAATGCAAGGTTATAACGTGAAGTTTCATAAGCTCAAAAATTGTTGCCTCTTCGCATACTGCTTAAAGTAATTAGTTCTTCGATTCTAGAGGCACAGCTCCTCCAAGCGCTCAGTGTTGAGCTGAGGTAGACATGGATAGATTTTTTTACGTTACAATAAATTTCATGAGTCTAAGCTACAAAATTCGGGTCCTAACAGAAAGTGCTCCTCAGCCAATTCGAGCTTTAGGACAACTCAGACAGAGACGATCTGCTATTTTCACCGTCACATTTCAATCAATGCGATATTGAAAACCCACTACATTCTCATCACATAATTCCCACACCATCAGAATACACACCCGCGGTTATTTCTTGGTACAGTACAAATGATTCAGATATAATTTTCCATAAAATTACTTCCGCTGCGCACCTTCATAGGTCCATATGGCGTTGGTCGTCTAGGCCTTTATAGGAGAAGACGGGTCTGCGAGCGAAAACGTGCGAAAATTGTCGGTCATTAAGAATGGTGGCTATTACATCACGAGGATCGACGACGGCCATGGTTTCACTACGGCGAGTATTTAACACCTGCTAGGTAGGAAAACGGAGAACTGGCTCAGCGGTGATCCTTTCATAGATTAATAATGCGGAGAACGACTGTTCTATCGTTAGATTGTGGTGTTTGTTCATATCCTACTGAAGCCAATTTTACTCCTTTTAATTTCGCATGAGGAGTTACATTTAGCCGTAGGTTTGGTGGAATCTGATAGTTACCTTCAGAACATACTAATGGTATGTATTCCTTCCTAATAATGGGTGCTGTTCCGACATTGTACTTATTTCTAATTTTTTAATGTTTTCAGAAAACCCCTTAACATATGGTATCACAGCGGTTATAGTTTTTGCTGATTGGGTTTGACTGGCTGTCAGTCAGTTTTCTAAAAATTTCTTGATATAGCCGATTCAAACTTCAAATGGCTATCCCAAGAAGTCAAAAGCAAAGCAATTGGATGAAATAGTTCATAACACCAACCTACAACAAGGCAAACTGAACCAGCATGAACGATAACTGAAAAGATTAGAAGAACTGGTACAGTATGAGGACAGTATTCAAAACTCAAGATACTATAGAAGCTAACATAACTGATGTTAAACCTAATATTGAGAAACAACTAACCGAAAATTGCATGTACGAAGTAGATTTTGAGCCGGTGGAGCCTATAGTGAAGAAACTAAGCCCTTAAATATTCCAATCAAAGAAAATGAAAAATTAGCTCAACTTGGAGATAAGATAAGTCGAAGCGCGTTCAACATGATTTGATGAATGAAGACCATGGGATTTCATTGGGTAAAGCTTCTATCAAATCAGAAGAAGAAAAACCGAGGAGTAGAAAACTGAAGGAAGCAGCTTCCAGGTCAATAATGATATTATGATGTTGAAATCAAAAACGTCTGTACTCCAATAATGAGATCTCGCCTAAGAACGATCCAATGACTTTTTGACAACTGAATAAATCAGATATAGATCAAAGTCATCGATTGTTTCTTGAGAATAATCAAAAATTATAAAAATTTTCAAAGAGTGACGAAGGTTGCTTTTCTGAGAGTTGAGACATCAAAGTTTTTTCCTGGCGACGGCTGGCCAATGCTTGCCGAAACGTTGGACAGAAGACGTAATAATGATAGAAATCGCCCGAATAATATATCGAAAGTATCTGCTTTTTCTACACAGATATAAATATACGCCATGCAGATTATGACAGTCAGGCAAGATGAGCAATTTTAATAAAACATTACTTTACTTTTACTTTTATTTCCAAAATCACGGTAAATTAGCAGAGCACTAGACCGAAACAACTCGACGATACATACCTACTCATTACACCAAAGATTATCTCACTGATATATTTTGGTTTGGTGCGCTCATCTTGAGTAGTTCTGGAACAGTTCATCCTTCGTGTTGTGAAAATTCCATAACCTTACAAATGGAATGAACATAATAATATTAATAGTATATTATTCGATGAGCGGTAATGCATGTCAAAACACACGAAGATGAATTTTGCACCACGAGCCGTCAGGCGAGTGGTGTAATTTATCAAGTGTGTTTTGAGCATTACCGCGAATTGAATACTATACTTTATCCACGACTTCTCCAGTAAAATTCGAATTAATCTGCATATAAAAAATTTTGAACAGTTGTCAAAAGCGTTGACAACATTTCGTCCAACCGTCAAACCTTTGTACTCTGTGGTCCGGAATCAAATCACAGTCTCTAACTAATCAAATCAAGTACTTTCGCAACTTCAAAAATTTACGTTTTCCAAAAATAAATCTAGAATGAATCGCTAGAACGTTATCTTGATGGCTGAAATAGATTTCCGGTTCGATCCTACTTTTTATTCATTTTTTTGTAAGCAATTTCATTTTTCCTAGGTATTTTTATTAACGGGTGTTATGGGCGGGTGTTATTATAACACTCGCTTTTCGGTTCATTGACATATCTACGGTTGTGTTATAGCTACTATTACACATAGAAATTAGTTTAATAATTGACATATTACTCTATAGGAGTGGATAAAATGCATAACGTCATACTAATGATCATAGTCAAATCGTGTTGATAGCTCTGAAAAAATCATTGAAAACATCTTAAAACGAGAAAGTTTTGATATTTTGCAGGTATACGACTACTGGTACATGCCATTTTGAGATGAGTTTGTCACACGTTTTTTATCATTATTCGAAAATGAAATTCGATATTTAGAATGAAATACCACTGTTTAAATCTATGGGAGATGATTACCCTTCAGTAGGGTCCTGTGGCGGTTTTAGAAGAACAGAAGATTCGAAAAATCATCACTTGGAAGGCCAGATCTGGTTTGGAACACCCTCCTGGCCCCAGAGCAAGAATTTTATGAATGAATATTGAAGGTATTTATTCGAACAGTTTTAGGTTTCAACTCTGTAAAAACGATGAGACAGGGTTTTTTCTACTCAGGGTTTTCCCTGAGCTCAGGTATCATACGCAGACTAGTATGGTACCAGGTTTAGCACTAACCTCAGCTAAGGACTTTTTTGTTCCAAAAAATTAACCCTGTATACGAAATTTCATGAGAGGATTTCGAAGCAGTCAAAACATATTAAAGAAAACGCGAATTATTTTTTCAACTTCAACACCCTTTATCTCGGAAACGAAGAGTTTCCGGACCCATGTTTATAGGAACTTTTCTGCTTGAAATGATGTGATCTATCACCCATTTCAGTTTGTCGGAAACAAATCAGAACACCCTGTATATTTATATTCTTTCAAATTGAGAGCTAACAAAATAATAATTTGAAAGAATATTAAATATACAGGGTGTTCTGATTTGTTTCCGACAAACTGAAATGGGTGATAGATCGCATCATTTCAACCAGAAAAAGTTCCTATAAACATGGGTCCGGAAACTCTTCGTTTCCGAGATACAGGGTGTTGAAGTTGAAAAAAAAATCTCACCCATTTCAGTTTGTCGGAAACAAATCAGAACACCCTGTATATTTATATTCTTTCAAATTGAGAGCTAACAAAATAATAATTTGAAAGAATATAAATATACAGGGTGTTCTGATTTGTTTCCGACAAACTGAAATGGGTGATAGATCACATCATTTCAAACAAAAAAGTTCCTATAAACATGGGTCCGGAAACTCTTCGTTTCCGAGATACAGGGTGTTGAAGTTGAAAAAATAATTCGCGTTTTCTTTAAAATGTTTTGACTGCTTCGAAATCCTCTCATGAAATTTCGTATACAGGGTTAATTTTTGGGACGATAAATTCAAATTTGTGGTTGATTTAGTTGTATTTTTAGAGGGCGCCACCGTAAACCGTTTCAACTTCTTTGTGCTACCCTGTACACCGTTTTCGACTTAAAAATCGATTCCCTTATCCTTTGTACTTAAAAAGGGTATACTTCATCGAAGTCGCTAGGACCAATCGTTTCAGAGAAAAATGCATTTAAAGCTAAAGGGTCCGTAAATTTCCGAAAATTATTTCCATTCAAATATTAATCTAAATTTATTTTGAAAATTTCTAAGGCAAAATGCATGCGGATTTTCAATTGCCCACTAATAAGTAGAAGTGGTATGATATGTAATTGTTGTTTTTACGTGAAATCAGTCGAAAGATATTCAAGAAAACGGGAATTATTTTCTCAACTTTAACACCCTGTATCTCGGAAACGAAGCATTTCCGGATCAATGTTCATAGGAATTTTTCTGCTTAAAATGATGTGATCTATTACCCATTTCAGTTTGTCGGAAACAAATCAGAACACCCTGTATATGTAATATGTATACTGGTACCATGTACAAGCGATCTGCTCATTCCTCATTCAAAATACCAACTGTCCTGTCGTTTTTAAGAGAAGATTTATTGGTTTGTTGAAACCCTTTCAAGAGTCGCTCAACTAGCATACATTTTTGAGCGACTCTTGAAAGGATTTCGACAAACTAATAAATCATATCTCAAAAATGACTGAAGGTTCTCCTGATACCTGTGGAATTCCTCCATTTCCTATAGCAGCCTATCTACCACACTGGATCAACTAGCAGGTTTTCTAAGAAGTCAAAGGTTTTTTAATGACGCTGGTGGTACCGAAATAGCAATCTGAATCATCGCGCTCACCGTTATATCTTTGTCACCGATTATACCTACATAGTGAATTGAATTCATAATTATACAGGTGCACTAATGATCATGGCTTTGATCTTGAAGTTCCGCTGAAATCGAAATGTTGCAAGGAAATTGATTTCGTAGAAAAGTTGATGAATGGATTAACATGTGCCTACATTAACTGCTTCACAAAAAGGTTGAAAGAGCTTGCAAATGAGTTCTGAATATGAAACTCAACTTAAAATATTATCTAGACGAATATAATAATTGTGATTCAGTTAAATATAGTCGTGTGGAAGATGATAGAAGTTCAGAAAGATATAAAACCCACAAACTTTCGTGCTGCCTTTCTGGTTCAGTTTGAGATAACTCTAGCACGACAAAAACAAAACTGGATAGCTCAATTTCAAATCTAATAGAAAAATTGTTCCATATTATAATATAAACACTGATAATAATATTGATTGGACTATTTTCATGAATTTTGCTCCTTCTATTCACCGTTTCATCCAGCATTCGCCAGCCGTCGTCAGGAGAATACTTCAAACTTGGAACATTCAGAAAAACTATTTTCGTCAAACTTTGAGAATATTTGTCATTCTTCAAGTTTACAGGAATAACAATCAACTGCTAATCTATTGTTGATTGAATCGGTTGTCAAACAATTCATCTAATTTTATTTGAGCTGGATCATATTGTTGGAGCCCAACTGTTCTTAATCAACTGACAATTGATTGAGTATTTCCTCTTTTGATATTATGAAACCTTCATAAGATGAACCCATAAGGCTTCATTCGAAGCATTATCATTATCTCCTTGTTGAGGAGGTGGGATTTAAGAAAAGCTCTGAGCAGGAGCTTTCGAACGCTCGTTCATTGGTGGGGCAATATGATAATTACCTGAAATTTTTATATGGGGCTTGAGATTGATAGTTACCAAATATATAAATACAAAATATCAGCGCAATCGGAATCATATTCTGAAAATTATTCGGAAAATGAAATACGTAAAAAATATAAATTGAAAGAGAATTAATTATGTGGTTCTGATGAAGCGATCCTCTTGAAATTTTGCATGAGCATTCAGTATATCAGTAAATCAGTTCAAAAAATTAATTTCACTCGAATCGGATATTCTATTTTGGAAATATAAGGATTCTTGTTTCAATATTTCAATTGAATTCTTCTTTTCCATATTCCAGTTGAATTTCCTGTTGTTCTGTTAATACTATGGCCACTAAATTTTGGATGAACATTCAGTATATCGATCTCCATTCACAAAATGAATTCCACTCGAATCGGATATCTTTTTATGAAAATATGAAGTTACTTTTTTCATTATTCCAATAAGATTTTTTAAGATCGTATTATGAGCATCTTGCATTTGGCCGAAACATTTCATTTCGATTGATTTCGTTTCGTCTGGGATATTGACGATCAAAAAGTTTGAATGGCCATATTTTATGGAACACCCTGTACGGTTTAGCTAGTTAACGAACTCAACCGAGGCATTTGGATTCCGAATTCTCCCTGAAAATCTCAGGTCTCTAGGACAATCCCTTCGAAAGTTATCGTGCAAACGGTCGGACAGAATTGCATTTGACCGCGGATTCTTTATCAGGGAGTCAAACTCTATGGTATCTTTACACTCAAATTTCGAGCGCTGAAAAAAAAAGAAAAACAGAAAGGAGAAAATTAGAGGAAAATACCACTAATCAACCGTCTGTTGATCTCAAAACAGTCTGGGTCCCAATAATAGTTGAAGTTTTTGTCAACTGATTTGATCAGAAATAGATCAAAATCTTAGATAATTGTTTTCTGAGTACTTTCAAAAGTGACAAACATTTTCAAACAGTGACAAAGGTTGCTTTTCTGAAAGTTACAAACCTTAGGTATTTCCTGACTTCGGTTGGCGAATGCTGGTCGAAAAATTTTTAGACAAAAATGATGAAAGAGTCCAAATAATGGTTCAATGAACATAAGTTTGTCTCACGTTTTTTAATCATTAATCCGAAATCGAATTCGATATTTAGGATGAAATACCACTATTTAAGTCTATGGGAGATGAGATGATAACCCTTCAATGGGGTCCTGTAGCGGTTTTAGAAGAACTGGAGATTCGAAAAATCATCACTTGGAATGCCAGACCTGTTTTAAAACACCCTACTGGCCCAAGAGTATAATTAAGTGTTTTGTATCTAGATATTGAAGGTATTTAGTCGAAAAGTTTTAAGTTTCAATTTTGTAAAAACGGCGAGACAGGGTTTTTTCTACTGAGGTTGTTCTCTGTGCTCTGGTATCATACGCCAGATTAGTATGGTACCTCGTTTTGCACCAACCTCAGCTAGGGACTTTTTTGTTTCATATATTGAATTTTGTTAGCTCTCAATTCAAAAGAATTTATATGTATATGAACACTATTTTAATGAAAACTTGACTGTTTCCATTTACCTATTGCCCCCTCACCTTCCATTCATTCTGAATCTTCAGAGGCTACCGAACCCTCAGTTATTGGCGGTTATCTTCCCAAGTTCATCTTCGTTTATTTCTTCGTTTGCTGCTATCGTAAAAAGAACGATTAATGCAGTTATTGTCAATCTGTTACGCGAAACTAAGCGAACAGATAACATCGAACCGCGAGCTAGAAGCATGCCGGTTTTAGTTTGATTAATAGATCCATTATATTTTCCTAATGGAACCGAGATGTCTGTGTGTTCGAAGGAAATACAGAGTGGAACTTGAGCCTACAGGGGAAAATGCATGCAAGGTGCGGGTATCAATCTGAAAGAAGTTGTTGAACAGGAATCGAAGTAGATCATGGTAGGTCTGCATACGTACTTGATAATGACATGCATGAAGGTGTATGGAGAATCTAAGGAACATTACACTAAAAGAAAAAGATGGAATATATAGACTCACCGAAAAAATAATCGATCCACTCGAAAAATCGATGAAGTTCATTCATAAAAATGTTGTTTCGAGACCGATTCAAATAATTTTTTTTCAATTGTAGGCATGTTATCCTTGATCGATCAACAGTTTTGAATTTCAAGAAAATTAAGCGTACGTTATTTTAAACAGGGTGAAACAAAATTTTTTTTCACTCTAACTTCAGAACCACCCCTGGTGTGTTGTAGTTGTTCCACCGTGTGTTATTCCATTAGACACATCTTTTCTTAACAATCTAATTCTTCACCATAACAATAGCTCAATTTTTGTTGAAGATGCAGAGTTTTCAGTAAATAATTGAATTTCACTAAGGCTACAACAGTACTTAACCCATAGCGCCCAGCGTCCTCATTTGAGGACGGCTATTACTTTTTGCTATAAGGAATAGATGGAGCTTCTCTCATATGTTTACATATTTGACAGTTCATTTGAAACCATTTTCTGTATTCCTTATCAAATACAACTAAAAAATCTATTGTTCTTCGAAATTGTGCAGCTTTGAATTTCAGACTTTTGTCGATCCATTCATCGTCGAAATAAACAGTGTACTTTTGTTATCAATTTTTGCTGTGAGTAGTTTTATATTTATAAATAGTTTTTTATACTAGTAAAATTATTACGGTAATATGGTATTCAGTTATTTTGCATTACTTTTTTCATGAAATGATGACAAAGTATGTGTCCTCAAAATAGGACGCTGGGTTTTGACGTGATATTATATCAGGTTGATTCAAGACTCTCTTTGGGAACTAAATTCCACGTTATGGAACCATTTGTGAATGTTCAACGATGGAATCGAGAAAAAAAAAGAAAAAGTAGCTGTTCCGAAACCACTCGTAGTAAACAACTACAATAAATATATGGGAGGTGTCGACCACCTCGATTGACTTTTAGAAAAGCATACCATTGCTATAAGGATAAAAAAGTGGTACTGGTCCTTTTTCACAAGGATGATTGACATGGCAATTGTGAATTCCTGCATCCTCTATTGGCTAATAAATGGAACCCAATAGATTTCCATAAAAGATTTCAGAGGACAAGTTGACGTAACATACTCAAATTGGGCCATGGAAGAAGAGTTTTGAAGGGCATCCTTTATCATTTCCTACCACCTCAAAAAGTCAATATTTCGATAACGTGAGATATGATAATCTTGGACATGTTCTGAGCAAACGGAAAAATCAGCGCCGTTGTCAATTCGAAGAATGTACTTGGAAACCAAGAACATTTTGTGTAAAATGCGGAGTGGCCTTATGCATTCTTGTTTTCCTAAATATCACAACAAAACATTGAAATAGTGATGTCGTGCAATAAATACGAATTATTATTGAGAAAAAAGAAATTTTTTCATTCATTAATGAAATGTATAATTTTGTTGAAAAAAAAATTTAAACCTGTGACAGCCCAGCGTCCTCATTTGAGACAGCGTTTTTTTTCTACTTATACATTTTTTTTCTCATTTAATATTCTTACCTTCGAGGAGGGTATATTTTATGCATCATATACAAATTTCAGAGTAAAATTCAAAAAAAAAATAATTTGGGCGTTAATGGGTTAAACAAATTTAACCTAAAATTCTGACCTTATTAGAATAAACTAAGAAATATGTCAAAATATAACGGTTTTTCGCCGAGACGCGGATAACAGGTGCTATTGTTCGGTCTCGGCGTGTCCCCATTAAGGTTTTTGAAACGATTAGAGCATCACTGAGCTGCTGCAAATTTTCAGGAGTTGGTCGCGTGTTCGAATTTTCCTCCCATGAGCATCCAAACATGCCCAATTGGGTTCAAATCTGGTCTTCGAGTAGGCCAGTGTAATTCTTGGATATCAGCTGCTAAATACTCCCTGGCAATCCACATGCGGTTAATGCGGTCGGGCATTATAAAGCATTAGCACGAAATTTTTTCCAACAAACGGTGCATACGGAATAACATATCGCGCTAAAACTTCTCTTCTTTTATCTTTTCACTTACTTTTCAGTTTATCTTCATAACGTTCGGATTTAAGGTTAAATCTGTGAAAGTACTCTCATAGCATTGCGAAATTGAAGAGTTAATTGTTGCCCTGAAAACCCTGTACCTTTATCAAAAATTGAGCTATTGTTATAAATGAAGAACTAAATTATTGTCAATAGAAATTGTGTCTTGATGATGAAATAAGAAATTACATGGCGAAACAACTTGAACACACCACAAGTGGTTCTAAAGTTAGGGTAAAAAACAGATTTCGTTTCTACTTGAATGAAATGACGTACGCCGAGTTTTCTTAAGATTCAAAACTAGTGATTGATTCGAGATGAACGTACCTACAATTGGAAAAAATCAATCGAATAGCACTCGAAATAATATATTTATGAATTAACAAACTTCATCGACTTTTTGAGTGGATGGATTATATTGCCGGTGAGTGTATTTCCAAATTCAATATTTCACAAATCCTAAGCCACATTTTGATGAATATTTCCTAACTGTCAATAATAAATGGAGTATAGCTGTTGACAAGCGATATTTGGACTGTAGGAAAATCGACTGGTTAGTCAATAAATATTCTCCCGAATATTGCATCAGATAGTTCGAATAATTTTGTATTTAACCCTTTTGTCAATTGTTCATTTTCATTGTGAAAAAAGAGCATTCCAACTTCGGTGTTGAAATCCTTCTCCAGAAATGAAAATAAACTTATGCAGTTTTTTGACAACACGCTGTTAAAATATCGGTTATTTTGTTGCTCTGAAGCACTTACTGAAAAAATTCCCACCTGTAGAAAATTCTATGTGAATGCAGTTTTAGCAATATTATTGCATTTCAGAAAACGAAAGAGCCCAGGGATACACAAATTGTACGCAAATTGACAGGTTAGTCGAAAAATTCGTGCGAATTACACTTGTGCATCAAGATATCTGTATAATTTTGCATTCCAATTTATTGTCATTGAAGGAGTGCATTTGATTATTTTATTCTTGTTGGAAAAGATCGAAGCAATTGGACACAATAGTATGGAACCACAACTCAAACCTAACCAGCACATATAGGGCCCAATGTAATACCATAATAATATTTTGAAGGGTTATCTGAAAAGATTTGATGAATTGCAAATAAGTACAATATATGAACAGCATTCATAACAGAGGAAGAGAAACCGAAACGTGAAAAAACTGGAAGACGCTGCTTTCATGCCAATGACCGAACACCCTTTCAGTGAACCGTTGATCTTAAAAACATCTGGGCTTCAATAATAAGATCTAATCAAAAAAACAGAAGAATTTTTTGGCAACTGAATAATTCAAAAATAGATCAAAGACATCGATAATCATTTTCAGAGGACGGCCAAAAAATAAGAAAAATTTTCAAAGAATCACGAATGCTGCTTTTGTGGAAGTTCATCTGCCGAAAGATTGAACAGAAGAAGCGGATTTTATGGAAAAGACCTAGGTAATATTCAACGAAATTTATTTGCCCCATCAAGGCATGCAAATGCATGAATATGTTCATGAAAAAAAAGAAAGATAGTCAACCTCAAAAAATGCATAAGGACATCCGACTTCACTCTTTCGTTGACAAGAAATCACAGAAATGCCCTTTGTTATCCAAACACTATAGTCGGAGTTTCATCTACCGGTATCAAGTCAGCCCTATCTGCATACCTTCACACACACTTTTAAACCCATCACCAAGCAAGCCGTTCGTTAGTCCCCAGAACAAATCATATGTCACATTGCCGTTGGTACACGTCTTCTTATAATCCGACACGCAACCATTCTTATGCGTAACCCAGAACGTACGTGGTCATGGTTGATGGCCGCTACAGCCATTATAAAATACGTTGTTACGTTGTCGCGAGCGTTAGATGAATGTTAACCCGTTTTGGTCACATTTGAAAGTGCATTGTTCAACGTATTGTCAGGTGAATGGAGCCGTTAAAGAAGTAAAAGTTCCCGGTCTCGGGCACTGGCGAAGAACTGTAAGTGGAGCGGTTTATTGAGAGGAATTTACGTGTTTTGCGTAAGTTCGATCTTCAGATAATAGGGCTATTTGTTTTGATTGGTAAGTTGCTGCGAAGCAGCTCAAGAAGCTCATAGTACTGGTCTATGTATGTTCGTTTCGTTTGGGGCTCAAATCTACTGAGTCACCTAATATGATTTTGTCTACATCAGTGCTGTCATGTTCAAATTCGTTCGTGTTTATTCAATGAAGGATATTCCTTTCATAGCTTCTCGTTTCATTTTATATTATTGTGTATGTACATCTGTCAAAAAAATATGCTTAAAATCGAACAGAAACAACCATTTAGCGCAATTCCGGAACACGAAGCTCTGGAACAGCCAAGGAGTTTGAATCTCTCGAAACGAATACAAGTTCCTAATGACAACTGCTCAGATTTGATCTAAGCAAGAATAATTCGAGGAAAACTTTGATTTGCTGAACTAAACTCAGTCATTCAGCTAATCAAGAATATGGAATGCATCATCAACCTGACTAGGAACCTTTTTTTGAGTAGAAAAATGCACCAATTAGTTTAGTTTAGTTTAGTTTGAATAGGGGTTACTCTCCACTGTGACCTCAAGGTCTATTGTGCCTCCTTACAGAGCTGTTCTGACCACACCATTTACAGCTGGCCTCCCAGTTCTGTCTGTGAAGGCTTCAACGAAGCTAGTACCTCACTCTTACAAACTTCTCGCCCAAGGCATTCTCTCCTTAGGCTCCCAATTGCAAAGCATTCCGTAAATGGGGGGTTTTCTTCCTCCTCCCTAAGAACCTACACTCTTCAGTGTCCGATAATGCCATCCTCAACTGGTGCTTCCTGATTCGACAGTGTCCTGTAAGAAGACCAATGAGGAAGTGTAATTGTTTCTTAACAAGATACAAATATCTTTTGAATCTTTCTGTTTCAAAGTTCCGAAGGAACTCAGTGGGATGATCTACCCCCGGGAGATTCCCCCAGTGTTTTTCCTTCTCGGCTTTCTCCTTCTCCAGAAACTCCTTCTTAGACGTACATTTACCTTTACCTCGAAAGGGTTCTGAGCCAATGAGTGACATTCGTGCTCCTGTTTGGCAAGTGTATTGGCTTTTCGTTTCCTTTGATTCCTGAGTGGTCGGGAACCCAGATTAAAAAGATCTAATTTTTCTTGCCTACCTCATTAAGTTGGTTCTGGCGCTCTCAACCTTGAGTCGATGACGTAGGAGCTCAGTGCTTTAATAGCAGCTTGATTATCTGAGTGTTTGGCTATATCGCACTTCTGATAGTTTCATTCTAGATTTATATCTAGACATCTTTCAATAGCTAAGAAATAGCGACAGTGTAGATTCTTCCACATATATCGTGAAAAATTCAAGACATTGTGTTTGACAACATTGGTTGATAAAACATCAACACACTACAAATTTCTAAAATTGATTCATCAGCTTAATTAATAGAAATTTCAACACAAAATGGATACATAGTCACAACCGCTATTTACATGGCAAAATCATTCAGCCTACTACTGTTAGTCGTCCCACAGCCGGAACAAAAATCCATAGCCTACCTAATATCTCAATGGCGATATTTATTATTGCACGTCGCGTTCGGTGGGCGAAATACTGGTTCTTTTAATTTTTTTCAAGACCAAGGTGATTCTAATTGGAAAATTGGTGGGTGGGTTGTCCTGGCTAAATGAGAAATCTTGCTGCGACTCAAGCGGAGAAGAAAATTGCCTCTTTTTATGCCGGAGTATAGACGGTAGAAAATAGTAGTGAATAGTATCTAGTCATCGGAGCACAATATAAAATAAATATTGAATAATATTCTTCACTGTCTAGGTATATTGAAAGCATAATAGTTGGCTTCTTGAATAACGGTTTTACGAATTTGCAACGTCTGTCTGTTTTTATGTGGGTTTCATTTCATTTGATTCATTCAATGGTTAATATTCCATTTTTTCAGGTTTTAACAATGAAACTGAGAAATAAAACTATTTTTGAAATTAAGAAAAGAAATTTGATTAGGTGAATGAACTCATTATTCGGAAAAAAATTAACAGAACAATGAATTCTAACTGATTTGATCATATTTAAATTGTGGAATTTTTTCGACAGTTTCTCATTCATCAACTGTTTAGCAGAAAAATCTTGATGAAGGATAGCTAGATCCATTCATGTATATTTCGACAATTTAATCTATAAACATGCAAGAGATCCAAAAAAAATTATGCATTTCTTTCTCTTGGGGAAACATTTTGTCGGCAAATATTCGTCTGCGTTCTGCATTTATATCTCATTTCGATATTTCTTCAGTTAAAAAACTTAACTGAAAATTTCTGGGAAGAACCTCTTTGCGAGCATAATCAATACCCAAAATGTGAAATGATATACAAATTTTTCACCATTTTTACATACTCCACATAAATTTGAACCTGTCATAACTGATCTCAGAAATAAATGAATTCAGAAGAAAGTTATTATCGCAATTCTTCAAACTCATTCTTACTTTTTCATTTGATATTCTCAAGAATTTCTGGAAAATAATAACTTCCAAAGAAAAGAGTATGTTTTCATTTGAATATAGTGATGATGAGTCAAACCTTATAACAGTACGTATGTAAAAGCAACTAAGAGAATTTTCTGCGAGTTTTGAGAAACCAGTTCTTTTAATTGAAAAACGGTACTTGTTTCACCTGAGTTAAATAATAATTAACAGTGTTCATATCACAAAAAAATCATGTGAATCATAATTGTTGACTGAAATTATAAATCTCTAGTAAATACAACTTTCATCCAAATTTCTGCATGGAATATTATTAATAATATCAATAATCTGTTTGAATTTGGTGCATTTGATAATATAAAAGTGATGAACATTATTCATTTCATGAAAATGACTACCAACAACAAACTATATCTAACTATTTTTTATTCTGCACTTATTTTATTCAGATTCCTTCAGTATTCACTACAGAAATTTTTCTTGTTGGTGAATTCCTTTCAGTTTCAATACTGATGTCTCATTATTATTAGAATACGGTTCTCATTACACGATTCTCTGAATTCGATCTCAAAAATATCGGACTTAGTTATTCAATTTCTACGATATATTTTTTTCAAACGATATTTTATCGATTACCGTAGAATGCACATTGCACTAAAATACTCAATAACATGATTCACCATTGAAGAGTTGAAAATGATTTATTCATAAATAATCAATCAGCAGTTCCATCCATATGACATCTTGCTAACCTTCTACTAGTTTTTACGAAGGTTTGTGTATGATAAGTACAAGTTGATCTAGTTATTTAATAATGATATTATAAGAAATATTGCTCCACTTTTGAAAACATTTTTAATATTTGCAGTTTCTCTTACGACTGCAGAGTGAGTTATCTGAAAGGAGTTATAGAATTCAGGAATAATCAAACTCAACAAAACTGCACCTAGATTATATTTTTTTATGGAAGAATATCTTCACTTTTGGAGGGTGTTGAATTTTCGTGAATAGAATTCAGTAGTAGCTGCATTTCCTAAACGTTTTAGTAATCGAAATAATAATGAAGTGATCAATCTTCAGAGACGGCAAAATGCATTTTTGACGAAGAGTTACTGGAGAAGGAAAAACTGTAAGAGGCAGCATTTATATTATTCCAACGATCCGTTGTGACTTATTTGGATCTCAGCAAGAATAAGTTACGCTTCCTCGCTGGCTTTGAACAAAACATTGTAACCTAGGGAAACATATGAAGAGAACGGATCTAACAGAATCTGAAAATTGTAGATTTAATCAGCAAGGGAAGGAAATTATCCTTCACTTTTTTACAAAACAGACAGAAGAAGTATATATAAAATACGGATTAGGCCTTCTTGAAACTCTTTTAGGTACTGCAATTCATTGCAGATCTGGAATTAGAGGGCGAGCTTTATCACAGTTGTGAAAACAGTTCCGATGGAGGAACACAACTGACCTCAAGGTATAATCACCGTAACAGTGTACAATCTATAATCTCTTCAGAACTGAGGACACAATAAATTGAATTACAATGTCTTGACGATCGATATTGGCCTCTGCGCGTAATATCATTTTAATAGTGATGTATAGTTGTGTGGTATTACTTGTAGCCTGTGTAGTGGTGACGTTCGAAATCACCATAGAAATCATCAAACAAATGAATCCGAATAGATTATATTTGAAAAAGTGGAAGCACGCAAAAATCAGTGTTATATACCTTGATGTGTTTCATTGAGAACAATAACGAATTTTTTTTATTTCGAAAAAAAGATGATGCTTGCTTCGCAGCCCTTATCAGTCGACACTGGTGCAAACTGTTTTCGGTATTTTAACGACCTCACTCATCTGTCTCCACTTAATGATATATACTAAAGAAAGACATTATCATCAACCTTTTATGTGAATCAACTCTGATCTCCGAACCATATAAAATCCATTAAACCAACAAAATAAACCAACTTCTGTAGAACTATTCTACTATCATCTCGTCTAGAGAATTTCGAACCATATCTCTCAGGAATCCGCTCTTTTTGAAGGCGTCCGTAAGTATCTGACAAGTACTTTTCAATTTATATGTTTGCATACTGGGGTTCATTGAAGCCCTGGAACCTGAGACGAGCTACAGCGAAACTCGCTGTAAAATTTGTGTAGACCTGGATACAATAGTCATTGACATTGAACGACTGATATTGGCCTTTGATTCGAATAGTGATGTATTGTATGGCTCTGTAATATGACTTGAATGTAGTGGCGAGCTTCAAAATCGCTTTAGAAGTCATCAAACAAGTCAATCCTAATATCAATATTGAAAAATATATGGAAGCCAAACAATAATCACTGTTTTCAATCAGGTGTAATAAACTGTAATTCGCGAAAAAAACATCATGGGCAAGACGTTACCATGGTATTTTATTGTGAAAATTATTGATCTCGAATATTTGTATATTTTTTCATTTTGAATACAGGTGCTACAGCTTCGCAGCTCTTATACCTACATTTTCCTCTTATCGCCACTGCAAACTGTTTTTGGTTCTTCTTTCTTCTATCGTCCTTCATTCATCACCCATTAGGTACTAGCGTTCCATATATGTTGGAGCTTTGAGAGCGGCCAAATAAATTTTTGATGGTGCAATTGTCACAAAACCAACGTTTTTAGCATTTGAAAACTGCTTTTTTCATGAAGTCATAGTCAGCGTGTTAAAAATATTCTCAGCTCGTATCAGATCATATCGTAGTTGTCGTTGATATTTTTTACAAGTGAAATGTCGCGCCGTGAAGTTAGAGGATACATATTTCTCAATTATTATCAACTATGGCTGTGAATAAATGTGAATGTTTTGTACAGTTTATATCTCGATCATTATTTTTTCAGTATTGAACAATAAAAACGATATTTTATATCTGGTAAAATTTTATGTTTTTTTTTGCATTCCTTATATGGAACACTAGGCTTGTAGGATACCATATCTGTGCAGTTCAAGATATTGCTGATTTATCGAATTGTAATGAATTTTGAGAGGATTTCAAACTGAATGATGTATATCGCCTGCCAAAGCATAAAGACTCATCAGACAAGGATTTTGGAGATGAAATATCTGTAAAACAATGCCGAACTTGACATGGAAAGCGGTTCAAGGTCGGGAAAATTTTCTGTGACAGATTATGTTAAGGATGATGTCCGATTATCAACAATTGCATCGCCATCGAAAGGAGCTCAGCGGTATAAATGGCCAAAAGCGAAAAACATTATATGTTCAGATAACACTAAATAAGAATCTATTTTCGCCCACTGAGTAGATAATTTGACGTCAGTCTCTGTATGGACTGTTTCATTCAGTTTAACACAGTTCAAACCCATTTTTTTTCCAATAATTCTTGAAATATAACATAAATCATTTCTCAATATTATATTCCTTTTTTCACACCCTAGAGGACTAGTGTTCCATATATGGAACGGCCACATTTTGTAAATGGCAGACAATTTGGTGAATATTTTGATCTCTTGGTGTTATCATGCAATTCTGATACGAATAGGGATAATATATCGATATTGTGAAAAATTTATTACTTCAGTCCCTAATGGGTTTGGTGGATACCAAAGAATGGTATTATCGTCAACCTCTCATTTGAATCAGCTGATCTCCTAACCATATAAAATCCATTAAACCAACAACATAAACCTACTTCTGTAGAACTATTCTATTATCATCTCGAGTGAATTTCGGACCATCGTCCATATCTTCTAGGAATGCGCTCTTTCCGAAGGCGTTCGTAAGTATCTGACAAGTACTATTCAATTTATATGTTTGCATTATCAACAACTGACGAACATAACGGGTACTCTGAAGTTTTCTAGGTATATCAGCACACACGAAGACATCGAATGCGATAAGGAACTAATTGAGTTTAAATCATTATTTAAGTGTAGCGACAGAATTTGCTCAGGAATTAGCGAGTGAGTTCCTAGTTCCTGCATATTTTAGACGAGAACATCTGATAATGAAGTGGAATCACCATAAGCGTGGAATTTGCTTATCACAACTAGATGCTCTCGTTAACGATAGCGGAAGTTGTGAGCAGGTCTTGCCAATCTGGTGTGGATCGAGATGCTATGTACGAGTAGGTTCCATCCGGGGTTAATAATGTATGATAATAAAAAACTCTTATTCATCTTCTATGAATTCAAAGTTCAAAAAATAGTAGTCACATATCAAAAAATGTAATTTAGTCCACATGATAGCTTAAGAATTCTATCAAACTATAAGAATCAACCTCTATAACATATTCAACTAAAACCTTTTTGAAATACTCATGGGCTCATGGTCGATCGGATTCTTCCTGGTAGAGCATTCAGTAACCTTATGCCTAAACAGGGTGTCTACTTTTGAAGTGACCAAACTTCAAGGGGAGATTATACGATTGGTTCGCAACAAAAAATGTCATATTTTATATGGTCGAAATTTTTACGGTAATTCTTCAATTTAGCATTTCTTAATTTCACGATATATTTCTATTTATTTCACTAAAATGACCATTATTCAGTTTTCCTTGTGGTCATTAAATTTGACCACATAATGTAACTAATTTTGTTAACTTCAGAATCGTGATATTCGTCTCCTTACCACGCACGCAATGAAAGTTTTTTCTGTACATAGACTCACTAATCTTGTAGCAGAATATGTCGTCAAATTTGCTGAGAGTAGGTACAAGGAAAAGTGAATAAAGATCACTTTAGTGGAAAACATCGAAATATTTCGTGATATGAGAAAAAGTAAAATTTAAGAATAAACGTGAACATTTCGACCATGTGTTGTATGACATTTTTTGTTGCAAAGGACTCGTATCATCTCCCCTTGGAGTTTGGCCACATTAAAAGTAGACCCTCTACATACAATGGAGTTTCCTCCGATAAGAACATTGAATGCTCATTCTATCAAAAGATTAATGTGAAAAATTCTAGTTCTTGGTGAAAGAAAATATATGCACCTACTTATTAAAAAGATTGGGGCAATTATCCTTATTTCTTCTATTACTCTTGACAGTTCTTTTCATCTAGTATTATTCGTGTCCTTAGGAAAATGG
This sequence comes from Propylea japonica, assembly GCA_013421045.1. NCBI lineage: Eukaryota > Metazoa > Arthropoda > Insecta > Coleoptera > Coccinellidae > Propylea > Propylea japonica. Next base: position 79,050,888 of record CM024241.1, read on the forward strand.
AAAACGAAGAGGTTAACACACTAACCAGAAAGGAAACACAAACGCCACGAACTGTCCCAGAACCCTTCTGTATAGGCAACTAAATCTATAAGAAAAAGTTTTTGAAAAAGATCTACAAGGTCCAAAATGTACTTGAACCTCAGTAAGAATGAGTTAAGCCACCTCACTGGTTTTTTAACAAGACATTGTTGCCTTTGAAAACATTTAATGAAAATTGGCTTAACAGAAACAAACGAGAGTAGATTCTGTGGGGAAGAGGAGAAAACTCGTGTTAACTTATTCACAGAATGCCTAGCTATTGCGATCCAGAGCAAATATTGTCTTCCCTATTCGAAATTTTTTTAAATTAGTTCATTTTGTCTACAAATAAACAAGTAGTAGAGAGCCGCACGACATGCTCGAGGTAAAAATAAATAGTAGGTAGTAAATGTAAATTAGCTTCCGTTATATCGAAAAAAACTGGAAGAAAAATAACAAAAACGGATTTCATGACCTTCGACATAATTCTAGGGCTGCAACATTTGCTAAATTTCTGGTATCCAGTAATTATATTCTCTTCTAGGAAGACGAATTATATTCGATTGAAGTCATTTCCAATCATATAACAAACCAGCATAAATCAAAGAATTTTTGGAAAAATAAGGATTTGACGATGATTTCCTGAAGACGACTGAACAATGTATGTCCAAAGTTCATATCATCTTTTCTGAACGTTGAGGAAAACAAAAAAAAGAAGGGATAAAAAGATATTAGAATTTCAACAGGAATTTTCACCAGGAAAAAAAATTGAAACAAGGAATGTATTGAATATAAATACTCTAGTCAAAATCAAAGAAATAAAGAAAAAACATTCAGGTGATAAGAAAAATATCAGAAGTTGAACTTCCGCCAGGTGAAAAGAGCTCAAAAAGAAAACTGAAAAATATATGAATATAAACAAACGCATAATTTCATACTATTTTTTCTAAGAAATTGACACAACTGCTCATCTTAAAAGTAAAATATTCACAGTTAATCAAGAAAAAAGCATAGGAAAAACAGGGCCAACAAACAACGGACAGAATATGAACACTCTATTTGAAGCTATTATTATGAGTGCAACAAGTGAAATTGGACTGAATATAAAAAGCCTGGTGGAATGCCGAAACATTTTTTCAAAGAGTTTCATCTACTTGCCCGATGAGAAAAATATCCGAGGAAAAATCCCACTTGGAAAAAAGCTCATGAAAAACCTTCAAATGATTCAATTCACTAAATTGGAGAAAAACACTCAGCTGCTAAGAATAATATCCGGAGAGGGAAAAAAATAACAAAACTAAAAAAGGGCAGAATATAAACAGACTGGTTAAGTGTCATAACATTTTTTCAAGAAGTTGGGAAAATGAAAGAAAAAAACTTACCTGATAAGAAAAATATCCGAAGTAAACCTCCGCCAGGGAAAAGCTCCGGAAAACCGATCGAAACAAAAAATGGACGAAATATAAACACCCACGACACTATCGCGCGCTCTGAAACACCTAACAGTCTCTATGAAGATAACACGTTGACGACCTGGTCGCAACTGAAGCAAGAACGTATCGCGGAAAGTTGGCTGTGGAGGAACAATTGCCGATCTTACTCTCGGCAATAGCCTACTTGGATTAGACGCCGATGAAGGCTGAATTGAGATCGTAAAGGAATCTTTCGCCTTTTTTGGAACATTTGCAATCCATTATTTCTGAATGGAATAAATGATTTGATCAGATTGAAGATCTCGTTCCCACGGGCCGAACAGAACAAGATGGAAGATGACCCATTTTCTAGTCACATCGCGAAGACTTCGATTGTTGCAAATTGATATAATTGACGTTTCTACTAAAAAAAAATAACCAAGAAACCTTCAGAATCGTGTGAATATAAAAAATCGAAGAAAGCCAAGAGATGCTCATATTGGAAACAACCAATATCTCCAATTTGAATCTCATGACAGCTATAAAGCTCATTCTATATTCTTTTTCTGCAATCTCAATTCAATCATTGCCTGAAAAAACTGTGAATGGCATATAACACTGATTTAAAAACAATAAGTAAAAATTCAATTCATTTCGTAATAATCGTTCGACTATTGTTTGTCATGAATTGATGAATTCAGTACTATAGTCTACCGTAAGCACAACATTTTGAAAACCTGTGACTTTAAAGAAAATTTAAGTTGAGGAGGCTAAATCCGCGTTTATCCTATGATTATCCTGTCCTAGAGATCCTTTGTTCAGACTCGCAATGACGAGGCCTACTGTAGCTAAGTGAACAGAAGTCAAAATCTACACTCGTTCATTTCTGGTTAAGCCTATTCTCATCCTATTCTTCTTAGGGCGTGCATGTTCTGTTGAAAAGCCAGAGAGGGGGAGTGTTACTAATTCTTACTGAGATCTAAATATCTTTTTGGCCTTGCGGTTGGAATGAATCTCGAAAGATTCTTCCGGACTCACCCCTTTTAGTTTCTTCCTTCTCCAAAATCTCTTACACCCCGATTACATTCACCACACTTCCACGGCAGGTAGCGGGAAATTCAGCGGAAAAGTGGGCAGCGCGAGAATGTAATATGGCGGTTTTTCGTTGGTAAGTGATTAAATTTAACAAGGTTGCTATGGAATTTTTTTGTCTGTCGTTGCCGACACTAGGTCACGAGGGAAATGGTGCAGCCTTCGATACTGTCGCAGAAGTATTCAGGGAAATATTGCCGACAACACGAGTGGCACTAGGAAAGGCTGAGTTTAATTGAGGTGATAGATTTCTCATAGATCTTGTAGATAGTCTTTGCCTATGCTACAAAAAGGTGTGGGCCAGGAAGTAGCGTAAATGTAAAGATCAGCATGCATTTCTAAATAAGCTGGGGTCTAATAGACCCCAGGGTGTGTAGCGAGGGTTAATAGTCACAAAATCAGAATTACAGCTGGTACTTGGTTAGAAAACTTGTCGAGAGACCCACGTACCAATCCCTGATCCAGCAGAGATCGAACAGGTTATTTATGTTGTTATGAATACACTTTATCGTCCATAGAGAATGAGCAATATCATCTTGTACAAAGATGCAACCAGGACGCTGCTAAGAGCGAAATAACGAATGCAGTTAACCTGTCACAAGGATAGATAGTTTTGCAATTATTTTAGTTATTTCACTTTCCAAGAGCATAATAATTATATATCGTATGGTCTGGATAAAACAATTCCTTAATTGACTCGGAGAATATGAAACATGTTAGACCTCCCAGAAGACGAAAAATAAGACGAAGCAGAGTCCTGCCCGGCTCGAATCTCGTAATAAAATGATTAAATCAATTACACGCGGTGACCTTGTCAATATGATGCATTTTTCGAGTACTTACTCCGTCGTTTAGCTCTTAACACACTCGTCAGGATGGTCGGTATGTTGGGAATAGTGTGAGAAGATTTTCCCATGCGGGAAATAGGTTGATTATCCGGTTTTCCCTTATCCTTTGATTATTTCTATAGAAGTTGTTTTTCTAAGAAATATCGTCTTGAAGTCGACAAGGTCGATAATGATAATATTTAATTCTAATTGAATAATTAAATATGTAGGTATATTTTGATCTATCATTTTATTACAATAATGGGAATATCATCAGAATTATAGATTTGTAGGCTGCGTGATGAAAATTTCCTATTTAATTATAGTATATTGGCTACAAATTCACATATTATTGACACAATATCATATGAAGCGAGTCATCTGAAGCAAAACATTTTGTGAATTCTCAATGCAAATTGTTCATAACAAAAGTTACTACCATCAGAAGAAAAATCGCGAGCCGTCTTCAAAAAACACTTAAGACCCTCTCAGAAAAAGAGCTTTCGTCGTTTAGTTGTAAAAAATTCATTGGACTGGTTTTAGGCCGGATCTTATTTTTGATTCTCATATGTTTTTGATATCAAAAGAAGGTTCATAGATAGCTTTGAATTATCAGTTTCAGGTATCAAGTTGAGCTAGTTTTTTATGTTTCTTGTTTGAGGGACCTTTTGTTCCTCCAATATAGGCTCTACCGCACTCACAACGCACTTATAAACAGTTTTGAGGAAGTTTCTTTGCATTGTCAGGTTTAATTGCAGTCTTAACTGTTGTTCTCATATAGTAGGTACTCATTTCCAATGCTTCTAATCTTTTCGGAATTATAGTAAAATGTGCGAGCAGCATTCGGGACTTGAGATACTATCAGGGCTAATGTATTAAAGTAAAACTTGACAATGAAAACCAATTACCAATACAATAAACAAAAGAATTTCATTCCTGAAAAATCGTGGTTCCTGCCGTAGCTTAGTGAGACTGGTATTAGCATGGCAATATCTTCCACAAAAATCATCACAGGACACGTTCGCCTCATGCAGCGTCTTTTGCAATGTGTTGTAGTATACACTGAGAATACTAGGGTCAGAAAAGAGTGGAAACTCTATAGTACCTGGTAACCAATTTTAATATCGATTGAAATATAATCTGTGAAGATTCTGCATTTCTTGAAAACTTCAGAAGGAGTCTGATTTAGACACCAAAACGTTACATTATCCTTTTCATTTATTTCCTTTTTCATTTTTACTGTTAGGTTAGGTTAGTTTTTGGGTTTACTATTAGGCAACAAATTTTTCAGAACCAATTTGCTCCTGACAAATTAGTGCAAAGATTTGAGCAGGAGCATTTCATCTTAATTGAAATGTTTTTAATTATTTCTGTTTCAGAGACTGGAAGTGAAAACCAAAAAAGTTTTCTAGAAAAATCAATTTTAGTATCGCAAAAATTGTTTAAAATCTAGACGTGAAGATAACCTACCCGTGAAAGTAATCTAGTTTTTGATTTTTCGAAACTTTGTCATCAGATGGCTATAGTTATAGAGTCAGCTTGAAAATGATCAAAATAGGCAGTGCGCGACTTATCAATTATAAATGAGATACTGCTGAAACTCTTAAGTTTAACCAAGGAGTGAATGTTAGAAATAACTTCCGGCAAATAATCACGCAACAAATAAATGATTCACCAAAATATTGCTTGAACTTCTTATGCAGATGACTACAATTTTTCAGCCATAGGAGTAGGTACCTAAGTATTGACACAGGGATGGCCAGTTCTCGAACATACCTGGAACAGATAATATAATGGTGCCATGCTATTCGAATAAAGTTGAAATGGGGTAAAACAGAGGCACTAAATATTTAAACGGAGAAATCAAGTATCACAATCAAGAATCGTGAGTGCATTCACAAATTCCTGGGGCTTTATATTGACGAGTTGAAAGGGGTGAATCTATTTGCAAATCCCTCAGTGCACGTCATGATGTACCAACTGAATGTTTAAAGGTATCAGTTTTATATTTTTGTCAAATTTGAAACACTGATGTAGTTCAGCAAAATTTCCTGGGTATGCAGGGCTGTATCGAACCGAATTTGCTTGGACCAAAAGTGGGCAATGAGAACCATTAGCCGAATGAGGTAAACCGAATCCTGTCGTGGTGTTTTCAAGTAGCTTGGCCTTAACAAGCCTGTATGTAGGTATTCAAATGCTTTGTCTTCTTCCCTTAACATATAAACTTGTCACTAGTTCTTTAAATCTTAATAACATCAGAAGAATGGACACCTACAACATAAGAAACTAGTTGCACTACTTGATTTGAGTGAAAATTTTTGACGTATTCTTTTTTTATTGCACTCACAACTGTGAGTAACGAATGAAATTATTATTATAATTATTTTTAAGAGAAACATACAATAACGACAATCAAACAACTGTTTCAAAGCTCTAAATATGATGATAGAAAAATGTTCCACTTCCTTATTCTGAAAATTCCAGCAACATTTCTACGTAGTTAAAGTCTGGCGAGGAATACCGAATCGATTCCAGCGTTTCGATTTATGGCTAAACGAAATAAATCCGAAGTATTGGAGGTGTTAATACGATTCGAATATGATAAGCGTAGGTTTATCTGGACAAGGCAGCTTTCACCGTGGTACAACGGACGAACAGGAACTGCAATTTTCCTACGTCACGGATTTGCGCCTCGGAACAGTTAGGTTAGGATTCCTGCTCGCGCCTCGCGAGCCATTTTTCTGGTTCTAGACGTCTTGTTAATGGCGGATTTCTAGTGGAAAGAGGCTGAAATGATAACTGGTTGATTTACGAGCTAACAGTTCGGTTTCTTTTTTATAATGACGATGATTCTTTTGTTTCGTTTCTTCATTTTTTTCTCGACGAATAATGTTATAAAGGGTTTTTTTTCATTAGTGAATGGAAAATCGACAAGGAAAAATACACCTCTTGGTGGTCCTTATTCTAACATGTTAAATGTCCGTGTCACAATGTTAGTTTCCGTATTCCCCCGAACGGCTTTAGGTACCGATTTTTTCCAAATTTTATATGCGTATTCAGTAGGTCTGAGAATCGGTTAGTATTTATTTTTTATACCCCTGAGTGATAAGGGTTGTTCACCCTTAAATTTTTTTTTATTTTTGGACGCAATTTTTTGTTTTTAGTTTTTTATAATGTTGCATTTAATACATACAACCCTAAATTTTTACTTTTTTATCACCAACCTCTATTTTTTTATAGCCATTTTAGTAATTTAATCATTTTTCATCCCCCTCGATAACTGATCCATTATAGTGGTTTTAACTGTACATCGATAAAAAAATAAATTTTTTTTTAAAAAAATAGACATTCATTTTTATTATTAAAGCTCAATCCTGATATATGCCTAGTGTAACCAATTTATAGCTATACAGGGTGTTCCTAAATTGAACGTACAAACGAAAAGGGGAGATTCCTTAAGTGAGTTTAAGAAAAAAAAATTCCATAAACATGGGGTCGCAAACGTTTCGTTTTCGAGATACAGGGTGTTGAAGTTTTAATCAAAAACATGTGTTGATTATACGAGTTTATCGAATCTTTATGAATCATCGCTACAGATCAGGAAATTTTCCATAAAAACTGACACTGAATTTATTCACCACAGCTTACAAAGTGGCCTTCCCGCATAATTTGGATTTTCACGAGGATTTCGAGAGAATCGTTCAAATTTTTTTTCTCGAAATCGTTGGTAGATAGGACAAAACTACAGGACACCGAAAAGTTTAGTATAAGAACAAAGCTTTTTTTACATTCTATAATCGAAATACTGAGTTTTTCATCAGTATTGCTGATTTCTTCCAGTGATCATACTTGAAAAAAACTCTAAAGTTGTTAGTGAGGTATGATCACTCACAAAAAAACCTCAGATTTGACAATACACCCTCTATTCCGATTATCGAATACTCATTTTAACAGCTTACACGAGCTACCTGAATATTAGTAATTTGGATAATTCAGGACCTGATGGAAATTGATAAAACATTGTTTATGCTTCTGTATTCACCATTATTTTTTTCGTCTACTATTATTACTATTACTAATTAAACACCCTGAGTTTTTAGACGTACAGAAAAAAAAATGTTCGACGTGGTACCTGTTCGTGGAAATGCGCAAAACTTGTTGACAATATAGGATACAACATTAGTTCCACTTGGAAACTGAAGAAAGATTTTATTCTCTCATTTTGTACTGTTCAATCAATTCTGAAAAAGTGTCAGTTCATCGAACATTTTACTTCGAGAGTGAAATACGTAATTTATTGATTGATTGAGATATAACTGAATACACAATATTGAATGGATGACGGAATAATGAACCTGTGTTCAGTTCAGGCTATTGAATAATAGAAAAAAAGTCCAATGACCCAACGAGTCGATTATTCGTGAAAAGAATGCAAAACCTTGAACACGACACGTGTATAGATGAAGTCGAAATAGATAAATTCAGACAGATTTGCATGCAAGAAAGATATCTTCGAGTAAAGATTTCTCAATCTTTCGTCAATATCTGATTTATGACAGCAGCATAATTCGAAAAAACCGACTTAAATAAATTTGCTTTCGCAATTTACTTTCAGATCATTTCAAATTCGTGTCGAGGGGTATTAATATAGAAGATTTTTGATATGAGAATTTTCATGAAATTCAAGCAACTTTTAAGAAAACTATTTAAAACTGTAAATTCTTGATAGATACACAATACTGGCCACATAACACATTAAATATTAATTTTTTGAAATTCTGGATTATGGAATATTCTTTGGGTTATTTCCAATCATATTTTCTTTTAGTTTCGGTAGCATTCGCCAAACACTTTGGACTCTCAACTCTCAGAGAAGCAACTTTCTTCGCCTCTTGAAAATGTTTGTTATTTTTGACTGTTCTCAAAAAACAATCCTTGAGTTTGATTTATTCTGGATTCATTCAGTTGTCAAAATGCATTCGGTATCTCTTAGGCTGGATCTCATTACTACACCTTTTCCAATTGTAATTCAGAAAACGTAAAATGTAATTCAGAATAGCAAATTGAATTTCAGAAGATGGAAATTGTAATTCAGAATAGTAAATTGATATTCAGAAATAGTGATTTGAATTTCAGATAGTGATATGTAATTCAGAAAGCGTAATTTGAATTTCAGAATAGTGATATGTAATTCAGTAAGGGTAATTTGAATTTCAGAAATAATAAAATTGTAATTGTAATTCAGATTGTGATTTGATTCAGAAATGGGAAATTGTAATTCAGAATTGGTTGCATGTACTCGAGATATAATGAACATGAATATGTACCTATTTATATCTATGTTATATAGTACATATATCTATACATTTTCTGAAATTCAATTTATAACTTCTGAATTACAATTTTCCTTTTCTGAAATTGAATTTGCCATTTCTGAATTTCAATTCGCTATTCTGAATTACAACTTTGTTTTTCTGAAATACAACTTCCTAATCTGAATTTCAATTTCGCTTCTCTGAAATTGAATTAACTATTCTGAAATTCAATTTCTGTTTTCTGAATTACATATTCCTATTCTGAAATACATGTTCCCTTTTCTGAAATTGAACTTTGATTTTCTGAATTACAACTGTAAAAGGTGTAGAGCCCAGATGTTTCTGTTATCAAGAGACAGTTGAGTGATTGTATTTTAGGTTATGGACATAAAAGCTGCTCTCTTCCATTTTTTACGTCTCAAGTTTTTTTCTTTGATATTATCCGCCCCATAAAATCCTGTGTTTTTTATTCAGAACATGTTGGTCAAGCTCTGACTTAACAGAATCTCCAAGTTAAGCTAGTTTTTTATGTAACTGGATTCGAACATATGAGATGCGTTTGGTTCCTTCAATGAAGGCACTACCGCACTCACAAGGTTCTTCATATGTGAAGGCTTTTCCAGTAGGAAGTGTTATTTTGGTTTCCAAAGAAAAATGCCATTTTTCAATATAAATGATCGGATGTGAAAAATAATATCTGCGCTGGGCCATTGGCGTAGACCTTCTCTTTCACGTGGCCCAATAATGTTCGAGTATTACGAACAGTCTCTGCCAAATTTTTCACTATTTTTGTAGCGAATTTAAATAATTTCAATGCGTTCTTGAACGTGTATCGTTCCATTTTTATTAATGGCGTAGTTTCTACTTGTAAAATGTCTAAAAATTACAGCTTCAAACGTGACATCTACCGAAATGGCGGTCTATTAGAAATAACACCTCATATTAGAAAACCCTTGAGTTTTTGGTTGGTTGATTTTCAATGTTTACTCTAGTTAGATTTGTCCTTATAATATCTTGAGTCTGAAAATGGTTAATTTGAATGTTTACAGGAAATATTCCCTTGATAAATTTAAAGAATGAATAAGAAACAACGCATAGCAAACTCCAAAGCAATATTCAACTTTGATTGGAGTTTTCCTTCTATTCATTTGACCAAGCTGAAAATGATGGGAACATTTTTACAACAGAACCTTTTTCAGATCGACTAGGCATATAAATGTCATTCCAATTTTTCAAATCACCATGAAAATTTCACTAGTACATACATGAATTTTTAGGTACATACGTAGATATTAGTAAACCCATAAGAAGAATATTTCACTGGAAGAAAGAAACTACAGTCATACGAATATCCATATCAATCATAGTCACCAACAATTGATATCCATACACTGATATTTCCGGTTTGTATACCTACGCTTCATATAAAAAATTTGAACTGTTACGCCATAAACTCCTCAATACATCTGCTCAACCGATTGTCCGATAGATTAAGATATGACTAAATGGAGATGATCTCTTCGGTTTCGAATTATATGGCGGTACCAACTCTCATATCGTTGAATAACAGAAAAAGTACAATGAACTTCCAAGTCCAATCCATTAATGCGAAATTGATTGCCAAATATCGGCGGACAACACACGATCTCTCGTTATTTATAGATAAACGAGCCGAAATAAATATTCATAGTGAACTTTTTCCGCCTTGCAAATTATAGGATTCGGATTAATATGTTCGATACCTACACGGATAATGAATTGGGCAACACCAATCGAAAGAGACTTAATTTATACCTTTTTTGTCGTAAGAGATAGCTCAGCTGTAATGGCGAATTTGCGAAAACTATTTAAGATATTGAATCAACACATGCCGCAATTCTCGGATTAACTGTTTTGTTGTTGGATATGGTGAAATCGATTTGTTCGATTGAAGCTCGTTTGTCAGTTCATTACCCTCGCGAAATAAATTGTAAAACTTGTTTTTTAGTGTTTGTCTCCATGAGGATGTGTAGGGATATTGTCGCGGATAGTTCGCCAGCTAGTTATGGGTAGGTAGGTATATAAATATTGCGGCTTATGGAACTTCAGAGACTGATATGTCTTTATTCAATCTTACAGTTCTCTTATTCATGAACAGGTAAACATGATTATTTTTTAAATTTGGGGAATATTCGACAACTTTATGGTGAATATTTTTACCATTTCTTTGCTCTTCATACTTAAGCTTGAATACTAATTAAAGAAATTGACGTTTTATATGTATCAAATCAAATGATTGACACTTGAATTATATAATATATACTGATGGACAAAATTAGCGCACCACCTAAAATTTCGTTAAAATTTAACAATGGATATCTTCCCATCTTTAGTCGGATTTCAATGTTTTTTCTTTCAATTGTAGCTCTGTTATTCTCGAATTTCCTCCATTAAACAGAAGTCCAAAAAATAAAATCTTCATGTTGTACAGGGCGTTTAAATAATGTCATGTTTTATTGTCAAATTTTAACGTCTTCTGTGGGCAATGCAAGGTTGCTGAGGCATATAAAAATAATAAAGAATTGTAACCTAGTATCTCTGGAGTATTTTGTTTTTTAAAATAACAATTTATCTTGGAATTGTCCAGAGATATTCAACATTTTATCAACTCTTGTATTTTATGCATTAGCCATGAATATCTTCGCAACCATTTGTCCGATTTGAATGAAATGCAAGATGTTATAAAATGAGAATATCTCTGGAAGGGTACAAGTTAAATTGCTTTTCAAAAAAACAAAATACTCAGGAACATCAGGCTATATCACTGTATAGTTTTTAGATATCTGGTATTGCCCAGAGAAGGCGTTAAACTGTAATGAAAAAAACGAAAATTTAAACGCCCTGTACAACATGAAGATTTTATTTTTTGGACTTCTGTTGAATGGAGGAAATTCGACAATAACAGAGCTACAATTGAAAGAAAAAACATTGAAATCTGACTGAAGATTGGGAAGATATCAATTGATAAAATTTGACGAAATTTTGAATTTTTCACAGAATTGGATAGTTTTTCCCTTCATAGACTTTGTTTTAGCCAGTTTTTGTCTGGCCAAAACAGTGAGAACATAATATTGCAGGCAATCATCTGCGATTCCCGAATTGCTATATCTGATCATCTAATGTTTTATTTTGTTTCCCTTGAATATCTATCTAGGATGAAAATATACAATAAGGTTTTCCTTCCTTAATTATTCTCAGGAAACCATAAATTATGATATAATATAAATATAGTATTTTTTTCTGAATGGGAAAAACCAAAATTCTTTGGGTGGAAATCAATCGAATCGTATCGTCCCTTCAAATAAGGATGATAATTCTTGTGATGTAATTATTTACACAATTCATTCATCGTTGCCTAAGTGCTCTGGGTTACTAACTCGACCCATTGGGTCACGTGACGGATCTACTCGGATCACAGACCCGGTTTCTAAGTTTACGAACACATCAGGTTTAGGATTTGAAGTGACAGTCGTATCAATAACATAACAGAATATTAAAAAAATTTTTTTCGCCCCAGTTTATTTTTGGATTGTCTCTAGCTCTACTTGCATTTATTGGCTTTTGTAAAATATTTCTTATGAATTCTGGTGTGCCCTATAGATTTTAATGTCATTTTTGAGTACCTATGTTAAAATGTAGAGAATTTATTCTTTCAGTTTCAGTTTATTTACTTATTGTCTCTAGCTTTGCCTGGATTTTTTGGTTTCGGTAAAATCTTCCTTATAATTTCTGGTTTTCCCTCGCATGTTCAATGTTATCTTATCATACCTACCTATAATATAAAAGTGAAGAAGTTTTAGCTTTAACGCAGAATGATCTCTGAAAAACTTTATAGGTTTTCACTCCCAGTCTCAAAAATATCTGCATACAAAGTTATGACGAAGTTAGTTGGCATTATTTTTCCGGCTCATGGAACCACACTTTTTACCCTGATCTAAATTCTCTTCTCCATAATTTTAAGGAATAGAATTTATTATGAAATTACTAAAAAAAGGGTAGAAGACTTATTTCCTTCTTTTTCAAATGCAAAATTGAACTCATGCGGTGACTTTACGACCCTGCTCTCGTTAAGGGTTACGATAGATAAACCTGAGTTAGCGATCGAGTTAATAGCACCGTACTTTCTGGACAGGGGTTGGATGTTCGGGTTAGGTAAACGAATACGAAGGTTAGGGATCGAGTTAACCCGAGTAATTATCGGAAAACGCCAATAGATGTTTAGTTTGAATTCAAATTTTTCCACGACCAGTCATAGAAAGGATGATATACACTGGGTGTTCAGGCTGAAAATCCTTTCATCTGAAATATGTCTTTCAGAATTTTCAATATTGCGAAGTTATTGCTCATGCTCATGAATTATCAAACTGTAATATTCGCATTGAAAACGATATTATTCAAATGTGATAATTTCAGATCACTGTATCATTTAGTAGGCCTTTAAAATTTTCAATGGTGGCATTATGAGTCTGTGATAAAGCCAGCAGTTCGGAAGCAAATATTGTCTTTCAAATAAGGCAGCGGAGTATAGTTTCATTTTTGAAGTTTGAATTTCAGATGACCTGAGAAAAGTCCCCGCAAAAGAGTCTATCAACCTATATTATGGAGTAGGATTATGAGGAATCGTTGAGCTTAAGGGTACGTTCAGATGATGGGCGTTCAACGCGCGTCGATCGCGCGTTACGTTTTTTGATTAGTGTTCATATGGTGCTCGTTTGGCAGGCGTTGAACGCGCTTTCTGTCGCGGCCGTTCCAGTACAGTATCAGTTTGAGTTTTACATTTGTTGAAGATGGATGTAGACACAGTGTAAGCGGTGATTTTATATCGACGGCAAAGACGCGAAAGAAGACGGATATTGGGTTCATCCATTTTTTTCATACAGGCTGACTGAAAGTCATTACATAATTTCGTATCCTAAGTTGAGGCAATTTGAGCCCAAATTTTTCAACTACCTCAGAATGTCAATTGAGTCATTTGATGAGTTACTGGCTCTATTGAGGATAAACTCTGAATAAACACTACTTGTCATGTCCCATATCGCTGGACGTTTTTCTATTTCATCTATAAATATTCCGTATTAAAAGCTTCCTTTTTCATTGCGAACGATTCCTGTCGGACCTTGAAACACGACTAAACGCATCAAAAGCGCGCGTTCATCTGAACAGTTGCATAGAAAACCAGTGATCTTGAAGCGCGCGTTGACTACGGTACGGCGCTAGTGCAGCGTTGAACGCGCGTTGCATAGAACGCGCGTTAGCATGTGTACTCCGAGAACAAAATACATGTAGTTGTAAACGCGCGTTAGCAAAACGCGCGTTGAGCGCTCATCATCTGAACGTAGCCTTACTGTTTCATAAATCCATTGATACATATTATTTGCCAATTAACATTTTCACCAATTAGGTCAGCAATTATCCCTTTCAATTTGAAGAAGGCATTTAGCAAACCCGTTTAACTCTCCCGAATGCAAATGGTCAACGCAACTGCTTCCCTATAATTGTGACATTGAAAAACTTAAAAGTCGTGACACACCAAAGCCTTCCAACACTCATCACGCACCACCACACGCCCAGCCTATCAATCGACCAGCAATCCTGATCACGAAGGCCGCGAGATAAAGAAACAATTGATCACATGTCACCCAGAAATGGCATTCTCAATGTCACTACAGGAAAACAAATGCACCGTTTGCTCGACGCAGCCTCCTATTGCTTCTCGATATGGAATTATGAATCACGCCGGTTTAAACGGGTCATGTACGAGGTCGGAGCATATTTGGCAATACCCCTTTTTTCTGTTTGAGGCCTGTTTTGTTTCGCGTTGGAAGCACCGCGCAAAAAAAAGAAGACGATCGGTTGGGCCTACGTGATCGTTATGTTACTTTATTATTTTTTTAGATGATTTATGAGAGGATGGTAGGTAATGTTGGTAGATTAGATTAGGTTTATGCCTGAGGATAAATTGGAGTATTTGGAGAGGCGAATTTGATGGGAGTAAGAAGAATATGGAGGAGTTTTATTGCTCGAGATAATTTGATTTTTGTTGTTCTCTCACACCTCCTTGGTGTACCGATATTGTATTTTATTATTTCCAGGAAACAATATACCAGTGAATATCATGTGGAGGTAACAGGAGTTATCATCAATAAAAAATTATATTGGTGTGTGGCTTGGATTGTTTTGAAAGCTAAGTAGTCTAAGATTCGGTAAAAGGAATATATACCCTCATCTGTTTCGTATCAGTGATCAGAAATAAATGATAGATAACATTTATATCGACCCATTCCACATGGGTTGCCTAATTAAATTTGGAGCGGATGATGTTAAATTCTTAAAAATTTAACTGAAATTTTTCAGTATATTTTCTCATCTGCTATTTGAAAAAATCGTCAACCAGTTAAAAGAGTAAACTCTACAGAAGTAAAAAAGTAATGGTTGCCTGCTTTTTTCTGGGTACCACTGTAGGGTTGCCAGGTTTGAATCGTATTAAGTGTCAAATGAAACCTTATTTTATTCTAAATCCGACTGTATAGGGTTGCCTCATTTAAAAGTGGATTCAGTACAGGGTTGCCTCAATTTTAGATGGAGATTTTAGACAGGAGCCACGGTGACAGATATGAGTTGCTATGTTTCAGACAATGATAAAAAGAATTCCTATTGATGAAGATTTCTCTCATTATACAGGGTGGCCCATCGGAATGTCCATTAGAAATTCATGGAGAAAACATAATTCGAATACTTCTAAATTTTGTGTGAAGATAGGAAGGAAATAAGACCTTCATTTAAGATATATTATTAAATTTCAGTGACTTCCGGTTGCCCGGAAATGGTATCAAATATCTTTTTTCTAATGGATGAATGTTTCGGATAGATCTTGAAATAACTTCAGCCGTTTTCGAGTTATTTTGTTTTATCATGCTCGTATAGCTAACAGTTATTCCTGAATATCTTGAAACTAGTGCATTGTAGATATAAAGAACCCTTATTAGATTCCACTTATTTTTTCCTCTCAAATCGTTATTTGAATGAAAAAATACTGTTTCCATTTGAAAAAAGCTAAAAAAAAATTCTAATGGGCATTCCCGGTGGGACACCCTGCATAATGAGAGAAATCTTTTTCTATAGTTCGTTCACGAAAGTTTGAGAGCATTGTAGACGTTTTTTTATTCATCTGAAGTTGGCAGTAATTGCTATCTCAAGGTAAAATAAAATCAACGTTGCCGAATGTACCTGGCCATGTCCGACGACATTGCTAGTTATCAGAGAACTCTATGCAATATTGACAACATTGCATATCAATCTGACAAGCAAATGAACAAAATAACCTAAAATTTTGGTATACACTGTGGAATATGCCAAATTTCTATGGCCAACCGACGGCTCAATCTTTCGTGAACGGACTATATTAATTTTGTTTCATTATTGTCTGAAACATGAGTTGATCGCGCAACTCATATCTGTCACCGCATCTGGAATGTGTCGATATAAATGATATTTATCATTTATTTCTCATCACTAATGAATAAGGCTACGTTCAGATGATGAGCGCTCAACGCGCGTTTTGCTAACGCGCGTTACAACTAAGTACATGTATTTTGAACGCCCATCATCTGAACGTTCAGAAACCGCGCGTTGAGCGCTCATCATCTGAACGTACCCTAACAGATGAGGTATATATTTCTTATACCGGATCTCATACTACAGCGAAAGAAAATACTTTTTAGATGGCTGCTGAAGCAGCCAAATATTTTTTCAGTTACAAGTTCAAATTAAATGAGTTTGATCTACGAGTCGTCAAGTAAAGGGTGACAATATACGAGTGCCTTGAAAAAAAAATGGTTCCATCCAAAATTTCTCATCAAATCAGTATAATTATAAACGCAGGGACTAAAGTGGCACTGTTAATCCAGTCTTCAGTTCGGGCTATGATTCGCCGAAGGACTGAAAAAACTTTGGTCCCGTGATTCATTTCATTCATTTTGGAAGGCTACGTTAAAAATTCGACTCAGAGATAGAAGTGGCAGACTAGATTTTTGCCAGTACCGTAGTACCGGAAAATCGATCCGACCCATATGATCGTTATGTTACTTTATTATTTTTTTAGTTGAATTATAAGAGGATAGTAGGTTATGTTCAGAGATAAGATTAGGTTTATGGGTGTTAAACAAAGCCTGAGGATAAATTGGAGTATTTGGAGAGGCGATTCTGATGGGAGTATGAAGAATATGGAGGAGTTTTATTGCTCAATATTATTTGTATTCTGTTGTTCTTTCACACCTCCTTGTTGTACCGATATCGTGTTTCATTTTTGCCAGGAAATAGGTTCATTATACCATTGAATTTGATGTGAAGGTAACTGAAGTGATCCATAACAAAAGGTTCTATTGGTGTATTGATTAGATTGTTTTAAATCTCAGTGAAAGAAAGTACTTCTTAGATGGCTGCTGAAGCTGTGCAATACTTCCTTCAGTTACAGGTCAAATTAATTAAGTTTGATCTACGAGTCGTCATGTAAAGGGTGGCAACGTGCCTTGACAAAATATGATTCCATCTATTTCTCATTAAAACTATAGTATATAATAAACTCAGGGACTAAAGTGGCACTATTAATTCAGCCTTCAGTTCGGGCTATGAGTCGCTGAGGGACTGAAAAAACTTTGGTCCTGTGGTTTATTTTATTCATTCTGAAAGGCTACGTTGAAAATTCACAGACCCAGAAAAAGAGTGTCAGATAAGATTTTTGCCAGTAATAATAAGATGGTAGGTAATGTTCAGAGATTAGGTTAGGTTTATGAGTGGTACCTAGAGCCTGAGGATAAATTGGAGTATCTAGACAGGCGATTTTGATGGAAGTATGAAGAATATGGAGAAGTTTTATTGCTCGAGATAATTTGGATTTTGTTTCTCTTTCACACCTC
The DNA here is from genome assembly GCA_013421045.1 of Propylea japonica. Classification (NCBI taxonomy): domain Eukaryota; kingdom Metazoa; phylum Arthropoda; class Insecta; order Coleoptera; family Coccinellidae; genus Propylea; species Propylea japonica. Next base: position 79,068,506 of record CM024241.1, read on the forward strand.
CTTGGTGTACCGATATTGTGTTTATTGTTGCCAGGAAATAAGTTCATTATACCATTGAATTTGATAAGGAGTTAACTGAAGTGATTATTAACATAAGGTTCTATTGTGTTTTGCTTGGATTGTTTAAAACCTCAGCGAGAGAAAGTACTTTTCAGACGGCTGCCGAAGCTGCCAAATACTTTTTTCAGTTATGAGTAAATTGAATGAGTTTGATCTACGAGTCGTCATGTAAGGGTGACAATGTACAAGTGCCTTAACAGAAAATGATTCCATCCAAAATCTCACATTTAAATTTTAGTAGTAGTAGTAGATTCGCGCAAAAAAAAGAGTCCTATGGATTATATGAGGCGTCAATGATGCAAAATACTGTTTGAATGATCTCCTTGACCGAAAAGATACAGGGTCTCTATAAATGATTGTAACAGCGCAGTTGGCTTTGGATTACAGAATACCAATCTCTAACCAATCAGAGCATAGGATGATCACAGAATTCTGTGGTTTGCATTATCCAAAGCCAACTGCGCTGTTACAAACATTTATAGAGACCCTGTATAAGGCAAGTATGATTTTCTTCATTTTATTAACCGCTATATTACAGAGATATGAATATGTATGAATTCGTTTTATAAAGAAGGTACGATTCACCAACATCTTAGTATTAAATATTTATAAAGGAAGATATCTGATTAAAAAATATTGTTCCACTACCGATATTCCCAGGTATCAAAACTCCTACTTATGATTTATTACGATCAGTCCTTTTATTATTCAATAAATCTCAATGACAAAGAAAAAAGTCATGCTTGTAGAACTAAAGGAGGTTGTCTCAAATTAACTTCAATAAATTCCAATTGAAAAAACCTGTATGAAGACAACTTTGTTTTGACAGGGTGTAAAATTTTCTCAATTTTGAACGTGAAAGAAGCTTAGTTACATAAATCATGCAACAAATACATGAATTTTAACATACATATTGATCTCACGAATATATCCGATAATTTTTACTTTCTCAATTAATAGTAATATGTTTTTTTTCCAATTCTCAATCGAAGATTGTAAAGTCTACCCCACATACTTTTCGGAGAATTGTGAAACGAGTTTTTCGACATGTCTTTCTTTTCATCAACAACTCAATTGAATGAGTTAGCGCTAACATAAATTTCTTGTTGGACTTATCATGTTTCTGAAATCTCTAAGATTATAAATGAATGAGATAGCGAAGTGTTTCTTTTCATTAGAAGATCAATTGAAATTAGCATTTCCAAAAACAAGTTTGAAATTTTTATTGAAAAGTAAAAACTGGGGCATATTGCACCAAAATACTTTTCAACTTTTCACTTTGCACTTTGCATTCTGAAACATTTCAAAAATGAAAATTAGTTATGTTGTACAATATTTCTCCCAACATTTAGTTTCTGAGGAGTACTTTCCACTATGCACTTGACTTTCCACTTTGTATTTTTCGATTTTGAATGCGTTTGGTGCAACTTAATTCATTTGAAAAGTGAAAAGTGCAAAGTGATAAGTTGCAAAGTATTTGGTGCAATAGGCCCCTGGTCTGTCAACCGGTACTGTTCATGCAAAATAAAATTATAGAGACAAACCATAGAATATGGCGCAGCAATCCATGTATCGCAGTTACTGTCTGTGAAGTTGTCAGCAAATCTGATCGACCATTTTTGTGAAGTCTTGTAGACATTCTCTTAAGGCACTTAAAACTTTCTTTCTTCCACTTCCTCCGCCGCTGCGTCAAAGAGGACTTGCCAGCCATTAGGCGATTTCTCAGCAAAAGAGCAATTTCATATAAAACATGTTCCGTTCTGTGGTCACAGTCGGAATGCTGAAATGCCCATCATAAATTACTAGATTTTATGGATAATTGAAAAATGGTTTGATTTATGGATCGTAAGCACGTGAGAATTTTATTTGTAATTTGTATCTCGTAAGATCGGCGAGCGATGCCGTGGTCGACGACTACGGGGCGTTACATGTGGATTCACATGTTCCTCGTCTCCGAAAGCCCTCAGTTCCACATTTAATTGAATAAAACGTGTAGTTTATCACCTGGGATTTGTTAACAACGTTGAAGTTTATGAATGGAAGCGAGAGCTGGTCTGAATGAAGACCCCAAAGAGCTCTTGTGGGGACTGCACTCACACACACATCAGTAATAAAATATCGGGTGTGTGAACTCGTAAGAGGTTTGTTGTGTTCACTTTTAATGGTCGCTGTAAAAAAGTGAGATACAATACTTACAGTACAATTTTTTTTAAATAAAGATAACACAGCCGTCTGGTGACGACACCTAAGCCGCGCAGGACTGGGTAACGTGAACAAAACATTTAAAAAGCAATTGCAAAAAGCTAAAAGCAAAAAGTTTTCAAGAAATGATAATCAGCAACATCCGGATAAAACAAAATGAAGTGTAAAGCAGGAACCAAAGGAAAATAAGAACCAGCAGAAGTCTTAAATGAGTCATTGAAAGTTAGAGAATTCTTCATAACAAACAACTATCTACTATTTCTTGCGTTTGGTACCTGTTAAGATATCACGTTGATATGTCCAATATAAAGCAAAAAACTTTGACTCTGTTTGTCTGAAGAAAATATATAACGAAAGGATTGATGGTAACTGCCAGAGATGAAGTATGAATAACATCAATTGAGCAAAGACTAATATTCGTCTATAAAATAAACGAACATTGAACTCCTCCTGTGCTCTTCATGCATATCGTCCAAAGAATCTGCATGGAGGTTATGTCATTCAGAGAATCTGCAGACCGCTGTTTCTAGCTTTTGGTTGTCATCAGTGCAGAGAAAACTTGAATGATAAAAGGTACTCGAGGGTGGGATTTTACATGTGGACTCACATATTCCTCGCATCCAAAGGCCCTCAGTTCCACATTTAATTGAATAAAACGTGTAGTTTATCACCTGGGATTTGTTAACAACGTTGAAGTTTATGAATGGAAGCGAGAGCTGGTCTGAATGAAGACCCCAAAGAGCTCTTGTGGGGACTGCACTCACATACACATCGGTAATAAAATATCGGGTGTGTGAACTCGTAAGAGGTTTGCTGTGTTCACTTTTATTGGTCGCTGTAAAAAAGTGAGATACAATACTTACAGTAGAAATTTTTTTTAATAAAGATAACACAGCCGTCTGGTCAAGACACCTAAGCCACGCAGGACTGGGTGATTAGTTAGTTAGTTAAAAAAGTGATTACAGTTCACTGCGACCTCAAGGTCTATTGTGATTCTTTACAGAGCTGTTCTGAGCACACACTTTACAGCTCACTTTTCAGTTCCAGAGATCTGATATAATCCAAAATCTGTGAAGGCTTCAACGAGGGTGGTTCCTTACTCTTACAAGTTTCTCGCGCCCAAGGCATTCTCTCTTTAGGCTCGCAATGCCTAATCATTCCGTGACTAGGTGGATGGCGGTTTCTTTCTCCTCACCACAGAACCTACACTCGTCAGTGTCCGATAATCCCATCCTCAACAGTATTCGTTTCTTTCTAGAATCTAGATATATTTTGGATCTTGCTGTTTAAAAGTTCCGGAGGAACTTAGTGGAATGATCCATCTCTGGGAGATTCCGCCAGAGTTTTTCCCTCTCGGCTTTCTCCTTCTCCAGAAACTCATTCTTATGGGTACATTTACCTATACCACAGAAGGATTCTGGGTCAATGAGTGTAAGTCGTGCGCCCTCTTTGGCAAGTGTATTTTGGCATCTTCGTTTTCTTTGATTTCCGAGTGACCGAAAACCCATTGCAAAAAGCAAAGTTTGTGAGGAATGATGATAATCAGCAATATTCAAATGAAATACAATAAAGGAAAAGCAGGAACCGAAGAAAAAGTGGAACCAGCAAAATTCTAAAATGATTCAGTGGAAAGAGAATTCTCCATAACAAACAACTTTTTACTATTTCTTGCGTTTGGTCTCTGTTAAGATATCACAGGAATAGGTCGAATGCAAAGCGAAAAACTTTGGCTCTGGACGTCTAAGTAAAATATATAACGGAAGGATTTCATAGTTACTGCCAAAGATGTATGAATAACAATAATTGAGCAGAAAATAATATTCGTCCATGAAATAAACAGTGAACTCCTGAGCTCTTCGTGCATGTCGTCCAAAGAGTCTGCATGGAGGTTATGTCATTCAGAGAATCTGCAGACCGCTGTTTCTGGCTTTTGGCCGTCATCAGTGCAGAGAAAACTCGAATGACAAAAGGTGCAGTAGGATCGGGTTTTACATGTGAACTCACATGTTCCTAACATCCGAAAGCCCTCAGTTCCACATTCAATTGAATAAAACGCGTAGTTTATCACCTGAGATTTGTTAACAACGTTGAAGTTTATTAATGGAAGCGAGAGCTGGCTTCAATGAAGACCCCGAAGAGATTGGCGCGCTTGTGGATATTGCAGAAACATTGGCAATAAAATATTGGGTGTGTGAACTCGTAAAGGGTTTGTCGTGTTAACCTTCGTTTGACAACTTTCGTTAAAATTTCTGGTCGTTGTAAAAAGTCACATACAATACAATACAATTTATACAGGATTAAAGATAACACAGTCGTCTGGCAATACACCTAAGCCGCGAAGGACTTGTGATTTGCAACTTGAACCAATCTTTTATAAAATCAAAAAAAAAAATTCATCACCTAGAATTTGTTAACAATGTCGAAGTTTATGAATGGAAGTGAGAGCTGGTATGAATGAAGATTCCAAAGAGATTGGCGCTCTTGTGAGGACTGCAGTAACACATCGGCAATAAAATATCGGGTGTGCGAACTCGTAAAAGGTTTGTTGTGTTAACCTTCGTTTGATAACTTTCTTTCAAATTGATGGTCGTTGTAAAAAGTGAGATACAATAATATACAATTTATTCAGTAATAGGTACAGATAACACAAACACCTAAGCCGGGTAAGGCTTGTAATGTGTAGCTCAAACCACTGAAAGACAGTAACAATAATTAAGAAAAATAATATCATCAACATTCCAACGAATAACAATAGATATAAAATCAAGAACCAGAGAAAAAGTGGAACGAGCAGATGTCTAGAAGAATTTGTCAAAAGTTCCTTTTTTGCGTCTGGTCTGAGTTGATATAGGTATCACGCAATTTTTTTTACTTGTTTTATATAGTTTATTTTATGCAAATTTACAAATTACTCTACACTGGGTAATAAGTAAATATTTTAAAAGATTCATGTTTGAGGCAGCTGCCGTCGAGAGACGGCTCTCTGGTTATCATATACATAAATCATCTGGTCAGGTCCTTTTTAATCTTCGTATATTGATGTTGTTAAACATTTCATTTAGGAGAGTGTTCTCATGGTTTTTACTGCGACTCTCTTACTTGGTTGAGTGATCCTTGATGACATCATTTATATATCGTTCTTCCAGATCATCATGGAGTGTTTGGTTTGACACATACCAGGGAGCGTTGGCTATCACCCGTAAGGTTTTCGATTGGAATGTTTGTAAAATTTTTGTGTTTGATATCTTGCTGCAACCCCAAAGTTCTATTCCATATTTCCAAACTGGTCTGAGTGTTCTTATATATGGTAGTTTTATTTCTCAAGGATAGTGGTAAGTTCCGTTTCAGCAAGTGTAATCCTTGTTATTTGACTTCTGACTTCTGAAAGTGATGTTAGAAGACCTTGATCTTCCATTTTACGAGGCACTTTTCTAGTAATTTCAGATGTATCTGCAGATTTTTTTATGCTTCTTTTGGGTCAGTATCTGAGGACATGGCTGTATCATCTGCAAATGTTGCTATCAAGGTGCTATCAGTTTGCGGAATGTCTGCGGTAAATATTAAATACAGAAGTGAGCCCAGTACACTACCTTGCGGGACTCCTATTTGGATGGGGTGGTAATTGGAGTAGGTGTTGTCCACTTTGACCTGAAAGTATCTATCACTCATGTATGACTCTGGAAGAAAATATAATTGATCCGTCATGTGCTTTTCAATTCTGTATAAGAGTTTTGGGTGCCATCAAATGCCTGTCGATATCAAGAAATACGGAAGTGCCCATTTTCTTCTTTGCTGAATGGTGGAATGCTGCTGCCTAAATCCGAACTGGTGATCAGGGTAACACGCAATTGAGTAGATTGCTTATTAATAAGATTTTTTAACTGGTCCGAAATGTAGGTATCTATTTGATTGAAATATAGAAATTTTCATAAGGAAATGAATTGGTATTAATTTACAATATTTTGTGAGTGAAATTAAATGACATTCTCTTCATAATTGCTTATATATTTACTGCCTATATGCTGAGAAATAAGATACTGTACCGCTGTAAATATTTTGTGTTTGTGGCGCCCCATGGGGAACAGAGCGAGAAGCTTTGACTTCATGTGTTCATTTCGACAGGTTTCTATACATTTACTTTTCGATTATTATTTTCCCTGGCATGAAAAAATGCAGATTGATTGAAGTTTTTGAGTTGGAAAGTGTATGCTGGTATTATATTAATACACTCACCAATATCTTGGATGCATGCAGACGCCAGATCAAATACTGACTCAATTTTATAAGGAATCGACTGTTCTTCAATTGATTGAAATTCGAAAAGAGAAAAAACCTAGAAATTGGCCCGTTTGAATAATTCTGATTTGAAGAAGAAATTACTTTCGCTCGACCACAAAGATGCTATTGCAGATATTTTCATAAAAGATTTTTTAAAGGCGAAAAACTATGCTCTGGGCAAAGTAGAGTCAGGAGATCATTGTCAAAGAATTAATTATAATTAAAAAAATAATATATATTTGGGAAGAAGCAGTGTGCCAACATTTAACCTCCGAAAATGTTCAATGCGATACCCATACAGAAACGATACTGGTAAAAATGCAAAAAAAATTGTGGATACATCAGAAGATGTTCCCTGATGAAGTGAGCCCGCTGTACCAAATTTTATTGAAATAATCTCAATAACATCATTGTGGTAGAAGTTCAGCGAACCTTACCACCCTGTATCTGAAAAGCAAAAACGTTTTTTTATATATTCTATGACATTTTTTAAATGCCTTTCGAATAGCTCCTTTCAATATAAGCATCAATGAACACCCTGTAGAGATACATACAAGGGACACGGTCCTCATCTGACGTGATACCCTCTTATAACTCAGATATCGCAGGCAAGATCCGATGCTGGTTAATTTAATATACTTTGAACTAAATCAGCCATCTGATATTCTAGCGGAAATAGTTAGTCACTATACACCGGGAACTGCAGACCAACATGCATTCTGAATTCCACCCATCGGCCAAGGTTCGCTCACAACAACACAACTGGTCTCTTGACTTGCTTGGAAAAATCTATCTCACTCACAGATGTCCATTGAGACTGATTTGGTGGTATGATTTTTGAGCGCTCGTTCTACTTAAAAGAGTGGAAAATCGTTTTGCCCAAATGTCTTTAATTTTCGAATTTCGAGCCGAAAATGGTATCAAACGATAGGGTTAGACTCCCTGATGACGAATTCGTGGTCATTCAATTCCGTCCGTGGGGAACTTTCGAAGGGATTGTCCTAAAGACTTGAAATTTTCTGGATGAGTTTGGGTCACAAATGGCTCGGTTAAGTTTATTAACCAGCCGAATCGTACAGGGTGTTCTATAAAATATAAAATAATATAATTTTTGTTTCTCAATATCTCAGAATGAAATGTTACGGCCAAATGCAAGATGCTCAACACAAAAACAAAACAAAACAAATCTGAATGAAAATTTGCGGACACATTCAAGATGTTTCTAATAAGCCTCATGCGAAATTGACCATAGTGTGAACAGAACCATGGAAAATTCAATTGGAATATTGAAAAGAAGAAACTTCATATTTCCATAAAAAGATATTCGATTCGAGTGAAATTTATTTGGTGAATGGAGATCGATATACCGAATGTTCGTTCAAAATTTCGTGGTCATAGTGTTAACAAAACCATAAAAAATTTACTTGGAATATGGAAAGGCAAAATCTTTATATTTCCATTACAGGATATCCGATACGAGTGAATTTTTTTTTAGTTATGTAAACTATCATACTGAACTTTCATGCGAAATTTTGTGGCCATAGTGTTGACAGAATCATGGAAAATTCAATTGGAATATCGAAAAATGAATTTTTATATTTCCATAATAAAATATCCGATTTAGGTGAAACTCATTTTGTGAATGAAAACTGATATAGGTACTGAATGTTCATGCAGAATTTCAAGATGGTCATCAGAACCATTGAATTTAATTTTTTAATTTATATTTTTAACATATTTCATTTCCTGAATAGTTTCCAGAATATAATTCTGATTGTGTTGAGAATCTGTACCGGGTTTTTCACTATAATTTGACCCCCCCTTTAACTTTGTTACTAAAGGAGATACAAAAAAATGTTTTCTATAAAAGTTTTATGAAATCAACTGAGGTTTTTGGATATTAGTCCAGAAACTTAAATATATACAGGGTGGCTAACATATTGATGGCAACTTCATTTTTTCAGATGGAACACCCTGTATATTTCTCCATGTTTGGCTAGCTCTTTTTCCTCTGATTTTGAATATGTAACATATGTTGGTCTATTTCTTATTCTGAGAACCACAGAGTTTCAAATTTTAAGAACTACCTGCCAAGAATCATTTTACAAGTGGCAGAGTGCGTTTACTGAAAATGCTCATTTCTGGAGTTATAATAACGTCAATGGGAAGATATACAGGGTGAACAACATTGAATGCAACTTTATTTTTTCAAATGGGACACCCTGTCCTGTATATTCTTCCTTTTTTTGATAGGCTATTTCCTCCTGATCTCGAATATGAATGCGTATGTGGACGTGTCTCTTTAATTTTGAATACGTATGTGGACGTGTCTCTTTAATTTTCAGAGTTTCAAAGTTTTGAAATGTTGACACCGAATAAAAAAATATGTGAAATACCTACGAAACTCTTTATGTCCAAACAATCTACTTAAAAGTATTATTTTAGAATGAATACTTAAAAATTAGTTAACCAATGAAAAATGATAAACTATGGTAGTATGGCAAGAATGACATCAACTAAAGAAATTGCTCGAAATGACCACCTTCATTCAATACACATAGTTCATATAGTTGTTTCAAGTTGTTCAGGCTATTTTGATAGCATTATTATGGCTCTGATTAAAGTCAGAAATTAAAGCTTCAAAATTTGTTTCTAATCATTACACAATATTATCATTATTCTTTGTGCGTTGACGGGATTAGCTCCGAATTATGGGTTTAATATTGGTTGATTTTATATCATTAATATTATTCTCCGCTTTCATTGATTCAGGAAGTGCTATAAAAACGTGTCCAACGGTATTAAATCGGGACTATTTGGTGGCCATAAAATGGGTGTGCTATTACCAATCCAAAGATCAAATTGGCCACTTTAATATTCACGAGCTTCCAAAACGCTATGCCAGATGGTTAGTGAAATTTGAAACTCTGTGGTGCTCAGAATAAGAAAGATAGACCAACATATGTTACATATTGGAATAAGGGAAAAAAGAGCTAACCAAATATGGAAAAATATAAAGGGTGTTCCATTTGAAAAAATGAACTAAACCAATCGAAATGAAATATTGCGGCCATATGCAAAATGCTCATGATAAACCTAGTGCAAAATTTTGAGGCCAAATTGTTAACAGAATCGAAGAAAATTCAATTGAAATATTGAAAAGAAGAATCATTATATTTCCATAATGAGATATCCGGTTTTGATAGTGTAAACAGAACCGTAGGAAATTCAATTGGAATACTGAAAAGAAGAAACTTCATATTCCCATGATATCCGATTCGAGTGAAATTTATTTTGTAAAAGAAGATTGATATACCTGAACGTTCAAGCAAAATTTCAAGAAGATCACATCATCTGAACCATAAAAAAATCGAATAGAATATTGAAAAAATTAATCTCTACATTTTTATAACAAGACTAGCGGACCCAACAGACGTTGTTCTGCATACACAAAAATTCATTCAATTCGATCCAGCCGTTTAATTGCAGAATAGATGAATAACCTAGATAACGACTACAGCGCCATCTGTTGATCTGATTTGTGATCATAAACATGCGGGCATCAGGCAATCCAAAATAGATTCATACATCATAGATTTAAAATTTGTGAAATATGGCATGAGTGAAAAATTGTTGTATAATGTGTTAGTTCATACGTTATTTCTGATTAAAATTTTAAATTTTCGATTCACTCGATGTAACTCCACTTTTTGTCCGAATGTCAAAATCATTATAACCTATAAATATGTATTCTATGACTGCTTGATTGGTCGTAAGAAAAAAGAAAGCCTTTTATTTTTTTCTGAACAATTTTTTGAAATATTTTGTTGTCTAAACCTTGCCCTAGCAATTATGAAAACAACAAAAAAGAATTATCCAATTTGGTGCAGCCGTTTGAAAGATATTGCATGTTGACGGTGACCATAGATCCTGTTTTATTAATATAGATATCTGATTCGAGTTAAATTCATTTTGTGTATGAAAATTGATATAATATATCATATTTGATGTAATATATGATAATGTTCATAGGATTTTTTTTATTGTCAGGTTTCTACTCTCAGTTTTTGAAAATTTTCCAGAAAATTATACCTATCGTGCTGGGGTTTTGCATTTATACATTTAATATTCATCTCAAGTCCAATTCAAAATTTTGAGGTAAAAGAGATTGCTTGATTTTTTTAGTTGAATTTATGTGTGAATTCGTGTAATAGCAGAAAAACCTCAAATATTTATATCTGAGGTTCAAATCGGAGAGGAGCATCAATGGTCTAAATTTCCATCTACATTTCTTCATGAATTATTTGCAATTATTAGTCTGAAGAACGCGAGTGCACCATTCCATTCTCTTTCATTCTATTCGTGATATGAAGGTATTACGAGGAAGAAAAATCAGAATCATATAATTGATAATTCCAATAAATTTTTACGCATGGAAATTAGAAACCTTTTTGCGCAATTTTCAACACTAGAATCCGGTTGAATCCTTATACCTACATGTATTTACATGTTTGATAGCAGCACAAAAATTGGAAACCGTTCAAAAAACAATTTTAGTTTTAGCTTCCAAAAGTTTCGTCAATGTACTGAAGAAAGAAAATGAAATGAATCTCTTCTTCAATGACTTCCAAAGATGAGACTACTGACCCCAAATCTCGAATATTCTACGACCGTAGTCGAACACAATCATATAAATTGCAATCTTAAAAATGAAAAAAACATGTAGGCTTTATAATATTAATCACAAGGATCACGAAGTGGCAATAAAGTTGTTTACTCCTAAATCAAGCATTATTTTTTTCATTTTAATAACCGCTATATCACAGAGATATGAATATGATTTTATAAGGGGTTATGAAAAAAGGTACAATTCACGAACATCTTTTTATTGAATATTTATAGAGGTAGCAATTTGATAAAAAAATATTGGATCCATACCGATAACCCCAGGTATCAAAACACCTACTGATGATTTATTATGCTTAGTCCCTTTATTATTCAATAAATCTCAATGAAAAAAAGAAGAGTCATGCTTGTAAAACTATAGGAGGTTGTTTCTTATCAAGTTCGTTAAAATTGAATCGAAAAACGTGTTGTTTTTTAGTATAGATCTGTTTTCATAGGGTGTGATTTTTTTTCAGCTTTGAGCTCAAACAAATTAAGCATCAAATACATCTTTCAGATAACGGTTACTCAATAATAAAAATGTGCACAAAGTGTATTAACGTTAAGTCAGGACCAAACCTTGTTTTTTTATTGTACTTATGTAAGCAATACCAGGTTTATGGTTAAGTTCACTTGTAGTTTTAGAACATTGAACAAACTTATTTCAAACAGTGATTGGGTTTGAATATAACGTTATTGAATTCTTGGAAAAATTCTTGAAGATCAGGTCATTGAAGAATATAAAATGAAACTTTCAAGTATAATATATTAAACATTTGAAAGCATAAAAAATATTCAAAATCTTCTCCTATATGAAAATATGTGTAATCAACGAGGAAAACAGTTCCTACGATTTTGGACTGAACTATGAACACGAACCTATTTCATATGAATTCGTGAAGAATTTAACTAGAAATGGTTCATTTCAACACATCATAATATAGAAAAGAACAGAATAACAATAGTTCAATGGGGATTTTTAATAAGACCACTTATAAGCCGAAAAAGCAATCGATTTGAGCAATTACTTCATATTAAGCCGCGTAAACATCTGAGCAAAAGAGCCGAATGAGCACATCGCGCATCGCGCCGAATGAGCATTCAGATGTGGACGGACAAAACGCGCCGAACCGAATGAGCGTTTATGCGGGCAATTTTTCTTTCCGACGCACGAACAGAATGAGCAATATGAGCATGTCGTGTTCGGTGCCGCACAACGGATGTGTCAGTTCAGTGCTTACGAACGTAAACGATGGAAAACTTGGATGTGCTAGTGCCTCTTTCATAATTCTGTACGAGTTGCTAAAGAAAAAGAGACGACGGCGAACTAGATGGTCTTCACAGTTATATCTACTAAGAAGTCGAGGCCGTAGCCTCAGCAGTACTTTTTATTACACGACATTCAAAGTGAGGGCGACGGCAGGCGATTCAAAAATTTTACAAGAATGTCAGAAGCAGATTTTTCATTTCTCCTGAATGAGATTAAAGACAAGATATCCAGACGAGATAGTTCCGAATGGCAATCCCTGCGGAAGAACGTTTAGCGCTAACAATGCGGTTCCTTGCAAGTGGCGATTCATTAACAAGTCTCCAGTATATGTGAAAAATATCCAAACAATTGATATCCAGAATTGTTCCCAATTGCAGAATATTTTTTGTGATTGTTACAAGACCACAGAAGCGAAAGCTCGAAAAATTTATTGGCTTCTGGTGCTGCTTTCCAGTCACGGGGGTGAGTTGCTCTGAGCAGCTCAGAGTTGCACCCGACTGTTGTATATATAATATATATAATATAATATATAATATAATATAATAAATATAAAACAACAGAAACAATAATTAAAGTTGACTACAAAACAAATGAAAACGATACATAATAATATGTATCATAAAATCTATTTTTACTATCCTAACTGAATAACATAACAGTCTCCTTCTGAATTTTGATTGTTTAGAAATAATTTCTAAACTATGGTTCATACACTATACAATGCCACTGCAGTACTTTCACACGCGTTATTATTATTATTATTTCTATTTTTTGTATATATGTAACTCCTATACTCATAATCAAGAAGAATATTAACTGATAGTAACTTGAATTACTCATTCGATTGAATTTCCGTCCTAAAGTTATTGCGTCGAGAAAACATCGGAAAACATTCTCTGGTAGGTACCGAAGTAGAAACCAACTGTTTGGAGTAGTGGAGTAGAAAGTAATCAAAAGGATCTACTCCATTCGGAGTAACTGTGACAACCCGTCTACACTGAGCACGAATTTCCTTTGATGGACCGACAAATTTCGGATCGGCTCCGCGCAACATGAGCGCGCTCATGCTGTGCGTTTTGACCGTCCACTCTGAATGCTCATTCTGCGCGATGTGCTCATTCGGCTGTTTTGCTCAGATGTGTACGCGGCTTTTACCCGTCCACACTGAGCACGAATTTTCTTTGATGGATCGACAAATTGCGGATCGGCTCCGCGCAACATGAGCGCGCTCATGCTGTGCGTTTTGACCGTCCACATCTGAATGCTCATTCTGCGCGATGTGCTCATTCGGCTGTTTTGCTCAGATGTGTACGCGGCTTTATGTGTTTCTTCCATCCCTTGTTCCATTAAAAATAAACTTTTTCTTTCTTATTCTGCTGTTTCCATCTTGTGACTCTCCAGAAGTCAGCACAATATTGTATTTATGTATTCGTTATTTGAAAAAAAGATGTGTTCTGACAACCCTGCTCTGATATGGTTTGTCGAATAAAAATTGTACCTATGTAAGCGCAATAATTAGTCGATTTCAATCAGTCAAACCTGTGAAGTGAAGGTCATCAGAAATTTGTAATCAACATCTCAGGATAACTCTGAAGCAGACAAGCTTTGAGCCACAGAAACTCATTTCGGTGATAAGTTATCGTTTCAATAAGCTCGATCACAACTGCCCCTAAAAGTATTTTTGAATCTGTTTTATTCCTTCCATTCGTGACTCGTGTCAAATCCTTCATTGTGAACGACTGTTCACAGTTGATTGGTATTGACACCATTCATTCTGTCAATCTCTTGCATTTCTGCATCGAAAATGAGATTAGTTATGTTGAACTGTAAGGTCAATCTTGCGCGAGGGTCCTGTATTTTTCGGAGTCTGCAAGCTATCAATTCTCCGAAAATAGCGAATTCATCTCTTTTCATTTCTGGCGTATGTTCTACAAAACTTTCTTCTTCGTTCTTATGGGATGTACGTCTTGGGGATTCGTTCAGGATTATAGGCGCCGGTTGAAGTGTTGGAGGGCGGCAAGTAATCGGGGTGTTCCGGAGGGGGATATCCACAGCCACGTGCTGTTCTTCATTTTCATTCATCATGTACGAATTGTCGTACACATCATTTTGAGAGATGTCGACGGCTTCTCTTTTGACTATTTGTAGGCCATGCTGAAAATATAAGGCATTAAGACGACGCATGCGTAAATGGAGACAATTATGATAGGGTTCGTTCACAAACTTAGCGTAAAGCGGCCTACAGACGATCAACTTAGTTGAAGACTATGTTGTCAACTAGGTTGTAAACCAAATGAAAGTGAAAATAGCGGTTGTCAACCAAGTTGAAAACATCATTTCAGCGGTGGTTTCCGTCGAGTGAACTAGTCGGCTGATTAGGAGAAATTATCGAAACATGGAGAGAGATCTTTCGTTATATTATTATAACGATAAATGCGACAATGTGTGCAGCACAGTTCTTGAATGAAAGAATTTGGACCAAGGATTGGTACCACAATCGGTCTCTCATTTTTTCCATTTCGGTTTAATGAAAGAACTTTTCGAATTTTGAGCCGAAATTGGTCTCCAACGATAGGATTCTGCTCCCTGATGACGAATCCGTGGTCAAATTCAATCCGGTCCGTGGGACCGTCCGGCCATAAACACGATAACTTTCTAAGGAATTGTCCTTGAGACTTGAGATTTTCAGGGCGAGTTTGGTTTCCAAATGCCACAATTAAGTTCGTTAATCAGCCAAAACATACAAGGTGTCCCATAAAATATGACCATTCCGAATTTTTGTTCCTTAATATTTCAGACAAAACGAAACCGATTGGATAGAATTCTCGACCACATGCAAAATGCTCACAGTAAGCCTCATGCGAAGTATTGAAAGAAAGAATCATTATATGTCATAACAAGATATCCAGGAATCGCATCATCTGAAGCATATAGTTCAATTTTCTTTTATTATTGATTTTTACATATTTCATTTTTTAATAATTTCCATAATATAAGTCTGATCATCCTGAGATTTTGCATTCATTTACTAAGCATGAATCTCAAGTACTATACAAAATTTTGAGGTAATAGCATTACTGCTCCACCAATGAATGTTCGCTCAAAGCATCTGCTTAAGGTTTTTTTATATATCTCGGATTTTACTCTCCATAATTCAGGAAGATCTTTCACCCAATCAAATAAATCTACCCAAACTTGAATGTTTGGAATTTTGCTCATATTTTCTAGTTAAATTACTACCTTTCCTCGAATATTTACGACGCATTTTGAATACGCTATGAGATGTTCACTCTACAATGTAGAATTCCAACTGGTGTTGTCAACCTAGTTGATGACTACCATACAGACGCTCCAACATAGTCGTCAACATCGGGCTCCGCCCACCAAATATCAAACCGATTTGATCTCGCATCAACTTAGTCTTCAACCTGGAATATCAACCACCAACCAGCCTACAGACGTTCAACTTGGTCGTCAACATGCCGTGTTTACAACTTAGTCTTCAACTAGGTTGATCGTCTGTAGGCCCCTTAAGAGTATGGCGGAGTATGACGGAGTAAATGCAGTTTGGTCGTCGTTCAGAAACTCTACTCTGATGTTAGGTTAAGTTAGATTAAGCTGAACTTTGTATTATCGGTTACTTTCACCTTTTCACTAACTATTGTTTTACTGTAGACAATTGATATTATGTCTTTTATTATTCAGGGCTCTTCAGATATTTCTAATTATTCATCAGTAGATTCTCAGATACCGTTTGTAACACGTTCACACGCAAAAACATGATTAACCCTGCATATATTGATTGCAAACTATTGATAACAAAATTGGACAGAGAAAATTAAATCAAGATTATAACATTGCTAATGTACTTATACAGTTATACTAGGAACGCCCAAATGGCTACCTGGTACCTACATTTTCATATTATTTTTATCGTATCTAAGAATACCCAACTGTAAATATCGACAGAATTTCGATAGATGTAAAAATAACATTCTTAATGAAATTATAATACATGCCTGTACTCTCATTTTGAAGTATCAAAGTATTTGATTTAGTTAGTTGAGATTATCTCAAATTCTTGGTTAATCGTGTGTGAAATCCGAAATATGCACCCAAAATGAAAAAAACGATGAATAAATTTTCAAATTCGTACAACATTTTCGCCCTACAGTTTCAAAAGTAATGGATATAATGCAAACCTCCATTTATGTTTGAGTATTTACGGGTATTACTGCCAATCCATTGAACTTCTGAATTTTCAGTTTATCGTGAGAAAATAGAGATAGAGTCAAAACGGTTAAAAAACGGAAAACGACGAAAAAAGCTTCAAACTCAAACCAGAATATTTTTCTCGAATGAATGACAAAGAATGCATAACGCTTTGAATGCAAATAACTGTCAGAGTACTCTGCAAAAAAGCAGGGTACCTACATGGAGCTCACTCCGAGAAAGTTCTGAACGATCGAGAGTACATGCTCTGACAGGCTAAAGTGAGTTTCTGAACACTTTGGAGTAAGCAGAGCATGCTCGAAGTAAGTTTGTGAACGCAGCCCTATAAACTTGCCAAAAAGTTATCGGGGGAGTATTTTGTGAAATTACATTTGAGTTCAAACATGAACAAAACACGTATTAACAATACGTGTTTTGGTTACTGACCATAGTAATTTCGAAAGAAATTATACCTTTTGTAGGTATGTTTCAAATCGAGACTGGATACGTTGGGCAGAATTATATTCATTGATAATGAAACTTAAAATAATGAATGATTTGAATAGAACACATTATTATCAACCGAATAACATTTCTTGCAGATCATCAAATTGTTAAGAATACCCACCTCCTGCATCCTCGATATCTCCCTATTTTCTCTGTAAATTTTTCCTGGTATGAGAAACTTCAAGCTGTTATAAGCGAACCATTTTGGATGATAGGTTTCACCATTCATGGAATATTTCTTGTAAAGCTTGTAGCAATGCATGAACTGTGTCTTCAGTACCTTCATTTTCCTCTCTACACTCATCACGTCTGCACTCAAGGCCGTAGCAATTGTTTTCCAAGCCAAAATGCGTTTTCTTTTATCCCGATATGAAGTATTACTAACGTTCCACAAACAGTCCTGAGATTTGTAGAGTTCTATAAGCTTGGCTATTTTGGATCTTGTCCAATATTCTTTGGGACCTTCGTCTTCCATTTCGACTGATTCCTCCTGAAATTGAAGAGAAGAATTAGCTGAATGACAAATTTGTGAACATGGAAATTCGTCTCTTTCTAGAAAGTAAGTTATCAGCGAAGTGAAAACGAGTATTTACGGAGTTAATCAAGAAGTTTCTGGAGAGAGAAGATAAGCAAAAATTCTTCTCTGAGGGAAATGACAAAATTTTGAAGACAATACGCTGATAGAAAATCCATTAGAGCCTTCACATATTGAAATGACTGAAATTCAGCAATTGTTGCTATGCTTGGCTCATAATATACAATCTTGAATTTATGAGATTTTTCTTCCTGAAATATTTTCATTTGATTGGTCATTGAAGAAAATGTCCAGGATTTACCTACTCCTTAGACGTTTTCCTTTGAGAAAGTTCCATTTTGGTTTGCGGCCAAGGTCAGAAAATACGTCCGAAAATAGTTTGAGTAATTTTCGAATTTTGAGCCGAGAATGGTCTCAAACGATAAGGTTCGACTCCCTGATGACGAATTCATGGTCAACTTCAATTTGACCGTTGGGCCGATCGTTCGTCCGGCCGTTAGCACAATAAATCTTCGAAAGAATTGTCCTTGAGACTTGAGATTTTCAGGGTGAGTTCGGTTTCCAATAGCTTCGGTTAAGTTCGTGAACAAGCCTGATCATACAGGGTGTTCCATAAAATAAGGCCATTCAAAATTTTTCTTCCTCAATATTTCAGATAAAACGTAACCAATCCAAATGAAATGTTGCAGTCACAGTCACATACAAAATGCTCATAAAAAGCCTCATGCAACATTCTGGGGCCATAGTGTACACAAAACCAGAGAAAATTCAATTGAAATAGTGAAAATAAGAACTTCATATTTCCATAAAAAGATATTCGATTGAAGTGAAATTGATTTTGTGTATGAAGATTGATATGCTGAATGTTCGTGCAACATTTATGGCCATAGTGTTAACAAGACCATGGAAAATTTAATTGAAATATTGAAAAGAAGAATCTTCATATTTCCATAACAGGATATCCGGTTCGAGTGAAATTTTTTTTGTGAATGGAGACTGATATACTGTATGTTCATGAGAATTTCAATAGGATATAGTATCATCAGAACCATAGAATTAATTTTTTTAAATTATTTATTTCTGAAGAAATGCCAGGATTCAATTCCGATTGTGATGAGATTCTGCATTTATGTATTCGGTATCAATCTCAGGTCCCAAATAAAATTTCGAGGTAATAGTCTTATTGCTTTACCAATGAACGAGCGCTCAAAAGCTCCTGCTCAGGACTTTCAATTTTTTTGGACTCGTTTCTACTCATCTAAAAAACTCTATTTTTCAGACTTATTTCGTAAATTACAATTTTGAACTAGCAGACTTTCAGGGCCCGCCTAGAGTTTTGTCTATAAGTCTAAAGAGCTCTATTTTTCGGATTTCTTAGGTGGATTACTATTTATATTTCATTTATGAATTAGTTGATCATTCGTTCTGAGTATAGGCTATATTTCGAGTTGAATTTTTTTCTCAGATTTGAATATCGAAGAGTCAATTTTTAGAGATGGAAATTAATACAAAGTGGTGAATAGTGGGTCGACAGCATGGTGAATTCGAGCGAATTGACTGCAAATTAAAATTTTTGGAGCAATAACTATCTGAGAAAATGCGAAAGCTTATCATATTTTCTCGTTCCATTATTAATAGGTCCTACTACAAAATTTATTCCTCGAATGTTTGCTGCAACATTTGTTGTGGTACGGAAGACCGATCTTATGAATAGGTATCTTATGTTTTAGAACATATCAATGAAATATGTAATATGAAAATTATCAAATTTCATGGAATAGGGTCCATAATTCAATCAAAAGAAATTTTGTGAATATCTGTTCAATAAGGTTAAAATGCAACCAAATTAGGAATTGAAATGAAAAAATTCAAGTCATCTGAACATAATGAAACATTCTTTTTTGATTCGTGTTTATTCAACTCAGGTATAACATAATGGATCAATGTAGACAATTATTATGGCTCCTTCATCAAGCTCTCAATTATCAAATCAACATTATATACATACCAGTTGAAACCAATATATTCTCCTTAAAGCACGAAAAAATAGAGAATGACGATATTAAAATGTTGAAGAACTATTCGTTCGAATTAGAATATTTTCCAATTTTATTTCCGCAACGTAGAACCGAACTGTCCAACATAACACTGCAATATCGGCAACTAGTTGACCGCAATCGTTCATCTCCGGTATTGTTCGGTAGAGGGCAACTATGTTGAGCCATAATATGGAACTTGTTCTGTTTACATTCTTGTGCAATCCTGACTTGTTGGTTCGGAAACGACGTTGCCAAGTCTAGATAGAACGAATTGATACTTGATGCGCCATCTTTGGGTTACGAAGTGAAAAGCGGCTTATTTCGTCACAGTTCCCTTTTCCAATCGGTACAGCATGGGAAAATCCCAAATTATAAAATAGTGTATGAATATCTTACCTAGTGGAGAATGGACAACCTTTTCCTAACAATTTCATATAAATAATACACCTATGCGAAAGTTTTACAGGTTGAATATAATTCAGCGTCCATTTGCTTGATGATTTTCATTCTTTCCTCATGGCATTAGATGTCGCCCTAACAAAAAAGAAACTGTCAAATATTGCATGTAAAACAGTGGACACAAATTACGTAGAATAACTGAAATGTGTTTTCGTTTATTAGTTAATACGTACTTCATATTAAAATTAATCAAGAAGTTAACGGAAATTAATCATTTAAAAGGCTCGATAGAAAAAGGCGTCCAAATTACAATTATTTATCGACAATTTTCACCACATAAATAAGGATAAATATGTTTGTGAGAGTAAGTTGAACAGCTCACAAACGAATACCTACCTAGTTCCTGAGAAGTCAACTTTAAACTCACCAATGCCTAAGTGGTAAGGAGTTCTTCTAGAGGAAAAAATATTGAGCTGTGTTTTGAGCCTATGAAACTGAAAAGTGAATAAAATGTCAATTGGTCTCGTAGTTGGAAGCAACAACTCCCCAAATCTGATGGAACCAGTGGATGTTGCTATTCAGCGAGCATAGCATACTGGCTTAATAGTTATCACGTACACATGGATGAAGATAAGCAACCTTTACTTTCTTCAGGACAGCTAACTCCATCATTCCTAAATGGTTGAAACAAATAACCGGGACATTGAAGCTCAAAATTCATCAAAATTTCTTGGAATCTACATACATTGATGAGTCTCTGAAATGAGACACATAACAGAGCAGTGCAGTAGCAGGTGGTCCAAACTGAAGGTTGTGTATCAGGCAGTTTTTGAATTTCCACTTTGATATGGCTCTATGTTCTTTGGTACTAGTATCCTCATGAAAAATGGAAATGTTCTACAGAAAAAGGAGCTGCGTACCTACTATTTCAAGGATGAAGTCTTATGCTTTCTGTCGGAGCAAGTTTCGAGAAAGTGGTGTACTTACAGCCACAGCCTTACATCTTCAATAGAGCCTGTTTTATGTTCGAAAATACAACTATTCGAATACCTAAAAGAATGTGAGTGTACACCTACAATACGAGAACAACTCCATTGAAGTATTTAAAAGATCTCTCACACAGGGAGAAAGGACCAGAATATACCTGCATAAGATATCACAGTATGCTTTATTTCCGTTCATGAGATCAGAAAGAAACATGGATAGGAAGTTTTATGTGTTCAAAGTGCTAGTTAAAAACGGACCCTATGGTGTTGACGAATTATTTGAATGGTGTCGCTGATGTGTTGAAACATTACTCTGTGTGTTGTTGCGTACTTTAACTCAATTTTCATTTCAAGATCTAAGTGTTTTTATATTTTTAAATGAAGAAACCAATCATTATTTTTATTTATTGCACTGTATAAATTCCAACTTACCACTGGTGGTGATGCAACATAAACTCTGATTCTTCTGATAATGAAAAGAGGTATCGCCCCGACTATAGAAGAACTTCAACAAAACATTTCCTGAGTATTGTAGGGTTGTTAAGATTGTGATGAAGCAATAGCGTGTTTTGAAGACAGATGAATTCCTTCATCTCTTCGAGTGTTTCAAAAATATAATATATCGGAAGTATTTTGAGTCGCAAGAGTGATATTTGAAGGTACATACTGATGCCACCTGAATTCAGTGGTCACACTGAGACGAATGATTTTATTAAAAATACAGTGAATTCCAAGTATTTTTGAATGTGATGGTAATGAGTGTACGTCACTTGTATCAATCCTAATGATTGATCTCCCCCTGTGATTGGGTTGCGGATATGTTATTACCAAACAGCAAATGATTCTAGGATTGGTTATGGATTCAAGGTGAAACCCCCGTAATGAAGTATATTGATGTAGTTCTCCCACGCTGTATCCAATTTGACTTGATTGAGGACGATTCGCTAATCTGAATTGCCCTAGGTTAATAACGCACTGCGATATATCGCTCTGATGAAAAATGAGAGACAGATGGGAAAATAACAAATTTTGAGCATTAAGTAGAATTCGGCATTCGAAAAAAAACCCATTCATATTTAAGGAGAGGATCGAAAAGCGCCTATTATTCAGATTTTCTGTTCTGCGGAGGGTATAGTGTATCTGAGTATAAAAATAAACGTGCACTTCAAGTGGGATGAACATATTGACTTTTTGATGAAGAAGAACCTCGCTGTCGATTATAAATTGAGATACATTAGACCATCCTTACCAGAGACACACATGCGCATGCTATACCACACACTGTTTGAGACCCATCTTATTTATGGCATCGTTGCTTGGGGTGCGGCAATTACTTGTTATACTAAAAAGCTAGAGCGGTTTCCAAACTCAGTTCCTATTGAAGATGATCTACAAAAAAAAACTTACCCAACCGATGCAATATATGGAGAAACAACGATCCTGGATATCAGGCAACTCTATTTCCTTAAAACTTTTACTATGCAATTCATCAATCAACACGAACTCAGTATGATTGATCACCGTTATGAGACTAGGCAAAGGAATAAGCCCTAATGAGTTTACTTGTGAGTGTTCTGCAGTGATTGTGAACATTTGTTGTTTGTCATTCGGAATACTTTGATTGTTTCTAAATTACTTACCATTTGTTTGTTTTTTGATAGCTCTTGTTGATTGGAACTGTGTTTTTATAAATCCCACGCACAGGTTCCATCCATCTGTGGGATCTTAATTTTAAAAGTTCTACTTCCCTTTGATTTGTACTTGTAATGAGCAAATGAATATTATTATTATCGTTATTTGTGGCTATCGCCGAAAAAGTGTTTATACAAGACTAGATTACCGTCAAGTAGGCATTTATGAAGAAGAGTGCTGTTGTTTGGATTTTTCCATGTTGAATAAAACTATGTCAACTTTTAAAGGTTCTAAAGAGAACTCTAAAGAATTCATTCGAATCCACTGACTGACCAAGTTCATTAGGGTTATGTTCCATGAAGTTTTGATGCACCTTGGTAATCTACAGATTCTTTCATACCTACGTCTGAGTATATACTGAATGGATGATCAATATCTTGCTGATGTACCCCTACCAGGGA
The DNA here is from genome assembly GCA_013421045.1 of Propylea japonica. Classification (NCBI taxonomy): domain Eukaryota; kingdom Metazoa; phylum Arthropoda; class Insecta; order Coleoptera; family Coccinellidae; genus Propylea; species Propylea japonica. Next base: position 79,091,752 of record CM024241.1, read on the forward strand.
ATCTCAATCTCGTATGGGAGTGCAGTCTGTGAATTTTTCAATGTTTTTCATTTACGGTATGAAACTGTTACTTACAAATATACTGGAATCTAGAAATGACAAGAAAACAGAAAACCGTATACCTATGCATAAAAGGAGAAAAATAATGAAGTACGGCTCATCAATTCATTATGGCGAGTTTTTGTTAGGTTGGGAATTAATCATTGCATCTATCGTGTCCTAGAGTGTAAGAAATATTGGTTGGTATATTCGTCAGTATCAAATGAGGTGAAACTAATTTTGAGACTTGGACCAGAATCTGGAGAAATTCTACATCAGATTCAAAAATTGCAACTGATAGAAGATTATGGAAGGTTTCACAAGAAACCATAACCGGAGATGATGAAGAAAACCAAATTAGAAGTACTTGTGTTCAAGTGATCAACCACTTCAAAATAATGAACCGACAACGAAAAACGAAAAAGAACCAAAAAATCGTCAGACTAGATTCAAAATAATAAGGAATAGGTTACTCAAACAAAGGCAACTCTACAGTTATAATGCATAAAGATGAATTAATATACCTAGGACACCGAAAAAGGAATAATCAAAAAATGGTGTTATGCTTGCATGAATAGACGAAATTATTCACCTTTTGTAGCGTTTGAAAAAGTTTCTGTGACATTTATGAGTTAATGTTATTCGAAACAAAAAAAGAAAAATGAGTATCATCATAAACCCCATATATGGTAACTTCGCTAGAGCATTTTCCTAGTTATTACACGCATTATGGATCGTTTACCTATAATAAATTTTGTAACTGATATATGACGAGCATGTCCAAATATATTTGGAAGGAACTAAGAATTAATCTGAGTGGGTAGAATGAGAACACGCAGAAAGAGAAGGCGTAACAACGATTCTTTCTTCTTAATTGAACTCATAAGTTCCTATAATGGGCCGAAATAGTCACGCAACGGACTAATGTGATTGCACCGTTTTATCTGTGGAAAACATCATGGGGGATGTTCCACAGATAATTACTATCTCTTTCAGTGATCAAGAATTCTTTCATGGTATGGTATATCACGTAAAATTGACATTGATGGACATCAAGTAAAACAATGATCAATACCTCTAGTATATTTCAATCAGTTGTATTTTTCTTCGGAGGAATATACTGATATGGTTCAATTTATAGTTATAGGAATTAGAATTATGTGAATAGGTAGGCTGGGAAAAATTAGATGAGTGCTTCCATGGAATGATGAACTAGCAGTGAGAAAAAAATTAATGAAGAAATGTCACGAAAGTTCTTCGCTGGAATCCACCCTGAGAAGAGTCAATATAATTACATCATTACAAAGAGACGAGGTATATGGTTTGGGTCGTGTAATTTTGCATCCAATTAAAATTAAAAATAAATTCACGATAGCGTAACAAATTGGCGCCCAACGTGGGACTGAAATTTCTAGCAATGGAAAATATATTGGAAATAATATATGGAACATTAGAAAGAATAGAAAATTATTCGAAAGCTCTTGTTGAAAAAATGACAAACTTGAAAGAATTGGAGAGAAAAATGAAAACACAATACAGAATATTGCTGAGGGGAACAAACTCGGAAATGAAAAACATAATGAAATGGAATCAGGAGAATTAACAGAAGCAGAAATGGAGAATAGTATTGTTGATCCAGATTGCAGTGTGGTGTTTGTTGAGAGGCCTGTTCCTAGTATAGTACTTTTGTTGGAGAAGAAATGGAATTACTTGAAGTTTCAGAAATTGTTGAGAATCTAGAAATTGTTGATAAAGTTTATGACACACCTAAAAGGAAATCACTATGAGATTATTTATCAGACAATCGACAGCATTCAAAGATTTATGTAGAATTACGCAATGGAAAATTCAACCCAATGAGGGGAATTTCATATTTTAATTATGATTTGGGAACTATGGATATTCTTATATCCAATAGACTAAGAAAAAAAATATTCAAGAGATTAATATTGTATGAAGACCCGCCAAAGAAGTATAAGTATAGCGCAATACCATAGATCTATAATTACTTTGAATACAGAATCACGTGACTTAACAGAAGATCGTACACTTGGCTACATTAGTGAGAGAAAGACATATGCGATCTTATCGAAAAGTAAAGAGATGAAGCAAGATTGTGGGCAACTTGTCAAAATCATATGGAAGATGTCTATGGGCAATACGAAAATATGAAATTTATTTCCATTTGTTAAATTTTGTTCAAAATTTAACGAAATGTCAATAAATTTGACGGGATTTGATACGGTTCAATTTATAGTTATAGGAATTAGAACTATGTGAATAGGTAGGCTGGGAAAAAAATTAGATGGAATGATGAACTAGCAGTGAAAAAAAAATTAATGAAGAAATGTCCCGAAAGTTCTTCGCATTAATCCATCCTGAAAAGAGTAAATATAATATCATTACAAATTAGCATAGGAAATTTGTTGGATCGTGTAATTTGCATCCAATCCAAGTTAAAATAAATTATATATATATTCTTTTGAATTGAGAGCTAACAAATACAATACATGAACAAAAAAGTCCCTAGCTGAGGTAGGTGCAAAAAGGGTGGTACCATACTATTCTGTCGTATGATACCAGAGCACAGGGAAAAACCTCAGTAGAAAAAACCCTGCCTCGCCGTTTTTACAAAATTGAAACTTAAAACTATTCGAATAAATACCTTCAATTTCAGATACAAAATACGTAATTCTTGCTCTGGGCCAGGAGCAGGAGGGTTTTAAACCAGGTCTGGCGTTCCAAGTGATGATTTTCGAATCTACTGTTCTTCTAAGACCGCTACAGGACCCTACTGAAGGGTAATCATCTCCCATAGATTAAATAGTGGTATTTCATCCTAAATATCGAATTTGATTTCGGAATAATAATAAATTATAATTACACGATACCGCAACAATACATATTCGACATCCGTATTTCATAATACTTTTTCGGCCTGATTGAAGCTCTTCATTCTATTTCTGTCTATTGGAATGGGGATTGGGTATAGATTGTAAGCTATATTTTTTTCACTTTTACTCTAGGCGATGATATTTGATGACCTTCAAATTCGTCTTATTCCGTCTTATGTCTGAAATGAATTGAAGACATCAGGGCCGTAGCGAGAGGGGGTCCGATGTCACACATTGTTTGTTTACACCTTTTATTCTGTTAAAAATTCAAACATGAACACTCAGGTAGCAATACAGGATTAGACATCTATTTTCGACAGTGCGTTGTGGAAATGATAATTTGTTTTTAACAATTGAAGTGGCTCATTCCTGTATGTCAATAGTTGCAATTAATTTGTCATGGAGAAATTTCCGATAAATCAACAAAGCGCACTTTTATTTGAGCGGATATATGAATTAGCAAAATAATCGTTATTGGTCTGATGAAAATCCGCAACAGCAAAAAATCATAGTTGGTTGAAATAAGATGAGGCTAGAATTTTTCACAAGAAATGTTCCCCGTCGCTTGATGACATAACATGGCCAGGTAATTCCCCCGATTTGACGACTCCTGATTTTTCTCTGGGGATATCTAAAGGAAAAGTTTCATGAAAGACGTCCCAATGCCATCCAAGAACATAAAATACGTATTTTGTAAGAAATCAATAATATTGGAGCAGAAATGTTGGAATGGGGTATGCCAAATTTCAGATACCGATTGCAAAAATGTACAATCAAGGAAGCCATTTGGAGCATCTCATTCTTAAAAACATAATTGCACACATCAATATTATTATTTTCATCATTTGTTCCGATAAAAGTTTTTTAGCTCTTATAACAGATTTGAAAATAGGTGACAACAAATGCCCAACCCAGTAGGTCAAATTCTCGTGACGCTGCTAGCTCCAACTCGAATAACCTTTCTTTTGTCACGCTCTTGGAAACATTCTCTAGCAGTTGATTTCGCCCGATATAAAATATAATTCAATAGCGACACTTCCGTGAAAGCGACTATTTAAACCCCCAATGTCTTGAGCTTAGACCCCGACGTAATATCCAGCGGATCCAGCCCTACAAAATTGAAAACTCTCATTTCCTCCATTAATGGCCGAAAGGCCGGAACTAATGACTTCTCTGGCTCAGAAAATTTCGCTGGCAGCTCATTCGTCGACAGGAATCACTTTGGCCTTATAGAATATTCAGGAGAGAGAATATACGAGGGGTATGAAGTTTATAATATGAAAAATCGTTTCCGAAACTGTCGACGGAATATTTGAATTTGTTTCGGATCAGTCTATATTTCTTCGATAAGAATAATGGTTTCCTACGTATGAAAGAGTAAACATGAATTTTTATTGGCTCAACTTCTTTTGAATAATTGAAAAGTAGGAAGTTCAGCACATATCTAATACCAAATATTTCTCATAATGGTTACTATTATTATCGACTTGAGCCTATTAGCGTAGAAAGGGTGTGATTTTTCACACCCCCTAGCGATCGGCTATGACACTCCCTACTAAGGGGAACATTCACTCATCCCGGATAGCAAGTATCAGGGGGATTGAGCTCTGAGGTCTTCGGTGTTCTTCTTCTCCTGGGTCCTGGGTTGTTCGTCCTTCGTTGCTTGGTCCTGGATCTCTCGGTTGATGTCGTGGTAGTTGGTTTTGCAATGTTTCCCTCCATGGTTGTTCCTGGTGTCCATCGTGACCTACAAACTTCCTTACCGTTCTAGCAGTACCAAGAAGTACTGCTTTTTGCATTACTTTAAACAGGTTTTCATCCAAATCTAGCTCCTTGAGGTTGGACTTGAGGCTCTTAGGAATAATTCCTGTGGTTGATATGAGAATGGGAATGGTTCTGGTACTAGACATTCCCCACTGCCTTTTAATCTGAAGTTCAAGCTCTCGATATTTCGATATTTTTTCAGCATATTTTTGACGTAGATTGTTGTTGTTCGGGATGGCTACATCTATAAGTATTGCTCTCTTCTCTTTTTCTTCACTAGGATTATATCTGGCCTGTTATTAGCAACTGTTAAATTTGTAAGTACTGTGCGGTCCCAGTATAACCTGTAAAGGTTGTTCTCCAGTATTACTTCAGGCTGATACTTATAATATGGAATTGTTTCGGACTGCAGAATCTTCAGTTGGATGGCGAGTCCTGATGAAGTATTTTACAAAATGCATCATGTCGACTCTTTATTCATTTCCAGCAAACATTTGGCAGCCTCCTGTGATATGTTGGATTGTTTCTGATGTTTGGCATCCGTAGCGTCATCTATCGTCGGTGAGGCTCCTATCCTTCATTATATATTTCTGATAGTTTTTAGTTTGCACTACTTGATCTTGAATGGCAAGGAGGAAACCTTCTGTCTCAGGAAACAATCTTCCAGAAGTCAGCCAGTAGTTCGACGCAGGAATGTCGACATGTTCCTGGGTGACCTCGTTCAGGTGTCTTCCATGTAGGGGCTTTTCTCTCCATCTTTGAATTTTATCACTATCCGTCTGTGTGGTGTTTTCATGAGGATGCTCGCTTAGTAATAGAGGTGTTGAACAATCTGCTTCAATCAGTATCTTATGTAAGTCCGATGTGTTTGCTTTATCTGTAAAATAATTTCTCAAGTTGTTTATTTGTTCAGCTGCCATTTTCTTTATGTCCACAAAGCCTTGTCCGCCTTGAGTTCTTGGAATTGTTGTTCTTTCAACATGCATTTAGGATGATACTTGTTGGCCTTTGTACATAGTGTTCTCATTTTCCGTTGGAGACGATCGAGATCTGTATTACTCCACTTTACTATTCCGAAAGAGTAGGTGAGAACTGAGCAAGCGTAGGTGTTAACAGCTTTTGTGAGATTTCTGCTGTTCAGTTTCGTTTTCAGAACGCTCCTCATTCTTCTGGTGAACTCTGCTGTTAGTTCGTCCTTCATCACTCGTTGGTCTATCCTTTGACATTGCTATTATTATTATTATTATTATTACAAGGAACTAATGGAGGATTAAGGGTTTAATGGACCTTTAAATTTTAATGGACGTTCCTGCAACTGAGCAGAAGTTTTCAATTCATATTATGAAATGAATCAAACTGGGACCATTTGATAATAGAAGACTTTATCCTAGAAGTGTTTAGAATCCTAAGTCCTAAGACTTTTACCCGTTGAACAATTCAGGTCTTAATTGCACCAGTGTATCCTACGAACTTTAGTTATTACGAAATGCCAAAGCTATTTCCTTATGTCTGAAACACTTTTGTAGTTACATCGGAATATGTAACTGATGATTATATGTAAATGTTACTAATTTGACTATTGTCTCCGTATGGAGAGTCTCCTACACTAATGTCTCAGCTGCTTTCTTCTGAATGTATTGAAGTGTGTACTTGTTGGCTGAACAATACAAGGTATAGTTACGTATGAAGGACCTGTTTCACAATAATTGAAAACTTCTATTCTTCCAATAATGGCTAAGAGGCCGGAACCCAATGACTTCTCTGGCTCAGAAAATTTAGCTGGCAGCTCATTCGTCGACAGGAATCACTTTGGCCTTATAGAATATTCAGGAGTGAGGATATACGAAGGGGTATGAAGTTTATAAAATATGAAAAATCGTGTCCAAAACTGTCGACGGAATATTTGAATTTGTTTCGGATCAGTCCATATTTCTTCGATAAGAAGAGTTTTTATTGGCTCAACTTCTGTTAAATAATTGAAAACGTAGGAAGTTCAGCACATATCTAATACAAAAAAGTTTTCATAATGGTTACCGAATGAAAGTTTTCAATTTATATTATGAAATGAGCCAAACTAGGATGATTTGATATTCAGAAACTTTATCCTAAAAGTTGTTTAGAATCCAAGTCCTAAGACTTTTAACCGTTGAACACTTCAGGTCTTAATTATACCAGTGTACATCAGTTATAACCAAATGCAAAAGCTATTTCCTTATGCCTGGAACACTCTTGTAGTCACATCGAATTTGTTACTATTGAGTATTTGTTGCTTGAATAATAGAAGATATCGCTTCATGTGAAGGACCTGTTTCACAATAATTGAAAACTTCCATTTCTTTCCATTAATGGCCATAAGACCGGAACCTAATGACTTCTCTGGCTCAGAAAATTTCGCTGGCAGCTCATTCGTCGACAGGAATCACTTTGGCCTTATAGAATATTCAGGAGAGAGAATATACGAAGGGGTATGAAGTTTATAAAATATGAAAAATCGTTTCCGAAACTGTCGACGGAATATTTGAATTTGTTTCGGATCAGTCCATATTTCTTCGATAAGAATAATGGTTTCCTACGTATGAAAGAGTAAACATGAATTTTTATTGGCTCAACTTCTTTTGAATAATTGAAAACGTAGGAAGTTCAGCACATATCTAATACCAAATATTTCTCATGATGGTTACCGAATGAAAGTTTTCAATTCATATTATGAAATGAATCAAACTGGGACCATTTGATAATAGTAGACTTTATCCTAGAAGTTGTTTAGAATCCTAAGTCCTAAGACTTCTACCCGTTGAACAATTCAGGTCTTACTTGCTCCAGTGTATCCTACGAACTTTAGTTATTACGAAATGCCAAAGCTATTTCCTTATGTCTGAAACACTTTTGTAGTTACATCGGAATATGTAACTGATGATTATATGTAAATGTCACTAATTTGACTATTGTCTCCGTATGGAGAGTCTCCTACACTACTGTCTCAGCTGCTGTCTTCTGAATGTATTGAAGTGTGTACTTGTTGGCTGAACAATACAAGGTATCTTTACGTATGAAGGACCTGTTTCACAATAATTGAAAACTTCTATTTCTTCCAATAATGGCCAAAAGGCCGGAACCCAATGACTTCTCTGGCTCAGAAAATTTTATCTGGCAGCTCATTCGTCGACAGGAATCACTTTGGCCTTATAGAATATTCAGGAGAGAGAATATACGAAGGAGTATGAAGTTATAAAATATGAAAAATCGTTACCGAAACTGTAGACGGAATATTTGAATTTGTTTCGAATCAGTCCATATTTCTTCGATAAGAATAATGGTTTGGTACATTGGTGAAGTAATTCGTATGAAAGAGTAAACATAAGTTTTTATTGGCTCAACTTCTGTTAAATATTGAAAACGTATAGGAAGTTCGGGACATAGCTGATAAAAAAAAATTCTCATAATGGTTACCGAATGAAAGTTTTCAATTCATATCATGAAATGAATCAAACTAGGATCATTTGATATTCAAAGACTTTATCCTAGAAGTGTTTAGAATCCAAGTCCTAAGACTTTTACCCGTTGAACACTTCAGTTCTTTATTGCACCAGTGTATCCTACAAAATTTAGTTATTAACAAGTGCAAAAGCTATTTCCTTATGATTGTCTGAAACGCTCTTGTAGTTACATCGAAATATGTAATTGGTGATTATATTTGAAGCAAGCATAGCAAATACAAAATAGTTTCTCATAATGGTTACCGAATAAATTTTTCTGATCATATTATGAAATGAAAGGATCATCTTATATTCAAAGACTTTATCCTAGAAGTTGTTAAGAATCAAAGTCCTAAGACTTTTACCCTTTGAACACTTCAGGTTTTAATTGCACCAGTGGACCCTACGAACTTTAGTTATTGCCAAACGCAAAAGCTATTTCTTTATGTCTGTATAACTATCTTGAAGTTACATCGAAATATGTAACTGCTGATTATATGTAATTGTTACTAATTTGATTATTGTCTCCATATGGCAAGTTTTACACCAAATTCTCAACTGCCTTCTTCTGAATGTATTGAAATATAATTTTGTTGCATAAACAATACAGGGTATCGCTACGTATGAAGGGCCTGTTTCACAATAATTGTAAACTTCAATTTCTTTCATTAATGGCCGGAAACTAATGACTTCTTTGGATCAGAAAATTTTGCTAGCAGCTCATTCGTTTGATGATATGAAATTAAAATGAAGGAAAACATTTTGTTTCATATAATTAATGTTTTGATATGAATCAATTATCTGACAGTAGATATTGAATCGTAAGATCTTCACAATAAGCGAAATATACTTGTGAAAATTACGTTCGACTATCAATAGGTATTTAATCAACTAGGTTATTGAAGACAGCGACTAATGGTCAAGATATTTTAACGCGTAAGCAGAGCGAACGCGTTAATAGTTCGAGACCATTAGTTGCTCAATCAACAACCGAGTTGATTACAATATTTTTCCGACTATCTCAATATGAATTGTGTATGAATTATTGATTGATATACATTCTCATTCTGCACAAGACTTACATTTGACATAATGAAATGAGTCATTATTCCTCAATTTCGTACACATTAAAATCACCTTTTATTTCGAGGTCGGCGGAAAACTAATCTTCTGAATATTTCGTGGGCAGCCTTTACTATTTGAACTCCCCTCAATTCAATATTCAATATAACTGACAAAAATAAGGTATATAACTACGAAATTCACTCAAAACTACATCAAAATCTGATATATTTCTTATTATTCCTCAACGTATTCTCCCCTGATTCATCCAAGCACTGTAGCTCTTAGTCCGGTAATCTCATTCAGGAATGGAGCGTTAGGCTAAATGCAGTCGATGCCTTAATCACATCAAACATTATATTCATCAAGTTACATCATACTTCGTCTATTCCTGGAAGTTTATTTAATAGAGTTCGGGAATAAATCCCTGAGCTTAGATTCTTTCCACTTTGTACGCCAAGATGGGAACAACATCAAGTACAAAATTATGCTTGCTTTCTATGGAAGGCGAATATCGTTATAAAATAATCTCTCTCTTATAATTTATGTGCTTCTTTGAACCAGCATTTCTCATTATGTTTACTTCACGATGGGCAATAGTATAGTTAAATGTATTAGCTGCTTTTCTTCTGAGAGTACTGAATCGTGAAAGTAGAAAAAAAGTTATTTAATTTACTAGTTTAGTAATCGCTGGATAAATGAAAGAGTTGATTACACGTTTCTTTCGCGGTCTTCATTATGAATTGATTGAGAAATTTTGATTGAAATACATTTTTTCGTATTGCTTCTGAATACTTATATTATGTTCGGTTATTCGTGACAATGCGCATTAAAACTGTAGAATTAGGGTAATAACAAGAGTTATAATTGACCAATTTTATATACATCAAACCCACCCTTTATTTTGATGTTAACGGAAAAAATGTATAAACATACCAAGTATATGTTGAACCTACATCAGCAACTTGTTGAACACAAGCCATCGAAAACATTTTCTGTTCAAAATCCAAACATAAACATTCGGGTAGAAATATAATACTCTAATTTCTACAAACAAATATCGAACGTTCGAAGTCTAATTGATATATACAATTTATCACGACATTGGTAGCTCCAGTCCCCAGTTTTATTTCCACCAGTTCGAATGAACTCTGTTTGTCACGCTCTGCGAAACATTTTCTAGCAGTTGATTTCGCCCGAAATGAAATATAAAATGCAATAGCAACTTTTCAAATCCCTAATGTTTTTAACCCAGACCCTGACGTAATATCAAGATAGTAGCGAGGGGGGGGGTCCGAACCACAAACCCCCATGGATTTGTGAGTTTCCCTAGTAATAATCAGTGAAAGAATAATGGTCTAATTGTAATTCATTTCTTGATTTTTTTTAAGTAAAAATTGAGGAAAGCCTTCAGTAGGTGCTTTTGAACTCTCATTAATGGTGGAGCAATAATGCTATATTGCGCAAAATACAACTCTATGCGACCCTAGCGGCGTTACGTTAGAACTACCCGAAACGAGTATTCGAAAACGCGAGATATGACATTCGATTGTTTGTGCCTAAGAATGAGAAGTGAGATTTGTGTTTATTATAATTTTCGTATAGTTAGTTGGTTTTTAATCTGATTTAAAGATGCCTAAAGAAAATACAGTGAAGACCACTAATTGCTGTTTTATGGATGCAGCTCTGAAAAGTTCTTTCACAGGTCACCATTTTATAGGATGATGAAAAATAATATTTCATCAGTTGATCACCAGTTTGCACTAGAGGAAGCATTTCAGACGTAAAGTGCAGTCAAAATCAAGAAAAAAAGAGATAAGCCAGTTTCAGGATTCATATTTGGACTTAAAGGAGGAATATAGTATCTACATTATTGGATGTATTTCCAATTCACTCGTTAAAGAAAAGAGATGAAGATTACTCGTCAATTGACAAAATTGTTGTGATAACTTAAGTTTTTATGAATATATGCTCTGAAATCATATCACTTCGCTAAAACTTATCTGGATGTTCTTTAAATTTGCAGTATATCTTTTGTTTTTTATATGAGACAAGTAGAAGGTAACTGCCGTCTTCAATATTTACTATGTCATAGAAAAAGCATACACATACTTACTTTAACTCTGTATTGTAAAACTAATTATCATTTCTTATTAGATAATTAAGTTTTGGTTTATACAGAGACTAAATTTTGTGTTTGTATCGAATGTAAATCCTTTACTTACGACAAAATATTGATTGATTTTTCTAATTGTATTCAATAAAAATAGTTTTTTACAAATAATGAAAGCGGAGAATAATATTATCGATATAAAATCAACCAATATTAAACCCACACTTCGGAACTAATCCCGTCAACGAGCAAAGAACATGCATAGTGGTAATATCAAACAGAGCATCCATAGATAGCTATTTCGCCCTATTTGGGGCTCATCAGTATGGAGGAGCTCCGTTTATTATGCCTGCGTTACTGTTAAACGCAAGAATTTTCATCATTAATAGTTTTTTACGTTGTGAATAACTAAAATTTAGTTGTTAATTTTCATAAGTCTTTCATTTCTGCAATAAAATCATCATGGAATTCCAGGCTTTCATTTCAATAACAAATATTATCATTTTTTTTATTATAAATATCATTTGATTCACTGCAGCAGGACTCTTTGTTCCCACCAAATAACTGATTACATCAGGATACATCTTATCTTTGGAATGAGCCAAGTTAAATATTATCTTCCTTCTGCAGTTGACAAGGGTGAATGCCCAAAACTGATATTTTTCTACATATCGTCCTCGATGAATATGATCTGAACTTATTAAATGATTTTATAGGTCCATTTTCACGATTTTTCAGTCCAAAGAAGAAATAAATCAACTGAAACACCAAAATCTCTCGTGGTTTTGCTCAAACGTGCACGGAACTAATACTCCTTTCGGGGACAGCTGATTCGGCGATTGCAGCGCCTCCATCGGTAATTATTTGTCCCAATAGTCTCAAAATTTGTATGGACTTGGGATTCATGCACATGTGCATGAATGTGAAATGTCAGCACGATCGTCGTTATATTCTGGAAATAATTAAAAAACCTGAATATGTAAAAAACAATGAATAAAAAAAACCGAATTCAGTTGTTCACATGACGCTATCTCCTCGAAATTTGGCATGAACATTCCGTATTTCAATCTTCATGCTCAAAATAATTTCACTTGAATCGGCTTTCCCATTATGGAAATATTAAGATTCTTCTTTTCAATATTTCAATTGAATGTCCCACGGTTGTGTTAACACTATGGCCACAAAATTTTGCATCAGGCTTTTTTTAAGTATCTTGCATGTGGCCAAAATATTTCAGGTTCAGGTTTGATTGTGAAGAACAAAAATTTTGAATGGCCATATTTTATGGAATACCCTGTACGATTTGGCTGGTTGAAGAACTTAACTACAGCATTTGGGAACCGAACTCACCGTGAAATTCTCAGGTCAGAATTGAATTGACCATTTCATCATTCATCAGGGAATCGATAGCATTTTCTGCTCAAAATTCGAAAAGTACAGAGATTTGGGCAAAACGATATAACACTTGTTTATGTAGAAAACCAATTCTACTTTTAGCTATATCGCTGAAAATGCAATAGAATTATCTTCCATTCGATGTATAATAATCGTTATATTTCCATTTGACAAAAATTATGCAGCGGTGAAAAAAATCGAAATAAAAAAATATAAGGAAGCCCCGAGCAGGTGCTTTCGAGCGCACGTTCACTGGTGGAGCAATCAGGCTATTACCACAAAATTTTGTGAAGGACTTGAGATTGATACTGAATGAATAAATGCAAAAAGTACGATCGGAATAATATTCTGGAAATTATTCAAGCCCTTAAATATATTTCTTCTGATATACGATCCTCTTGAAATTTTGCATGCACATTCAGTATTTAAATCTCCATCCACAAATAAATTCCACTTTATCAGAATCGGATATCTTGTCATGGAAAAATAGAAATTATTCTTTTCAATATTTCCATTGAATTTTCTATGGTTCAGATAATGCGATCTTCTTGAACTCCTGCAAGAATTTTCAGTTTATCAATATTCAGTTTATCAATCTTCATCACAAAATAAATTCCAGTCGAATCGGATATCTTGTTATGGAAATATGAAGTTTCTTCTTTTCAATATTCCAATTGAATTTTCTACGGTTCTGTAGTAGTAGTAGTATGAGGATCTTGCACGTGGCCACTAAATTTTATTTCTATTGGTTTTGTTTTGTTTGAAATATTGAGGAACGAACATTTCGAATGGCCATATTTTATGGAACACGGTGTATGATTTGGTTGGTTAACGAACTTAACCGAGGCATTTTGGAAACAAACTCACCCTGAAACTCTCAAGTCTTCAGGACAATCACTTCGAAAGTTATCGTTCTAATAGACAGACGGGGGCCCTACGGATTGAATTAAATGTGACCACGAAATCGTTATCAGGCACTCGAACTCTATCGTTTGGGACCATTTTCGGCTCAAAATTTAAAAAATACAGACATTTAGACGAAACGATATAGCACTCCTTTAAGTAGAATGAGTGCTCAAAAACCATAGAACGAATGGCTCTTCAACTTAAATCGATGGATGCAAGGACTTTCCTAAATATTTCTTCGTACTAAAATGTGTTACTCTTTGGCACTCTGTATGCACATAACTTCAAAATTCGAAGAGAAATAGATAGTTTTAACACTTAACAGTCCAGCTTTAATTCCATCAAGAATGAACGACTAATTAAATTTGTGAATGGAAAGCTTTATTGTATATAAATCAAAATGATAATTGTTGGGATTTCACCTACTCTGACTAAATTGCATTCAAGAGGTGAAATATTATTCATTTTGTTGATGAATAGTTAATTCATGGTGGGCGAATATTGCCAATTTAGTTTCTTCCTACACTGCAATTAAATTGAATCAATTAACGAAATCCAAAACATATCTATGTTTCATCAGGTTGTGTCTCCGATTTGTGATATTGGATGCAAATTTAATAGCTATCATTGGAATTATTTTGAGTCTGAAAACGATCAAGTAAATTTCGGGGTAATCTGAACGAATGGAGAAGAGATAATGTACAGTAAACCGATGGATCTAAAGGAGAATTTGAAAAATTATCTGTTCAGTTTACTTATCGCCAAAAAAAGGTACACTTTCTAATCATGTGATTCAGTAATAATCATACCTCAAACAATTCACTTCTACAGGGCGTCTACAAAAAAGTACCATGCATAGTACCACGCGAGAGGGCCATTAAATATGAAAAAAACGTCTCATAAATAAAGGTCCGAAACTGCTTCCTTTAAGAAATACAGGGTGTTAAAGTTGATGTATATCACAGATGTCGTCAATCAATGATGCAAAGAGTGAAAAAGTGCATTCAAGACAAGGCCAGCAATTCGAACATCTTCTGAATACATTGTTTTTGTTGATAATCAGTCTTTTGCTTATTAAAGCGTTTTGTTCTTGTTATTATGAGCAGGTTACTCTGGCACTTCTGGACAATTTGCTTGCATCATAACTTTCGATGCATTTTTACCTGGAAAACCTTTTGTCCTAGCGACTTCAACAGAGTATACCTTCTTGAAGAAAAAAAAGAGAATTCGCTTTTTCCAGTCCAGAATTACATACAAGGTAAGGTGAAAAAGTAAGCGTTGATAAATGTAGAGACATCCTGTATGTGACACCCTCTATTTGTAATCTCAAAACTAATAGTAGGTATATTTGCATTCTGCATCATACAAAACCCAAGCATATCACATTTGTTCAATTCTTACCCCTTTGTCTAAAGTTATTGGAAAAAAAACCAAATGAAAAAATAAACTTCATCACCCTGTATTTCCTAAAGAAAACAGTTTTGGTCACATCTATATTCATGGGAACTTTTTTCATATTTTATGAATCTCTATGGCGTGGTACTATGCTTGTTACTTTTTTCCCTGTATGAGGAATTATTTGAGGCATTTTTGAAGGAGAATTCGTTGTTTCAATAGCGTCATATTACAGAACAATTTGAATTCCTCAGCTTTACCTGTAGAAAATTATTAAATAAGTATTTATGAAGAATCGGACTGAAAATATGAACTTCATATGGACGTATTGCTGAAATTTTAGTATTTTATGAATCGAATCGAATACTTGATTTTTTTGCTATTTAATTAAATTCTTCAACAAAAAATTTAGTTGTCACAGTTAATTAAATATAAAGTCAAAGTGCTGAGAGTAATAACGACATAGTATTATGCAACATAGTTGCATTTATAACTGCACTATCAAGTCTTCTCAGTTTAGTTATCAAGCAATCGTTTTCAATATAGAGAAGTTAAAATTCTCTCTTACAGTTTTCGTAAAGGGCTGCTCTTTCATCCAGGGAGAGAATAAGCAGCCTAACTATTTAGTGTAGTTACATAATAGAGTGTTTAATGGTTTCAAATTAATCAAGATTGCTGGCATCATATGAAGTTGTGAACGCAATCTGTTATATCGCATCATTCTGGGTCAGTTGGCACATTATAAACAGGGTAAGTTGTCACTTTGGGAAGTTGCCCCATGTTTAACCGGATAATGCAGAATATAAATATTTTCCAACTCACTGCAATATTTGGTAACAAAAGTAGAGTGTACGAAAGAAGTGAATCACTCTCAAGCTCAAGCTGATATAGTAATCGATTATTACTTAGTAATTTGTAAATTTGATCTTGCTGAGTAATTTTTTTGAGGTCTACGGAAAACTATATTGATGCGAATAATTAATATAGTTTTCCGTAGACCTCAAAAAAAATTAATGTGTACGAAATTGATCATTAGTGACCTATTTTAATGCTCAATTTATGATATATTAATGTGTAATTCTCAAGGCAACCGTACACAAAGTATTCAGAAGCACTACGAGAACTGTCAAAACTCTATTGGAACATAGAAACATAAAAATTTCATTATGTCAAATGTTTGTCTTGTGCAAAATGAGAATGTATATCAATCGAGAACTTATAGAAAATTCATATTGAGGTCGTAAAAAAAATCTTGTGAGCAACTCGGTTATCAATCTAGCCAGTGATGGTCTCGAACTATTAACGAGTTCGCTCCGCTCACGCGTTGAAATATCTTAACCATTAGTCGCTCTCTTTAATAACCTTGTTGATCAAATGACTATTTCTATTCAAATAAGTGTTCTTCATTCAGTTCGTCATCAAACACCCAGCAATTTTGCTACATTCGTTTGTGTGAATATTCGGAATGAGTGTGGTAACATGGAAGATTATATAGCAACTTGAGTTGAATATAGGTACTATTTTCAGTTCATACTCCTGAAAAGAGTTTATTATGAATTTGGTGAAAATGGACATTTAAAGTGATTCCCTGAGAATAATATTTCAGAAATAATTGACCCCCATAAAATAATAGAAGTTACTCGTTTTTGATTGAAATCACCAAAATAAACTAGCGAATTCGAACGATCCGAATTGACGGTTAAGTGTGACGAGCTCGTAAGCATTCAATTCTTTGGTTGAATGTCGAATCATACTTCACAATGATATCAACTGTCTACTTTTTTGGTGATCGTCATTGCCCTAATTATGCTTGCTCGTACGTCATCATGGCGTAAGTTTGAACTTACTAATAAGGAAATCGCTTGTTCAATATTCAGTTGGAAATTAAATACGTGACATGTCAAATGAATTATTGAAAAGGTATATATTTAACACTATCGTTAATACTGTCTCATAAAAAAACACAAAACATACTGAAAATACCCTTTTAAACCGTTCCTCGTTTTATCCCAACTCACTTTCTACATTCTACTCTGTACATTTATGAATAAAAAGATTTTCCGAGATTCTACGAACAATTTCTGAAAAACAACTTTTTAGATTTTTACTACCAGTTTCTGAAACAGAAATAATTATTTTTTTTTAATTAGGATAATCAGTACCCACGAAATTTTATAGAAAAAACAATTTCAAATTTAGAACGAAAATATCTAATGAAAATTCTAATGATGATCAGGTACAAACAGAAAACAGTCAGTCAAGAACAACCAAATTTATTGAACATCATTCCTATATTTCTGGATTTTCAGAAAAATTATGAAGATTTGGTTCCAAATTCAACAGTATAACTGTTTTCGGAACACAAAATGATTTGAAAACCATTCTAACATGAACGAAACCAATGAATGCGAAACTAAACTAAAAAATTGTGTTTACAATATTCCCTGTATATTATGTAAAAAAAATTATACAGGAGAGACCTCAAGACCTTCAGAGTGAAGAGAACGCGAACATAAGAAAAACAGCAAAAATAGAGGCATTACAAGATCACAAATCTTTGATCATGTACTTATGTACAACTAGCGGAAATCATGTGATGAACTGGAACCACACAAATATCCTAATGACGAGACCTGATAATTTTAAAAGGAAAATTATAGAATCCACGTGTATTTTCTTAGATAAAGTAGATAATTCGGCTGATTGTTCTGTGGAAATAGATCGTATTTGGATTGATTGATTGAAGAAAGAAGAAAATTAAATAAATCAACATCTCTCTGTGTTGACAACTTTGAATGTCAATTAGACTGCAAACGAAAAATTACACCATTCCAAAGATTTTACAAGTTTGTCTGAAGAAGGAGTCTGATATAGACACCTAAACGTTACATTATCCTTTTTTTTCATTACCTTTTCAAGTTTTACTATTAGGCAACAATTTTTTCGAAACCAATTTGCTCCTAACAAACTAGTGCGAAGATTTTCGTAGCAGCATTTCATCTTAATTGAAATTTTTCAATAATTTCTGCTTCAGAGACTGGGAAAGAAAACCTTAAAAGTTTTCAAGAAATGCAGAATCCTTCCAGATAATATTTCAATCGATATTTCCGAACAATCTTTCAAACTATAGCAAAATTAAACTTCACCAGTAAGCTGACCTTATAGATCTTGATGCAATTCACAACGCCAGTAAACTCCACTAGAGACTCTGAGTACTCAATTAACCGAAATCAACTAATCGAAACGCCATACGCTTATATCAGAATAGTTGTGTAGTATCGAATTCAATAAAGTACATCCTCTTGAAGTTATACCCAAAACCATCACTTCCATTCCCAAACATCTCAATTTACTGCTTCTAGAGCCTCTCGAATACCTTTCCACCAAATACCGGATCCACAGTTACAGCATCCGCATCGAGTCACATCATTGACCCAATCCCATTCTGTAATTGGATTAAATTACAGGATGTCGTTCAGCGTGATTGACACTGATTCTGAACATCTGACGTGTTTCATTTTCACGCCTCGCGTTTGTTTCGAATATCGGCTGATGGAATAAAATGACGGAAATTATAACATTCACTGGTTTTCAATTACAGCCATGCAAAATAAATTCCAATTTATTGTTTATGCATTCGTGGGAGGTGGTTGTTCAAGGTTTTATTATGTAATTGCAATTTGCCGAGTTCCTTCACCATTTTGCAACTTTATCGTGACCTTGTGTGAAATGTGTTAAAACTTTTTGATCACATTATCATCATGAACGCAGTTCAAACATCTGATTTTCTGATTTTTCTCATGCGAATAATAAGGATTAAATTGAATATGTTTTTCAGGCTTACAACATCTGACATATTTTATTTTCACGCCTCGCGTTTGTTTCGAATATCGAGCTGATAAAATAAAATGACGGAAATTATAACATTCACTGGTTTTCAATTACAGCCATGCAAAATAAATTCCAATTTATTGTTTATGGATTCGTGGGAGGTGGTTGTTCAAGGTTTTATTATGTAATTGCAATTTGCCGAGTTCCTTCACCATTTTGCAACTTTATCGTGACCTTGTGTGAAATGTGTTGAAACTTTTTGATCACATTATCATCATGAACGCAGTTCAAACATCTGACATTTCTCATGCGAATAATAAGGATTGGAATTGAATATGTTTTTCAGGCTTACAACATCTGACATATTTTATTTCACGCCTCACGTTTGTTTCGAATATCGAGCTGATGGAATAAAATGACGGGAATTATAAAATTCACTGGTTTTAAATTACAAGCATGCAATAAATTTTCCAATTTATTGTTTATGGATTCGTTGGAGGTGGTTGTTCAAGGTTATATAATTTCATTGCAATTTGCCGATTTCATTCACCATTTTGCAACTTTATCGTGACCTTGTGTGAAATGTGTTAAAACTTCTTGATCACATTATCATCATGAACGCAGTTCAAACATCTGTAATTTCTCATGCGAATAATAAGGATTGGAAATGAATATGTTTTTCAGGCTTACAACATCTGACATATTTCATTTTCACGCCTCACGTTTGATTCGAATATCGAGCTGATGAAATAAAATGACGGGAATTATAAAATTCACTGGTTTTAAATTACAAGCATGCAATAAATTTTCCAATTTATCGTTTATGGATTCGTTAGAGGTGGTTGTTCAAGTTTATATAATTTCATTGCAATTTGCCCGGTTCACTCACCATTTTGCAACCTGTTCAAAACATTGCATGAAGTGTGTTGTATTACAACTCTTTGAACACATAATAGTTATGAACACAATACAAAAATCTTATATTACTGATGTGAAAAAAGAAGATGGAAATTGAAAGAGTTTTCCAGATTCACAACATCTGACGTGTTTCATTTTCACGCCTCGCGTGTGTTTCGAATATCGAGCTGATGAAATAAAATGACGGAATTTATAACATTCCCTGGTTTTCAATTATAGACATGCAATATGAATTCCAATTCATTTTTTATGCATTCGTTGGAGGTGGTTGTTCGAGGTTATATTATGTCATTGCAATTTGCCGAGTTCATTCACCATTTTGCAACCTGTTCAAAACATTGCATGAAGTGTGTTGTATTACAACTCTTTGAACACATAATAGTTATGAACACAATACAAAAATCTTATATTATTGATATGAAAAAAGAAGATGGAAATTGAAAGAGTTTTCCAGATTCACAACATCTGACGTGTTTCATTTTCACGCCTCCCGTGTGTTTCGAATATCGAGCTGATGAAATAAAATTACGGAAATTATAACATTCACTGGTTTTCAATTATAGGCATGCAATATGAATTCCAATTCTTTTTTTATGCATTCGTTGGAGGTGGTCGTTCTAGGTTATATTATGTTATTGCAATTTGCCGAGTTCATTCACCATTTTGCAACTTGTTCGTGACCTTGTGTGAAATGTGGTGCAACTTTTTGAGCACATTGTTATCATAAACGCAGTTCAAACATCTGGTAATTCTTATGTGAATAACAAGGATTAAAATTGAAATCGTTCTTCAGGCAAACAACATCTGACATATTTCATTTTCACGCCTCGCGTTTGTTTCGAATATCGAGCTGATGGAATTGAATGACGAGAATTATAACATTCACTGCCTCTCAGTTTCAGTCATTCAATATAAATTCCAATTCATTGTTTATGAATTCGTTGGAGGTGCTTGATCAAGGTTATATCATTTCATTGCCATTTGCCGAGCTCATTAACCATTTCGCAACTTGTTCTTTACTTTGTGTGAAATGTGTTACAACTTTTGAGCACATTATTATAATGAACGCAGTTCAAACAACTGATATTTCTTATGCAAATAACAAGGATTAAAATTGAAAGTGTTTTTAGGGCTAACAACATCTGACATGTTTCATTTTCATGCCTCGCGTTTGTTTCGAAAATCGAGCTGATAGAATAAAATGACGGAAGTTATAACATTCACTGGTTTTCAATTACGGTCCCTCAATATGAATTCCAATTTATTGTTTATGGATTTGTTGGAGGTGGTTGTGCAACTTGTTCGTGAACTTGTGTGAAATGTGTACAACTTTATGAGTACATTGTTATCATGAAGGCAGTTCAAACATCTGATGATTCTTATGCGAAAATATCAAGGATTAAAATTGAAAGTGTTTTTCAGGCTCACATCATCTGACATATGTATTTCATTTTCACGCCATGCGTTTGTTTCGAATATCGAGCTGTTGGAATGAAATCACGGAAATTATATTATTTAGTTACGGTCATGCAATATGAATTCCAATTTATTGTTTTTTGATTCGTTGGAGGTGGTTGTTCAAAGTTACATTCGATTGCAGTTCGCTGAGTTCATTCACTATTTCGCAACTTGTTCCTGACCTTGTGTGAAATGTGTTACAACTTTTTATCACATTATTATTTAGAACGGAGTTCAAATATTCGTTTCTTATGAGAATAACAAGAATATAATTATAAAAAAGACATAAACAGAACTGAACCTTTCATGTCCACGGAATTGCTTCAGAATCATAATAGCAAGTGATTAGCTGATTCATATTTGAGAGTGGTATTTCTTTCTTAACGCCAGAAAAATATTCATTATTCAAATTTCAAAAGTAACACTTTAATGTAATTCGTATATGACCATGAAACTTACGTCCATTGTGAATTGGTTTTCCATTTCATGAATTGTGTTACAACTGTACGAATTACGATTATGGATTTACGTAATAGTTAGGTACTATTGTACAAGCGCATTCGCCATTTCGCAATTCGTATTTTCGATTTTGAAAATTTATTTGAATCCATGGATGTAGATTATTTGAAATTCATTTTTTTGTAGTGATCTTGAGAAATAGAGTTAAATCTACCTGGAGAATTATAAACATCTTATGTTAACCGTACCTATGTTTACTTACTTCAACTTATACGCAATTTATAAATACTCACTTCATTTTACAGACATAAGCGAGTATGGATAACAATAACTTCTTGAACCAAATTCAACTCATATCGTGTATATGATATAACAAATCTTGATAAATTGAGAAACTCGAACCGATATACCAGTAGATATTCAACAAACTTGCTACGAGAAAGTTGTTCGCCACCTCTTATATCCTGCAGGAGCACGAACTTTCCTGAAAAAGAACATATTTCGGTTATAGCTGCGAAATTGAAATAAAATTGAATTGCACCCTCATACGATTTTCCATTGGACAAGTTTATCCTCATACAAAAATGGAGAAAGTTAAATGAAATTCGGTTGGACGTGCACGCAAGAAGCGGCCAGACCTGCTACATCATAAAGCGCACAGATCGGATCCTTTGTGACCCTAAACAGGGATCGATATCGAAAAAAAAACTGTTCGGATAGCCGGCCGAAATCATTTTCGATAACTCGTAAAGATAACAGAATAAATCTGGAAGGAGCCAAGTTTGCTATTTTCCGATCATCGAGCTTGGATTCAGGATAGAAAATAAGGAATTGTGTCGGGGGACTATTTTTTTTATCGACCTCATAAAAGCGGGGTTTTTGATTTCAGTAGCGAATGCATAGACCGAAGAAATGTTTGGAACGTAGCATATTTCATGTTGATATCCACAGTTTATTTAGGCAAGCCGTATTCCTTGTGTTTGTTCCCAGAGAAATAGTGAGCACAAATATTTGTGAATTTGAAATTTTGAGCCGAAGAACTTATATATTATCTGATCATTTTACTTGAACGGCGAGGGATTTTGGAAGGTGATTCCTCGATGAAAATAAGCACGGATATTTTATACAATTTTTATTTCGAATTCGACCCCCCAAGATTCAGCCTTTAGAAGACGATGAAGAGCTGACAGGTTATATTATATCCGTAATATTTTAATTTCACAAATAAAACTTACTTTCGATTAAAAAACATTATTGACAGAACCAATTTTGAGCATAAACAATATCTTAGAATATTCATTTCATAGAACATACAATGAAATGGAATGTCATCATAACTGCTTGAAAGTTTTTATTTTTTCCTAGAAAAGTATCGACTGTATCGAAATTTTGCGGCAGACCTTTTTCTTCAATATTGTATAGGAAACCATATAAGAATTTTATTTTTCGAAAATCTATAACACGAAACAATTTTTGAAGGAAAATCATAAGGGGTTAATAAAGTTATGAGATGAACCATGCTTCACTTAACGAAATTCGCTGCAAATGACGTCTTGTATTATCCCCTTCGAAGGATAACGTCGAATAACAAAGATCGTGTATAATTTAGAGAATTTTTTGGAATATGATAAATTATTTCCTATTCTTCGCAATAAGAATCAAGTAAATAATCAACATATGGTTCAAGATTCATTATAGCAGAAAAAATCATCAACCGAACACAGAAAGTGGATATATGTTCACGTAAACTACCTGCGTTACCAAGAAAAAAGGTTTAGCGCGGCGTATAACCCCTTGATAAATGTTCAATGTGTCGGAATCAGAGTAGGGGGATACCAGAATACGACATTCCAGTTATTTATTCAGGGTAGCGTGAAGGTGTAAGTTATACGTACATAAGAACATGTTCTCCTTCTCATTCGTAACACATCTGTTCGCCGATACTGGGGGGTATCATTTTCCCATTTAGCTATGCGCATTTCGTAAAAGATAAATCGAGAAATGGCAAGGATGACAGATGTCCTGGAATTCTATCGGCGACCCTTTCCATAAAAGATTTTATATTTTGTGTGTACCGAAAAGATTTCGAATGAATGTTACATTTATCATGTAGTTGAATGTTTTGAGATGATTTTTTATTGGACAAGAACAAGGTACGTCAAAATGAGGTAAAGATAATTTTGTGAATGTTTCGTCCAACAAATTCATGGATTCCAAAATATTGAACTTTCAGTCTCAGGAACGGGCATTTTATGTATACTTATTTATACTTGGAGAAGAATTGATAGAAAGTGATGGTAATTCGTCATCTCGACAGTACCATTACATTTAAGAATGGTACCAAATTTCTGCGTATTCACCTTGTTAACAATTTGAGATGGTGTTTACATATCGAGGCCTTGTGCAGAAAATTGAGTAGTTCCTATTATGCTATAAACAGTGTAAGAATCTTACTCCCCTTAGAATCAATCATGAATGTCCATTACAGTTTGGTCTATAGTAATTCATCTTATAATATCCTATTATGGGAAAACTGTTCGGATATTGGAAGGGTTTTCATAGAACAAAAAAGTATTATACGACTGATATTAGAAGCATACATGCACGTTCGTCTTGCAAATCTATATTATTTGTAAAAACGAAACACGGAAGTTTTTTGTTCCATTTTCATACCGAGTTTATATTACTTTTTTCGAGTAATTTCCAATTCTTCCATCAAGATTTTATACTTAAGATTTTCCTTCAAAATTGTTTTCGTGGGATAAATTTTCGAAAAATGAAATACTCTTATGGTTTCCCATTCAATTCTGGGGAAAAAAGTCTCTTGCAAAATTTAGATACCAATACAATCTGCAGAAAACTTTTTTTTCTCCAGAATTGAATGAGAAACCACAAGAGAATTTTATTTTTCCAGAATCCATCCAACGAAAATATTTTTGAACGCAAAATCATAGGCGGTTGTTATTTTCAACCCCTAATAATAAAGCTATGATGCCTGAAAAATTTGTGTAATTGAGTAACATCTACTAAGTGCTTCATATTATGTATAGTTTTATGATTCAGTGTTTTTAAGAAGCCGTAAAAGAACTAAAACTGCCAATTCGTCATCGTCTTTCAAAGACTGTATCTTTGAAGGGGGGTCAATTTCGGAAAAAAAATTATATAAACTACGCCTGCTTATTTTCATCGAGGAATCATCTCCTGAAGTCCATCGCATTTATTTACATTTATTTAATATTCAATGAATATTATGAATAAAGTATATTTTTATTTTTTTGCCTCACTCGACTCAATTTGCTGCAAATGACGTTTAGTCATCGAGATATAATCCAGAGGAGACGCTATGACATACAATTGAGTAAGGAAAAATATAACCACTGGCGGGGCTAAGTCGGGAACCAATATGGCGGAAAGTTCAGGGTTGAATTAAGTACCCAGTTTTTTCTGTTCGAAAATTCCACCCAAATATAACGACGTGTTGGGTCTTTAGGAAACCTGTTCAAATCAGGTCAATTTTTTTCAGGCGATAATATACACATATGAAAGATATCAAATTAACAAGACAGACTTAAAAAAATTTCGAATGCGGATCTGTTCAGTATTCAGCCCTACCTGTGATATATTTTTCCTCTAACTTTCTTCTTATTTGTCCCTTCTCTGCTTGAAATAAGACTAACAGCACACGATACCATTTTATTGTATATTATTATTAAGCAGCCAAAATCACAATTTATCTAGAAAAAGGAGCAAGAATCACAATACCTCCAGAAAATTCAACGAGTGTCAAATTTGACGTGAGGTGATAGTAATATGTCGAATCTGATACCACGTTTATTTCAATGATGGCAACTCTATAGTATCTCTATGCGTCTAGTATATTTCCTTCGAAAGATTACGTCGAATTACGAAACACCCTGGATTATCATCATATTCATGACATATCAAACAATTCGTTTTTATGTGTGGTAATTTTGGATCCAATTCAATTCCACCAAATGGAATGTCCCATTCTCCCCAGAAGAAGACGAACTCTTTGTGAACTATTCTGAAGGAAAAGAAAGAAATATATGTGTTCGATGAAGATGCAGTACTTCCCTGTTTTACATTCCTGAATTTCTGAACTTAAAACATATATCACTCCTCACCAAGTGAACTCAAACGACTGCACAATTTATTCCAGCAATAATCGTTCCTCCACAATTTATTCGAAATGCGGAAATAGTTATCTCTTTCAGAGTTTGCGGTGAAATTCTTTTTCTGGTTCAGTAAAATCAGCAAGAAGTACGCGGACTCTATTTATACCTACCGATAGGAATATTTGCGAAAGCAATACATGAACGGTGTTTACTTTACTCGAATTTTATTTTGGAGTTCTGCTTGCGAAATATATGGAGGCGAAATAAAACAATACAAGAGCTCCATTTCATGTAACTTTCAAGTTATTTATTTCTGATTGAATTCGACTATTCACTTCCGTTGTGGTATGGCTCTGTCGCATGAATGCTTAGTATGAACTGAATAAAATCAAAGCCTCCCATTTTGCAAATTTCCCTTATGTTGGTAATCTTCATTTCCAGGACCAGATTCTTTCTGTGGTAAAGGGAAAAACACCTTCAAATGGAATTCGCCAGGATGAGGCAGACAGAAAAGCTCACTCGTCGAGCCTCCAAGGTCTGAAATATTTCCAAAATTTTTGGGAACCTTCAATACGGAAAGATTCAGTTTCCGTATCTAGAACTCTACAAGAATACGCTGCACCTTCTTCCAGGGTTTCTCACGGTAATATCTGAAGAGACTGGTTGTGACAGAAAAAAATGAGTGCTGATGATGTGGAGTGTCTGGATAAGAAAATTATCATGGACAAAAATATCCCATTCCTAAAATCACTCGCTATCCGCCAGGTGGCCTGCATCTCGCAAGGTTTCGCATCATTGACCACAACATATTCGGAGGGTTATACAGGATTCCACGTGCCACCCACAACTCAATCTTTCCATGATTCTAAGCGATTCTGGAAATATAAATCCACATATTTATTCTGCAGAAAAAAGCCTTAAGAATTACGAACAATATGAAATGAGACGAGTCTTGCAAAAATGTTTTCAAAAGAATGAGAATATAAACTCTATACAAGTGTGAAATTCACATCGAAAACATGATATACAATGCATCGTCCAGTTGAACAGTTCCATATTGAAGAGATTCACGTGCTATGAAACTGTTAGAATCCAGTTGTCCAATTGCAATGATGTAGTGTTGTCATTGCAAGTTCTACAGGTTCCCTACCCTACTGCTTGAACTAAGCCTCTCCCAACGTTAAGAGAGAGACAACACTACATTATTGCAATCGGACATCTGGATTCGGTAAGTTACGTAGCACGTAAATTACTCAAATAAAGAACGGTTTAACTGAACTGGATTCAGATCAAACCACAGTTTGAGTAGAATGCTCATCCATTCTACTGCTGAAAACTTTCTTTTCAGAAACTTTTCATCTCATTTTATCCATAAGTTTTCATCTCAATAATATCATAACTCTCGAAATAATCCTGGTGAATTTTTTTTTGTTTTTGACAATACTTATTCTCAAAAGACACTTGTTCTCTATTTTGTAAGCCATTTCGTATTCACAGTGAAATTCATGAAATCTCATGATTTCTAATAAGAGGAAAATTTGATGTTTGTTACAGGTAATCCCAAGAACTTCAGTTGGATCAAAATCACGTGACTTATTTCTGAAATGTAATCTTTAAATATTATATACAATGCATTGAGAAAACAAAATGACGTTGTTAAAACTAATTGAAAAATACTGGGTTCAAAAACATGTAAATCAGTCTAACGCAATTTACAGATCTCAAAAATCTATCTCGATAGAAGAAAGTTTATCCACTTCAATTCAAATCTCTTAAGTGAATCACCATCTGTAGATGACAGGCCAGATCACATCTGAAGAAGTTGAAAACAATATAGTGAAAGCAGAGAATAATAATAATCAAATGAAATCAACCAACATTAAACTCATACTTCTGAACTAATCTCGTCCTCGTTCAAGACAAAATGCAAGGAAGTGATATCAAACAGAGCACCTATAGATGGCTATTTCGTCCTTATTAGGACTCATCAGCACAGGATAGCTGTGAATTATACAAGACATTTCTTGGAACTTACAGTGAAATAGCATGTTTTCAAGATGTAAATATACCAAAGACGCCATCTCTTGTTCCATATGAAAACCTTCTTCCATAGCATGAACCTCGAACGAAGTAGCGAGATATTTACCGTTTGTGGCATTGACCGAAGCGTTCTTGCATTTCGTAAATTTTACGTCTTTGGTCCACGACGTGGTGCGCTCACGGTTACGTCTGGTGACACCGTAGTTAATAAAAAGAAGAGGTTTAACGCGTAACATCTAAATGAATATCAAAAAAGTGAAAGCAGAGAATAATAATAATCGATTGAAATCAACCAATATTAAACTTATACTTCGCAGCTAATCTCGTCCTCGTTCAAGACAAAATGCAAGGAAGTGGTATCAAACAGAGCACCTATGGATGGCCATTTCGTTCTTACAAGGACTCATCAACTGAGGATAGCTCTGAACAATACGAGGTATTTCTTGGAACCTACAGTGAAATGGCATCTTTTTTAAGGTATAAATATACCGAATACGCCATCTCTAGTTCCATACGAAAACCTTCTTCTATAGCATGAACCTCGAACGGAGTAGCGAGATGTTTATCATTTGTCGCATTGACCGACGCGTTCTTGCATTTCGCAAATTTTACGTCTTCAGTCCACGACGCGGTGCACTCAGGGTGACGTCAGTTGACATCGTAGTAAATGATAAGAAGAGGTTTTACGCGTAACGCGAATGAATATCAAAAGAGTGGGAGCAGAGAATAAAATTAATCGATTGAAATCAACCAATATTAAAATATAATGATAATACCATTATCGTTCATAGCTATTCTGTGCTGATGAGTACTGATAAGGACGAAATGGCCATCCATAGATGCTCTGTTTGATACCACTTCCTCGCATTTTGACTTGAACGATGACGAGATTAGCTCCGAAGTATGAGTTTAATATTGGTGGATTTCAATCGATTAATATATTCTCTGCTTTCACTATTTTGATATTCATTGTGATGTTACGCGTTAAATCTCTTCTTGTTTAAGTCAATGTTTCCCAACGTCCATCTCGTGTTACTCTCAATAAATAACAAGGATGTCGTAGGTATTCGAATACCACTCTACTCTGATTCCAATACATTGAACATTTATCATAGGATTAAACGTGGATGAACTTTTTCGTGAAGCGAACAAGGTTAGCGTGATGGACCAGTTATTTCCAGCGTTCGATTCATGCTTTCTAAAATATTCGTCGGCCTGTGAATTGAAAATGAGCAATCAGGTTTGATTGGAATTCGGATATCTAGACTCCAGCTGTTTCATTAACGTTCCACTGAGGGTTAAAAGAGAGAATGGGCAGGAGGCCATATTGAAAATCAGCGAAATTGGACGTGCGGTTTGAGTTATCGATACTCTTGGTATGCAGAAAATATGTAGCTTGGGGGCACAATTAGGCAGCTATTGAATATTTGTTTGAATTTACGAATAATTTTAATTTTTGTACTTCGAAGTAATTCTTAATATTTTAACTGTTGTGTTGTATAATCGTGGGCTTACTATAGGTGGTATTCTGCTTTCATCTGTGAGCCAATCTGTAACTTTTCATGAGTTTACAGGAAAATTGCAATTTGGACCTCTTTGAGAGATCTGTAGCTCACAGAAATCGTTAAATATTCACGAGGAACTCAACGGGTCATCCGAAGCATTATCGAATGACATATTGTGAGGTTACGTTGAGTGGTTTGTTATGTTAGGACGAACACCACGTTTTAATATAAGAAATTCATGACGAATAAAAATAATATGGCTTTGTTTATTGGATTGTTATCGGAAGAAAATCATAACAGGTAAAACATTGTTCAATAATATACATGACCTGAAAATCATTCTTTTTTGAAGTAAGAATTTATGAGAATGGATGGAAAAGTTTCCGTGATCAAGTGAATCCATTTGAAATGCCGGATGTCCAAAAAATGTTCAGATTGAAGAAATGCCGAATGCCCAGTTTGTTAACATGTTCATATTTGAGGACCAGTGTACTTTAAGTATAATAAATGCTCTACAGCAATTTCAACCAAGAAATCTTTTCTTCCTTTTTCAATTTAGAACAAGAAACAAGAAACAACGCAAACAACATTCAGATAAATGTATTTTCAAATCCAAATCACCCTTTACTCATAATACATAGAGTTTCATGATCAAATCTTACGATTGAAGGTTATGTTTTTCGATAAGTTGTTCAAAAGTGACACTGTAAATAAGAAAGTTACAGGAACCATTCCAGAATTGCATTATTTACGAATCTGTAAGTCGGCCAGTAACAGATCAATCTTCATTACAGATAAAAAGCAGAATATCACCATAAGTGAGAAAATTCGTGATGATTTCATCTTCTTACACAAGAAAACGCCTGAAGCTGACACGAGCTGAGCTTCGGGAGATGGTAGGACTACTGACGGAGCACTGTATCATTTTTACTGAAAGTCAGCAGATGCAATTTGCAGGCTCTGTTGATCAGAAGCAGGAACAGCTGAAAAACATGGTATGCAAGTGTTCAGAGATGGCTGGCGCAAGAACCATACATATGGCGAAACCGGTTCACCCAAGCGGTAACGGCCAAGGCTCCAGAGGAGATTGTCGCTTTTCTCAAGGCCATTGACGACCTCCTTGAGTTTCCAAGAATGAGAATGGTAGAGTACAAAAGATCTAAATGGTCGCAGTTTCCGGGGGGCTAACCTACCCATAACGACCCCAGTTCGAATAATAATAACTCAATGTTGTACAAACCTGTTCATAAAACACATCTTTATATACAGGATGTTTCCTGATTGAATGTCAATACCTATGTATGGGGGTGATTTTTGGGCCCATTTTAAGAAAAAAACTTCATATGAATATATGTTCTAAACGTCTTACCTTTTGAGTTACAGGGTAGTAGGACTTTCAAAAATAAATTACACTCGAAGAACTGAATTTGAAGTCAAAGGACTGACGAACTGTTACACACGAAGTAATGACAACTGCTTTGATAATTTATTATTGGCAATAGCGTACTAAGATAAGTTCTTTCTTACTTACATAAATAGTCATTTATTTCGATGCAGAAAAACGGTTTTAATTTGTTGAAAAAAGTCAAGAGATCAACTTTGGTGAGAAATGATTGGAAATTTCAAAAATTATTTTAATTTCAGGAGAAATCTGTGACGTACCATCATTGTCTGCCAAAAAGGCAGGTCAAATTACGTAAAAACGCCACTATGGAAGTTGAAAAAACATGACACATTCAAAAATGCCTCTTGATTCATAGTATATGTATGAGAAATTTAATTGCAATTTAAGTGGTTTTGTAGAGATCAATAAAAAAATATTTATTTTTGCAAACTTTACCACCCTGTAACTCAAAAGGTAAGACGTTTAGGACATATGTTCATAAAAAGTTTTTTTCTTGAAAGACTCCCAAAAATCACCCTCATAAATATTGACATTCAATAATGAAACACTCTGTATATATGAGTAGGAAAACGGAAGGTGCTTCGTACTCCTTGATTTGATTACCAACTAATCTCAGATGTGCATTATTTTTTACATAAAGTATACTTATTGAATCGATTCTTGAGTTGAGATCCAATGAAGATTGAATGAGATATGAATTTTGTTTATCTCGAATACATTTTCGAGTTGTTCTCGCTTCAGCTACATAAAAGCCGGAATCATACCCCATTGTTGAAAACTTCAGTCATCGATCCATCCCTGGTTTCATATGAAATCATCAGAATATGAAACAATACACATTTCCTGCGTATCCGGTATGATCAATAAATATCAGGAAATGTATCGGCCGACTACAGTCCCTTAAGTAATTCCCCCGCAATACTATGCAGTTTGTCTATCGAATCTTCCATTTGAATGTATGTCTACTCTTCCTGTGGTATTGTTTTCAATAGTAGAGACATATATCCCTTTTTCTCTATATTGTCTTTTTTTGCTTCGAAGAAACTCAATACCGATTTTGTCCAAACATTCAGATATATCTGCAATATTCTTTGGAATATCTTGGCTACAATATCAATCATACCTATTGATCTTTAATTGGATCTGTTCGTTCTATAATTTTTGTGAGAGCAACATTGCCAGAGGTCAATTTTCTATTCACTTTTAATATCGAGAAACATTTGAATCATGGAAAAAGACCAAAATATTTACAGCTGTTGTACAAAATCGACTCTTTCTCAATGAAAAACTGAAAAAGCACTAAATATTTTCACATAAATGTAGGATTCTCAAAGTGAATGCTGGTTTCAGTAAGTACTCTAGAGCTACTCAGTGCTAAATTCATTTATCGAATTACTAAAATACAATTTCGCCCACCTTCGGGTTGAACTCGTGATTCGCATTAAAATAATTTCCTCAAATTTTTTCTTAGACTCTGAACGCTGTCTATCAACTTCTCACTTCTCGATGCCTTAGTTGTTGAACTTCGATGTATTTCTTCCATTTTTCTTTCTTGCATACTTAAGCCGAAGGCGTCCCATTACCTTTCATCCCTTCAAGGTTCAATTTTCGTGGTAGGATTAAGCAGCTTCATCTTTAATAAAATACCATGACCTGTTCAAAAAACAGAGTTATGGTTTTATTTCTTTGAAACTATAACTATTACAAAATGTCGATAGTGAACCGAAGTTTCAATTTCTCTTTTGAACAATATGTTGTAAAAAGCCAAACTTGCGATAATCTGAAGAATTTCAAGATGGACCAGAAGAAATACCTACCAGCGCCTTAAAAATTATCTGCTACTTTCTTTTGGGTTTCAAGACTGCAGTTCATGGTCGCTTTGATCTGCTGATGACCCCTATACAAATTGACGAACGTCTCGAAGTTTATAGATTCTTTTGAGTTTTCGAATCACAGTGGGAATTTTTCACGTTTTCATCTCAAGAATCTTGCACTGCCTTGAGATTAGTTTTGACGATAATTTTTCGCAAAACACAATGAGAATTCAGTTTGAAGGCTTTTTCGTTTTCACTTGTAATTTTAGCGAATCTTTTTTATCTTATTTGATTAAGGTGAACCTTAATTTTTATTGCGCTGCACACCACATCTGGTAATCACTCCATCATCTTTAGATATCAGGCCAGGTTACATATCAGGAAAAAAATTCGAAATATCTAGTTTTCAATGGATATTTCAGGGTATTGAACTGAAATAGACGCTGATATCGAAATGAAATAAATCTCCCACCATCCTTGGTCTAGTTGAAATTGGTTGAACTGGCCAACATCCCTGCATTTTAAAAACGTAATCACAAAATTAAGTAGAAAATCAGGTATTTCACCACCAAATTTCCGTATACAATTATAATGTTACATACATATTTTCCATTACATATTATTATATTTGTAATGATATAAGTGTATTACACAAAATTAGCATGTATCACTGGCAAACGTTTCACACTAGACAACTAGACATGGGGAGTTCCAAGTCTGTGTTGTGAAACATCTGCCATAATCGGAACTGAAGAAGCAAGTAAATACAGTAACAAAAAAAATAACATGTCAGAGCAGAATGGGTGATCGGAAAAATCAGAGAGATAGGGAAATGAGGCATTATGTGGAAGGTCATGAAAACATCGACCTTATCCACCGCCGAAAACATATTCAATGTTATTGCATTAAACCATAAAAAATTTCGTGATATTCTTGGACATATGTTCTACTAAGCTGGCTGAATTTTTTCTTGTTGTTTATTTGAGCTTTTATTTTTTCCGGAAGAATTTTGAAAAACTTCGGTGCGAAGAAAGAAAGGAAAATTATATTTTATATGAATAATCCAAAAATACTCAAAAGCATAAAAATAATTCCCAATCTACCTTCAGGGCTCTTACCTCCACCCAACTCCCTCCTCTTCATCTTATTAGGTATTTCGTCCCATACTCAACTGTTAAATAAGTAACGAACCTGTCGCACGGTCGAAGATCCTTCTTCCAGAAAGTCCGTACGTTCATCACGCGTGATCCTTCGGGAACTCAGAGTGTGCGCTCTGGACTCGCACGCCACCGGCACAGTCTCTTCTCTGGATCAGTTTCAGTGCGGCGGTCGTCGGAAGATGTACAATGTGTCGTCAGTTTACGTCTGATAGAATGGGTTAGCTATGTGGAAAGCCTCGCTTCTATGGTGCTGGATCGCGCTTTTTCTGCTTTCCTCAGGTGAGTCTGGAAGCAATCCTCCTTGGTTCATGAGAAATTGTAGGTTTCCGCTTCACCAGATAGAGCTGAGGTGATGCAGGAAGGATTTTAGAAGTCTTAAGAAAAATAGTCAGTTTTATACTGAAATATCAGCTAATTTGCGTCCATTGAATGATACTAATGATATTACTGAAATACAAGAAATATTCGCATATAGATTGTTCTGTGGAGAAACAATAGTATATTATTTCAAACACGTGGAGATACTTCTAGTAAATGTTTTTACCCGCTACGAAGGCTTCTCCGAACAACTTCAACATTACCTTCATTTTTAGAAATTTTCTGGGTATAAAATAACTACAATATTTCAATCTTGTTATCACGAAAAATTTCGCAATAACAAATCCAGAATTTTCTACTGGCATTCTTCAACATGTGCTTCATTTATGATAATGGATGAGTGCATATTTCTCATACAAGTTGTGCAGAAATCGTTATCTACTGAAGGGATCTCGAAAACTTTTGCAGTAAGAAGGAAACTTTTACCCTATTGAAAATTGATTTTGCTCCTTTCGTTAACCTGTTATTTTTTTCTCTTCCGAAAAAGCGAGTTAAAATTCTCAAATTCTCAACGGTTTCATATTCCCAAGAATTTGTATGTTTGGTTAGGACCAAATTCAAAACTCGTTCGTGACGTTTTGAACTTTTTTCAATTCCAAGACTTTTTACTGAATATGCGCCTTATGGATAGTGAAATGAATGAGCATAATTCACGGTCTACAGGTTTCAAATTTGTGTCTACGTCTGATTTCCTCAAACTATCAGTCTTTTGCCTGACTTAAAATTTAAAACCACATCTGACAAGTTGCTATGTGGAAAGCCTCGCTTGTATGGTGCTGAATCGCGCTTTTTCTGCTTACTTCAGGTGAGTCTGGAAGCAATCCTCCTTGGTTCATGAGATATTGTAGTTTTCCGCTTCGCCAGATAGAGCAGAGGTGATGCAGGAAGGATTTCAGTCCTAAGAAAAATATTCAGTTTCCAACTGAAATATCGGATACCTTCTGTTCATTAAATGATACAAATGATAATACTGAATAACAAGAATATATTTGCATAAAGAGTAGAAAACAATAGTATAATATTTCAAACACGTGGAGATGCTTCGCGTATACATTGTTTTTACTCCCTTAAAACTTCCTCCTCACTTTAATTTAAAAATAGTTTCTTAGTATCAGATAATAACAATGAGATGTCAAATTTTAATTCCTGTTTTCAAGAAAAATTTCACAATACCAAATTCAGAAGTTTTTACTGGTATTCTTCACCATGTGATCCATTTATGATAATGGATGAATACATATTTCTTTACAAGTGGTGCAAAATTCGTTGTCTACTGGAGGGATCTCGAGAATCACGGCAGTTAGATGTAAACTTTCGCCCAAATCTCGAGCTCTTTTTTCCTGACTAGATTCAGCATAACTTCAATAGATTTTGGGTTAGAATGAATATTGAGGAATTGTCATTTTGAATAATGCTAAACAACTCGTTTGTTTGAGCTTGTATTCGAAATCTGATGTTGGATTGTACAAACAGTTTTTTAAGAATAATATAAATATTAGGTACATGTTGCATTTTTCAGTCCATCCTTTTTTTTGAAATGAGAAGGATTTTTCAATTTCAAATGTGAACTATAATCGAAAGTTTCATTAAATGGCTTCAAAAATTTTGCCACTATTCACATGAATATTACATATTCATTCATATTATAAGTATGCTATTTTCTTATTCGGAATTGTGAGGAAAAAATAGATCCTTTCAATAGACAACATTTTGCTCAGCCGTGTACAATATCACTTTAATTTTACAGAACGATAAGCTTCGTTTTCATTGTTATCAACTTGAATTTTCTCAACTTCTTCCATTACAGATCGTTTCATTCCGTTTTGAAAATTGATTATGCTCCTTTCGTTAACCTGTTCATTTTTTTTTCGAAAAAGCGAGTTAAAATTCTCAAATTCTCAACAGTTTCATATTCCCAAGAATTTGGATGCTTAGTTAGGACCAAATTCCAAACACGTTTGTGACTTTTCGAACTTTTTTTACTTCCTAGACTTTTTACTGAATATGCGCCTTATCGATAATGAAATGAGTGAGCAATATTCACAGCCAACATGTGTCTAAACCTGATTTCCTCAAATTATTATATTATTATATTATCCTTCAACTCGCACTCGTGAGCGAATCTGTTTTCTTAAATAGACATGTCACCTTATGACAAAGAATTACCATACCAAAAATTGTTAGGTATATGAGCTGCATAATGCCCGAACGTCAAACTGTAGGTCCTAGTCAACATGAACATGTGATGTCGGATTATGTTGGTGTAGGTCGTAATGCGAACCCTGTTATATATCCAGCCTAACATATTACCATTAATATATTCCTGTTTACCAAATTATGAGAACAAATGTGTCTCGTTTCAGAAGCTAATAATTTGTTTTGGTAAATGGTTCCTTATACTGGCTTTGGTTCAATTGAATACTCACTTACATAGGGCATATCGCAAGGATCAAATCTTGGATCCCTGTCGTTCAGAATATTTATTAATGATCTTTATGTCTTAATTAGAATTGATTCGATGTATCATTTCAAATTATCTTATATATGTGCAGCTTCATTTTGGGTACTTTTTCAACAAACCTGTAGCTACAGAAGAGTTTGGTTTTGTTCTCCGGATTTATTTAGTTATCTCTTTCAAGAACCTCCTTCTTCCTGTCCGCAAAAGCTCAAATTTTCTTCGTAGTTTGAGAGACAAGGATTTTTAAGGGCCACAATGCGAAAATTTTAAATTATTTAAAAAAACTTTATCTCTTATATTATAATAATCTTACATATAACTAAGGATGGTTACAGATATTGCAAATGGTCCTTTTTCTTTATTTCTCCTTTTTTATTTTATTATGGTTTGGGTAAAAAATGTGACAAACTTTTTCTGGAATGAAATTTCGATGAAGTTTTGGTACAATATTTGATTTCACAATTCTAGAACATTTATTAGCTAACACAGCTGTTTATGAAGCCCAACTCGAAATCAAAGTTGAGAAATAAGGTGTCAAAAAACAATGTGTAATTGTCAAAGAAGTCTTTTTTCCCATTTTTTGATATACCTATTTCATCACAAAAAACGCTTTCAAATTAAGGAGCTTCTATATTTTTCTTGGGCTGGATTTTTTCACAATTTATAAGAATATCGATTCAAATTATTATTCCTGAAATAATATTATTACTTATTATCTGAAATTTTTTATACTCTAC
Source organism: Propylea japonica (assembly GCA_013421045.1). Lineage (NCBI taxonomy): Eukaryota > Metazoa > Arthropoda > Insecta > Coleoptera > Coccinellidae > Propylea > Propylea japonica. The sequence goes on from CM024241.1 coordinate 79,129,095, forward strand.
GATGAACGAAATGTTGAGTTTTGGTAACTACTCGTTTTAAACATTTCCTGCTTTCAAGAAAGTCCGAATTGAATTTCCTAGTCTTTTTCAAAATGACACACAAAAGAAAAAGTCAAAAATATACCACAATCAGTAACCAACCACTTCAACGGATCACGTAGGAATTTCCCTTGTATATCCTTCAAGTCATTCATGTGAACTTGGAGTTTTGATGGAAGAGTCTTAAGAACTCCAATTCACAGCGCAACTGAAAAAGTATTAAAAATTTAATTGACAAATTCAATCTCTCCAGATTGTTTCTTTCCCCAGTGCCCATATCCGACTTTCCGCGTCCACGTCCAACTCCAGGAAATCCCAGCAAAGAATTAATTCCAATCTGTCCTGTGGGGTTTATTAAAGTGACGTAAAAAATTCATTTCCAGAATTATTCGCCCAAACTTTATGTAACTTCGAAGTTTTATTGAAGCTCCATTATGGAAGTTTTCAGCATAGTAAAAGTTAATAGTCCTTCCTTTGGATTGTTTCCAGTTTCTTATTTCGGACCTAATATGCACTTTTATTTCATTCATTCAATTTCAGACACTTCTTCGATTGTTTCCCGCAATCGAGAAAAACTTTTAATATCAACAGCTTCAACTCATGAGCATTCTATTCTGATTGTGCAGTGCAACTTTTATCTTCTGTATCAGTATATGCCATGATAACTGTGTTTTTGTTTAGAAGTATGTGCAACCTCATTTTTGATTGTGATATAGGAAGTCCTCAAACTTATTCTTGAATCATCTATCTCATTTGTATAGGCAGAAGCACTTTCTCACTTTCAATCAGTGATAAGAAAACTTTAGACTTCACCACAATCTCTTTCCTAACATCAGGAATGCGAATTCAATCGTGCTTTCGAATGATATTTCTATACATCATTTCGATATAACTAACAAATAAGTCTGAAAAACTTGTCCAAGACATTGTTCCTAGACTACTCACGTTCTTAAATAGCCATCAGCATAATATGCAGTTACCAATCATATTTCTCGTTATAAGAAATAAAATTGGCAACCCCAGTTTGTTTGATGTTTATTATGAGGTAAAATCCAAATACAACAAAATTCCATCTGAATTCTATTAGTCCAATTTATAATGATCTGTGAATAATTTGATTGAATCAGGGAAGAATAGTTCCCTATCTCCTCTGTGACAGTCAGTTTTATCACTAGAATTCGTTGTTATATCAGCTCACAAAGTTGATATTATGCGATATGTGGGCGTCGTGAAAGCCATGCTCATAAATTACAGATTCGACGTTGGGTGCACATTTTTCAACAGTTATTGGATTTGAAAAAGTGAATTTTACAGATCCGATGATTCTTAGAATTCATCTCGCTCTTGGCAGTGATGACGTTATTTCACGCGGCGATTCTCATATATTCGAGTTCCTACCAAGGAAGTTCTAAACGTGGTTTATGCCTTTATTGACGTCTACAGGATGATTTTTCCGATTTGCCTGATTTTTCTTTCGAATCACCCTGTATACTGTCAATGAAGGCCCCCAACCATACCAATTATTGTTTCGAAACTGCCTTGATTATTGAAAACTCCTCTCAAAATCTGACGGACTCCTCCGGTTTCACCATGTATATGTAATCGCTTATCTATCAGAGTATTGAAAAGCGAAGGAAATACCTACTGATATTTTTTTTGGAGAAACTATCAAATTATTCATACGTATCTACAAATCACAGAAGGTACGGCTGCCAAAAAAGTAGGAAAAATTGCCCTTATTGGAATCAACTAGACGGCAACTCCTGGAAAACTTTCAGGGGAAGTGTTCATTAGTTTCATTTGTAAAAAGGAAAATTCTTGGGGTTCTAGGAATAGTCCGTGCACTGTGCAGCTTCGGCCTTAATTAGACGAGAAAGCTCTCGAGCGCCTCAGGCTCTGGCTGTTATGTCAGAAACCTTAATATAATGTTCGTCTTTCTCATCTTGTTTGTAAATTATATAACGAATCTAGTCATATAGGTAACCTCCATTATATCATAGCCCTGAAGACAGATGCAGAAAATTAGTAGATGCAGAGGCTTTAAATCCTGCAGGACGGAAAGTCAATGAACTTCCCCGAATAGATAAGAAAAAATGAATTCAATCACAGTAGGTACAGTAAGCAAAAAGTAGAAGAAATTGCCCTGATTTGAATCATTATAAATTCATGTTTACCATCGATAACCTGGCATTTCCTGAGAACTTCCTCGAATAGATAAGAAAATATGACGTCAATCACAGTACAGTAAACAAAAATAGGGAAAGTTGCCCTGATTTGAATCATTATAAATTCATTTCTTACCATCAATTACCTGGCATTTCTTGGAAAACTTTGAGGGAAATTGTTCATTAGTTTAATTTGTAAAAAGGAAAATTCTTGGGTTTCTAGGAATAGTCCGTTGCACTGTGCAGCTTCGACCTTAATTAGACGAGAAAGCTCTCGAGCGCCTCAAGCTCTGGCTGTAATGTCAGAAACCTAAATTTAATGTTCGTCTTTCCCGTCTTGTTTGTGAATTATATAACGAATCTAGTCGTATAGGTAACCTCCATTATACAAAAGCCCCGAAGACAGATGCAGAAAATTAGTAGATGCAGAGGCTTTAAATCCTGCAGGACGGAAAGTCAATGAACTTCCTCGAATAGATAAAAAATATGAATCAATCACAGTACAGTTAACGAAAAGTAGGAAAAATTGCCCTGATTTCAATCATTATAATTCATTTTTTACCATCAATAACCTGGCATTTCCTGGAAATTTTTTCAGGGGAAGTGTTCACTGGTTTCAACTGTTAGAAGGAAAATTCTTTGGGTTCTAGGAATAGTCCGTGCACTGTGCAGCTTGGCCTTTTTAGACAATAAAGCTCTCGAGCGCCCTAAGCTCTGGCTGTAATGTCAGAAACCTAAATTTAATGTTCATCTTTCCCATCTTGTTCGTGAATTATATAACGAATCTAGTCATATAGGTAACCTCCATTATACAAAAGCCTGAAGACAGATGCAGAAAATTAGTAGATGCAGACGCTGCAAATCCTGTAGGACGGAAAGTCAATGAACTTTCTAGAATAGATAAGAAAATATGACTTCATCACAGTACAGTAAGCGAAAATGAGGAAAAATTGCCCTGATTCGAATCATTATGAATTCATTGTTTACCATCAATAACCTAGCATTTCCTGAAGAACTTTGAGGGGAAGTGTTCGTTGGTTTCATGTTGTTAGAAAAAAATTCTTTGGTTTCTTGGAATAGTCCGTGCGCTGTGCAGCTTTGGCCTTAATTAGACGAGCGCCTCGAGCTCTAGCTGTTATGTCAGAAACCTTAATTTAATGTTCGTATTCCTCATCTTGTTTGTAAATTATTTATCGAATCTAGTCATATAGGTAACCTCCGTTATACAAAAGCCCGGAAGACAGATTCAGAAAATTATAGATGCAAAAGCTTTAAATCCTGCAGGACGAAAAGTCAATGAACTTCCTCGAATAGATAAGAAAATATGACTTCAATCACAGTACGATAAGCAAAAAGCAGGCACAATTGCCCTGATTTGATTTATAAATTCATTTTTTACCATCGAAAACCTGGCATTTCCTGAGAAACTTTCAGGGGAAGTGTTCGTGGGTTTCATTTGTTAGAAGGAAAATTCTTTGGGTTCTTGGAATAGTTCATGCGCTGTGCAGTTTTGGCCTTAATTAGACGAGCGCCTCGAGCTCTAGCTGTTATGTCAGAAACCTTAATTTAATGTTCGTCTTCCTCATCTTGTTTGTAAATATTATAAACGAATCTAGTCATATAGGTAACCTCCGTAATGCAAAACCCCGAAGACAGATGCAGAAAATTAGTAGTGCAGAGGCTTTAAATCCTGCAGGACTAGGAGTCAATGAGCTTCCGTAATAGATCAGATTTCCCTTGGGATAATCTCTGAAGCTAGGCAATGAACGAGCATTCGGTCCTTAGGGAACCTGTATGAAAAATCCAATATATTTATCTTTGGACATATTGCGATATAACTCATCTGGAATCAGTCGCTGTTTGTCAGGAGAGTTTTGGTTATAAAAACGGTTTCTAGGGGCAATACTGACTACCGAAGCAAAGCTAGCGAAATACTATGCTTACCTCATCTGATTCAATTATTTACGGATCAATAATGGACTGGGAGAATTTATTGTCCTTAGATGATATTACTCCGTAATGAACATCAAACATAATGAAGTCGCTAATTTATTGCTTATAACATAAATGCTATTGCTAGCTGAATATACTGATAGCTATTAGAGAACATAACTCTTAGACCGTGACTGAACAGTGGTTTCAGACTGTAGTGGAAAATAATCAGATTTTCAATATATTTATCTTTGGACATATTGCGATATAACTCAATCTGGGATCAGTCGCTGGTGAACCACGCTCAGAACATCGGTGGTAGGTGGGTCAAATCACGTCATCATTGCCAGAAAAGGGGCGAATTCTAAGAATTATCGGATCTGGCAAAATTCACTTCTTCAGATCCAATAACTCTTGAAAAATGTGGACCCAATAAAACAATCCAGTTTCAATAGCGTCTTAGTGGATCTAGGCTTATATCTGGACCACCCTAGCTTTACGAAGATAGTCCGCTAAAGCTCCCCATATATTTGGAAATTTACTCTTTAAACTAACATAATATATTAAATTCCTACATATACAAAAAGGAGATAAAAGGGCGAATGGCCAGCACAACCTCATGATTCCAAACCATTAAAGTTCTTTATAAGGGTATGTGTAGGGAATTAATTATGTACAGGACTATTATTTGAATATCCCTTAATATCGAATGAGGCCTACGGATAGCTAGATCATTCCTGAGATGTTGAATGAAGTTGAAAGTAATATCTCTCTGAGACAAGGATGAGAATATTCTGTATTACATTCCACCTTTTGATAAGGCACCTATTTGGGGTGATAACTTGATTTTCGAGCGCTCGTACTACTTAAACGAGTGCTTTATCTAAATTATTATTATTTTCAATTTATCCATGTTTCAAAAATTTGTTAGGTTAGCCTCCTTGAAGGCAAAGAATTTTTTTGTTTGTCATTTTTTCTTTATCTTAAAAGTGCTTTATCGTTTTGCCAACTGTCTGTGAATTTCGAATTTTGAGACTTGAGATTTTCAAGGTGAGTTTGGTGTTTCCAAATGCCTCAATAGTGTTCGTTAACCAGCCGTAGAGGGTGTTCTATAAAATATGGCCATTCAAAATTTTTGTTCCTCAATATCTCAGACAAAACGAAACCAATTGAAATGTAATATTGCGGCCGACTTCAAGATGGTCATTATAAGCCTGATGCTGAATTTTGTGGTCATGGTATACCTACACAGAACCAAAAAAAAGTCAATTGGAATATTGGGAAAAGAAACTTCATATTTCCATTAAAAGTATATCCGATTCGAGTGAAATTTATTTCTTGAATGAAGATCGATATAATGAATGTTTCTGCAAAATTTGGTGGCTATAGTGTATGTAAACAGAATCATAAGGTATTCAATTGGAATATTGAAAAGAAGAATCTACATATTGTCATACCAGGTAAACTGATTCCAGTAAAATTTATTCTATAAATCAAGAATGATATACTGAATTTTCATGCAAGATTTTAATAGAATCGCTCCGTCAGAACAATATAAATCAATTTTTTCAATTACTTATTTTCCACATATATCAATTCTTAATAATTTTCAGAATATAATTTCGATTGTGCTGAGATTCTGCATTTATATTTGGTATCAATCCGAAGTCCCATACAAAATTTTGAGGTAATAGCCTCATTGCTCCACCAATTGACGAGCGCTCAAAAGCACCAGCTCGGGGCTTTCTTGAATTTTTTTCATTCAGTACAGAGGTATGAAAAATAAAATAAATATACATCATCTCAGATTAAAAAAGTCAATGAAAATCGCGATGGAAAACCCCCTTATACATTGTCGAGGAGACCGAGAAGAAGATGTCAGCAGAATCGGATATTTCCCACTTTTCCCTGAAGTAGTAACTTAGTTGGAACAAATAAGCTCCATGTAACCCGAGTTTCCAGATCTTGTTACAAATCCAATACGACAAACGACATTAGAGGAAAAGAACAAAAAATTCCCAATTCTCTGGTAAATTTAACTCTAAAGGTTTGGCCGAGGAGAAAAATGAAATACCCCGGAACGTAATATTTCACGGTAAAGTTGACGAGGTCTGCTTGTTTTCTTGCACTTTTCCGTTTGTTACTTTGGGTAGATGCAGAGTTATTCAGGATGAAAATTTATGAGAAAAAGTGTTTTTTTCTCAGTTGGTGTATGTGTTTGTCATCTGTCATGTAGGTTTATTTCATTGTTAAGTGAACATGGAAATTTATTCTTCTTGTCGTCATTATTTCTTCGACCTGAGTATTTATTGGTAGCACCTAAAACTGATTATTTTTAGAATGATTGTGAAATTTTATGTAATTCCTCATCTCGTTTCTTTTGTTATTACTACGCTTCTGAAATAAAACGCAGTATCTTAATTTATTTAGTGAGGTCTGAAGGAATTTCTGCCTCCTTGTTATTTGGAGCACTGGTTTAGTGTGTTTGTGTTTTTTTCTCACGATAAACTCATTATCACAATCGATTGTAAGTACTTGTCAACGAATCATCTGATCAAATACAAGCTTAAGTTGCAGTGAATTTTTTTGAATTATATTAAAACTAACACTAAGATATGATTGTGGGTTTATGATTATATTCTGCAATTTATCTCTCATCATTCATTCAATTGTTGAATATTGGTGAATATTATTGTCAATATGTCACTGATTTTTCATTACAGACTAGTTTTCGTTAATAAAAATATTTTGACGTAAAGTGAAAACTTATTTGATGAGAGATGATTACGATTTATTTTTTTTTGTCTTATTAAATCGAACTTGCTCCGTCGAAACTAAAAAATACATCGTCGTTGAATGCAGAACTATACCAAGTCCGAAATTCATACTTTTCAGGAGACACGTTTTTTTGAATAGGTCAAAAGATGATTGAAAATATATAAAAATTCTTTCATTTTGAACTTCAACCTGAAGATCCTGATTGTTTTGTGATGGTCAAAATTTGCCCAAAAAGAATTTCCGAAAAATTGGGACAAAATATTGCCTTGTACGGTAGTTCTACATATCAGAACTATTTTATGTCCACTTTCAACTGAACTATGTCCTTATGGTATGGGTCAGAACTATGCTATGTCTACTTTCAAACTAAACTATGTCCTTATGTCAGGGTCAGAACTATGCTATGTCCACTTTCTCGCTAGATTGAACTATCACGTGAGTTTATATGAAATTGAAAAAGTGGGGTAAGGATATAAGATGGACTTGCAATACTTCTGCATCAGATGAAGTGTAGTATTAAGCATCTCTTTAGGCCATAAACCGATTTTCTGGAAAAATGGACTTGGGATAGTTCTGCATTCAACTGACGACATAATAGAGACAGAAATAGGATTATTCAATTGAATGGAACAGGTTAGTATCTTTCGACCGAAAAGACAATTGAAAATGCAAAATGAAATTTTGCAAGTGAGTGCAAATGCGCAAAATGCCTCTGATGTGAATTTTTTCGTGGATAATAAACCACCGGTTGAACCAGATACACATAATTCTTTTCATTGATATGGGACCTCTGTTTATATTTTAGGTTATAAAAAGTTTGGGATTTTCATTTCGTGAATACTGGGTTTATTGTAAATCATTTTTATACACGAGGTTATGGCACGTTAAAAGTAACGAGGAAACTATTCAATATTTTTCCTACAGAACGTAGACTTATACTACGGTTCAGTGCCAAATTTGTAGTACAGGTTTGAGGTGATTCTTCTGCATCAATTGCGATGTTTAGTACTATAGATTGTTCGTTGCGGTCTGCGGTCATCCAAGTTCTGGCAAATTTTTGACACTTCCAGTTACATTTGAGAATTGTAATGTCCTTGTTACAGTTGAACGTGATATGAAATTACTTTCAGGATGCAAATTATCAAACATATATCCTTCGTGAGTTCTCACACAATCACCATAACCGATCATCACTTATATTTCAACATGATCTCTCTCACTTGAGTGAACCATTCTTCCTTGCATAATTGAATTTATGTCAAATCAAATTTGTTACTTGGGCATCAGATCAGAGTAAGATCATATATTGTTTTAAACTTAATCACTATGATGCATTTACACAACATCAATTAATTTATCCGAACGGTTTTATAAGACAATGTTAAAATTCTTAAAATGAGTTGAAAAATGTGCGATTTTGTACAACAAACTCAGTATGCACGAATTGGAATCTTTAGCTTATTCAACACCGAAAATAAACTGAAAGTTTTATTCAAATTGAAAAAGTAGTGTAGTGAGTATTTCTGGGTACATACATGATGTACATTATGGAAATAATGTACATGACGTACCTACATTATGGCAAAATGTACATTATGGAGATAATGTACATCAAATTCATTTTGTGGAATAGCACTTTCCTACGGAATTGTATAAATATTGTCCATTTCATTCAAAATACAGGGTCTCTTTAAATGATTTTAACAGCGCAGTTGGTTTTGTATTTTGCCGCTTCCTATTAAAACTCAGCACATTTTCATTCTAGCCATAGAATTCGACCGCCTAACCCATAGAAATATTAATATAGTATATTTCGCCTAACCTGCGAAACAGTGTAATAGTTTTATGTTCTGTGGTGTGCCCTTATTATGTAGGGGCCAAAGAATATCCAAACCAAGTGCGCTGTTACCATCATTTATAAGACCCTGTATATTTACTACGAGTATGTTTCCATACTTCATTTCAACCCTGTACCTAGATGTTTCGTTTAACCTTGAAAGGAGTTTCTTTTGTCACAAATTCTTGTAATTGATGATTATTTCTGCCAATATTCTTTGGTCATGAACTGTGTACAAATCAACGTTGATCAAAATAGTACCTATTATAAACTTAAGAGTGCATCTGAACATCGAGGACATTCTTTTGTTCTTTCAAATGAGCCCAGTACAAGCTGGGGTCCAATTCATACGAGAAGTGGTCTGTTAAGAGGGCAATTCGGTTTACATGGCATGATGGTTACAACATTTTCAGATGTCCCTTAAGGCCATCCAGTGTGCTGGGAATTCTGAAGTTCATGAATGGAATATTGTGCAGGGATATTGTGTTATTCCCTGTCCGCAAGTTGCATGTTTATTGTATGTATTGAGGATGAAAATCCATCAGCATTGTCTTGTCGAAATGAAAGATAGGGCCAGGATAAATAAAAATCTGTCAGTTAATACAATGCCTCCTTATAACCATTTCGACTGCTGGTTAAAGTTAAACGAAAGCTATCGTTTTGTCCAAGTCTGTAGTTTTGGAATATTGTGCTGAAAATGGTTTCAAACGATAGAAGAATCCGTGGTCAAATTCAATTCTGTCCTCAGGGCTGTCTGGGCTTCCATCTGACCGTAAAAATGATAACTTTCGAAGGGATTGTTCTAGAGACTTGAGATTTTCAGGGTAAAATCGGGTCCAAAACGCTACGGTTGAGTTCATTGATCAGTTCAAACGTACATAGTGTTCCATCGAATATGGACATTCGAAATTTTGGTGCTCCAATACTTTAGACAAAACGAACTAATTAGAATAAAATTTTGCGGCCACATGCGAGATACTTAAAATGAGCCTCATGCAAAACCTATAGCATACGAGAATCATGGAAAATTCAATTGAAATATTGAAAAGAAGAATCTTTATATTGACATCACAGGTTTCCGATTATAGATTTATTTTGTAAACGAGGATTTATATACTGAATGTTCATGCAAAAATTTAAGTGGATTGTATCATCTGAACCGAAACCTTCAATTTTTTATAATAACTGATTTCAAAATATTCAATTTTTTGAATAATTTCCAGAATAGAATTACGAGCGGGTTGAAATTTGGCATTTATACCGGGAGGTCCACCATGACGCGATGGTCATTTTGAGGGTTAAATGATATAGTTGAAATTTTTTTTATGGTGATTATAGGGTAACCAAGAGCACCATTTCAAATTATTGCCATAACTACATGGTGTTTCAATACAAGGTACAGACCAAAGTTACACTTCTTTAAATGTGACACCTATATATACTTCAAAAAAGGGAAGGCAAGCTCACATTATGATGAGTTTTCCAGATCACTATGTACATTTTAAGGCAATAATAAATCTCGAAAAATTTAAAATATGGAGTGATTTTAATAGTAATTTATGGGGGAATTACCCAAGGGATACCAACAATGTTTTTTTAGTAGATATATAGCTAGTTCCATGAAAAAAAAATAAATTGAACTCTGTTATGTACAGAGTGATCATAATTAATTCTCAATATGTGCTACGAATAATGGTGGGAAACTTTCTTATTTCAACTGACACGCCTGTTATTTTTCATCTCTTTTAACGAAAAAATTAATTTTGAAAATTTTTTCATAAGGTTTTCCTATACCTTAATCCCATAGTTTTCCAGCAATATTCGATTTTCATTCAAAACTAGTAAACCAACAATTTAGAGTAGTGATAATCATAGATAAATATTTGGAAAGGGACACGGAAATATTTTAAAATCACTCGGTGGTGTCCCTTTACTACCGAGGGATTCCATGCCAATCGAGTATGACCTTGACGCCAACTACGAAGTGATCATAGGTGATCGCCAAGAAAGTGTGGAAGGTTTGTCTCGACTTCGTAAAAACCATCTCATCTGGTACACAGATGGGTCCCTAAGGGAACGAGGAGCAGGCATAGGCATATACGGTCCCAAATACAGGGAATCGGTGCCTTTGGGAAAGCCAATAACAACGCTCCAAACGGAAATTCTGGCCATAGAAAGATGCGCCCAAGTCTGTCTGTCCAGACAGTACAAGGGAGCCAGAATTTGCATTGCCTCTGATAGTCAGATGGCACTGAGGCAGCTTATGGCCGTTGATTGTAGATCAAGGACCATTTGGAGCTGCAAACAGTCCCTCAAAACACTGGCGGAGTACAACAAGCTAGTTTTGGCTTGGGTACCTGCCCACTAGAACATTGAGGGAAATGAGAGAGCTGATGCCCTTGCAAAAAGAGGAGCAAACACACCCTTCACCGGACCCGTGCCCTCCTGTTGGGTATCACCTACACTGATTAGGGCAGAGGTCGGTGTTTGGGAAAAAAGGGAGAAACACTCTTACTGGATAACACATCCGGTCAAAGACAAGCAAAGAGACTAATCGAACCTTCAGAGAGAAGGCTCAACAAGCTCTATCGCTGTCGAAAAACGAGTTAAGGCTGCTAATCGGCCTTCTCACAGGGCATTGTCCCGTGAGATACCACCTACACAAGATCGGTAAAGAAAACTCCGACATTTGTAGGTTATGTGAATCGGCTACTGAAACCACCGAGCACATACTATGCCAATGCACTGCGCTGGCGCATGCCAGACTTACTCTACTAGGTGGCGCGTTATTAACGCCAGCCGACATAAGAGCGAAGTCTCCTAAGGAAGTAACCAGCTTTGCTAAGGAGGTTAGATTCCTGGGAAAAACGTAGTTTAGTATGGTAACGCACAAAAGACCTTATTGGTCGCAGTGCAGAAGGGTAATCAACGTGCCGATCGACCACTATCTAATCTAATCTAATCTAATCTAGATAAATATTCTATGATGAGTGATTTGATAGATGCAGAATGAATCTCAAAGAATTAATTAATCAAATACCTGCTCAATGTTTAGTGAATTGAAAATCGATAATTACTGAGAACTACGGGATTTAGGTATAAGAAAAATTCATGAAAAAAGTTCAAAATCAATTTTTGCGTTCAACGAGATGAAGAAATACCTGGCGTGCCATTTCAAATAAGGAAGTTCTTGACCATTATGCGTAGTAGGTGTTTGAGAATTGATTATGATCTTCTGTACATTCCAGAGTTAATTTTTTTTCTCTTTATGGGACTCGCTAATATGTCTACTCAAAAAAACATTGTCTGTATCGCTTGCGTAACTGGTTCCTTCATGAATTACTATTCAAAATGACTCCATATATCGAATTTTTCCGTAATGGGTACATTAAATGTACATATAATATGAAGAAACTCATCATAATTTGAGCTTGCCTTTCATTTGTTGAAGTCGTATACAGGGTGTCACACTTGAAAAAGTATATCTTTGGTCAGTAACTTTGTATTGGAACACCATGTGTGTATGGAAATAATTTTAAATTGTGCCTTGGTTACCCTACACTGACCACAAAAAAAGGTTTTCAAAATATCATCATTCACACCCTCAAAATGACCATCAGTGGTGGGCCACCCGGTATACTTAGCACGAAGCTCAAGTGTTATACAAAATTTTGAGGTTATAGCATTATTGCTCCACCAAAGAACGAACGCTCAAAAGCTCGAAAAAATTGGATTCATAAATGAGTAGGTCGAGTCTGAGATTTTCTGGAGCTTCTATCTTCTATCGAAACGTTCTTTAGGTTTAGGTATCTCAGTTCAGAAAATGTGATTTCTCGCCTTTTTCATACTTTAAATGTACGATTCTTGAAATATGTCGAGTTATTGATTTTGACATGTTGCCTTAATTCATTTTTCACTATCTCTACTTGTATGGTTTCGTACCATTGATATCAGAAGAATATTGAAGAATCAATGAAAAACACTATTTTCATTCGGAATAACCATGTCAAAGCTTCCAAACAAAACACAACAAAGTCCATAAACCCATGCATTATGGAGTATGGAATGGGAGAATTGCTGGTGCTAGTTCAGTGATCACATTGCGCATTACATTGATGCCTCGTTTATGTATATTGAACGGAAAGCGGAATCCACCACAGCATTGAAGATGCTCAACCGTAATTCATACGCGGAGTGTTCAGGCATAGCCTCTGCGACACAAATGAACAGAACCGTCAATTGTCTGCAATGATGTATTTCCAGCTGCTAGATTAAATCTCGATTTTGCCCCAGTATTCATCTAATAGTTCTGTCTGAATATAATGCCTATTACGGCATCGCAGGCTTCTATTATGTTCATATATCAGGTGGGGGTAGGGAATCTTGAACTGCCATATACAGTTATTACTACAATACAATATTTCAACCAATCACAGGTTGGTACAAGTCTAATTGCTAATTTCTGTGATTATTATGTATCTAATTGGAAACTCAAACATCCAATCAATGGTAGATGAGGTGTGATAGCTTGTTTGAATTGCGTGTGATTAGATTTGAATGCATATTCAGTGGTAGGTAGTAAAGATGTATAACTCAAAGAGATGTAGGCGCTAATGTTGAAAATGAGAACTAAATATTCTGTGATTCAACTGCATAAATGTTGATGGAATAAGAGGTTGATGATTAATATAATTGAATAAAATGTTTTACTTTTAGGGTAGACTCTCACTTAGGAGGCGCGAAGCGAAGAGCCGAATCGTTAGACGCGAGGCATATTAGACGCGCACTTGGACGAAGCGAAGCGCTCGGAAGGAACGCGTCGTTTTCCGTTGGGGTGTCTAGCATTGAAACAAATGGGTAGACGCTCACCTAGGAGGCGCGAAGAGAAGAACAGCGAGGAGGTGAGTCGTTCGACGCGTAGATCATCAACCCTTGTTCATGCGGGTGAGCGGCATACAACAAGGATAATAAAAATTTATTGCGGTATTGAGATAGAAGGAATTTCTTCCGATGCCTGCTTGACGCATCGCTTCGTTCAAGTGAGCGTTCCTCGGCGAACTTACGCTCCGTCTCGTCTCGCCTCGTTTCGTCGAAATGAGCGTCAACCTTTATTCGGAACTTCTGGACTTCTTGAGTAGTTGTGTTTCTGTAGAGAATTGGAAAAATGAACTTTCTGTTACATGAACATATCGTTGAGTGCTGTGTCTGTGATTCAGAAGTAATCAATGAATTCAATTTAATTTAAGGTTCACTAGACAGCATTTTCTTCTCGAAAAATTCTTATTCAATTTCTTGTGATATGATTAAAGTTCAGAATTTTATTTTATGAAATCCCCAAATCTCTTTCCCAAAATTCTGTATGGAGAAAAATCACTTAGAAATTCGAGCAGAAAAAAATGAGGGGCTTTTTTACGGAATACTGTTCTGTGAATTAACATCTGCGGAACATAAAAGTGGTATCGCACTGATACCTGTTGCTGTCACTATGACACCTGAGCACCAGACGATTAAGATCTTTTTCTTCATACCTAGTTCATTTTTTGAATTTTATGATCAAGTTAACCTCGAAAACGGTACAAAATTAGCTTCACGGCAGCCAGGTAATAATTCTTTATTATCAGCCTAATGAAAAACTGCAGAACGTAGACATTTACTCTAACGCTAGTTCCCAATACGAGCTTGATGTGCACAAGCAACTTTGAAAAGCCTTGTAAAACAATCATCGAAGAGTCTGATCTAAATATCGATTCATTGAATTGTAAAGTATTCACTAAATCTCTTTCGAACTTAATCTAATTTTTTGAGCCCAGGGGCCCGATTCTTGAAAAATCTCTCATGCGAGAATTGCATTTCTCTCTCAGTGACCGAGAGAATCTGTATTCTCGAATTCTCTCCGACGAGAACGAGTTCTCTACTACTAAATGGTAAGAGAGATGACTATTTCCATAGGAGAGAATCACAGAATGGAGCAACTATTCTGTGTCTAGTGTGAAGTGTGACTGAAATTATTCGAATTATGCGTGAGAGAAGTGAGATGACATCTCGTATAGGAATAGTCGAACGACAGTTGTCATCTCTACGAAGTTCAAGAATCGCGCCCCTGATGTTTTTCTGATCTGAATAGTGTTAAATGATAGAGTTTCACGGGATATACATGATAACTGCTTTCTTAAACTTTTTACTTTTTAGTTTTTCTCCTCTCGATATTCTAGAAGCTCCGCCTTATTGCATCCTATGAACTTCATTCAGAGCATGTTCAACGAGATTTGACTTGTTGGCAATGCGTTCTGTGTTCAGGTTGAGAAGAGTTTTCTTCCATTCCTCACTTAATCTGTTGCTACAATTTTTGCCAGCCCAAAAATTTAGAGGAGTTTATTCCTCAAGATGAACTGCGTTTTAGAATAGAACTTCTTCGTCAAATTGCTAATCCTTTAATTCCTTCTTGAACTCAACACTAACTTCCATAGACACTCATTAACAGCCCATGATTTTATTTATTATGCCACTGATTTAGCTGTATCAAATGCTTCGTTACAGGTAATCTTTCTTAAAGGCGATAACGATCAGACTCTATTGGTATCGAAGGAACAGTTTTCCTGAGATATTGAGGGCTTTCCCGTTATTCTGCTATGCCCTGGAATCCACACAATGAAAACCTCTTATAATACCTAGTTAATTCTTAGTTATAGCCCAAAACGATTCATAACGCAACAAACCTCCATAAACCTCACTTTGTGAATTTTATTATCAAGTTAAGGTGAGAAACAGTCCAAAATCTGCTTCACGACAAGAAGCTAATATTTCTTTATTATCAGCCTCATAAAAATTTGCAGAACGTAGACTTCCCATACGAGCGCGATGTATGCAAGCAACTTAGGCAAAGTGGGGCAATTTCACTTTGACAAGCCTGAGGGATGGCCCTGTCTCGGAGATCCCAGTAGTTTGCAGCCCGGGCCATTCCAGAAGCAGGCTGGCAATAAAAAGTTTCATAAATTGAGTTGCATGAAACTTAGGACGAAAATTGTCGGTATTATGTTCATTCCGCGCGAGATGAGGAAACGGGATATGTGGAAAATACGGTTGTTTCCGGGGAAAAGATATAATAGAACGTTTCCTGAGGAACAATTTCGGCCGGAGAAGAATGGATGGGAAATAGCGTGGCATTAACCAGTTATTTAGAATAATTTTTCGCTGGTGCGGAAAATGATGAAACGGGAAACATTGTACGGCTGGTTAGATGTTGATGTTTCGTAAAGTTTATTCTGGACATATTTTCTAATTTGAGTATGTACACGGGTTTCTTGTTATTTTCCTCATATTTTTTCACATATTACTTGGGCGGTGATTTAGGATTCTGCTACATTTTCATGCCAGTTCATATGAATATTTGAAATTTCATCATCTTTCGTTCTTGATTGCAAAAAATATAATACAATGCTGTCAATTCACTATGTTTTCATAAGAGTTCGAAACTTTCACTAAACCAATATAATAAAATTGGCAAAACTGACCTCACTTAGCATGAAATAATAGATCTCAATTGAAGAGGATGAAACGATAGTTTTATCATAAATTGAATAAGGGTTCGAGAAAATGATTTTTAACTGAAATTTTCATTGGGATATCACTCTCAGCTGTTAAAAACGTGTAAAGGAAAGTTTTCACTGAAAAGAGAAAATATTTAATTATTCAAAAAATTCTAATGCATACTCAGCTATACAGTAGATTATTAGGAATAATTAAAGATTGAGAGAAACAACAACCTTATTTGTCCCTTTGAACAGACGATTCAAGTTTTTTACCAGCAGCTGCTCAATAAATTTATGACCTGTTCTTTTCTGGATAGAAAAAAAATTAAATTATAAGGATTGAAAGTGCATATTTTTTTTACTAACATATTTGCAGTTGCGAGGCGAAGCCCAGCACAGCCGAGCGAATGCAAAATTGCTAGTAAAAAAAGGGTATATCAGTCTGTGAGTTATATAATATTTTTTCTCCCACCAAGTCGAAATTAATATAAATTTAGTTCTATTCAGAAATCGTTAATAATTCGGCATACATTCGAATACCTACCTATAATTATAACAGCGATAGCAAGTCGGTAGTCATGAATATCTGGGATTGTTGGAAAATATTGATTGATTGATTGATTGCCAAGTAGACGTCAGTAGACGTACTGATCATATAATTTTTGTAGTACATTTTACGCTGCTTTCAAAATGAATCTCGAACACGATGAAAATATACCTATCGAAGCAGTATATTTAAATCTTTTGCTACCCATCTAAATTTCGCCAAGTATAAGAACTTGCATATCAGCGATTCATGGATTGGTAAAAAAATGTGCTAAACTATGCGGAGAGTGTTCTTATGGTGTATTTCTCAAATTTCACGAAGACCGTCAAGTCATCCACTCTTTGGTCATAGTATTCAATGTTGCGATCCACACTGAATATCAGAAATGATGTGGATATTAGTAAATATTATAGATAACGAGCATTGTTAAAAAAGCAAAGTGATGGATATATACCTAAAAAGTCTAGCGTTTTACAAAGGAGGAAGTGGATCGGTTCCTGGATATGGCACCTGATAATGTATATTTGATCAATTTTGATGATGAAGTTTGTTATAGTATTCGGAATTGGAGGTGCTTTGCGTTGTGATGAACTAGTTCATTTGAAAACTGATGACATTGAAGATATGAAATCGGTCCAGGTCGTAAAAATTTTGCAGACAAAAAAAAGAAACCTCGTTGGTTTACCATTACCTATAAGCGATAAATATTTGTGTTTGAATGATGACAATATTCTTTATTCCCTAAAACAATAAGCTATCGACATTCGACTCAGATTGGGTAGGTATTTATAGGTATTGAAAATCAGTCATCACGACTATATTCAGAAATTGAAGATTCTCGTTGTTCTTCTACCTTCAAGAACATCCACCATTGCGTCCAATTTTTCATCTCTTTGCTTACAGTTCTTCACACAACATCTTTGGAGATCTCCCAAAAATTTTACGACAAAGCGATAAATCCCAGATCCTTATTAAATCTTATTCCTTTCGTCTTCCACCAGAATAGGTCACTTTTATGACAAAATTATATGTGTATACCGCCTCGAGTAAGCAATAAAGCGGAACTTATTTCCCCAACAAAATGTCGGTTTTGCCATGGGATACCAGAATCGAATAACGGAAACGGTCTCATTCATCCAGGGGAATAACAGATGTTGCGAATTCGACCAGTTGTGCCCGGAGATATTCGTTTTGTAACGGAAAGATACATACAATGGACCATCAGTTAATTGGCCAAAGGAGTTATCTCTGAATGGATGAATTTATGCCGGGAAAAATGTGTGGATTTTGAACGTTCACTCAACGTATTTGTGTTTCTGTTTGTTCCGACGTGTAATCGATCTATTTATGACAATCCAGGATGTTTTCATGATATTGTGTTTCTTTGTGTGAGTTTTTGAAAAATATACCTTGTTTTATTGAATTGTATATAAGGTATTAAATATGGTAAATGGTTGCAAATTACTACAACCAATTTCAGACGACAGTTATTGAGAGATTGAGCAATTTATTGAATGAATTTTTGTGTGCACCTACCTCGAAAATTAAAAGAGAAGTTTTTCTGTGAATCACACCCAATCTGGTAGCAGAACGTGGTGGAGGATGGGAAGAAGTGATGATTAACATTTTCTGCACAGGCTTTGTGGTTATCACTCAGCTGTTCGAGTTTCACACACTTCACTTGAAATTGATTAATCAGCTTTCAACAGAAGAACAGGAATTGAAATAGATGAAGTTTAATTAATGACGATGTTTCTTTACCGACCGGTTTCATTCCGCGGCCGCAGGTGGCGCCAGCAATCGGGACAATTTCCTCTAAAAGCTATAGGGTTCATTCAAGTCCTAATATAAAATGAGCTTACTTGGTCAACGTTCAAAGAATTTTGACGACCGATGTCTGAATGTTTTGAATATAGTTTATTTCCTTTATTTTCATCTCTTGACATTTAACCGGACTTCATAATTTTATTTATTCATTGTATGAACTCAAACCGTAAGTTTCAACTTCTTAATTTGCTTAATGTGTCGTTTGTTTAATCGTTTCACATAGCCTAGGAAATATTTTTGGTTGTAACTTTTTTTTTCTCGAAATTTTTTTCACTTTTAAACGTGATTTTCAGATTGTTGGTTTGAAAATGGCAGTGTGTGCCAAAACATGTCATCTAAGGCGTTTTCGGATACTGACTCTGGGTGATCTGTCGTAACCGTACACGAGAGTAGGGTAAAGAGTCACCGCATGCGCACTGCAGTTGTATTTGAAAAAGGCGGAAATAAGTCTTCTACTCTTTTCTCAGCAATTTATGTATGTATTCAATTCCTAAAAATTATGGAAAGAGAAGAGAATTCGGCTCAGTGTAAAATGTGTGGTTGCATGAGCTGAGAAAACATTGAGAAAAATCTTCTTCGTAACTTTGTATGCAGATCTTTCTGTGTTAAAGCTAAAGCCTTCTTTACTTCTTCAACATAGGTTCTCAAAGATAACATTGAACATGCGAGGGCGCATCAGAAACTATAAGAAAGATTTTACAGAAGCCAATAAATCCTCGCAAAGCTAGAGGCAATCAGTAAATAAACTGGAACTGAAAGATAAATTCTCTACTCATTCAACATAGGTACTCAAAAATAACATTAAACATGGAAGGGCACACCAGAAATCATAAGAAATATTTTACCAAAGCCAATAAATGCAAGCAGAGCTAGAGACAATCCGAAATAGACTGGGATTGAAAAAATAAATCCATAAAATATTTGGTTAAGTTATTGATACGACTGTCACTTCAAATCCTAAACCTGATGTGTTCATAAACTCAGAACCCCGTTTCCGTGATCCGAGTGATCCATCACGTGACCCAATGGATCGATTTAGTAACACTGAGTAAGTTTCCGAAAACGCCTCTATATAACTACAATGTGGTGCAAATATAAATATAATGCTTTGAGACTTTTATTCTTCTTTCAGTAAATATTCAAGTTTATTTTCTGATAAGTATTCATAAAACGTCTAAGGCCATGCTATTCTCAAAAAAGTTGCTGGATAACAACTAAACTTTACCATATGACATATAATAACAGTTATTGTTATTGTGAATGAACATCAAATGATACAAAATGAACCAAAGGAATATTGTTAGTATTGAAATTACAACTTTTATTGTTTCTACAAATTTTAGATTGAAAATTTTACGAGAAGATTCTTAGCCAACAAATCATATTCACTGGTTTTCATCTCCTATCAAGAAAAGACTGTTCTTGAAGTAGACCCTTCGGAGTGTGTAAACGATTTGACTCAGCAAAATTTCAACAGAATCACCACATTCCTGACCATCGAAGTAAAAGCACTCCGAGGAATGTTTCACTCACATTCGTTATATGTTTGAACGCCATCTCATCCAGGATTCATAAACAAACCACAAAATTCGTTGATTACCCCAAACGAGGTATGACTCTCACCCGCATCTTTGTAATTAGAGATTTTCAAACAATGGGGCGAATGCAGAGTCATGATTCATAATCTCTGAGCGATTGCAGCGGCAGAATCGTCCAGTGTTCCAGCCCTGCTGCATTTCTGTCTAGTAATTATGGTGCACCGGCACTGGAAAACGGTGAAATATGGAGTTGAGAAACAGCGCCGTGCATTATCTCGATCCGGATCATAATCAGGGTCTGAAGAGGCTCCGCGAGCTTCCTCGAGGGTTGAAAAGAAATAAAGGGAGTAACTGCAGAATACGCGGATCACATTAGAGTTTCCTATTGATGAATTTTTGAATGATGCAGAGTCACGTTCTGATTAATAATTACTTCGCGATATTAGTGAAGTTTCTTGGGCGTGGTGAGTGTGTTTGTTTGGATGATTTGATTGGATGGAATGTAGTTGTTTTCATATGTCATTGTTTTGGGAATACTAGTGACGCACAGTGAGATGAAGGAACTGTACGTTTAATTGTATTCCCAGAGAGCCTGAGATTCATACAATGGAATGCACGTACTCGGTTGAGGAACCAATGATTTCAACTGAATCAAAATCGAAGGGTTGTTCGGTGACCTAAAGTCGGTGGTTTCATCGTAATAAAGTTTTAAGTGGTATTAATGTGACCTGGTCGAATTTTATCTGAGGTGATGAGAAATTGAATCAATAAAAAAGGTTTTCTAGTTACAAACCACAAATATCGATATTTATTCTTTACTTTTGGGTTTTTACATGAAGTACCTACGAAGAGTTGTTGATTTTGTTCAGAAGAATATATATTTTTCTGAAACAAGCTGCAGTTTATGCTCTGGAAAACGTCACCAATCATGAAATAGGAGGAAGCATTTCTATAATGAATACTGCTAATTATTAGACTGAAAAAATTTCCTACAAGTAGATTGATCTCGAAACTCAACGTACATACTAACGTCATGACTAAATGAAAAATAAAGTGATATAATCAATTCAATGTTTTTAGTGTTCATTCCAAATTCATTATTATCTACTATTGGGAAAATTCAATACTTCACCAACAATTCAGAATTTGAAGCTGAAATTTGAACTGAAGAGATTATTATGTAACTGATGTTTTTTTTATACCATCCAATGAGTTATATGAAATATCTAAAGAAAGAAGTAGTAGAATACATTTACGAGAATATCAAACACAATTAAACTCATTAGTTTCACCATGTATGAAGGGTGTCCTGGCGATTGACATCAATGAGTTATTCATATTTTTCTTATATCACTGGTTATCCAGAAATAATCGAGCTATAATTTATCGAGTGTTTTTTCAATGTATGTTGTTTGAAAATTTCATATCTTTCTATAAAGTGAGTATTTTCAGTTTTTATCTTCTAACAGGGTCATACTGATGTTCATCACTTGAACATGTAGATGTTAAAATTTCACCATAATTCATTTCCATCGAAACGGAGAATATTAATTTTTTCCACGATAAATTAAATTCGCGATTCCCTGAATAATTCAATAGAAATCCAATTATTTTCAATAAGAATGAATATTCTTCCTTTTAACTGTTGCTATAATTAACTCATAACAGCGATATTACCAGAGCTACTATTGTGCTATATCGCCATGAAGATGGTAATTCAATCCTCTTGCAGCTCCTCTTTCACATGCCCTATATATTTTGGTATCATTTGAACGAATGTAATCCTACCAATCAATTTTTCCAATTAAAGGGAACATGAGATGTTCACAGCTAATATTTATGCTGGTTGTCAGTCGAAAAATTTGACGATTCACTCGTACAGGGTGACCAGATTTAGTGATCTCTGAACTACAAATTTTTAACTCTAAGAGTTGGGGAAAAAACTCATTATACCGTCCACCGCATTGCTCTATCTTCTTTCGAGTTAGAAGCCAAAATTGACATTTTGGCAATTTATATTATGGTCATTATCTCCGTTCCTTTTTGTGCTAAAAAGTTGTAGTTCAGGGATCACCAAATCTGGCCACCCTGTATATTGGAAAATAATCCAAGGAATGATTCCTCAGGAAAAATAAACAGAAATTCATAGGAGTTTAATTTACTGATTTCGAGAATATACTTCAATACGGAAATCTTTCTCAGGTGTATTCCAACTGAATTGTTGAAAATGTGGGTTCTCATTGAGAGACAACACAAAATTTTTGCATTTAGTCGAAATCGAAAACTTTCATCTATTTGAACACAAGCAAAATAGAAATGAGATAAATTTCTTCATTTGAATGTAGTGAACAGAAAACTAATTCGTTTTTCATTATTAACATGAATTCCGAGATCAGAAGGAGAAGTCTGATACTAAAATGAAATTCAGGTTTTTATTTGTCAATATAGTTCATCTAAAAATGTTGGCGATGAAATTTTACAATAATTTATTTCCGTTGAAACGGAGAATTCTTTTTTCAGATGTAAATTAAATTCACCATTTTCTGAATAATTCCAGAAAAATCCAATTATTTCGATAAGATATGAATATTCGCCCCTATAAAGGCGCAGTAAATTCGAAGCCCTGGATCTCACAGTTACTCCTATAATTCACGCATAATTGCGATATTACCAGGGCTTTTATTGTACTATATCCCCATGAAACTGGCAATTCTTCCCTCTTACAGTTCCTCCGTCAGAGGCCCTTTATATTTTGATATCATTTGAACGAATGTAATCCTTCCAATCAATTTTTCCAATTATAGGGAACATGGGATGTTGACAGCTAATATTTGTGCTGGGAGCCTGAATCGGTGGGGTGATAATGAGTTTCTTCGCTTGGATATTTGAGGGAATTAAAAGGAGTCTGTACAAGTTTCCGGAATTTCGGGTAAAACGGTTTGTCTGCCTCCAGACAGCATTGTGAAATTAAATGGGACTGTGGCATTCATGAATTTAGTGGGAGATGTGGAAATAAGGAAATAAATGAGACGGTGGGGATCAGGGTCGGAGCAATGAGTTTGGTGCTACTGAAAGTATTCTTGAAACGTTAGTGGTCGTGAGCACTTTGCTCGCAAGCACCCAATCGATCTGGTCCTTGGTGTTTCATATTCTTCACAGTTTCTGAGGAAGCTTAGTTGCTTGTAATTTCAAAAAGTACTTTTGAGCATTCTAGGGTGCTCGCAAAATTTACAAATCCTCTCAAGCAGAATGAAGCGCTCCAAAGCACTCATTTAAACCAACAAGCACTGAGGTGCTTATGAAATTGTTGCTTCGCTATATGACTAGAAGTGGAGCTTCATTCTATGGATTAAATCAGCTCATAAAAAAAAGAATAAACATGTTCTAGATGACGTAAAATTCTTAATGTGAGAGTGGTAGAGCCTATATTGGGAAAACAAAACGTCCTTTGAATGTTCGAATCCAAGAATATACAAAAGTAAGTCTACAGGGAGAAAACGATATGTCAAAGTATTTTCGAAATGTTTCAAATGAAGACCAAAATGTTCTATGAGGTAATATCAGAAGAAGAGAACATGAAACATAGAAAATTGGAGAAAGCAGCTTCCATGTCAATAACCGAAATCCCCATTAGTTAATCATCTGTTGATATCAAAAACTTCCTGGCTCCAATAAAAATATCCAGCCTAGAAAAGCAATGAATTATTTAATAACTGAATAAATCGAAAATAGATCTGAGTCATCGATAATGGTTTTCTGAGAACTATCAAATAGAACGAACATCTTCAAAGAGTGACGAATGTTGCTTCTGTGAAGGTTGACAGTCTAATGTGTTTTTCCGGGCAACAACTTACATATGCGAGCCAAAACGTAAAATAGAAAAAGCAAATCTCATGGTATAGCCCTAACAATTGAAAACATATGTTGTCTATACCTCATTAAACTCACTGGTATCGCACAATTTCGCCTATGAATGCTTTTTTGGATATGGACGTAACAAAACTACAATCACCTTGTGAAATTGTGAGAGTATCATGTTCAAGCTTGAAAGTTAACATTCCTTCAGATCTCTCGATACAAAAATTTTTCCAAATATCGATCATAACCCAAAAAATCACCTAGATTCAATAGTAAGGAGCTTTATTTTCCGTTAACATTTCTCTGCACCAGTTTGTCTCCATATTTTAATTATTTTTCATTAGTGTTCGGTGCAGCTCTGATGGAGAATAATTGAAGTAGTGAATACCAATGATAACTCATAAACGACGTCTGAAATTTATACCTAAAATTTTCAGTAATATTCTGGATTCTAGGAAAAACATCCGGGTACTTAACCTTCCAGATTTTCAATTTCTGGAAAATACAGGGTGTTCCTAAATTGAACGTACAAACGAAAAGGCGAGATTCCTTAAGTGAGTTAAAAAAAAAAGTCCCATAAACATGGGGTCGCTAACGTTTCGTTTTCGAGATACAGAGTGTTGAAGTTCAAATTTTTTTCAAGTTTTTTTTCTCATTGTATCTACACTTCACAAGATATTCAACTGAAATTTGGCATAGATTTGAGAGTTCTCACCACGTGACATGGCAATTTAGATGGAAGATCTACAGGGTGATATTTTTTCTGGAACACTGCCACCTGTTCTTCTGCAGAACTTTTTTTTGATGAACAACTGTTAATTTGAAAAAATGTAAAAAGAAGCTTTGTTTTCATACTAAACTTTTTGGTCTCTTGTAGTTTTGTCGTATCTATCAACGATTCCGAGAAAAAAATTTTGAACGATTCTCTCGAAATCCTCGTGAAAATCCAAATTATGATGGGAAGGCCACTTTGTGAGCTGTGGTGAATGATTCAGTGTCAGTTTTTATGGATTTTTTCCTGATCTGTAGCGATGATTCATAAAGATTCGATAAACTCGTATAATCAACACATGTTTTTGATTGAAACTTTAACACCCTGTATCTCGAAAACGAAACGTTTGCGACCCCATGTTTATGGGACTTTTTTTCTTGAACTCACCTAAGGAATCTCCCCTTTTCGTTTTTACGTTCAATTCAGGAACACCCTGTATATAAAACTAACCATCTCCTACAAAATAATGAAGATCGCTTGAGAAATCAAAATCTGAAAAATAAATTAAGTGAAATAACCATATGTCAAAAAACATTACTTCAAGACACACAGTAGAAAAGGAGTGTTATTTCTCGGAGTGTTTTCTAATATCAACAATTGCAGAAAAGCCGTAATTGTCCGTTTATTATGATCCTCAACAGGTTCTTCGTTGAGGCCCAAGAAAAGTCAACTTCGATAAAATTAAATAACATCGCTGTTGACTCACGTATACGATGAAAGGCAACTATTGTACGACCACCTCAAAAATATATTGTGCTCTTGCCCTTGTTATGTTTACATTATACCGTATATTTCCTGAAATCGAAATGAAGTGAACTGGGACGAGATTACCTACATTCATATTATATTAGGTATACATATCTGGTATGTGAAACATTGTATCTTTATGAATATTGAAAATTTTATTTGAATCTAGCCGGTGTTTCAGTTACTTAACTAAGTTGTAGAAGTAAATTTCAACTGAACCTTTCAAAATGATTTCACAAGGAAATTTTGAATATCGATGTTCTGTACAAAATGGCGAATGCGCCGGTTCAATTCCTATAATGAAAGTAACTCTATTTATGAATTTCCACAATCTTGTTGTCACAGACATAGTGGGCACTCTTTTACAGCCATAATTCCTGATTAAATTGTTTTCACAATGACGTGAAACCATGATTAAATGAAACTTCATTGTGATTCCTGCGTTGCGTTATAAGATATTTATTATCCTTTGTGTTTCCGCTATAAATATGAAATTGGAGAAGGGCTATTACTCTTTAATTACAGCCGCAAGGAATGAAAGTAATGGTACTAACATAATTCAGAAGAAAATATAGTCAAGGGCTTCGAAAAAGCCAGGTCCGTCTCAAGCAATATGGGATATAGCTTTCGTCATTTCGAAAAATATGATCACTTTATGGTAGTATTCTATCACATGATATGTTATAAATGAATTGTTCTATTTCTGACTCGAATTAATTGACTTATTTATTCGCTGCAGATTTCAAAAAGTCATAATCGTAATTTATTATAAAAATGTAATAAGAATCCTCCAAATGAAATTATCGAATCATCTTACCAAAAACAGAGAATATACTGCTTCAGTACCCAAAGGATTTTTATGGAATATGTCTCGCAATACTCTCCTGTATGCCGCTTCATTATTCGCGAAGAAAATATCCAGTGTTGCTAGGTTAGAATGAAAATCTGATGCTCGTAATTACTCAGGCTCGACAACGGTTCCTTTTGGTAATGACTCATTCGGCATAGGATATACAATACTTTAGTCACTTGATTGTTCGAAATACTCGGTGAATATTCAGAAAGTTTCCGAAAAAGATTGCCACTTTGCTTTAAGGATGCAAAAAAATCTTCCTTGAAATTCATGACTTATTAATTCCAATGAATCTCCTTTCTAAATTTGATTTGATCAAATAAGGTAAAACTGGGGTCGATTGGCACAATTACTATCTCCCTGCACTGGGACTTTTGTGTGTATGTATATTATAAAATACCTCCTCTTTCAATAAGCACTGTTTACAAATCTGAGGTGAACGGCAGATCAACTCATTGATGGATCTCATTATTTATTCGGAATTTTATATATTTCAATGGGCGAAAGATTATAAATGAATCACAATGTTGTCTAATTCAAGTTCAAAAGTTTTTTTTCAGGAAATGAAAAAGAACACAATGCCACAATTTGAAAAGATTCAATAGATATTTTGCTCGATTTAATCTTAAGCTCTACTAATTAATCAGTTCTACCCTAATCGTATCTTAAATACATACCGCCATTAGGAGACGATAAAGACATTGAAATGAATTTTAATGGCAACATTGAATATATTTGCGCTCATTAGAATTAATAACCGGGAACAATAATTTTCTCAAGTTTTTCATTATTCCAGCAACCACTGAGACACTCTCAGCAACTATACGATCCAAACTTTATCTCATCATGCAAATATCATATACTATATTCCAACAAGAAAGTTATAGTATACATACATAATAGGGAAGCCCCGCGAGCGACGATCTTGTGCGAGGTTAACAATTTTTCGATATGATTCAATCGACATAGAATATACTATCCTCTTATTCACTCAATTTCTTGGAAGTAATTGAATATTTCGATGAATATGGTTATCGTTCGGAAGAAAATCGTTATCAGATGTTTTTACATTTACTATTTTCTGGATTATATGTGAAGGATATTTTGCAATCCCGACAAAAATAATTCGTAGAATATATCAGGTTTATTCAGGAAGTTTTCGAGAAACATTGAAATTTCACGAAACGCATTCAGAAAAATTTGCTCAAATTTGATGACTTTTCAATGAATCTTCCTTCTAGATTTCATTTGATCAGTTAAGATGAAATTATGGTCGAATGGCACAATGACTACCTCTCCGTACTGTGACTTTAGTAGGTCAGAATCTTATAAAAATACGTGATTTCTTCAATAAGCATTTACGACTAATCTGAGATGAATTTCAGTTCAACACACATAACAAATTATATACCTACCGTTCTTAAGCTTTTGAATATATCACTATGTCCTCTACTCTGAATTCAAAGATTTTCAGAGGAAGTGAAAGAGAACAAACTATAAAGACTATTTATAGAGATTCCGGTTAATTACATTTCAAGCTCTACTAATCAATTTTATTGTAATGATATCTTAGATTCATATCGTCATTAGCAGACGAAGAAGACATTCAAATGAATTTTAATGGCAACATTGAATATATTTGCGCTCATTAGAATTAATAACCTGAAACAATAATTTTCTCAAGTTTTTCATTATTCCAGCAACCACTGAGCCACTTCCAGCAACTATACGATCCAAACTTTATCTCATTATGCAAATATCATGTACGAAATCCCAGTAAGAAAGTTATAGTATACATACATAATAGAGAAGCCCCGCTAGCGACGGTCTTGAACAGTGCGAAGTTGGCAATTTAGATATTCATTAGTTAAAGGCTTTACCTTTAATGAAGCTTTAAGAATGAGGCATTCAGTCGTGGCACTGTTGCTGCTGAATGCGAAATTAGCAGTTTTCGGAATCCCTACCTCATTTCCGACACAACGCGCAGCCAGACTTTACGGTAAAAATGCTAATTCTGGTGAGAAGGAATTCCGCAGGTCTCAGCGTTTACTTATGGGGATTAGTTGTTTTGTAATAAGTCCGATTCGTCTTGAATTCTAATCAGCTTTGAGCTCTATGTATTTCACTCTTCACTATGAAATTGGGAAAATACATCGATTGAAATAAAATCAGGGAGGATTCTACATTTCTAAAAAACTTTTCAGGTTTTCACTTCCAGTCTCTTGAACAAAAATAGTTTAAAAAAATTTCAACTAAGATGAAATGCTCTTGCTTAAATCTTTCCACTTATATTTCAGGAGCAAATTGGTTTTGAAAAAAATTGTTGCCTAACAGTAAAACTAAAGAAAGGAATAAAAGAAAAGGGGAGTGAAACGTTTCGGCGTCTATCAGACTACTTTTTCAGTTAGTCTGAGGAAGGTGTCTGATATAGATTCCGAAAGGTTACATATTATTTTCATTTATTCTTTTCTTTTGTTTTACTGTTAGGCAATAATTTTTTTCAAAACTTTTCGATTCAATATTCGAAAATTACAGACACTTGGGTGAAATGATACTCACTCTTTCAAGTATGAGAAGCGCTCAAGAATTCAAGAAATTATGGATAGAACAGAATCCTAACATCGCAAAAAATTGGTAATATAGCGAAGAACACTCTGAATATATGTACGCCGAGAAGAGTTGGGATGTTTTATGAATATATCCAGCTTGTTTTAGAATTAAAAATAGCATGGTCTTGTTTAATTATTCAAAAAATGCTCTTCACTAAGCATTCGATGCAGCAACTCTCAATTCGGAGTATGTGGATGATACAATTTTCCAGGAAAGTTGGCTCGGTGCATTGGTTCTCTAACGGACTTATAAATGATAACTCTACTTTCATCTATGATGAAGGTCTACTCTAATATTCGGGACACATAATAATTCAATAAAGTTAATGCGGAAAAGCGGATGCATTTATCCTGCTCAGAGCGGAGGTTTTGTTCTGTATATTTGTTGAATATTTCAATATAACTGGTTGTATATACCTACCTCAAGTATCAACGAAAGATGTTTTTTTTTGAATCAGAACATTTTCAGTACCTCCTTTATTGCTATAATTTTGACAAGTTATTAGAGAAAATACCCTTAACAGCTAAGATAAAAAGAGTTTCCATTCATAATTCCTAGGTACTCGCAGTTACATTAGTCACACAATTTCCTTAGAATTGCTAAGTGAAGAAAAATGATCGATTGATAGTTATTTAAACAACTAGGCTATTAAAGACAGCGACTAATGGTCAAGATATTTTAATGCGTCAGCGTAGTTCGAGACTGTTAGTCGCTCGATTGATAACCGAGTTGATCACGAGATTTTTCCGACGATCTCTATATGAATTCTGTATAAATCTTGATTGATAATATTCTCATTCTGTACAAAACTTACATTGATATGATAAAATTTTTTTGTATCTATGTCCAGTAGAGTTTTGACATTTCTCGTAGTGCTTCTGAATAATTTGTGAACGGTTGCCATGAGAATTGCACATTAAAATAGCATAAATTGAGCATTAAAATGGGGCATTAATGATCGATTTCGTGCACATTGAAATGACATTTTATTATGATATCGACGGAAAAAAATTTCCTAATCCCTAACTATCTACTGATCAATTATATTGTTCTCTACAATTCTTGATGATGGAACATTCATTGAAATATTATTTGGGCTATCTCCATCATTCTTGCTTCTTATGAAATTAAAATTCATGCGTTAAGAGTAACGCAGATATAAATTGAATAATGAAAGCAGAGAATAATATTAATTGATTAAAATCAACCAATATCAAACTCATATTTCGGACTAATTCCGTCAACGCACAAAGAACATGCATGGTAGTAATAAAAATAGAGCATTCATAGATGGCTATTTCGTCCCATTTGTCTTGCTTAGTATATTTAACGTTTGGGCCAGTGTTTTTCAGTCGTTGTCAGAAAAACACTCACTCAAGTTATCTGAAAAGCAATTTTCGTCGTTAAAATTGTTCGAGTGATGCTTGCTTTTCTGGAAGTTACAAAAGTTTTCCTAACGACCGCTGGCGAATGCTGACTGAAACGTTAAATACAAGAAGCATAAGCATGTATATAAGAATAATATTTCAACATATTTTCTATAATCTGAATACCTACACATACTCTTAGAATATATTTTCTTAGATAATTTACTTATTCACAATACACCGGCTTGTAAAACTCCCATTATAAACTTCTCTTTAATGGTGAATGGTCATTTATTATAAGATACCAATGATCTCAAGTAAAGGTAAGATATAATACCAAAACTAATATGGCAGAAATGAAGAAAACCAATTACCGATTAATTTCCAAGAACAAGACACCAAAAATCCATTAGTCGAAGTGAAAACCAAATGAGGAAAGATGATGAGGTGCGTTCCTTTCAATTAATAATCGGTGGGGCTAGGATAATGTGGATCTTTTAGGCAAACTACATGTTTTACGATGTCAGTCACTCCCTGCTGTGTACACGAAAGAAATAATGGTGTGTTCATTAAACTAAAACCTTCTACAAGAAGAGGGAGAGTCGACCTATCTGGGGAATAATATCGCGCTTGCTCTGGCTGGAGAAATTATTGGAGCAGAAGCGGAATCAGCATTTTTTGACGTGTTTACCATTGACGCGGAAAAATATGTGGCAGTCATTATCGAGAGGAGATTTATGTGAAGTTTGGTCTTCAACCTGAAAATAGTTATGCACTTCTGAATGAACTTGATGATGTGCAGGAGGTATAAGCAGGTGCACGGATTTAAAGCTGAACCGATTAAAAATTCTCAATGGATTACTATGCTAGAAAAGTGCTGACTGAAGGATGAATGAATTTACATAATGATTCGACGTGTTTTCACGTATGAATGGACCAAGTTTTTTTAATTCAAAATGAAGGTTCTAGCTGCATCCCTTGCTCTTCATTGAATGAAACCGTGGAAAATATTTTCAAGCTCTTTTAGACAGTTTCGTAGTTATCATGTCACATTTTGTTTGTCTGGTTATTTGGTAATATTCGTTTTTGTGTCATACCCTCTTGAGGAAAATCGTGCAAAAATTTTAGATTCACGCATATTTACGTTTATGTTTCATTTTCACTTGTTGGTATCTAAAACTCTTCACTCCCGTGTTCATCTTTTGCTGTCAATTCAGAGTTACATTTCATTTAATTCATTTGAGAGAAGATGTAACTTCACTTCAGTACTTCGATATATACCTAGTTATGTTTTTCTGCTCTGTGATAACTTGTATTGCTATTTTATTATTTTCATTTGTGCATTGTTCATTTAATCTGTTTTTCAAAGCAACAAGTAGAATCGTTAATCTATTTGGTTACTAATTACACATGTTTCAGGATTTTCGAAGATTTATCTATTTAGTAACGGCAGAGGATTATGTACATATATTCATAAATATATCAGGCATTACAGAATTATGTACAAGATTCTCTTTATAAAGGAGTTAATAAAAAGAAATGATAATCAATGTTACAACAGGAAATGCTCATTCTTTCAAACCTGTTCCTAATCACTTTCAGTTTTTAGACTTAAACTCGTGAATTTAAATTATTTTTTGTCCATCTACATCACGATTGATTTTCATCAGGAAATCATATTATTGAAAATTTAACTGCCTGATCACTTGATTTTCTAAATAAATTAAATTCCAATTTTGATTGAACTCTTTGATATTAGAATCATTAGTACTATGATTCTGCTGGTTCATTGAGATTGAAATGTATGGTTTTTCATTAACTAAACAAAATTCATTTTCGAAAATTAATTATCAGTAGACACAATAATATCTTCCATTTTTTAGCATACAGAAGATGTAAATTTTGATAAAGCAATAACTTAGAGCTTTCAATCATTCGAAATCATTTTAAAAAAACCAAAAAGTTATGAAAATAAGTAATGACTCTTGCAAGAAATTTTTGCATATAGGAATGATAGTAATGCACAGAGTAAAAAAGCTCAGCGTTGAATCTGTTTCGCTTAAAGATGAAGTTTACAATATGGAAAACCTGAAAGTATTTCGATGTAATAATAATACATGCGGATGAACTAATTCCCACGACATATATGTCGAATAAAAATCAGAAACTTATCTCAGCGAGTGGTGTAACAGATATTCAATCTTGAATATTTAAGTTACTCAGCGATCAAAATTGTGATACTTCTCCTAATCAAAAGAAATTTAAAAAATAAGAAAAGCCCTGCGCAGAAGCTTTTGAGCGCAAGAAGACTATAACCTCAAAATTTAATATGGTATTTGAGATTGATACCGTTATATATAAATGCAAAATCGGAATTATATTCTGGGAATTATTCAGAAAAAGAAATATGTAAACAATATGAATAAAAAAAATTAAATTCTATGGTTCTGTTCATGCAATCCTCTTGGAATTTTGCATGAACACTCAATATATCAGTTCATTCACAAAATGGGTTTTATCTGAATCGGATATTCTGTTATGGAAATATAGAGATGCTTTTCTCAATATCAATTGAATTTTGTATGGTTCTGTTAACATAATATGGCCACAAAATTTTGCACGAAAGTTCATTATATTAGTTTACATTCCCAAAAGAAATTTCACTCGTATCGGATTTCCTGTTATGGAAATATAAAGATTCTTCTTCTCAATATTTCAATTGAATTTTCAATGGCTACGAAATTTTTAATAAACACTCAGTAGGTATATTGACCTCCATTCACAAAATAATTTTCACTTGAATCGATTATCTTTTTATGATATGTTTCTTATTTTCAATATTCCAATTGAATTTCCGATGATTCTGTTCACACTATGGCCACAAATTTTTGCATGAGGCTTGTTTTGAGTCATCTTGCCGTACCATTTTGTTCTGATTGGTTTTTGTTTTTTTTCTGAAATATTGAGGAACAAAAATTTTGAATGCTCATTTTTTGGAACACCCTGTACGATTCGGCTGGTTATAGAACTTAATTGAGCTATTTGGGATCCAAACTAATCTTGAAAATTTCAAGTCAATCCCTTCGAAAGTTATTGTGCTAACGGACGGCCTGACGGCCCCACGGAAAGTATTGAATTTGACCACGAATTCATCATCAGGGAGTCTTATCCTATCGTTTGAGACTATTTTCGGCTCAAAATTCGAAAATTACAGACATTTAGGCAAAACGATATAGCACTCGTTTGAGTTTGAGATGAGTAGAAACGTATCTATACTTAAGGAAAACTAATGTCAAGTATAAGTTGCAACTCAATACGTCTCTGCTCACCCGACAAAGACGTGAAACTTCGAAGACTGATATTTCGTGATTGAACGAGACCCCCGCCTCCCCCAATAAAACTTAATCATGTCATCATGTACTAAAAGCCAAAAACGAAGCAATTAAACGGTCGAACAGCTAATTATTGACGGGTAATAATATATCAAAGAACACCTATCAAATGTCTTGAGTTCTGGAAAATTTTTGGCCCTTGATTAAATGACTTGTGATGAAATTAAATTCTTGGAATAGTTTCCCTGTAGGAAGCGGGGTGAACTCTGATATTGAAATTTCTGGAACTTTCTGAAAGTTTGCTGTATTACTGGCGAATTATGGAAAGTTGGTCGTGAGATTTTCTCACATAGTTTGGAGAGTGTAGACTTATGACTTTTTTGAGTCGTGATAATATTTTGATTCCTACGTCTCCATGAAAAATCATACATAAAATTAAAAGAAAAAACAAAGAGACAAATTCACGACTGACTGAAATAATTTGAAGTAAAGGTACTTTCAGGAGTCTGATTCAGATTACGCGGTATGTGCTAGAATTATTCATTCCAAAAATGTAGTTGGCTTTGTTATTTCACATATTTTCAATGGGTTGGAACTGAGAATCTTTAGTGATATCTATACATGAAGATCAATCAGCTAATATTGGCGTCTTATAATATATCAAAGAACACCTATCGAATGTCGAATGTTCAGGAAATTTTAGGTTCTTGATTAAATGACTTGCTATGAAATTAAATTCTTGGATAGTTTCCTTCAGGAAGCGGGGTGAACTCTGATATTGAAATTTCTGGAACTTCCTGAAAGTTTGCTGTATTACTTGCGAATTACGGGAAGTTGACCGAAAGATTTCATCACAAAGTTTGAAGAGTGTGGAGTTATGACTTTTTCGGAGTC
The DNA here is from genome assembly GCA_013421045.1 of Propylea japonica. Taxonomy (NCBI): domain Eukaryota; kingdom Metazoa; phylum Arthropoda; class Insecta; order Coleoptera; family Coccinellidae; genus Propylea; species Propylea japonica. The sequence continues at coordinate 79,163,720 of CM024241.1, forward strand.
GTGATAATATTTCGATTTTTCTGTCTTGATGCGAACACATACACTTCAGTCATATGAATTTAAAAAAAAAATATGAAGACACTTTCGCGAATGATGACCTAATTATTTTGAAGATATATTTGGCTTTTTGTATTTTATATATTTTTACATTAATTAGCATAAAACGTCCTCATGAACTCAAGTGAAGGTTTCAAGAAGTTCAATTGAATTTTGGAACAGCAGAATAATTCACAAAAAATTAAATAGAATGAATGAAATGAAATTTGTGATATGAGTTTTCGAGGATTAAAATCTATGTAAACATCATCAGCAGTTGGACACAGATGAAATCATTCATTGCAAATTCAATAAAGATCATTATTTGGAAAATTCAAAGTAAAATCATAAATTTATGAACTCAGCTGACACAATTTGAGTTGATATATTCCATACAATGTGTCCGGTTTTAAAAGAGACAATTTCAATGAGAAATCATACAAGTTACAAGCAAAAAATATCATCAAACCTGGTTAATATCCTTGATTTCCCGAAACATTCCAAGTTTATCTTCAAAATCAATTATACCTAAGTTATACTCATCGAATTTTACCACATATCAGGAAACGGTACTGCATTTTTCCATTGATTTGATCTTCGAAAATTATAAATCTTTTTTCATCTCAGGCAAAAACAAAAAAATTCCTCAGTTTGAATGCTTTCAAATGACCTCTAGTCCGTTCACAAACGGGGCGTTTGTTTATTCATCTGAGTTGGCAGTATTCTTGTCATAACGTATAATAAAGTCAACGTGCCGAATTACCCGGCCTCGTCCGACGAGCTTGCAAGTTATCAGAGAACTCTATGCAATATTGACAACATTGCGTATCAATCTGACAAGAAATAAACAACATAGCCTAAATTTCAATATACACGACCCAAATTTTCGTGAACGGATTATATCTACTTTTATGCTAGCTTGTGTCATCTGTCATAAAATTTTGGTAAACGAGATATCAGAAGAAAGTTGAAGTATTCCAAATCTTCATTAGCTTCATCTTGAAGCTCTTTATGATTGAATATTGGGTGATTCTCGTAGAACTCATGACCTTCTATTGAAATGATCCACACAAATTCAATGAATTTTAATATCCCCGTCTTATTCAACTCATTCTACATACCGATTTGGAAATTTAAATCGAAAACATACGATTACAAGGCATCATACAGAGAATTCTTCCCTCCAGTTGCTCAGATGAATAGGCGAGATATCAAGTGCGATAACTGAATGAATTCAACTGTCTCACTGCGATAATCTAGTCTTTCTCTCTCTTATCGCAGTATGGTAGGGAACCCGCACTCAAGGTATAGAATTTTTATTTGTCAGGCTGCCCGTAATACTCGATTCAAGTATTTACTGTTGCCTACCATACTAAAGAACTACGCTCCTCTAAATGATAAGAGAGAGATAAGACTAGAATAACGAAGTAAGACAACTGAATTCAGTGTGTTACAGCAAGTGATTGTCTCGACTATTCATCTGTGCAACTGGAGGGAAGAATTCTCTGTCTGATGCATTGTATATCGTATATTTCAGATGTGAATTTCCAAACCTGTATAGCTTGCTATAATCTTATGAACATTCGACTTCTAGAGAAAAAGGTGCAGGATCCTATACTTCCTGATACTTAGATGACCTTACATTTTGTAGCTGGTACGTAACCGAAAAGTGACCAGGTGAGGGGATGGAAAGATATCGACTTCACGAAGATGGTTATAAAGAATTTGCGCGTTAGCCATGTTTGGAAAAGAAGAAAAGCAAAAAAATTCTTGTTGTCATTCAATTTGTCATTTTTCGACTGGTGGAAGATTTTAACTTCCGTTGAATTTTACTCAATCTTGCAAATTAAGAACAAAAATATTAATTCTCTGATATGTTTAAAGAGGAAGGATGAAAAGAATAAATTTCAAATGGAAAATCGAGTTTCCAACGAACCGAAAATAATGCCTCATGTTCTTTGTTGAAACTCTCACTCATCTCCTTCCGCTTTCAAGAGTTCAACTCTGCATCCCCTTATAGTCCTTCCATTCGTGGCATATTCGAAATTCTCATGAAATTCCTATTTTATATTCAGAAACTATTGAGAGGCTTCTATTCAATATTTCCGTGAACCCATATATGGTTCAAATTGAATGGATACTCCAAGCAACTAATATAATACTCTTTCTAACATTTCTCAATTAGGTATTCGCTTCAGGTAAATAAGATACGGAAGAATGGGTTCCTGACAAAAGAGTTTTCCACTTTATTTCTGGAAGTTACAATTATATATTGTGTCTCAAGGTCTGAACAAAAATATAGGGTACAAGAGAAAGGAGTTAATTTTAGAGATATTTTCCAGGAAGGTTTTAAATCGTGGAAACTATGTCAGTTGAAATTTAATTTCCAGGAAGCGGCATAAGAATAAGCTGCAGGATTAGGTATGGTTACTATCGGAGAATGTTTTTTAGCGGTGTGATCTATTTCAACTAAACAATTGATTTTATGATGTGAATTTATACTTATATGAGGATAAATATTCCGAATTTTGAAAAGGATTGGCCCAACAGTTACTAGAATAATTTGTTCGAGCGATGAATGAGGTCTCAGAAGTTTTTCTGATTTCGAATTGCTCTTTAAGGTGCAGCACTTTTGTCGTATTTGGCATTAATTTTATCGCAATCATTTTAATTACCACCTTTATAGTTATAATTGAAACTTTTCGCATAAGAATTTAATACGAATAAGTGTATGTCAGAACATTATTTACTCATTTTTCCATTTTCACTTTATAGTAGCTATTTTCTGTAGTTTTGACAATCATTTTCAACCACTTTCAATTTTGAAACGGGTGATGAAACTCATTATGATGCCATGAAGGTATTTATACTATCAACTACACGTTCGTTCTATAAATATTGAGCAGAGTTTACTTCGTATATGTGCATCACCTGTCTTGAAACCGAAATAATCAAGATTTCTGTTTGGTTTACACCCTTTAGGAAATAAGAAAATTGTGTCTTCACCATAACTTCCTTTACTGTTTTGTTATATTTCCTATTAATTCGTTTATATACACTATTAAAAAGCATACGTACCTGCAATATCAGGTGTATTATCTAGAGGGAAAATATTATTTTTCTCTAGGAAGCAGTAGATTCTCGTATAACCCTACCTATCGTTCGAATATTTTTAGATATGATATTATTTTACTGATGAATCAATTGGAATGGCCACTAATTATATGAAATTTGAGCAAGATTCCTTACGGATAGCACGTGTAAGAGGAAATCACAAGAATATGTTATACCCAATGTTATCTTTCTTTCAAGAATACCCAATAATAGATTACACCTAATACAGGGTGGGGCAGAAAAACCTATCCGATTTCAAATCCCTTTTTCTCAGAAGACAGAGCAGGTAGAGTAGTGGGGTGAAAACCGTTAGAAAGCTGGTTTTATGCCATTTGTCAGTAGTCAACATGCCTTGGTCTGGTGAACATCGTGCTTTTGTTATTGAGCGGTTTATCGAATGCGGCGGTTCGATAATTGCTACACAACGTGATTTCGAATTCATTTTGGACTAGGGCGTCATGATCCTGTTCCACATCACGCTACGATTAAAGTGTGGGTGTCAAATTTTGACAGACGAGTTCAGCATTGAAAAAGAAGTCGCCTGGACGTCCCAGGACAGCAACAGGACCTGAAAACGTGGCCAATGTAACGGTCAACAGCGAGTGCTATTGTTCATGCTGGAAAATTTACTTAGACCCAAAATGGAAGAAAATGGCGTGGAAAATGTGTGGTTTCAACAGGATGGTGCAACCGCCCACACATCGCGACGGTCAATGGACATTCTCAGGGAACTGTTTCCCGGTCGCCTCATTTCTCTGAGAGGTGATCTTGGCTGGCCGCCGCGCTCACCGGATCTCACTCCATGTGACTTCTTCCTTTGGGGTTACCTCAAATCGAAGGTTTACCAGCATCGACCAAGGACCCTTCTTGCTTTACGAAGGGAAATTGCTCGGGCAATTGAAGAAATTCCTGTGGAAATGACGGTGAAAGTCATGGAAAGCTACCTCGAGCGCCTAAATAAGTGTATCCGCTCCCAAGGACGACATTTGAGTGATGTGCTTTTCAAAACTTAAATTTAAAAATGGCATTAAATTTGCGATATGTTAATGAAAAAATTTTTTGACAAGCTGGGTGGTTTTAATTTTATAACGTTTTGAAATCGAATAGGTTTTTCTGCCCCACCCTGTAGAAATCACGAGTGAAATACACATACTTGTAAGTCTGTATTCGTTTTTCGAATGTAAAAATAAGGTTCAAAATATAGTTATTTACCAGAAAATATGCGGCAACAGCTAATGCAGCATGTATGAAAGAGTGCAAAAATAAAGAAATAATTCTTGACCAGTACAAAGATACGAAATCGAAATTCAAGAAGTAAATCTGCTTACTGTGTCGAACTCCAAAACCAACTTACAACGAATAGTGCTGTTCCTTTATCATGATTGAAAAACATCGTGAAAATTGAATAATATTAGAGATATTGTTAAAATGAACGAATAATATTTTCAAATTCTTAGAAGTTGATAGAAATGTTATCATATCTTGATCAGGAAGTATCCTTGTCGCACTCTAATGTTGGACCTTACTTTCTTCGTTTCATTCGATTAAATAAATGGACAATTTTTGTATTCGGAAAAACTTTTGATTTTGAGTAGTAACTGATAAAAATATCAATATGTCTAGATTGTAAACAGTAGGTACTGTGAATTGCTATCTTAGTAACCTAAATGTTTTTTTAATCGATGAAGCGAAACCTTCTAAATTAATTCAAAAGCTTTCTTCGAATATTTCTGATTGTCAAATTTTCACGACTGCAGACTAAAATATTAAAAGATATTCACATATTTATCATTAGGTACCATATATGTACATCCTTATGATTTCAGTAGAAAGATGTTTCAGCATTGCTCTATCCTTACACCCAGCGATATACAGGGTGACTGGTGACGTATGGGACAACGGCTAACTGGAGATAGAGGACCTCAAACTGAATGAGATTGGGGGTTTAAATGTCCTATAAGGCTATTAGTTTCAGAGATACAGGGTGTTTTTTGCAAAAGTGCTTAAACTATAAACTCCCATATCTTCGTCAATATGGCAAATTTTTCGCTGATATTTGGCAAGCTTGTTATATACATATTCTCCATCAGATTGATAAGAAAAATTCCCAAAAATTGCAGGTCCGTATTCAAAAATTTCAATTTCCGTGTCAGGTGAGAAATATCACTCGGTATATGAAATAAAAAAAATTGAATTGGGAAATTGGAATCTGCAAAAAACACTGAGTAAAAATCTGTTTTTAGTTTTGATGGCACAAATTTTTTAAAGTTTTTATGATATGTTGAAAGTCGAATATTACAATTTTTTCATATTGAATTCAAGCAACACACTATTCCTGAAAGAAAAAAACACTGAATTTGAGATGTTTAAATAATCCTGACGCATTTTGAATATTCCTTCACATCTTGAAATACTTTTTCATTGAATTTTCTATCAATATTATAAGAAAAACTCAAAAAACAATACAAACACAAAAATATTAACAGTAGCACATATGGTTCATAAAAAAATCAAATAAACAAATGCTTGATATGCGAGAGCCATTCTCCTCACACCACACTTATTTGCTCTTTTGAACAATTGAAGTACGTTTCATATCCACAAGATGAAAAATTACTCTTGATAGAACAGTAACACTAGATTTCAGCTCGAGAAAAGTTGGACTTTCTTCTCAGAACGCCTGAACAATAATCCATCTGATACTTATTCTTTCAACAAAATTTATTATTTTATTAAATAATGCAATGATTCATGAGAAAACATCTAAGCAAATGCTCGAAATCAGAGCAATTTGCTTCAACGCATTTATTGGCTCTCTTGAACTCTAATGATTTCATTCTCTTTTGAGATGAGGATTATTCTGAGACCAAATATTATATCCGTTCATTTTGCGCAATTCAAAACAAGTATCATCTACATATTCTTCATTCGTGAATATGAAGGCATTTTCAGTAGATAACAAACGACACAATTCTCAATAATACACAATCAATGAATGTATGAATATAACGTCATTTTTTGAAATAAGCCTACTCTGTGTAGTAGGCTGTATATTTATGTACCTATAATGAATAATAAACCTCTTATTTTGAAAAATCACTTGTTTCCCTAATATTCTGTTTGCATTAAAGAAATTCATATGCTTCTCAAAAAGATGAAGGTGCAATACCTAAGTACATATTAGAGAAAGTAAGTCCTCAAAATTCATACATTATTTCATTGAAGAATAAATTTTGTTGAAATCATAAGTACCAGATTGATTATTGTTCAGGGTTCTGAGAAGAAAGTCAAACTTTTCTCGAGTGTTTCTGTTCTACCAAGAGTATAATTTTTCATCTTGTGGATATGAAAAGTACTTCAATTGTTCAAAAGAGTCATTAAGTGTGTGAGGGGAATGGCTCTAGCATATCGAGCATTTGTTTATTTGATTTTTTATGAATCATATGTGCTACTGTTCCTCTCTTTGTATTTCTATTGTTTTTTTGATTTTTCTTTTAAGATTGATAAAAAATTTAATAAAAAGTATTTCAAGATGTGAAGAATGTTCAAAATGCGTCAGGATTATTTAAGCATCTCAAATTCAGTGTTTTTTCTATCAGGAATAGTATGTTTCTTGAATTCAATATGAATAAATTGTAATATTCGACTTTCAACATATCATAAAAACTATGAAAAATTTGTGCCATTCAAACTAAAAACAGATTTTTACTCAGTGTTTCTTGAAGATTCCAATTTTCCAATTAAATTTTTTTTATCTCATATACCGAGTGATATTTTTAACCTGACACGGAAATTGAAATTTTTGAATACGGACCTGCAATTTTTGGGAATTTTTTCTTGTCGATCTGATGGAGAATATGTATATTAACAAGCTTGCCAAATATCAGCGAAAAATTTGCCATATCGACGAAGATATGGGAGTTTATAGTTTTAGCACTTTTGCAAAAAACACCTGTATCTCTGAAACTAATAGCCTTATAGGACATTTAAACCCCCAATCCTCATTCAGTTTGAGGTCCTCTATCTCCAGTTAGCCGTTGTCCCTTACGTCACCAGTCACCCTGTAGATCAAAATGGGTTGTTTTTGTGAAACATGGCGGAAATTGATTACTTCCCTTCTGTTTATGATACCGCTTCGACCCTTTTATCACTGTTAACCCCCGGATGACTGAGCAATTCATAAAAACTATATGTGTTTCGGTTTCATGCTATTGGCTAGATTTCAACCCGAAAAGATCCCCGGACCCATTTTGATGAAGCAACTTTCCTTATATATTTCCTGACGCTACTTTTTCCGCTCTGTGTGTCCTCATTGATTGGTTTTTCTTTGCATCTGAGGATTATGTGACTTATTGCACTTTTGTTTGAACGCTCTGTCGTAGACATATTCCGTTGGCTGAACTGGCTTCGAAGTGTTTGTCTTGGACAATTTGTCTGAATTAAGACTTCTTCTTCAGAAAGTTTTTATCATTCGTCCAATTTTCCTGAAATGTCATTCAAAATAAAAGATTGAAATGATTCAATTCCATTCAATAGATCTCTACCTGTTGCATAAATTATAATCGGAGCAACGTGTTATCGTTTAAATGTATTGAGTTGCATTCAGATAAGAGAAAACACATTTCTTTGCTGGATTTTTCTATAGGATATTCTGCTTGAATCAATATATCGAACAGTTTGTATTATAACACGACTACAGGCGGATGGTATCCAAATATTTTTCGAGAATATTGTCCCAATACGAATTGTAGTATTGTTCGATATATTCACAAGTTCATCATTACCATGTAAGTGCATCCTTATGATTTCAAAAGAAAACTGTTTCCAACGTGGCTCTTTTCGTACATACACCCTACGATATAGATCAAAATGAGTTGTTTTTGTGAGACATGGCGGAAATTGATTACTTCCCTTCTGTTTATGATACCGCTTCGACCCTGTTCATCACTGTTAACCCCGGATGACTGATCAATTCATAAAAACTATATGTGTTGCGGTTTCATGCTATTGGCTAGGATTTCAACCCGAAAAGATCTCCGGACCCATTTTTAGGAAGCAACTTTCCTTATATATTTCCTGACGCTACGTTTTTCGCTCTGTGTCCTCATTGATTGGTTTTTTTCTGCATCTGAGGATTATGTGACTTATTGCACTTTAGTTTGAACGCTCTGACGTAGAAATATTCCGTTGGCTGAACTGGCTTCGAAGTGTTTGTCTTGGACGATTTGTCTGAATTAAGACTTTTTTGTACCAGGAAAGTTTTTATCGTTCGTCCAGTTTTCCTGAGATGTCATTCAATAACAAAAGATTTATTTGATTCAATTCCAATCAATAGATCTGCACCTGTTGCAAAAATTATAATCGGAGCAACGTGTTTTCGTTTAAATGTATTGAGTTGCATTCAGTTCATCATTACCAAGTAAGTGCATCCTTATGATTTCGAAAGAAAAATGTTTCCAACGTGGCTCTTTTCGTTACACCCAAAACCACGATATAGATCAAAATGGGTTGTTTTTGTGAGACATGGCGGAAATTGATTACTTCCCTTCTGTTTATGATACCGCTTCGACCCTGTTTATCACTGTTAACCCCCGATGACTGAGCAATTCATGAAAACTATATGTGTTGCGGTTCATGCTATTGGCTAGGATTTCAACCCGAAAAGAAAAGATCCCCGGACCCATTTTGAGGAAGCAACTTTCCTTATATATTTCCTGACGCTACGTTTTTTCCGCTCTGTGTGTCCTCATTGATTGGTTTTTTTCTGCATCTGAGGAATATGTGACTTATTGCATTTTTGTTTGAACGCTCTGACGTAGACATATTCCGTTGGCTGAACTGGCTTCGAAGTGTTTATCTTGAACAATTTGTCCGAATTAAGACTTTTTTTTCCCAGGAAAGTTTTTATCGTTCGTCCAGTTTTCCTGAGATGTCATTCAATAACAAAAGATTTATATGATTCAACTCCAATCAATAGATCTGCACCTGTTGCAAAAATTATAATCGGAGCCACGTGTTTTCGTTTAAATGTATTGAGTTGCTTCAGATAAAGAAAAACATATTCTTTGCTGGATTTTTCTATTGGGATATTCTGCTTGAATCAATATAATCGAACAGTTTGTATATATAACACGACTACAGGCGGATTGCAGCTAAATATTTACCGAGAATATTGTCCCAATACGAATTGTAGTATTGTTCGATATATTCACATGTTCATCATCAACTACAGCTATCTCTCGCTTCTTTTTGTGCTACGTACTCAGGTTATAGGTACATTTCAGAATTGGATAAAGACTGTAAATTATTCTTGGTGTATATTAATTCATTCTGCATTGTAACTGTGTAAAACACAAACAGGCTTCAGCTGAATCAGGAAATAAAACTTAATTACGCCACTGGAAATACAGTGGAACTTTCCTATAACGAAAGCGCCAAGTCCGCAAAAAAAATCGTTATAAAGAAATTCCGTTATACAGAAAATTGTTTCCATAATCGGCAATGTCGCAGTCGACTTTTCTGATAAATTTTAAGTTATCATTCAAACTTAAGCATTTCCTTTCAGACATTTTAGCACATTTTTCACACTTGCGTAATGCTTACATTGAAAACAAAGAGCCGGGGTCTATTAATAGTATATAACATTACTAGCAAGATAAGAGGGTTTTTACTGGCGAATGGAGGATATAATTGACGAGCCGCAGGCGAGTCAGTTACCTCCTTGAGCCAGTAAAACCCGTTACCTTGCGTGTATTGTTTTATATTTTATTTGTTTCTCGTTTGTAAGAAGGTGGGATAAAATCCAAAAAAATCTCAATAATTTGTCGCAAATGTCGTAAGCTATTTATGATTATTTATGACATCGGAAAATTATGACAACTGTCAGTGGCTTTACGAGAGGGAAGTCCTTCGAGAATATTTGCTGATTTCTGACGAAAAAGGCCAGATGCACCATGTAAGTGAATCCTTATGATTTCAAAATAAAAATGTTTCCACGTGGCTCTTTTCGTTACACCCAACGATATAGATCAAAATTAGTTGTTTTTGTGAGACATGGCGGAAATTGATTACTTCCCTTCTGTTTATGATACCGCTTCGACCCTGTTTATCACTGTTAACCCCCGGATGACTGAGCAATTCAAAAAACTATATGTGTTGCGGTTTCATGCTATTGGCTGGGATTTCAACCCGAAAAGATCCCCGGACCCATTCTGAGGAAGCAACTTTCCTATATATTTCCTGACGCTACTTTTTTCGCTCTGTGTGTCCTCATTGATGGGTTTATTCCTGCATCTGAGGATTATGTGACTTATTGCACTTTTGTGTTTGAACGCTCTGACGTAGACATATTTTGTTGGCTGATCTGGCTTCGAATTGTTCGTCTTGGGCAATTTGTCTGAATTAAGACTTTTCCCGTTCCAGAAAAGTTTTTATCGTTCGCTCAGATTTCCTGAAAACAAATTTATAATCAACAGATTTAGATGTTTTGTTTTCTATTAATAGGTACTTAACTGTTGCAGAAGTTATCATCTTAAAAACGTGTTCATATTGCAAATTGAGTGGCGACACTAAATTTCAACATTTATTGATGAATTCTCGTATTTCGAAAAAAATTAATCGTTAGAAAAAAAGGAAATCATAATATACATGGTGGTGATACAGCAAATATCTATGCCCTCAGATATGACGGAAAGTTCATACGAAAAATATTTTGAATGTCAGCAAAAATTCTAGGTATCAGAATAGGAAGTTGAAATTTTGTGCTGTAGAATGCACACTTTTATTTTTCATCCTTTAATCATTTTCTTTGAAAGAATATAGGTTTATACATTATTTCTTCAAGTAAGTGGTTTTTTTTTTTTTCTTTTTCCAAATTGAACTCTGAAAAATAACAATTACCTAGACACTGTAACACATACTTCAATTTTGATATCCTATTTGATCCAATTGCCTCAACTATTTGGTCTTTTTATTTCATTACAAGGTGTCTTTTGTTTCAAAGTTTTGTTTATTTTGCGTCAGAAATATTTTGAGATAACAAAAAATATTTCATCATAAATTGCAAAATGGCGAATGCCCAAGATGTATGAATCATAGACTTATAGACTTTTATATGTCTGTGGTATGAATGAAGTTTGAGTTTACGTAAATGAAGGCAAATTTTATGTTACATATTTTTCTCTTACTAGGAAATAGTTCAGAGAAAAAAGTGAAATGCAAAAAAAATCAGCGGGTAGTTTTTTCAGGGGCTAATCAGAAATAAAAATTTAACGACTTTCTGATTGAACTTTCTCATATTAGACGGGAGATATTGGCTGCATGAATATCTTTTTTCAATGCATGGAATTGAATGATCGAATTATTACGAAGTGATAAGAAGTATTTCAATTTTCTCAAAATAACTAAAATTTAATGACACAAAGTTCACGAAAAAAAATGGGTATCAATAATATTTGGATTTGGGGGTTGAAGATGATTTATCCAGTTCCAGCTGCGCATTGATGTTTTTTATCTAGTTTTCAAATTTTCAAATATTCTATCAGGGTATACTTAAATTTGCTTGCTCTCCTCCAAAATTATAAATGCGACCCAAACTCTTTCGGTCCAGCAAATATTTCCCATAATGCATCATATCTCTTGAAAAACTGCAACAAATGGAAGAACTCCTCCTGTCATCCGAAAAATTATTAATTTCCTGGCAATTCTTCAAGATTGCACGTTTATACGTTCCGTGTGTTCTTATATAGACCGTAAACAACATTTCGCTCTTCTCTGGTCAGGAAGCAGTTCATTTATCCTGAGCAACCGAGAGTAACGCTCTGTGTACACTGCGATTCGCGAAAATATGGTCGAGTGAATCAGCCGGTTCAGAATTCCAGAAATTACAGCATTTTTCGTCTCTGGGTTGTATCAGAAATATGAAATGTATTGATTTACTTCAACACAATTTAAGCCAAAGCAAATATTCAAAGGTTGGGATTCAATCAACAGTGACTTTGAGAGGGGAAATTGGACTCAAGTTCTTGGATTCCATAACCTGAAATGTTTCAAAAGGAGTGTGTTCGCTGTGGTTGACACATCTAAAAAAAGACTATACCGTGAAAAATGTTTTATCGTTCTTATCAAAATTTCATGCATTTCCTGGAGCTAAATTTATAAAAAATTTAGAAAACCTCGAGTAGCAGATTTTGAGCGCTTGTTCATTGGTTGATCTATAAAACTATTACCTCGAAATTTTATATGGGACTTGCGATGGCACCAAATATATAGATGCAGAATCTCAGCACACTCCGAATTATATTCTGTAAATTATTAAGCTAATGAAATATGTAAAAAAATTTAAAATTCGTTTCTTCTGATGACGGATTCTCTTTAAATTTTCCATTAACATTTAGTAAATTACTTTTCATTCTCGAAACAAATTTTACTCGAATCAGATGTTTTGTTATGGAAATATAAAGATTGTTTTTTCAATATACCAATGGAATATTTTATGATTCAGTATATCAATCTTTATTCACAGAAAAGATTTCACTAATATCAGGTGTCCTGTTTTGGAAATATAAAGATTTTCTTTTCAATATGTCAATTTGTTTCGTAATCACGAAATATATATGAAAATATATTGTTTGTTTTTAATTATGAGGGACTTCTAACAAGTTTTTTCTTTATTTTTAAATTCAAGTTTTGAATATTCTGCCAACGAGTTGCGTACAGCTACCTCTTTTTGTTGGCGCATGTGCGTAGTGGTTAAGCAGAAGACAGGAAGACAATTCTTAAGAAACCGCCACGCAGTTAAATTAAATTTTTTCTATTTTCGCTATTTTCCAAAAGTTTGGACGCATTTCAACTATTTAACGCTTTAGTTCGTGAATACACCAAAGGACATAGTGTTGTGTTCATCTCCAGAAAGAAGGGCCCTTCAAGCAGTAGCAAAACCATCCTTTTAAGGGTAAGTCGTAAATCGTTGGTTTTGTTGCAATATTTATTTAATTCATTGATTTGTGAGGGGTCCTATTCGCTATTATTGAATTTTCAACGGAAATCTCGAGGATTGAGGTCTAATCAGTCCACTTTAATTCTCTCCGGCCTTTAACAACTTAAAGTTCTTAAAACATCTTATTTTGAGCTTTGTAACACAATTGAATATTCTATAGTTCTGTTAATACTATGGCCACGAAATTTTGGATGAACATTCAATATATCGATCTTATTCCATAAAATAAATTTCACTCTAATCGGATATCGTTTCATGGAAATATTAAGTTTTTTTTCCATTATCCAATTGAATTTTCTATGATTCTGATCACACTAAGCCAACACAATTTTACATGAGGCTTGTTATGCATTCAGCGATAACATTCATTCATTCATCATTTCCATTGGTTCCGTTTTTTCTGACATATTGAGAAGCAAAAATTTTGAATGGCCATATTTTAGGGAACACCCTGTACGATTTGACTGGTTAATGGATTTAACCGCCATTGGAAACCCGAACTCATCCTGGAAACTTCAAGTCTTTAGGGCAATCCCTTCCAAAGTTATTGTGCTAACAGACGGCCGGACGGCCCACCGGGTAGAATTGAATTTGACCAAGAATTTATCATCAGTTTGTCTAACCCTATCATTTGAGACCATTTTGACTCAAAATTCGAAAATTATAGACATTTGAAAATTCTCATGAAAATTGTTGTTCTTGAAGCTGTATCTTCGTCGTTTTCAACAACAATATTCTTATGTATTCATAGAACTGTTCTGTTATTCTTATCTGAAAATCCTTAGAAGCCACAGGATTACGAAAAATATTTCATATCCAGACATAGTCAAGAATTTCTCTGAACGAGTTCATGATGAGCGATATATTCCCACAATGGGTACTTCATTTCAGATCGCATTATGAAATCTATGTTATGAAAACCAAACGCAAACTTTTGAAATATAGATAAATTGAAAATAGTAATCATCGAAATAATACAATCTTCAATTTATAGGCTCACAGAACCTTCTTCATGCGGACTGGGATGATTTATTCAAGATGTTGTTAATGAGGGAAGAGACAGACCGGTTTCGGCCTTATTAGGCCTCGTCAGTGTCCCATATCCCTCAGAGACAACATCCTATTGAAAAACTTCTACATTTAAGACCACTTGTAAGACTCTATCGAGTATTATCCTACAGATGGTGACATCTAGTAGTGAGTAGTGTCAAAATGAGAAGTTCAATCATCACAGATCGCATGCTGAAAGCACTGATTACTTCCTCTTCACTCTTTGAGATGTTAGCATGACAACATCTTGAATAAATCATCCCAGTCCGCATGAAGAAGGTTCTGTGAGCCTATAAATTGAAGATTGTATTCATTTCGATGATTACTATTTTCAATTTATCTATGTTTCAAAAATTTTTAGGTAAGCCTCTTAAAAGGCAAAGAAATTTTGTTTGTCATTTTTTCTTTGTCTTAAACTGCAAACTGTCTTTACGCGCACAATAAACGAAGACAAAACTGAACAGATTCTTCCCTGGCTGCATAATCAAGAATGTGAAATATTTCACCAATATATTTTTTCGAATTCCAACCCTATTCCTACATTCATCTTTTCCGTATTCCTATAAAACATAACCCTCTGAAGTACACGTTCGCGAATTCGAATATATGAAGGGTGAATCGCGATGAATGTTCACAAAATTCGAATCCGTTATCGGCGAAATACATGAAAAACGTCCTTATTTTATCGACGCTCAAACCGTGGCATTGCAGTGAACGCAGCTCGATGAAATAGTTTAGAGTGAAGGCACGTTCGTTGCCAGCGAAATTTATAGTTGAAATTATTCATGAATAATTCAATTGCTTCGTATTAACGCTCGAAGAGAGACATCAAAACATTGAATGGCTCCCAGATGATGTTCTATGTCTTGAATTAGGGACGTGAATTTTGAGGTAACTGCTTTTGAGGTAGTATGAAGGGTGAGTTCGGGTTTCCACCGAAAGAGATCGATAGTTTATTAAGACAACTTAAGAGGTGTTGAGTTAATTGCAAGAACACTTTTTCACCATTAACTGCGTCTTTTTTGAAGGCTTGAGGAAACAATACATTTACTTACTCATCTGATTATAAGTCCAAGTTTTTTCATCCATCCATACGAATATGTTGTCAAGAAAAACAATTAAGGCTTTTTAATCTTCAGAAAAGCAACTTTTGTCATTCGTAGAAAATGCTTGTCATTTTGACGGCTTTCAGAAACCGGGGAAAATAACGCTCCTACTGCGTTAGATGTAAAGTCCGTTCACAAAAGTTTGAGCGCATAGTAGGCGTTTCTTTATTCATCTGAAGTTAGCAATATTTGCTGTCATAACATAAAAAAATCAACGTTGCCAAATGTACCGGCACTCATCCGACGAGCTTGCGAGTTCAGAGAACTCTATGCTCTATGCATTGCGTATCAATCTGACAAGAAAATGAACAACATAACCTAAAATTTCATTATGCACAGTAGAATATGCCAAATTTCCTTGGCCAACCGTCGGCTAAAACTTTCGAGAACGGACAATACTTGTGCATAAACATCATGGTATTCCTAGAACCACTGTTTATCAAAAGGCAACAAATATAGACATTCGAATCAAATCACCATAGCAACACCAACTAAGGAAAGTTAAAAATCTATATAATACGGCAATAGAATAAAATTTTTGCAAGAAAATAAAATTGAAGAAATTGAGAATACATCTGGAATTCGTAAGTATAATGGATATCCCAACAAATTGTTAGAAAGGGCTAAAATAATAACCAATAGTAAAGAATTCCAACCTTCAACAAGCCAAACCGAAACATCACAAACGAAAACCAACATTGAGGGTTATCCGAAAAAATTAGGAAAGTAGGAAATAAATACAATGTGATAACGGCATTTAAAACACAAGATGCTATCAGGGCTGATCTTACTAAAATAAAACCTGATAATGAAAATCAACTAACCAAATGTGCCTATGTGAATTACCTGCTACTGTGGTAGATACTATATTGGAGAATATCCTTTAAATGTTCGAGAACATAAACAGCAAGCACAACCGGTATACTGATAAGTCGAAGCTTATCCAACATGCTTTGAATAAAATATCGAAAGACGCAAAAATTAAAACGTAGAAAATTGAAGAAATCAGCTTTCATGTCAATAAGCAACAAACACATCTTTGCTACAATGAATTGTTTCTTAAATCAAAAATATTTATCGATGATTATTTTTTGAGATAACTAACATTCTCAAAGTGTGACGAAAGTTGCTTTTCTGAAAGTTGAAAATCTAAAAGTGTTTTTGCTGATGACAGCTGGTGAATGTTGAACGGAACGTTGAACAAGAGAAGCAAAAGTGATGAAAGTTGGCCAAATAATATTTCAATAAAAGTGAAGATTTTTCACTTAGGAAACGACACCGTGCTACGGAGAATATTGTCACAAAAATATGAAAAAAATCACATGTGAAGAACACACTCAAGTTCTAACATATTTATTTCATCAAGAAATACGCACAATTTAATCACATTAACGCGTGTCTCCGTTATACGACGTAGTAAGAAAAGTAACCACTCCAGTTTTGGAGGGGCTTTAAGGCTCGTGAACCGGACGGCGAGCTATAGGGCGAGTAATGTAGACTGCTCAAGAAATGAGGGGCACAATAATACCCTATTAATTTCGAATCTTTCATATAAGAAAGAGCCTTCCCTAACTAAATGAAACTCCTCCATATCGTAACAATGCTCAGATCATGAAGATCACTCATTTCAAATTCTATAATACCTCACAACATTAATAATTCAGCGGGACCTTCATCACGAAACTGATAACCCTCAGAATAGCCTACATTTGATACCCTGCTAATTCACCTTGTTGCCCCATAACTCAGCCGCAATTTACCATTCAACCGAGTTAATTTTGCATAATTCGAAGCCCAACGCCGACCCTTTTCAAAGATTCAGAGACCTAAACTTCCATAGCGGGCCGTGAAAAATGTATAATCCGTCAAAATGCGATGCGACGGTCCGAAATCCGATTGGGATAAAAACAGTGGCGGCTTGCCTATGAGGCGAGTGAGGCGGTACATCACCGAATAAATTGCGAAAAATACAAGTATCAATCGAACGAATCCACTGTTTATTATTTATTGTTATTATTTAACAAATAAGATATACAACTCATGGAAAATACAATTGAGGCTCAACGTGATCGATATACACATTTATTGTTTATTTATTTATTATTATTATTATCAACTTGAGCCTATTAGCGTAGAAAGGGTGTGATTTTTCACACCCCCTAGCGATCGCCTATCACACTCCCTACTAAGGGGAACATTCACTCATCCGGATAGCAAGTATCAGGGGGATTGAGCTCTGAGGTCTTCGGTGTTCTTCTTCTCCTGGGTCCTGGGTTGTTCGTCCTTCGTTGCTTGGTCCTGGATCTCTCGGTTGACGTCGTGGTTGTTGGTTTGCAATGTTTCCCTCCATGGTTGTTCCTGGTGTCCATCGTGACCTACAAACTTCCTTACCGTTCTAGCAGTACCAAGAAGTACTGCTTTTTGCATTACTTTAAAAAGGTTTTCATCCAATCTAGCTCCTTGAGGTTGGACTTGAGGCTCTTAAGAATAATTCCTGTGGTTGATATGAGAATCGGAATGGTTCTGGTACTGGACATTACCCACTGCCTTTTGATCTGAAGTTCAAGCTCTCGATATTTCGATATTTTTTCAGCATATTTTTGACGTAGATTGTTGTTATTTGGGATGGCTACGTCTATGAGTATTAATTTCTTCTCTTTTTTCTTCACTAGAATTATGTCTGGCCTGTTATTAGCAACTGTTAAATTGGTAAGTACTGTGCGATCCCAGTATAGCCTGTAATGGTGGTTCTCCAGTATAACTTCAGGCTGATACTTAGAATATGGAATTGGTTCGGATTGCAGCATCTTCAGTTGGATGGCGAGTTCCTGATGGAGTATCTTACAAACTATTATTATTATCATTATTATAATTATCATTTCAAAATGAAATGAGGAAATCAAATGTAGTACTGAAACAAAACAGAATTGAAATCAACATACACCTTCTAATCTCCAAGAATCTCATCCCTTTTTGAACATGTAGACCCTTCTTGCATTGACCACTTCGCTAAGTAGCATATCCAATGATAGAATACTCTGTTGCTCAAGAAATTTTGTGTACTGCTTTTTGTAAAAAGCTGTTCTCCAGCTAGTTTATAATTATGTCCCCTAATGTGGGTGATATTCAGTGGGAACAACGATGACATTTATCTATTCCAAAAAATCCTCTCACGGCTCTAAATTTGGTTATCATGTCTCCCCTCAACCTACGATCAGCAAATGTTTCCAGTTTCATTAGAGCAAGTCGAGTTTGGTAATCAGGTCTTATGATACCGTATGGAATTCTTGTAGCTGACCTTTGTACTTGCTCCAATAGCTCTGCATCATGAAAAAACACAGGATGCCAAACAGGACCAGCGTACACCGATATGGGGCGGACAAAAGTTTTATATAATAATAATAATAAAAAGATCATCAAAAGATGGGCAAGCTTTTTTCATTAATTAATTTCATTATTTCTTCAGTATCAATTTTTTATACTACGATACTGCACTCACAACTTGTTCAAGGCATTCAATAATATCCCAGCTCAATCTTTAGCCGGGTATAGACGTCTGTAACGTGTTACGTTAAAAACATTTCGATTCTTGTATATTCAATCTTCCTCTTTAAAAGGGCCCACTCACTAAAAAGGAAGCGCGAAGACTTGAATGCGCGTGGTACGGGGTACAGTGAAAACAGTGTGTCTATGGCGTTCCGCAGTTCGAAATTTGGAATGCGCAATTATCTTCGACGGAATCAAGATAGTTTTGATTTTTAGCGTGTACATTGTTCACCGTACGTGGAAGAATGACCAAGAACGACCGTGTATGGACAATTTTTAGCAATACAGTGTCGGGTTCGCTATGTGTTCGCTATGTGTGGGAAATATGAATGTATACGTTAACTTTACAGCAAACGTGCAGATACTTAACTGCGCATTCTTCCTTCCTAGTGAGTGGGCCCCTTTAGACATAAACGATAAGAAGTATGCCTCACGCATTTTCTTGTCCAGCGCGTTATTCACATCGACATAACGAGAGCATAAATCTACCCTTTGTTGAGCGCTCGTTTTGTCGATACTGTCTGTAATTTTCGAATTTTGAGCCAAAACTGGTCTCAAACGATGACAAATTCTGTCCGTGTGGCCGTCCGTCCGTCTGGCCGTTAGCACAATAAAGGGATTGTCCTAGAAACTTGAGATTTTCAGAGTGAGTTCCGTTCCTATTCGCTGCAGTTAGATTGTTTACCAACCAAATCGTACATGACCAATCAAAATTACTGTTCCTCGATATCTCACACGAAACGAAACCAATCGGAATGAAATTTTGCGGCCACATTCAAGATTAACAGTTAACAGAACCATAGAAAATTCAATTGGAATATTGAAAAGAAAAGTCTCCATATTTCCATATCAGGATAACTGACTCGACTGAAATTCATTTTGTGAATGAAAAAATATACTGAATATTCATGCAAAATTCAAAGGTATCGCATCATCTGAATCATAGAGTAATTTTTTCTATTGTTGATTTTTCACGTTTGATTTTTTGAATAATTGTCAGAATGTAATTCCTATCGTTCTGATGCATGCACATACATAGTATGCTTTTAAGGAAAATAAAACACTTTTCTTGATAAAATACCTATAGGTGTTTTTGTTATTTTATATTGGGCTTTGTTGCTGTTTATGGGAGTGTTTAGGTTTTTTCAGCTTCACTTCCAAGATTTTTCTCCTCTTAAGATTAGCTTTTGATGGCTCAAAACATGTTGAGATATCAAAAATCACTTAACTATTTCATCTAGAAAAGTGTTTTATTCATCTCACAATGAGCTGCCCAGATAATTCAGAATTCATCAAATCAGAATATTTTTTTGACGTGCCTCATCATTTCATTATCCCACGAGCTGCCACTGGAAAAAAACTAGACGCACGCGCGTTAGATCCTTCTCCGTAATTAAAGGTGTGATGCATTTTTAAAGAAATCAATGCCGGTAACGAGGCATGGCGCCTAACCCTGAATCTCGTCATAGGTCCTGCACCTTCATGTCCCTCGACAATCGTCCTCGTTTGTTTTCCTCCTCAGTTTCCTTTATTATCAACACCTCTTTAGACTTCATCAACAGAATTCGTTGACCCCGTCGCGAAGTGTGGACTGAGTTCTTTAGAGCCGGATATGTAGGTCTCTGAGCCTCATTATTATTCTGGAAAATACAGTGAGTTCGGAGTTAAACGTGGAATTTTTTTCAATAGAAGCTGCTCTCGCTGTTAATGTACCCGGGAGTTGAATGTAGAAAATGTTACGTCATGAATTTACGAAAATGAAGAGGAATTGAGGATGATAATTGGGATGGGATGAACAGGGAACAACCGCCGGCTTTTAAAAGCAATATGCTTGATGAAAATATGGAGATTCTGGGCACGTCGGGAGTTGAAAGGAGTGCGCATCAATTCTTCTGAATATTTTATACTGTTACGGATGAGGAGTGAACATTTTTTACACTTGACGTTTTCAATTTTACTTGCGTCGTTCCTTTATTTTCTTATTGATAAAATCAACTCTTTTATTCTCGAATGTTAATATAATGTTTTCAGACGATAGTTTTCTGCTTTACAGGGGCAAATTTATAGTATAGTTCGAATTTCCTTTATGTAAAGTTATCTTATTTATGGAAATGGCTACCTATAATGGCAAACACATTGATGTTTTGTGTGTTAAATCTCCTTGATTCGCACTTAATTCATTGTTTCTTCATGAATAACAAATTTGAACGAGTATCAACAAGTGAAGGCATTCATCATTATTATCATGACAAATATGCTATTGAATAGCCCTAAAATTCATAAAAATAGAAGAAGTGGAAAATTCATAATAAACAGAAAAGTTGGAAGCTATGCACGGCATCGACATAAGAACTTCATGAAAAATCATCTTCAGTACATAAAAGTCTTTGAGAATGGTTGTTCATCGAATGAACTTATACGAGATTATAAAACTTCCCTATCTTCCCATAGTCCAATAACGCCGGTTCTTCCCTCAGGATTCACTCCAGGCAGCTTTTCGATGGAGGAACTTTAAATAAGGTTAGTTGATGCAGGAAAATTATCCTACCGTAATGCTATTTATATTTCAATTTATTCAAGCGGAATCATAAAACGCCAGGGTAATATCAAAGAACAATAACATAAAGCTCGTTTCAACTACACAGGAAGCAACGTTTCTTCAACATATGTTCAACGATTCAGTTATAATATCAAAAATGATGTAATATCTCAGATTGAATCCTAAGATGAAAACTTAGAGCATCTTCAAACAGTTTTCTGTTTTCAATCAAAATTCGGAACATCGTTCGCCAATACCGCCACAAACAACAAAGCGGAAAAACAGCAAAATCATACATAACCGAAAAACAAGCAACAGTAAAGCAGAAAATTCATAATAAACAGAAAAGCTGGAAGCTATGCACGGCATCGACATAAGAACTTCATAAAAATCATCTTCAGTACATAAAAGTCTTTGAGAATGGTTGTTCATCGAATGAACTTATACGAGATTATAAAACTTCCCCATCTTCCCATAGCCCAATAACGCCGGCTCTTCCCTCAGGATTCACTCCAGGCAGCTTTTCGATGGAAGAACTTTAAATAAGATTTGTTGATGCAGGAAAATTATCATACCGTAACGCTATTTATATTTCAATTTATCCAAGCGGAGTCATAAAACAGGGTAATATCCAATAACAATAACTAAAGTTCGTTTGAACTACTCAGGAGCAACGTACATTTCACATGTATTCAAAGATTCAGTTAAAATATCCGAAATGATGCAAAATATCTCAGATTGAATCCTGAAATGAGAAATTAGAGCATCTTCAAACAGTTCATCGGTTTCCAATCAAAATTCGGAACATCATTTGCCAATACCTCCACAAACAACAAAGCAGAAAAACATCAAACCCATGAATAACCGAAAAACAAGCAACAGTAAAGCGGAAAATTCATAATAAACAGAAAAGTTGGGAGCTATGCATGGCATCGACATAAGAACTTCATAAAAATCATCTTCAGTATATAAAAGTCTTTGTGAATAGTTGTTCATCGAATGAACTTATACGAGATTATAAAACTTCCCCATCTTCCCATAGTCCAATAACGCCGGTTCTTCCCTCAGGATTCACTCCAGGCAGCTTTTCGATGGAATAACTTTAAATAAGGTTAGCTGATGCAGGAAAATTATCATACCGTAACGCTATTTATATTTCAATTTATCCAAGCGGAATCATAAAACGCCAGGGTAATATCAAAGAACAACGTTTGAACTACTCAGGAAGCAACGTACATTTCACATACATTAAACGATTCAGTTATAATATCAAAAATGATGCAATATCTCAGATTGAATCCTAAGATGAAAACTTAGAACATCTTCAAACAGTTTTTCTGTTTTCAATCAAAATTCGGAACATCATTTGCCAATACCGCCACAAACAACAAAGCGGAAAAACATCAAAATCATACATAACCGAAAAACAAGCAACAGTAAAGCGGAAAATTCATAATAAACAGAAAAGTTGGAAGCAATGCACGGAATCGACATAAGGACTTCATAAAAATCATCTTCAGTATATAAAAGTCTTTGAGAACGGTTGTTCATCGAATGAACTTATACGAGATTATAAAACTTCCCCATCTTCCCATAGTCCAATAACGCCGGCTCTTCCTCAGGATTCACTCCAGGCAGCTTTTCGATGGAAGAACTTTAAATAAGGTTAGTTGATGCAGGAAAATTATCATACCGTAACGCTATTTATATTTCAATTTATCCGAGCGGAATCATAAAACGCCAGGGTAATATCAAAGAACAATAACCTAACGCTCGTTTCAACTACACAGGAAGCATAAATAATTTACATGCCCTTTTACATATCATTTAACAACACGCGAATTTTATGGAAGTACTTAAATACTGGATTTGAGGTTCTCATTTCGGGTCATAAATAAGTAATTGGGAGGAACTGGAAACTTATCCTCGGTTATAACAGGGAGGATTCATAATTTTTCTTCATTATTTTATGATAAAAATTATAGCATCGTATTGTGAAGAAGTTTTTGGAGATCCGGTTGTAATTAGTATAGATTTAGGGCATTCGCTGCATTGTTTTTTTTGCTAACATCTGAAGAAATGAAAAAGAGTTTTAACGAACTAGAGTGGGGAAAACACTTCATGATGTAAGTAGCTAATCTTTTATATTGTGAATTATAACTTCAAACACAAATATCATACAATTTTTTTTGTATAACTGCCATATTATGATAACTAATATACAACAATTGAAATGCCATTAAACTGCAGAATGCATTTCACTATTCAATAAATCACAAGGTTTTTGCGAATAACAAACGCTAAAAAAGGAAAATGCTCTGTCGTTGGAAGTCGGTTCTTGTCCAATCCTATTCTTTCGTTATTTATCGCTTGATATTTTTGTGTTGAATATTAAATGATACTGTAAATTCGTTTTTTACTTTGAATATTGAAGATTCTGCTTAAAAACAGCATTCAAATTTTGCCTAAAAGAATTGAAGAGTTAAATAATTTTTAGCACTGTTAAAATATTGTTTATACACTTTTGAGTAAGCAATCATAATAATAGCAAGTTAACCAAAAAACTCGACCAAATTTCAGTATTACTGTTGACATGAGATAAGTTTCGCCAAAAAAATACACTTATTTCAGCAGCAGAACATCTAGAGATGTTATAAAAAATTGAAGAGAGTACTGAGATCTGAAACTTACGAACTAGTTTTCAATTATTCGAAAATCCTTAGAACTATTGCTTCCATCCAATTTATGCTCGAATCTTGAATCCAATATTTCTCTTCAAATCATGAATAATTCTTGTGGGCAACTCGGAATTTTCAAAGGTGATTCACAATTCATTTTATTCATTACTAGTTTTTACCCGCGACTTTGTCCGCATAAGTTTTTTTGTTTTCTCCCGGCTGTATAAGTCCCCCTGCAACAATGTCCCACTATTGTGTTCCAGTCCTCAACTTCACATCAAAATTTGTTCAAAATCAACCTAAGCTACATAATGGATAGCTCCGAATGTTTCCATAGTAAATATAAAAAGTAAATAATGTAAATCGGTTTGAAATACTACTAACCACCTACCTGCCAACCCCCGATGTTAGACTGTGTGACATCCGCAACATCGTCTGCGTAGGAAGTACTAACTTATGGCGCCTACCGACCCTCTGAGTTAGAAAAGTGATCAAATACTAACTTGAAGTCTTAGTAACACTCAGTTAAAAAAAAACATCAAAATCATTTCAGTAGCAATGGCGTCATGCGCTTCTTGACACGACCACGCTAGATTTCCGCGGGAATGAGGTATTTTCCCGCCGTAAAAAGTAGCATGTGTCCGTGCCTAGGGTCCTATCTTTATATTAACCTTATAGTCTTATAAAAATCCGTTCAGACGTTAAGGCGTGAATGAGGTAAACTTTTAAAACAAACGATTAAAAATCACTAACTTAATTGGTTTTCTGCCTACTGCCTACGCCTTAAGTACGATAGCATGAATATTAATAACCCATATCTTTTTCTATAGGTTACTATCTATCACCTTACTAAATTTAATCAAAAGCCGTTCAGCCGTTTAGGCATGATAGAGCAAATCTCCCAGCAAAAACCATAAAAAATCACTAACTCAATTCGGTTTTCTGCCTACTTCCTACCCCCTAAGTATGATGACGTGATCATTTTGATCTTATATCCGTTTTAAGGTAACCATCTATTACCTTACTAAATTTCATCAAAATCTGTTCAGCCGCTTAGAAGTGAGAGAGTAACAGACAGACAGACAGAGTTACTTTCGCATTTATAATATTAGTATGGATTATTATTCAAATCATGAACCTAGCTTTTAAATTTTTCTAGTTCTTCATCAAACGTTGTTTCCAGGATATTCTAATTCGATTATCGTTTTTCCAATTTGAAAAAGCACGCAGAAGCTTTAATATCAGACCTTCCTTCAATTTCTCTTCACTTTCTTTCAAAACAATACTGCTCGCGACCTCTTCTAACAGAAAATTCATCAAGAACCAAACAAGTAAGGAATAGCTACCAGCCAGTAGCACACAGCTGCCTCCAGTAATTAAAAAAGACGTGTCGGCTCGAAGTAATGGGATGACGGAAAACAAAAGAATACAATCATCCATCGCCCCCGTCGTGAAAATCGGCGCCAATAACGAACACGCTTTTTCCCCGAATGGGAAAGTTAAATTTCCCTTTTGAAACGCCAGGAATTTAATAGCCGAATATGAGAACAAAAACTCTGCAAAAATTTCAACTATTTTCACCGATCTCGAATCGCAGTCACCAGGATGGGAGAGCGACGTTTTCATTCTGAATAGGGATAGGGAATAGGGAACAGGGGGAGAGCTGAGTTTTATGTCACATCTTGCCATTAATTGGGAAAAGTTCGTTTTTATTCAGCTGTTATTCTCGATGGGTTGGGTTTTGCGAATGGTTCAAAAAAAATTTTGTTATTGCTAGATATCCAATTGATGAAATCTCGCTTGGAACCAAATTTCTTTTACTTTGTTCCACAGTATAACGGGATTCGAAATTTTTTTATGTTATAAAATATTCTGGTTTGTATTTTTTTCTTCGAATAACTTTCGTAGAGTACGACTACATTATAAGGGAGAGACAAACCACTTGCAATGAGGAAGACAGCTTGCAACCATTCTGCACTGAACATTGAAATTTAGAAGGACAAAAAAAATACAAAGAAACAAAAAAATACCAGTTCTGAAAAGAACTGTTATTATGAAGAAAAAATGAGAAAAGCCCCGAGCGGCAGCTTTTGAGCGTTTGTTCATCAGTGAAGTAATAGGACTATCAATTCGAAATTTGATATGGTACTTGAGATTAATCGAAATTATATTTTGGAAATTATTCAGAAAATGGTATACATATGTAGCAAATAGATAATTAAAAAAAAAATATTTTCTATCTTTCTGATGATGCGATTCTTTTGGAATTTGCACGAACACTCCTGTTATGAAATATTTTGATTATCCTTTTCAATATTCCAATTGAATTTTTTATGGTTTTTTAACACTATGGCCATAAAATTTTGCGTAAAAATTCAGTATATCAGTCTTCGTGCACAAAAAAAATTTCATTCGAATCGGATATCATGTAATGGAAATATAAAGATTCTTTTTTTCAATTTTCCAATTGAATTTTCTATAGTTCTATTCACACCATGGCCTCAAAATGCACATTCACCATATCAATCTTCATTCACGAAATAAGTTCCAATCGCATCGGACATCTTTTTATGGCAATATTAAGTTTCTTCTTTTCAATATTCTAATTGAATTTTCTATGGTTCTACTATGGCCACGAAATTTTTCATGAAGCTTATTATGAGCATCTTGCATGTGGTCGCATTATTTCTTTCTATCTTTGTCTGAAGTCAATATTCTTTCTCACACGTCCTGTCCATTCTTTTATAAGTCTATGATGTGAACAAGTAAATATTGATCTCATTTTGGTGGAATGCCTGTTTCATTCATAAGATTCCTTTCAATGCAGGTATTATCCACTATGACGCTGCTGCTGTAAAATTTCACCCTTATGACTGTCTCAACATCTCTACCTATATTCAAGCCTGCGTTTAAGCCTCACTCTAACTATTTGTAAAGGCCTTAATGGATAGGATAAAATTCCTATTTCCATTCGCTCACGCCAACAACTCTACTGCATTCAGTTATAGGGGGAAATTATTCCAAATTACAGCAGGTTCGTTAAATTCTGGATCTTGTACGTTTTAGTTTCGGAGTCACTTCGCAGCGTTCATAATCCAATTCTGGGTTCGGTCCATCAGGATATTCGGGAAGAACTAATGAGATTTGAACGTTCCATTTTATACCAGTAAAAATTCATCAAAAGTTTTCAGGGGACGATGTCGGAATTGATTTATATTATCTACGGTAGATATCCCTCCTGAAATTATGAGTTCAAAAATCTCCGAAATCTTTATCCAAAAACAAAACTCTATTAAAAGATATCTTCGAGTTATTATATGAAGAAAATAGACACACCTAATAGTTATTTTTATCTACGTGTCGCCTACGCAAGCACAATATTTGTAGGATTTTTTATTGAGACGATTTTTTTCGTTCCTTACATATATGGTTTGGCTGGAGCTATACAGGGTGTTTATTTTCAAAGTGGATAAACTTCAAGAGGGGATTATACGAGTCATTTGCAACAAAAAATGTTATACAACACATGTTGTTCGAAATGTTGACGGTTATTCTTCAATTTAACATTTGTTGATTTGACGAAATATTCGAGTTTTTTTTTACTTAAATGATCATAATTCAGATTTTCTTGTAGTCTCATCAAATTTTACCACACAAAGTCTTATTGCGGGCGTGGTAAGAAGATGAATATCAAGATTCTGAAATTAGTCCTATTTTCCAATGATTTTTCGATGAAATATCAACAGTTACGCACACGTTTTCTTTTCAGTGAAAACTATCTTATTTAGTGTACTTTTTCATAGCAAATTTTTCGCCGTTTTCTTCAAATTTGATGAGGCTACAAGGAAAACTGAATTATTATTATCAGTGTTACCATGAAATACCGTTGTAGCGAAAAAAGTTCTTCGCTGCCCGTACACTCCTATGAAACCAGAAGGAAAAATCTTTTCCTCCTACCGAGAGTACAGAAATGTATTGGACAACGGTCATTTTCTTACACTGCTCCAAGGTTATACCATTTTATACCTCAGGAGATTCAGCACATCACTGGATTATCGCGGTTCAGAAGCAAGTTGAGATCATTCATCATGACCAGCGTCGGAGAGTAGTTGCTGATCTGGTGGAAATGCGGAGTTGATGTCGTGTTTGTGTGCGATTTAATTTTGTTTTTTGCGTCTCGTGTACCATGGTTTTTTACATTTTATACATGGACTTTTGCCTGTTGTTGATTTTGTCTGTTTGTACAGTTGTTCGATTTCACCTGCTTTCATTTCTTTCATTTCTGTATTTTTGTAATTTCATTCTATATATCTCGAAACAAGTGTTCAACACTTATCGAGTGTCTTTTATTCATTTTATTCATTTTATCATAATGTGTATGTAATTTTCTTTGCAAATGAAATGAATAAACGTTATTATTATTATCATTTTAGTAAAAAAATTCGAATTATTTCGTGAAATCAAGAAATGTTAGATTGAAGAATTACCGTCAACATTTCGACCATGTGTTGAATGACATATTTGTAGCAGATCACTCGAATGAAAATCTTTTGATGTTTGGCAACTTTAAGAGTAGACACCCTGTAGAGCAATCACCTCTGCACCACAAACTCCATTGGAAAGTCAACTGAATTCTGATAAATAAAGAATATTTTCGGATAAGGGGCTCTCACTTGAACGAAACATCACTATTCAGAAAATATATAATTTCGCAAAGACATTAGGATTGTTATAATTTCTGAATTGGTGTGAATAATACAAGGACAAACATAATTAACTGCAATTTTTCCGGGTGCACTCTGAGTTCAAGCGGCTAATAGCGACCCAATAGATCGCAAATATAACCCTATCAATTTTCCTGATAGAAGCTGATGCGGAGAATGTGCAATGAGATTCGTCTTAAACTTGTAATGATTTTCAAATAGTTATTCGATCGAATATATGACGAAATGGATTTACATCTAGCACAGTTCCCGAGATTTCAAATTCAAATTGGAAATTGAAGCGATCTCCATTCCGTGTAACTACATGCAACTAATCCCAAAACTCGAATTGCAGCATCAATTCCGGATAATCGAATGTTACATTGGATAACTAAAACTTCTCGAGTATACTGGCTTAGTTCAGAAGATTTTGGAGAATATTCGAGAAAACGAATATCGTAGGTACTGTTATTGACTAAGCCAATCATTTGTACATATTCTTAAATTTCAAATCAAAGAACTTCCTTCAGGATGAATATTTAAGTAATTCCACAATCAAACTTTATGAACTTACACTGAGTTTATGAATTTCATTTTTATGCATAAAGACTACCCGACTTGAATTGAGTAAAAGGTAGTGTCGTTAACTTAGGGGTGGGTATTTATATTTTTTCTGTTCTGCTATAGAAAAAAAGAAGTATTTCAGAATGCAAAACTGAAAATATTATGATTAATCCAGTCGAATTGTGCTTTTAGCAGGAACGTTTTGGGGTAGTTTCGATTTCTTTAATTTTTATGTTTTTTAGGGTGCTGAATCCAAATCTGAGGTTTGCATACAAATTTTGTGACGGAACATAGAAAAAATACAAAAAAAATATGAAAAATCTCATTCTTGGTCAGTTTTTTGTTTATTATTCGAAAATTATCAACTTTTCGTGAAAAACTTTTCCATACAAAATGAAAGTACATAAAATTTCCTACAAATTGTACTACCACAGCTTGTTCTGCGACAACCTGTTCTGGCTCGAATTACAGTTTGAAATGAGGTATTTTCTATGACTCAATAAATAACAATTTTTAAATTCTATGGTTCCGATGATGCGATCCTCTTGAAATTTTGCATAAACATTCACTATATCAGTCTCGATTCACAAACAAATTTCACTCGAATCGGATATCTTGTTATGCAAATATAAAGATAAAGGATTATTATGAGCATTTTATTTGGCCGCAACATTTCATTTCGATTGGTTTCATTTTGTCTGAGATATTGAGAAACGAAATTTTGAATGGCCATATTTTATGAAACATAAAAATGGTCATTCAAAATTTCTCCTCAGATTCAGATTCAGCACCCCAAAAACATAAAAAATGTAAGATATCAAAACTACCCCAAAACTTTCCAATTAGGGTTCTTTAAAGCACAAATATACTGTTCTAGATGTTGAACGAAAATAAATTCAAAGCAGAGAGACCGGATGTGTTGGTATGTCAAAATTCGTGATAAATGAATCAATACTGGATTCGTTTTACCAGCCTATTTCAACAAATTGTTACTAGTGACATTGTATAACCTTTATTCATATTACTACATACTGTACAATGCCTAAAAAATATAACGAATAATATGTATCTGTCTCTGAAGTTTAGAATAACCCAGTTATTTTGAATGAATTTTAGTTCAGGTACCTTACCTACTGTTTCACCAGTATGTTGAAGGAGTTGATACCTTGACAAAATGAAAGGCAACTACTGATAAAAGCATAAGGTCGATAATTTGAGAAAAAGAAGCACCTGAATGATTTCATCTCACAAGATCGGTAAGGAACTCGTAGAATATCTGAAGTTTACGTACATCGACTATGACACCACAGCTAGACTACTGCGTAGCACGACCCAGAAAACATCAGATTCAAAGGCGAAATCTGCTAGAAAAACATCAACTTTGCAAGATTTGTCAGGAAAATCTAGTTTGCTTGAGGTTGGCTGCAGTGCAGATTGTCTGTTGTGCCAATAGGCTTAGAAATAAATAATCATTTTTCTAAACAAAACTGAAAAAAGTGATAAAATATGTGTTTTTTTTCCTCTTTGTGGGGACTGAATAATAAATGCACCATCTTCCCGCCCGGCAAACCTATACCATTTTTATTCTGACGACGTTTTTTTGCACCTTTCGAAAATTTAATACCTAAAATTTGACAGCGAACATGTGTATGGAAATAAAGAAATATCCGTTGTACTACAGCTTTCACTTAAAACATTTTTGAAGAAACAGAAAAGGCCATTTCAAAACTGACACCTGACATCATTGTTCATATCAGTCTTCACAGCACGAATGTAATTATTGAAGTTATTACTGTCGGATATTCCATTTCGGATATTTTATTATTTCTGCTCTTGAGGCCATTAAATTACGTCGAAACGGTCGGAAGAAATATTACCGCTGTCAACCACTGCGAAAATTTGTCACCCGAAACGATAAATTACAAAGGAAAACGATGAATTATTCAGCTGTTTTCCTACAGAACGATATTCCTTGCGTCTAGCGGCGCATGCCACGACTTATCTCCAGTATATTATGATGGAAAACTTCGAACCGAAAATGAATTTCGATTTGTTACATTTTTCCGGCAAGATGCGAGGCAGTTTTGCTCCGTCACGACTCGACTGTCTGTGCGAGATGTGACAAAAATACGCCCCGAGAAATTCCTGTGAAAAAAGCCGGTTAATTGGGCAGCAGACTCGACCCGACGTTTCGACTTGGAAGGCGTGTTTTTTGGAGGATTGATGTAGTTGGAAAAAATGATGAGTTTGGGTAGTTTGCTGAAGTGAAAGCTTCCTGAAATGTAATAAGACGTTAGTAGTTAAGACTGACAAAAAACGGTATAATATATAAATTTGGCAATAATTTGCTGCCATTTATAAGTCCGACTTCACTTGCCAGTACCGGGTGTCCTAAATTCGTTGTCTAGTGAGAGGATCTCAGAAACCCGATGAGCTAGAACAAAATGCAATTAAGAAAAATTGATCACTTGAATAAATTCTACTGAAAAAGTGCCTGTATAACGTTTAAGTCTCATGTTTATAACTTCAGCATCATTTGACGCTATATTCCAATTTTCTCTAATAGCTCGGAATCGGTTTGACTTAGAAGGTTGCAGTTTTCACTGAATGAATTCTTCGAAAATCGAGCCGAAAAATAAGCAACTCATTTTGTTCTAGCTTATCGGGTTTCTGAGATCCCTTCACTAAACAACGAATTTAGGACACCCGGTACAAAGCATTTTTATTTCGTGGCTTGAGTAATAACTGCACCAATTGCTGGCTTGCTTGCCTATTATATAGACCTTAAATAAAAGAAGTGCTCTATGAACTTCGAGAAAAATTTTTTCTTCGACCATTTGGAAAATCAACTCACGAATCGCGTTTCACGTTTTTATCTACTCCCAAAGCAATGGGTGCTTATATTCGAGCTTCGGTCGACTCCAAACTACCAGATTCGTCAGAGCAATTTGACTCATCGAATGCACTATTTAGGTCTGGAAAAACAGACCTTGGGATAGGAATACATGTAATATATTACAGGTTATCATTCACTGTAGGCGCCAAAACCGTGGTAGTTAGAAATATTGCGAAACAAAAACGCGGTTCAACACGTAGGTACTACCCAAATTGCGAAATAGTTCTTCTTCTAATTCTTGAGTTGGATTCGGGATTGTAAAGGGGATCTGATGTATTTCATCTCATAATATCGCATGGTTCTCATTTTCGTCTGATAGGTCGATTACATTGAGATACTTAACAAGCTGCTACTGAGCAAATTTGAAGGCGAGTGAGTTAGCTTGTGAGATTGTGATGATTACACACAAAGCTGTCTACTCGCTGAGTAGCCAACAATCTAGCGATCCACGTGTGGTTTATGTTTCTATCGTTGTCAAGGATCATGATGAGAACTCACATAATGTTTAGTAGCAACTGTGATTACACATCGCTTGTTTACGTGCCAACAAGCCAAAACGCCAGCGATTCAGTGTGTAAAGTAGCCCAGCTTTCAACTAGGGTCGCAGCTTTTTTACAATCAGATTGTTGGCTTGTGAACACGATTACACTGAGCGAATTTACATTCAGCTACAAAATTCGCTCATTAGCAGCTTATACAGTATCTCACTGTAATCGACCCATGACTTACGAGTTAGTAGTGTCGTCAGTGTCCATTGCATTGAGATATTGGCAACCAAATTTCGGTTTTGCTAGACTTTTCTAACTCGTTGCTGCTATCTACACAATTCTTAAACTTCATTCGAAATAATTAAGGTGGTGAAAAATGTCTATCTACCCACCACTATTCGGTCTTTCTTAATCCCCGTTACGTCGAGACATTGAAAACAAACATGTGGAGATTTTTTATAAAATCATCGATCGAACAAAGGAATATTTATATTTCTAAAATATATCTCAAAAACCAAGGTAAGACCATCGATCTCAGTTAAAATAAAAATCCGGATGGTCTTTTCCTCAACTCTAATTTTCACAGGTTCTGATTCATCATTGAAGCCTTTTTTTCAATTTATTGATCTTTCCTTTAATTTCATTCCGCTGCAGAGGCGCATTAATTGATTGACCAACTCCCCCGAAAGGCATTCGATTAACGCATTGATTAATTTCGAAAGCTGGTGAATTATGAAATGATCCATTCATGAAAGATTCCTCCTGATTGAATTTCTTTCAGTTCCTTTCTTCCCGGTAAACTCATTATTATAGGTGTAGTTGCCTATACTAAAGAAGTAAGCCAGTGAGTAGCTTTTGGGTTCCCTTTCTGGCTACTGTGTTAGCCTTTTCGTTGTTTTTAGTCCTGAGTGACCATTACTTTTCTTTGGCATGCCCATATTAGCCCAAAGTTGATGACATAGGAGTTCGGTGCTTTATTAGCAGCTTGACCATCAGAATGAATCACTTTGATAGTTTTTTTCAGTAGTTTCCAAGTATTTCAAGCCTTCAAATCAGTTTTTGACCCTACTCCCTACCATTACGGGTACCTGAAAAAAGATTACCCAACCCAAGAAAATCTGGGTGTTTATAAATGTCAGTCTACTCACGAATATTCTGGTTTTCCTAATCGCTTCTGACGAAGCATTGAAAAATAGACATGAGAATCCATCCATCAAATGAATAATTTTTTTTCTGCAGAAGCATATTCTCAAATAATCCGGATGGTCTTCAACTTCATAACAAATCTTCAAAGGTTGTGATTCATCATTGAAGCCCCTTTTTTCAATTTATTGATCCTTCCTCTAATTTCATTTCGCTGCAAAGGCTCATTAATTGATTGGGCCAACTCCCCCGTAAGGCATTCGATTAACGCATGGATAATTTCGAAAGCAGGTGAATTATGAAATTGAGATCGTTATCTGGAAATAACCCCACCTTCCAAGGGCTGGCGGGGCTGGCACGAACCACGGTTTGCGAATAGTTGGCCATTTATCTGACTGGCGTTCTGATGGAAACTGTCAAATTAGTTGAAGTGAATTCTATCCTGCCGCTCGGGCACGCACAGGCACGGTGGGAATATAGGGCGGGACAAATGTGGGTTAGTGTGCATTTTGGATAATTCAGGCTATTGGGTTGTTTTATAATCGGGCCGTGATCGTCGCAATTTTGGCGGTGTTGTCGTAGTTCGTGGAAATTCAACTATTGATTGGAGAAGGAAAATGACAGAAGAACATAAAATATAGAAAACTGAACATTTTCAGGATAATGATTAAAATATTATTTTTGGGCTGTTTCCATTATCTTGGGTTCTTCTATCCATTATTTCGGCAAGCAGGCGTCCTCAGGGTAATCGTAAAATCGAACTTAAAATTCAGCCAACTAATGCGGCCAGCTTCTGACATTAGCTGTCAGAAAATTGAATTCTCACAAATTTTGTGTAAGTGATCACTGACAATGAATGAATAGAAAATGATCCTACAGAAAAATTACCTCTGTCATACCATATGCAAAGGGTATGTCTGAAAAGATTAGAAGGAATGGTAACAAATACAATGTGAGAACAGCATTCAAGACCAAAGACACAATCAGGGAAAAACTCACGAAAGTGAAACCTTTCAACGAAAAACATATTATCAGAGAATGTATTCATGAACTACCCTGTGAATGCGGCAGATCCTACATTGGGGCAAGTAAACGATTAGAATTGAAGAACACCAGAGATTGAATCGACTGGAGGAAACCGAGAAATCCAAACTAGTCCAAAATGCTATGAACGAAGATCACAATAACAGATAGAACGAGGCTGCCATAATATCATAGAAGGAAAAAATAAAATGGAGGAAATTGAAGGAAGCAGCCTTCATGACTATAACTGCCAACCCGACCAGTGCGCCCTCCATTGAAATGAAGGATGTTTGGAGAACAATAATACGTTCTAAATTGAGGAGGACGAACTCGAATCAGAGAAGTTACAACCTAATTTAACTACTACGCTTATCATCTTAGTTGTGAAATCATGTCAGTGACCTCTAATACATAATTTGTAAAATAAACAATCTTTTGACAGCTAATGTCAGAAGCTGGAAGCATTAATTTGAATTTTAAGTTCGATTTTGCGTTACCCTTAGAACGGCTAGCAAATGCTTGTCGAAACGTTGGATAGAACAATCCAAGATAATGGAAACAGCCCAAATAATCTTCCAACCAATGAGCCATTATCAAGAATCTTCCGTTCACAATTAGGATAATGATTATTGAAAAATATACAGGGAATAAGGTCAGAAAAAATGGAAAAAAGAAAACTCTATACAGATGGCCACGATGGGTTCCTCAGTTGAAGTATACAAGCCAAGAACCAAGCGTTCATTATCGTTAGGCTCCTATTCGAGTGTGTTTCAGGCAGAAATACTTGCAATCGAAGGATCCATAGATAGAAACCTAGAAACAAGGTATCAAAGGTAAAGGTAAAGTAATCAATTGTGATAGTCAAGCCTTTATTGAAGAACTGAACCGAAGAAAATTAAATGGAGTAGGTATGTTAGAGCAACAAGGTAATCAGTCCGGGTTCCTTGTTACTCTGAAATCAAATTTAACCG
The DNA here is from genome assembly GCA_013421045.1 of Propylea japonica. Lineage (NCBI taxonomy): Eukaryota > Metazoa > Arthropoda > Insecta > Coleoptera > Coccinellidae > Propylea > Propylea japonica. Next base: position 79,199,574 of record CM024241.1, read on the forward strand.
AAAGGCTAACGCACCAGCAAGAATGGGAGTCCAAACACTACTAACGTGCCAGAGCTCTTCGGTGGTATGGAGAAATGCACTTGAAAGAAAAAGTTTTTTGTTCATAGGGCACGACAAACTTAGTTAGTGTGCATTCTCAGGCTATTGGGTTGTTTCAAATTCGGGCCTTCATAATTGCAATGTGTGTGATGTTGTCGTAGTTCCTGGAAATTCTGCCAATTTAACTATTGATTAGGCAGATGAACTGGTAGGCAAGAAGGAAGTGCTGAAAATACTAAGAATTTTGAAGTAATAAGATTACGAGAATCAATTCTGTCTGATTGAAAAAAAATATAAGCACTTTTTTCTGTATATTGTGGACCATCCCAGTACTAGGAGTTTCGTGAATTGTTTGGATAAAAATCCATATCCTTATCCATATGGTTTACGGATGGATGAAAATCGAAGAAAGACACTGGAATTGGTGATTTATCAAGCCTTTTATTTCAGACAGAGATACTGGCAGTCGACATGTGCTCTCAGAATTATCTTATTGAAATGAACCTCAAAGGAGGTCCATGTCCACATCACAACGGAAAATCAGGTCATGCTAAGATCCTCGGAATCACACGGCCGGGGGGGTTCTGCAGACCTGGCAGTGCCATAACACCATAAAGCAACAGGCAAAAGGCAGTAAAGTGACTCTGCAATGGTGGCAGGGCATTGAGTCGTTGAAATAAAATAAAAAAAGCCCATAAACTTGCAAAAAAAACTACGAGGTTAAAAACATGAGCCTTTTTTGTTAGCTTGGAGAAGACCAGTAATGGGAGTTGAATAACAGAATAACCTTCTGGAGAAACATTTTTGGACTTACTCAAGTTAAAAAATCGTGATGATATCACTGAGAGCTGTTGCGCACTGTCTGAATATATCTATAAAATTTGAAAAAGTTGCAGACGAATGAACTTCTAGTTCTCAAAATATATCACGGCAGATTATAAACTTCAATTTTCTCGAAAATCAAATTTGTTTATTTGAGGAAAACCTGGTGCCATTAGGTATTGAACTCCACCAAGCCAAACATGCCTACCTATTTCCCAACTAGATGAATAAATCCGAGAAATTGTATATTTTCATCTTCCTCATGCGAACACGTCTGAAATATCCTACCTCGGATTAATCAATGTCTCGTATTCTCCATACAGAACCATACTTGACGTCTAACAGAAATAAACGCTGCGTCACAAAGAACCAGAACATCAGAAACAACGAGTTGCTCCTAGGGATGAGAAATATCGAATTGCTTCCGTCTGAATGTGGCTGCATACATTTCAGGTCGGGTTTGGAACGGTGCTAGCCATATAAAGTGACATATCACGCGTCATATTGAAATGAAGTTCCATATTCATTCCGTCCCGCACGGAAACATCTGTAGTTCCTATGAAGAGATTCGGGCCAGCAAATTGTTTCCGTGCTGAGCAAGGCCGTATATTTAAGAGGAAGAAATGCAGAAAATTGAACTAATTTTGTTATGCTGAAACAATGACATAATATGTAGAATAATATATTATTCGATGTGAAAGAAATATAACTTTTCAGGAATTACTTTTTTTCTCGGGAAAAAAGTGAGTACTTTTTTCCCGGATATACAGGGTGTAACTAAATAAGTGTAAAATATTTAAGGAGGTGATTCCTCATCGAAAAAAAGATAGGATCTTTCATATTAAGAAACTTCATTGGAGCATTCCTTGTTAAGATACAGCTCCTCAAAGGGAGTACATAAAATTTGAATAACAATTTTTTTCACAAGCACCAAAAAAGTTACAATATTGAAATTAACCTGACGTTTTCTACTAGCAAAAAGACACTTATCCAGTTATTTATTTGGTTTACCCCATGGTTGTAAGGGTGGGAAACGCAACCCCTAAAGTTTATTTCCAATGTAACTTTTTGTCTCATTATTTGTTTACCATTTAAAAATTCATTTCCGATAGCCTGTTTCATTCTGAACAAAAAATGTCTCCTGAGTTTTTTGCCCAAAATAAACCAGTTCGCAGTAAAAAATTATTTTACGAACAACTACAGAGATAGATCGTCATAAATGCGAAACTAATCTATCTAGTAGGACACTTTTAGCGAAAGTGACAATTAAATTGGTATAACGCTGTCAGTTCTATCTCTGTTGTTGTTCGTAAAATAATTTTTTGCTGCGAACTGGTTTATTTTGGGAAAAAAAACTCAAGAGACATTTTTTGTTAAGAATGAAACAGGCTATCGGAAATAAATTTTTAAATGGTAAAAAATTAATAGGACAAAAAGTTACATTGGAAAAAAAACTTTAGGGGTTTCGTTTCCCACCCTTACAACCATGGGGTAAACCAAGTTAATAACTGGATAAGTGTCTTTTTGCTAGTAGGAAACGTCAGATTAATTTCAATATTGTAACTCCAATGAAGTTTCTCCATATGAAAGATCCTATCTTTTTTTCGATGAAAGAATCACTTCCTTAAATATTTTACACTTATTTAGTTACCCCTGTATAGACATTCACTTTTTTGACAGGGAAAAGTATTTTCGTGAAGAGTCATATTTTGTGACCTGTCAAGAGATAAAATGTCTCGAGCTGAAATCTAATACTTTTTTTCCTTGTATAATAAATAACTATTTATTGGAATTGATGAAGAAAGTAAGTTTCACAATATTTTGATTTTACATTGTTTTTATTATTTGAACTGAGATAGTTGTGGATAGGTTAACATTTCTGTAATTACGACCATGTAGGTCTTTTGTTCGCTTGTTTACTCATTCATGGAAACCCAAGGATTTTGATGAAGCGATAACCTTCTTACGAGCCGTGGCCGTTACCTCTTGAGTGTCCAGGTCCGGCTACCCATATGAATGGATTCTCAGGCCAGCCAGCTTGGGACACTTGGACTTCAACTGTTTCTGATCTACAAAGCTTGCCATGCTGACTTTGCCATACGGTAAAATTGATGTTTGTACTGACAGTGCCCCGTCAGCAGTACCAACATCACCGGAAGATCGTGACAGTGTTTCGAGCTTTCTGGTATAATAGGTGTAATAGGATTTTATGGATGTTCGATCTCGTGAGATTTTTCACTAAATCTACTTGATGTTCTTCGATGGTGATGATGAATAAAACACTCACTGGGTGATTTTAAAATGATTTAATTTGTATAATGCTGATTCACTTTGAAAATAAATGTATGATTGTACTACGTACGTTATGAGAATTGAGTAATGAATAAAATGTACATGTGTACGTGAAGGGATGCTTTGCTCGAATGGCCGAACCAGAGCCAACGCCCAACAGCTGCAGTACCGCAGGGGCAAGCTCCCCTCGTGCCATTAGTAAAGAGGGTGCGCGCATGCCGAGCTCATAGGCGTGCGCGTATAACATAAAATGATTAAAATGAATATGAATATAAAATTGAAGGAAACAATACAATGGACTTAGTAAGTCCAGTACTGTTTCTTCAGAGGATTTTTCCATTATTCAACTCCCATTTTGAACAACTACCTTTTATTGGTCTTTGACGATCCCACAGAAAGGCACAGCTCGTGACATCTTCATGAGCTTTCTGGAAATCATCAATAATTTTTTGAGTAATTCAGGGCTGTTATTCGAGAGGGTTATTTCGTTATCCAATACTCATTGCTAAAACATTGCTTTATATTGGTATTTTCCAAGCCCAGAGAAAGGCTCCGGTCCAGCAAGAGTTAAACTTGTTGTGATTTTCTGCAAGTTCAACATCTTTTTCCATAGTCAACGTCTAATAGAAATAACTCTGCGTCACAAAGTAAAACTACCTTATTACTTTGGAATCATTATAACTTAAAAATCTTTCGTTACTTCAAATCTATTTTTTCAATGGTTTTTTTTCAGTAAAAGGAACTATGTAATTGCTAACTACAAACTCTTTTGATTTTCGAAAATCTTGTTTTTTATTCCAAATTAATCGGGAATGCATATAGACCTTCATCCGAAAATCGGGAAGATACACCAGTGAAATTGTGGAATCACTCGAAATTTTTTGTTTATACCTAAGTTTCATCGACAAAATGTATAATAATAAATCATGTATTGAAGACCGGCTATGATAATTTCCTGAATGTTTTGGTAAAAAAAAGTTACAATCAATTTTTTCTTCATTGTGGCATTCCTTGGAGATCGAAGATTTCTAAAATCTTTGAATGCTGGATTCACGCAGGTGGGCGAGAGAACAGTTTCAACTGGGTTTGTTTATACAGGTTTTTTCGTTTCTTTATTGCAAAAATATTACTTTCAATTCTATCACCTACGATCTAAGTTTTTTTCTGTAATTCGTCAACACATATTCCTTAAATATAAACCAGAATATATCTAGACTATATTGACATTTAATTGAAAATGATCCTTAACTCTGTTCCATTCTTCTGAAGATTTTCGGATTACTGAATTGTTTACAATTTTATGTTTGGGCTACAGATTAAAAAGACATGCTTTTATTGAAAGCATTCGTATATTTGAGTTGTCGAGGACAGGGATTTCAACCATGGCTATTTTGTCTGTTTGCATTACGATGTCTGCCAATGTATGCCAATCTATTTATCTGAGTAGTTCTAACGACTACCTCGTAACAAAATCGAATTATTTGCGATGAAATTGGCGCAAATGGTCCCGACTGTCCTAGTGAATTGCCTACACTGGCAACAATGAATGATATTACCATTGAAATTTATCCGTATATTTCATTATAATTACTGTTTTATGTAGATACCATAACAGAGGGTTGAATGAATTGCAATCAAATCCAGAATAATTGATTCCGAGGATCTCATTATATGTATATGTCTGCGTGCAGTTATATACTTTTGGAATTCGGAATTATTTATAAAACTTCAATTGTTTCTGAATAAGCTATTTCTGGTTGATTATTCGTTGAAAATATTTGGTAATTAGTTCATAATTGCCAAATTCGAATTCTCCTGATAATACAACACTATGTAGATTTGGAAACTTGAAGTTATTTGAATTATTGCAACTGACGCCCTCCATGTTGATTTGAAATTATTTTTTTCTGGATGTGGAACTAAAAAAATTGAATCAAATTATATTCTGCTGAGTTTCGTTTTTCAGGTCTGTGTGAATTTAGAAAAACCATCAAACATTGAAACGTTAGAAGCATTGAATACTGGTTTTTTCTCTGAAAAATTAGTAAGGTCCTTTTGAGACTTTAAATGCATCTGAACATTAATGAATGTAGTAATTCAAAGTTCCCATTGTATAACTTATGTAATAAGGATGAGTGTACATGGACTGATTGATCTTATTTGACTAAGATATAAAATTTAAATGACACCTACATTTAGCCAACATCAAAATGAAAAATAAACAATGTCAAACATCATTTAATTTTGTGGAACAAAATGGCGAATGCGCCTGATTTTAATTTATTTCGCAGAAATTATAGATAATGAATACGGTTAACTTATCGGCAATATTTTGGCAACCATATCCATAGGTACTAATATTATAAATGCGAAAGTAACTTTGTCTGTCTGTCTGTCACTCTTTCACGCCAAAACGGCTGAACGGATTTTGATGAAATTTGGTATGGTGATAGATGATAACCTAGAAATGGTCATAGGCTATAAATAATCACGCCATCATTCTTAGGGGGTAGGCAGTAGGCAGATAACTAAATTGAGTTAGTGATTTTTAGTCGTTTTTGTTGGGACTTTTGCTCTTTCACGTCTAAACGGCTGAACAGATTTTGATGAAATTTAGTAAGGTAATAGATGGTTACATAAAAACGGATATAAGATCAAAATGATCACGTCATCATACTTAGGGGGTAGGAAGTAGGCAGAAAACCGAATTGAGTTGGTGATTTTTTTTATGGTTTTTGCTGGGAGTTTTGCTCTATCATGCCTAAACGGCTGAAGGGATTTTGACGAAATTTATTTAGGTGATAGATAGTAACCTAGAAAAAGATATGGGCTATTAATATTCATGCTATCGTACTTGAGGCGTAGGCAGTAGGCAGAAAACTAATTAAGTTTAGTGATTTTTAATCGTTTGTTTTAAAAGTTTCCCTCATTCACGCCTTAACGTCTGGGCGGATTTTATAAGACTTGGTTAATATAAAGATAGGATCCAAGGCTACTTCTTACGGCAGGAAATACCTCATTCCCGCGTAAATCTAGCGTGATCGTGTCAAGAAGCGCATGACGCCACGAGTACTGCAGGTTACCTATACGACACTGATCGACCAAGCCACTCCGAACGATGAAAGAGAGACCAAACTACGATATTCCAGTCGAACGTTTATTAAGAGAGTTACGAATCACGTGAATTTTTCCATTACAGCACTGGTCAACTGTACGGCAAAATTTTATCTCTGATGCATTGAATTTCCTATGTTTCCGATGTGAAATTCCAAACCAGTATGTTTCATTCTATAGTTCTTTACTGCAAACGGTAATGGAAGAAACTGGCCAAAACTCGTGAATGTATGTGACAGAGCTGTTGTGGTATTAAAGCTACAAGGACCAACGACCTCTTAGTTGAAATGCTTGCCCCAAATGAATCCTCTTCAGTAACGAAGTGCTCCGCTGCAGACTTGGTCTTCTCTCACACTTTAACTGAATGTAGGCAGGAAGAATGAAAGCAGAACAGTTTCAACTCTCCGCTATAATTCTGATTGTACTCATCCGAGATTTCTGTATATTCAGACTTTACATATAGCCAATAAACGCATAAATAATAAAAATCCATGTGTTCAAATCATTCTCTGGTCATCCATCACTAGAATTATACACCAGTCTAAAATCCTAATCCGCATAAATTTATTTCAGGTGATCTATCACCGACCCTAATACCGCGATCGGATGATTTGTCGCCAATTGCTCTCGCCCTGGACAGCCCTTAAGCAAGCCAGGGTGTTGGAAGCAGCCTTACCGGAATAAAATATATCGGCGCCGAATATTTCAGGCGTGTCGCGGGATGTCACCGAGTTAAAACTCCGACTGGAGCTTTCACTCAGTCCCTGAACGCAATTATCGATGAGAGCAGGGTTGGCTCGGGAGAGAATAGTTGAAAATGCGATATGAGTCCTCAAGTGAACTGCATCGATGCCAATAGGGATGTTGACTCATGTTACGAATTCATATAAATTGAGGTTTTCCTCATAGGAGGAAGTTTTTGCAATCATAAAAAACCATTTTAGCGAACTTCTTGTTACATGTGTTTAGCGATTCTTGTTACATTAAAAAGAGCTGATTTAAATTATGTTATTTATTATCAAATATCACGTCACTATCCGATATTGTCATTGTAAATTCGAATGTTCTGTGCTCAGATCAACAAAATACATTCATAGTGTTTTGTTGATCTGAGGTTCTGTGATTCGAACCATAGTAAATACCTATATAGTGTATCTTATCTTTGATTCGAACTTACGAAGTTGAAAGCTGAAAGAAAACAGAATAGTTCGATTATTCGTTACAAAAACGATAATCTACAATTTTCTTTATAATGGAGACAGAATTCATCAAGGATGATAGTGGCATTTTAAAAAAGATTGATTCCCTGATGGTCGCAAGTTTGTTTGCTGAAAACAAGGATTTTTGTGCAGCGGAGCTTAGGAACGTGAAAATGTTTTTGTTAGTATCAAACTTTTAACTTATATTCATTACTACAAATGAAAAAAAACACCTCATACAGCATTTATAGACCCACTTATTCATTTTGAAGGCTAAGCCCCATTTCGCACCAAGCCAGTCCAGTCCAGTCGAGTCAAGTCACTTCAGGATTGGAACTATTAACTTCGTTTAAAATCATTTAAAACAAATGAAATGTGAAATCTAGTTTCATACTAGGGCCTAGTAGGAAACTAGATTTCACATTCCATTTGTCTTAAACGAAGTTAATAGTTCCAATCCTGAAGTGACTTGACTCGACTGGACTGGACTGGCTTGGTGCGAAATGGGGCTAAGCCCCATTTCGCACCAAGCCAGTCCAGTCCAGTCGAGTCAAGTCACTTTAGGATTGGAACTATTAACTTCGTTTAAAATCGTTTAAAACAAATGGAATGTGAAATCTAGGGCCTAGTATGAAACTAGATTTCACATTTCATTTGTTTTAAACGATTTTAAACGAAGTTAATAGTTCCAATCCTGAAGTGACTGACTCGACTGGACTGGACTGGACTGGCTTGGTGGCGAAATGGGGCTAAGCCCCATTTCGCACCAAGCCAGTCCAGTCCAGTCGAGTCAAGTCACTTCAGGATTGGAACTATTAACTTCGTTTAAAATCGTTCAAAACAAATTGAATGTGAAATCTAGTTTCATACTAGGGCCTAGTATGAAACTAGATTTCACATTCACGATTTTAAACGAAGTTAATAGTTCCAATCCTGAAGTGACTGACTCGACTGGACTGGACTGGCTTGGTGCGAAATGGGGGGCTAAGAGTGAACTTTTTCACAAGGAATCAAGCAAAATCAGTTTACCTTGACAGAAATCGAAGTTTGTTTATCGGATATTGACGTTATCATCATATAACGTGACAGAATTGAGCATTTCCGCGGGAATTTGGAGTTCTCTTTTCATCTACGTATTTTTTATTGGCAATTACTATATTTTTAGGAAAAAAAGATTTTTCGTGTTAGTATAGGGTGAATCTTCAAAATAAAATGAATTCCAAAAAAAGTCAACATCCCTATTGAGTTTGACCTTGACTCTGACTATGGTCCTAACTATCAGAAAATATGGGTGTACCTTTTCACTTTGAGGGCCAGAATCTACTTCAAATACAAGCAACTTTTATTTCACGATCTATAATGACAACTATTATAACAAAACAATTGTATGACAACTTGAGTATCAACTATATTTGAAATTTGAAGAACAAGGTGGGTGAATTCTGAATTCCAACATGTGTCATTTCTACATAGAAGTATTGACACAATTTTCGTCCAAATCTTTCAGGAACCTTACAGGTTTTCCTGATCTTAACTATCGGCTCTCTAATTATCGATCTTTTCGATAACTGTTCCTCTTCTTCTCTGGTATTATTTTCGCTTTACTTTTTTGGTACTGCTGGTCTTGGTGAATCTTATAACCTTTTCATTTCCAGTATTGACATACATTTTACTGGTCTCAGTAATTCACATGTGGCAGTTTTAAACTTGACCAATCTCACACTTTCATCACGTTCAGGAATAGTTTCAACAACCTCGACCCAAGGGCCATTTCAATTCTTTCTTTGACATCCAATATCAGAACAATATCTCAAACTCCAACTGATTCAGTGGAGATTTTTTTTGAGAAGAGAGCATGTCGGCCTAAATATACTGACTTGAATCTTCTGCTCAAATCATTTTTTATTTTCAAACGACACTTGAATCGTCTACTAAGATCTTTGGCTTCAACTAAATCAAGATCTATAATGATAACTATATGATAATATCTGATGAATTCATTTCTGTTGAAGTAACTGATGAAAGAAATACAACTGAAAATATTTTCAGTTGTAAAATCGGCAATATTTCAGTTCAACTTCGTGCAACAAATTATGGGTACAGTTAAACAAGCTACTCAATTAATCATACAATTCTCGAAAAGATTCTCACTTCCAGTAATTCATAAGGCTCATCAAAGAAACAAGAATCTTATATAATTTTGTATTCTATTGTTCCTTAATCCTTCCCTGTGTTATTCCATTCCATTTTCCAGACGATTCCGGAAAACGCTTCGCCGATTCGCATAACGCTTATTTGTTTACGTGTTTTGAATACCCCAGAAAAACTGATACAATTTTTCCGTCGATAATGGAATAAATTGCCAATTAACGAGTTAGGATTTCAGTGATTTTTTTTATTGTGCACTTCGTTAAAATTTTCGATCATTGAACAACTATAAAATTTCAGACTGATAATAGCTACTAATAACTAATAATACATTACTGGGTGAAGTCTGACTACGATTCATAATTATATTATATTCAAATCATTCGAACAGATGTGGTTGAGTCCATTGGGACGTTCAAGGATATTGATCCAACCATCAGGTACTAACAAACCTAAGTTGAAAAATGTGAATTGAAACAGTGGTTTCATTGATGAAAAAAATTTTTGAAGAATGACACTAAATGTATGTAGAACTAACTCTGTTGAGGCTATCTTTTATAAATCTACACCAACGAAACAATATTCCGTAAATGTTGACATAAGTACCTACAGCAATATCCCTGAGACAATTTAATTTCAATTTCACTGAAAATGCAGGTCAAACTACTTCATTTCATGAAAATCCCCAGACTCAAAATCTCCTAACGGCGAGGTCAGAGTTGAAGCTAGTAATTTAACAGAGTGACAATACGTGCAGTCCTCATCATAGACTAACTAAACGGAGAATAGATGAGACACATAGTAGAACAAGCTTCAACGCCATCGGTTTTTGTACAACATTACTAATTCGTGAAAAAAGCTCAATTGAAAAAGGAATCTGTATCGTAAAGTTGCCTCAAAAAGAATTCTGTAGTGCAGCTTTTGAATAGGTAGGTACACCCATATATATACAAGAGGCAAAAAGTTTTTTGAAATTCAATTTCCAAAAGGAAATCAGAAATGGATTCGTGCAAGTTATCGATGAGTGAGGAAATTTATTTTCATGAAAATAATACCTGCAACGAACTTTCATCTGATTTTCTTTTGGAATCGAGAAATGAGGATCAATAATCAAATTCTGGATAGAATAAAAATTCATTAACTGAAATAGGTGTCACCAATTGAAAATACAGATTTATTTCATAAATATCTAATGAATAAACTAATAGTTGCATTGAAAACATTTTCAAAAACTAAAAATAATGAATTCAATAATACAAAATATGAGTATTTACCGACTAAACTTATTCAATACATGAAAAACTTTTTTGAAAACTATCTTAATTCTTATAGGTAACAGAATATAAATAATATATATATTGTAGAATTACCTTCTTGCATCTCGATTTTCACATCCAATAACACAGCACGTCTTCACTCTTGCAGGCATATCGAAATTTATTATATTTCAAAAAGAACGTGTCAAACCACTCCTTGTTCAAAGGTTTTTTGATAATAATGATTTTACATACTTATTATTTTCTCGATAGGATTTCCATGAATGCAACGACATCTAACTATCAAATTGAAAATAATTTTTTCGTGTATTAGTATCCTCCTCCGACATATGTCGCGGAATATACGAGTGGCTCATCTATTTTTCAGTTTGTCTATGGTCCTTATCGCACACGGAATATAGGATGACGTATAGCTCGAATATTTCGAATATAAAACCCAGTTGGCGCTCAAATTCATTCCAAGCCACAGGAAATAATACAACATAACACAATAAGAACGGGGGAAAACCCCGATCCAAACTTCCAGATCTGGCAATTCTGGAGATATGATATCTGTTCTAGGTTGAATTCAATTCATTCAAATATTTACCATGGTTTACCGATTATGATATCCGTTACAAACTTATAATTTTTGTTTCAAATATTATTCTTCTCGAATTATATCGAATATGAGAGAATTGAATGAGTTTGTGCTTTTTATAACACAGGTTTGGAAATTCACATCGAAAACATGGGAAAATCATTGCATCAGAGAGTGAATTTTGTCGTGCAGTTTACCAGTGCTATAATGGAAAGGTTTCTAAATAAACGACCTGTTGGAATAACGTAGTTTGCAACCTGACGCATTTACTGAATGCGTCGGATTGCCCGTGAATCGATTAGAGAAAGAAAACCATAATAGACGTTCATGGGACCATCCATCGCGTCAAACGAAAGCAAAACATAGCATATAAAACTGTCCAGTTCAGCACTGTAAAACTGCAGGACAAAATACTCTCTCCAATGCATTGAATATCGTATGTTTCCAATGTGAATTTTCAAACCTGTAAAATTATATTGAATCAAAATTAATCACACAGTTGTTCTTCATTATATTGGGACGTTTGAGAATATTGAGACACAAATTACTACCGATCTTAGCTAGAAAATATGAAATGAAAAGAATGTATGATTGAATGACTTCAAATTCATGTAAAACTACACCCTGTTCAGGCCATCGTCTAAAAATCTCCTGCAAATGTTGTCTCTACTACTGAAATATCTAAGAGAAAATTTAATTTCAATTTGAACCAGAAAGCATGTTTCTCTAACTACTCAATTTTATGAAAATCTAAGAGTTCAAATCTACAAATGTCGAGGTCAGTGTTGAACCTAGTAATTTAATAGAGTTACAATACGTGCAGTCCTTATCGTACACAGAATAAACGATGACGTATAGCTAAAATATTCAGGGAAATGAAACCCAGTCGGCTCTCCAATTCATCCCAAGCCACATGAAATAATACAACATAAACAATAGCAGCACGGAGGAAAACTCGAGCCATACTTCCAGGACTGGCAATTCTGGAGATATGATATCTGTTCCAGGTCAAATTCGAAGAATATGACCAACACTATCAGTATTGATCCCTTCATATAAATATTGAACAATGTTACCGATGATGATATTCGACATAAGCTTATCATTTTTTATTTGAAATATTATTTTGCTTATCCAGATCAGAAACGAAAATTAAAGAATTAAATGCGTTCTTACTTTTTTTGCATTGTTAAATTGTATCAAAATAATTCAGACATATCTAAAATAAATACGAAATAATATTCCGTAAATGTTGACCTAACTACTGCTATATCTGAGAGACAATTTAATTTCAATGCAAATGAAAAAACCAGTCCTACCAACAAACTACTCAATTTTATGAAAATCCCTAGACACCAAATCTCCTAAAGGTGAGGTCAGAGTTGAAGCTAGTAATTTAATAGAGTGACAATAAGTGCAGTCCTTATCGTACACAGAATACACGATGACGTATAGCTAGAATATTCAGGGAAATAAAACCCAGTTGGCGTTCCAATTCATCCCAGCCCACATAAAATAATACAACATAACAATTGCAGCACGGGGAAAACCTCAACCTATACTTCCAGGTTAGGCAAATCTGAAGAAGAGTATTGATCCTTTCATATGAATATTGAACATAGCTACCGATGACGATATTCGACATAAGCTAATCATTTTTTGTTTAAAATGTTATTTTGCTTGAATAGTCGGCAGACCAGAAACGAAGATATAATGAATTGAATGAGTTGGTCCCTTTGCTTATAAAATTATAATGAATCTAAATTATTCAAACAGGTGTGCCCAAGTATATAAGGACGTTCAAGAATACTAAAACACCCATAATCAACAATCAAATCTTGAAAATGTGAAATAAAACAGTGGTTCATTAAGTTAAAAGAATGTTTGATTGGATTGTTCTAATTTCATGTAGAACTAGACCCTGAATAGGTCATATTGAATAAATCAACAATCAATACGAAACAATATTCTGCAAATGTTGCCCTAACTACTGCATTATCTGAGACACAATTTATTTCGAATGAAAAAGCAGGTCTTCCCAACAAACTACTCAATTCTATGGAAATGCGCTGACTCTAAATCTCTGAACGCAGAGGTTAGTGTTGAAGCTAGTAAGTGACAATAAATGCAGTCTTTATCGTTCACAGAATTCACGCTGGTGAAAAGCTCGAATATTTCAGATGATAAAACCCAACTCACATGAAATAATACAACATAAACAATTGCAGCACGGGGCAAAACCCCGACCCAAACTTCCGGGGCTGGCAATTCCGGAGATATGATATCTGTTCCAGGTCGAATTCAAAGAATATGGCTCCAGAACTATCAGCATTGATATTTTCATACTAATATTTAACATTGTTAACAGACTATGATATTCGTCATATGCTCATCATTATTTTTTTGAAATATTATTTTGCTATAGGAATTGAATGAGTTTGTACTGTTTCTTGTATAATCATATTGAATCAAAATTATCCAAACAGATGTGCTGAAGTCAATTTGGGCGTTCAAGAATATTCATACAACTATAAATAATGATCTATGTCAGGAAATGTGAAATGAAACAGTGGTCCCTTTGATGAAACGTATCTAAGATTTGAACAACTCGAAATTCATGTACAGTAAGGCTAGGCGCAAAATGACTCCCAGTTTCGTGAGGCCACGCAGCGTGAGTCGCGGCAAAATATTGAGAGGGTTAGCTGCGAACTCAGGAAGCGCGCAAATGCGATCGCAGTAAGGCAAGGCGCAAAATGACTCGCAGCTACGTGAGGTGACGCAGCGTGAGTCACGGCGAGATTTTGTATATCTAATAAATAAATACGACCGCGCATATACAACCGCAGTGTGACGTGACGCAAGTTTGCTTAACGTGATCCTGCGAAACACAGTGTTGATCCCACAGTTTCTTGTATGAACTCACGGTGAGTCGTAGTAGAAATGGAAGAAAAATTAATTGAAGCCGTGCGAATTCGTTTGTACGATACAAGCCATGGAGACTATATGAGGACAAAACTAAAAACTGAACTGGTCACGGTTTGGCCGAAAATAATTTTTGAACCTTCCGTAGTTAAATTCTTAGATCAAGGCAAATTCTCTTTGACTTTTTCTTCTTTTTAATTATAAACTTCTCGCTGCCTTTTTTTTGGTCAGTTGAGATGTAAAAAATATCATTTCGGACACGAACTCTTCTTCCGAATCAGATTCAGAATTTAAGTAAAACAAAAGAGCAGTAGATATTTTCATTTTGAGCCTGTAACCAACTGCGTTATAGCAATCACCGGCAAGTACTGCGATCGTATTTGCGCAGTTCCCGCGTTCGCAGCTAACCTCCTCAAAATTCCGCCGTGACTCACGCTGCGTCACCTTACGAAGCTGCGAGTCATTTTGCGCCTTGGCTAAGGCAAGAGGAGCCTCAGCCTTATATTACTGCGATCGCATTTGCGCGCTTCCCGAGTTCGCAGCTAACCTTCTCAATATTTCGCCGCGACTCACGCTGCGTCACCTCACGAAACTGCTAGTCATTTTGCGCCTAGTCTTAGACCTTGTTAAGGACATCTTCTATCAATCTATTATTAATACGAAACAATATTCCGCAAACGGTGATAGATCTAATACTATATGTAGGAGACAATTTAATTTCAATTTGAACGAACAAGCATGTTTCCCCAAAAAATTACTCAATTTCATGAGAATCCCCAGACTCCAAATCTCCAAACAGCGAGGTCAGTATTAAAGCTAGTAATTTAATAGAGTGACAATACGTGCAGTCCTTATCGTACACGATGACGTATAGCTCGAATATTCCGGAATATAAAACCCAGTTGGCGCTCCAATTCATCCCAACCCACATGAAATAATACAACATAAACAATTGCAGCACGGGGGAAAACCCCAAGCCGAACTTCCAGGGCTGGCAATTCCGGAGATATGATATCTGTTCCAGGTCGAATTCAAAGAATATGGCCCTACCACTATCAGGCTGCGTTTCCGCTACAATTCCTGGCAATTCCAGAGATAGGATATTACTATCAGCATTGATCCTTTCATACGAATATTTACCATAAATACCGATTGTGATATTCGAAATAAGCCATTTTTTATGTGAAATATTTTTTGCTCGACTGAAGTACAGACCAGAAACGAAGATATAAGAATTAAACTTGTTCGTAGTTTTTCATATGATTATATTGTATCCAAATAATTCAAACACGTGTGCTCAAGTCTATTAGGAAAATTGAGAATATTGAAATGTCCATTATTAACAATCCAAGCTGGAAAATGTGAACTCAACCAATGGATTGTGAAATGAAACGAAAGTTTGATTCAATGACTCGAAATTCATGTAAAACCAGACCCTATTATGGCCATTCTGTATAAATCTAGAATACATACGGAATTATAATCCGTGAATGTTAACATAACTACTGCTATATCTGAGAGACAATTTAATTTCAATTTGAACAAAAAACCAGGTCTACTAACAAACTGATCAATTTTATAAAAATCCCTAGTCTCCAAATCTCCACACAGAACAACTCAAATATACCAATTTACCCTAACTCTCTTGAAATAATACAACATAAACAATTGCAGCACGGCGGAAATCTCTACCCAAATTTCCAGGTCTGGCAATTCCCGAGATATGATATCCGTTCCAGATCGAATTCGAAGGATATGGTCCTTGCACTATCAGCAGTGATCCTTTTTTATGAATATTCAACATAGTTACCAGAAAAAATATTCGTGATGAGCATATCATTTTTGTTTATTTCACTTGAATAATATCCAAATCAGGAACGAAGGTATAAGAATTGAATGAGTTTGTACTTTTTCTTTAATAACTTTTTTATCGAAATGACTGAACTCAGGTGTGCTTGAGTCTATAGGGACGTTAAATAATATTGAAATACTCCTAACTACCAATCTTAGCTAGAAACTGTAAAATGAAGCAATGATTCGTTTGATGAAGGGATTGTATGATGAGATGACTTGAAATTCAATTATGAATCTACAATTAATACGAGACAATATTCCGCTAATCTTGACTCAACTACTGCAACAAGCGACAATTCTATTTAAACAAAAACCAGTTTTACCCAAAAAACTACTCAATTTCATGAAAATCTCCAGACTCCAAAGCTTTAACTGCAAGGTCAGAGTTGGAGCTAGTAATTTAATAGAGCGACTACACGTGCAGTCCTTATCGTACACGATGAGAATCAAAATTATTCAAACAGATGTGCTGAAACTATTTGGGCGTTCAAGAATATTCAAACAACTAATACTAATGATCTAAGTCAAAAATGTGAAATGAAACAGTGGTTTTTCTGATGAAAAGTATGTAGGTTTGAACAACTCGAAATTCATGTACAATAAGACCCTGTTAGGCCAACTTCTATCAATTTATTATTAATACGAAACAATATTCCGCAAATGGTGTCATAACAACTACTAAATGTAAAAGACTATTCAATTTCAATTTGAACGAACAAGCATGTTTTCCCAGAAAATTACTCAATTTCATGAAAATCCCTAGACTCCAAATCTCCTATCGGCGAGGTCAGTATAAAGCTAGTAATTTAATAGAGTGACAATACGTGCAGTCCTTATCGTACACGATGACATATAGCTCGAATATTCCGGAATATAAAACCCAGTTGGCGCTCCAATTCATCCCAACCCACATGAAATAATACAACATAAACAATTGCAGCACGGGGGAAAACCCCAAGCCGAACTTCCAGGGCTGGCAATTCCGGAGATATGATATCTGTTCCAGGTCGAATTCAAAGAATATGGCCCTACCACTATCAGGCTGCGTTCCCGCTACATCGTTATTGAAATCCCGCAGGCTTGGTGAAATATAACCCGGCAGTCCTCACTCGTAAAATTTCAATATTAAAAATGTCATGGTGAACTCAAACAGACGAGAATTTCCGTTTTTTGTGTCGTTTAATTTTCTTCGATTCTGGGTGAATATTGTGCGAGGTGGTTACTGTTCAAATATAGCCGAGTGTTGAGGTTCTGGCGTTCGCATTTCAGCATGTGGAATTTTATATTTTAGATTAAAATCTCGTGTAGCGATGTAGATGACATGTGATGTGTGCCGTATAGAAACTCGAGTTTCTGGGGAGAATTCTTATATTTGTATTCCGGGGTAGATGTCTATTTTAAACGTTTGTGATTGTGATTTTCAGTTGATGTTTTTTTTTCTATCTTTCGTTATTTTGTGACAAATGATAAATGTCAATTTATCAATCATAGGATGTCACCATTCCCTACTCCTAAAAATTGGGAAGAAGCTCACAAAAATAGAAAATATATAGATATATAATAATTTGATACATATTTTGTCTTTCATGGAAACTGGAATTCCCTTTGAAATTGAATATTCAGTCCTGTGTCAAACTCCGAAGGAACCACTCAATGGGTGGACCATATAGATCGACAGAACATGCTGAGATCGAAGGACGGACATGCAGACCAACCCTTCTGCTACAAGAATTTCGTTCCGAACAGGGGACTGTCAGGCCTTTGTAGATTACCAACGGCGCCGAGTTAGCAATGCGAATACGTCAGTTCCTTGGGGCGCATTCAAAAAGTAAAAAACTTTAGACAATTGTGTCCAAATTCTCCATTTCGAAAAAGAATAAATTCGAATATTAATCCTTGAGACAAGTAGATGGGCAAAATTTTTATACATCTGATTTCAAGTTCAAATATTAAGGTGAATTGGAAAACAGTTCCTTATACAGGGTGTCCAAAACTCGACGTCAACCCGAAACGGGTGAAAGGCAAGTAATGCTGGTAGTCAGAAAAAAATATTAAAAAAAATCTAAGTTGCATGATAACGGGCATTTAAAAAAACACGCAAAATTCCACACCCTGTGACAGTCTTTTCGCTCCTGTTGCCACGAATATCAACTTTTTCCAACTTTTTTTTGTTGCTGTGTAACCTTGAATAATGCTTGTCTAAACTGCAATCAAAATTTTGACATCAGCGGCTCTAGGTTCAGAAAAAAAAATCGAAATAAACAATTGCCTAGTTTCAACTGACTGTATTGAAAAAAAAATGTACTACGTAGGTTTGGCATGTTTTTTCAAAAGTTGGCGCATTTAGTAAGGATTCCAAAATGGTATGAACACTGTTTTATTGTAGCTGCCGTAGTTCAAATATATTCTCGATTGCCTTTGAATATACTTTTTCGTTAACTGCTTTCCAGTAAAAAAGTCCATTGGGTTCAAGTCCGGTGAACGGGCCGGCCACGAGATTGGACCTGAACGTCCGATTCATCTTCCGGGAAAAAATATTACCAGAAAAAGAAATTTCCAGAGAAAATAATTTTTCCAGAAAAAAATTTTCCGGAGAAATTTCTCTGAAAATTTTTTTTCTGGTAACATTTTTTTCCCGGAAGATGGATCGGCAATTGTTTATTTCGAATTTTTTTTCTGAGAAGTAAGCCCTATTTTTATGAAACCTAGAGCAGCTGGTGTCAAAATTTTGATTGCATCTTAGACAAGCATTATTCAAGGTTACACAGCAACAAAAAAAAGCTAGAAAAAGTTGATATTCGTGGCACCAGAAGCGAAAAGACTGTCACAGGGTGTGGAATTTGCGTGTTTTTTCAAATGCGCATTATTTCAAAATCATGCAACTTAGATTTTTTTTATATTTTTCTGGCAACCAGCATTACTTGCCTTTTCACCTGGGTTCGGGTTGACGTCGAGTAATGGGACACCCTGTATATGCGGTCCAAAAATATTTTTTTTTCATTTTCTGTTTCAAGGAGCTCTAGGTAATACCATTTAAATTTTGTTATCTCCTTATGCGATGCTAGATATGAATTTCGACTCATATTTGAAATCCCTATAAAACCATCGAATGAATTCAGTATATTAACGAATATAGCTGAGATATTATTGCCATATATCTACATTAAAAATTTCAATCCCTAACTTATTTCGATTGAAAGTAAAAGTGTTTATACTTGCACGGCAGACAGAATAATTTTTTGACATGGGGTTCTTCATCAGTGAATCCATCATAGGTAGTTGCTCACTCGCTAGGCCATTTACATCGACAGAACATACAGAAATCGAAGGACGAACATGCTGACCAACCTTGAATTAATTCGAATATTAATCCTTGAAACAAGCAGATGGGCAAAATTTTTGTACATCTGATTTCATAAAGTTCAAATATTAACGAGAACTAGCAAACAGTTTCTAATGTTTGCCATCTAAAAATTGTATTCTCATTTTCCGTTTCAAGGACCTCTGAAAAATACACACAGATTTTTGTATTCTTTCTTTGAGTTTCTAGATATTAAATTTGGACTCAAATTAGAATTCCTACAAAACTATCAGATCAATTCAGCCAATTAACAAATATAGCTAAGATATTATTACTATACATTGTAGCGTTCAAAAATAACAATTCTAAAGTTGAAGTTATGGTTTCTAATAGAATATTAAAATATTGTCATTAACCCCATCTACGTTCGATGTTCCAGAATATGTTAAATTAATATCTCCGCGTACAGGTGTTATTCTCCGTTTGGTGTTGTTGTCTTCTGTTTCGTCCAGATTCCGTGTTTATCAATTCAATATTTAAATTTTCTTATTTCACAGATTTCACTTCCATTTTTGCTTTCACCTAGAGCATAACCTGTTTAAGGGATTTGTTATATTATCGTTCTTTGTGAACTCTTTCTCTCTTCAGATTTCAATAAAAATAATAAAATTGGTATTTACGTTCATCATAGTTATTTGGAATTTAGCCAAACCCTTTTTGAAGGTGAGTTTCCTCAAAATTCATTCATATCAAGCGGCCATGATGGCATTCGAAACCAAGTTTTTAGAACTTATCGTTTCATGGTTTTTTTATTACCGTACAATAATAACTATTATTCCACCTCATCTGAACGAAGCGGTGGATGATATCGTTGGGTGATATTACGAAGGAAATTCAATTTTGGAACAACATTCAATATCTTTTCAACCCCCCTCACAGAAAACAGTCTCTGGCAGCCTATCCCCCAAGGACAATTGGATGTACCTATATATGTGCAAGTGAACAACGCTCAAAAATAAACTGTTTGTATAGTCTTCTTTTTTGGATTTTTATTTAGTTATCGGTTACTTGCAGTAGACAGAACTAGTTTAGAAATAACAACCAATTGGCGCCCATACATGAGAATACAGAACTCAAATTCTTTTAGAATCCACCCACATTTTGCTTGCCGGTTAAAGCTGCCATTTTGACCTGGGACTCTTCATCAGTGAATCAATCCTAGGTAGTTGCTTCCTTGCTAGGCCGTTCTCGGTTCAAAATTTAAAACATAAAAGTTTGAAAAGAATCTCACAAAAATGGAAAACTTGCAATGATTTGAAACATACGTATTCAGTTCTCCAATGAAACTGAATATTCAGTCCTGTGTCAAACCCCGAAGGAATAACTTGATGGGTGGACCGATATAGATCGACAGAACATGCTGAAGTCGACGGACGGACATGCAGACCAACCCTGCTACAAGAATTTCGTTCCGAACAGGGGACTGGCAGCCCTTTGTAGATCACCACCGGCGCCAAGTTAGCAATGCAAAATACCCTCAAGTCACTTGTTCACGTCTGTTCTTTGGGGCGCATTCAAAGAGAAACTACTTGATTTTTATTTTCAATCTTCTTTCATTCTTTGAAGGGAGAGTTTTGTGTCGAGATGTTTGATTTTCATACAAAGTTAAGGGTGAAAGGAAGAGTGTACGTAGAATGAACGGAGGAAGAGTTTTAACGTTTTGACATATTTTTTCGCTTCTGATTTTTTTTTAATTGAAGCTAACGTAAGATGACTACATTAAATAGAATAGAGATTTATTATTATGTTTTTTATTCAACTGAAACATGTCATTAATCTGTTGGTGCTACAGAAAGTCACGCACTTATACAGGGTGTTTCCTAAACATGCGGCAAAAATTCAGGGGGTTGTTTCTTGACTATTTTAAGCATGTTTTGTCCCTTGAGGATTTTTGAAAAACCTCTTTGTTTCGAAGATACAGGGCGAACAATATTTTTCATATTTTTAAAATTTATAATAGTTTAATAAAAAATGCGTACCGCACTGTGTTTACTAAGTAGGTACAATTTAGTTTTAAATTTCCAACATTCCAATTACTAAAAACGGCCAGTTTTTTTACTTAAATTGATAAGTTCAAATGGTAAAGGAATACAGATTAAACACGGTTTTCATTTGAAGGGTTCGGCAGTCAATGAGAAGAAGATTGGATGCTTGTATGCTGTTATTTTCAACAGTTTTGTAGGTTAAGTTAATTTCCATGTAATTTTTCATAATGAAATGTTATTATCTAAAATTTTGTTTCTCCTGTATCTTCGAAACAAAGAGGTTTTTCAAAAATCATCAAAGGACAAAATATTCTTAGAATAGTCCAAGGAACAATCCCTGAATTTTTGCCGCATGTTTAGGAAACACCCTGTATAACCAACAAAACTTTTCATAAAAGTCATTATTCCTGAACAGTTCTCTAGTCTTTCTCTTTATGCATTGTTTTTTCTTAGGTGACTCAGTAGAAATTATTTATCGATCCTTCTTTTGCATAGTTAAGAGCGAATCTATAACTCAATATCTCAAAACAATTGAAAAGGTATACAATTGGCTTCGAAACAAGTTTGAAAGTCAACAAAGAGTGTATAATTAAACAAATCAGAAAAGTATTGAGAAGGAGTCAAGCGCTTTTGAGCGCTTGTTCATAGATCAATCAATCAATCAATCAATCTAATGTGCATATCCTTAGGTCTTTTGGTTTCATTATATTCATTCATGAATTCATCTTTCCTTTTCAAATCTCGAACCTATCCTTAAAATTTTTTCGGTGTCTCTGGAAGTTATCGTGTTTACGCCCAGCGTACGACTGACCGTGAACATACAGACATGTTATTGTCCCAAATCTAGCGTGAAAATTCCAATTCCGTAACTTGTCACGTTCGAGAGTTATAGCGAACAGAAATTTGTCGGTTAACTTCTAACGAACAAAGAATTTTTTTTCAATATTTCATTATTGCAGGTTCGTCACGGAATTTTGCAGAAGTTCGCGTAACATCATTCTCCTTTAAAATGTCAAATTTCGAATTGATCTGGTTTGTGCTTTCGGAAGTATAGATAAAATAAAAAACAATGTCAAATGTCAATAACTATACTGGACCACTTTGGCTCGTTAACGAAGTCACTCTGGCCCCCAAGGACCAAGCACGCAAAAACTTCGGAAACACCCTGTCGTTCAACATTGTCTATAAAAAGGCATAAACAAGATTTAAAATTGAGGTGTGGAGAAAAAAAATAAGTGATCCCAGAAAAAAATCTGGGAAACACCGGACGATCAGACAGGAAAAGAATGACATGTGGACGACTAGTCATAAACGTCTTACCTCACATTCATGGGATGAAAGATCACCAACTGTATCTGAAAAATTGAATGAATAAAAAACGAATACCTCATCAACGCTTAGGTTCTAATTCCAGATAAAAAAGGGTGAAATTTAAAAAATATCACAGTTGAATTTGAGAGAATCTGAATCCGAACAAGAAAATGAATCTTTGTGTTTGTATTATATCCGACTTTCAGTCAGTTCTTCGACATGAAAATTCATGAAAATCACGTGAAAGTTATAGTTTTCTTGAATAGAGATTTCAATATACTTGGTGGCCTACCACTGACGCGATGGTCATTTTGAGTGTGTAAATGATATTTTGTAATTCTTTTTTTATGGTGAGTGTAGGGTAACCAAAGGCACAATATAAAATTATTTCTATAAAAACAGGGTGTTCCAATACAAATTTACAGGCCAAAGGTACACTTTTTCAAATGTGACACCCCATATATAATCACTCTGTAAATTTTGAATATGGAGTCATTTCGAATAGTCATTTATGAAGGAACCAGTTACGCAAGCGATGCAGACAATATTTTTTTTGAGTAGAAATATTAGCCAGTCCCATTAAGAGAAAAAAAATTGACCTCTGGAATGTACAGAGTGATCATAAGTACCTAATTATCAAACATCTACTACACACGGTATTTCTTCTTCTCGTTGAATGCAAAAATTAATTTTGAAACTTTTTCATGAGGTTTTTCTCTACCTACATCCCATAGTTTCTCAGCAATTCCCGATTATCAATTCACTACAGATTGAATAGGTATTTGATCAAATAAATTCTCCGAGATTTATCCTGCAACTGTCAAATCACTCATCATAAAAAAATATTCTAGATTATCACTACATAAAATTGTTGGTTCACTAGTTTTTCAGTTCAGGTGAAGGAAAACCTTATAAAAAAGTTTCGAAATTAATTTTTGCGTTCAACGAGATGAAGAAATTATGAGCGTGCCATTTGAAATGAGGAAGTTTTTTCACCATTATTCGTAGTAGATGTTTGAGCATTAATCATGATCAATCTGTACATTTTAGATTTCAATTTTTTTTCTCTTTATGGGACTAGCTAATATGTCTCCTCAAAAAGACATTGTCGGTATTGCTTGCGTACTGGTTCCTTCATAAATTACTATTCGAAATGACTTCATATTTGGAATTCAATTCAGCAATTCCCGATTATCAATTCACTACAGATTGAATAGGTATTGATCAAATAAATTCTCCGAGATTCATCCTGCAACTGTCAAATCACTCATCATAAAAAATTTTCTATGATTATCACTACATAAAACATAGATTTATAATACTAATAGTATTATAGGTCCATGACATAAAATTGTTGGTTCACTAGTTTTTCAGTTCAGGTGAAGGAAAACCTTATAAAAAAGTTTCGAAATTAATTTTTTGCGTTCAACGAGATGAAGAAATAATGAACGTGCCATTTGAAATGAGGAAGTTTTTTCACCATTATTCGTAGTAGATGTTTGAGCATTAATTATGATCAATCTGTACATTTTAGATTTCAATTTTTTTTCTCTTTATGGGACTAGCTAATATGTCTCCTCAAAAAGACATTGTCGGTATCGCTTGCGTAACTGGTTCCTTCATAAATTACTATTCGAAATGACTCCATATTTGGAATTTTTCGCGGTTTCCTCGTAAATGGTGCAATTAATTTACATAGTCACATAGTGATCTTAAGAAACTCATCATTATTTGTGCTTGCCTTTCCTTTTTTGAGGTCATATAAAAGGTGTCATACTTAAAAAAGCGTAACAGACTTTGGTCTGTAACTTTGTATTGGAACACCTTGTATAAATGATAATAATTTTAAATTGTGCTTTTGGTTACCCTACACTCATCACAAAAAAATAATTTCAAATATCATCTTTTACACCCTCAAAATGACCACCGCGTCAGTGGTGGGTCACCCGGTATATTAATACTTGAGTCCTTTTCAGAAAAAATTTCGACTGATTGAATAAAGAAGAAATCATCCGTGTTGATAAATTATCTTGAAATCCAAACAATCAGTACTGAATGTCTCAGTTATTTCATTTGGCCTACATAAGAGGGCTCTCTAATTAATGTAACATGAATATCTATTGACCTAAATCGGAAATTGAAGCACACTTCAGCTCAAGAATCATATCCGACCGAGTTTGGAGTTTATTTACAAGGATATTCCGCTGGAACTAATTGAATAGCGTTATCCTATCTCCGAATAGAATTGAATTTCACGAGAAATTTAACATTGTGGACCTACTTTAATTGATACAACCGCCACTGTTTGCTCATGAGGAATCACAACATCCATGGGGTAAATTGAACCTATTTGAAAATGATATGGGGAAAATGAAATTATGTTTACAATGAAGATTTGTTTTATATGGATTTCAATCGAATAACTTTCTTGGATCATCAAAACAAAGCCAAAACTTTCTTGTTTTCATGAAATCTATATCCTAAAATAATTCTTGATATTTGTATTAGAATCGATCAGCAATATGAGGTGGGTCGTGTTAGTTCAAATCAATGGTTTTCTAGCACATGAATGTTTCATAATAAAGGACGTTAACAACTCGTTGGAAGCCGGAGACATTGTTCATGGACATTATTCGTTAGATGTTGAAATATTAATTCAGAGAAACTACTTCAGTTTATTCAAGCCAATAGACTCAAAATTTTTATAAATGTGGAAACTTATCTAGTTGAAAAGAAGATCCATATCCGGATATTCACTGGCATTAATAACTAGTTGAATGAATAGTTAATAGGTTTTCTGAGCTCGCAGTCTCACATTAGTAAAACTTTTATTTTTCTATCATAAAAGAAGATACTGCATTATCCACCATTCTTTCAATTCCAATCCAGAATATGTTGTAACATTCGGGACAAGTACGAAGTGAGAATTTATGCGTTTAAGAGTAACGCTGGTATAATATAAACAATGCAAATGGAGAATAGTATAAAGCGATTAATTAAACTCATACTTCGGAACTAATACCGTCAATGCACAAAGAACATGCACGGTGGTAATATGAAACAAAGCATCCATAGATTGATATTTCGCCCCCTTTGGGGCTCTCAGTATGGATGCAAGTCATTCATTTTTTATTTGAAGAAATATTTCTGAGTATCAACTGAAACAAAATGCCAACTTCTGAGATCTTGAGGAACATCTACCTCCGATGCGTCGGAAGTAGCTGTTCGTTATTTTTCTAAGGACAAGAAAAAAATTCTAATAATGGTAGTCGAAATACACGAAATGTTGATATTGAAGAATATAAATCTGTTCGTAAAGACCTTCGTCTTTTTCACCTTCAACATAGTCAGTCTAATGAGCAAAAACCTCGAGTTGTTATCGATCATTTTCGTCTTATATTTAACTCTTCCCGATTCAAAACCATTAACAAGACAAGGAAATTTGCATACCAAAAAGAATAATGATATT
The DNA here is from genome assembly GCA_013421045.1 of Propylea japonica. Taxonomy (NCBI): domain Eukaryota; kingdom Metazoa; phylum Arthropoda; class Insecta; order Coleoptera; family Coccinellidae; genus Propylea; species Propylea japonica. The sequence continues at coordinate 79,225,947 of CM024241.1, forward strand.
GTGGCGCAAAGTAGATGCCAAATTCGTCGTCGTTTTCAATTTGTTAGCCTTTGTCCTTTGTCCCAACTAAGTAATGATGATAGCTTACGTGCCACTCAAAAAATGAAGCCGAATTACTACCATCTACGTTGCAATTTTATTTGAAACATAGTATTTTTTACCATAAAATTGTGTTTGCGAATCACCATCAAATTAAGATGATATTAGAAGATGGTTGATAAGGCGAAGTGGAATTCTCATTTCGCAGCGTCTTGAGCTTGAAATCTTTTATGTAATTCCGCGCTGCAATATTTCAATAGACCCTTCCACGTGCAATACTTACTCCAGCTTCAGAAAAGAAGGGATCAAGGTGTCTAAGCTCTGAGCCATTCTGCTGTTCTTGTGTCAAGTTAATATCCTCATCCTTTTCCATGTTTCAAGTGATAATTCACTGAACAGTTTCACGTGTGCCTCATATTCTTTATTTTTCATCCCGTTGAGGAAGAGAAAATGATTCAGCTTGTTTTTGTCGATAGGTTATTTTTCAGTATTAAATTTTCTTTTTTTGTTTTCATTAATGAACTGGCATGGTTTGTAACCTGGCACGGCAATTGTAGAATGACTCTAGTCTAATGAAAAAGGTCATACTATTCTCACTGCTGCACACTTCAATATGACCAGATACCCACACAAGGTGTTATCGGTCTCTGCCTTTCGAAGCAAGGATTGAAGGATGTAGTTGCGCTACGGCCAATGGCGCATGCTATCGGCCTATGCTTTCGCTGAAATAACCAGACATTGCTTCGTATCTATTCTATAAAGTGGAGTTGGTTATGTTAATATAACAGTGAATTGCGGCTGTTACGAGTTATGCTTCAGCTGGAATAACGAGATAATGCTTCGTTCCTTTTTCACTGAATTTTATAGAATCGGGTTTGGTTAATGGTGGTATTCTGCTTTCATCTGTAAGCCAAATCTGTAACTTTTCATAAGCTTATAGAAAAATTGCAATTCTGGGCGTCTTTAAGGAATCTGTAGCTCACAGAAATCGTAAAATATTTACGAGTACTCAACAGGTGATCGAAAGCATTATTGAATGACATACGTATTGTGAGGTTACGTTAAATGGTTTGTTTATTTTAGGACGAACAACAACGTTTCAATATAAGAAATTCATAATGAACAAAATAATATGGCTTTGTTTATTGCATTGTTATCGGAAGAAAAGCATAACAGGTACAACATTGTTCAATAATATACCTGACTTGAAAATTATTCCTTTTCAAAGTAGGAACTTTATGAGAATTGGAAGGAAAAGGTTGCGTGATCAAATGAATCCATTTGAAATGCCGGATGCCCAGAAAATGTTCAGATTGAATAAATTCCGGATGTCCAGTTTGTGAACATGTTCAGATTGAAGGACCAGTGTACTATAAAGTCAATAAATGCTCTACAGCAATTTTAACCAAGAAATTTTTTTCTTTCGATAGTTTTCCAATTTATTGGATGAAAGAAACCAAAGCAAACTACATTCAGATAAATGTTTTTTCAAATTCAATTCAAAACCATTTACTCAGAATACATAAAGTTCCATGATCAAATCCTACGGTTGAAGGTTATGTTTTTCGATGAGTAGTTCAAAAGTGACACTGTAAATAAGAAAGTGACAGGAACTATTTCAGAATTGCGTTATTTACTGTCTGTAAGTCGACCAGTTACAGATCAATCGTGAGCTATAGTATCGTAGCTTACAGATGAAAAGCAGAATACCACTATAAGTTAGGATAACAGTGAATGACGGATGCTATCGAGCCATGCTTCAGCCAGAATAACGAAACAAGTCTTCGTATCTATTTCCACTGGACAGAATTTCATTGAGTGGCATTCTGTCTGACCTACATTGTTCTTCACACATTCACTACAAATCATCAAGATAACCTACCCTTCCTAATTCGAAAAATAAGCTAAGCAATAATCTTAAAACGACCCCTTACGTAACGAACGAACCTGAATGATCATCGCTAAATTTCACCTGCCCAAAGCTCCTCTATTTGATTTTCAATGTTTACGGGTCTGATTCCTCCCGTTTGAACGATTCGGACCAGCAATCGTGCTTAACTGGCTCCCATTCGGACGGACAGTTCGTTGGATGCAGCGACAGCTAGATGTATTTTATCGATTCATACCGGAACAAACGATTTCTGTTAGTTTTATTGCAGACTTTGCTATAATGCCCTATTTGTGATACGGTGAAAGCGGCCGCTTCTCTCGCGCCTAGAGTGTCCACTTTTCTGCGTATCGTGTGAATCGGTGATGCCATAGTGCCATGTGAATGTAGTTCATCTGTTGGATGGAATTTGTCATTCTTTAGGCAATTTTTGTTGGAAGTCAGTATATGAGGTTGAGGTAATGTAGGAATTGAATATATGTGTATTTACATTGATTTCATTCTATGTAGGTATTTATAGCTTATGTCAAGATGTCAAGGAAAGTGTAGATGTGTGAAAACTTCAGCTGAGTTAGCACTTCATAAAGGGTTGTTTTGGACGACTTTTGGCACCACTTTGGAAGCTGTGAAACTAACGCGTTTCCTGTCTCAAAGTGATACCCGATATATTTTTCCTGAAGTTCGTGTCAGGAAATTTGCGGTTCGATGTTGGGTTTACATTCATAATAAAGTTATTGGCTTAAAGAAAGTTTGCTCTACCTGTTTCGGAAATTCTAATGGAAAATCCCGCAATTGAGAGATGCGCCTAGTTCAATCTGAAAAAGTTTCCGAAAGCCTGATCTCCATCATCATTACTTCGAAGATGGTATAGGAATCCTTTCATTTGGATTTCGAGATAATTAGGAATCAACGGAACGAGGAGACCAACGATCTTGCCAGAAGAAGATCTTTGGCATAAGAAGAACTACCAACGAAAAAAACGAAAGAAGAGAGAAGACAGACAGAAAGACATTATGGCGGAGTCTTTCGGGCCTAAAACACTTTCAAACATTTCTCGGAACGTCCACAGCGAGTTGATCGCGAACTGTCTTGAAACTCAAGTCTCTGGAAACATTTGATGAGATTGACAGTAACTGATGGATGCTGATTCTTGGCTAAAGAGATCTTCCGATTTCGATAGTTTCAAAGTATATTATTTCATTTTTGAGCACTCGTTGAGCTTGAAAGAGTACTATATCGTTTTCCACAAATTTGATTTTCGCATTTTTAGCCGAAAATGGTCTCGAATGTTAGGGTTAGACCCCCTGATGACGAATTGGTGGTCCAATTCAATTATGTCCGTGGGGCCGTCCGTTAGCACAATAACTTTCGAATGGGTTGTCCTAGAGACTTGAAATTTTCAGGATGAGTTCTGGTCCCAAATGGCTCGGTTAAGTTCGTAAAACAGTTAAATCGTACAAAGTGTTCCATAAAAAAATGGCCATTCAGAATTTTTATATCTCAGACCAAACGGAACCCATCGAAATGAAATGTTTCGGCCATGTGCAAAATGATCATAGTAAGCTTCATGCAAAATTGAACTAGAACCATAGAAAATTCAATTGGAATATGGAAAAAAAGAAACTTCATGTTTCCATAAGAAAATATCCGATTCGAAAGAAATTTATTTCCTAGATGAGGATTGAGACACTGAATCTTCATGCAAAATATTGTCGCCATAGTGTCAACAAAACCATAGAAAATTCAATTGGGATATTGAAAAGAAGAATCATTGTATTTTCATAACAGGCTAACCGATTCAGGTGAAATTTTTTCAAGGGATCAAAACTGAATGTTCATGCAGAATTTCAAGAGGACTGCATCATCAAAACCATAGAATAGAATTTTTGTATAATAATTATTTATCTTTTACATGTTTGATTTTCTGAATAATTTCCAGAATGTAATTCGGATTGTGCTGAGATTCTGCATTTATGTATTTGGTATCAATCTCAAATCCCATATAGAATTTTGAAATAATAGTCTTATTGCTCCACCGAAGAACGAGAGTTCAAAAACTCCTGCTCAGGGCTTTTCTTACATTTTTTCATTAAGAATCAAATGGAGTTCGTTTAGCCATATGCAGTAGATTGAAAATTGTTAACAGGTTTATATTCCACTCCAACTTCGAGGTCTGTTGTATTTGTATCTAATTACGCTTCTGGGAAGCTATATCTGCGTTTTTCCTATTATTTTTATCTCCACTACAGTTTTGTTCCATTCTTCACACAAACTAAATTCGTCTCGACAATGTCCTGGTAGAGTGCCAGAGAAAAGATGTAACTCATTCTTACTGAGATCGAAATACTTTTTGAGCCCAGCAGTTTAAAAGTTCCAAGTGAACTTTTTGGAATTTTCTGTTCCTGGAAGATACCCTTTGAGTGCTCCTTCCTCTTCCAGAAACTCTTTCTTATATGTGCATTTGTGAAGACAAATGCTCCTCAGACCACCACAAACCCACAGAAGAGTCCTGATTCAGTAAATGGCGTTTGTGATCCTTTTCTAGCTAGTATGATAGCTTCTTCGTTTCCTTTGATTTCTGAGGGGTCAAGATTCCAAACTAAAGAGACCTTGACGTTCTTGTCTATTTCATTGCAGTAACCATGTTTCAGAAAGTGCATTGCTTCAAAACTACAAAACGTTCAAATGTAACTTCCATAAGTCCCTTACATAGAATTTCAAAGAACTAAAATTTGATATCTAAATATACCCAACCAAGCACAATTCCCACCCCAAATAACTCGCTGTTCTGAACATCCTGCAATTTCCTTTACATGAATCTTTAACTCGTTCACTCGCAAAAGTAATAGTCGGAGCGCTACATCCAATGTTTATTCCATTTACTCTAATATTCATCCTGCCAAATTCTACCGAAAGATGGCGTTGAGAGCGGCGCAATTCAGCAGTATGTTCTTGGTAGAATTGCGAGTTTTGAATGCATTAAAGAGATAGCAAATCGACGGAGGTCTGTTGAATTGAAATTCATTCGAGGAGTGTTCAAGTTCTCACACTAATAAAATTCTCAAACATAAAGTAGATTGAAAAGGCACATAATTTAGGCGCTGCTGAATATTCATACTGCTAATTACGACGATTGTGTATTCTACTGATGGTGGATTGTATTTTTGGTGGTTGGCCTCCTTGGGGATGAAAGGATTTTGAAGGAATCTTGGAGAGATTCGTAAATGGAAACACTTCATTTCCATTGTGTTAAAAATAATTCGGAGGAGGGGCTTCAACCATCTTCAATAACGAAATTCTTAAGAGGATTCAGTCTTATGTAGATGTAGAAAAGACATCAATTACTTGTGATGTGGGCTTTCAGAACTTTAGTTAGACAAAACAATCCTTCACAGCAGGGCTTTACACATATGTAAACGTATTCACAAAAATATTAAACATCGAAGTCAAAATCAACATGTGTATCAGTTAGAGTAAATGAATTCATATGGTTATATATTTCGAACTGATGGTTGTTTTCTGCTTTCATCTATAAGCATTATCGAATGACACATTGTGAGGTTACGTTGAATGTATTTTTTTATTTTTAACATGAGAAATCCATGATGAATAAAATAATATGGCTCTGTTTATTGGATTGTTATCGGAAGAAAATAACAGGTAAAACATTGTTCAATAATATACATGACCTGAAAATCATTCTTTTGAAAGTGCAAATTTTATATAAGAATTGGAAGGAAAGGTTGCGTGATCAAATGAATCCATTCGAAATACCGGATGCCAAAATATGTTCAGATTGAAGAAATGCCGAAAGCCCAGTGTGTGAATATGTTCAGATTGAAGAAATGCCGAATGCCCAGTTTGTGAACATGTTCAGATTGAAGAACCAGTGTACTATAAACTTAATAAATGCTCTACAGCAATTTTAACCAAAAAACTTCTTTCATTTCTGTTTTCAATCATTATGCTGGATTCACAATGGATGTAACCATAAAACTCCCGAAACTTAAACGAAAAACGCAAAGTTGAACCAATGCAAATCATATGGAACTGTTCACAATAGGCCCTGTAATTTTTACGTTTACGTTGAGCTTATGGTAGTCCGTAATTCTAACGTTAATTATAGAAATTTGTTCACATTCTGTGATTTTTAAGTCTAACTCACCAACGTCGTTTTTTTTCTTCTTTTAGAATTTTGCTCTTCAATTTCTTTTTTTCAAACATCGTCTCAATAAAACAGACTTAATACTTCATACAATTTTAATTAATGACAACACTTCACAGTAATCAATTGTAAAAAAATTCATAGAACACTTATAATTAAGGTACAGAAACATCTTCCTACTCTACAAACGTCTATAATTTGCTACTGCGCCCAAAGTCCATTCTGAACACATTTACGTTCACGGACAAAGTACGTTACGTGTTCGTTATGGTTACGTCCATTGTGAATCAGCACTTAGATGAATAAAACTACATTCAGATAAATGTATCAAATTCAAATCAAAAGCATCTACTCATAATACATAAAGTTCCATGATCAAATCTCACGATTCAAGGTTATGTTTCTCGATGATTAGTTCAAAATTGACACTGTAAATAAGAAAATTACAAGAACCATTCCATATTAGCATTATTTACGAATCTGTTAGTCGGCCAGTTACACATCATCGTACGCAACAGGATCGGAACTTACAGATGAAAAGAAGAATACCACCATAAGGCTCTTGGTTTTCTCAGAACTTTTTCTGAACATTAATTCAAACTAGGCATCCATACATTGCCTCGTGTGATACAAGAGCATCGATATAAATACCACACCTAGAATACACTGAAATATATCATATAGATACGTATTGAAAATGACTTGTATCACGAATATAGCTCGATACATACCCTAATGACTCTCACTCAAGTAAATCCGATATGCGAATGCAGCTGCTCTAATCCTGTTACTAGTTTTCCAAATGACGATTCTTCATAAGATAACATAATATGTAAAGAACGCTTCACAGACCAATTATGTTAGGTGATCATCTGCCGTATAATGAAATGAAATATTTCGATCGAAAATTCGAATCAAACGAATGAAAAAAATTAAGCAAAGCCCTGAGCAGGTGCTTGTGAGCGCTAGTTCATTGGTATAACAATAAGGCAAAGGACTTGAGATTGATGGATATATGAATTCTCAATCTCGAAAAGATTTGAATTATATTCTGTGGATTATTCGAAAAATAAAATATGTAGAGTCCATAATCAATCATTCATTCACTTTCTTTCAACCATGTGCTTGGCATCTAGACAGTCTTCAAACCAACACTAAGGCTAGTATTCATAGTTCGCCCTTGAGGGTGAGTGTGAGTTTTCATCGCCCTTATGAATACTAGCTTAAAGGCATCCTCAAGTGCAAACTATGAATACGATCCTTCCTTAGCACTCATTCGTAGGAACTTGTAGGCACGCGCCATTTAGCCAAAATTCTATGGTCCCGATTTCACAATCCTTTTGAGAGTTTGCATGATCATTCACTTCACCAACTCACACATCAAACTAGATTTCATTTCAATCCAAAGTATTCCTATGGGAATATTAGAATTTTTCGAATTATGATTTTTCTATGGTTGTATTGATGCAAATCCCGTAATTTTTTTGTACGGCTTTGAATTGGTATTGAACAATTCTCTGAAAAATTTCAGCTCTTCACAAATGACAAATTCTGAATTAATTGAAAAAATGTATAATTTAGAGAAGAATCAATTATATGGTCTGATTGAAATTCAGTATGAAAATATTCAACCTCAAAATGAATTTCACTCTAATCGGATATTTTGCTGTGGAAATATGAAGGTTTTTCTTTCCAATACTCCTACTGAATTTTCTATGGTTCTGTTAACACTATAGAAATAAAATTTCGTATGTGGCTGCAAAATTATTTTCCGATCGATTTTCATCTGAGATATTGAGGTACAAAAATTTTGAGTAGCCATATTTTAAGTTTGGAGCATCCTGTAACAAACTCAACCGCGGCATTTGGGAACTGAAGAGGCCGGTCTTTCAGATATCGATTGAAATATAATCTGGGAGGATTCTGCATTTCTACAAAATATTTTTATGTTTTCACTCCTAGTCTGTGAAACAGAAATAATTCAGGAAATTCTAATCAAGATAAAGTGCTCCTGCGAAAATCTTTGCACTACTTTGTCAGGAGAAAATTGATTTACAAAAAAATTTTGCCTAATAGTAAAACCAAAAGAAAATAAATGAAAAGGATAATGTGACGTTTCGGTTTCTATATCGGACATCTTCTTCAGACAAACTTATAAAAGCTTCGGAATTGTTTGTTTTTCCATTTGCAGTTTTACTTTTAGGCAGTCACTTTTTCAAAACCAATTTGCTCCTGACAAATTAGTGCAAAAATTTTCGCAGAAGCACTTCATCTAAAACAATTTTTTCTTAATCATTTCTGTTTTAGTGACTGGGACTGAAAATCTAAAAAGTTCTTTTAGAAATGCCATTTTTTCTTGATCATGAATATTTGGCGAAACCTATTGATGATATTATTAGAGAAAATATCAATTTTCAAGAGAATACGGTGGAACAATGATTGGCTTATATTATTTCGGCAATAGCTGCAGTCAAATTTCAATTGAATGAGCTTTCATTCTGCACAAAATAATATTTATTGAAATTTCAAAATGAGAAGAAAGCTAGAAGATCTGCAAGCGCTGTACGAATAGTAGATATCCTCAAAATTCACTGTAATGAGGAAACATTCATCAAGATACATTGAAATCGCCGAACTAACCTCCTGTTAGAAAATTAAAAATAGTTTGAGCTCTGGTCGGTCGTATATTTTCCAGTTCGCCTTCAGCTGGCAGCAGGTGGTTATTTCAGCTCATAATAAGGACGAACTGGGTATCGGCCTTATGAATAAATAACGTTCTTCGGTATAGTCGTTGATTATTCCGGGAATATACAGCCTGGATACCTTAATTAAAGGAAAATAAATTACGGACCCCTGTTCTCTGTATTCGACGAGATGAAAAACACCAGTTATTTCTCATTTCGGTTGAACCATTGAAAATTTTTCATTTGAAATTTGTCGTTGGTTTTACCTTGAAGAACCTCATTGTGTTGAAATTGAGATTAATGAGAACTACTGGGATAATGTAGAGACCTTCTTTTGATAGAAGTGCTTGAGGAGACAAAAGCTGTTAGATTTGTTCTGTCAAGAATTCAGGGAGTTAGTAAGTCTTCATTGAAGCTAATAACAATGCTCCAAACTGGTCAGATCGAGATGTTTCCAATTATATTGCGCTAGACAGTACAAGGGAGCCAGAATTTGCATTTCCTTGATATTCAGATGGCTACTGATGGGTTTTAAATTAAATCCGGCAAAAAGCAACAAGCTTGTTTCAGTTTTAATGCCTGCTCACGAGGATATTCCGAAAACATACGAGTCAATTCAGAGAAGGTGAAAATAACTTTCTTGAGTTTGATTGAATTTATTGACGAGTTCATGTTTTGAAGGTAATGTGGATCGGTCACAAAACCCACGGAGTACATATTATGCTGATACATGTCTTATACAAAAAATTACCATAATCCACTGATTCGAATCGACATAAGAACGAATTATTCTAGAAATAATAAACTTTCTGGGGAATATATCTCTGGAATAAACGTTGACGTATACACGGTGTTTCCTCATTGAATGTCAATATTTATGAGAGTGAATTTGGGGCCCGTTTTAAGAAAAAAAATTCATATGAACATCTCGTATGTCCTAAACGTCTTACCTTTTGAGTTACAGGATGGTTAAAGTTAACCAGTGCTGACCCAAACATAGCCCCAAATATTATTCAGACAGTTAGTGGCACGCCACTGACTATTTTTTAAATAAGAAAAATGAAATCTGTGTTCTACATGGTGATTTTGAACTATGTATGTATTAACGATATGTCATGATCATACAGGAAACCAGTTTCTATTTTTTTTAAGCGAAAACCGTGAATCGGATTCAAAAAAGTCAAGATATCAACTTTGGTGAGAAATGATTGAGGATTTCAAAAATAATTTCAGGAAAACTTGTGGCGTACCATCAATGTCTATCAAAATGGAAAGGTCAAATTACGTACGAAGGCCACTGGTGGAATTAAAAAAGTGATACATTAAAAATGCCTCTTTATCATAGTACCGGGTTTTTCACTATAATTTGATCCCCCCTTTAACTTTGTTACTGAGGGAGATACAAAAAATGTTTCACGAAATCAATTGAGGTTTTTTTATATGAGTCCAGAATCTGAAATATATACAGGGTGGCCACATATTGATGACAACTTCCTTTTCTCAAATGGAACACCCCGTATATTTCCATATTTGGTTAGCTCTTTTTCCCCTGATTTAAATTAGTAACATATGTTGGTCTATGTTTCTTATTCTGTGCACCATAGAGTTTCAAATTTCAATAACCATCTGGCATAACGTTTTTGAAGTTCGTGAATATTTAAGAAGCCAATTTGATCTTTGGATTGGTAATGGCGCACACATTTTATGGCCACCAAATAGTCCCGATTTAACACCGTTGGACCCCGTTTTATAGCCGTTCCTGAAGGAAAAAATTTACTTCAGCAATAATGACAATCAATGAAAGTGGAGAATAATATTAATGATATAAATCAACCAATATTAAACCCATAATTCGGAACTAATCCCGTCAATGCACAGAGAATAATGATAATATTGTAATAATTATAAACAAATTTTGAAGCTTCAATTTCTGACTTGAATCAGAGACATAATAATGCTATCAAAAATAGTCTGAACAACTAGATGAACTTTATATATTGAATGAAGGTGGTCATTTTGAGCAATTTCTTTAGTGATGTTATTCTTACCATACTACCATAGTTTATCATTTTTCATTGGTTAAATAATTGTTAAGTATTCATTCTAAAATAATTCTTTTAGGTAGATTGTTTGGATATAAAGAATTCCATAGGTAACTCACATATTTTTTTTTTCAGTGTCATCATTTCAAAACTTTGAAACTCTGAAAATTGAAGAGATACGCATTTATATTCGAGATCAGGATGAAATAGCCTATCAAAAAAGGAAGAATAGGTATACAGGACAGGGGTCCCATTTGAAAAAATATAGTTGCATTCAATGATGTTCACCCTGCATATCTTTCCATTGACGTTATTATAACTCCAACACTGAGCATTTTCAGTAAACGCACTCTGCCTCTTGTAAAATGATTACAGATCTTGGTAGGTGGTTCTTGAAATTTCAAACTCTGTGGTTTTCAGAATAAAAGATATAGACCATTATATGTTACATATTTGGAATCAGGGGAAAAAGAGCTAGCCAAACATGGAAAAATATACAGGGTGTTCCATTTGAAAAATGAAGTTGACATTAATATGTTGGCCACCCTGTATATAATTCAGTTTCTGACCTCATATAAACACCTCAGTTGATTTCGTGAAACTTTTAAACGAAACATTTTTTGTATCTCCTTCAGTAACAAAGTTAGAGGGGGGGTCAAATTATAGTGAAAAACCCGGTACATGTACGACAAATTTCATTAGAATATCTGAAGTGGTATTGTGGATATTAATAAAAAATTATTTATTTTCGAAAACTCCACCATCCTGTTACCCAAAAGGTAAGACGTTTAGGACACATGTTAATTGACGTTTTTCTCTTAAAATGGGTCCAAATATCACCCCCATAAATATTGACATTCAGATTCAATCAATCTGTATATGTCGTTACACACTAAGATATCATTAAATACAGTGCAGAAAAAAGTCATTACAAAAATCACTCCACTCTGATCAGATCTAATTCAATAACTTATCCTAATTGTTTCCCCATTATTCTTTCAGTAGATTAGGCCAAATGGACCAGCGCATTCGCCATTTTGCAGCGCATTGGCAAATTTTACTAGTTTTGCTAATATAATGTTCTAATTGATTCTCAAAACTATACATCTTCTAGAATGAATAACTTTGTATACGAAACTGAAGAACAAAGAACAATCTGTGCTGATAAATTCATTAGCTGTTTATGAAGGTACATAGGTATAAATTCGTACCATAACACTAGGATCTGTTAAGATTACATATATTTTATACCAACGAATTCGTTTCATGTGAAGTAAAGTTACAAAAGTCAGAAAATTGAATCGAGAATTGTAATCTACTCAAAAAAGTTTGATCAAATGATTGATTCATATAGAAAGTATGAGAATAATTTTGCCTCGTATAACAAGAATTATACTTTGACTATATAATTGATTATTAGATTTTAAATTCGAAAACTCTCAACCTGTAAAACGATCAATTAGTTCGTATTCAACTATTATCTTTTGATAGCGATATTTCGGTTTCTTTCATTATCGTGAGTATCATTCTAGATAGGTGAATAAATGCATTTCTCCCTGCAGTCTAATACGTTATTGCCAAGTATACGTTTCGAACTGCATCGCAGACACTCTAACGGGTTAACATCGATTCTCCATTTTCCTGCTGGAACGTGGTAATAGTCTCGGAGTAAACCATTTCTGTTATCGATTGCTATTTCGGAATGTGTTTCTTTTCAATTATTGCATTTGACGTGCAATTAATTGTTCAGTTTAGGAACTCGCTAAATCACTCTTGTTCCTAATCGATTACTTAGCGTCATTTAATTCTGTGGTTTTTTATTATTTTCTTGGATCGCATTTAAAATTGATGCTTCATTTCATTCCTTGAGACCACAAGTCTATTTCCTCCTTTCTGTCCCATCAATCGAATATGAATTTCTTCAATAACGGAATAATAGAATATCGAAAAGGTATCATTTAATATTTCAGTTAGTTAATCAATGCCTTCCGAAGATTGGGGGAAACTACTGAAATATGTATTTGTTGGTTTTTGTGGCTAATCCACATAACCTACACTAAAGCTAGGCGCAAAATGACTCGTAGTTTCTTGAGGTGACGCAGCGGAATTTTGAGAAGGTTAGCTGCGAATGCGGGAACCGCGCAAATACGATCACAGTACTTGATTGTGGTTCACTACCACCTACTTTTCACCGTGAGTAGATACAAAAAACTGCGGTATTGACACTGGCAAGGCGCAAAATGACTCGCAGTTTCGTGAGGTGACGCAGCGTGGGTCGCGGCGGAATTTTGAAGAGGTTAGCTGCGAACGCGGAAACCGAGCAAATACGATCGCAGTACTTGCTGGTGATTGCTATAACGCAGTTGGTTACAGGCTTAAAATGGACATATCTACTCCTTTTTTGTTCGACTTCAATTCTGAATCTGATTCGGAAGATGAGTTCGTGTCCGAAATGATATTTTTTATCTCTCAACTGACCAAAAGATAGGCAGTGAGAAGTTTATACTTAAAAAGAAGAAAAAGTCACGGAGAATTTGCCTTAACCAAAGAATTTAACGACGGACAATTCAAAAATTATTTTCGGCTAAACCGTGACCAGTTCAGTTTTTAATTTTGTCCTCATATAGTCTTCATGGCTTGTATCAAACAAAACTTGTCGAATTCGCACTGCTTCAATTAATTTTTCTTCCATTTCTACTACGACTCACCGTGAATACATTCAAGAAACTGCGGGATCGACACTGTGTTTCGCAGGGTCACGTTAAGCAAAACCTGCGTCACGTCACACTGCGATTGTGTATGCGCGGTCGTATTTATTCATTAGATTCACAAAATCCCACCGTGACTCACGCTGCGTCACCTCACGAAACTGCAAGTCATTTTGCGCCTAGCCTTACTGCGATCGCAATTGCACGCTTCCCGACTTCGCAGCTCACCTTCTCAATATTTCGCCGCGACTAATGCTGCGTCACTTCGCGAAACTGCGAGTCATTTTGCGCCTAGCCTTATTGGAGTTTTCTTAACCTATTTCTTAAACACGTTCGGAAATTAACATCGGAAACACACGGTATTCAATGCATTAGAGATAGTACTTTGCCATGCAGGTGGACATTGCTTTACTCGACAGATAACGTGCTATTTTCCGCTGCCGTTTAACGAGATGGATGGTCCAATAAACGAATAATATGGATGTCTCCCTCGAATCGACTAACACTGGCAGTCCGACGCATTGAGTTAATGATAAGAGAGCAACCAAACTACTAAATTCCAATCGATTTATTCACACAGTTACGAATCACGTGAACCTTTTGATTATATCACAGACCAACTGCAATGCAAAATTTTCTCTCTAATACATTGAATTTCGTATGTCTTCGATGTGAGTTTGCAAAGCTGTAGGTGATATCTCACAATACAACGAACTGCGCAAAGCTTTATAAGCAGACTTTACTTGCTTTTGACTTTGTTGCACTTCTTTCTAGAGTTTTCAGTCAGCCTTTATGCTTGCCTTTGACCTGAGCTGTTGCTTCAGTGAGAAAAAACCTTTTTTTCACTTATCATCTTTTCTGATCGATGAATGTTTGCTTTCTTTGCAACGGCATCAGCTCGGTCATTTCCACCCATGTTCTAGTGAGGAGGCTCCCAAATTGGTATAGAAACCCATTTTTTCAAAGATACGAGATGATTTGATGAATAGTTCATTTCGTCGTGTATGTGTGAAGAAATGGAGAAAAGAATAAAAGAGGTATAAATCGGCCGTAGAAAGTTTCTGATGAAAAAAATCATTATTGCTGAAATATGATCGAATACATAGGTACCTACGATTTCAGACATAAATTTCACGCACTCCCGATTTTGAATGGAACACTCATTGTTGGCTTTCAGTTAATTTCATTCAAAGCTTTGCTCATCGTAGTTATGCAGCATTCATCACGTGATTCGGTCATAAAATCAGTACCGTATGGAACACAGCCTCTCTCGATAAGCCATCGTAATTTAATGCGTTATGGGTTTGTTGAACTTTCTACTGAAATGAACAATAATCTACTGAAAACTAGGAGTGTAGTATAAAAGCTTTCCATTTTATTGAATAAAACAACCAAACCTTTCAATTAGAACAATGGCATGCCTAAAACATGATGATGCATATGAATAGAAGAAGAAAATTCTCAGTGAAGATATTGTGATTCTCACCTAATGACTTTAACAAAAACCCTTGCGCAAAAAAGTAATATACAGAATGTTTCAAAAAAAGGTGATACCATTTTTGAGATAGGTGAAACAACTGAAAAAAAATTAGGGTTTGTTCAGTAAAAAATTTCTTATCGCCGTCCTTATTCAAGTTAGAGAGTGTCGAAGAAAAAAAATGTCTTCAATAAATTTGTTTTTATACTCTAATTGCACAGTTCGTACCAACATAGCATAACATGACTCTTTCAATATTAGATTTATTGAGCAAACTTTCAAGTTGACGAAAACTCTTGAAAAAACTCAATAATGTGTGAAGTTTTCGAAATATTTTGATTCGAAAATAAATATTAATCATCAACCGATGCTTATATAGAGTAAGTGAATGGCTTGTGCAGAAGTTGAATACATCTAGGTACATATTCGTAAAAAAGGAGGACATTTTGAACACCTACATTTGTTCACTTCTATTTTATGTAATAAGCGTTCTTTAAAATTTTCATTTTGTGATTTTTTGTTAATTAATAGATTCATCATCACTCCACACAAGCATCAATTGATACACAATTTTCAAAGCATAATACTTCGAAAACGATACACATTATGGAATTTTCTCAAAAGTACCTTTTCGTTGTGAAATAAAATGATGTTCATTTTAACTCAAAATTTGGCTCAAGAAATCTAACATTAAAAAAAATTATGTTCATTACTATTTGGTACGAACATTGCCACTAGCATCATATACAGTGGTTTCATTAGGAAAGGAAAATACTTCACAGGTGCATGGGTGGCACCAAGACGGTTCTAGAGATACCCCATTTATTGGGTCTCACTGTCTTCGTAGCCGAGATACAGGGTGTTTTATGATTTTGCCCGTTTCTTCCTGAGGCCGTACCAGACGAACCACCCGGTATATTTTCTTCATATTTGGCAAATATGTTCCCAATTGAGAGCCCAAACATATCATGCAATAACCGCCTCGAAAATCCAGGTCGGGTTAACAAAAAATTATGAATCGTTTGAATCTCGAAACAAACCCTGTACATACATCGGAATTTTGAAAATCTTTTTAATATTCGAAAACACCACTAAGAACTAAACTGAGACGTATACTTCAAATTTTCGCGCAGAAAGTTTAACTGCACAAATTTTCAAGGTAAATGTGAAGTTTTTAGGAACTTGGATACCCGAAAGTGGTTTGAAGTGACTTTTAACAATGAATTATCAACAATATTGAATCCACAATTATTTCAACATTACTTTGTAATTCATTTCCACATTGGTTTTCCTTTTTATAGCCGTATACTTGAAAATCCAGGTCCGGGTTAACGAAAATTATGAATCGTTTGAATCCTCGAAACAACACCCTGTACATCGGAATTTTGAAAATCTGTTTTAAAATTCGAAAATACCACTTAAAACTGAACTGAGACGTATACTTCAAGTTTTCGCGCAGATAGTTTCAATGCACAAATTTTCAACGTAAAAGTGAAGTTTTTAAGAACTAAGATACCTGAAAGTGGTTTGAAGTGACTTTTAACAATGAATTATCAACAATATTGAATCCATAATTATTTCAACATTACTTTGTAATTCATTTCCACATTAGTTTTCATTTATTGAGAAGTGAGTTGCATTATTACGTATAATAATTATGGATTTCAATATTTTGATAATTCATTGTTAAAAGTCACTCCAAACCACTTTCAGGTATCCAAGTTCCTAAAAACTTCACATTTACCTTGAAAATTTGTGCAGTAAAACTTTCTGCGCGAAAATTTGAAGTATACGTCCCAGGTTAGTTTTTAGTGGTGTTTTCGAATTATTAAAACAGATTTTCAAAATTCCGATGTACAGGGTGATGTTTCGAGTATTCAAACGATTCATAATTTTTTGTTAACCCGGACCTGGATTTTCGAGGCGGTTATTGCATGATATGTTTGGGCTCTCAATTAGGAACATATTTGCCAAATATGAAGGAAATATACCGGGTGGTTCGTCTGGTACGGCCTCAGGAAGAAAAGGGCAAAATTCATAAAACACCCTGTATCTCGGCTACGAAGACAGTGAGACCCAATAAATGGGGTATTTCTAGAACCGTCTTGGTGCCACCTATGCACCTGTGAAGTATTTTCCTTTCCCAATGAAACACCCTGTATAAAATCACATGTAAAAACAAATTGATTGGATGGATATCGTTACGGATTTTTCTGCTGAACAAACCCCAGTTTTTCACCAATCATAGGATGGAGTTTTTTTTAAACATCCCGTAGTTAAAATAAAATAATATAACAAAACCAAAACAAAAAAAAACAAGAGATCGAAGGTTTTCGTCAGGTCTCAACCATGTGTCTCGAAATCTCGGTAGTTTTTTAAGATTTAAAATAAATTGCTGTTGGTGTGAAATTCTTCATGATATATTCAATCGTTTTTGGGAAGTTTCTTCCTTGTTATATTATTTCTCTTGTCACTAATAATCATTTCATCGAAACAATCACAGAGCTTTTCAACAATTAAACTTGTTCTACATAATTCATAAAAAATTCATAATTCTACATAAGAGGTATAGGGTCAATGTTTTAAGCAGAAAAAGTTATTTCAAGTGCAGAATGATTAAAATAGAAACACATCTATTTGACGGTGAATTGATAATTTGGGCATAAGAAAATATAATGCAGAGAAGAAATGAAAGGCTCCGTGAGACTAACTACATCTGCAGTCAATATTGAAAAGTATTTTGATATTTTTGACCTCTAAATAATACCAAACAAGCAATAAAATCTACAGTTCGATAACAGTGATGAGACCAATTAAATGATTCGTGACTCTTATGTACTTTCAGTCCAAACAGCACATATGATAACTCACACGATCACCTTCTAGGACAAAAACTTCAGTCAGCGAAGCGCCTACAACAGAAAAGTGTTTGTCTCATTGAGTAATTGTGTGCTATTACCCATATGTGCCTGTTGGCCTGGAGAAACATAAAAGTCAAGAACCATTCAATAGTGTTATCTCTGCGATCAAACTGTAGGTATTATTGGTTGTTGGATATCGTTCAGAAGGTGAAAATATCAGAATGCTATTCAATACTAACCGAAAATGTAGCAAGACTCACGAATAGTTTCATTGCACCTCTGTGAAATCTCCTTATGCTAATATTACTGATTCACTGTTGAATAGTTCTACTGCAATTTCAAGTACTCCAAAAGCTAACTTCTTACTTCAACGTGTCTCTTGAATTTACCTATTCTGGTTATAACATTATGCCTACACCTTGTATTCTGGAAAAATGAGCAATACATCCAAAAGCCTCATATAGTTAAATGATGAAAGGTTTGTACGTTGAGTGGATAAAATTATACTGAAGGGCATCAAATAAAACGAATAGATGATTGAAATCATATAGCAATAGTAGTAATCTTGTTTGTTGGCATAAAATATGGACATTTTTAAAATGCATAATTATATGTTCACTACTGTAAAATCTTTCAGCACAGCTAAAGTCTGAATTATGTAGGACAAGCTAAAAAGTTACAAAGTTGAATCAACTTATTGTGGCTATGACTTTCTACTCACAACTTTTCATTATAAAAAATTACTCTCAATTCCACACACCGCCTCATGAACTCTATCGCTAATATAAAACATATTTGTAGGAGTTATGGTAATTTTATTATAGGATGTAGCCATAAAGTCGTAGCCACAATTACATAATTAGTTCAAGTGACACTTGGAAGAAAACAACTCAGCTCCCGTAGTGCTTGAAATTGAATTAGAACTACATATTCACCGTTGAATATACAACCATAACAAAAAAGATATTACAGGAATATAATAAAAGATGTTGTGAAGCTAGCTACAATTTCGGTCAATTTTGAATAGCATCTGATATTTTCACGATCTGAAAGATACCAAACAAACAACAAAGCCTACACTTTGAAATCAGTGATTACACACAATTAAATTTTCTTGACTTTTATGTATCGAAAGACCCAAAAGCACATATGATTGACGCACATGATCACCTATTGAGAAAGAACCTTTAGTCAGCGCTGCCCTTCAACAGAAAAGTTCCTATCTTAATAAGTGATTGTGTGCTGTTAATCATACAGGTGTTTTCATCATAACCTGGACAACATATATATTCGTGTAGAGGACGGCGCTGAAATCATTTTAGCCTTATTCAATACATTCCGTGTTCGAAGCAAGTTATATTCCAGGGTGTTAACGTCATTTTTAGTAAGATTCTAATGAGTGTGGGTTTTTGTTGGTTCTTTATCCAGAAAAGTTGACGAACTCGAAAAAAAATTTACGAAATAGCTAAAAACCTGCAATGTTCCTGATCTTTCGGTTGTCAAATGGAATTTTATATTCTGAATGAACACAATTTTTGAAAAATTTTTTTCAAAATTCAACACAAATTTTTCTTTACACATCTACAGCGCGATTAAAAATTAATTAACTCAATGTATTAGATTTTCGCTATGTCTGAACATTCTTGATGAATTCATGAAATTGAAATTCAGTGGTATTAGACTCTCGATTCGGACGTAGGTATTGAATAGGGAATTGTGACTGCTCTAAGAATATCAATATTCGTGCCGGGCAACGGTATTTCATAGTTCATAAAATTTAACTGGTATATGAATTTCACTCATTATAATTCAGCAAGTTGCTGGTAACGAATATTAATATCCTTAAAAGAGTCACAGTTCGCTATTTAATACCTACGTCGGAGTTGAGGTTACGAGTTTCGAAATTTTTTTTTCATAAATTCATCAAGAATGTTCGAAATACCAATAATCTTATTTTGGTTCTAAAAACCCAACAACTTTTTTTGTTATTTCAGAGGTCTGAACGAAACATTTGAATGGCTGTAGTAACGAAACCATTGGATATTTTTCGATTCTGCTTTCATTTCATGATAGGTATAAGAAGAAGTGCAATTGTGAAATATCTTATTCATTTCGGCTTGAATTTTTTATCGTTGCAGACATGTAAGAAAAATGTGTTCAATTTTTTGAAAAATTTTTTTCATAGAAATTCCTAGAAAACAAATAAGAACCAGAAAAAAATCAGGATCATTGCAGGTTTTCTGCCATTTTGTAATTTTTTTTCGGAGTTGGTAAACTTTTCTGAAAAGAGGACCTAAAAATACTGAGATTTGACCAAAACCGTTACTTAACTGTTATACATAACTGACCACACTCATTAGAATCTTGCCCAAAAATAACGTTTAACACCCTGTATCTGCTTATGTTTCGTGAACGGGATATATTGTATAGGCAAAATGATTCTCCTAGTGTCCTCTACACGAATATACAGTGTGGAATTGCCAAATGGATTAAATTCGACAACGAATGAATGAGAGCGTGTTGGGAAAAACGCTTGGACACGTCGATTTATTTTTAGATATGCAAAAAAAATAGTTACATAGGGTGTATGTGACAGTGGCCAATACCAACTTTCCTATTTTAAATACAACCCCCTGTAAATTATTAGTTTCTTGGATTCTTCAGAAAATTCAAGACATAATTCATGCACAATGTCCCATACCTATCTTCAACTGTTTCGGAAATATGAAGTGTTTGTAAGTATTACTAAAATAACCATTAAAAAAATTATTTTACTTCACAAGACTTTCGTGGCGAACATTTCAAACATCTCTTATATTGAAATCAATTTTTTTTAATGTTAATTTTTGTTATAAATCTGAAAACACTTAATATTTCCGGAACAGTTGAAGATAGGTATATGGGGCATTGTACTAGAATTATGTCTAGAATTTTCTAAAGAATCCAAAAACTTATAATACGTAGGGGATTGTATTTGAAAAAATTACGTTAGTATCGCCCACTGTCATATGGTATACCCTATATAGGTATTTATATTTTTTTTAAAAAAAGAGCATCTAAATATACAAATCGACGTGTCGAAGGGTTTTTCCCAACACGCTCTCATTGTTATCGAATTTATTCCATTTGGCTGTTCCACACTGTATATGTTTGTCTAGTTTATGATAAAACTCCCTGTATGTGCTTTTTGGTCCGAACAAAACATGAAAGTCGAGAACCATTTATTGGTGAAATTACTCAGACCAAATGCAGGGTTTATCGGTTGGTTGGATATCGTTCAGGAGGTGAAATTATCAGAATGTTTAAAAAAATGTGGCAAGCCTCAGCCTCATGAAGAATTTCATTGCATTTCCTTATGATATGAAACCTATTCACCATCGAATAGTTCTGTTGCAATATTGAGCACTCCAGAAGCTTACTTCTTTCTTCAAAGTGTCACTTCCTTATTGTGGTTATGAAATACTGTCTACACCTTTTAAACTACGAATAATTATTATTACGAATCGAATAATATAGATAGATAATGAGAGATTTTCACGTTGAGTGGTCAAAATCATACTGAAAAGTGAAATGAATAGATGATAAAAAACATTAAGCTATATTATTCAATGTGTTATTTGGCAATACATATACCTATGGATGATACAGTAATACAAGACCAAGACCATTTGCAAACTGAAAAATAACAAAAAAAAAGCTCTGTGATTGCTTCAAGGAAAGGGGTAACGCAAACTCAGAATCATTATATTGTGTGGCAGTATGAGGATTTCACGTGACAAACAATAAGTTAACAATATTCATCAATGTGTTGGTGATATTTAGTGATGTATTATGGAATGTAATTACGAAGAAGCAGCGTATAGATAATGACGGTAACGGAAAAAGTCAACTAAATCAAGTACAGTGAATATGCCAGACAATTATTACGGAAGCATTTTGAGAAAATTCATTGTGAAATCATTAGTATTTAAACAAAAATTTAGCAGCCCTTAAATATATCACCCTATAGTCACCATTAGTTAGATATTTAAAAAATTTCAGAATATTATATGAATTTTCAACACATACACCAAAAAAAACATAATTATAACCAATGCACATTTTTTCTGAAAGAATATTCAAGATAAATGAGAAATAAGAATTCCAACTGATTGAGTTTAGGAGAGGTGATTTCAGCCAAATTCTCAACAGACCGTCGATTGAAATCATTGAATTCGGAATAAATTATTTCAGAGTTGAACGAAAAAAACAAATATTAATTTCACCCTTCAAAACCGTGCATAAAGAAACTCCAATAAAACAAAAATTGACCTAATAAAGAAAACAGATTTTGTGAATATTAAATAACAGGAACAGCAAATGGTTCTAAATTGTCAGGTCCAGGATTTAAAACTGCCGAATAAGGAAGCTGGTTATATGAAATTTCGAGATTAGGTGAAATTTGTTAGTTTGTTCGATTATCTGCCCATATTCCGAAAACTCAATATAAACAAATATATATCGCACAATCGAAAAGACGTGAAAATCTCAAAAGAACTTTTTTGGGATTCATTAGAGGAAAAAAGTGAAAAAAATCATATAACACGTGACATATGATTTGTAAAATATTTTATTGATAGGATAAGTCCGGGAGAGACCGAC
This sequence comes from Propylea japonica, assembly GCA_013421045.1. Taxonomy (NCBI): domain Eukaryota; kingdom Metazoa; phylum Arthropoda; class Insecta; order Coleoptera; family Coccinellidae; genus Propylea; species Propylea japonica. The sequence goes on from CM024241.1 coordinate 79,248,452, forward strand.
CACATTTTGAAATAAACAATGTTACTCTTTTGGTTTCCGAGATATATGGTTTCTTAACTAATGAATCATTAGGCAAAGGATTTGGCAGTGTAATAAATTGTAATATGTTATATATGATATGAAACGAACATGAATATTCGTTTCGACATGAAAGTAAAACAGTGCAACTGGTATATCTCATCCGCATGTCCGGGTTAGAACGACCAAATTATGGGTGAGATCCACTTGAAAAATTAATAAACGTGAAAAAGTATAGCATATAAGAACATCAGAATAATAAAATTATAATTGAAACATGTAAATTCTAAATCTAAAATTTGGAGCATCCGTACATCATTTTCGTCCCTCCCTTCAGCAGTATCACTTTTCTGCAATACTTGACTTTCGTTGTACGAATTTGAAGATCTTGATCTTTTCACATAAACTTACTCTTCACCTGTTTTATTATGAAAAAATCCTGTCGGGTTAAATGCCACAATATACAGTACGTTTACCACTTTGTACACCCACTATTTAAATTTTCACACTCGCACTTTCCGTATCACACCAGTAAAATTTTCGATCGCGCATCAATCATACGAAATTATTTTTTTTCAAAATCCACTTAAACTTCACGAACACCCGAAAATATTCCTCGAAATTTTTTTTCGCACAGGGGGTACCTTCTTCGAACTGTACGTGACTGTTCGCGTTCAACTGATTCATCCCGATATAGAACTGGTCTATGACGAATGATTTATCATTTTACGTAATTCTATTATGAACTTTTCCTGGCCCCTGACGATAAACACAAAAAAACACATAAAAAGAGAAATATTTTGAATGATGATGTTTTCGGAATTCTCGATTAAATATCAAAAAATATTCAATGTTATAATGAAACTCAAATCGTCCTTCATTTACACGCATAAAAAAAATTTAAATCAAAATTAGTTTTCATTAATTAGTTCCTGAAATAAATACATGACAGGACCTCTGTATCGTTTACACGGCAAACAATTCAATCAAATATAATGGCAATATTATAATTCGATTTTTTCAATGAATGATATGAATTTCATTTGTTATTTCTCGAAACAGAATCACTTGCTATGTTTCAGAAACTGAGTTTCGAATGTGAAACCTTAAATAACCAAGGAATCTTTTAATTTTGATCCAGGCAATTTATTGAATCGAATTTTAATTGTACCCGTAATCTGTCAATTTTCAATTCTTCTGATTTAAAAATGAAAAACTTTGTTTTTAAATTTTCAGGTGCTAAATCAGCGTATGAGGAACTTTTACTTTGTTAATTCTCAAAGAAAAAAGTCATAATTCACTTGAAATGAGAAACCTGTGATTATGAATTCTGTTTCGACTCAACAAGCCCTTTTTTCAATAAAAAAATAATTGCAATAGCAAACTTTAAATATACGACTTATCTACATTGAAGTTTTTACTACAATACTGGCTGCAAAAATCACGTTGAATTCAAGAACATATTGTGTACAATACATAAGAAAAACTGTAAAAAAACTCGACTTCTCTTCATCACTATGGATGCGTAAATGATTACTTTTTTCATCGTTGAAAAAAGTAACGACACAGAAATCACTGGATGCATAGAAATATTGTATTGGCATTATCTCTAATTATTATATGTATATCAGACGATGTAAATTCACATTCACAGTTGTACAAAAAAGTTGTTCGTATTTCGTGCGTATAAAATTCATGTGCAATGGAAAAAGCATTTCACGCACTCAATACAAAAATAACTATTATGTATTGCGTATTTTAAAAACTTTCATGTGTTCGTATATTTCAACTTGGCGAAATACTTCGAATATACCCTCCTTGAGAATTGGACATTAGGTGTAGGGGCTGCGGTGCACAATCTTCGTTCTATTTCACTTATTGTCACTAGCGAAAGCTCAAGAAAAGCTAAACAACGTTTACTCTGACCGTTATCACCGCTCGCAACGATCTGACTGAATTCTTCGTTCACATCTGTCCTGATATTAGTCATATTGGTAGGAATGTTTATCTTATTTTCTATGCAGCTCGGAACGACTTCACTTTTTGAGGAAGAAAAGAAATGGTTGAATCAAAATAACTCTAGGGCATGATAATAAACTATGACTATTGAAAGGAATGTTCATCAGGTACTAGTACGTGAATTATTTTTTCTCACGACAATTGTTTCGGGATTTGATTGGAATATGATAATATCGAAATGATTTAGCGTTTTTCATTGGGTGCACCAGTTTTGCACTAATGTTGCACTAGTTTTTAATTGAATGGGAATTTCATTGTTACTTATACCATAAGAACACTAGAAATTGCACTCTGGTCACACTGGTGAAACCAATGGAACCAATGGAAAACGCTATTAGTTATGTAATACATTATCAAGGTGGTGCTGATTTCTGATACATAAAGGGTGTTTCATCATGAACAGAACAAACGAATATTGCGTCTAAATGACATAGGACAATTATTTTTTCCTCATTACATATGCCCCGTTACTCTGACGTTTATCACCGCTCGAAACGATCTGACTGAATTCTTCGTTCACCTCCGTCCCGATGATTAGTCATATGGTTTGTTTATCTTATTTTCTATGCAGTATGCGGACGACTTCACTTTTTTAAGGAAGAAAAGAAATGGTTGAATCAAAATAACTCTAAAGGGGCCCACTCACTAAGAAGGAAGAATGCGCAGTTAAGTATCTGCACGTTTGCTGTAACGCAAACGTGTGCATTCATAATTCCCACACACATACACTTTTGCGTGTTGGTTTGGATGTGCGACAAGCGTGAGATGACGTCGAAAAAAGATCTGATGTTAATGGCAGTGGCGTGTGTTGTTATTAAGGAAAAAATGTCCAAGGTATAAATATCGAACCCGACACTGTGTTGCTAAACATATGAAACGTGCAGAGACTTGTTGCCCATACACAGTCGTTTTTGGTCATTCTTCCACGTACGGTGAAGAATGCACACGCCACACGACGGAGATGATTGCGCATTCAAATTTACGCCATACACACACTGTTTTAACTGTACCCCGTACAACGCGCATTGAAGTCTTCGCGCTTCCCTCTTAGTGAGTGGGCCCTTTAAAAGACATGATAATAAACTATGACTATTGAAAGGAATGTTCATCAGGTACTAGTACGTGAATTATTTTTCTCACGACAATTGTTTCGGGATTTGATTGGAATATGATAATATCGAAATGATTTAGCGTTTTTCATTGGTTGCACAAGTTTTGCACTAATGTTGCACTGGTTTTAATTGAATGGGAATTTCATTGTTACTTTATACCATAAGAACACTAGAAATTGCACTCTGGTCACACTGGTGAAACCAATGGAACCAATGGAAAACGCTATTAGTTAGGTAATACATTATCAAGGTGGTGCTGATTCTCTGATACATAAAGGGTGTTCATCATGAACAGAACAAACGAATATTGCGTCTAAATGACATAGGACAATTATTTTTTCCTCATTACATATGTCCCGTTTTCGATGCGAGATACAGGGTGTTAAAGGTCAATTTTCAGCAGAAATATATCGATTGTGGGTAGTGATGTTTGACATTTGAAATAATGGTTTGTGGTCACTTCCTCATACTTTTTTGTGTTCAACTCATATTGGAAAATTATTTCGATTAACGGAAAACTGCAGAGTTTCCGATTTCAATTTGCTATGCATTTCATAAATCACTTTTCTAATGATTTCAAATTTAAACGATTACCCTAGAATCGGATACACTTTGTTTGCAAAATTTTCAGAAAGAAAATAATTGAATTAAACAACAAAAGAATGAAAACCGGATTCAAAATTCGAAGAAGCCCTGAGCAGGTGATTTTGAGCGCTCGTTCATTGGTGGAGCAATAAGACTATAACTTCAAAATAGTGTATAGCACTTCTTGAGATTTATACTCAATATTTAAATGCAATATCCCAGCACGATCGGAATAATATTCTGAAAATTATTCAAAAACTGCAATATGTAAAACTTGACAATTAAAAAAAGTAAATTCTATTGTTATGATGATGCGATTCTCTTGTTATTCTGAATAAACATTCATTATATCTCCATTCATAAAATGTATTTTACTCAAATTCGATATCATGTTATAGAAATGAAGAGATTCTCCTTTTCAATATTCCAATCAAACTTTCTATGCTTCTCAAATCTCTAGGAAAATTCCTTCGAAAGTTATCGTGTTTACAGCAGACAGACTTGAATTTGACCACGGATTCGTCATCAGGGAGTTGAAACCTATCGTTCGAGATCATTTAGCGCTCTAAATTCGCAAATTGAAGACATTTGGGCAAAACAATATAGAACCCGTTTAAAAGTAGAACGAGGGCTCATCATACAAATTTATGCTTTTCTGCCCCACTTTTATAAGGAAAAAAAACCTGCCTATTTTGCCTGAAATGATAAATATTTCATTTTGAAATTTCAGACCCTACTTCAGTCATTATAGCTGCCTCCTGATTCAGATCTAGGCATCCATTCTGCCGATAACCTAATCCCGAACTACAGAATAGCCTTCATCTATAATTTATTAAGTGATCACAAAATCGGACAGTTTGTTTATTCGATACGGTGTAAAAGAGAAAAAGATTAATGGAAGCTCTGTGAATAGGGTACGTTCCATCAATGCAACCTGCTTGAGAGCCGTGCGAATGAAAGTGCGCTTAGGGGTGGATTTAATATATCCATTCAATACGGACCGTATCAGCCCTCGCCTTAGCGGGTTCTCCCGAAAATTTGAAGTAGGTATTTTCTGGAAGATTGATGGGGTGTGTAGGAATGCTCGGATGAATTCGATATGGCGGATACTGAAATTCTGAAGGTATCATAAGCCAGATGTTGGACATGAAAGGGGAAACGTTGCGGAGTGTATTTGTTTTTCGATAAAGAAGATTTTCTTATATTCTTGCGTTGCCAGAGAAACAGCGTGTCAAATTTTTATATTCTCATAATAGTTGCAGGGAAGGAATATCTTAGTTGAATTCGTCAATAGGCCGGAATCATTCAATAATTTCATCGTTATTTGATATTGTTTTATATTTTCTGAAAACTAGAAATGCGATTTGGTCCAAGTTCCGCATTAAGATGATCAATAATATTATGAACACTGAAGCAAGAGATTGAGACGAAACGACAGAAAAACTTTAAACTTTCTGAACATATTGGAATATACTCATCAGTAAGTGATGGACCTCATTAGTCAAGTAGTTTTCGAGACATTCAAAGTTTGATTATTCGAAGAATTTTCCAACTGACGTTTTCAAAACGAAAAATGGTGTGAGCCTGCTTGAAGCTTTCGGAAGATGAAACCTCACCATAATCTCTGGATTTACCTATTCAGTGATTTGTTACCAAAAACCCTTGCAATCAAAACTCAATTCTCACTTTCAGGTGGTTCATTAGAAAGAACCTATTAGTTTCATTTTATTCAAGAAACTTTTGTGTTTTTCGATAACGATAAGATGAAAAAATCACCTTTTGTAAGATTTCAATTTGCGAAAGTTTCAACAGAGGTACCCAATTAATATATGTTTTTCCATTAGAGAAAAAATTTGATGAGGTGGCGTATTGAGAGTTGAATTTATTTGCTAGAAGTTGTGCGTGGAGAAAAATAAGTTTACGTTTTTCAGCGTTTTCACTTCGAGCTATTGATTGAAGATGTATCAAATTTGTTTCTAGACTCTTGCCCAACCATGTTTGATTGAAGTTTATATACAGGGTGGCCAGAATTGGTCATTCCAGATCTACGACACATTTTGTATGATCATTTTCCAGTTATACTTTTGCCAAAATTGACATTGGGACACTTCAACTTTGGTCATTATCTCCATACTTTGTGCTATAAAGTTGAAACGAAAACATTAAAAGAACTTACTTCTCTTCTGAGATAGAAATTCGGTGGCTAATTCGATTCATTTAGGGGGTGTTCTTTCTGATATATTACGAACCTATGTTTTTTTTCCTATAGAAAATATATTTTTTTTTAATTGTTTCAAAAAAATATAAAATATTATATAGTTTCTGTAATATTCTTTAATTCTGTACATATGGGTTTGATTTCGGAGACTTGTCAGTTATTGGAATTCGATTAAATTATTGGTGCCATTCATCACTCTCTTTCACTGTGTTGAAAAGTTTGGGGATCACCAATTCTGGCCACCCTGTGCGGTTTGATTTTACGTGTACTGTATTCACATGAAAATAGCTTCATTCATCATTCATCATCTTTACTATAATACCTTTTCATCATCTGAACATATATCCCAACTCCCTTGCTACCCTCAAGCAAGATGTAAATTCTCCTTAACACACCTCCCTTCAGAACATGACTCATTGAAAATTTCAAGGTTTCAAGTTGTTCCTTCATAAAGTTATCATGTTCTAATCGTCTTAAGGATAAAATGATTTGCAGAATGACAATTGAATATACCTGTAGAAAGGAATTGGTCAACTGCAAAATTTCAGACAATTTTTCACCTCAAACTTATCTTGATACAATCCTGCATGATTGGGTTTGATATTCAGCTCAATTTTATATGTAATGAATAAGTCCAGTAAATTTAGGGTTTTTCCAGAAAAATAGTTTTTTCTCAACTGTCCTATATTTTGGTTCGCTGAATCAGAATTTGAGGTTGAGGTTGAGCTCCCCTCTCGCAAGGGCAGCTAACTCCAAGAAATGCAAAAATTCACGAAAATTTTGAAACTTTTCCAGTTTTTCAGGCCATTCAGTAAAAAATTAAAGAAGACAAAATTTCCTGCAAGAATGAGCTATTATTTTTGTTAATATCTGAAATGGGATAAAGAGAAAATGATGAACAAAAAATGCTTTGCCTTTATGGAGGATAACCTAACAATTTTTGAAACATAGATGAATTGAAAATAGTAATAATCGAACTGAATAATCATCCGTCATCCAGTCCGCCTAAAGAAGGTCTCGGGAATGTTTACTTTGCAAGGGACCTTTGTTAGATAGATTGGTTAAATTTAAACGCGGAAAGGTTTGCAGTCTTATATAGAGGCAAGTAATAAACGTAACGATTGAAAAGTAGTTTTACTAAAACAAGTTACCACGTAAACATTTTCACTCATAGTTTATTAGAAAAATTATTTGGTTTTGTTCATTTGTACAAAAACCTCTCTCTGCTTAACAAAGTGGTAAGACATGAAGCTTGTTCTTAACGCACCTCTTCTCATTTTACCTAGAGGGGGATCATTTGAATTTGCGACGCGTAGTTATTCATGAAAAAAATTTTATTGTCATATTAATCTCAAAGTAGAAAAAAAGTTGATTGTGGTTTCTGCTCATTTTTAACAAAGAGCAAAAATGTGACCTATATTTATAGCATTTAGCAACCGTCCCATTTTCTGATATTAACAAGAGTAATACCATATTCTTGCAGGAAATTTCGTCTACTCTAATTTTGACCTGAATGCTTTGTTTAACAGTTATAAGCAACAAACTGGAAAAAGTCCGAAATTTTCGAGAGTTTTTGCATTTCCTGAAGTTAGCTCACCTCTGAAGAGAGGGCAAACCTCAAACTTGGATTCAGGAATCAAAAAAAACATACCTATACTCATGACCGTTGAAAAATTTTTTTCCTGAAAACAGACTAATGGAACCTTGATTTACTGGACTATATTGACATGAACAATAATTCAGTACATCAATGATGATTTTTTTCTTTCTATTACCACAATATCCGAAGAAGCTCGTCTTCTTAAGATCCTGTGCAGCGTTCATTCCAACCTTGCTACCCTAAGGCAAGACGTAAATTCACCTTAACACACATCCCTCCCTTGCACCACCCAACAACCCTACAGAACGGACCCCGATCCCGCTTTACGAAACTAAATCCTACTTTTGTTCCAGTCTGGAGTGGCGGTCTAGACCTACAAGGGCCCCTCTTCATCCAGGAGCCCCCTCATCGCGTCGAGTTCAGCAACAGCTCGGGAGGCAAAATCGACTGCACGGCACACGGAAGTCCCGCACCGGATGTCGAGTGGATCACGTCAGATGGTTCTCCGGTTCACCAGGTGAGAATTCATGGGGTGGGATAACAAAGATCAGGTTTTTGTTCGGGGGAAAAAGTGAAACTTTTTGTCTTGAGGAGTGTAACTACTGAGGGTTTATGAGTAAGAACCGCACCACAGCCAAAAAAAGGCTCTGAAATCTCTCGGAGTGAGTGGAGCTACAATTTCGCGACGGAAATTTCTATGGAGAATTCACAGAGTGGGATAACAAAGATCAGGTTTTTGTTCGGAGGAAAAAGTGAAACTTTTTATGTTAAGAAGCGTAGCTTCTTAGGATTTCTACTAGGAAGCGCACCACAGCCAGAAAAGGGCTTTGAATCTCTCAGTATGGACATAGAAATGAAGCACTCCAACGGTCAGCTTTTCAATATGGGAATTAAGAGAAAAAAACCCTTGCATTTATCAATTTTGAAGTGATTTATTATTCTATCCATCAAATTTTTACTTTTTCAGATTTGAGTATGCCTTTGTATTAATTTATATTGCCGGATCAATTGTAGAAATAGTAGATTGTTGAAAAACTGATGGTTTATAGTAACTTCAAGCAGCCATTTTGAAATATAGCGATCAGATGTTTCGTTAGACTAGTCTTTTTCACGGAAACACGAAATGCACAGAACTGAGATATCTACGGACTTTTCGTCTTTCACGAAATAATATCAAATCAATTATAAGGTGAGATTTCATGGGAAGAGAGAATTTGACTGCGTAATTAACAAGGAAGAGTGTAAATACCTTCCAGACAACATGATCTATTCAGATTATATAGTGTCTAGCAACTTGTAAGACATAGTTAATAGGCGTGAAGAATCTGCCTAGAGGAATTTGGAAGCGAAAATTTCAAGGTTGTAGTCAACCGTTTCAAATATACAGGGCGATTCAGCTATATCTGACAAAACTGAATCTGTCAATAATTTTGGTTCCTAATGAAAATTGATTTTTATTCAATGTCTCAAGACCGAAGGACTCCGTTTCCGTGTTTTGCATTATCAATCAAATAATATCAAACATAAATCTTTAATAACCGAATCAGCAGTACGGCAGACGGAAGTCCTGCACCGGATGTCGTCAGATGGTTCACCAGGTGAGAATTCATGGGGTCGGATAACAATGATAGGGTTTTGGGATGGAAGAAAAGTGAAATGTAGCTTCAATTTCACGTTGAAAATTTCTATGGACTTTTTTTCATACTCAAACTTTAATTTACAATTGTTGACCTAAACTTGCGGCTTATCAGCATTTTTTCAATACCTGTGAATTGGAATAATTAGTTTCTGCTTCAAATTGTGCTCTGCATTTCCGTGTAGTGAAATAATTTTAAATTGTAGGAAATAGTTCAACAAATTAAAAATGGTCTCAAATTAAAAAATACGTAAAAAAATTATAACAATACAAGAGTGGAATTTTTCTTCAGAAGAGAATGATAAAAATTATAATGAGGAAGAAACTGGGTATTCTTCTCGATCATGTTGCCGATAAAAGAAAATGTGGTCCGGACCTCTCCCGAAATCTTTCAGATGTATAGGTGTAGTACATTTTCCTTTGAAAATTGTCATTATGTCACCTCTGAAACGGTTTACAGCGTTGTAAGTCACCTAAGTAGGTCCTTTATGCCAGTGAAATACGACTGCTTTGTTGCGAAAACCTTGTAATTTTGATATTTTAATGTCAAAAGTTATTTTCGAAAAGCCATAGGATTCTATGGAAAAGTAAAATATAGAATCCTTATGAACTTTCGACTGAAAAAAGTCAACATTTGGACAAAATGATCGATTCAAAGGAACGAAATTGACTGCTCATAGTGATACTAATATTTTGGATTCATGATTTTATGACTCATGTCTTGCTTTTTTATTTTTTATGCAAGTCGATGATGTTATTATGACCACTCTATTTTTTCATCAAGTATACGTTGATATGCTTCTGTTAGATCACTTTCGTTCCAGTATAATTTCAGTTATTCTTTTATTTTAGCATGGAATCATACTAAATACATGAACCCACTTCTCTCTGCAGTCCATATCGTTATTGCCAAGTTTACGTTTCTAACTGCATCGCAGACACTCTAACGGGTTAACATCGATTCTCCATTTTCCTGCTGGAACGTGGTAATAGTCTCGGGAGTGAACCATTTCAGTTATCGATTGCTATTTCGGAATGTGTTTTCTTTTCAATTATTGCATCTGACATGCAATTAATTGTTCAGGTTATGTACAGGGTGAACAAAATTTGTTGTCTACTATTGGTTCTCGAAAACATTGCAGCTATAAGCAAATCGATGACAGATTTTCGGGCTCTTTTATCGGCTAACTCAAACCTGAAAACAGAACCAACCTATCTTTCATAGATTTTGAGTTATGAACGAAAACTGAGAATTTGTTATTTTCATTGATGTTGAATAACTCGCTGGTTTGAACTCGTTCGAAATCTTTTTTTCACATTCTACAGGCACTTTTTAGGGGTAATTCAAATATGATAAGACTGTTTTTTTTGTCCAGTAATATTTGAGAAATGACTAGAAATTTTGATTTTTCAAATGTAAACTATGATCTAATGTTTTTTCATCTTTTTTTATCAACAATGTATAATTGTCCTTATTCACATGAATATTACACGAGAAAAAATAATTCATTTTTCTGCTCTTCGATTCTGAATCAGTTTTAAGTAGGCTGGCGAATTTTTGTCAGTTTTGAATATTTCGGGCCATTAGAAAAATAAATAATACCCCTTTTTAATCTTAAACCAAACAATTACAAATTAACCTCAGAATTAACTATTCAGCAATCGACGATTCCAAAATATAGTTTAAGGTCCAAAAATAATACACATGCTTCCAACGCTCACTATGGTAACGCCAGCCTACTTTAATTAATTCAGGACTGTATAAAAAAGCAGGGTATTAATTTTTTTTCTGGTGTAATATTCATGTGAATAAGAACATATGATACAATTTTTAAATCAGCAAAAAAGTCAGATAAAAAAAATTATTCGACTATAGTTTTCATTCGAAAAATCAAATTCCCATCTATGTCTCAAAAACGCCTGGACTGAAAAATCAGTTTTCAGATTTGAGTTATTCGGGAAAAGGAGCCCGTAAATGTTACATCAGTTTTCTTCTAGCTGCTATGGTTCTCGAGAACCCCTTCAGTAGACAACGAATTTTGTCCATCCCGTACTCACTTATCACTCTTGTTCCATATCGATCATTTATTGCTAATTCATACTTGTAGTATTAAATATTTTTTTATTCATTATGGAAATTTATTGTTTATTTATCCTTTTGTGTTTTTGAGACCGTAAAACTTTTTTCCGTTTTCTGTTTTATCAATCAGATAATATCAAACAACTTTCCTAAATCTAATGAGGAATACCAAAAAATTTCAGTCCAGCAATTTTGAGTGCGTAGCATATGGAACCTTTTCACTTGTTCAACACATGTTAATTGAAAATAAAACATTTATTTTTTTATTCTTATATAACGTTGTCGATGTTAACATATTGCAATAGTTATTCAGCGTAGGCAATGCTCCAAAGAATTTAAAGCATCAAATTAAAAGGACACAAAATTGATTTAATAGAATGTTGCGCAATTTATTGGTCCGTTTGAAACGAATTTAACGAAAGAATTTTCAAGGCAACTTTGAATTAGGGTCCCTTTTATTCGCCGTTATTTCGAAAAAAGTTGAATGAATGTCACTTCAATATTGTGAAAACTCTAGTTATCAGAGTTCTTATAAGGAGAATAATTCACCATCTACACCGACCTTAAAACAGTTGATCTCCTTATTAATTAATACTCGAAAAATTATCCATCAGATTTTTGAGGATTGCTAACAACAACCTACTTCCTTCATTAGTGTTCAATTTGCATGAAAAAAAAAACACCACGACATCTAACAATCAAGCAGTTTCCGATGCAGAGTAGATTCAAATCTTAACAACCTGCAGTTGCGGAAATATATACTCTTCTCTGAAATTGCATACCGCACGAACCAAGCGGTTAAATTGAAAATTTGAAAGCAGATTAATCGTTCGATATAATTAAGTCGATGTTTTATGTCAAAACTGAACTGAAATGTGACGTGTAAATAATAGCATTGTATTAATCAACATGATCGGAGTTCCGCGAAACACACACCAATGAAGTAAATTGTTTCGTGTCAGTATTCTATTCGATATGTCTCTCTTCCCACCTGAGATGTATTAGTAAAATTATTCATAGTTGAAAAATAGTAAGATTTGATAGGCCATAAATCAGCAGTAAGCCTGATTTGAATGCGATCGGCTAAACTTCAATTTGTTGCCGCCACATTTCGATGTAGCTCACATCGTTTTAATGTCAGATGATGCGTTTTTAGGTTGGATACAATATATAGTGCGTTCACGAAACGTTGAGCCGTCGGTTGGCCATGAAAATTTGGCATATTCCACTGTGTATATTAAAATATTAGATTATGTTGTTAATTTTTTTGTCAGATTGATTGGCAATGTAGTCAATATAACATGGAGTTATCTGATAACTCGAAAGCTCGTCGGACTTCAGATAAATAAACAAATGCTTACTATGCGTTCAAACTTTCGTTAACGGACTATACAATGATTCGACTACAATATGATGAATAATAGTATATTATACAACGAGCGTATAATTATAGCTTCTATTCACAAGGTGAAGTTTAGGCTACGAGCCGTAGGCCAGTGGCCCAAATCATCGAGTGAACAACAGCACACTTTACTTTATCCACGACTATTGAATATATTTCTTAAAGATTTCAACATTTGATGAGCGTGACAAGACCTTTTTATTAAAAGTGTGGAAAGAGTTGACACATGAAAACTTTTTGGAGAACTTGTTATTGTATATTTTGTAATGAAAATAGCTTTAATTGTTGTCATAAAAGTAGGTTCGGCCCTCGATTGCCAAGGTATAGCCATATTTTCAAGAGGAGTACTTTAGAATATTGAAGAAATATCAATTTGAAGAATATTAAAGCTGAATCTATAAAGCATCTGACGGCAGTTAATAATAACTCACTAATGAGATTAATGGGAATTATTATTGCCTAACAAAAAGACGTTTGATTAGTGGATTACTCGATAGCCGTGGATAAATTGAATTTAATTTGATTAAATTTTTTCCATCAGATGTTCTTCAATAGTCTAATGAGAGGAAGTTTAGAATCTCCACATTCTTCACCGGAATGTCTAAAACTGAGATGTTTGAAAGTAATGGTAAGATTGATTATTGGTGAAAAACTGTAAGAATTCATCAATAAGCTCACTGAGATAATGCTCGTTGAATTTAAACTTCAGTTTATCGCCGCTATAATCAGTATATCGCCTACATCGTTGTTGGGTCGATTAATAGTTGAATCAGGTGCAATAATTTGACACTAGGAAGAATAGAGTCAATGAAATTCTAATTCTTCAATCCTTGTTTTCGCCACAGTGCACCGTAACAGCAGAAAAAACAAGTTTAGCTGGCAAAAGCTTTCATTGAAGCAGGCCGTAATGTCTAAAACGAAAGCCAAACGAAAAACCTTTCAGTTCGTTCGAAAAAAAAAACAGAAACAATTCGTGGATTCACTGTTTCGCTTTGGTTTCAGACATTTCGGTGATAAAAGAGTTGAGATCAGCTGAACTTCATTTTTATTTCTTTGGGATGCGCTTCGCAAGAATATCAGAAATCATTATTCGAATTAGGTTCAATTCATTCCTCCTAGTTGTTATTCGAGAATTTTGACTTTAAATGACTCATTTTCATGTTCCTGATTGATGTTCCGTGGGTGTTTTTGTATGTCTAAATTTATGTGGTAACTTGAAAACCACAATAATTTTAGCCCCCTGAAGAAAATTTCAGAATGAAATCGAAACTGGTCCGCGATGTTATCAAGCGTGGTAACTTGAAAACCACAATAATTTTAGCCCCCTGAAGAAAATTTCAGAATGAAATCGAAACTGGTCCGCGATGTTATCAAGCGTGGTTTTTTTCAATAACCTGAATATCATCCTTTTGAACAAGTGGTCATTACTGCTAGAGTCAAAGATTCAACCTGAAAACTATCATTCGACATACGATGTGAGCGACATACGAAATGTAGCAGCAAAAATGTTAAATTTAGCTCATTCGAATCGCTCAATATCTTATTATTGCTGACTTTATATCCTTCAGACAGGAACACATAGAGATATAGAGACATAGAACACTTTTCGCCTTCCATGGTACACAGATCTACTCGTATGAACACAGATCTACTCCTTCGATACAGAAATACCCTAGAAACCGAAAAGCGTATATCCTCACTATTAAACAACTCAGTATGACTCTGTCCACTATAGAAAACATAGAACACTTTTCGCATGGCCATGGTATGAACACAGATCTACTACTTCGACACAGAATAACCTAGAATCCTAAAAGCGTATATTTCTTTCAAGGACCCCTTATCCGATTCGCTGGCTTTCTTTCTGACAGGTATAAATTCGCAATTTCTATCGAACCTTCGCAAACGTATCTCGATAGGCGAATATCAATCGACTATAACTCCCTTCCCTATCAGGATATCCTGTAAGTATTTTCATGTTCCAGGTGCCGGAACTCAGGTTGCTATTCCCTAATGGGTCCCTGGTGTTCCCGGCGTTCCCAAACGAACGATACCGTCACGACGTTCATTCGACCGTCTACAGGTGCAGGCTAAGGAGTCAGTTGGGGGGTGTGTGAGCAGGGATGTTCAAGTGAAAGCAGGTGAGTGGGAGTTTTGGGGAAAATTGGATTAGGGTGGTTAAAAAAGATCATTCGTCTTTGTCTTGTTCGTTTTTGGATCAGAAGGACATAGATAGGATCCAATGAATGGCGATTTAGATTGGTGATCGTGTTCTGAAAATTGCAGATGCCACCCCATAATGCTATCAACGATAAACAGAGGTTTAACGGGTAACACTGACATGAAGAAAAAAATAATGAAAGCAGAGAATAATGTTAATCGATTGAAATCAACTAATATTGAACTCATACTTCGGAGCTGATCTCGTCGTGGTAACAAACAGAGATGGCCATTTCGTCCTTATTAATACTCCTCAGCATATGATAGCTCTTAATGATACAAGGTTTTCTCGGAACTTACAATGAAAAATCACCGTCCTTCAGGTATAAATATACCGAAGACGCCATCTCCAGATCCATACGAACAACCTTCTTCCATAGCATGAACCTTGAACGAAGTAGCGAGATGTTTACCATTTGTTGCTCGGCGTCGTGGACTGAAGACGTAAGATTTGTTTACGCTTCGGTCAATGCTACAAATGGTAAACATCTGGCTACTTCGTTCAAGGTTCAAGATATGGAAGAAGGTTGTTCGTATGGATATGGAAATGGCATCTCCGGCACGATACACTCACACCGGTATGCCAGATTCGGAGTCTAAATTCGTCCGGCGCGCTCATCTACGTCATTGAGGAGCAGAGATAAAAGTGGAGTTATATTATTATTGTTATAATACTGCATTCATGCCTAATTGCGCTGTTTTTTTTGGGTAAGAATTACAGAAGAGTTAAAAGGAAACCGAAATAAGGTACTTTTGCTTTCCGAAGTCGGTAGTATCCCGTCAGTACTTCATTATCTGAGGAAAAAATTTTTTCAAAGTGTTAGAAGATAATACGGTTGCAAAACTGAAAAATGACATTCAGATTCCATTCGATGTTATTCTCTACTTGAGCACATTAAGACAGAGATCTAAATAAGAAAATCAGTTTTCAGAATATGAAGAAAAAAGTGGACAAAAAACTTTTCAAATTCACGAATTATAAGTGAAATTCATTGAAATTTCCTAAGAATTATAAAAATATTTTCATTTATTCGAAGTTTTTCAATGAACCTTCAAGAATTCATTCTGTATTAACAAATAAATACTTTTTACTTACATCCATATTTATACAATTTCATTGATATATTTTAGAATCAACAAACAAAGACCTCGGAGAAATTTCATTCGAAATTGTTAGTTAACTGCATTTTCAATCAAACTTGCGATAATTGCATTATTCCAATCATTCTCTGGGTTCTAACACTTCCATTCCGCAAATGCAATGGAAATGCTCCGTAGTGACGTTACATCTCGATGGGCGTCGGCATACCAGTGTAAGTGTATCGTGGTCTCCGGTATATTGATACCTGAAAAGAAGGTGCGATTACGTTTTAAGTTCCAAGAAAACCTTGTATCATTCAGAGAAATCCTATGCTGATGAGTCCTAATAAGGAGGAAATGGCCATCCATAGGTGCTCTGTTTGATACCACTTCCTTGCATCCTGCCTTGAACGAGCTCGAGATTAGCTCCGAAGTATGATTTTGATATTGGTTGAGTTCAGTCGATTGATATTATTCACTGCTTCCAATTTTTTAACTATCAATGATATTCGATTTTTTATCTTTTCGAATTTGGTGAAGTTTTCCATTTTCCCTATTCATTGTATGGAATGTACGATGAAATCAAATGAACAGTGATCATAACTGCTTGTAAGTTTTTATTTCTTCCGAGAAAAGTATCGACTCTATCAAAATTTTGCAAGATACTTTTTTCTTCAGAATTAAAAAAAAAACCATAAGAAAATTTCATTTCTCGAAAATCTGTCCACGAAAACAATTTTTGAACGAAAGTCATAGGGGTTTGTTATTTTTAACCCCTTATATTGAATTCATTGAATGAAAAAAAATGTGTGACCAACACCTACTCAATGAATTATTATGTATAGTTTTATGAAATGTTTTTAAGAAGCCGTAAATATTAATTGAAAACTGTCAACTCGTCATCGCCTTCCAAAGGCTGAATCTTGGAAGAGAGGTTGATTTCGAAAAGAATTGATATGAACTACTCCTGCTCATTTTCATCTTGGAATCATCTTCCTGAGCCCCTCGCATTTGATTACAGACACCCTGTATATAAGGTCAAAAATTCAATATCATAGCAATATTTCAAACCACAACAATTTTCCTAACATAATTGAACCTCAAAAAAGCAGGGGAAATGAAAATGAAAAGTAAATTGGTGGTCTGCAGGGACCTTGGTAACATAATAACTCTAATGAGTTTTCTGCTTGTCCCAGTAACCACAATATAAAATAGTCGGCAAATCCTGTTTCTAAGGAGTTTCAAAAGAACAATATGGCAGTTGACCGCAGCCAGAGCTCATCCAGTATTCGTTTGGCAAAGCGCCATTGGAAATCCGGATTGGTTTTTGTTCCTATTTTCTTTTAGTAATTATCTCCACTCTTTTTGAATATTAACGAAAGAACTAATTAATGCTTTTTTCTGGTTGAAAACCATAAAATCGAATAGTTTGTTCGGGAGTCCCTGCCCAATCAGAAAGAGCGAAAATTCGGTTGAATTGATCTCTAGAGAGGAGGGGATTATTTTCTGCATGGTTGAAGTTAAATCCAGATTACTTCTGGCAACTTTCTTGATGGAATTATATTCTTCGATTAAAAGTTCATATTTTTGTTTAATAAGGTTTGAATTTAAGTATACGCGTTGACTCAAGCATCATTGTCTTTTCACGTAGGATGATTTCCGAAAAAAGCTTTTGTTTGAAATATAAGTGAACAGAATTACGACAACGATGTAACATATTCATATAGATTTCCATGTGAAATTTCCAACGGACGGCTGCTACACGTGACGAAATTCACCACAACATTAGTTTGGTTTGATTTTACAATTTCAGCATAAAAGCACTGCTGGATTGGTTATGGAGGGCAATACATGGCCAGCTGAATTCTCTGAATTGATTTCCTTAGATCAATAATTTTTGGAATATATTGATATATTGCTCACTCTTATGGAAAGTTGAATGACAACTATACTCCGTTCACGAAAGGTTGAGCACATAGTAGGCGTTTCTTTATTTATCTGAAGTTGGCAGTATTTGCTGTCATAACGTAAAATAAATTCAATGTGCCGAATGTATTCGGCCTCGTCCGACGAGCTTACGAGTTATCAGACAACTCTATGCAATATTGACAACATTGCGTATCAATCTGACAAAAAAATGAACATCATAACCTAAAATTCAATATACACAGTGGAATATGACAAATTATCATGGCCAACGGCGGCTCAACCTAAGTGAACGGACTATATGTCAAATCATGAACTCAGAAAAGACTCTATACTCCGTTCACGAAAGGTTGAGCCGTCGGTTGGCCATGGAAATTTGGCATATTCCACTGTGTATATTAAAATTTTAGGTTATGTTCTTTATTTTGTTGTCAGATTGATACGCAATGTTGTCAATATTGCATAGAGTTCTCTGATAACTCGCAAGCTCGTCGGACGAGACCGAGTACATTCGGCAACGTTGACTTTATTTTACTTTATGACAGTAAATACTGCCAACTTCAGATAAATAAAGAAACGCCTACTATGTGCTCAACCTTTCGTGAACGGACTATAGTGCGTTAGTAAGAGATCATTCAAAAATGAAAATTTGCACTAAACAGTTTTAAGTTTCTGGTTAACAGGTTTGATTTCAGTGGCAGTTCTCAATAGAATTTTATGTTTTACATGAGGTTGTGGCAGTGTATTTATTACAACTTCACTCATTTTTGCTCATTAACTTTCAACATATTTTGTTATGACACTGGTTATCTATTATACTCTCTAGTTCATAGTTAATCAAAATATACATATTTTAATTTAATTGTTTCTTATTCTTTCGGATTCTTCAAAGACCCTATGTAGAATAACCAGTTTTGATTACTGCTATTTTCTTCGGTGTTCGGCAAATGGTTTCATCATGGACTATAATACTAACTGGACGTCGAACTTCCTTACTGTCACGTAGAAAAAAGTGTGGCAAATGGCCGCCATTTGCAGTTTGAGGTGAACCACAAATATTTTGATGTTTTATGCCATTTGTGCTCGATTTTGATTGAAACATAGACGTTCCTTTGAAAGAAATGATGAAAAACGAACTCTGTATATTAGTGATCTGTGAACTCTGACATTTCGGTCAATTAAAATTATAAATATTTTCGATTTTTGTGATTAGTTATTGAACAATATTGGTAATCCTATCATTTCAATTCGTTGAAATAAAATAAATAAGGGAATATTGGTAATCTAAATTTAAATTCATAGAAAGAGTGACACCTCTCAATTTCACCCCAAAATGCAAATGGCCGCCGTTTGCCTCGAAATTTTTGACAGGTTCGCCATCTAGTTAGTAGTATTATAAATCTAGGATTTCATTCGAAGTATACAAAGTGACTATAAGTCATTTTCATAGTAGATGTCAAAGTGGTCAAGATCATCACTTCAGTCTAGTTTTCGATTTCATTACTGTCAATAAATAAAACAGAACCTTTTATGCTTTGGAATGATGTGAAATAATGTTAAATAATTGAAACGAAGTAGCTTTATATTTATTGTGCACAATCATTTTTCAAACACATTCAAAATAGAAAATTATGTGTTCATATATTTATGTCATGGTTACCGTAAATGTGTGGATTAGGTTCAAGCTTCAACTACATTAAAATCATAATATTCTCATTGATCTCCTGGTTATGTCCAGGTTTGCGAGATGCTTCATTTTTACTTCAGTTCATGAACTTTTCTAAGAGCATAAGTGAAATCTTACAGTAAAATCTGCTTTTCGTTAGCTCCTTCAGGATCTATAATTCGTCTTAGATTTCAGTAACAGCATATTACACTTAAATTTCAGGAAATATACATATTGAATGATTCAATCTTTTTTTGAAGTTTATTTTCCATCCAGTCAAAATTACTGAAGAATTGAACAGAATTGATTTCTGTTCACTTTCCAGGAACTCGATATTCTTTTCAAAACCATTACAGAAATGAAGGTTCTGGGAACGAAACGTAGGCGTTTCGGAATAACTCTTCATAAAAGGAACATTAAATTGAATTTTAATAGAAAATTTTCTTCCATTTCCAACACGTCAACACCATCGAAGAATTCGCATACGGGCTATCACATACACAATGCATATTTCCGTTTCTGCAAGCCCACTTCAGCTGACGGTCGAAAAAAGCTCTCTCTAACGCTACATAACATGGCATGTTCCAGTCGTCAATCTTCTGAATGGTTAACATTTTGCATTATAGAAGGTTCCCTTCTTGCACACTATATTTCGCAGAAGTTTATGATTCAGGAAACCGTAGTTTGAATATTTTATAGGGTCGAAATACGGGGACTAATCGAGAAGTTTTCAAATGGCGCCATCTATGTGCCACTAATAGAAATAAATGAACCAGATTAGATTTGAAACACATTTTTTCGTCTAAACGAAATTGTTGGATTTTCATGATACATACTTCACCGAGAGAAAATGTATCGTTTTTATCTTATCAGTCTTTCTGTAGGTACTAACTACAGTGCAACCTTAATATAACGAACCTCAATATAACGACTTCCTCGATTTAACGAGTTTTTCATAATCCCCTTGAATAGTCCTTAAGAGTCAATGTAAAACATACCTCTACATTACGAAAACTTTTACGAACAACCTCTTTATAACTCTTTACAACCAAAAAGAGTGTGAATACCTCTACTTAACGAATTTCGTCAACTCAAAACCTCTATATAACATTTTCACCAATAACAGGTATGTGATTCAGCCGCGACAGGTTTCGACGCGTATTACGTAAAATACGAAGTTAGTTGATGGAAAGTAATCAGTGTTGCTCCTCACTTTTTTGCAATGGCTCAGAAACGTAAAAGGCGTTCCTCATCTGTCGCAGAAAAGCGAAGCATCATTAATTATGTTGACAAAAATCCTTCTACAAAAAAATTAGACATAGCTAATAAGTTCGGGATTCCCGCAAGTTCATTGGCTACAATTTTAAAATCTAAAGATAAGTTTTCCGACGAAATTGGTTTGCCTTCAAACATCAGAAGATTGAAACCGTGGGAAACCAACTACAATTTATGACTTTTTTCCAATCAAGATGAATAAAATTAGATTTAGGTTTTTATACCAATTTGTTGATTTTTCAACTCTTTTTATTTTGTTCTGCGAATTTTTGAAAAAAAAACCTACCTACTCACTTTATTGTTTTGAAGAAGAAAATCTAAAATAAATGAGTAATTTGATTAAAATGAGTTTTCACTTATATGAGAATTAGTTCGCTATAACAAGATGAGTACGTAGTGTCGAGGTGAATAAAACCTTGGTATAACAAATTTTGGACCAACCTCACCTCAATATAACAAACCTCAGTTTTACGAATTACTTGATATAACGAATATTTACTGGTTCCCTTCCGATTTGTTATATCGAGGTTCCACTGTAGTTAGTTCAAAAATGGGTAGATAATGCGCTTTTATTAATTTTTTTCGAATACTTTTGAGCATTTATTTAGCTTTGGCTGACTAAAAAAGTAAATCTTTCACATAATCGGGGTGTATGTTTGAATTTTTTTACGGACAACGGCTCTTTGAATTGTTGTGAAACTTTAGGTAGTGCGCTTGAAGTTTCCCATCTATCGAACATAAATATTTTCAAACTTGCAGAACGTTGCGGCTCCAACTACAAATTTTTTCCACTTCTCTATTACTTTTTCAATATTTCATTTTTAATTTTAGGAACTGGAAGTTTTGAAAGAAAACTACTGAAATTTTCAAAATGATTTTTCATAGTTTCGGAAATCGACCCAAATATCTGTGAAACTGAAAGTTTTCATTATAGGACTTTTGTTGTTTATGACGGTAATAAGATATTCATTATGAAAACCCAAGAAGTTCGTCAATGGCGTTGATAAAACCGACAATCTCCTAAAGAGCCTTGGTCGTTAACTCTATGGGGTATACAGGATCAGTTTCCTCAACATGTGTTCAGGTGTTTCCACTTCTTATCCAAAGACCCTACAATTCTTAGCTGCTGACTTTCCCATAAGGTACAAATGATATTTGTACTGACTGATAGTGCCCCGTAATCAGTCTCACCATTGCCCGAGCTTAGCTCGAGACAGCTTCAGGAGCTTTTCGGTATAGGTAGATGAGATAATTGCGATTTTTTTGCCTGAGTATTTCTCCAGAGTGTTATTCTTTTTTTCAACTGTCATTGCTGGACCGCTGCTCCATATTGGTCTTCTCCAAGCCCACAGAAAAACTCAGGACTAGCAGCTGTGCAACGTCTTTTGAAACGCCACTGGTGATCATAGAATATACATTGATGGACTGTCAACTTTATGTCAGGTCATTTTCTTTCTATTATCTTTGAATATGCCTGATGTGAGGAAATTTATTGGGCTTCCTTTTCCCGGCTTTCCTCTGAAGGGAAAAGGTTCTATCGTATATCGTGTTATTGTGAAGAATTTTCATCTGAACTCATTGGATTCCGTCTGGAATTTCCAAGTTTTAGTTTTCGAGGTAAATGATATTTATTCTCGATCTAAAATACAATCATAGGCTGAAGCTTGACTTTGGACTGAAATACAATCATTGGCTGGAGCTGAGTAATTTTTGGCTCTTACATTTAGCTGTACCTATATTTTCTTGGTACTTACATATGACAGAGAGCTGGAAGCATACCTGAAGTCTATCGAAGCCGACTTGAGAGCATATTCCGTTACTGAGAATATCTGGCACTACATAAGACAAGATAGTGCATTGTGTAATTTGAAATATTGTGTTTGGAACTGTTAATTAGATTTGTATATTTCGCTCTTTTTTCAATATATTGTTAAGAATCTGACTACGAATTTTGTTGCCGGTGTAATCAAGCCTCTCCTTAGTATTAGAATCTCATGCTGGAACACCCATCAGGTTAAAGTTGACGTTACAGCCTTCAACACCACAATGTACTGGCACCAATAAGTAGAGTCACTTCATTGCATCTTGCCTGGGATCCATAAGTACAAAGTCACAATATTCTGAGAGTAACAGAGAAACGAAAGCAGAGTGATTTGAGTTTGATAGATCAATGTCTTGGAACCTACTACTTAAATTTGTAGAACGATTCCAAGGTCTGTGAACTTCTACAACGCCATCCAGCGTGAGACATCCTGAGAATTTTTTTTTCCTAGTTCGGGTTGGAACTCATGCATTACTATTACAAGTTCGACGCTCTACTCTCTTAGCCAACGGCAATACCTACTCATAGAAACATGAATACTATCGCCATCCCTCCTTTAACCAAGCAATTTCGCGAAGCCGACAAAAACACGCACAAACATTATTTGAAATTCATTATCGTCGTAGTTATGTACGATAGTTGTAACACACCCAACAGAACCCCAAAACTTTCCTCGTTCTATTTTGTTGCAGACAGGAGCGCGGAGAATCCGTTCTCGGTAAATAAGTTGAGCGAACTTGAGAAACTATCTCGCTGTCGCTCGCCGAGGCACATCTGCCTAAAGGGGGCTTTTAAGCCATATCAATTATTCAAATAACTGCTGCGTCGCGAGATGCCGGAAGAAGGATGGAAATCGACGGAGCGGAAGGTTGTATTTATCGAAGATGTTACTTTTACACTCGGTTGTTGACAGCTTCTGAGCTTCTGATGTCCATTGGGCATTCAAGATGCCATACGGCTACGGCAGTTGGGAATGTTTACGATAATGCTTTACTTGAGTATGTCTAGATGTAGGATATTTACGCCTAGGATATAAAAGTATCTGAACGAGGTAAGTGGACGTGGAACTGTCAGAAGCGTATGTCACGAGAGGTTACTGTATTTTTTGGGTACATTGCGGATGACGTTGAGCGCGCAAATCATCAAGAGCAGTTGATAACCATTCTGACAAGCATTGAGAAGAAGAAAAAGATACTGTTTCATAAAGAGAGTTGACTTATGGTTGTTTCTATAGTGCGTTCCTAACCTTATATGCTCTGCTCACTGTTTATGAACATGCTATAGAGCATCGCAGGTAATTATTCTCGATCATTTAGAAACTTACTCGGGGTGAGTTATATGTACAACTGATACTATTTAAACTGTTTTTCATCCTTTTCATTCATATGCGATATACAGCGGAAGATTGTATTTATCGAAAATGTTGCTTTTAATCTCGGTTGTTGACAGCTTCTAAGGTCCATGGGTCTTGAGAACCCATACTGATGCTAAGGAACATTACGATAATGCTTAAGTAGGTATGTGTGGATGTAGGATATTTGCGTCTGTGGAATAAAAGTATCTAGAACGAAGGTATAGTGGACGTGGACCTGTCAAAAGCGTATATGTCGCGAGAGGTTACAGTATATTTTGGGTATACATAGCGGATAACGCTGAGCCCACAAGCGCTGCCTAGCGTTATCAAGATCAGTTAATAAGCGAAGTTCATACTAACTTCAAAATGGGATTTCATGAGATAATAATTGATAAACATTCTGCCAAGCATTGAAAAGAAGAGGAAGAAGTTACTGTATTATAAAGATAGTGGACCTTTGGTTGGTTCTGTATTTCGTTCAAAACATTACTCTAAGTAGGTACGCTCTATTTATCCCAAAGCGTTTTCAAACATACTCTTTAGTATGGCTGAGTCAGCTATTTCGATCATTCAACACTCATTCGGAGTAAGTTCTGTGTAATCTATTGTTTAACAGAGTAGTACTCTGGCAGTTCTTCTAATTCAAACTGTTGATCATCCTTCTTTATCCCTTTGGGGTGGGCATGTGCCATCAAGCTATATCATTATTCAAAAAACTTTTGCGTCGGGAGATGCCAGAAGAAGGATGGAAAAGGACTGAGCTGAAGGTCGCATTTATCGAAAATGTTACTTTTACGCTCGATTGTTGACAGCTTCTGTTGTCCATTGAGCATTCAAGGTGCCATACGGATGTTGTGACAGTTGAAAAACGTTTAAGATAATGCATTTAAGAACGTCTGGATACGAGGTATTTACGCTTCAGGAATATGAGTCAAAAGCATATGACTCTGGTTACTGTATTAGTAGCTTACAAAGGTTTTCTTATGTGGGCCTTAAAAACTATGGTGTCTTCAGTACTCTCGATCGTTCAGAAACTTATTATTATTCATCCTTCATCATCATATTTTTATGGACATTGCCAGAACGAATTTGAAACTTTTACGCTCAGTTGTTTTCAGCTTTTGATGTCCTCTGTACATTTTTCCGCGGAAAAAAAAGCGGAACAGAACACTACTACTACATAAAATAACATAGGATCATTTGTTATTACTTTGAGGAGAATATTTCTACTTCCTTGACACATACCAAAAGTTGGAGTAATAATTTTATTGAGAATGACCTGATGAATTTTTCGAGATTATTTTATGTCTAGCTCACCATAGGATGTGAAATCTTTGTGAGTGAACATTTCCTTATTTGTACTTTTCTTGGGACAGTAATTTGTATACCTTTACCTATGTATTCTCTTGAAAAAGATGAATAAAGATTATTAATACTATCATTATGCATTCTAGGAAACGTTTAAAGAAACTTTTCTTAATTGCGTATATTGGTTAGAGTGATTCAAACGTTGAAAGAAAAAATATCTCAATAGAAGGGGCCTCAACAAGAAGGATATTCCCGATCCCATCTCGGAAATGGATTTATAATGTATCTTCTGGATTTGAGAGCAGTGATCTTTGAATGCTTATAAGATGTTAATAATCACGATTTCAATATCCTAATCAATTTCAAAACATGAAAGGCAATATCGGCATATTTCTATCAAAAGTACACACAGTTGCAAAAAACATCTTTTTATTCTCGTTGATTTTTCACCCACGAGCATCAGATAATTGCACAGTTCTTCCACAGTCCCAAACCCAGTGCCTGGGATTTTTCTGGTTTCCACCGAAAGAGAATGATAAAAGAGAAGAAAACCCGAATTTAATTTCGTCTTTAAGGTTCACTTGATAGAAATTTCATCATACATTTTCATGAATTATGCGCCTTTCCGATCAGAGAAATCACTATTGACTCTGCGAAGTAGCCGGAAAAAAGCGAGACCTCATTTACTGCAGAATAAATCAAATCAATTCAGACCTGTTTCTTCGAAGAAATTCCGTACGTGATCCATTTTCATTCAATCGGTATGGGGGTCGCAGTCCCCATATTTGCCTATCTAAGCATTTTACATGATTTAACAACTTCGGTAGTTCCCGGAAAATTGATGTGTCGGTAAAAGCGAGCATAAAGGCAAATATCTCGAGATGCGAAGGCGAGAGGTCAGATAACAAAGTTCAGCCGAGTGTAAATATTCTCTATTTGGAGGGGACGTTAATGCGCAAAATTTTTCGGATAAAAATACGATAAAGTCGGACAGAGAACGGGAGGTGTATTGATGACCTTTTTTAAGAAATTTCCGGGTTGCGGAGACTTCGACAAAGGCTGCGGATCTTTCGATTTCAGTTATGGGCGAGGAGTTTTCCAGAACGGCATACTGTGATACTCGGTGCTTGGTAGGAATAGTAGGTTTTAGTTTCCTTTTTTTGTTGTCCTATGACAAACTCTGGAATTCATTGAAGAGGCTTTCACCTTTTTTATTCAATGAAATAACCCAAGCGACTGAACATACCGACCACAGCATTCGAACCATGTCTGTGAAACTTTGATAACAATATCGGAAGCTTATGAAAACTGTTCAGCAATTCTGAAAATTACGCAAGGAGAAGTGTTTTTTTCTGTGCGAAGTGAAAATGTTAATGTTTTCAATGTTTTTAGTATCCATTCTAATAAAACTAAACAATATGTTGATGTAATCAAGTTGTAATTAATTTAGGATTTGTGCTATTGCAGACAATTTCAAAATATATTACATGATATGCTTTTTATCATATACTAGCTGATCCGGCAACCGTTTCTTGCCTTATAAATTATAAATAACCTAGATACCGACTGCAGCGCCACCTGTCGGGCTGATTTGTGAATCTAAACCATTCTCGAATCTCCACGAACACACACAAAAAATTTCATCAAAATTGGTCCAGTCGTTTAGGAGGAGTTCAGTCACATACACACGACACAAAGAAATATATAATTAAGATTTTCATTATATGGAACACATACGATGAAATGGAATGAACAGTGATCATAACTGCTCGTAAGTTTAATTTTTTCCGAGAAAAGTATCGTCTGTATCGAAATGTTTTAGAAGAATTTCTTTCTCCAGAATTGAATATAGAAAATCATAAGGGAATTTCATTTTTCGAAAATCTATCGCACGAAAACAATTTTCGAACGGAAATCTTAGGAGGTTGTTATTTTCAACTCCTACTAATAACTAAGTTTTGAAATCTGAAAAATTTGCGTGAACAACACCTGCAAAAGTGCTTCATATTATTATAGTTTCTGACTCAGTGTTTCAAAGGAGTCGTAAAAGAATTGAAAACTGTCAACTCGTCATCGCCATCCGAAGACTGTATCTTGGAAGGGAGGTTAGTCAGGTTATGGATAATAATAATAATAATAATAATAATAATAATGTTTATTGATCCATTTAGACACACAGTGGTGTATAAGACAAGTCAGTATACAGAGAAAATAATTAAATTTAAATTAAAGACAAATTTATACAAAATTGGTATCACTGAAAAATTCCGCAACACTATAATACGCCTTATCCACTAACAGAGATCTTAACCTAGACCTGAACACAGAAAAACCAAGCAGCCTCATTGCAACAGGTAAATGGTTGAACATTCTAATACCTTGGAAATGTGGAGAGGATTCATACTTAGATGTTCTGTGCTGAGGAATAAACAATGTTGTAACATTTCTTGTTTTGTACTTGAAATCACCAGAAAGCTTGGGAATATCGTTAATATTCTCTTTTATATATACTAGACATTTGAATATGTACAGGCATGTCACCGTCATAATCTTATTTTTAATGAATGTTGGTCTACACGATGTCTGAGGACTCAATCCAAATATCAGGCGAATAACCCGTTTCTGAGCAATCAATATTCGCGAGAGATATTTACAGAATTACCCCAGATTAATGTATTATAGTTCAAATGCGTGTGAAAAATACTATGGTAGATGGTGATCAAGGACTCAGCGGGCAAATAACCTTTTAATCTGCTCAAAGCGTAGTAGGACGTGTTCAGCTTTTTGACTAGATAATCAAGTGGTCGCACCATCTAAGTTGTTCATCTACAACTAAACCCAGAAATTTTATGGATGATTTAGATGTAATTGAGATGTCGTCATGGTTGAAAGTGAATGTTTCATTTTGATTCTTGAGGTTGAAGACAACCCACTCAGTTTTGTCGATATTAACTATCACAGAGTTTACTTTACACCATTCGACAAATCTTTCCATCAATACAGAACACTTCGATATTAGCTCCTCACGCGTTTTCGCAGAGATTGCAAACGAAACGTCATCGGCGAACATGACAAGCAATTCCGCTATTATGTGATCAGGAAGATCGTTTATAAAAAGGAGAAAGATGAGAGGGCCCAGTACTGATCCTTGCGGGACTCCAAGAAGTATATTAAAATGATCCGAAATGTAATCATCGATTTTTACGCTCATAATTCTGTCCATAAGAAAAGATTTGACCCATTCGAGAAAAACACCCCGAAAGCCCAAATTATACATCTTTTTTAATATGAAATTGAAATTCAAACAATCAAACGCACGCGAGAGATCAAAAAACAGCCCAGAAACCCACAAACCGTCATCTAGGCATCTGTAAACATACTCTATGAAGGAAAGAGCAGCAGTCTGTGTGGAACGTCCAGAACGAAAGCCGTGCTGGTTATTCTTCAAAAGTTTGAATTTAGTCAGGTAGTTCACCATGCGGTCGTAAACCATTCTTTCGATAACCTTAGAAAAAATATTGATAAGGGAAATCGGTCTATAATTGCTAATATCGGTTGGATCGTTTTTTTTTCAAAACAGGTATGACCGTGGACAGCTTAAGACACGAAGGGAATGTTCCACTAGTAATAGAGAGGTTTACCAGATGAGTGAACGGACCGGATATCGACTCATTTATTGATTTTAAGACTCTAGCAGAAACTAAATCGATACCAGTACACTTATTATTTTTTAGATTTTCAATGGTTTCAATGACTTCACGTTCGGTGATCGGAAAAAAATAAAATGAATTGTCGGACATTTTAGAGGTTGTGCAATGCGTTGATAAAGTGGATCCGTAACGATTCATAAGGCTTCTGACACCGATACCTGAGAAATAACTGCCAAAAGCAGCAGCAATACCGTCGATATCCGAACAGAGAGATCCGTCGATATTCAATGTATTCGGGAACTTTGAACGAGATTTCCTTCCAGTAATACGATTGACCATGCTCCAGACTGATTTATTCAGATTTGAGGATCGTTCCAATGAAGCTTGATTAACTCATATTTAGCATTTTTTAGCAGCTGGTAGTAATCTTTTTTGTATTTTTTATATATTTCTAGAGATTCATTAGACTTAAGTTCTTTATGGAGCCAAAACAGATTTTTGAGCTGTTGACTAGCTTGTTTGATTAGGGGAGTAATCCATCCATAATTTAGATTATTTGTTTTAATTTTTTTTATTGGACAACATTCGTCAATGGTGGAATTTATTATTTTCAGAAATTTATAGAAGCCATTTTCAACGTTTGAGGCACCACACACATCAGAAAAATCTACCTTAGTTAACGCAAATCTAAGCTTGAGAAGGTTGGCGTAAGAATAGCTTCTAATCAATCTATAATCTTTATCCTCAGTAATTGATGAATAATGAGGCATTAATGTGATCGAGATGGCCTTATGGTCACTAATGTGAGGTTCAAACACCGTACTCGAATAATTATCTGAGTTGAAATTTGTCAGGATGTAATCTAACATTGAAATTGAAGTATGGCCATTAATATTAGTGTATACCCTGGTAGGTTGAGTGCAAGTCACTTTAAGATGGAAGCACATCATAATGTCATCAAGTAACCTTTTTTTGCTACAACCTGGATTGAGGTAATCAACATTTAGATCGCCGCACACAAAGATGGATTTGCAACCTGTGAGCATCGTTCCAATGTACAAGTTAATTTGTCTAAAAAGGTCTCAAAATTACCAGAAGGTGATCTATAAATACTAAGAATACACATATGTTCGTCATACAATTTGATCTTTATAGCACAACATTCAAAGTGAATATCTGTGCAAATATGAGTGAATTCAAAGTTTCTGAAAAGTAAATCACTTCTAACAAATATCAAGGAGCCACCATGAGCCCTGTTCGTACGACAACAGTGAGCAGCAAGAACATAACCAGGTAGTGATATACTAGCGATACTTTCACTGTTGCACCAATGTTCAACAACACAAAGAACCATAGGAGATTGCTCTACAATCAAAACTTCTAACATATCTAATTTATTACTAATACCTTGAACATTTATATGGACCATTTTGAAATTCGATTCAACTGAGAGTAGTAGATGCTCATCTAAGTTTTGAAACTAATTGGGGAGCTTCCATTGCTGACTGAGTTGATCCCCCTTTTGTAGAAAAACTGAGATACACGAGCACCGCTTGGCCAAATGTCATTTCTCCATGCATTTTTTAGGTTATCCTGGCTGATAGAAACCTTCATGGAAGAATAAACTTCGGGGTGTCTGGACCGCAATGGTTCACAGACGACCTCAGGAAATGTCTCGGCAAGGACGTTCCTCATCGCATCAGCACTTGTTTGGGGTGCCAATCGGGTAACATGTAGCGATACAAATTTTGGCACCGCTTGGACCTGTGTGATATCCTTATTTTTTCCAACCACAAACCTCTGCTTACGTCTCTGGTGTACTTTCGTCCACCCTGTTGATCGCCGAAAGCGGTTTTTTGAATTTTGGCCGGGATGAAATCGATGACTTATTATTATCCTGTGCTTTGCTTGTGTCTTGATAAGCGTCTTTGTGCGGCGTTGGTGACGTTAATTCAAATTTATCATCTGGTGTTGTGGTGGCTTTCTTCATTTTCTTCTTTTTGGTTACAATTGTCCATTCATTTGACGTACGTAGTGTATTTATCAACTTGTTTATTTGGATTTCCGCCTGTTTTCCCAGACGAATTTGGAACAATTAATGATTGCGGTTCACAGATGCGGGAAGTCTGCACTGGCATCCCAGACACCGTCGATGAGTCATCTGAGGTATTCCGGTCAGGTCGATTCTCAGAGACAGTATCACAATATGGCATACTGATAACATTCTTATCAGATTTTAATGAATGTATTTCTTCCAGAAGTTTTTCTATCTGATAACCCTGTGTTGTTATTATTTTCTTCAACGCGTCTATTTCATTTACAAAAATAGCACTGAGCTCAGATACGATTTCCTTCTTCAAAGCCGCCAAATTATCTTTTGTGTGGTGATTTTCACTGTTCAGTGGATATGGACTTTTAGATTCTGCCAAACTTTCGGTTTCGGTACACGGCGGTAGGCACGTCTTACAATTCCATTTATTGCTGAGATTCGCACGATATGCATTGAATTCCTCCAATGACATATCAATACACTTTATATGGTAATTGTTTTCACAAGTTAGACAACTTATAAAATCATCATATCGATCGATTTTTAGAGAGCATCGGAACAACATATTCCACGACCGCGCGACATGATGGCTACGAAGCGAATAGTTTTATAACTCAGTGTTTTAAGAAAACGTAAAAAAATTTAAAACTGTCAACTCGTCATCGCCTTTCAAAGGCTGTATTTTGGAAGGGAGGTCGATTTCGAAAAAAATTTATACGAACCCCCTGCTTATTTTCATGAGGAATCATCTCCCAAAGTCCCTCGAATTTGTTTACAGTATATTTTTTGAAATTATTTCAGACGAATCTATTGGAAAATATTCTAGCACACTATGGTTTCCACTTGAAAAAATATAATTTTTCTAGTTGCTGGAAGATTCTAACATTCCAATAACACTGGTAAAAAGTACAGGAAAATCTACCCTGAAGACTTTTGATTTCTTCTTTCGAGAGTGTAGTCACGATAAAGCTGAGGTTTTAGCTTAACTTTATTGAGTTTTGACTATGAATTACTGCTTTGTACTCCAAATAGAATAGAAAAATAATTATAGTATCTCTGAACCCTTTAGCCTCCACCATTATATAGAAATAATGAAATAATTTAAAAATGCCTTTTTATTGGTGAGACTGTTTATTAATGACTGCAAATTCTTGCCTGCTCGACTAGTTTCGATGAGTATCTCTCATCATTCTCAAGAGCGAAGTAACTAGACAACTGCAAAGAGAGAAAGACAAAACAGATAATTGAAAAATAATTGTCAATAGTAACAATAAATAACTCACAATGCAGCAGTCTAGCACAGTTCTCCAGCCAGGACAAAGAATCGACCTTGACACATTTTGTGGTCTTGAAAAATCACAAATACGATGAAGTCAAAATTTAAAATACAGATATAAATGGTTACATTACAAACAATAACAAAACAAACATCAATACGCACGCGTACACAATTCTGCTGCAGAAGTCATAAAATCGACGGATCAAGGTCGAACGCATCAATCTACTCAGTGGCTTTGTTTTGTTATTGTTTGTAATGTAACCATTTATATCTGTATTTAAATTTTGACTTCATCGTATTTGTGATTTTTCAAAGACCATAAAATGTGTCAAGGTCGATTCTTTGTCCTGGCTGGAGAACTGTGCTAGACTGCTGCATTGTGAGTTATTTATTGTTACTATTGACAATTATTTTTCAATTATCTGTTTTGTCTTTCTCTCTTTGCAGTTGTCTAGTTACTTCGCTCTTGAGAATGATGAGAGATACTCATCGAAACTAGTCGAGCAGGCAAGAATTTGCAGTCATTAATAAACAGTCTCACAATAAAAAGGCATTTTCAAATTATTTCATTATTTCTAAAAAATAATTGATATTAAATAATGCACCAAGGGTACGAATTTTATTTCAAAAATTTTTATTACTCCGTCTTTATTATAACAATTCATGATGGACCAACATTACCAACCAATTCAGCATCAACTCAATCACAAGGATAAACGGCTTCGTTCAACATCATCAATTTGAATTAGTCCAGCAATATACGATTATCCGGGATAAAAACAAAGATAAAACACTGCGGCGCATCTTGAATGCGAATTCAATTCCCTAAAAGCTTCTCAGGGATGGAGGACTGACTACAAGAAGGCTACCAGACGGAATAACAATTGGGCCTACATCCGGTGGGATAATGGAATAAAGGTTAACTGAAATTAAATTTCATCTTTCACTGTCTCAGATGGGAGAAATAGGAGTATTTCTTATTTTCACTGGATTCCCGGTAATGTTGTGGATTTTTTCGAGAAATAATAATTAGTTTCCTGTTGGTTTGGTGGATTCTGTGCAGGTTTTGTGTTTTGGTATATGGACGGTCAATTTAGGAAAGATCTTGGCAAGATTAATTTTCTTTAGATCGGATGTGGAAGATAGAAAATGGGGATAAGCAATAACAGAATAGGCTCCATCAGGAAATTAACTGTTTTTTCAGGCCCTTTACTCAGAGGACCCTCAAAATAAATTGTTATTCAAGGTATCCCAAGATCGATGGTACCCTAGAAGTATTCGAAAATTAATCTTTTTGGCAAAGAAAAATTCTATTGAAGGCATATTTTGCGCAAAAATATGTAAGATAGAGTATAAAGAGATAAAGAATAAAGAAAAAAGAAAGCTAAGAGTAATCTAAAAATGCTATAATGTAAAGAACGTCCTGTATTGAATTTCAAAGGTATCAACACTTTTTGATGGAACCTAGTCATTTAAGGACGAACGAGGGACGAATGATGTTGTTAGTGTTGAGAAGAGTTAATTTATACCTTTCTCAAAACCGACCGATGTTTATAAGTGTAGAAATCACTCAAAAATTTTTATAGAATTATTCGATTGAAAACAATGAAAAGTTTGTGAATTTGTGATGATAATGTATGAATCTGATCAGAGCCGTTCCCACCTGGGATGCAGCACATGCCAGGTGAAAAAAAAATTGACAAAATTTATAGGTATGTTTCATAAAAAAAACTTCTGGGCACATCCAAAACCAATTTAAAAAATTTAGAAGGACATTTTGAAGGGGACTACAGATTTAAAAAAAAGTAATTAATTTTTGCTTCCGGCTGTTCAAACGGAAATTATGGAAGTTTGACATATCGAGTTCTGGGAAAAATGTCATTTGAACAGTGAAATTCTGAACGCTTGCGGAAATCGATTCGAAAGTTTTTCTTCTAATTCAGCTACCTCTGAAAACCATAAAAAGATACTGAATTCAATAAAGTCCACCATACTTCTCAAATAAATTCAGTTTATAGATTTTGCATTTTTCATTTTCGAGTTTCGTTCGGCAGTTTATCGTTTCTCAGCCCCTATAACCTTATATAGGGGGTGCAAAATTTCAACCTCACGCTGGCTGCATATACCCTAAAGAAACAGCCCTGATGCTCGTGCTCAAAATCAACATTCCTCATTCGTTGAAAAACTGCTTGGCACATTTTGAACTAGGAAATAGAATGCATTCTGCCACTTATATTCAAAATATTCGTTATCGGGAATTTACACAGAAATGGACCAATATTGATTGTGATTAATACAATTTTCTAATAAATTCTTGGAGATGAAAATATAATTTTGAAGTCTTTGCTTGTGAGATTATTAATTCAACTTCTGAAAAGAGAAGAACAAACAATTTAATGTTAATTCCGGTTAAACCGGATTTATCGTTAGGTATCAGCAATATTTCATGGTGGGAATTGTTTGTATGCTTAATTATTTCACTGTTCTTGAACCAGATATTTTAGTGGGATTAAAAAATGCAAACATATCCAAATTTATATACTCAATTTAACTGAATATGAGTACTGGCGAAAGAGGTGAACTCGGCAGTGATTATAGTTCCGATAAAATATTCCGTGAATAATAGATATTGTATATTCATATTCATGTTTATAAAAATAACGGTTCATATTAAAACATTGGGAGAGTTACGTAACTGCAAAATTAATTCATTTTCAACACATATTTCGACGGGTTGTTATCAACAAACAATGCACGTGTTAATTAAATTATCATCACAACCACATTGGTATAAAGTTTCAGAGTTACCCATTCAAATTACGCTCATACTCTGTCTGTTATTTGCTTCTCTCATTTTCGATAACGTCATATTTGGAAAGATTTACTGCAGTAGCGACATGTCTAAGATGATTGATATCAATTTAATTATTCACACCAAATTACAATAATGAGCTTGCAATTGAACGCATCATCTGATGTCTATAACATTGTCATTTTGACATAAGTTTGTCACACGTTTTTTATCATTATTCCGAAATTAAATTCGATATTTAGGATGAAATACCATTATTCAAATCTATGGGAGTGATTACCCTTCAGTAGGTCCTGTAGCGGTCTTAGAAGAACAGAAGATTCGAAAATCATCACTTGGAACGCCAGACCTGGTTTAAAACACCCTCCTGGCCCAAGAGCATCAATTAAGTGTTTGTATCTAAGTATTGAAGGTATTTATTCGAATATTTTTAAGTTTCAATTTTGTAAAAACGGCGAGGCAGGGTTTTTTCTACTGAGGTTTTTCCCTGTGCTCTGGTATCATACGACAGAATAGTATGGTGCCCCGTTTTGCACCAACCTCAGCTAGGGACTTTTTTTTGTTTCATGTATTGTATTTTTAGCTCTCAATTCAAAAGAATATATATATATATATAACACGCAGGACTAAAGCATACGTTTGAATTCAGGTTGGTTTGGGAAATAACAGAGACAGAAAACGAAATTTGATAACTTTCATTCGTTTTTATGTCCGATTTTTATCGAACGTAATAATTTGATTGATTTTAAACAGTAAGTCCAGAGTATTTTTTGACAAAAGCTATTGAAAATGAGTTTTTTCATATTCACTTCTCATTTATTTCGGGGCGCCGTTCACTACTTGCTCCACTCTCATTATGAATAACTGATATTTGAAACTGACAGCAATGAAACTTTAAGAAACCTACAACACATAATTCGAATCTTGCATAAAAACCCCATAATCAATGACTCTGCCTTCGAAGCACAAGACTATGCTCCCATAGAAATCTGAAGGATTACAAGCACTTCAACTGAGTTAATTCCAAATTCACCTTATATTCTGCATGGGCTACAAATAGCGAATACTCCATTTCTTGAGCCTGCCCTCAACATAACTTCTGACTAATGACTCACTCTGTTTTCTATCCGATTGCTTCCACTCGACGCACTCAAGCGAAAACAAAGAAGCGACTCCCTTGTTGATATTTTCGAGAAAATTACTTCTTACTCTAGGGAGAATCGTTGTTTGAAATCTTGATAAGGAGGAGCGAAGTCAGCGTCTGCTTGGAGATGAATAAAAAACGAAGATGTTCATTTTGAGTACCACCAATTCACTCAGTGCTATTGTTGTTTTTGGTGCGGGAAAATAGACTTTCTAATGTTATATTCCCATCTACCTCGCTGGAAGAGATGAAGACAGGTTTTTTTTGTTTTAAATTCTTTCTTCGAAAAACATGAAGAACTCGGCAATTGAGGAATGAGTAACGTTCAATGTTTACTTCAATACTTTTAATGATGTCAACAATATGGCTTCCTATTCCTTATAGTCTACGATGAAAAAACATCGCAGCATCATTTGCATCTTTTAAATCCAATGCAATCGTTAGGTATTGATTATATTGTAAGGATCTCTGTTTTTGAATAACCAATAACAGAAAAGGCTCCATCAGAAATAAACTGTTTTCAGGCTGCGCACAAATTTATGCAGTGAAATTATTTTATATGCAGGTGAACTAGAGTGAACTACAGTATCTCAGAGGGCTTCAAGGAGGCTAGATCCTCAGTCCTCCTTCAATTTTCCTGTCCGGGATATTCTTTGCGCAGACTCGAGGTGACCAGCCATTTTGTCCCAAAAGGTGCGTTCATAAACTTAATCTGAGAGTTTGTCCGTCGTTCAGAAACTCTACTCTGACGAATGTCATTTGCGAGACATAGGTTAAGTTGGAAAAGTTAGATTAAAATGAACTTCTATCTATCTATTATCGGTAACTTTCGCCCTTTAACTAGCTTTTGGTTTATTGGAGATAATTAATATTATCTCTTTTATTATTCAGGGCTATTCAGAGATTGATTGTTATTCAATCAGAAGATTTTCAGATACCGTTTGTAACACGTTCACTTGAAAAAACATGATTAAATCTGCATATTGATTGCAAACTATCAATAACAAAATTGGACAGAAAAAACATTGCTATTGTATCTTTATAGACAATTCAAGGATGCCAAATGCTATCTGGTATCTACACCTTTTAGTGTTTCTTTTATCGTTTTTAAGGATTCCTAACTGGAAATATCGACAAAACTTCAACAGATGTAAAAATAATATTCTCAATGAAATCATAATACATGCCTATACTCTCATTTTCAAGTATTTGATTTAGTTAGTTGAGATTATCCAGAAATTCTTAATTCATCGTGTGAAATCCGAAATATTCACCCAAAATTAATAATAACGATGAATAGATTTTCAAATTCGAACAACATTTTCACACCACAGTTTCAAGAGGTATGGATTTAACGTAGGCATACCTTTATTTATTTTTGAGTATTAACGGGTATTGCTGCCAATCCATAAAACTTCTGAATTTTCAGTTACTCGTAAGAAAATAGAGATATAAACTCAAAACGTTTAACAAACGACGAAAGAGCTTTGGACTCAAACCAGAAATATTTTTCTCGAATGAATGACAAAGAATGCATAACGCTTTAAATCAAAATAAATGTCAGAGTACCGAATACTCTGCAAAAAAGCAGGGTACATGGAGCTTACACTCGGAGAAAGTTTCTGAACGATCGAAAGTACATACCTACTCTGACAGGCTGAAGTGAGGTTCTGAACGCTTTGAAATAAGCACAGCATGCTCAGAGTAAGTTTGTGAACGCAGCCTAAGTGAGTTTTTTTCATTATCTACCACAGAATATACGTTCGTCAACTTCTGTGGAGCCAATTCTCATCATATGCTTTCCTAGGCAAAATGCCCTGTAAGAAATCCAGTGAGGAGGCGTTACTTCTTGGTGAGATCCAAATACTTTCGGACCTTGCAGTTTTAAAGTTGAGAAGGAATTTTTTGAAATGATCCATTTTTGAATCCTTCCTTTCCGAAAACTCTCTCTATCAGGTGCATTCGCCTATTCAACACAAGGGTTTTTAGCCAGTATAATTTGCAAAAAATTAAAATTTTATCTATCAGGCTTTTTGTGGAAAGCTGAAATAATGAAACCATATTTTAGTTTAGATGGAAATGACGACCTTAGTGTTAGGAGAATATAGACAATTTCGAAGCGAAATAGATCCAAAGTACTTTTTACGATTGTTATTATAAATATCTTTTCGAGCAGAATTTTGTTGACACGGTTTATCAACGAATTTTTTTCAGTACTTTCACTAGAAAAACCAGTGAACTAATATTCAAACCACAAAATAAACAAGTGTATCACCACCTATATACTCAGAATATTCTAAGATATCTATACGAACGTACTGATTCGAGTGAACCATAAAATCGTAAAAATATGTTGAGAATTCTATGACCCACATACCTAAAACTCTTTCCTTTTTGCAGTTGTGAAGCAAAAATACGACGTGCAAGTCCACGACGAATATGTAACTGCGGGTAACACAGCTGTTCTCAAGTGTAAAATCCCGAACTATGTAGCCGAATATGTAATGGTGACATCATGGGTGCAGGACGAGGCCATAAATATCTACCCGAACACCGACATCGGAGGCAAATACGTGGTGCTCAGTAACGGCGACCTGTACATCAGCAATGCAGGACCTGGAGATGGCTATAAGAACTACGCGTGCAGGACCGTACACAGGCTCACAGGTAATGCATGCTGAAGTCCAGAGTATATGATTTGTATATAAACATTGGGCAGAATCTTTGTTTCATCAGGTTGCTCAAGAAATAAACAATATGTTGTACCTGAAATGAGATAATATTTTTCACTAATTTAGTGGCAATATATTGGATTGAACATTTTCGTTCGTTATTGCTTTATTCGCTTTATGCAGAACGAGACAAAAAAAAATGCAAATAAATATCGATTCAAAATAATCCATCTACTCAAAAATCGACAAAGTTTGTTGATTCATAAATATTTCGAGTCCGATTCGATTGAGTTTTTTCTTTCAACTGTAGGTATGGTCATCCTAAATCAATCACCCCCAGTTTTGATTTTCACGAAATTTGTCATACGTCATTTTATACAGGTTTTACAGGGTGAAACAAAATATGTTTTTTGACCCTAACGTTAGAACCACCCCGGGTGTGTTTCAGTTGTTCCATCGTGTGGTTTCTTATTACATCATTGAGACATATCTTATCTTGATATTTTTATTATCGTTTATAACAATTGCTCAATTTTTGTTGAAGATACAGGGTTTTAGGACAACTTTAACTCCACAATTTCGCTATGGCTATGAAAGTACTTTCACAAATAAACTGAAAACTGAGTGAAAAGGAAAAACGAGAGAAGTTTCAGCACGACATGTTATTCGGTATGCACCGTTTATTGGAGACGATTTCGTGCTAATGCTTTACAATGCCCGACCGCATCAACCGCATGTGGCCAGGATTACTAGGGAGTATTTAGCAAAGGGAGGAAAAATTTGATCTTGCGTACCAACTCCTGAACATTTGCAGCAGCTCAGTAATGTTCTACTTGATTCAAAAGCTTGATGAGGACATGCCGAGAAGAATTGCATTTGTTATCTGATTCTGGACGATTAACACGTTATGTTTTTTTACTTTGTTTCCAGTTTGTTTTCATTAGTCATAATTTTAGGTTGAATTTGTTGAAGTAGTAGCCTTAGTAAAATTCAATGTTTTACTGAAAACCCTGTATCTTCAATAAAAATTGAGCTATTGTTATGAATGAATAATTAAATTGTCTAGAAAAGATGAGTTTTGATGGTGAGATAAAGAATCAAACGTTGGAACAACTGGAACACAACAAGGTGGTTCTAAAGTTAGGGTAATAAACAAATTTTGTTTCACTCTGTATAAAATGACGTACGCTGAGGCTGAGGCTTGAAATTCAAACTGATGATTGATTAATGATGAACATATCTACAATTGAAAAAAAATATTAGAATCGGACATGACAGAACATACCTATTTATGAATCAACCAACTTCATCGATTTTTTGAGTGGATCGATTATTTTGCTGTCAATGTAGTTATAACACAAAGGAATCCAAATACAATAGTTTGTATCACCTCTTTTTTAATCAACTGCCCGATATGTCTAGGCATCCACCTGATCAAGTCATAAATACAATTGCCATGAATATTGTTTCACTCAATTCCTCCAGATCTTAATTCAGTTTCTGAAAAGTTGAAGGTGAGTTTTGCCCAAAGTAAACCTAAACGTTTTCAATTGGATACATGTCTGATAACTTCGCTGACCAGTTTATTCTCTGATTATTTTCTCTTGAAGAACAGAGGAACAGTGATTGGTTCAGATAGCACCAGTCATTGTTTGTGCATAGATCAAAAAAGTCATTGCGTCATTGTGACGAAAGCCAGTCTTCGTGGTGTTCTGCAAATTGCGACGGGTAGCTTCATGTCAAGTGATAGACGAGCTTCCCTTCAATTAAGTTCTTGTTGTCTTGACTGGTTAAATCTACATGTCTATAGTTCCTCAAAAAATTACTTCGTACGGCTGTTACAGATACCGTGTACGTTAAAATGTTCAAAAAAAGATTTGGTGTGATCTAATCATTGCAACACAACCAACAGGGACGACGATGCATCTAGAAAGGGTCATCATTATTACTACCACTCGCATCAATCATCATCAGAATTTTGAACTGGACCATTTCACCAAAACCTCACTCATATCGACACATGCTATAAAATCTCACCCCGCACAACCCTTAAATAATATAACAACGCGTACAAAACGGCCATAATGGAAGATAACACATACGTGCTAATAAAAGCCATCGAAGTATCTCCATGGGAGTAAACGTTCCCCAGATTATATCCAAACGTATCGAGCAGACGAAACCGAAACAGAAACATGAAAAATTCATCCGCAAGCAGTAAGACACGGCCGTGAAAATGAAACAGGACCGAACCGTGTTATTTTAGGTCGTAAAATAATCATTAACAAGCCAATAAAAGTCCCACCGTGTGACACGCGTGCATTTTATAGTTTCCTCCGGAAACAGAGAAGTCGGTGGATGACCACGTTGACCTGTCCAGCAGTGGCGGATCGATTTCGTATTGCAGGGATTCATTCGAATTGTCAGTTATTCTATTCAAGCAAGACTCAATTGCCTTTATTACTTTTACAAGTACCAAGAACACGGTCATGATGCTTCATTTGTTCCATCTTTCTATCATGTGAGCCTAGTTTTGATTAGGTACTTACTCAGTTTCCAGATTTTTTATCTGGGTGTTCAGCTAGCATGTACTTCATTGGTTGACAGATAATACTTCAAAGTCATTCACAACTATCCATCATAAAGTTCATAAGATTAACTCAAAGTCTATTCATTTCACCGCATCTAAGACGAAGGAGTCTTAGGCCTTTCAGATGAGCCAAGTATGACAAAGACATTATCAAACTTTCAGGTTAAGATTAGATG
Organism: Propylea japonica; assembly: GCA_013421045.1. NCBI lineage: Eukaryota > Metazoa > Arthropoda > Insecta > Coleoptera > Coccinellidae > Propylea > Propylea japonica. Next base: position 79,290,146 of record CM024241.1, read on the forward strand.
GGACACATAGATAAGGCTCTTTCCAGGGCCACAACGGCTATGGGGCTTACAAAAAATTCCTTAGAATGTCATGGGGCATGAAACTGAAAATGGTACAGGGTGTCCAGAAAGGGTATCGGGTATTTGTTTTCGCGCCATATTCAGAACGGGACGTCTAAAAGGAGCGAGAAGGGGTTCGTGGCGTCCGCCATTTTGTGGAGTTTTAGTCACGATGGAACAATACTCGGAACGCATCCCGCATTTTGCGTATGAGCGTATTATCGTAATGGTGGTTCAATAGTGACTGCTCAACGTCTCTATCGTGCGGAATATCTACACGCCACGCGACAAATGACGATAGCATTATGAAATGGATCAGGATGTTCGAGAATACAGGTGCGACAATTAAAATTCAAAACTCTGGTCGTCTTCGTTTACTTCACGATGAAGAAACAATTGAAGAAGTTGAGGCGTCGGTTCGTCATAATCCGTCTTTATCCATCCGAAAGCGGAGCCAAGCGTTGAACATCTAAAAATTGTCTTTACTTTCGATTGTAGAGAAAGACTTACATCTAAAAACCTATTAAATTCAATTGATTCAAGAATTGAAAGATGCGGACTATGCTTATCGACTGATTTTCCGAACGAAATGCTGCAGCGATTCAACGAGTCATTTCGCGAAGGGGTAACATCAACTGGCCTCCCAGAAGCCCCGAGCTTAGCCCGTTTGACTATTTTGCATAGGGAACCTTAAAAGTAAGTTTTATCAAATAATCCGACGAATCGAAACCAGATGAAGCAAAAAATCTGGTCAGAAATGGCAGCAATATCAATATAGCTATGTGTCAACGTGTTATCGCCAATCTTCGTTCCCGTTTAGAAGAGTGCCAGCAACGCAACGGTCATCATTTGGATAACATTATCTTTTTCAAATAATTCTCCAATTCATATGTTAATAATAAACAATAAATTTCTTCATTGTTCACAAATATTTTTTGTTTTATTGAACTTACAAATACCCGATACCCTTTCTGGACACCCTGTATTATAGTTATACAAAGTGAAAGTACGCCCTATGCCTATGCGATCTACTTTGAATGGTGGCTGTTACTGGGAATATACAGGGTGTCCCGGGAAGAATAGGACAAACGGATACCATGAATAAAGTACATCAAGAAGGACTCGTATCAAGAGGTTTCAATCGTTTGAGGGCCTTCGTTTGGGATATACAGGGTGATATTCATCTTATGGTTGAGATTTCAGGATTTATAATAACTTTCAAACGATTTCGAATTTGAAAGTTTTGTCACCCTTCACGATTGGCATTTTTCAATATTTCAGATTTTAAATAAATCAGATCAGGACTAAAAAAAATTCGGGCATTTTCTATTTTCATGAATATTGCAATACCCTGTAGGTGAATATAATGTTTTTTCATTTTCGTTACCACAAAGAATCAATTAATGAGAAAAATTTCAAATCTCTGCTTGGCACGGTCATAATGGGTGATCAAGAAGTGATCAAAAAACATTATCTCATGATTGAAATTTAAAAGTTCAATAACTCTTAAACTATTCGACCGAAAGATTTCAAATCTGCCATCTTTCAATATTTCTGAAATTGAATGAATCAGATCCGTACTAGAAAAATTTCAGGCAGGTTCTATTTTCTTCAATATTGGATCAACCTATGCATGCACATTATGATTTTGAATTTTCGTAATTAAAAAGGATCAATCAATGAAAAAAAATTTAAATGATCAAGAAATATTACCTTATGAGTAAAATTTCATCGTTCGATAAATCTTGAGCTTATCGGTGAAAGTACTTCAAATTTTTCAGTTTTTTCACTCTTTTATACTGCCTTCCTCGAAATTTCCTTCAAATTGGCGGACAATTTCATCAACGTGCTCAAAAATGTATTGAAATAGAAATTCCTGAACTGAAACCTTTTCTATTCAATTTGTTTTTAGGATAGAGTAATACCAATTTATTTGTTGCTTTTTGTTTTATTCATTATTCAGTTTGTTGGTTGAAATTGTTCTCCTAATATCAGTTTCATTAGTCAGCACTCTTCTTTATGATTTGATTTCTTAATCTGAACTCTCTACTTAAACATTAGTATTCTGTGTTACGCACAGACTGATTCGATATCAGCGGAAATAGTCTTAAATTTTGCTAGTTCGGTTCTGTTTTATCAATTCAAGAAAGTATTCAGAAAAACAGCCAGGAAGGGTGATAAAACTATAGAATTTGAAATAATATTTCCTGTATACCGATTCATTGAAGGGAATGTTTATTGAAAGCACTGTATAAAGGTGTCAAGCAGAAATTCAAAATTTTCGTTTTGAATTGATTCTTTGCGGTCACGATAATAAAAAAACCACAGTGTTCACTTACAGGGTGTTCCAATATTCACGGAAATAAAGAACGCCTGTAATTTGGTTAGTCCGGATCTGATTTCTTCAATTTCAGAAATATTGAAAGATGGCAATAGTAAAAGGTGAAATTTGAAATCATTCGATTGAACAGTTTCAGAGTTATTGAACTTTTACTCATGAGGTAATGAAATAAAAAAACATAATGCTCACCTACAGAATGAAAAAAGCCCGAAATTTTTCTGATCTTGATCGTTTTATTGAATTTCTGAAATATCGAAAGATGGCAATCGTGAAGGGTGACAAAACTTATTGAAATTCGAAATTTCAGCTATAAAATGAATATCACCCTGTTTATCCCAAACGAAGGCCCTCAAACGGTTAAAACCTCTTGTTGCGAGTCCTCCTTGCAGTCCTGTATTCATGGTATCCGTTTGTCGCATTCTTCCCGGGACACCCTATGTATATTTTTTTCGTACCTCTCATCTTATCTGTTGCGTATTCAAACAAAAATATGGAATGTCTAGCGATTGCCGAAGTAACAAATGTATACAGGGCATTTATAAAATAATTATATAGATTAACCACAGCTCCATTTTTTTTAACGGTTCTACTATCGCAAATTGCTAGTCGCCCTTCAACTCTCGGCACCTTATTCCTGACAATATACTGAACGTAAATAAGTGGTTTTATCTACATCTGCAATTTATGTTCACGAAAGTTCAGCAAAAGCTGTGACAGATTATTATCGTTGATTACGACGACATCTCTGAAACATAACCACCAAAAACAATATAATAATTCCTATTTAGTCACCCTCAGTAAACAGAAACTCTAGAAGTGAGGAAGCTAGAGCAGTTGCATAATATATGGTTAGTTGTTAATGTGAGGTTCCACCAATTAACCGGATTCGATATAGAGATAGGAGACTGCGAGTTTGCTATTCGCTCGAATAATTTAATTGCGAAACCTGCAGTTCTGCTTTGAGTTTGAGATCAGTTTGCTTTTAACACCTGCAGTCTAGATATTGCCATTCCAGGTTCGTTTCAGGCGAGGGAAACTCGCCATTGCAAATTGTCACTGCGATATTATTGCTCTGTTTCTATTTCAATTTGGAGGTGTTTGCATTAGATAGGTTATCATGAAATAGCATCCTATTGATTTGAACTTGAAATGATAGTTATTAATTAGGGCCTTCCTAGAAGATGCGAGATGAATTAACACGAGATCGTTGATCCTACTCTTGTAATAGCTTATTTTGGTGGCACCTTAAACAGATAATTGTTGAGGCAATTATTTTCATTATCTTGCAAATTCTGTGTGAATTGTCTTTCAAATGTTGAATTTCATGTTTATTGCATTTCTTGAATAAACTATGTACCTATTGAAGGTTTCCAACTAGAAACATGAAATAAAAAATGTGCATTATCTGCATCGATTGTTATCTGTTAGTCAGTTCAAAAGTGCAGACTCGGATTTAAAAACATTAAAAAATAAATAGAATACATTAAAGTTAATTCGTATGTTAGGTATAAAGATTCTGAAATTTCAGAAATATCATACGTTTTTTAAAACCAATAATATATTGACATATTGTGAATCCGGAAGTGAATTTTGCGACACTGCTGTAGGCTCATGAAAGTACGACCATGAATATACAAGCAATATGCCATACATTCTTCGATTGCATGTTGTTGAGAGGAAATTTGTAAATATCCAAATTTCGAATTCAAATAATCTAATCTTGTTGATGAAAAATATGCGGAAAAGTAAAAAGTGCACTGTTGGTTTCAGATTTTTGTGGTGTTTCTAAATATCAAAGTATATCACAAAAATTCAAATATACAGGGTGTTTTTTGATTATTCGAATACATTACCTATTTTTGTTGATCCGGACCTGGAATTTTCCAGTAGTTGAAGCTATGTTCGCTGGCAGGGTCGCAAAGTATATCACAAAAATTCAAATACACAGGGTGTTTTTTGATTATTCGAATACAATACCTATTTTTGTTGATCCGGGCCTGGATTTTCAGTAGTTGAAGCTGAGGTCGCTGGTGTAGTATTACTTAACTATGTGTACCAAATTTCATGAAAATATTCCTGGTAGTTAGTAAGTTATTACCACACAAAGTAGAAAATCATCTATTCTTTATTGTCCAAATGCATACACCTGAAATGTGGAGTTAAAAAGATAGTAGACAAACAACATGCGCGAAAATGAAAAGTACATAGGTTACTTCAGTTTTTTGTGCTGTTCCAAAACATCAAACCGTTTTTCGAAAATTCGATATTACAAGGTGTTTTTCTCGGGATGCAATAAAGGCATATAAAATTCATGTTAATTCCAGAAAGACAGATAGTGAGGTCGGTTGTCTAGAAGTAGAATAATGTTCTTACCAAAAATCATAAAAATATTCGGAGTGGTTCGTAAGTTATGACCATTCAAAGAAATCGGCCAAGTTGATAAAATAGCCTGTATTTCTGAAATGAAACTTGTTTGACCCATAAATTATAGTACGAGTATATTCAATACCTTCTACAAGTGCTTTATTTATCCTCCACTTTTTTCCGTTTCTCAATGAAACACCCTGTATAGTGAATTTAGAGAGATTGAAAGCACAAAAGACATCACTGAAACATACACCGCATATTGCGTTCCACGGAAAACATGACCTCACATTCCTTTAATTAGTCCGATCCTGGAACTACAAGGAGTGGTAAAAAAAGAGTTTTCCCAGCTAACGCCAATTAATGAACATCAAAAACTTGCGCGAATATTGCACCAATCTCAAAGCACGAGCACGAATTGCTCGGAGTTCCATTAAAAATGTCTCTGAATTCTAGAGGATGGCAGTTCATATAAAAAAACTTTCAGCGAACTAATGAAAAATTAGATTGGAAAATGCGACGAATTTTTTTTCAAATTGAAAAAGTTGCTGAGTTGGAGCTCATTAGATTTCATTTCGAATTATATGTTTTAGGCGTTGGAAAACGGAATTTGTATGAAAGAAGATGCAGAATAAATTTTTGTTACACTCCTTGCGGCAAGTTCTTCTGTAGGTCTACAGACAAGAAGGTTGAAACGTGCTCAAGTGGTTGACGGGAATACTTCTTTGAATTTATTTATTTTTAATAGATGCGGCTTTCTCGCCAACACAGCGGCAGAAATAAAACTAATTATTTTATACTCAAGATGTCTGGCTTCATTCAGAAGTTCCTCAAGTTATGGTAATGGTGAAACTTGTTGGCAGAAATACGAATTTTAAACATTTGGTCCTATCAAAAGGTCTACTTCTGATGTTGTGAAGTCACCGTTCTGACCCAACATCGCTTTCACTTCGGACAGTTTGGCGGATGAAATCTACTTCATTTTACTTTTAGATAACTGTTAAGCGTATTTTGTTTTCAAGATATTCAATATCAGTTGAAGTTAAACTTCACTTTTGGAACACAACTTCAATTCCTCGGTATTAACAAGCAAATCGGAAAATGAAAGAAATATTCAGGAACGAGTTGGTTTTCACCATTGAAAAACTCTTGATGAATGAATATAAGGTAGATTAAGATAATATCACACGTTTCATTAACACAGAATGAAACAAATGCTAATACAATATCTCCCTTTCTATGAAAAATCAATCAACTAGGCATCAAATATGGAAAAAAGATCGCTCCAATTGAAGTTGACAACATGATTATAGAAATTAATTACCGATAATATATTCTCACCTTGCCATTGAGTAAGGTGAAGGAACTATCTAATGGGCTAGTGAAAATAATCACTAAATGGAGATTATACAAGGTTTAGGCATCTGGTGTCATCTATTTTTCATGGTGCGTTGTGGGAATGATTACTTGTTTCTCAGAATTGTAGAGACACATTCCTAAAAGTCAATAGTTGCAGTTCAATATGTCATGGAGAAATTTCTGAAAATCAAGAGAAAATTATATATTCAGTTGATGATGCCAGAAAAAGCGCACTTTCATTTATGTGAATAAGCAAAATTATAGCTATTATGGTTCTACCTAAATCCCCAACATCTTCATGATCGACCCCTCCATGAAGGAAAAGTTACCGTATGGTGTGGTGTATCAATTTTTGAATCATAGGGACATATTTTTTTGAAGAGATCAACAGATATGTTACGTTACGTTAACGTTACGTTAACATTTATCAGGTATTTTGCGGCCTGAATTGCCCGACTAGTACAAAATCATATTTGGTTCTAACAAGATGGGGCTACCGCCACATACGGCATGACAAACTCGGATTTCGTTGCAAGTGGTGCTAGATATCAAAACTGACTTAACATGACCAGCTTATTTTCTATTTATTTACGGGCTATGATTTTTTTTCTGGGGATATCTGAAGGAAAAAGTTCATGAAAGGCGTCCCAATACCTACTATTTAAGAACTCAAAATACATATTTTTGAAGTAATAAATAATATTGGAACAGAATTGTTCAACAAGTTATGCAAAATTTCAAATAGCGATTGCAGAAATGTATAGATAATCAAGAAAGCCATTCAAAATATGTTGTTTTTAAAACATAAATTGCACATATTTATTTTGTTATTCTTCATGATTTTGTTTCAGTGAATGTTTTTTGCTCTTATAACAGATTTTTGAAATAAGGTGACATCAAATGCCTAAACCAGTAATAATGACACTGATCACTTCAATTCTACGATTGCCAGCTTCGATATTTTCCATACTTTTGGCTGCCGTGATTGTTTTCCTAAAATAACCTATCTTCAGGCATGTCTAGCACGTCCCTGAATTCTGCTTTCAATAGATAATAACAAGATGATAAAATCTGAGAATCTCAGCTTTGTTCAATGAACAATCGCAAAACAAATTCAATCTGGTAATCACTCTTTTCAGTAAAACAATATGTGAAGAATATCACTTATACGATGAGTACCAATCGAATTTCAATGTCTATGTTGGGAAACCGACAATAAACCAATAAACTACATACTGCAAATTGTTGGAATTTTTTTTGGTGTAGGCTATCTCCATGAACTTATTTGTTAGAAGAGTCCTTCGAAATAAATCAAATTCAATGTAAAAACCTATAACCTACAAGATCTCAATTCAATGGAATCATAATACGTGGAATCATATTCTAGTCATACAAAAGTATATTAGGCAACGTGCATATAATAGCCATTATACGCAAGTAGCATAATATACTTCATCCACGACTACTGAAGATTTCAACATTTGCCGACCGCGACAAGACCCTCTATGACAAGCGTGAAAAAACTCAAGTTGACACATGAGCAGTTTTGGAAAACTGACATTGTATATTTATAATGTATATATAATGAAAAAAATGGTTTAATTGATATAATAAAAGTAGATTTTGCCCGCGATTGACTAGGTATACCCATTTGTTAGTTGGATTACTTTAGAATACTTCAGAAATACCAATTTAAAAAAATATTATATCAAAGCTAAATCTACGAAGCATCAAACAGCAGCGAATTATATCTCATTATTCACTTGTGATTAATGGATATTATTTTGACCAAGCCCGCAGACGTAAAATAGCTAGATTATCTAGTAGTCGTGGATATACATAATTATTATTATCAGGCTTGGCTACCTTTTCAAGACACTACTATGTTATCTCAAGCTGACACGTCTAATGAAGTTGCACTCGACCAGCTCGAAAATTTTCCACGAGATACCCTTACTACCAGATAGAAGCAAGATCGAAAAATTCTAATCGATCCATCAAGTTAACAAGATCACGGTCTTAACCAGACTTATCCTAACATCCTTGATCTCATTTATGGGAAAAAAGGAAGACATCGCAACTTAAGATAGACCTAAACTTTCTCAGCCGACTACACCAACACCGGTAATAAATGTCCATTCCATCTGCCAGATAAAACATCCAGATATCCAAAAGCGATATCCTGATACGCAGCCACCAAACTATTAACCAACTCCGAGGAAAAGCAATTCGGAAAATTAAACCGTCAATCGTCAACCGATATAAAAAATGAGTGCACCAAGAAAAAATGTAATTCCTCTATAGAAACTTAGAAAAAAGTTCACGTTTTCAATGCAATGTGTCAACTCACAAAATCTGAATGTAGTAGAATTATAAAACGAAGGATAAGAAATCATCTTTTAATATTGTAAATGTGACCGACAACCTCTTCAGGGCACTACTATGTTTCCTCAAGCTGGCGTATAAGTTGCCCTCAACTAGCTCGAAAAGCTCTCATCTTTAGCAAGTAGTAGAAAGATCGGAAAATATTAATTGATCTATCAAGTTAACAAGATCACAGTCTTAATCAGACTTATCCCAAAATCCCTGATCCCATTTATGGGGTAGAAGAAAAAGGGAGACATCGAATTCAAACTTTCTCAGTTCACTACACGAACACAGATAATAAATGTCCATTCCATCTGCCTGATAAAACATCCAGATATCCAAAAGCGATATCCAAGATACGCAGCCACCAAACTATTAACCAACTCCGAGGAAAATCATTTCGGAAAATTAAACCGACGAAAGCGGCATCGAGAACGAATGGGATAGAAGTATCAAAACACTCAACTCGGTGTATTATTTTTTAGAAGAAACCTTCGAAAAAAATCAGATTCAGTGTAAAAACCTGTCAACCCACGAGATCTGATTTCGATGAAATCATAATACGTTGGATCATCTTCTAGTTATACAAACATAATTATTATTATTACGCTTGGCTACTTCTTCAAGACACTACTATGTTATCTCATAATCTCGATAAATTTTCACGTGATATCCTTACTATCAGATAGAAACAAAATAAAAAAAATCTAATCGATGCATCAAGTTAACAAGATCACGGTCTTAACCAAACTTATCCTAACATCCCTTATCCCATTTATGGAAAAAAAAGAACACATCGCAACTTCAGATAGACCCAAACTTTCTCAGCCGACTACACCAACACCGGTAATAAATGTCCATTCCATCTGCTAGATGAAACATTCAGATATCCAGAAGTGATATCCTGATACGCAGTCACCAAACTATTAACCAACTCCGAGGAAAAGCAATTCGGAAAATTAAACCGACGAAAGCGGCATCGAAAACGAATGGGATAGAAGTATCAAAACACTCAACTCGATGTATTATTTGTTAGAAGAATCCTTCGAAAAAAATCAGATTCAGTGTATAATCCTGTCAACCCACAAGATCTGATTTCAATGAAATCATAATACGTTGGATCATCTTCTAGTTATACAAACATAATTATTATTATTACGCTTGGCTACCTCTTCAAGACACTACTATGTTATCTCAAGCTGACACCTCTTTGAACTTGCAGTCGACCAAATCGATAAATTTTTACGAGATACCCTTACTATCAGATAGAAACAAGATCGAAAAATTCTAATCGATCCATCAAGTTAACAAGATCACGGTCTTAACCAGGCTTATCCTAACATCCGTGATCTCATTTATGGGAAAAAAGGAAGACATCGCAACTTCAGATAGACCCAAACTTTCTCAGCCGACTACACCAACACCGGTGATAAATGTCCATTCCATCTGCCAGATAAAACATCCAGATATCCAAAAGCGATATCCTGATACGCAGTCACCAAACTATTAACCAACTTCGAGGAAAAGCAATTCGGAGATTAATAAGACCGGAAAATTCTACTTGATCTATCAAGTTAACTAGATCACGGTCTTGATCAGACTTATCCCAACACCCCTGATCCCATTTATGGAGTAGAAGAAAAAGGAGGACATCGAATTCAAACTTTCTCAGTTCACTACATGACACCGGTAATAAATGTCCATTCCTCTGCGAGATAAAACATCCAGATATCCAAAAGCGAATCCTGATACGCAGCCACCAAACTATTAACCAACAGGAGAAGCAATTCGAAAAATTAAACCGACGAAAGCGGTCAATCATCAACCGATATAAAAATGAGTGCACCAAGAAAAAATTTAATTCCATTATAGAAACTTAAAAAAATTTTTGTTTTCAATGCAATCTGTCGGCTCAAAAAATTCTGAATGTAGTAGAATTATAAAACGTAGGAAAAGAAATCATCTTTTAATATTGTAATTGTGACCGACAACCTCTTCAAGGCACTACTATGTTTCCTCAAGCTGGAGTATAAGTTACCCTCAACTAACTCGAAAAGTTCTCATCCTTAGCAAGTAGTAAAAAGATCGGAAATATTAATTGATCTATCAAGTTAACTAGATCACAACCTTAATTAGACTTATCCCAACATCCCTCATCCCATTTATGGAGTAGAAAAAGGAAGTCATCGAATTCAGACTTTCAAGTTCACTACACGAACACCGGTAATAAATGTCCATTCCATCTGCCAGATAAAACATCCAGATATCCAAAAGCGATATCCTGATACGCAGCCACCAAACTATTAACCAACTCCGAGGAAAAGCAATTCGGAAAATTAAACCGACGAAAGCGGCATCGAGAACGAATGGGATAGAAGTATCAAAACACTCAACTCGATGTATTATTTGTTAGAAGAATCCTTCGAAAAAAATCAGATTCAGTGTAAAAACCTGTCAACCCACAAGATCTGATTTCAATGAAATCATAATACGTTGGATCATCTTCTAGTTATACAAACATAATTATTATTATTACGCTTGGCTACTTCTTCAAGACACTACTATGTTATCTCAAGCTGATACCTCTTTGAAGTTGCAGTCGACCAGCTCGATAAATTTTCACGAGATACCCTTACTATCAGATAGAAACAAGATAAAAAAATCTAATCGATCCATCAAGTTAACAAGATCACGGTCTTAACCAGGCAACATCCCTGATCTCATTTATGGGAAAAAAGAAAGACATCGCATTTTCAGATAGACCCAAACTTTCTCAGCCGACTACACCAACACCGGTAATAAATGTCCATTCCATCTGCCAGATAAAACATCCAGATATCCAAAAGCGATATCCTGATACGCAGCCACCAAACTATTAACCAACTCCGAGGAAAAGCAATTCGGAAAATTAAACCGACGAAAGCGGCATCGAGAACGAATGGGATAGAAGTATCAAAACACTCGACTCGATGTAGAATGACGGAGGGTTTGGGACTTCCGCAAAAGTTTCGTGGACATTTGGGCGTATCCGATTACCGGCCCCATCTGAAACAAAAATAAACGGGCGTGAAAGCGTTGGCGGCTAAAACCAACACAATAATCCAGCCGACTCCGGCGATTGACGGAATATTTGTTCGTTGAGAGAATGACCTGAGGTGAAGTTTTCACGTTGGATTTCTCGTTGATGTGAGTAATTAAAGTGGTTGTACTTGTTCGTGAGAAAATAATAGTTGGGGTGAAATTGGGTTGAAATGATGAAGGCCAGTCTTTCAAAATTGTTGCAGTTATATTTAGTATGCTGTGTCCTAGCACAATAATAATAATGAAGGTATCTTCCAGAAAGTAATCAGTTCTTTGTAGTTGGAATTTCTATTGGTTGGTATCAGAGTTATGTCTTTCCTAGTGCATTCAGACGAGAAGATGCTAAAAGTTTGAATTACAAATAAAAATAAATAAATATTCTTTTGAATTGGGAGCTAACAAAATACAATACACGAAACAAAAAAAACCTGACTGATGTTGTACTTACCGATCGCTTTAATGCTGAACAATTCATTAGATTAATCAATAGCAACTTGACAGACATATTGGATGAAATGCACCTGCCTAACAGATAAAATGTCTGGTTTCGAATAAATGGCTGCCCAGCAGATAATAGTCGTAATGTCAAGATCTATTGAATGGATATATTGGGATATAATGGATATGAAGATACGATCAGATGGCCACCGAAGAACCTCGACCTAACGCCTTTGGATTTTAATGTCTAGAATCATTTGAAAGAGAAAGTATATCTATATCTAATTTGCTTTCAGACTCGGAAGATTCTCATCGGCATAATAAAATTGTATTGTGCAGAACTGCGACAGAAACGCTATGAACTAGGTACGCAGAGAGTTGTACATTCACAATGTATCACAAGTTAGTATTGAAGAAGGAGATTCTTTTTTTGTTGTTATTTTGATTCAAGATGAACTAGATGACTTCCATAAAAAAACGTTAAGATTAAATCACGAAAGACTTCAAAATAGAGCAAATTCAGGTTTCGAATTTGTAGGCTTTTTCATTTAGCCATGATATTATGGCGGAGGATGAGCAGCTTGCACAAAAGTTGGTGCTAAACGGGGGTACCATACTATTCTTGCGTATGATACCAAACCCGCCGTTTTGCGAAATCGAAACTAAAAACTATTTGAATAAATACCTCCAATACCTAGATACAAAATACTTAATTCTTGCGCTTTGGCCAGAAGGGTGTTTCACGAAGAATCAGGATTGTATTTCATATACCTACCGAAACGAAGGCCAAAAACGATTTTATTGAGTTTTCGGTAACAACTGATGGATTTATTCCTCACTCGACTCATTTTCCTAACTTCTATATATTTACTTCGGAAAGGACTACATACGTAGGAGATCATAAATATCGAAATGATGATTCCTTCGTCGTCGAAAATCCTGAAAACATCATAACGCACATATCAGCTTAGTGAGTAGATTTTTTTCATTTGCTTTTGCCAACGTCTTCACTCATCTGAAAATTCGTTTTTACGTCCCATTCAAAAATAACTCAAGAGATTATGTTCAAAATGGGAAAAGCAAATCAGAGACATTATCCGAAGCCAGTTCATCTTCTAGAAACGATTCTGTAAAAACAAACTCAAATCTACCTACTGGACGCACAAAGATATCCAGCAATCTACTCAAACTGAAAAATGATGGATAGAGACGGAGTTGACCAAAAAAGCAATTAATTTTCATTATCTAATCTGCCAAGTGCAATCAATCTCTGAGACGAATCTTCCTAAAAACTTATTAACATTTAAAGTTAAAACACAGTAAAAAATTCATCGATTAACCTAAACATGAATGAATAGCGCTCAATATATGAGTACAACCAGGTATTAATCGAGCAAGACGCAGTAGAACCAACAGACCAATGTCGATCAAACAAAATTTCACTAAATAAGACTCAATTCAATATTCATATCCTTCGAAGTACTGTATTGGGAGTTTATCAGTTATATGAAAATTGGTTGAGTTCAATTCCTTTGTCGTAAAAAATGCCGAAAACATCATAATGCACATAGAAGCGTAGCGAGTGGAATTTTTTATTTGAGTTGGCCTACGTCTCCACTCATCTGGAAATTCCTTTTGACGTCCCACTCAAAACAAACTCCCCAGTTTATATTTCAAAATGGAGAAAGCGGAATCGGAGACATCGCTCGAAGCCAGTTCGTCTTCTAGAAACCAATCTGTGAACAAACGAACTCAAATCTACCAAACGCACAAAGATCTCCAGCAATCTCCTCGAACTAGTAGAAGACAGACGGAGACGAAGTTGACCAAAAAAGCAATTAATTTTTATTATCAAATCTGCCAAGTGCAATTAATCTCTGAGACGGATCATGTTCCAAGCTTATGAACATCCAAAGTTAATATACAGTAAAATGTACAGAGTCTTATTATATTTTCATAAAAGCATTCATTATTTTCAAACTTATAGAAATGTGAATGCTACACGAAGAATGAACGATGATTTTTACCCTCGCACCAATATTCAATGACTGCGCAGAGCACTTTCTGCATGTGCCTAAGACCATTTAATTACTTACTGAAAATGATAAGAAATGTGAATGATGTCAAAATTTTCAAGAAAAAAGTTTTTTCAATCATAGTCGAGTGTGAACCTTATATCTACACTTCTTGAATTCAAAATTACTGAAATGGCCTGTGAATTTTGAATTTTCATATAATATATATACAGGGTGTTCCTAAATTGAACGTACAAACGAAGCGGGAGATTCCTTAAGTGAGTCTAAGAAAAAAAACTCCCATAACATGGGGTTGCAAACGTTTCGTTTTCGAGATAGAGTGTGTTTTGAATTTTTTTCAAGTTTTTTTATAGTATCTACACTTCACAAGTTATTTAACTGAAATTTGGCATAGATATTACATTTGACAGTTCTCACCACGTGACATGGTAATTTCGATAGAAGATCTACAGGATGATATATTTTTTGGAACACTGCCACCTGTTCTTCTGCAGAAATTTTTTTGGTGGCAACTGTTAATTTGAAAAAATGTAAAAAGAAGCATTGTTCTTATACTAAACTTTTCGGTCTCTTGTAGTTTTGTCGTATCTACCAATGATTCGAGAAAAAATATTTTGAACGATTCTCTCGAAGTTCTCGTAACTATGATAGGAAGGCCAGTTTGTAATATGTGGTGAATGAATTCAGTTTTATGGAAGTTTTCAAATTTCTCAAATGTATATCTATGCCAAATTTCAGTTGAATATCTTGTGAAGTGTAGATACTATGAGAAAAAAACTTGAAAAAAATTCAAACTTCAACACTCTCTATCTCGAAAACGAAACGTTTGCGACCCCATGTTTATGGGACTTTTTTTCTTAAACTCACTTAAGGAATCTCCTCTTTTCGTTTGTACGTTCAATTTAGGAACACCCTGTATTTATATTATTCTGACTTGTTTTTTCTTCTGTTATGTAGCAATTTTGAAAATAAACATATATTATTATTATGGAGCCTCTTAGCGTAGAAAGGGTGTGATTTTTTCACACCCCCTAGCGACCGGCTATCACACTCCCTGCTAAGGGGAACATTCACTCATCCCAGATAGCAAGTAGGTATCAGGAGAATTGAACTCTGAGGCCTTCGGTGTTCTTCTTCTCCTGGGCCCGGGTTGTTCGTCCTTCGTTGCTTGATCCTGAATTTCGCGGTTGATGTCCTGGTAGTCGGTCTTGCAATATATTATTAATATTATTATTATTAATGAATCAATAAACATAAAACACAAGTATGTAGCTCTCAATCATAGTACAATAATTTCAGCACTTTAATAGAATAATCGTACACGATGCAGTTGAACCCACTGACCATTGTCTGTTGAACAGAATTCTAGTAAATGTTAATTCATTCAAATAATTAATTTCTTTCGAAGACGACTTTCATGAGGGTTGATAAGACATAAAAAATGATTACGTTCAATTCCTTGGTCGAAAAAAATACTTAAAAAAAATATATCACATAGAAGTTTAGTCGGTAGAATTTTCATTTCAAATTGCTGACGTCTTCGCTCATCTGGATTTTCTTTTTGACGTTTCATTCAGGACAAAATCCTAGGCTTATATTTCAAAATGAAGAAAGCGGATTCGGGGATCGCTCGAATCTTTAAACAACCGAACTAAAATAAGCAATATTTAATTTTGATTATCTAATCTGCTATGTGCAAATCGCTGAGGCGGATCCTGTTCTGAGCAAATGAACATTCAAAGTTTATGCGAGAAATACATCAATAAACTGAAAACAAGGGAAGATTGCTCAATAACAGCACAATAATAATAATACCACTGAGTATATAATGATCGTGCATGAAACTGTAGAAAAACTGACTTCGAAGAGGACTACATTTGGAGTTGATCAGACATCTGAAATGTTGAAGTTCAATTCCTTTGTCGTGAAAAATGCTGAAACCATCATAATCCACATAGAAGCTTAATGAATGGAATTTTTATTTGAGTTTGCCGACGTCTTCGCTCATTTGGAAATTCCATTTGACGTCTCATTCAAAACAAAATCCTAGGTTTATATTTCAAAATGGAGAAAGCGGATTCCTCGAAGCCAGTTCGTCTTCTGAAAACGAATCTGTAAACAAACGAACTCAACTCTACCAAACGCACAAAGATCTCCAGCAATCTTCTCGAACTAGTAGATGAGGGATAGAGACGAAGTTGACCAGAAAAAGCAATTAATTTTTATTTTCTAATCTGTCAAGTGCAATTAATCTCTGAGACGGATCCTGTTCCAAGCTTATGAACATCCAAAGTTAATATACAGTAAAATGTACAGAGTCTTATTATGTTTTCATAAAAACATTCATTATTTTCAAACTAATAAAAATGTAAATGCTACACGAAGAATGAATGATTATTTTTTTCCCTCACACAAATATTCAATGACTGCGCAGAGCGCAGAGCACTTTCTACATGTGCCTAAGACCATTTAATTACTGAAAATGATAAGAAATGTGAATGATGTCGAAATTTTCAAGAAAAAAGTTTTTTCAATCATAGTTGAGTGTGATCCTTATACACTTCTTGAATTCAAAAATTACTGCAATGGTCTGTAAATTTTATATTTCCTTGTAACAATTTATTTTGACTTGTTTTCTTCTGTTTTGTAGCAATTTTGAAAATGAACATATGTCTATTATTATTGAGCCTATTAGCGTAAAAAGGGTGTGATTTTTTCACACCCCCTAGAGATGGGCTATCACACTCCCTACTAAGGGAAACATTCACTCATTCCAGATAACAAGTATCAGGGGGATTGAACTCTGAGGTCTTCGGTGTTCTTCTTCTCCTGGGCCCTGGGTTGTTCGTCCTTCGTTGCTTGGTCCTGGATCTCTCGGTTGATGTCCTGGTAGTCGGTCTTGCAATATATATTATTATTATTATTATTAATGCATCAATAAACACAAAACACAAGTATGTAGCTCTCAATCATAGTACAATAATTTCAGCACTTTTATAGATTAATCGTACACGATGCAGTGAAACCCACTGACTATGGTCTGTTGAACGTAGTTCTAGTGAATGTGACTTCATTTAAATATTCATTTCTTTCGAAGACGACTTTAATCAGACATAAGAAATGGTCAAGTTCAATTCCTTTGTCGAATAAACTACTTAAAAAAATCATAGATCACATAGAAGTTAAGTCAGTAGAATTTTTATTTGAAATTGCCAACGTCTTCGCTCATCTGGATTTTCTCTTTGACGTCTCCTTCAGAAAAAAATCCTAGGCTTATATTTCAAAATGAAGAAAACGGAATCGAGGAGATCGCTCGAATCTGTAAATAACGGAACTGAAATTATCAATATTTAATTTTGATAATCGAATCTGCTATGTGCAATTAATCGCTGAGGCGGATCCTGTTCTAAGCAAATGAACATTCAAAGTTTATGCAAGAAATACATCGATAAACTAAAAATACAACGGAAGATTGCTCAATAACAGCACAATAATAATAGTACTACTGGGTATATAATGATCGTGCATGATACTGTAGAAAAACTGACTTCGAAGAGGACTACATTTGGAGTTGATCAGACATCTGAAATGTTGAAGTTCAATTCCTTTGTCATAAAAACCATCACAATCCACATAGAAGCTTATTGAATGGAATTTTTATTTGAGTTTGCCGACGTCTTCGCTCATTTGGAAATTCCATTTGACGTCTCGTTCAAAACAAAATCCTAGGTTTATATTTCAAAATGGAGAAAGCGGATTCCTCGAAGCCAGTTTGTCTTCTGAAAACGAATCTGTAAACAAACGAACTCAACTCTACCAAATGCACAAAGATCTCCAGCAATCTTCTCGAAATAGTAGATGAGGGATGGAGACGAAGTTGACCAGAAAAAGCAATTAATTTTATTATCTAATCTGTCAAGTGCAATTAATCTCTGAGACGGATCCTGTTCCAAGCTTATGAACATCCCAAAGTTCGATAAGAGAACAAGAGCAAGCCAGAGGAAAGCTTGTTTAAGTATTACAGGCGCTCTGAGGTCTACCCCTACAGTAGCGATGGAATGTCTGCTGGGTCTCCCTCCTTTGCACCTAGTTGTGAAGGAGGTGGCTATGAAGACAGCTCTAGGAATCTGGGAACGGAGACAATGGCGCGATGGAGGACTCTTCACTGGGCACGCGAGGGCCCTCAAAATGGTTAAGGATGCTCACGCTCTCCTTCTCCAAAGAGGTGACCGCGCGGGCACTAAGTTCTACTTCGACGAACCCTACAGGTAATTGTTCCCGACAGAGACCTATGGTCTTCATCAAACAGGCTTTTAGTCCAGAAGGTCCCACCTGGTTCACTGATGGCTCTGTCAAAGCAACAGGGCCTGGGGCCGGAATCGTGGGTCCTCACTTCAATCAGGCTATCCCTCTGGAAGAAGGACTGTTCCATTGTGCAGGCTGAGCTATTTGCGGTTCTTGCATGCGCACTAGAAACATTCGCAGGGGATACTCTGGCCAGCACATTTTATATGTTGCGACAGCCAGGGAACTCTGAAATCTCTATCTGATGTTAGAGTTGATTCTCTTTTGGTAGAAGAATGCAGGAAGCTCTGCGTGGGCTGGGCTCTGATAACTTTTTAAAGTAGTCTGGTGTCCGGCTCATGCGGATATACCTGGTAACGTCAAGGCAGATGAACTGGCTAGGCGGGGAGCCGGATTAGCATTTGCTGGTCCGGAGCCTTCGCTGCCAATCTGTCGCACATCTGTCAGAAGTTTCTCAGGAACTGGCTGAACAGGGAATTTTCGTCGGAATGGAGCGCAGGGGTGGGCCTGAGGTGGTCGAGGATTCTCATTGAGAGACCGTCCTCGCGATCTGAGGTCAATAGGCTTCTGCTGCTGGAGGGAAACAACTCGGTCTGGTGGTCTGGTGCATTGACTGTCACCTGTTTAACAAGCATTTGAAGAAAATGGGATTGACGAGCTGCTCCCTATGCCGTTGGTGCAGGAGTACTGATGAAACGGTTGAGCATATTTTGTTCAACTGTGGAAACCTTACTGAGTTAAGGTCAACACACCTAGGAAATCCAACACCTTCTATTCCTATGGTGAGAGGGGCCACTCCTGGCATGCTCGCGACATTTCTGTCTTCGTGTCTGAGGAGCTGAGTCTCTATAGAACGATGCGGGTGAACAATGGGCCACTAGGCCTCAGTTTGCCGGTAAGGCACCGCACAGAAAGAAGAAGAAGACTGCATTTGGAGTTGATCAGACATCTGAAATGTTGAAGTTCAATTTCTTTGTCGTGAAAAATGCTGAAACCATCATAATCTACATAGAAGCTTAATGAATGAAATTTTTATTGAGTTTGCCGACGTCTTCGCTCATTTGAAAATTTTCATTTGACGTCTCATGCACAACAAAATCCTAGGTTTATATTTCAAATGGGAGAAAGCGGATTCCTCGAAGCCAGTTCGTCTTCTGAAAACGAATCTGTAAACAAACGAACTCAACTCTACCAAACGCACAAAGATCTCCAGCAATCTTCTCGAAATAGTAGATGAGGATGGAGACGAAGTTGACCAGAAAAAGCAATTAATTTTTATTATCTAATCTGTCAAGTGCAATTAATCTCTGAGACGGATCCTGTTCCAAGCTTATGAACATCCCAAAGTTCGATAAGGGAACAAGAGGGTTGGGGACCCCCGTTTAAAAGTTAGGCGAACAAGGATAAAGTTTGCATAGGATGAACTTACTTTTTTCGGTAGAAATCGCCTGTCGAAACTTTCTAATTATTTCCAGACTTCCAGGCGCTTCGAGCGACCATCTTCCGTGAGATGTTCAGGTTCAGTATACATCAGATTGCGAACGGTCTTTTTGCTCGGGTGCCTTTGTTAGTCGAGAGAATGTTGAGAAAAACAACAGAAACTTGAGTTTGTTCTAATAATGTTGTTTGCAGCTGCGGAAAGTGGGGATGATTTTGTTTTCGGAAAATATTAATAACTGTGTATTCCTTGAAAATACGAGTACGTTTTTGAGTAAAGTAAATTTGTAGTGAAATAAATAAAATATAAAATTTTTCGGGAAGGTTAAGGACCTGAAATTCTTGCTGGAGATTTTAGTCTATATTCTCAAAACGTTAACTCCGATAAAAATAGCATGAGAAATTACAAAAACGTATTGTTTTGAAATTCGACATTTTCACAACTCGTGGATTCATTTTCCTGAAACTCAGACTGTATATGTTACAATGTACTCACATTGCAAAAAAAATCATTATATTATTCTCTGAGTTATTTTGAGTCGGGGTGATGCTGTAGGAGGGATTCCTTTCCAAGATACAGACTGTTAGCTAAATATGAGAGTTTTTAAATTTGTTTCCTAAAAAGTTACGATAGTATTCAATGAAAGAACTCCAAAGTATGATTTTGATTTTTGTTGAATATAATTCGATAAAACAATGCATTATCAGTTATCAATCATAGCACAAAAACCCATCAATTTCAATTGGTAATATTGTACATATATATTCGAATTGAATGACGCATTTACGAAAAAAACTGACTGCTTTATATTGAAAAAGTTATTACTGAACTTCAATATAGCGTGTCACTAGCTCAGTGGATTAGAGTGTCGGTCTTGTAAACATGAAGTTTCAAATTCGAAAAAGGATTAGGACAAGAATTCTTTAAGAAGTAGGAGCTTTCATCATTTCATATTGAATCAACAATTAGCAGTATAAAAAAAACACTCATTTAACTTTACTGATTCTGCTAACTCCTACAAGTTTGATAGTTTCTGAGATATTCAATTGATGCCTTTGAGTTATATTTATCATATATCACATCCAAGTAGAGGATTTTCCAATAAGGGGTATTATTTTGAATAGCCCGCTATTTCGGTGGATGTCACCTTTGTCATTTCTTGACATTTGACAAGTGGACACTATGCCATTAATAAGAATGGGACGATACACGCTTCAAGAACGCATTGAAATCATTAAAATTTACTATGAAAATTGTGAAAACTCGAACATTTTCGGCTTCGTCAACAAGCAAACTTGTCGCATCTGGGGCTCTTAAAACTCAAGAGTTATTGTTGAAAAGCCTCTCTATCCTCAACGTGTGACTGTTTGGTGCGGTTTTTGGTCTGGCGGAGTCATAGGACCTTACTTCTTCGAAAATGAGGGTGGAGCAACACTTACGGTGAATGTATCGAGCTATCGAGAGATGATTAATGATTTTTTTATGGTCGAAATTGGATAGTATTGATCTGCACAACGTTTACTTTCAACAAGACGGCGCTACGTGCCACACAAGCAACGAAACAATTGATCTTTTGCCGAAAAATTTTCTGGACCGTGTTATCTCTCGAAAAGTTAATCACAATTGGCCACCGAAATCTTGTCATTTAACATCTTGCGAGTTTTTCCTTTGGGGCCACGTGAAAGAGAAGGTCTACGTCAATAGCTCAGCGTCGATTCAAGACCTCAAAGATGGAATTCGTGAGGCTGTCGAGGACATAGGGTAGCCAATTTGCGATTTGGTTCTGGAAATTTTCATTAAAATAATATGGTCCTGTGAGCGTGGTCGTGGTGGTCATTTGCCTGATGTTATTTTCCACTATTAACGGCATAGCTCCTTCTTTATAATAAGATATCAATATAAAACCTCTTATTGGAAAACCCTTTATTTAATTTAATGCTTTTTCAATGACTATTTAACTTTTTGAATACAACAAAATTCATTTAATTTTCTAATGCATTTAGCTGTATCAAACCAGCATTTCCTTGTAAAATAATCATACCCATATTGAAGCAATGCAATGAAAAAGCAGTATTCTGAATTTTTATCCACCATAATCTTACTGATCTCTTCAGATCGTCCATCCTTCCTTGTACCTCAATTATTTCGTCCGTGTTCTTGGAATCACTTCCAAATTTCATGGAATCAATTCACGCAGGAAACTTTGCAATAAGTTATTAGATAATTCGCAATATCCTCATGGATTCTATGCCGAATGCGTTTTAGCGAAATGCAAATCGAAACATAGCGTTTCAAAACATCATTAGCAAGATCGAGCGCGTGCAAGCATACACGAGGTAAATTGCTCTCAGGCAAGTTTGATTCCCATTAACAAATTCACAGCACGAAATGTTGCCCCTAATGATTCGCCTATACACAGCAAATATGCAACATATGGCTTGTTCGTCGCACATAATTATTCAGCAGCCGGAGACTATTTCATGCGCAACAGTAAGTCTTGTAGGATATTTCATTTTCGATGTAGTGCGAGAAGAAAGAAGAAGGAACAAAGTATACCTAATCCATATCAAGCATTAAAACCTTTGAAAGTTTTTTCCATTTTTTTAATAGTATATAACATTACTAGCAAGGTAAGAGGGTTTTTACTGGCGAATGGAGGATATAATTGACGAGCCGCAGGCGAGTCAGTTATCTCCTTGAGCCAGTAAAACCCGTTACCTTGCGTGTATTGTTTTATATTTTATTTGTTTCTCATTTGTAAAAAGTTAGATAAGTCCAAAAAAAATCTCAATAATTTGGCGCAAATCTCGTAAGTTATGGAAGCGTTGCCATGAACATGTCTGTTTATTTTTCTTTACATTTGTTTTGGCGAAAGCGAAAATGAATGTACCAAACGAAATTATTGAGGCAGCCAGAAGTGTAGCTTCAAGTTTATTATCTGCAAAATCGGCTTCAAGGTACGAGCGAGAATACGACGACTCCAAAAAGTGGCAAAACAGAAATAGTGTGATTGGGGTAACTGAAGATGTTTTGTTGGTCTACTTGAATCAACTATCAGCTAGATTCAGCCCTAATACTTTATGGGCAAAATGGTCTATGCTGAAAAGCTGCTTGGAAATGAAAGAAAATGTCCCTGTCCGCAGGTTTGTTTTCCTTAAAAAATTTATTGAAAAATGTGACGTTTAGGTAGTTGTCATTTGCAGATTTCAAAAGGTGATAGCGTTTCTGAAACAAAAAAATGAGCATTATACGCCAAAAAAGGCCAAGGTATTAAGTAAAGAAGAGGTTGCACAATTTCTTTTACATGCTTCTGAAGACCAGTGGTTGCTGGCGAAAATTGTAACAATATTTGGGATTTTTGGATGTTGTCGATGTGACGAAATTCTCTCCTTAAACATGAATGATGTAGAAGATATGGGAAAATACGTTATTATGACATAGCGGCAAACAAAAAATTTAACAACAAGAAGATTCACCATAACCGATGATGGCTGCAGCTTCAAGCCCTGCTTGTTATACAGAAAATATGTAAATCTTCGGCCTCCTGGAACAGAAAGCCTAAGATTCTTTTTGACATATCGACATGGAAAGTGCATTTCCCTTAATGCTGGCCAGCACACTATTGGTGGTGTCCCAAAGCAAATAACGAAATATTTAGGTTTAAAAGACCCAGAGTTATACACCGGCCACTCTTTTCGCAGAACTGGAGCCACTATGGTTGCGGATTCGGGTGGAGATATTTTAGCACTAAAGCGTGCAGGTGGGTGGAAGAGCACCGAAATTGCGATGAGTTATGTCGATGATTCGGTCAACAAAAAAATCGAAATGTCCAGCAAATTATTTGGTAGTAAGGAGAGTACAAATATTCTGCAGTCCTCGAGTTCAGCAGTTTCTGAGTCAACAGATGGTTCATCATCATCAGTAGCAACTCTTTCATCATCAAAAATATGTGTTACTGGAAATAACAATTGTACTATGATTTTCAACATATATGACGATAAAACCAAATTTTCTAATGTAAATAATACTACTAACTTGTAAAAATTTTACAAGTCAACTGTCAGTTTTACAAGTTAGTGACTTGATAAAATAAACTTTCTTGATTAATATTGTGTTTTTGGAAATTGACGTTCACAAATGAAAAACAAACAAAAATGTTATCGCACTCTAAGAAGACTAAAGGCTGTTCGATCTAGATTAAAGTCAAATTGAAATGGTCATATAGGAAGAACATTTGAATTTCGGTGACCAGCAGATATCGACCAGATTTTGTGGTTATTGCATTCATTACGTCTTCTTGAACAACATTAGTGAAACCAACAGGTGACAGTCTGTCTTAATTTAGAAAATATGCACCTCTAAAATTCCGAAAATATTCCATCTTCAAGTAGCTTTTTTCACTATAAAAACACAAATTCACTGCTCAAATTTAGTGCATAGATCACCTTCGAATATTCAGATAACTATCCGATTAATTCCATTTCTGTTATATTCAATAATAATTAATGAAAAAGCATCGAAATTCTAAAGGCACCACATATCCACAAATTCTAAGGAAAACCCGCCGTTTTTTAATGGTAGATTGGGCATTGCCGCAGATTCATTCGCGCGAATATAATACGATGCCTTCCCGTAAATTCCGCCATCTTTTGATATGATCACTTGCCATGAATAACTGCGGGATTTCTTTAGAATTTGTGGAGATGTGATACGTCTAGAATTTCGATGTTTTTGTATTAATTACTGAATATACCTGCATTGAATCTAATCGAATAGTTCATTAAAATTTCGAAGGTGATTTAAAGATTGAATTTGAGCAGTGAATTTGTGGTTTTATAGAAAAAAATGACGTGGAGATTGAACAATTTTGGAACTCAGAGGAACCATATTTTCTAAGCTAAGACAGACTGCCACCTGTTGGTTTTACTAATGTTGTTCGGGAAGACTCAATGAATATAATGAGTGTATCTAAGAATAACAAAAATATGCTTCCGTAGTAATTTCTTATGAACCAGTTTGTAGATTAGAGATTCGCATCGATGTTGTTTTTACAACTGCACTACACTTTGCACTCATGTTCCGAAGCCTCAATAAACTCAAGCATCCGGGTATCTAGGAGGGCTTCAAGGAGACTAGAGGAATTTCTCTGTACATTCACAAAAAATTCCTCTAGTTTGCTTCTTCAAAAACACTCCTTCATTGTCGCATTTGTCTATAACACAAAAAGGTTTTGGGCCAAAATGTGGCATTTGGGTTTTTTCTGGTTGGAGTATTAGCCTTTTCCATTAAATCTGAGTGATCATGAAGTAGAGACTGAAAACACTCGAATAGGAGCTTGAGGATAGTGTACACATGGTTCTTGCTCCGACACCTATCGTGGTTTTAGAACCGCCTGTATACCATTTGACGGTATTTATTTCGAAGTTTTGAGTAGTGTTTTCTTCCTCTCATTTTTCCTTCTTCCATGGCATCGAGCTTCGCTGAAGAGATGTACTTGATCTTTCGTTACCCTAGATATTTCAGGTGTAGCCCCATGAGCTACCATGTTGCTACAATTATCTAGATTAGAAAATAATCTTTGTAGTGTCTTGTTGTTTTTCCAACCATGTAACAAATAGTGTCTGACATCCAACTTTTTTTTTTGTGCAACCACTTACTTAAGCGAGAATACAAAATCAGTAGATTCTCAGATACCTTTTGTAGCACGATAATTCCCAGAACCACGACTAGTAAGTTTCTCTCCACTTCAATTATCTGAAATATATCGACGTCAAAAGCAGAAAGAGATGTACATCATCATGTACATGCATAGAAGTAATGGATAAACTCATCCTTCAGACTTTATCGAAACGTTAACATATTCCATCATACTAACCTTTCTCCTCCGCAGTTTGTTCCCATCCATCTCAATTTTATATCTTCCACAACAGTAATCCCTTAAAATTTCTATTTGCTTTCAGGCGAAATACAGACCAGCACCTATCCTGGCAGGATAATAGTGACGGAGCCTAACGGCAACGTGCAACCCAGGATGATTGTGGACAAATACAACGCCCGACGATGTGTGCTAGGGGAGGATGTCACTCTACCCTGCGTCGCCCAGGGACATCCGGTTCCGGGATACTACTGGAAGCGGGAATTGCAGGGACAGAGCGTGCCAGTGGCGTTGGGGGAGAGACACATCCTGCTTTCAGCGGGGTTGTTGAAGATCACGAAGGTGAGGGGAGGAATTGAACAAAAAAGAGTTGGAAAGTGAATGAAAAGAGTTCTTTCAAATTTTGAAGTGGGTTTTTATTTAACTACTCTTTATGTGAGTGAGGTTTGAAATGTTTAGGGTTGCTTCGAATGAATTCCCGAATCTCTGAATAGTAATTCGAGGTGTGAGATTGATGATATTTAATTGTTGTTAGTATGTGCAAAGAGAATGGAGAAAATGAAGTATATTCAAATGAATAATAGTAATAGTATGCTTGATTTTGTACATCTGAACAATATCCAGTTATGGGGTAATGGTTTATGGTATTCATTGTCAAAAAAGTTATCAATCTGTGAAAACTATATGCTACGCTAACGACGCTCCTCTGGAAGATGAAGGAATTCTTGCGAAAAATGTGCAAATTATCGTTACGGAAAACTAAATTTTTCTCAATTTGTAAGAATCCAAGGAGCTGTAAACTACCCACGAATCAGGCCGTGAGCACCAATTACCTTGGCGATACAGCAGCAAAAATCTAATAGGCAAAAAGCAATTCCAATTGAGTAATGGATCGATTACATTGAGATACTTTACAAGCTGCTACTGAGCGAATTTAATAGCTGATTGTAAATTTGCTCAGTGTAATCGTGTTCAGAAGCCAACAATCTTTTTGTAAAAAAGGTGCAACTAAAATTGAAAGCTGGGCTACTTTAAACACTAAATCGCTGGCGTTTTGACTTATTGGCATGTTAACAAGCCGTGTGTAATCACAGTTGCTACTAAACAATCTGTGAGTTCTCATTTACCCGGTGGTTCCTGGATCTTAAATTTGAAAATGTATTTGAGCGTGCCAGTAGCGTTGGGGGAGGGACACATCTTGCTTTCAGCGGGGTTGTTGAAGATCACGAAGGTGAGGGGAGGAATTGAACAAAAAAGAGTTGGAAAGTGAATGAAAAGAGTTCTTTCAAATTTTGAAGTGGGTTTTCATTTAACTACTCTTTATGTGAGTGGGGTTTGAAATGTTGAGAGTTGCTTCGAATGAATTCCTGAATCTCTGAATAGTACCTAATTCGAGGTATGAGATTGATGACATATAATTGTCGTTAGTATGTAGGAAGAGAATGACGAAAATCATGAATATTTATGTAATAGTAAATTCCATTTCGAACATCTGAATATACAGTTATGAGGCTATGGTTTGTGGGACACAAATTTCCGAAAAGTTATCAATCGGTGAATATTGTCTATATGGTTAATGAAGAAAAGCTTGCAAAAATGTGCAGATTATTCTAAAGGAAAACTTAATCTTTCTCAATTTGTAAGAATCCGAAAAACTGTAAACTACCCACGGATCAAGCCGAGAGCTCAAAAAATTGCAATGCCAATTTAGTAATAGGTCGATTACATTGAGATACTTCACAAGCTGCTACTGAGCGAATTTAGTAGCTGATTGTAAATTTGCTCAGGGTAATCGTGTTTACAAGCCAACATGCTGATGTAAAAAAGCTGCGACTAAAGTTGAAAGCTGGGCTACTTCACACGCTTTATCGCTGGCGTTTTGGCTTGTTTGGCATGTAAACAAGCCTTGTGTGATCACAGTTGCTACTAAACAACTTGTGAGTTCTCATCTACTCGGTGGTTCCTGGATCTTAAATTTGAAAACGTTCTTGATATTTATCTTAGATCCTTGACAACGATACAAACATAAACCTCACGTGGATCGCTAGATTGTTGGCTGCTCAACGAGTAGACAGTTTTGTGTGTAATCATCACAATCTCACAAGCTAATTCACTCGGTTCTAAATTCGCTCAGTAGCAGCTTGTAAAGTATCTCAATGTAATCGACCCATTAGGCTATCAGTATAGTATGGTTTCGAATGATACCATCTGATAATCTGATAGCCAAGGAATCATTGTCAAAGAGGAGAAGACCTCCAAGTAGACTGGATGTGATATTCATGCTGCACCTCAGCATTCCAATAAGAGCTCCAAGACCATGTTGTGAACAAAGAGGGGAGATGAAGAAAAAATAATGTCGTGGTATAGAGCTTAGTATAAGTACCTACAACGCCCGTCGATGTGTGCTATGGGAGTACGTCACTCTACTTCCGTCGTGAAAACGAAAATTGAAGCAAGCAGCTTTTCATATCAATAGGGATGTTGACTCATGTTACGAATTCATATAAATTGAGGTTTTCCTCATAGAAGGAAATTTTTGCAACCCTAAAACCCATTTAAGTGATCTTATTATTCTCGTTGAATTAAATAAAGCTGATTTAAATTATGTTATTTATTATCAACTATCACGTGACTGCGAACGCCAATCAGAGGTAAATCGTATAGTGACGTCAAACTATCCGTATTGTCATTGCAAATTCGAATGTTCGGTGCTCAGATCACAAAATACATTCATAGGCCGGGTTCCACAAAACTCCAATCACCTAGATTATTGAAATGTCATCATTTCTCTGCAATTTTCAGTTCATTTTGACATAAACCATCGACTACTTCAATATAACGATTTGATTGCCAATCAAGCTTTGTGAAACCCACGGTTCTGTGACTTGAACCATAGTAATATATAATATACATATCATATCTATGATTCGAACTTACGAAGTTGAAAGCTGAAAAGAACAGAATACCTAGTTCGTTACAAGAACGATAATCTACAATTTTTCTTATAATGGAGATAGGATTCATCAAGGGTAATAGTAGTAACTTTACCGAAGATAAATTCCCTTATGGTCGCAAGTTTCTTTTGCTGAAACAAGGATTTTGTGCAGCGGAGCTTAAAAACGTGAAATTGTCTTTGTAAGTAGCAGACTTTTAACTTTTATTTATTATTACAAATAAAAGAAGCACCTCATTCAGCATTCAGACCGACGTATTCATTTTGAAGGCTTAGATTGAACTTTTCCACAAGGGATCGGGCAAAATCAGTTCGCTTTGACAGAGTCAAAGTATGTTCATTGTATTATGACGTAATTATCAGAACGTGACAAAATTGAGCATTTCCGCGGGAATTTTGATTATCTTTTCATTTACTCATTTTTATTGGCAACTACTATATTTTTAAGGAAAAAGTAATTTTTTCGTGTTTGTATAGGGTTCATCTTTAAAATAAAATAAATTCCAAAAAGTAGTCAACATCCCTATTACTTGATATCCAATCAAAGGTCAGTTGATCTGATTTTAGAAGGGGTGAACCTTGAGCGAGGCGCACCGTGCCTTTTCTAGATAAATGCGTACTAAGACTCTGTTAACGTGGTCACGTATTTGAGTGAAGTTGATTAGTCGTTAAGTTGAATTCGATATCATAAGTAATTTAAATACTGAAAGGTGTTTCAAAAAGAAAATACACATCCACCATGAATTCCAAACGATAAATAGTCCAAGTGCAGAATTATTTTCCTCAATTAAAGGCAAAAAACTCCAAATAATCACCTCAACGTTATCTCTATTCAGGATTACAGAGATTTGAACATCAATCGAGACATACAAAAAGTCCCATTCAGAACCTCACATACCCCTAATTCTTTCCATTCGGCAACCGCGCATAATGGTAATAACCCCGATTTTCACCAGTAATCTTCGCAATCACGATTCGCCCCACGTACGTCGATTCAGTTAGTAATTGGCAACTAACGACATTCAGCAAGACAGATGAATTCCAGACCTTTCCTCATCCCTCATCCCTTCATTATCCACCATCATCGCGGATCGAAACAGAAACAATCGTCTAGAAGCCACTGCTTCTTGTTCTGATTAAAATATTGCGTATTAAGGCATACGGCCTATGTTTAAAAAACCGAGGAATTGGTTGATGGAAAAAGTAATGTTGAAGTTATTTCGCGGCATCGCACAAGTACCTTGTGGGTATGGTAAACCATAAAAATAGAATGATATGGGGTGTAGCTGTCATAACATCGAAATAAGAAGATGTGAAACGAAGAAAATTGAAAAAAGCAGCTCTCATGTTTATTACCTGAAATCTAATCCGTCAAAGATCGGTCGATCTGATTTTCGACGTAGTGAACCTTCGATGCCATGACTTTTCGATGCAAAGACCTTTCGAAGAAATGATGTTTCGGTTGAGCGAGCCGCACCGTACTGTTTTTAGATAAATGCTGTCACTGAGACTCCGTTAACGTGATGAAGTATTTCAAAGTAACGTTAATTAGTGGTTCAGAAAAGTTTGAAACTATTTATTGGAGTGAATGAAATCTTCCAATGTGAATTATTATAATTGAGAGACTAGGTATCGAAGAGATGATACACAATCACCACAAATTCCAGACGATAAATATCCAAAGTGCAGAATTATTTCTCCCAATTAAAATTGGAAAAAATCGGAATAATCTTTACAACGTTAAATCAATTCAAGATAACAGAGATTTCACAACAGTTACACAAAAAGCTCCATTCAGAATGGCACAGACCCCTAATTTATTCCATTCGGCAACCGCGCATAATAATAACCCCGATTTTCACCAGTAATCTCCGCAATCACGAATCACCCCCCGTACGTCGATTCAGTCAGTAATTTGCGACCAGCGACATTCAGCAAGACGGACGAATTCCAGACGTTTCCTCATCCCTTAGCCTTCATTATCCACCATCATCGCAGGTCGAAACAAAAACAATCGTCTAAAAGCCGCTGCTTTCTGTCTTGATTAAAGTATTCTTCATTCGAGGCACGAGGCTTATATTTGAACGATAGGAAAATTGGTCGATGGTAAAAAGTCATGAAAAAGTTCATTCGCGGCATCGTACTGCATACCTACAGAAGTACCTTGTTAGTATGGTAGACCATAAAACAACATCGAATGATATGGGGTGAAGCTTTCATAACATCAATAGAAGAAAAAGTGAAACGAAGAAAATTGAAGGAAGCATCTTTCATGTCAATTACCTGAAATCCAATGATTCAAAGGTCGGTTGATCTGTTATTCGACGAAATGAACCTTCGATGCAATGACTTTTTGATTCAACGACCTTTCGAAGAAAGATCTTTCGATTTAGCGAGCCGCACCGTACTGTTTTTGGATAGATGCGTTTACTGAGACTCTGTTTACGTGATTAGGTGTTTGAAGTAGCGTTAACAGTTGACTGCCAACTACAAGTTATTCGCCTTCTCTTTCAGGACGCCAACTAGGAGTCATCTCGTACTATGTTCACTTGCCATTATCGGGTAGTTACGATTAAACTCTTAGTATATGAGCGTTAATATGGATAGATGGCTTCTGGGAACAGAAGAAGAAACCAATGCTAGCTAACACGAAAGGAATTTATTCTTAAGGAAACAGATATTACCTATAATTCAAAAAAACCACGAGAGGATTCGTAAGCTTTTTTTTCAAAAAATACATTCTCTTCAAATTTCGGTGGTAGTAACTTTGTACTTATAACAAAGTTCTGAATAATATAATATGATTAAAAGATTTTGCCATTTTGACCAGAATTCGGAAATTGCTGTGGCACTCAACGTGATAATTAGTGATTCCGAAAAGTTTGAAACATTTATTGAAGTGAATAAAATCTTCGAATGTGAATAATTAAAATTGGAAAACTAGGTTTCGAAGAGATGATATACATATACAATCACTACAAATTCCAGACGATAAATATCCAAACTGCAGAATCATTTCTCTCAAGTAAGTTGGAAAAAAACCGAATAATCTTCACAACGTTAAATCTATGCAAGATAACCAGATATTTCAACATCAACCGAGACCTACAAAAAGCTGCATTCTGAATCGCACAGTGGTTCAGAAAAGTTTGAAACTATTTATAATATTGGAGTGAATGAATCTTTGAATGTGAATTATTATAATTGAGGGACTAGGTATCGAAGAGATGATAAACAATCACCACAAATTCCAGACGATAAGTATCCAAAATACAGAATTATTACTCTCAATTTAAAATGGAAAAACCTAATAATCTTTACAACGTTAACCATGCAAGATAACATAGATTTCAACATCAGTCCAGACCTACAAAAAGCTCCATTCAGAATAGCACAGACCCCTAATTTTTTCCATTCGTCAACCGCGCAAAATGGTAATAACCCCGATTTTCACCAGTAATGTCCGCAATCACGATTCACCCCACGTACGTCGATTCATTTAGTAATTGGCAACTAACGACATTCAGCAAGACAGATTAATTCCAGACCTTTCCTCATCTCTTATCCCTTCATTATCCACCATCATCGCGGGTCGAAAACAGAAACAATCGTCTAAAAGCTGCTGCTTCTTGTCTTGATTTAAATATTTCGTATTCGAGGCACGCGGCTAATGTTTAAAAGATCGGGGAATTGGTCGATGGTTAAATGGCATGAAAAAGGTATTTCGCGGCATCGGAATTGCATACATAAGGTACCTTGTGAGTATGGTAGCTTTCATAACATCAGGAGAAGAAAAACTGAAACGAAGAAAACTGAAGGAAGCAGCTTTCATGTCAATCACCTATAATCCAATCAGCCAAAGGTCGGTTGATCTGATTTTCGACGGTGTGAACCTTTGATGCAATGACTTTTCGATGCAAAGACCTTTCGAAGAAATAATCTTTCGGTTGAGCGAGCCTCACCGTACTGTTTTTGGATAGATCCGTTTACAGAGACTCTGTAAACATGATCAGGTATTCGAGAGTAGCGTTAATTAGTGGTTCAGAGAAGTTTGAAACGATTTATTGAAGTGAATGAAATCTTCGAAAGTGAATAATTATAATTGGGGGACTAGGTTCCGAAGATATGATACACAATCACTACAAATTCCAGACGATAAATATCCAAAGTGGTTAATTATTTCTCTCAATTAAAGATGGAAAAATTCCGAATCATCTTTACAACGTTCAATTCATGCAAGATAACATAGATTTCATTATCAGTCCAGACCTACAAAAAGCTCCATTCAGAATCGCACGGACCCCTAATTTTTTCCATTCGGCAACCGCGCATAATGGTAATAACCCCGATTTTCACCAGTAATCTCCGCAATCACGAATCACCCCACGTACGTCGATTCAGTTAGTAATTTGCAACAAACGACATTCAGCAAGACAGACGAATTCCAGACGTTTCCTCATCCTTCATTATCCAAAACAAAAACAATTGTCTAAAAGCTGCTGTTTTTTGTCTTTATTAAAATATTCCTTATTCGAGGTACGCGGCTTAAGTATATTTAAACGATAGTAAAATTGGTCGATGGTAAAAAGGCATGAAAAGGTTCATTCGCGGCATCGTAACTGCATACATGAAGTACCTTGTTAGTATGGTAGACCATAAAACATCGAATGATATGGGGTGAAGCTTTCATAACATCAATAGAAGAAGAAGTGAAACGAAGAAAATTGAAGGAAGCAGCTTTCATGTCAATTACCTAAAATCCAATGAGTCAAAGGTCGGTTGATCTGTTATTCGACGAAATGAACCTTCGATGCAATGACTTTTTGATTCAACGACCTTTCGAAGGAAAGATCTTTCGATTTAGCGAGCCGCACCGTACTGTTTTTGGATAGATGCGTTTACTGAGACTCTGTTAACGTGATTAGGTATTTGAAGTAGCGTTAACACGTTGACTGCCAACTACAAGTTACTCGTAGTTCGCGTTCTCTTTCAGGACGCCAACTAGGAGTCATCACGTACTATGTTCACTTGCCATTATCGAGTAGTTACGATTAAACTCGTGGTATTGAGCGTTAATATGGATAGATGGCTTCTGGGAACAGAAGAAGAAACCATGCTAGCTAACACGAACGGAAAATTTATTCTTAAGAAACAGTATTTACCTATAATTCAAAAAAACTACGAGAGGATTCTTAAGCCTTTTCTTCAAAAATACATTTTCTTCAAATTTCGGTGATGACTTTATACTTATAACAAAGTTCTGAATAATATAATATGATTAACAGTTTTGCATTTTGGACGAGAATTCGGAAAATTGCTGTGGCAGTCAACGTGCTAATTAGTGATTCCGAAAAGTTTGAAACAATTTATTGAAGTGAATAAAATCTCGAATGTGAATAATTAAAATTGGAAAACTAGGTTTCGAAGAGATGATATACAATCACTACAAATTCCAGACGATAAATAACCAAACTGCAGAATCATTTCTCTCAATTAAAGTTGGAAAAAACCGAATAATCTTCACAACGTTAAATCCATGCAAGATAACAGATATTTCAACATCAACCGAGACCTACAAAAAGCTGCATTCTGAATCGCACAGTGGTTCAGAAAAGTTTGAAAACTATTTATTGGAGTGAATGAAATCTTTGAATGTGAATATTATAATTGAGGGACTAGGTGTCGAAGAGATTATATACATTCCAAAAAATCCAAACAATAAATATCCAAAATACAGAATCATTTTTCTCTATTTAAATGAAAAAAAATCCAAATAATCTTTACAACGTTAAATCCATGCAAGATAACATAGATTTCAACATCAGTCCAGACCTACAAAAATCTCCATTCAGAATCGCACAGACCCCTATTTTTTTCTATTCGGCAACCGCGCATAATGGTAATAACCCCGATTTTCACCAGTAATCTCCGCAATCACGATTCACCCCACGTACGTCGATTCAGTTAGTAATTGGTAACTAACGACATTCAGCAAGACAGACGAATTCCAGACCTTTCCTCATCCCCCATCCCTTCATTATCCACCATCATCGCGGGTCGAAACAGAAACAATCGTCTAAAAGCCGCTGCTTCTTGTCTTGATTAAAATATTTCGTATTCGAGGCACGCGGCTCATGTTTAAAAGATCGGGGAATTGGTCGATGGTAAAAAGGCATGAAAAAGGTATTTCGCGGCATCGGAATGCAGCCCGCGCTTGGTATCGATCCCCTAGGAATGTCTCATTTATTGAGTGATAGTGAAAGATGCTATCCCACCTCGGAGATCTGGCGTAATCCACCCGATAGGGGGGCGGTCAGCCTGAAAATTCAACAGGTACTTTGAGCTTTTCGAATTCTTTGGAAGAATGCGTCTTTCGCTGTTTTCTCCATTATAAAAATGGACGATATTCGATGTGAAGTTTTTGATGATGCCAAATTCACTATATCGTTAGTATCGGTGATTTTCAGGATTTGCTAGTTTTTTCTACTTCTTCAGTATTCTTCTCGAAATTTCTCTGGGAGGATGAAATAAAAGTTTTTCAATCCGCTAGACTATTAATGACAACGATCAATGGCCGAGTTATTTAATGACGCGATAGTAAATTGTTTGTATAGTTCTTGTCTGCAAACACCAGGATGTGACCATACCTCTGAAGTCATCCATCTCGATGCTTGGTATTACTATCAGCAATATCTTTTTTTATGTAGATCATATAGGTAAGATTAATCGCTAAAAGTGCATTAAAAAAATAGAGCTATTTCACTTCCAGTCAGCTGTTTATGATCTATAAGGCACAAATCTGACCTGTCTTGGAGTACTGTACCCGTATTTGGGATACGGCACGAAGCATATTCTGAAGCTATTGGATTCTGTCCAAAAAAAGAAAGTCGTCTCGTCGAAGATGCATCTCTCACTTTCTCGCTCACTTCTCTGGAACACCGTAGAAAAGTTGGGGATCTGTCTCTATTTTGTCGATATTTTCATGAGCGATACTCTTCTGAAATATCATCAATCGTTCCTCCTTTGACAGTCTCTTCGAGGTTGATCCGTCAAGTTCGATCTTCACACCCCTATGTGGTCACTTTCGTAGTCACCTTACAGAACACTCCTTAGACAAAGGACATCCTTTTTCACGAGACTCTGAAACACATTGCTTAGGGAGGTGTTCTCCGATGCATATAACTTTCAGAAAAAAAAAACACCAATTCTTACCTTCTTTCCCTTAGTTCTCACGTTGTTCTCTGAACATTACAGGATATCTCCTTCGTGGGAATCAGAATATAAAAATACACAATGGCATTTGGAGAAATACTTATTCTTCAAATAAAGATTTGGAAAAACTTTCAAGAATATCATTAGGACATGAGCTTAAGATCAGTAGAATATGTAGTTCAACATATACATATGACCGTATATTCTCATTAATGTATCTTTAGACTGTATAAGACGTATTTTCTCATGACATAACTCGAAATATTTCAGCTTGTTCTCGAAACAGCCTATATTGGTTGTATGCCACTTTTTGTTGTGTAATATCGATAAAGTTTTTCGATTATTTCTTGAGAAAAGGAGGACCAAACAAGAGCACTTGTTAAATTCGTGTCTTCCCCTTCGATTTAGTAGATTGGCCAAATTTGTCGAACCCTGCACTCTGTTCTGTACGATGATCAGAAATAGGAAAACTTCAGAGTTGTTGAGACTCGAGGAGTTTCAGAATTCATCTTTTTCTTGTCTTCTCCTACCTATCACTTTGAGAAACTAACAAACCAGTCTGAATATCATACGGAAGACCATTGGTCTAGTGTGCTTCTAGTCCGAGAGATGGCACGAATTTTTGGGTAGGTATTTGAGGCAAGCTGAAAACTTGTCAGATTACTCTCTTATTATATACCAACTCGGCATTGCAGACCTGGCTGGTGAGTAGCGGGGCTAAATCAACCCCTACATTTTTAATGGCCTGGCAGGTTGAAAGCCCTACCGAAATGATCTGTCTTTTTGGGAATCTTATTTTTTAGTTATAAGTAACACTCCATTAAAATTTCAAGCTGCCAAATAATTTAATCAGGGTTTTAACATTGCCAGACGCGTGCAAAAATATGTTGCAAAAAATTATAAAAATGTTTTTGAGGCAGCTTGAAATTTTAATGGAGTGTTACTTATAACTAAAAAATAAGATTCCCAAAAGACAGATCATTTCGGTAGGGCTTTCTACCTGCCAGGCCATTAAAAATGTAGGGGTTGATTTAGCCCCGCTACTCACCAGCCAGATCTGCAATCCCGTTGGGATATAATAGGAGAGGCATCTGACAAGTTTTCAGCTTGCCTCAAATACCTACCCACAAATTCGTGCCAGCTCTCCCGACTTTAGTATCCTCGAATTTCATTGAGAGATATATCAGGTTATATCGATCTGGAGAGAGGTTGAAAACTCTTATACAAGGTCTTTATAAATAAATGATTGTAAAAGCGCAGTTGGCTTTGGATTAATTTCATTATGTTGCTTCCTATGCAAACTCAACATATTTATCGATCTCTCTCTATATTCATGTCCATCTGTCTATCTGATTTGGTGGCAGTTTTTTGTTGCTTAAGGCTATTCCGTTAATTATAGCTAGGGCAAAATTACGTAAATGTTGTATTATATTCAGGAATTGGAGAAATGCAAATCTAACCAATTGTTTACTTCACCCCAGTGTGGCAGTGAAATGCTTTCCATCTCACTCTAATGCTTGGTTGATTACAATGCAGTACTATTCAAGCGTAGGGCATCTCTATGTTTATTTGTTACTCTGAGGTATTATGCCATTAAAAGTTGAAAATCAAAAGGTTTTCATCAGACAGCTCGGTAAGAACAAAGTTACAAGGCAAGAAAAGAAAAAACCAAAATGAGCAACTTACATACTAGTTGAAAGGCAAATCCGTAGAGATAAATCTCCGGTTTTAATATAAGCAAATTATTAGGCGATTCACTCTGCAGTACGTTAGTCTGAACAGTTAGCACGTCGTGCCTCCCCAAAATCTGCCTCCATGCCTTGTAATTTAGCGAGTTAGCGTCTCGTTTCCATTTATAAAGTATGCGGAGAAACAACACCGGAGTCCTTTAATTTAACCCACCTTAAATACAGTTAATTTGACCGTCGTAATATATGTTTTGGCCCGGCTTGGAAATTCGTTTCGAATCGGATGGAGGCAAATTAAAACGAGGTGTCGCTTTAAGCGCCTTAGTGTTGAAGGGGTTTTACAGAGGAATGAACATGTATAAATAACTCCAGTGTGTTTAATTGTTTGTATGTGGATTTCTGTATCGTGCTTTGTATGGATATCGCTCCAAGAAAGGTAGAATCCTTCAGTAATTGGGATATTGGCACCGAAGTAAAACTATCGAATCTATATTTGTTGACGTGAAATTTTGATGACGAAAAATTCTTCGAAATGTTTGAAATGAAACATTTTATGTCTACTCCAAGATTATTCATTGAACGCTTCATATATATATATATATATTTCGACATTTATAAAAAATGGTCATCTTCAAGCATCTACAGACATGAATAGGAGAATAGTCATAAAACAGAGATAACAAAGAAAAAATACACAATAATAGTCAAATTATTATTATTATTATTCTTCGAAATGTTTGAAATGAAACATTTTTATGTCTACTCCAAGATTATTCATTGAACGCTTCATATATATATATATATATATTTCGACATTTATAAAAAATGGTCATCTTCAAGCATCTACAGACATGAATAGGAGAATAGTCATAAAACAGAGATAACAAAGAAAAAATACACAATAATAGTCAAATTATGAAAGAGTTTCAAAATAACTTACATGTTAAAATATTTTGTGAAAAATATCTGTTAAGGAAATAAAAGTAAACATGTCATATTGGAAAACAATGGGGACAGACAAATCTAGCAGAAATCAGCACAGAAACAACAGAAAGCGCAGAAATGACTAGGTTTTTGCCAACGTGTGGAAAAACAAAAATGGGAGGAAAAAAGGGAGGAATGGAGTCATGATAATGCAATGACGTTCAAGTGCAGATGAACCAGAACTTCAGGGAATTGGAGGAATTTAACCATTATTGTGTATCAGTCTACTGCTTGTTTGCTATTAAAATTGATGTTTGCTCTGTCTGTATATTTTTTTCCTTGTTATCTTTGTTTAATCCTTAGTTTGTCTGTAGATGCTGAAGATGACCCTATTTTCAAAAAGGTGTAAACATATGAAGCGTTGAATAAATAATACTTGAAGCAGACATGAAAATGTTTCATTTTCATTATAAGCTCCAATGAATATGATGGATGAGAAATTCAATCATTGAAATATAATTTGGCTTATATTCATCACATTTGCTTATTCTTCGGTGAGCATTTGGCAACCGTAGTCAGGAAAAACACTTCATATGTCTCGACAGTTTTCTCCTAGAATCAGTTCATTCAGTTTTTGTGCAAGTATCTATCAAATAAATTTTGGTTTTGCTGTTTTAAGGTTTTCGTTTTTGTCATAGTTTGAACTTCCTTTGATTCCACAGTTTTCGTTGTTCTTTCATTGTTTTATACGTTGTTGTTCACCACTCAGCGTTTTTAATTATAATTTTTGTATTGTGTGCAGTGTATTCGTTTAGTTTTGGCATTTATGTGTTCAATTGTATGGATGTTGTTCAAAGGAAGGAAGAATCCTTCAATAGTTGGCATATTAAGTCCAAAGTAAAACCATCAAATCTATATTTCTGACGTGTCATTTATGATGATGAAGAATTCATTGAAATATTATTTTCTTTTCTTCCTCACATTTGCTCATTCTGTTTTGGGCAGCATTCGGTTACAGTATTCAGAAAAAACACTGGATTTCAACTTTTTAAAGGTCAACTTCCGTCACTTTGAAAATGTTTGTTATTTTTTGAGAGTGCTTTACTCCGTAAATATAGTTAATTTGACTGCGGTTTTAAATATTTTGACCAGGGTGGGAAATTCATTAGAATCGGATAGAAGCAAATTAAAACGAGGTGTCGCTTTAAGCGTCCTAGTGTTGAAGGGGTTTAAAGGGGAATGAACATGTAGAGGAAAATCGCCCAATTTTGGATACTTTTTCGATTGATACTTTTTTGATAGTGCTATTCAGACTTTGATTTTTTTCTGCCTTAAACATGACATAACTTCAATGATAACATATCAAACAAACTGAACTATTTATTTCCTACCGAAATGATATAAAAATGCGCTCAACTGAAAAATGTCAATTTT
Organism: Propylea japonica; assembly: GCA_013421045.1. Classification (NCBI taxonomy): domain Eukaryota; kingdom Metazoa; phylum Arthropoda; class Insecta; order Coleoptera; family Coccinellidae; genus Propylea; species Propylea japonica. Next base: position 79,330,000 of record CM024241.1, read on the forward strand.
CATCATTTAAAAAAATAGGTTCCTAATATTGGATACCCTATCCAAAATAAGGAACCTAGAACCTAGTTTCCTTGCAGAAATTACAAACGTAAATTTTCTTCTCAAGTCGCATTTCTCATGTTTGCCATATTCCATTTTTCTAAAATCAGTCCTTTTTTGGGCTTTTCAAATAAAAAAATAGCAATTAACACCAAGTTTCAAATTTTGGATATCCAATAATGGACTACCTTCTCTATCCAAAATTAGGCAACTTTTATATCTTAGGTGCTGTGGGTAAATAAGAATAGATCATGGCACGAATGTTTGAATCGAATGGTTGAGCTCATTTGTAGAGGAATTTAACCTATGCTATACAAAATTTCAATATTTCACATCCACTACTTATCTTTTTTTCATAGTTCACAGTTGGAGCAATTAAACACTAGGATCACATGCAAACGTTAAATTGTAAATTGCCATCTAGTGATGACAGATTTGACTACATAGTTTACAGGGGATGATTTAGATCCAAAACGAATAGTTTTCTGCATTCAATGCCAGAAAACTCCTGGTAGAATTCGGGGTAGGCATCAGTGGCGCAGCCAGGATTTTGTTTTGGGGGGAGCTGAACTGAACGATTTTTGATGATACAACAATAACGAAAGTTGCAAAAAAATAGAGAAGAAAAATTAACGAAGAAATTAATCTTTGGGGGGGGGCTGCAGCGCCAAAGCCCCTAGCTGCGCCAGTGGTAGGCAGTATCCAAAATTCGGCAACTGTCCAAAATAAGGCGACTTTTCTCTATAAATAACTCCGGTGTGTTTAATTGTTTGTATGTGAAATTCTGTATGGTGCTTTGTATGGATGAAACATTAATTGAAATATTATTGGGACTATTTTCATCACATCTGCTAATTTTTTTCAAAGAAAAATAATTAAGACTCTAACCTTTCAGAAAAGCCAATTTCATTTTTCATTGAGAATGTTTTTCAGTTTTGACCGTTCTCAGAAAGCAATCAACGATGACTTTGACCTATTTTTGTTGTTGGAGAAACCAAATGTCCTTCAAATTATCGAATCGAAGAATATAAACAAATAGCTTAACAAGAAGATACTGGTCAGTCAAATTTTGTCTAACATTCAACAGACCATGGGATTTGTAGGGTGAAGCAACAACGTTCGTATCAAAAACCCCATCAGTCAACCGTCTGTTGATATCAAAAACATCTAGGCTACAATAATAGGATCCTGCCTCAAAATTATCTAATGAACTCTTCTTACAAGTGAATTAATCAAGAATAGATCAAAGTTATCTGTGACTATAGGTATCCTGCGAACTTTAGAAAAAGGCAAGTGTTTTCGAAGAGTGACGAAAGTTGGACAGAGGAAGTAAATAATATACTGGATATAGCCCAAATATCTATCAAAACTATACTCGAGACCCTGGAGTTTTCTTAAGAATAATCACATATAAATAACATTGGTTTTCGATAAACGTTTGTTCAAGGAATGAAAATATTCATTCAAGGTTAGATTATAAATATATATAACATCTGTGTCTGTGAACAAATGCGAGGGACTTAGAAAGATGATATCTCGATGAAGAAAAGCAGGGGTAGTTCATATAATTTTTTTTCGAAATCGACTTCCCTTTCAAGATACAGGATCAGGATCAACAAGAGTTTCAATCTGATACCAAAAGGCGTCTAACGACAGGGTCTATTCAATGGAGATAAAGATTCAAATATATCGATAAAATCAAATATTTCATTTTATTTTGAAACCATCTCATATTTTTTCTCGTCCTACCTATTTGCTTCTTTGAAAACATATATTTATAATAATTTCGAAATCATTTAAATGATGATCTATTAAAAGGCACATTTATGGAATCCCTTGTATCATTCACAAACTGTTCACAAGGCGTGTATAATCAATTAACACTTCGGTTTTGGTTTCACCACAAAAACGTCACATATATCATGCGCATTCGCCATTCTGCATTCTAGTTGCAAATTGGCGAAAGTGCCAACTGACAGATCGTCTCTGATACCCAAACAACAATCCGAAAATCTGTGTTTCAGGTCAGATTAGAGGACAGAGGGGTGTACATTTGCTTTGCCAATAATTCCGCAGGAGAGGAAAGCATAAGGGTAACTCTAGAGATCACGGCACCCTTATCTGCTCATGTTCAACCTCAAGTACAGGTAGTAGATGTCGGGAAGGAGGCCAGTTTCCAATGTATTCCTAATGGGTTTCCTGTGTCGCAGGTTTCCTGGATGCACAACGGTGAGTTTGTAATCCTGGGTAGTATCCGGTTAGGTTCTGTAGGAAGGTTTGTGCGGGTTGCGGCGTTAAAATTGAGGGAAACGAATTGCGGAATACTGATCAGGTTGAAAGATTTATTAGGACTGTTGTGCATTGTTTATACGGGTGAATCACTTCAACATCATATATTTTGCAAATGAATTCTTCCATAGTATGATCTCTTGAGATTAGTAAGTAATGTTATAAAACACACAATGTATTATTTATTATAATCTTCGGCGATCAATTTCGGAATTATTCCATCATCAGGCCAGCTGAAAGGATACGAATGTAGAACATGTATTTATTTAGGTGAGAGTAGGCAACTGCAACTGTCTTTGAATTAAAATGAACAAAATCGTTGAAAAACATTTAAATGATTTTTTATTGTCAGAATTGTTAAAATTTTTTGATATCTAGTTTTTTTTTGGAGTGTCGGAGTGGAGTACTGGACTACTGGCGTCAAATTTCGTTTTATTTATGTTAATTAGTAATTTAGATTATGAAGAAATTATTTCTCGATCTAATTCTTATTGTTATAATAATAATATTAACTTTCATTACTAGTATATCTGTTCTGCAGGAATGTCAACTGAATATGGGATTGTAGGATATGTGGCAAATGTGATATCTAGTAATATGTTATTATGAGGTAGTCTATTGGTGGCAGGAATTTTTTGAATTCAATATTTACTGTTGTTTTTTAAGAATCTTAGAGTTTGAAAATGCTCCTTCTGTTGAATTCTGTTATCCTTAAGTAAAAAATGGTTGACTATATTTTTTTCAATTTCTAGTTGTTAGAGTAATATTATTTTATGGTTGTTATTTTCTTTATGAAGTATTTTCAGATTATCAAATGTGATATTATGTCCGGTATCCTTTAGATGTGTACCTAAAGCGGAATGTGGTTGATTTCATTTGTGTTCATTTCATCATCTGGAAATACTTCATAAAGAAAATAACTACCATTTCCTGGATGCACAACGGTGAGTTTGTAATCCTGGGTAGTATCCGGTTAGGTTCTGTAGGAAGATTTGTGCGGGTTGAAGCGTTAAAATTGAGGGAAACGAACTTCGGAATACTGATCAGGTTGAAAGATTTATTTGGACTATTGTGCATTGTTTATACGGGTGAATCACTTCAACATCATACAGGGTTTCCTTTTTGAGTTGGCCTATTAGACGTTTTTGGAGAACTAGTGAATACTTCATTCTGAAATTTTAAGTATAGCCTTGAGGATGAAGGAACTTTTCGCCTAAAATATTTTTAAGTCGACAGTATTGCCACATCTATCTCAAACGCATATCTTCTTTCTTATTTAAGATGAAATTAACTATATTTTCATTTATGTATCGATTCAATACCAAATTTGCAGTTTAACCTACTAAAAAATTTCTCTGCCTTGAAGTGTCTCCAAGTAATGCACACATTCTTGAAATTTTTGACATCTGCATTGCAAGTTTGGAAATGCAATATCTCGATTATTTACTATGCGAACGGAACCAAGCTCAGTAGTGTCATAGTAGAGAATCTATTCATTCATGTGGTGTATTCAGTATTTCAATACATCTTAAGGTTCTTCAAAAATTTTGATCCGAAAATGTGAAACTAAAATTGAAATATTTCGAGATTTTCAAATGGCAACCCCATATCTATTTCACAGCATTCCATTCTAAATAAATAATGGTAGTCATCTCTCACACAATTTTTACACCACGACCGGAATTCAATCGAGAAATTTCAATTACTATGCAATTCAGCGTTCTATTGCAATCGTCACCAAACACATTTCCTACAATACAGAGAGGAGGTAATATACTAATGAAGCTCCTCCTAATATGTGAAGTTCGGTATGTCACGTCATCAGAATCGACCGACACAACCTAAATTTGTGAAATTCATTTATACCCCGGACAATGGCCTCGAACGTGCAAAACGTAAAATTCAGCTCGTTAGTAAAAGTTTCAATAGACGGGCAGTGAAATAGGCTACACTCAGTGTCGAAAAGTGCACAGTTCCATTTGGCTTACGGAACAATACCGGGACAAAGGGAATTGAAAGCATCGAGCCGTGCGGAAAACGAACCAAAAACCCAGTTATGTAGCTAGTGCCGGGAAATTAATTCAAATTATCAGTCGACTTCAATGGGTGTACCTATACTTGAGCAAGGCAAAAAGTAACAAGATGAAAAACAGTGTACTCTCAGGCTTTTTGTAATTAAAATCTATTTCTGCATTTCATGGAATTCACCGTTAAACTAAAAATCAAAAACCAACAGATATAAAAAAAGATGCCAAAAGTGTAAAATTAATTTATAACCAGATATAATGCAAGAAATGTGGGAAGTGCTGATTGCTCGTTAATAGGAGTCTCGAACCGCAAAACCCAAAATTCAGCTTGTTATAAGAAGTGTTAATAGACGATCAGTGAAATAGGCTACAGTCAGTGTCGAACAGTGCACAGTTCCATCTGGTTTACGGGAAGAATACCGAAAAAACGGAATTGAAAGCATCGAGGCATACGGGAAACGACAGAAACTCAGTTATGTAACTAGTTACGGAAAATGAATTTGAAAACCGAAAACCAACAGAAGAGGAAGAAGATGCCAAAGGTGAAAAATCAATCTGTAATCCAAAATAATGCTGTACGTGTGGAATATGCCAAGTAGCTTATAAAAAGAGTTAAAATTGAATGTTTGGATATTTGAATTTTTGTGAAATTTCCAGCATTGTTATAACTTTCTCAATAGCATGTATTTTCAACGTGAGCGCACAAAAACTGAGAGAAACGATATTTCTTAATGAAGCATCACAAAATATTTTTATAGCAATCAAAAAGTAAAACGGTATAATTATAATATCCCCAATTTCTGCACCACAACAGGAATTCAATCGAGAAATTTCAATTATTATGCAATTTCAGTGTTTTGTTGCCATCGTCACCAAACACATTTCACACAAAACAAAGAGAAAGTAAATAATATACTCATGAAACTCCTCTTAAATATGTGAAGTTCGGTATGTCACAAAATTCATAAACATTATCAGCAGAATGAGAAACCGACACAACCTAAACAGAAAAAAGACACTAAATTCGTGAAATTCATTTATACCCCAGGACAATGGCCCCGAACGTGCAAAACGTAAAATTCAGCTTGTTAGTAGAAGTTTCAATAGACGGGCAGTGAAATAGGCTACAGTCAGTGTCGAACAGTGCACAGTTCCATCTGGTTTACGGGAACAATACCGGGACAACGGGAATTGAAAGCATCGAGCCATGCGGGAAACGACACAGAAACTCAGTTATGTAACTAGTGCCGGGAAATGAATTTAATTTATCTGTCGACTTGAATAAGTGTATAAATTATATGAGCCCTGGCTGGGTTTTGCGACATACGCGATGAATCCCAGTCGGAACAAAGGCTTTTGATAGTTGGGGAAGATTAGGTTTTGTGTTTGGGAGTGGAAAAAAGGAGTCCAGTAGGATATATGAGCTCGAAGTTCCGTATGCTGCAGTCTGCGATTTTTTTATATATCCATTCTCACTGAAGACTAAGAGGTATTTTTAATTGGATTTTGGAACGGGAAAAATTTCAGTTAAACAAAATTTTTTCAGCCCACTCTTTTCGATATCACCCTGAAATGTGGTGATTGAAATTCATTTTTCATCTTTAATTTCCAGTAGAGCCAGAAACTTGAAATTTTGCAATTTTTGTGTACTCGCAGAAGACTAACCACTGGTATTTCTTCAATATTCCTGTAACATTATACGGGGCTGGAATTAACAACCATCACATTTTTCAAATCAAAACATTTTTTGAAAGTTTCATCAATTAAAACCAAAAATTGAAATCCAAGTTTTGTTCACGGATTTTTTTATTTTTGAATTATTTTTCAATATCAATAGCACAAAAGAAAAACCATATTTGATATAAAAACTCGGAAAGGGGTGGGCTGAGGAAATTTTGTTATAGGAAAGACTCAACTCAATTTTATACGAGCAATCACCTCCAGAAGTTTGTCGCATGAACTCAGGAACACCCTGTAACAATTTTCTTCTTTGCTCTAATCGTACCATCTCTTCTTTGCTCTAATCGTGCTATTATACCAAATATTACTGTGTACTGACGATTGTTGTTAGTCAAAAAAGTCCTGAATGCAAGTTCAATTGAACGTTGATATCTCGAATTATAATTTGACAACAATATTCAAGGTACAGAGACTTCTAGTAATTAATAACCCAGTACTTTTGCCAGCTATGCAATATTTTCCAGGTACAAGCTACAGAGAGTTGCATTTTGGACTTCTAACCTATAAAAAAATGCAAATTTTAGTGATACACTTTTTATGATTTCGAAAGTATGGAATTTTTGAAAGTATTGTTTTCTCAAATTCTCTATTTGACATTATTTTGAGCAATTCCCCGTCCCATTATTCAGACGCTAAATATAAAACTTCAAAGATATTCCGCCCTGGGCCCTAGCCATAAGAATCAGTTTTACTCTGAAGAACTATTACTATTAAATTCTCCTTGGTTCTTTATGGATGAACCTGTTGCATTGATAAGAGAATGATAAATGAATTAAGATATTAATTTAAAAGAAAAATATGCAAATTTCGTTAATAGTGTTTGTTTTAAATTATGTTTTGTTCGAAACACATATAGAATTTATGTAGTATTAAGGGAAATCATGAATTGCTGCTAGCAGTCTTCTTATTAACTCCTTGTTCTCACAAAAAGCAATAACTAGAAAAAATGTATTACTCGAACAAATTGCAAGAAAGTAAAACCTGACAAGAAAGCCAAACCCTATAAGAAATTTAATCAAACAACAAAAAGCAGTTCTAATGCTTCACCCAAAGACCATCATATGATTCTATAACTCAATAAAAACATTTTTATTTCAGTCTAATCTCATTACAATCAGGGTATTGCAGGCCATAGGGTACAACAAAAACTTAATAGTGAAACTGCCAGAACTGCCCTGGCAATAAGCATTAGCTCTTCTCTGAAAAATTCAAACTATTTATCCTAGGTTCTTTATAGAGGAATCTGTTGCGTTTTTTGGAACTAGTTGTTGAGTCAACACAGATAGGATTTAAGATAAATGAAGGTATCAATTTCAAACATTCTCATTTCAACTTCTCCTGGAAAATTCTTCCATTTCTAGCTTCATCACTTGAATCATTACAATAAAACCATGGATTGTTGCCAGCACACTTCTAATTACTTCCTTGTTCTCACGAAAAGCAATAACTAGAAAAAATGGTATACTCGAACAAATTGCAGTACAGCAGAAGCTAACAAAAAGCAGAACGCTACAAGAAACTTAATCACACAATAGACACCAGATCCAACAATACACGCAAAAACTCTCATATCATCCTATAACTCAATAAAACATTTTTATTCCTGTCTACCCTTATTACAATTACAGTATGTGGAGGCCGTAGGGTACAACAAAACTGAATTAATGGAATAGTGAAACTGCCAGAACAGACTTGGCAATAAGCATTAGTTCTACTCTGGTGAATTGGAACTATTAAATTCTCCTTCGTTCTTTATGGAGGAACCTGTTGCATTTGTTGAGTTTTTGAGTCAACATAGAAGGAATGATAGATGAATGAAGGGATCCATTTCAAAAATTTCCTTTCAAAAGTGATAATTGCATCAAATTGTTTCTTGAACGAATTGATGTAACTTATCATGGAAAATTTTTCCGTTTCTAATCCCATCACTTCAATCATTACCATGACACCATGGATTATTGCCAGCATACTTCTAATTACTTTCTTGTTCCCGGGGAAACCAACAACTAGAGAAAATGTATTACTCAAACAAATTGCTATACAGTAGAACCTAACAAAAAAGCCAAAGGCCTCAAGAAACTTAAGCAAACAACAGACATCAGATCCAACAATTCACGCAAAAACTCTCATATCATCCTTTAACTCAATAAAACATTTTTAATCCAGTCTACCCTCATTATAGGTTTGTTCCAACAGCTGACTTTGGTACGTAATTTGACGGTCACGAAACTGTTAGTAATCGATCTTATGCGCATGTCTAAACTTTGACCGTACAAGAACCGTCCAAACAGTACTTGCTCTAGACCAGGGATCGAAATGACGATCACAAACCGTTCCACTCACGGTCCCGAAGCAGGATGGAACAAAAACGAAACCGTTCTCAAACGATACATTTTCAGTTGGAACACATTTTTATCTATTGCGCAGAATCCTGACGATCATTGTACGGTCAATTCTTGAGTTGGAACAAACTTATAATTACAGACTTTTGAGGCCGTAGGGTACAAAAAAAACTGAATTAATGGAATAGTGAAACTGCCAGAACAGACCTGGCAATACGCATTAGTTCTACTCTGGAGATTGGAAGAACCTGTTGCTTTCGTTGGAGCAGTTGTTGAGTCAACATAGATGGAATGATAGATCAATTAGGTATCAATTTCAAAAATTTTCTTTCAAAGGTTGTTAGTGGTATTTGCATCAGATTGTTTTTTGAACGAATTAATGTAACTTCTAATGAAAAATTCTTCCATTTCTAGTTCCATCACTTGAATCATTACCATAAAACCATGGATTGTTGCCAGCACACTTCTAATTACTTTCTTGTTCTCACGAAAAGCAACAACTAAAGAAAAGTATTACTCGAACAATTGCTGTACAGTTGAACCTAACAAAAGGCCAAACGCTACAAGAACTTAATCAAACAACGGACATCAGATCCAACAATACAAGCAAAAACTCTCATATCATCCTTTAACTCAATAAAACATTTTTAATCCAGTCTACCCTTATTATAATTACAGTCTTTTGAGGCCGTAGGGTACAACAAAAACTGAATTAATGGAATAGTGAAACTGCCAGAACAGACCTGGCAATACGCATTAGTTCTACTCTGGAGAATTGGAACTATTACCTAAGTTCTCATTGGTTCTTTATACAGGAACCTGTTGCTTTCGTTGGAGCAGTTGTTGAGTCAACATAGATGGAATGATAGATAAATTAAGGTATCAATTTCAAAAATTTTCTTTCAAAGGTTGTTAGTGGTATTTGCATCAAATTGTTTTTTGAACGAATTAATGTAACTTCTAATGAAAAATTCTTCCATTTCTAGTCCCATCACTTGAATCATTACCATGAAACCATGGATTGTTGCCAGCACACTTCTAATTACTTTCTTGTTCTCACGAAAAGCAACAACTAAAGAAAATGTATTACTCGAACAAATTGCTGTACAGTTGAACCTAACAAAAAGCCAAACGCTACAAGACATCAGATCCAACAATACACGCAAAAACTCTCATATCATCCTATAACTCAATAAAACATTTTTATTCCAGACTACCCTTATTACAATTAAAGTATTTGGAGGCCTTAGGGTGCAACAAAAACTAAATTAATGGAATAGTGAAACTGCCAGAACAGCCCTGGCAATAAGCATTAGTTCTACTCTGGAGAACTGGAACCATTAAATTCTCTTGGTTCTTCATAGAGGAACCTGTTGCTTTTGTTGAGTCAACCAAGATAGAACGATAGATAAATCAAAATCAATTTCAAAAATTTTCTTTCAAATGTCGTTAGTGGTATTTGCATCGAATTCTTTCTTGAATGAATTAATGTAACTTCACATGGAAAATTCTTCCATTTCTAGTCCCATCACTTGAACCATTACCATGAAACCATGTGTTGTTGCCAGCATACTTCTAATTACGTCCTTGTTCTTACGAAAAGCAACAACTAGAGAAAATATATTACTCGAACAAATTGCTGTTCAGTTGAACCTAACAAAAAGCCAAACGCTACAAGATACTTATTTCTTAGAAACTTATAGGTTTTGATGTCTGTTGTTTGATTAAGTTTCTTGTATCGATTGAAATATATTCTGGGAGGATTCTGCATTTCTTAGAAACTTATAGGTTTTCACTCCCAGTCTTTGAAACATAAATAATTAAAATGTTTGATTAAGGTGAAATGCTCCTGCGAAAATCTTTGCACTTATTTGTCAGGAGCAAATTGGTCTTCTTCAGACAAAAAGGTGTCTGATATAGCCACCGAAACGTTACAATATCCTTTTAATTTGTTTTATTTTTCAGTTTTACTGTTAGGAAACAATTTTTTCAAGACCAATTTGCTCCTGACAAATAAGTGCAAAGATTTTCGCAGGAGCACTTCACCTTAATCAAACATTTTTAATTATTTATGTTTCAGAGACTGGGAGTGAAAACCTATAAAGTTTCTAAGAAATGCAGAATCCTCCCAGAATATATTTCAATCGATACAAGAAACTTAATCAAACAACAGACATCAAATCTAACAATATACCAAAAAACTCTCCTATTATCCTGTAACTCAATAAAACATTTTTATTCTAGTCCACCCTTAATACAACTACAGTATTTGGAGGCCGTAGGGTACAACAAAAACTGAATTAATGGAATAGTGAAACTGCCAGAACAGCCCTGGCAATAAGCATAAGTTCTACTCTGGTGAATTAGAACTACTAAATTCTTCTTGGTTCTTTATGGACGACCCTGTTGCGTTTGTTGGACCGAGTTGTTGAGCCAACATAGATAGAATGATAGATAAATAAAGGTTTCAATCTCAACCCCTTTTGTTTTCAAAGGTTGTTAGTGGTATTTGCATCAAATTGTTTCTTGGACGAATCCATCTAACTTCTCATGGAAAATTCTTCCCTTTCTAGTCCTATTACTTGAATCATTACCATGAAAAAATGGATTGTTGCCAGCACACTTCTAATTATAATTATTTCCTTGTTCCCAGGGAAAGCAACAACTAGAGAAAATGTTTTACTCGAAAAAATTGCAGTACAGTAGAACCTAAAAAAAGCCAAACGCTACAAGAAACTTAATCAAACAACAGACATCAGATCCAACAATACACGCAAAAACTCTCATATCATCCTATTACTCAATAAAACATTTTTTTCCAATCTACCCCTATTACAATACAGTATTTGAGGCCGTGGGGTACAACAAAAACTGAATTAATGGAATAGTGAAACTGCCAGAACAGCCCTGGCAATAAGCATTAGTTCTACTCTGGTGAATTGGAACTATTAAATTCTCCTTGGTTCTTTATGGAGGAACCTGTTGCGTTTGCTGGAGCGAGTCGTGACCAAGTTGGCGGTCTCACGCTGCTTGTCCAAATGACAAACGATTCTCAAATATAGGGGTGGGATTTTACTCTTCAATGTTGGGGAACGAAGCTGTTTGAAGAACGAATTAGGTGTTTTTGATGATGGCACAGGTGGGCGAGGGAATTAAGAGAAAAAGTATTTTTATTTTTATTGGTGTGTACGAGATTTTCTTTTCATTCGGTGCTGCTAGAGAGCAGCGGGCCATAGTCTCGGAAACAATATCCAACAAAACTAGACATTAGCGATTTAATAGGTGGTCTTCCCGCTGTATTAAATAACTAACAATAAAAATTGAAAAACTTATTGTATTACATATAGTTATTTAATAAACTAGGTTATTAAAGACCCGACTAATGGTCAAGATATTTTAATGCGTAGCGGAGCGAACGCGTTAATAGTTCGAGGCCATTAGTCGCTCGATTAATAACCGAGTTTATTACAACATTTTTTCCGACGATCTCAACAACATGAATAGTGCTAAGTTATTGATTAAAATACATTCTCAATTCGCACAAGACATACATTTGACGTAAAGGAATTTCTATGTTTCTATGTTCCCGTAGAGTTTTGACATTTCTCGTAGTGCTTCTGAATACTTTGTGTACGGTTGCCATGAGGATTGGACATTAAAATTGCTAAAAAAATTGATCATTAAAATGGGTCATTAATGCTCAATTTCGTACACATTAAAATCATCTTTCATTTCGAGGTCGGCGGAAATAGTTATTTAATCAACTTAGTTATTGAAGACTGCGACTAATCGTCAAGATTCGCTCCACTCACGCGTTAATAGTTTGGGACCATTAGTCGCTAGATTAAAAACCGAGATGATTATAAGATTTTTCGAAGATCTCAATATGAATTATGTATAAATTCTTGATTGAAATACATTCTCATTTTGCACAAGACATACATTTGACATAATAAAATTTCTATGTAATCTATGTTCCAGTAGATTTTTGACATTTCTTGTAGTTCTTGTGAATACTTTGTGTACAGTTGGTATGAGGATGGCATTTTAAAATTGCATAAATTGAGCATTGAAATGGGTCAAATATGATCAATTTCGTACACATTAAAATCGTCTTTTATTTTGAGGTCGGCGGAAAAAATATTAAAGGTGCTCGACCTTATTGGTATCATCGAAAAACGCTCTACCTTCTTGGTATCGATCTGAAATCTTGTGTAAATAAAAAACTGTAAATAATTAAGTGTAAAATAAAGTACAGGGCATTAAACAGATTCTCTTTGATGTAATTTTCCTACACATAGCTTCGCTCAAATGTCTGTGTATTTCGTATGTTGAGCCGGAAGTGGTCTTGAACAACCCAGTTGGACTCATCGATGAATAGTCGAAAGTCGAAACAATTCGGTCATCTTTTAAAACTTCAGGACGTAAAAAACTAGAGAATTGATATTTTCAGAGAAGAGGTCGTTATATCTAGACAGAGTTCGTTAGGAGGCCAAATCATTTAGATAGTTTTCGAGTAACGATGATTTAAAAAAGAACGGAATATCTTCGAAGTTTCATATTAAGCTGCTGATAATAGGACAGAGAATTGCTCAAAATTTTGTCAAGCGAAAATTCGAGAAATCAATATTTTCAAAAGTATGGAATTTTTGGAAATATTGTTTTTTAAAATTCTCAACTTGACAACATGTATTTATGTACAAATAATGCTCGAAACAGTATACCAGATCTAAGCGAAGGTTCCTAAAACGGCTTCTCCTTTCAAGGCTATTCTCTACGGTAATGAGCCAAAATATAGAAAAATATGTATTTGGGTTTATTATATGCATTTTCAATAATAGAAGCTACTTCAATTATTTCAACTTCGTATATATTCTAACATAAGCGGGCAGAGTCAAATGAAATTTCCCAATCAGAATTTCGTTCAGACTTGCACTATCTGGAGATCATAAGTCAATCAAATAAAAAAGTGTACAAATTTGTTGCAGGAAAACCAATAGCACCCGACAGTCGTGTAGAAGTAATGGTCAACCCACCACGTCTCACTCTACGCCATCTCACCAAAGAAGACCGAGGCATGTACCAATGCCACGTGAGCAACAACTGGGACCAAGGTCAAGCCATCGCCGAGCTCGACATGGGAGACGCTGGTCCAGAACTCGTCCATTGGTTCTCCGAGCAGACCCTCCAACCAGGTCCTATGGTCTCCCTGAAATGCGTGGCTTCAGGCAACCCCCCTCCCCAGTTCACCTGGACGCTTGACGGTTTTCCTCTGCCTGACCATTCCAGGATTCTAGTAGGACAGTATGTGACCTTCCAGGACGACGTCATCAGTCATGTGAATATAACTAGTATCAAATCGGAGGATGGTGGGGAGTATACTTGTACTGCTCAAAATAGCGTAGGAAAAATTTCACACAGTGCCAGAGTGAATGTTTACGGTTTGCCATATATCAGGGAGATGCCAAAGATAACGGGAGTGGCCGGAAGTAGTTTAGTGATCAAATGTCCGGTTGCGGGGTATCCGATAGAGACTATAATTTGGGAGAGGGACGGACAGATGTTACCGGTGAATAGAAGACAAAGGGTGTACGCGAATGGTACGTTGGTGGTGGAGCAGACACAGGTGAAAGATGATGCTGGTACATATACGTGTCAGGCGCAGAATAAGCAGAGGAATTCGGATAGAAGGAACGTGGAGGTGCAAGTTATTGGTAAGCTGCACTTTTTTTGGGTTTATCCATTTTTGAATTATGTGTTCAGTGGGTTGTTTTCTGAATGAGACTACTGAAATTGATTGGTTGTTTTTCCTATTCGAACGACCTGGGAACAGAGCTTCGAGGTTGATTGAAATCTCATGAAAAATCAAATCTTATGGTACCTTCATTTTTGTCAGTTGTAGAATTAGACGCATTTAAAACATTTTTCTTCAACTAATACCATTTTCTAGTGGAAACTTCTCTCAACGATATTATAAAAATTGAAATATTGGGAAGTTTGTTTGATTTTCAGAATGAAACTTGACCAAATATTCTATTGTTTAACACCATACAATTATGTGGTAGTTTCATAATTAAAATTGGTCTTCGTGAAACACTGTATTTACTATTTACAGTTAAATTACACACCAATTCGAAATACATTTCCTATGTATTGCAGATACTGATCTCTCGTTTTTTTCTGAGATCTATCGACGCTTTTCTAATTTCTGCCATTTCCGCAGTGTTCAGTAACCTTAGACTGAAGAAAGAGTCTTCTTCATTCTAAGTCAATAACCGACGTTAGCTGCCCCTCGTGGATTCTACCCTTTTTCTTATTCAACTTGAGAGCGTTCTACTACCTTTAAATTCCTACCTAACTTGATCTCGATGGTTCGATTCAAGATCGGTGTTCGGAACCAATGGAAATCGCCGTGTGAAATACCGTCATTTTTGCCAGACAAGGGGAAATTCCAAGAATCATATCAATTTCATATCTAGTAGAATCTACTTTACTACGGCTACTAACTCTTACAAAAGTGTCAACCCAACGTCGGATTTTTTATTTCTTAACATGACCCTAACGAAACCCATAAATCGTATACCTAATAGCTTTTGGCTAAAAGTTTCTCAGTTTTGATTGAGTCTTCTTGGTCCACCCTTATATTTGGACAACCCTAGCTTTTCGCTGTCAGTCCACTAAAGCTTACAGAATTGAACATTATGTCGCTCAGACACCACTTTGATTGAAACTTTGATCTTGAAAAACAAAAAATTGTTGCTTTTTTTTCAAAATTGTCCATGTTATACCGGATGGCCCACCATTGACGCGATGGTCATTTTAAGGGTGTAAATGATAACATTTTGAAAACCTTTTTTGTGGTGAGTGTAGGGTAACCAAAAGCACAATTTGAAAGTATTTTCATTTATACAGGGTGTTACAATACAAAGTAACAGACCAAAGTTATACTTTTTTTAATGTGGCACCCTATATATGACCTCAAAAAAGGAAAGACAAGCTCAAATTATGATGAGTTTGTGCATATCACTATGTACATTTAATGCATCATTTACGAGAAAATCGCGAAAGATTCAAAATATGGAGTCATTTCAAATAGTAGTTTATGATGGAACTAGTTACGCAAACGATACCGACAATGTTTTTTTTGAGTAGACATATAAGCCAGTCCCATAACGGAAAAAAATTGATTATTATTCAAAGTAGATGTTTGAGAATTAATTTTGATCACTCTGTACATTCCAGAGTCCAATTTGTTTTTCTCTTTATGGCACTAGCTAATATGTCTACTCAAAAACATTGCCTGAATCGCTAGCGTAACTGTTTCCTTCATAAATTACTATTTAAAATTAATCCACATTTAAAAGTTTTCACGATTTTCTCATGAATGGTGCGTTAAATATACAGTGTGATCTGCAGAAACTCATCATTATTTCGGCTTGCCTACCTTTTTTGAGGTCATATATAGGTGTCATATTTGAAAAGTGTAACTTTAATCTGCAACTTTGTATTGGAACACCCTGTATATATGCAAATAATTTCAAATTGTGCTTTTGGTTACCCTACATACACCACAAAAAATAATTTCAAAATATCATCATTTACACCGTTAAAACGACCATCGCGTCAGTGGTGGGCCACCCGGTATAAATACCTAATTCTAACCCATCGATAAATTCGAGGCAATTGAATTGACATTGATCAAGCTGATAGACGATAACGTATATCCCTGTGTCTCAGTAATAGAACATTTATCTCAACTCCTCCAAAGGAGGACCACATAACTTAACTCCATCATAAATAATGAAGTTGTTGTTGAGTTATCCGAGGAATCGCTGGAATATCTCAATTATGAAACCTCTGACTTCAGGCCTGCCCTACTAATGAGATTCCTGGAGGGACCTTTTTATCCTTTGCCATCTAGGCTACAATACGGCGGAGGTATTCGCCATATTGGAATGTTTGTCAGATCGGGAAATTTCTTAGAGATAACTGCTGGAACCGAAATGACGGCTTAGGAAGGAATAAGGAATGTATTAGCAATCTGACTTCATAATGTACGAACTTGAGAGCCATTTGCATGTTATTGCCAAGAACGCTTCCATTCACACCGATATATTGCTGGAGATTTCTATTGGTTGAAAAGTTAGTGAATGGTTGGGAATAGAGAATGGTTTATAAGCTGAACGATGTATTAGTTTGTTATTTATGTGAGAGTTAATTTCTTTTTGAACTTGATTTTGTTGTTAAATTATCGATTGAAATATATTCTGGGAGGATTCTGCATTTCTTAAAAACTTTATAGGTTTTCCCAGTCTCTGAAACATAAATAATTAAAAAATGTTTGATTAAGGTGAAGTGCTCCTCCGAGAATCTTTGCACTTATGTGTCAGGAGCAAATTGGTCTTGAAAAAAATTGTTGCCTAACAGTAAAACTAATAAGAAAATTCATAGATCATTATGAAACAAGTGTTTTTCGGAAACAACACACATTAATAAATATCTAAATTTTTATTCTATCATCAATTAGGGTAAAAACAGGTATTATAAACCACATTATGATAGGGCCTTTTTGATTTCATCTACACCTGAAATTAGAAATAATGAAATTCCTTCATTAAAGAGTTCCTACTAGATAATCAATACCCACAAAATTTTATAGAAAGAACAATTTCAATTTAGAACGAAAAATATGAAACCTAATGATGATCAGGTACAAACAGAAAACCGTCAAGAACAACCAAAGTTATTGAACGTCATTCCTTATATTCCTGGCCTTTCAGAGAAAATAAGAAAAATTGGTTCCAAATTCAACATAAGAACTGTTTTCAAAACACAAAATGATTTGAGATCCATTCTAACTAGAACGAACCAATGAATGAAACACAGAAATCAAAAATTGTGTTTACAATATTCCCTGTATATGTGGAAAATCTTATACAGGGGAGACATTAAGACCTTTGAAATAAGAAAACGGGAACATAAGAATAACAGCAAAAATAGAGACATCACAAGATCACCAATCGCTGATCATGTATGTTGAAATAGCGGAGATCATATGATGAACTGGGACAACACAAAGATCCTCATGACGGAACCTGATAATATAAAAGGAAAATTAAGGAATCTACATGTATTTTGTTAGATGAAGTAAATAATTTGGCCAATTGTTCTGTTGGAATAGATCGTATTTGGATTGATTTATTTAAGAAAGAAATGACATCAGGAAATTTCAAAATTAAATAAATCAACATCTCTATAGATTGACAACCATCAATGTAAATCAGATTGCAAATGAAAAAGTACACAATTCTGAATATTGTAAGAGTTTGTCTGAAGAAGGTGTCTGACATAGACACCGAAACGTTACAATATCCTTTTAATTTGTTTCATTTTTCAGTTTTACTGTTAGGCAACAATTTTTTCAAGACCAATTTACTCCTGACAAATAAGTGCAAAGATTCTCGCAGGAGCACTTCACCTTAATCAACATTTTTAATTATTTATGTTTCAGAGACTGGGAGTGAAAACCTATAAAGTTTTTAAGAAATTGTTGTTATGTGTTGTTTACTTCCTTAAGATATTATGTAAAAATCGAAGTATGTTGAAAACTTGAGCGGACTTTATGATTAGCGTCGCTAAGACGCTGTAAATACTCAAGAATTTCTGATCCCGAAGTGTTATTCAATATGGATTTATGATTTTGATAGGGTAGGGTTAAGAAATTGAAGTCTTCATATTGGGTTGACATTTTAGCCAGAATTATTGGCTCAAAGAAACTACCTAAGCTTAACCAGATTTTCAAAAGAACTCAGTGTCTGGTGATGACGTGATTTTACACGGCGATTCTTATTGGTACTTTCATACGGACTTTCAGAAAAGGATTAAAGAGTAAGAGAACGCTCTCGCTTTCAGTGAGAAAAGGGGCTCAAACCGAAAAGACGAATGGAAGTTGTAGAACTGAGCAGGTCAGAGACCGTTTGCGGAAAATGTTAACCTTTGAAATATATTCACTTTCAGTCAAATTTTCGAAAATTCATATTTATATTATATTAATTTCTGAATTATGTCGACCAAAACCCCGCTGAATGTCTATAATTTAACGAATTACTGAATAAAATATCCATCAAAATTCGATTATCGAATTGTAAAATTCATTTATAACTATTTACATCTGAAATTCTTCGTTATATTGATTCGAATGAAAGTAAATAACGTTTAAAATCTAAAAATCAAAACTTGAATCATTCAAATGAATTATAATAGATTTTCCTAATAACTCTTTTTTCATCGGTATAATGGATTTTCGATGTGATTCAAGAATATTTTCTAGATGAAAAAAAAATGCTGTTTCATAGAAAAAGAAGCCTTCGATATAAAAAATTCAGCCAAATTTCAAACTAATATAATATCCCCACACTGAAACGGATATCATGATTTTTCCTGGGTGTTTTTTCTCGATGGTCTTGCATCTTTGTTCTCTCACATTTTCTGCTAATATTGAATTAAACACTTCCTTTATGGTTGGTACCTAATTCGTAACAGTCTGTAAAGCTATTCCTCAATGCGATGGTGAACTGAATCATGTCAAAAATTAATTAACAGCTGTGCTCTTCATGATATTTAACTTGTCTGATAAGATGATTAAAAATGTTTTGTTGAAAATTATTGAAAAAAACAATGTTAAATATTTTAAATTTGGTGACCAGCATATATCTGCCAGATTTTGATGTCATTGTATTCATTGAGTTTTTCTGAACAATATTAGTGAAACCAACATGTTGCAGTCTGTCTTAGTTCAGAAGGTATGGGCCCCCAAAGTTACAAAAATGTTCCATCTTCACGTCACTTTTTTCATTATCAAAATACACATTCACTGCTCAATTTAGTCTATAAATCACCTTCGAGAATTAAAATAACTATTCGATTAGCTTCATTTCAGGTATATTCAATAACTAATGTAAAAGCATCGAAATTCCCCCCGTTTTTAATGTTGGATTTGGCACTGCCGCAGACGGCGGGCCTTCCTTAGAATTTGTGGATATGTGATACCTCTAAAATTTCGATATTTTTGCATTAATTTATAATACACAATAAAAATCACACAATATAACTGAAATGAAACTAATGGAATAGTTAATTGAATGTTGGAAGGTGACTTATGGACTAAGTTGGAGCAGTGAATTTGTGTTTTTATAGTGAAAATAACACGAAGATGGAACATGTTTGGAACTTTGGAGGACCATATTTTCTAACTAAGACAGACCGCCAACTATTGCTTTCACTAAAGTTGTTCGGGAAATGAATAATCAACGCGTTTTCCTATTTTCATTCAGTTCTGTAATAGCTCCAAAACTATTTCCTGACCCTTTACCCCAAAGAGCCATCTAACAGAATCTTCTTTTGTTTTCAGTTCCACCAAAAATCATGCCAATACAATCAATGACCGGTCTGCTAAGACAAGGGATGCGTGCCGCTATCAACTGCCAGGTCATGGAGGGAGACCTACCCTTAACCTTCACGTGGGAGCGTGACGGCAAGGCAGTCTCAAACAACGCGGCCCTGGGTCCCGTGATAAGGCGTATTGATGAGTTCTCCTCTCAACTGATCATCGATCAGGTAGCTTCCGACCATACCGGAAATTACACTTGCATCGCCAGCAACGTAGCAGGCCGCGAAAAGTACGTCGTTCCGCTGACAGTCAATGGTAATTAGATAATGGAAAATTTTCCTGTTCTGTCCCTTTACCCTCGCCGTCTGTAATTTCGTTACGTTTTCCGTCTGCGAGAGGTCGAGGTACGCTACGTTCTGAGGTTGCTGAGGGTCGATATTCGATGGAGGCGCTTAATACATTCTCATAAGGGATGAAAAGATAATAAAACGTTCTTGAGCTTTTCCAATCGATTACTCATTTGATTCTGTAAAATTATACATGCACAAGGCATTGATTTGCCTCTTTTTTGATAGTTTTCAGCTCAATAATGTTGCAATGACTCGTGCAAGATTTCGTGAAGATCGCCAAATTAAAAAAATCAGAAACTGTTAGGGAGCCTAAATAAAATCAGGTTGTTCTGTGAATTTTTCTTTTCACCGAAGAGCCTCGATATTACTCCTTTGGACTTTTATGTCTTAAATACTTTGAAAAGAAAGTATATCTTATCTTTATACAGACTCGGAAGGATCTCATCAATATAATGAATTGTGTTTTGCAGAAATGCGTCAAAAAAGCTATGAACTTTGTTCAGTACGAAAACTGTGGTCAAATGTATTGAAGAAGGAGGTTCATTTTTTCGTTAATATTTCGACTCAAGAAGAATTGATTATTTTTTTAAGACTACTATAAAATTAAATCACGAAGAGCATCGAAAGAGGAAATTTAGAAATTTTCGAAATTTTGAGACTTTTTCGTTGTTATCAGGTTAGCCATGATATTGCTCAGAATTTGCAGCTAGCACAAATATCGAAAGGTCATTTGAAAGTACACTTAATGAGGTTTTTTCAACGGATAAGAAAGCGTGTGCATAATTATTAATAATTCTTCGAAACAACGAATGAAAAAATTGGACTGATTTTGGTAACTCCAGAATAGTGATATTCTTCTCCTTACTACGCCTGCAATGAGAGTGTTTTCTGCACATAGGCTCTCTCATCTTGTAGCAAATTTATGGCCTTTCCAAATACGTGGTAAAATTCGACGAGACTACTGGGACAATTTTTCTTGAAAAGAAATGTTAATTTTAAGAATAACCGTCAATATTTCGACCATATATTATGTTATATGACATTTTTTGTCGGCAATCAATGTATAGTCCGTTCACGAAAGTTTGAGCGCATAGTAGGCGTTTGTTTATTTATCTGAAGTTGGCAGTATTTGCTCTCATAACGTAAAATAAAGTCAACGTTGCCGAATATACCCGGCCTCGTCCGACGAGCTTGCGAGCTAACAGAAAACTATATGACCTATTGACAACATTGCGTATCAATCTGACAAGAAATGAACAAACTAACCTAACATAACTAATAACCACACAGTGGAATATGCCAAATTTCCATGGCCAACCGACGGCTCAACCTTTCGTGAACGGACTATACAGGGTGGCCGGACGATTGACGTCCAAAAGAAAAAAACAGGTCTCTCGTCTCATGGGGTATTCGAATCACCCTCATGTATGTTATGCGATTTTTCACGGTTTCCTAGTTGTGAATTTTTTTATGAACTTTTGAGAATTTTCAACTTGACCATATAAAAAAAAGACAAGAGTTGTCTGATAAATTTTTTTTGTGAATAAATCGCCAGGAAATGTACTTTTATACAAAAATAACCACATCGTAAATTTGATAAAAATTATAGAAATGTTGGTCTCAAGTGAAAAAGTTACTTATTTGGATCACGATCTAAATTTTCAAATTTAAATTAAAAATTTAAACAGGCTACTTCATGGTTTCTCAGTAGGCTTAAAAACTGCGCTCAACACTCAGCTTTCAGATCATTAATAAAAAATGGTACTCAACAGTCTACTTTTGCTAGAATTAGCTTTCAAATACAGCAAGGTGGAAAAATCAAAGAACTAGACATTTACTCAAGAATTATTTTTGGCCGTTTTAAGATTATCCTGATCAAGTTATGATATAAAATGCTGAAAATCAATGAAAATTAGCATCAGAAGAAACGTTTCAGATAAGAAAAAAAAAAGGTATGGCAGTAAATCACACATCATGTAGATAAAAAGAAATTTATTTATAAAATTTACAATAGGTTTTCAAAATAGCCACCTTCAGCCTCATACACTTTCTAACACCTTCGCAAAATTTATTTATTCATTATTTTTTTTTATTGTAATTTTTATAAATAAAATGTTTTTATCTACATGATGTGTAATTTATTGCCATACCTTTTTCTTTTTCTTATCCAAAACTTTTCTCCTAAAGCAAATTTCAGCATTTTCTATCATAACTTGATCAGAAAAATCTTGAAATAGCAAATAATAATTTTTGAGTAAACGTCTAGTTCTTTGACTTTTCCACCTCGCTGACTTTGAAGGCTAATTCTAGCAACAGTAGACTGTTGAGTACCATTTTTTATTAATGATTCTGAAAGCTGAGTGTTGAGCGCAGTTTTTAAGCCTACTGAGAAACCATGAAGTAACCTGTTTACGTTTATGATTTAAATTTGAAAATTTAGATCATGATCCTAAATACGTAACATTTCTATAATTTTTGTCAAATTTACGATGCGTTATTTTATGTATAAAGTACATTTCCTGGCGATTTATTTAAAAAAAAATATATGAGAAAACTCTTGTACTTTTTTTTAATAACTTTTTTAATAGTCCAGTCTATTTAGACCAAAAAATGAGAGTGAAGTTACATAAAGTCCCAACAAGCTGAATTTCTGTGAAGTTGTTCAAAACATAATTTAAAATGTCTAAAAGTTCCTCATATTCCCCTGTGAGGAAAAAAATTATTTATTCGAGGTCAAATGTCAAAAAAATAGTATTTCGCGATTTTCAGCAAAACGGTAAGTTTTATCATAAAAGTACCTCAGACAAATCTCAGAAACGGTGGCTCGTAGGAAAAATGTATTGATACATTTTTTATATAATTTTATGATCTACAATTTTTATCTGAGGTACTTTCATGATAAAAATTACCGTTTTGCTGAAAATCGCGAAAATCTCATTTTTTTGACATTTGACCTCGAATAAATTTTTTTCTTCACAGGGGAATGATGAGGAACTTTTAGACATTGTTTATAATTATGTTTTGAACAACTTCACAGAAATTCAGCTTGTTGGGACTTTATGTAACTTCGAATGTCTAAATAGACCGGACTATAATATGGTCAAGTTGAAAATTCTCAAAAGTTCATAAAAAATTCATAACTCGGAAACCGTGAAAAATCGCATAACCATACATGGGGGGATGGAAAACCATGAGACGAGGGACCTGTTTTTTTCTTCTGGACTTCAATCGTCCGGCCACCCTGTAAAATCCCCTCTCGGAGTTTATTCACTTTAAAAGTAGACACCTGTATGGGCATGTTTCACGATTCAGTTTTCCATAACCTGACCTTAAATCAATTAACTTATCCTTGTGGAAAGCCAACGATGATAAGTTCATAAAGTTTTTTCAGATCTGCTTCTATATCTTTCTCGCTTGGTGTGTTATCCCCAGTTTTTCAGCACGTGAGAAGGGTTCCCCACAAAACATATTAAACGCGGTGGAGCATCCCTCGAGTTTAACAGATGTTCTGTTTTTTATTGCTTGCAAGGGAGTTCGCAACTTTGCCTAACACATCGTCGTTTTGTAAACAATAAATTTGCTTTATTATGCTTTCTTTTCATTATGTTCATTTCTTCTGTTTTTGTTTCCGTCGCATGAGAATTCAGTTCCACTTGTGAGAGATAAGTTGCTTTCAGTAATTAAAAAATAAGTACTGTAAAACGTTTTCATGACAGTAAATGAAAATTTACAGGCTGTTTTCACAGGTTAGGTATTATTTGCAGGTAATTTTAAACGTAATAAATATGATTTTCAACCAAAAATCGTTTACATGAAACATTCAGCTTTTTCTAGCAAACTGAAACCTAAATGATCCATGAATCTTGAAAAATATCAGTCCGAACATACTCTCGGATTCAGTTAAAAGTAATATTCAGTTTCTAGGAATCGAGTATTTTTTTTTTCTATAATGATCTATTTTAACGAGTTACATCACCACACAGCAGAGCAGAAAGAGGAAGTTTGATTTTTTTTTCAAAATCTTTTTTCACTAGAATTATGGGAAATAGCTGAATTAATATATTTACTCCAAGAATAAGAATTATTGGCTTTTGAATCATTATTTTCTCGACTTTCGAGTTTAATAAAATGTAATTTTCTATGAAATATAATGGAGAAGAATCACAAGCTCGTTTTCGCATTGAAACAAATTGCACTCCATTTTCATAAAGAAAGTATGTTTCAACTTAATTTCAATATGAAAATGGAAGCACTTCACTG
Organism: Propylea japonica; assembly: GCA_013421045.1. NCBI lineage: Eukaryota > Metazoa > Arthropoda > Insecta > Coleoptera > Coccinellidae > Propylea > Propylea japonica. The sequence goes on from CM024241.1 coordinate 79,354,436, forward strand.
GTGTTTTTCAAGGTTGAGCCGCAGTTTTTATTGTCATATTATAATAACTGATCTGCTTATGCCCTCCAGGAGGTTTACAAAATTGACTCCTAACTATTTCGAATATCAAATTAGTAAATCAGCAAATATCCTCCTGATCAGGGCTCATCCAGGTCAATTATAAAAGAACCCCTAATGTCTTGTCTTTATGTCGTTAAGGGCACAAGGAATAGGTACCACATATTTCAGTTTCGCCACTAAACTGTTTATTAGTATGACTTGCACCTCCTAACGATACGATGAATTCTGGAAACACATAATTATTATGATACTATTTTTTTACTTATTTTTTTTACTCGTTCTACTTGAACGAGTGCTATATCGTTTTAACCAAATGTGTGTAATTTTCGAATTTTGAGCCGAAAATGATAGCGTTACACTGCCTGATGACGAATTCGTGGTCAAATTCAATTCTGTCCGCGGGGCCGTCCGGCCGTCCGTCCGTTCGTCAGCACAATAACTTCCGAAGGGATTCTCCTAGATACTTGAAATTTTCAGGATGCCTTCGGGTCCCAAATGACTCCGTTGAGTTCGTTAACCAGCCAAATCGTACAAAGTGTTCCATAAAATATGGCCATTCAAAATTTTTCCTTAATATATCAGAAAATACGAAACCAATTGGAATGAAATGTTACGGCCAAATCTGCTACTAACAATCCTCATTCAAAATTTTGTGGCCATAGTGCGAACAAAACCATAGAAAATTCTATTGGAATATTGAAAAGAGAATCTTTTTTTCCATAACAGACTATCCGATGCGAGTGAAATTTATTTTGAAAATGAAAACTACTATACTAAATGTTCATGCATTTATATACATATTTGATATCAATCTCAAGTCCCATATAAAATTCTGGGGTAATAGTCTTATTTTACCTCAAAATAACGAGAGCTCAAAAGCTCCTGCTAAGGGCTTTTTTTAATTTTTTTACTGAATAGCCGTCTTATATTGAATGGATTCAAACAAACTCAATAATGTCAAAATCTCATGAGATATTCATGATGTACATCTACAAATGCTCCCTGCACACGATCTCTGCATTACAGAGCAGTTACTTTCCATTAAATACACACTAGAGCAAAGTTAAACTTTCTGATTGTCGAGCTGATGAGCGGCAAAATCAATATTTTCCATCCACGATGCTCTATTTACAAATGCTGAACATATCAGTGAGCATAATCAATTTACTTTCTCGAATAAGGAAACACAATCGAAACGAAACAATTGAATCGATCTGTTTCCGCGTTATTACATGCAATCATTGTCGTACCAATAAGATTGAAGATTAAAATACTAATGTGATTGCCATAAAATTATAGGAATATTCAAGTTAATACTCGGGGTGCTGCCGATTAAATTACGTATGGCAATTTCACAATTTTACTCGGACTGAATAAATAAAATCATAAATTTTGTTTAAATTTTACGACTTGGCTGACAATTAAAGCATGTACCGAAAATGTCAAACATTATTGATCAAAATTTATTATTATTTATTATGCTATACAAGCGAATGAAGAATTCAAAAATTCTGCAAAATGAGCTTGACCATTATTGGAATATTCCCTAATACCGTTGGAACATCTCTTCACCATGAGCTTTCTGATCTCCTCCTTTAACCAAAGTCATCAATTGTTCTGGCAAATGGTTGAAAAAAACATTATACTCAGCTGAAGTTTCAAGTTGAGTTTATCTGTACAATGGAATGCTTATTGTTTCTCGATGTCTTGGACTGAACATTCCTACAAATATAGAGCAAGAAGTTGAATATACTTTTAAAGTTATTCTAGTTATTTACAACAAAAAATGTCCTATAACACATGGTTAAAATGTTGACGGTTGTTCTTCAATTTAACATTTCTTGGTTTCACGAAATATTTCGAGTTCTTCCTCTTAAATGAAAAGGTAGTAAATTTATTGCCCTTTCCGAATATGTGGTCAAATTTAATAAGACTAGGTACAAGGAAAACTGAAAAATTATCATTTTAGAGAAAAAACTCGTAATATTTCGTGAAATCAAGAAATGTTAAACTGAACAATAACCGTCAACATTTCTACCATCTGTTATATGACATTTTTTGTTACAAATCACTCGTATAATTGCCCCTTGAAGTTTGTTCACTTTAAAGGTAGACACCCTGTATAAATATATGAGAAGCTCAATATCCCCCTGGGTCTGTAATATGAAAATCAAACGGATAATTTTCCTTTGAGCAACAAAAACGGAATTGCTGTCTGATCCTTTACCTTCAGGACGATATTGTAGTTTGAAGTGGAAATAAACATGGGAATAGTGAATGCTGGTCATCGAATCCGGAGGAAACACATTTCCTAGGCGCTTTATTGAATGAAATGTACTCTTCAGGCGTTCAGATAACGAGTCAATATAATTTTTCCGATTCAGATTTCCGTCTATCTATAAACCCAGAGAAATCACTTTAACCTTTCTTTCATGGTGGAGATCAAGAACTGACTGGTCACTCGAGTCGCAATTTGAGAATTTGAAGACGAATGAGTGTTTCTTTGTTTTAGAGTTGTTAACAACAACATTGTTACAACTTTGTACTATATTTACTCACGTTTCAGTTGGTGCATTTGTATAATCTATCAATCGTCACAATAATTTAACAGATCTCTTCGAATGTGAATAGTTAACAAAAATTGAGAGAATAAAAATAATTTTAAACGTTTGCCTGCACTTGAAATTCTCCTCTTTCAGTGCCCCCGAAGTGGACAGTCGAACCTTCAGACACAAACGTAGCTGCCACCCAAGACGCCATATTGCACTGCCAGGCTGAAGGCTACCCGAAACCTGTCGTTACATGGAAAAAGGCCGTAGGTGAGTCTCTATTAACTTATATTTCCCTTCTTTCTGCTTCCGGTTCGTGACGTCAAACGGGTCGTTTCCGAATCACCCCAGAATTTGAGCCACGTATTTCACGACCGGTAATTGGAAAGCCGCCTAGCTTTGTGCGAAATCCCTACAGATGGTCTCGTTTGATGGTGGATGGTTTTATGTTCTGGACCGCCTTTTCTCAACCTCTGGCATGATAAAATTAGTGTGTGAAAAAATGGATGTTGGACGCACATACATTCATTTCATAAAAAATCATTTCCAGAACACGTCTATACGATCTATAGTCCATTTCAGGAAAGTATGTAGTGGAGGAGCCTCTAAGCCATTCCTATCGCTAGGACCTCCCTATCGTGAACGTGGCAGAGTAGCAATATACTGGGTCTTTATAAATGATTGCAATAGCGCAGTTGGCTGTGTATCTCTAAACAATCAGAGCATAGATGTAGTTTGCATAGAAGCGGCAAAATGAAAATAATCGAAAGCCTACTGCGCTGTTACAATCATTTGAGACCCTGTAGTATAAAAGTCGAAAGGTTGCGTGTTCAATACCGCACTGAGAACATTTTTTTAGTCGGTAGCGGCTACTATTCACTGCTGGGTCAACAATCAGCAGTACTCTGTTCGAGGTGTGGAACGGACACAGTAAAAAAGTACTACAGAACACAACTGATTCTCCTAACTCAACAAGCTTCATACCTTAGGAGTAATCAGTACCATCATCTTCTATAATAAATCAATCTAGAAAGACCTAATCTGATTGAATATAAAAAATCCACGTACAGAGTTTGATATTATCTGTCCGATCAAGATGATCCTATTGATATCTTATTTTTCTCGAGCTGACCAAAGTGGTTTTGACCTACAGATCGACAAAGTCTTCTTGTTCCCTATAGAATCCACAACCATTATTTTCTTCTTGACTACAGATAGCCTTTGAATAGATCCTTCCTTAAATGGTTGCACTGGAATGAGTTTTGCAAGGGATTATAGGCTCTGCTCGCTGAATCCATAATATCCCATCGATAATGTTTTTGGCGATTGATTCAGATTCTTATATTTTCCTTCTTTGTACTTTCAGTTCGCGACGTCAACAGAGTCGTTCTGTGAACCACTTCAGAATTTGAGCCACGTAATTCACGACCGGTAATTGGAAGGCCGTCTAGCTTTGTGCGGATTCCCTACAGATGGTCTCGTTTGATGGTGGACGGTTTTACGTTCTGAACTGCCTTTTTTCGATCTCTGTGTTGATAAAATCTTGTATGAAAAATTGATGTGGGACGCACATACATTCATTCCTTTCATTGAAATATTTTCTCCGAAGAACACGTTTACGAATTAATAATCCAAAGGTTGCGTGTTCGATACCTGACTAGGAAAGAAATTTTTGGCCGTAGCGGCTACTTTTCACTGCTAGGTCAACATCAGCAGTACTCTCTGTTGAGGTGTGGAAAAAGTCATATCATTGTCCTGTTGATATCTCCTTTTTCTCGAGCTGACCAAAGTTGTTTTGACCTACATATCGAACAAAGTGCTCTTGTTCCCTAAAAATCCACAATCATAATTTTCTTCCCACTACAGATAGCCTTTGAATAGATCTTTCCTTACTGGTTGCACTGGAAGAGTTTTGCAAGGGGTTAGGTATAGACTCTGCTTGCTGAATCTGAAAATTTTCAACGATACTGTTTTTGGCGAACGTTCATACTTGTAAGAAAGCTGATATTCATCCTCAACAGATTATTCACTTCTTTGTGTCACAAAACAGATTCGGTCGGTAGAGAAATGCAAACTCTCGAATATTCTTATATTTCCATTCTTTCTGTCTCTGGTTCGTGACGTCAAACCGGTCGTTCCGGAATCACTCCAGAATTTGAGCCACGTATTTCACGACCGGTAATTGGAAGGTCGCCTAGCTTTGTGCGGATTCCCTACAGATGGTCTCGTTTGATGGTGGATGACGGTTTTTACGTTCTGGACCGCCTTTTCCCGATCTCTGTGATGATAAAATTCGTGTGCAAAAAAAAACGGATGTTGGACGCACATAAATGGCACATACATTCGCTTCATAAAATATTTCCTCCAAAACACGTATACGAATGGAAATTGGAAGTTGCGCGTTCGATCCCCGACTAGGAAGAAATTTACCGTAATGGCTACCATTCACTGCTGAGTCAACAATTGGCAGTACTGTAGGACACAGTAACAAAGCCTACACAGAACATAACTGATTCTCCTAACTCAACAAGTTTCAAAGCTTTTGAGAAGTTTCAAGTTAGCCTGAAAGTAATCAGTATAATAATTATTGAATATTATTTTATCATTTCACAATGTGCTATGATTATTTGAGAATAATGAAATTCACGTAGGTACAATAAAGTTCAGTAAAGTAGTGATATTCTCAGTCATATCAATATTTCAGTCCTCAGTATATTTTGTTCTTCTCGATCTGATCTAAATTGTTGTGATCTACAGTTCGACAAAGTCTTCTTCTTCCCTGCAGAAGAAGCATCATGGATCATTTTTTACATGGTGCCTCCTGATGTAACCGTAAAAAGAGTTTTATGCTAGGTTTCAGTTTCTGCTCGATGAACCTATGATAAGATTTCAGCGATAGAGTTTTTGTTGAATGCTCTGGCTTAAGAGAAGTTATTTTTACACATGATACTTCATTTCCAACGAAATATTACCTCTTCCTTTGCTACAAAAGAGTTTTAGTCGGTAGAGAAATGTAAACCCTTGATTATCCTGCAAAAAAATACTATTGGCTAATAACAGAAATCAAGAATCATTATATTATCAGACTGTGAATGCGCATCTGTATCATGTAGAGGCATATAAACAAAGCTACTTATGAATGAAATCCACATGGATAAAGTCGATATAACAGTATACTGATAAGAATTGCGTAACTCTTTATGGGAATTCAATATCATCAAATGCAAATCGATAGCTTCATAAAACCAACATAGAGAGGATGTCTTGACTTATGCGGAATTTTCAGTTTAATCGTCGAGAGGTATCTTTGAATTCTTACCTACTATAGAACCTCGACTACACATTGTATGAGAACCGATGCTGAATTTTTTGTTTTAGACGCGGTTTCCTGGAAATGTATATAAGGCCTTCAACGCTGCCATCTTACTGTCATTCCTTCGATACTCCTATCGTTATCTCTCTACTTACTTTGCCTCTCAACCGCCCTAAATTAGAACTTTGATGTATATTCACGAGTCTAATCTCTCTCCCACATAAACCGAAGGATCGATTTTACGGAAATTTGCACCAATTGAAATTTCCGTGTATAGTATAGTAGTCTTCAGTGCATGACACAAGTTAAGTTAACTCTGGGAAGAGGTTTTTCTGAGTCTATGATTATTCTATCTCGACAGTCTAATTCTTACAGGATCCTTTCGGAAGTCGAAATATGAAAAGGTTGTGGGATGAAAATATATTCGATACCATCTAATATTTCGTTTCAAACAGAATGAAGTCCATCTCACTTTCTAAGATGTAATGCGTAAGCTAAACTAAACATGTTACATACAGTGTGGAAACCACTTATGGAATAATGAAATTTTTTATGTCATTATTTTAGAAAATATAAGAAATGCCGAGACAAGTCAACTTTTCAATCGATTTGTGAGTTATGTAAACATAAATTTAAATGTACAGGATGATTCATCCAAGTATGCCATAGGCGGTGTTGTTTTTTGAAATACCCTGTATATCTGCATATTTTTGAACTCTCCTTAATGAACCGATTTCAACAGACCAAATACTGGATGGTCAATTATGAATTATACACGGTGAAATTTTTATTTTTACAGTTATCAAACACAAACATAAAATACCTGATATATTTGATTTCAATACATTAAAATAAACGCACAATTCAATTCAAAAGTTGACTTGTCTCAGCCTTTTTCATAATTAAAAAAAAATTACATAACAAATTTCATGCCATAAGTTGTTTTCACACTGTATATTGGATGGAGTAGAGAAACTTGGTGATTCAGAAATTCCATTGATCAATAACTTATGCAAATATCGATTCCATAATTTTTCCATCAAGTACAATATTTATATTTTAAGTTTAGACAGTTTCAAAGATGATACTTGGTTTCCATTATTTCCAATAATCTACATAAATCGATTTCAAAAATATTATGCACCTTAGTTCAGCATTTCTTCGAATAAGTGACAGCTAATCGAATGTTGTGCTTCACGTAGATCAGAGTCCTGCGACGATCGTTATAAACATATGAATGCAAATAACCCCATGAAATCATCGCAGGGGTCTAGATCAGGCGACTCTGGCGGAGTGCTGAAAACCTCAGAGAGGAAAAACTTCAGAATCATGTGGACATAATGATCACTGGAACAGTCCGTTCATATTTTTCAAAAAAATAGGGTCCAATCTCAGAGTAAGAAATAAAATAATAAATAAATAAATAAATGTTTATTTCTTACTCTGAGGGTCCAATCTTTCCAATTCGCAATAGTGCACGGCAAACAGTGACACGTTGGGAAGTGCAGTAGCTGCTTGTGAAGTTTTTTGGGATTTTCAACCCCCAGCGCAGTGGCCCCCTGCGATTTATTTTAAAGTCACCCATTTCTAACGATCGTCTCAAGTGTCTGGCTCACTCGAAGAATAACATTCATTTTGCTATCGCCAACATACTCAGAAAAATTCTGTAGAAAGTTGTTCTGCATTTTAGAATGCGATGAACACATTGTATTGACAATAATGAACACCATTTGTGAGATATCATCTCTCTTAACATACACTTCAATAATAATGAAAGCAGAGAATAATATTGAAATCGACTAATATAAATCTCATACTTCGAAGCTAATGTCGTCCTCGTTCGGAGAAAATGCAATAAAGTGGTATCAAACAGAGTACCCATGGATGGCCATTCCGTCCTTATTAGGACTCATCAGCAGCTCTGAATGATACAAGGTTTTCTTGGAACTTAAAACGAAATGGCACCTTCTTTCAGGCAAAAATATACCGAAGATCTCATCTCTAGTTCCATATGAACAACCTTCTTCCATAGCACGAACCTTGAACGAAGTAGGGAGATGTTTACCATTTTTCGCATTGACCGAAGCGTACTTGCATTTCCCAAATTTTACATCTTTAGTCAACAACGCGGATCGCTCAGGGTTACATCAGTTGCCTTGAACGAGGACGAGATTAGCTATGTTTAATATTGGTGGATTTCAATCGATTAATATTATTCTCTGCTTTCTTTATTTTTGTATTAATGGCGATGTTACGCGTTGAACCACTGTTTATGAACTTCAACGCTGTACTTGACGATAAAAAAATAATTGAATTTATATTTGTATAAGTTTCTACATTTTTATATGATTACTAATCGGCATGTTCCTATACCCCATTGTATATGCAACGTAAATCCATTTCATAACTGAGTATGGAATTGAATCCTTCTCTTCATAATATCAAGAAATTATTCTCCTCTGATCTTATATTATCTGATATTATGACATACTTTTCTGAGGTTCTATTCCACGACACCAATAAATTATTCAACCTCACACCCATGCTAGAAATTTGCTTGCAGAAGAACAGCCAGGGGAGTACAAAGACTTCCTGTTCCAACCCAATGTGCAGCAATATCAGAACGGCTCCCTGAGCTTCATCCACATATCAAAGGAGAACGAGGGACAATATTTATGCGAGGCAAAGAACAACATCGGCGCCGGAGTCAGCAAAGTGATCGTCCTAAAAGTTAATGGTGAGTGTGTTTTATTTATCTTTGGTCTGAACGATACCTAGATGTATCGTCAGTAGCGTATCTAGGAGACACCGATAGAATAGGTAAAGGAAAATCTTTTCGATTAGAATGATGAGAAAAGTTGAATCAAGATTTCACTCCATAATTTGTTATGAGAAGTAGGTAACGACAATTAGTTAATCAAACCTAACTCTATCAGAAAAGCAGGGCACGTTAACATATTCTCGTCGTTTTAAAACACAAATTTATTATCTTATTCATTCAGTTTTCTTGCAAAAACATAAAGCAAGGACAACGGTAAAATTACGGTTTTCACAACCTCTCCATTATTTTCACGAACGACAAAATTATATTTACATTGGACAAACAAAAACACAACAGATTTGCCACTATGTAATTGAAATTCAATGTTGTCTAAAGGAGTATGATCAGAAGTTTGTCTCTGTAAAATACTGCACTATTATTAACAGTTCATTTCCACACCACTTCGAAATATAAGGTTCACTGTGTATTGCAGCTGCTGAACTTCTCGTCTCTTTTAAAGGTTTTCCGAACTATTCATTCAGATTACTCAAATCTAGCTCAACCCAATCTCTGAACCAATTCTTCTGACCAATTCTCATCCCTCGACGAACTCTTCTCATCGTCAATCTCATCTAGCTCTGTCGACTTCACTCTAGCTCTTGTGTTTTCTAGGTCAAATCTCTCGACTCTAGTCTAAGCTCTGTGGTTTTCTCTACTCTGATCTCTGCCACTTCTTCGATTCTACCCACTTCCTTACCCAAGTGGAGGATTCACTACTGCTCTTGAATCCATACCTTTACTCATTGGTCCACTCTCAGAAAGATGTAGCTATGATGGTGGAAACTTTTATGAATAGAAATCGCCGTGTCCAATATCATCATCAGTGTCAGACTCGAGGTGATTTCTAAGAAATAATATCTGGAACAATTCACTTTCCCAGAGCTAATAATAACTCTTGCAAGAATGTCAACACTACGTCGAATCTACGTCGAATTTCTCAACACAACTCTCACGAAACCCATATATCGCATTACAATTTTGATACAAGTTTTTACAGCGGCTTAGAGATGGCAGCTTTACACTTTTATGCTATACACTTAGCAAGCTGAAGCAGTACATCCATTTCGAGTTGTATTCCTTGAACTAATCTATTTACGCTACTAATCTATTTACACTACGTAGAAAATCAATTTCTTCGCGAAAATATCTAAACGATGTTTAAGTAGATAGATAGAAACTGGGGAAATTAAAAATCAATACATGAGGTTTAGCATTCTTAGTATTGAAAAAATTAATTGCTACCTCTCAACCTTGTAGATGACCATTCTTTATAGTTCCACTTTCTTAGTTTCAATTCACTAATAGCATAGAATTCCCAATTCTTTCTCTACGCTACTGCACTCCAGGCCTTCTCTTTGATGAGATGGTAGAGCCATATCTGACGCACCCTCCAAAAGAAACGATGGTTTTATTTTCGTCTATGAATATAGAGTGAGTAAGCAAAATTCCAATAAGATAGACCGAAGCGTCTGGATATTGTGACAATGCAAAATTGAGAAGGATATGTAGGTGAACTAACAGGTTATAAAAGGTTTATATCTTTGATTGAATTCGGAGAAGATCTAATATTTCTCTTCTCGGAACTTTCGATTGGAGAGATCGACGTAGGAAGCGCCAGGAGCTAAATTATGTTGACTTCCTGTTCCGTTATGAAATATCGACAATATCTCGAAGGATTCCTCAATAAAATTCAGATTTTCATTTAGTCACTACGTTGACTCTGTGAGGTAACTACAACTTCTGCGCAGGCTTTTTGTCCGGGTACTTCACTGAAGGACTCGTCTTTATGTTGCTCAAGATATTGCAGAAGAATTGTAGATTTGACTGTCGGTTCCGAATATTATATCTGACTTCACCCAACGTTTTCATGTAGTAAAATTTACTGAGTCTTGAAATAACTTTTTCGCAGGGATTTGTGAAGTGCTAATGGTTTCACATTGTTTGACATATAAATGAGTATAGCACCTGTCTGTTTACTTGACAATCTTTAATCTTATCAATTCAAAACTGGTAGGTAATTTTGAGTAAATTTTTATTTACCTTGCAAACAATTTTAACGGATAGATATTATTCCGTGAAAAGATGCTAATACATGATTTATCAATGTTTTATTCATTTTGCCTATAATCTTTCAGCAGAATCGAGCTTCTTTAGTGATATCTTCTGATTCTGAATATTTAGTTCGTCAGGTCACACTATGTTATCTCCATGGCAACCATTTTTGGACATAATGTTAGTAGTGAACTTGGAGGCATTAAGACGGTACTACTCTAGTGGACCAATGCTGATACTTTGTTTAGATAGTGTCTTCAGCAAAGGGTTTAACGTACTTAGATAACATCATCATTTGAAGAAACCAAAACCCACACAATTGTCCAGTTGAATTTATTCTGTCCAATTTTTCTGGATCACCAGTTGTCATGATATAGATTATAGTGCAGTATCTATAGCATTATTACGCATGTGTTAGCCCTACTCATGTACTGTAAATATGTAGGTATTCGATTTTCAATAAAGAATCAGTTTCCGTTTAGACTTGAATGAATTAATAACAACACATGGCGCTGCGACATTAGTGATAAGCATTTTTAATGAAAGTCAGTCGAAAATTCGTAAAATAAACTGCAAATTCCGTAAAAAAAGAAAAAATTCAAACAACAGTTGAAATAAAACACTGAAGATTCAAAATTCGAAGTGAAAAATTCTAGAACTAATCAAGCTGAAGTTGAAAATTCAAATCCTCCAATATGGCGACTGAATCACGGCGCCAACACAAATGATTTCAATGGTTCACTGGATGAACATGACCTTCTTCAAACAAAGTTCGAGTGTATTTGAGGCCACAGTCTCACAAAAAAAAAACATCGGACAAAATCGTCAATTCTGTTGAGCGTTATTGGCGAATGAAGCTTAAAAAAATACAGGGTGGCCATTTGAAAACGAAACAGACGAGATTACAGACGAAATAAATTTTTTCGATAGAAATGCTCGGACAGGTCGATTTCTGTTTCGAGGGGGACAACTTAAGATGTAGGTTACGGACGCATAGCGCTTCAACCCTTGCTACTACAACCCTCACCCCCAATTTTTGAATAGGGAAGATGGGGTGAGTGATACCTCATTTGAAAGGTATTTTATACTGATTTCAGCACAGTAATTGTTTTTTCATTTTATGCATTAGTTTTCGAAATATTCTTAACTAAGTATTTGAAAATGAAGTGGTGTTTTCATGGCACTTGTAGTGTTTTTTTGTGAAAAATCGACATTTTGAGCTTCAAAACAACCATGACTGTGGCTTCCTTCCTCCAATCCACTGACATAGAAATCTTTAATCAAGATGTCGAACAAACAAAGCGTATTGCGAAGGAGCTCAATCTTGCTGAAACTCAATCTAAATTATCTTCGATATAATTTGCAGTATTTCCAATAACATGCGGTAACACTTGATCGATAGAAATCTCCAAAAAGTCCAAATACGTACATATCTCTAATCAGATTACCAGGTAAGAAAATCAAATCATTAATGATGCCACAGAAATATTCCAGTCCCAATTCGTGAAACGATTTCCGACTTAATTATGAAGTGTTTTTCTCAGTTGGCTTCAATAATGTTTTCATTTTGTTGATTATTGAATTCATATCTTTTTCAAAAAATGAGAATCGATAATTTTTTATTTATTACGAACAGATCATTAAGTTGGCTTACTGGTTCTTTGACATGTGAATTATTCTTAGTTTTGAATCGAGACTTGTATGTGTTCTAATTCATTGTTCGACATGGTTTATTCAATTGCAGAGCGGGTGAAAATAATTTCACTTTTTTTTGCAAACAATCAATGTGCGAATAGAACCGCAGAATTCTTCAATCAACGACATTTAGATAAACATGGTTGTTTTGAAGCTCAAAATGTCGATTTTTCACAAAAAAACACTACAAGTGCCATGAAAACACCACTTCATTTTCAAATACTTAGTTAAGAATATTTCGAGAACTAATGCATAAAATGAAAAAACAATTACTGTGCTGAAATCAGTATAAAAATACCTTTCAAATGAGGTATCACTCACCCCATCTTCCCTATTCAAAAATTGGGGGTGAGGGTTGTAGTAGCAAGGGTTGAAGCGCTATGCGTCCGTAACCTACATCTTAAGTTGTCCCCCTCGAAACAGAAATCGACCTGTCCGAGCATTTCTATCGAAAAAATTTATTTCGTCTGTAATCTCGTCTGTTTCGTTTTCAAATGGCCACCCTGTATAATTAATTCACATATGCTGCAGATGAAAATAAAATGGACTATGAAACAATTCTAGCCAAATTTGATGAACATTTCATTCAAAACCACAAAAAAATGTCACATTTGAACGATATAATTCTTCACGAGGAATCAACAAGACGACGAGTGCATCGATGCATATATTGTGGAATTGCGTCAACTTAGTGCTACATGTGAATTTGGTGACCTTCGTGACAGTTTAATCAAAGACCGGCTGGTTTTGGGAATACAAAATTCGAAAATCAGGCAAAATCTGCTTCAAACGAAAGATCTAACTCTTGAAAAAGCAATGGAATTATGTAAAATTTCGGAAAGAACGGAAAAACAAATGAGATCCCTTGAAAATGAAGTAGCTGGATCATCAATAAATAAAATACACAAATACAAATCGAAACAAAACACTGGATGACATCAAGGATCTATGAACTCCAACAAAGTTTTCATATGCAGAAATTGTGGTAATAAACATTCAATAAACGAGGGTGCGGCTTATGGAAAGAAGTGTGCAAAGTGTGGCAAAGTGAATCATTTCGCGAAATATTGTCGATCAGTGAAAGAAATTTCTGTAAACAATTCAGGTTCTACTGATGTCATTTCTGATGAATCATGTTCTTTTTCAGATTTTTTCATTAATTCAATTGGTAAGCAAAATGAGAATTCCAACTCACAATGGAACATAAATTTAAAGTTCGAAAATAATATACTGCTCAACTTCAAACTTGATACTGGTGCTGAAATTAATGCCATACCTGCAAGATATTTGAAAGTATTGAATATCAATGTGAATAATTTAATACCATGTAATTTGAAAATCTCGACTTATACTGGTACTAGAATTGATATTTTGGGTAAGTGCAAGTTACTATGTCATCATAACGATTTTCATGGATATGTTGAATTTTATGTTGTAAATAACAAATATTCTCCTGCTATTCTGGGAAAACAAGAATGCGAGAGAATGAAGTTACTTAAATTTATTGGATCTATTCAACAAAAAACCTTTGATGAAAAGGAAATAATTTGTCAATTCAAGGATGTATTTCAAGGAATCGGAGCTCTTAAATGTCAAGAATATTCTTTTAAATAAATAACTCTATTCAACCAGTGATAAATCCTCCAAGAAAAGTTCCGTTTTCGTTGCAAAATAAACTAAAGAATCAGCTAAATGATCTTGAGAAAAAGGAAATTATAGCTAAAGTCAATGAACCAACTGAATGGTCAATAGTTTAGTTTTAGTACACAAACCGAATGGTGATCTCAGAATTTGCATGGACCCACAACAATTGAACAAAGCCATAATTTCTGAAAATTTTCCTCTTCCTACAGTGGATGAAATAATTGCTTCTTTGTCACATGCAAAATTTTTCTCAAAACTTGATGCTAGTCAGGCCTTCTGGCAAATTAAATTAAGTGAGGAGAGTTCCTTCAGATGCACGTTTAATTCACCCTTTGGTAGATACAGATTTTTGCGTATGCCTTATGGAATTAAGCCTGCGTCTGAAGTTTTTCAAAAATACATAAAACAAAATTTCGATAACATGGAAGGCGTTTTATCATATATTGATGATTTTTTAATTTGGGGTTCCACACGAGAGCAACACGATATGCGATTAAAAAAAGTATTAGAAAGAGCTCGTGAAATTAATTTGAAGCTGAATTTGGAAAAATGCGAATTTGGGGTAGATAAAATAAAATTTATGGGTCATATAATTTCAAAAAATGGCGTTGAACCTGATGAGGACAAAATTTGTGCAATAAAACATTTCAAAAAACCAGAATGTAAAAAAGATGTCGAAAGATTTTTGGGCATGATTTCTTATATTTCAAAATTCATACCTAATATGTCATTTGAAACCGAACATTTACGAATCCTTCTTAAAAAAGATGTTTTATGGCACTGGGGTCATCAGCAGGAGGAAAATTTCGAAAAACTCAAAAATATTTTAATGAATAAGCCAGTACTACAATTTTTCAATAATGAACTACCTATTACGTTATCTGTGGATGCATCTCAAAATGCCATTGGTGCGGTTTTACTACAGAATAATTTGCCTGTTTATTATATTTCCAAATCATTATCAGATACGCAAAAGAATTGGGCGCAAATTGAAAAGGAAATGTACGCGATAACTCATTCCTGTTTACGTTTCCATCAGTATATATATGGAAAACATGTTACAGTCGAAACAGATCACAAACCTTTGATTTCAATTGTTAAAAAACCTCTTATGCTTGTCCCATGCGTTTGCAACGAATGTTGATATCCATTCAGCCATATGATATAAAATTAATTTATAAACCCGGTACAAAATTAGTATTAGCAGATGCTCTTTCTCGCGCCCATGACCAGAATAAATGTTCTTATAATAAGATGAAACATTGTTGAATGAAAATATAGAATATCAAATTCTAGCTATAGAAAAAAACGTACCTATTTCTACTACGAATTTAGAAAATATCAAATCTGAAATTAAAAAGATTTGAACCTGTTGAAGGTTCTTGGTTTTATGAAGGATGGTTGGCCATGTAAAAAAAAAAATTCCTGATAATTTAAAATCATTTTCATAAATAGAGATAATTTATCATTCTCGAATGGATTGTTATTTTTCAATAACAGAATAGTTATTCCACAAAGTCTACAGAGAGATATGCTTTCAAATTTACATTTGAGTCACCTAGGTAGAGAAAAAACTAAATATCGCGCACGAACGCTATTTTATTGGCCTAATATGTCACTTGATATTGATAATTTAATTTCAAAATGTAAGTCTGCATGCTTTTTTCGAAAACTCCACAGAAAGAACCATTAATTAATCATGAAATTCCTGGAAGAGCATGGCAAAAATCGGTATAGATCTTTTTGAATTGAAGGGTAAGTATTACATAGCTTTGGTTGACTATTTTTCAAAGTTCATGGACGTGAAATGTTTGAATAGAAATTCTTCTTCAGAAAGTGTGATAAACTACTTGAAACGTATATTTTCTTTATTTGGAATACCAGATGAAGTTTTCTCAGATAACGGTCCACAATTCGCATCAAATGCTTTCAGATCTTTTGCCAGGAAATGGGAATTCAGCACACAACAAGCAGTCCTTATTTTCCACAATCTAATGGTCAAATAGAGAGAACAATAGGGACTCTTAAATCAATTTTGAATAAATGTCTTTATGATAATACAGATTTCAATTTAGCTTTGTTAGAACTTAGAATACACCATTGACAATAACTTATATTCACCTGCACAAATCCTGATGCACAGAAATTTGAAAAGTATTTTGCCTGTTACTTCAGAATATCTTAAACCTAAATAATAAATAACAAATATCACAGTAATAATTTACGTCGAAAACAAAAAAATTATAAACGATATTTTGACAGAAACTCAAGGATTTACCTAAACTCGAACTCGAGCAAAAAGTGTTCATTAAGAATAATGGTTTTATAATTTACCTGGGATAATAACAAATATTGATGAACGTAATAGGAGATACAGTATTAAATTAAGTGATTCAAACAAAGTAGTAACTAGAAATCGACATCAGATAAAACCCGATTTAACCAATTCCAGAATTGAGAACACAAATTCACAATTATTACAAAATCCTTATTACGTTACAAGGTTTGGAAGGACGTCCAAACCTCCAGATAGATTTACACCTTAGGGTCCTAAAATGTCATGATTTGAACATTGTAAGTTTTCCGAATTGTAAAAATTTTTATATTTTTAATTTTTGTTATTCATAGATTAGTAGGTGGGATATGAGAAACATTTTATTTGCAAAAAGGGGAGATGTCATGATATAGATTATAGTGCAGTATCTATAGCATTATTACGTATGTATTAGCCCTATCATGTACTGTAAATATGGGTAGGTATTCGATTTTCAATAAAGAATCATTTCCGTTTAGACTTGAATGAATTAATAACAACACACCAGTGTGCTATTATTCTTTCGAAATCTGAGTCGGAAGTGGTATTAAAATCTTGGTCGGGCTCACTGATACTTTTTGGCCGTAAATATTTTCACTTTCGAGAAGGATGAGCTATAAATTTATATCCACAGAGTAGTCATGGGGTCTGTTTATCTCAGGTGGGCTTGTGGATGAGCAAAATAAGTATTTCTAAAGTATGCATTGATGAATCCTTTCGGATCAAAATTCATATGATTCTGTTCGATAACGACTTTCTGGCTATCTTCAGAATAAACATTTTTTGAATAGTTAGGAATCAGAAACTGCCATATTTTGGGAATACGACTGTAACGAAGTATTTCTTTATCGTTCTCAAACTGCATTTCACATCTAATGCTCCAGTCTCAGATACATCAAACAAACATATTTCAATTGTAACCGCATTATTAAACTCGAGAGAATCTGCACTTTTAACCATAGTATAGTCGTTTGAATTCTCGTTCCGATTCCGAAAGAAACGATATGAACAATTGGAATTTTCAAGATGGGTTCATGATTTTAAAAGAAATGTTAAATTCATAAATGAAATAAATGAAACCCATTAATACTTCTCTGGATATTCATTCGTGAATAAAATTATTCCAATATAAGTATCCAAGATGGCATGCTAGAATAAAGCACTAATATTGTAGGTTGGGCTGGTTCAAGCAATACTGAACCATTTATTTAACGAAACCAAAGCAAAATATCATCGTGATTTTAATCGGTACCTTTCGATATTATTTCTCTTCTGTCCTGAGGTATTATATTTCCGCAACATTAAATAACTTTCTCGTTCAATGGAGTCTGCTCAAATCCTGTCAGAATCAAAATTCACGACATCCTCCATTAATGGAATATGGAAAAGGTTCACTTCACTCATTAAGCCCTGAAGCGCAGTGAACATCTACGAAATTCTGGAACCAAATCAGTCTTCTCTGGCTTCACTTCAGCGTGAATATTGCTGGGGTACAAGAGTAGTTATTAATGTAATAACCTTGTCGAATTAGGATCGGTTATGGCATATATTCATTGAGGCCGACAAATTTTGGAACATTGCCCGTCGGCTTCAGCAGAAGAACACTCCTATATTTCGGTATAACATCTGCAGGCTCTCGAAGATATTAAAATATCGTAAAAACCCAGTTCCAGGCAGCGAATTATTTATGAAAAACGTACGCCGCATAGGGAGCTATGAAATTGGAATGGTTTTGCATAAAATGACTGTGCAAAATTGAAAGGTAACATCGAATTTTGCTGATGCCAGGTATACGAGGTGGAAGCGAGTTTCACGTCATGATTTTTTGATTTTGTGGGTGTTTATATAAGCGTTGCTCAGCTCCCACGAACTCTCGTTTGACGATTGCGCTTAGTCAATGGAATCCCATTGAAAGACTATTCAGTGTGGTTTATTCAGTGGGGGCTTGCCACGAAAGTAGTCATTCCATTGACTGCGAGCAACAAGCAATGAGTATGTTAGTAAATATCGAGACATCTATGTGAGAAAACAAAAAATGCTGAAGTTCCTGACAATATAAAACCATTTTTGCATCTCAAATCAATCACTCTACAGTTTCCACAAGCGAATGAACAGAAACTACTGACAAACTGCATTCTATGGTCTTTTAGGTTTTTCCAGGTAAAAATGTATGGACTATTGAAAAACATCTAGGAAGTTCTCGAACCAAATGATTCCACTTTAGATTCACTTCAGCGTGAATATTGCTGGGGTACAAGAGTAGTTATTAATGTAATAACCTTGTCGAATTAGGATCGGTTATGGCATATATTCATTGAGGCCGACAAATTTTGGAACATTGCCCGTCGGCTTCAGCTGACGAAGACTCCTATATTTCGGTATAACATCTACAGGCTCTCGAAGATATTAAAATATTGTAAAAACCCAGTTCCAAGCGTACAGGCGACGAATAATTTATGAAAAACGTATGCCGCATAGGGAGCTGTGAAATTGGAATGGTTTTGCATAAAATGACTGTGCAAAATTGAACGGTAACATCGAATTTTGCTGATGCCAGGTATATGAGGTGGAAGCGAGTTTCACGTCATGATTTTTTTGATTTTGTGGATGTTGATGTAAGCGTTGCTCAGCTCCCACGAACTTTCGTTTGACGAATGCGTTTAATCCGTGGAATCCCATTGAAAGACTATTCTGTCCCAGTATGGTTTACTCAGTGTCATTTCATTTCATTGACGGCGAGCAACGCGCAATGGGTATGTTAGTAGATAGCGCGACATCTATGAGAGAAAACGAGAAATGCTGAAGTTTTTCACAATATGAAATTGTTTTTGCATCTCAAATAAATCACTCCACATTTTCCACAAGTAAACGAAAAGAAACTACTGACAATGCTGCGATCTACGGTCTTTGTCGGTTTTTCCAGGTAAAAATGTATGGACTGTTGAAAAACATCTAGAAAGTTCTCGAACCAAATTATCTACTTAGATCTACTTCAGGGTAAATATTGCTGAGGTACAAGAGTAATTATAACTGTTATAACCTTGTCGAATTGGGATCGGTTATGGCATATATTCATTGAGGTCGGCAAACTTGGAATATTCGATTTCATCAGAAGAAGACTCCTATAGTTTGCTAGGCATTCCATTCTAAGTGTCATCAGTCTGGCTTGGTCAGTAGAGGCTTGTTATTGGTGCTTTGAAAGCAATCGTTTCATTGAATGCTTGAAGCAAGCAATGGGTATAATAGTAGATGTTGCTACATCTATGATAAAAATAGCAAAAGGATGAGGTTCCTAACAATATGAAACCGTTTAAGCTTCTCAAATAAATCACATAACTATTTTCATTTCAGTATGAAACTTCTGACAATACTGTACTCTTTCATCTCATTTGGTTTTTTCGGGATAAAAGGTATTGGCTGTTTAAAAACACCTTGGATATTCTCGAAACAGATCAGTCTACTCTGGCTCCACTTCAGTGTGAATATTGCTGGGTACAAGAGTAGTTATTAATTTAATAACCTTGTCGAATTAGCATCGGTTATGGCGTTATATTCATTGAGGTTTGAGAATTTGGAACATTGCCCGCCGGGTTCAGCAGAAGAAGACTCCTATGTTTCGGTATAACATCTGCAGGCTCTCGAAGATATTAAAATATCGTAAAAACCCAGTTCCGGGCAGCGAATTATTTATGAAAAACGTACGCCGCATAGGGAGCTATGAAATTGGAATGGTTTTGCATAAAATGACTGTGCAAGATTGAACGGTTACATCGAATTTTGCTTATGCCAGGTATACGAGTTGGAAGTGAGTGCTTCCAGAGTTTCACGTCATGATTTTTTGATTTTGTGGGGGTTGATTTAAGCGTTGCTCAGCTCCCACGAACTTTCGTTCGACGAATGCGTTTTGTCCGGGGATTCCCATTGAAAGACTATTCAGTGTGCTTTATTCAGTGGGGCTTGCCACGAAAGTAGTCGTCAGTGTTGCCATCGTGCGTGTAATTACACGAAATTCGTGTTATTCCATTGCATTGCGTTCATTTTTCGTGTTTAGTGGTCAAATATGTGTAATTTGCGTCTAATTTGCATAAAGCAACTCGAGTGACATAGCAATTGCTTCACTGAACCAAAGTTGATTGAATCAGGAAAAAATATGTTCACGTTCTATTGATTCATGAATCCGTGCATAGTTCTGACAGAATGAAATTCGTTTGTTTACCTATTATTATCCATAGACAAACTAAAATAATAGATGAGCCACTCGTATATGTCGCGCCACCTGTCGGAGGAGGGTACTAATACACGAAAAAATTTTTCTCGATTTGATAGTTAGATGTCGTTGATGCATTCATGGAAATCCTATCGAGAAAATAGTAAGTATGTAAAATCGTTATTATCAAAAAACCTTTGAATTGTCAACTGACACAAGGAGTGGTTTGACACGTTATCCTGAATTTCGATATGCCTGCAAGAGTGAAAATGTGTTGTGTTGTTGGATGTGAAAATCGAGATGCAAAAAGGTAATTTCAAAATATATATTATATATATTCTGTTACCTATAAGAATTAAGATAGTTTTCAAAAAAGTTTTTCATGTGTTGAATAAGTTTAGTAGGTAAATACTCATATTTTGTATTATTGAATTCATTATTGTTAGTTTTTGAGAATGTTTTCAATGCAATTATTAGTTTATTGATTAGATATTTATGAATGAATCTGTATTTTCAATTGGTGATTTCTATTTCAGTTAATAAATTTTTATTCTATCCAGAATTTGACTATTGATCCTCATTTCTCGATTCCAAAAGAAAATCAGATGAAAGTTCGTTGCAGGTATTATTTTCATGAAAATAAATTTCCTCACTCATCGATAACTTGCACGAATCCATTTCTGATTTCCTTTTGGAAATTGAATTTCAAAAAACTTTTGCACCTTGTATATGGGTGTACCTACCTATTCAAAAGGTGCACTACAGAATTCTTTTTGAGGCAGTTTTACGATACAGATTCCTTTTTCAATTGAGCTTTTTTCACGAATTAGTAATGTTGTCTAAAAATAGATGTCGTTGCAGCTTGTTCTACTAGTGTCTCATCTATTCTCCGTTTAGTTAGTCTATGTTATTATCTAAGCAGCTCATTTTGACAGATTTTTGCATGTTATGGTATTGTTCAATATTCAATTTATCTGTCCGCAAATAGACAACATTGACATGGTATAAGACGACCGTGTATACAGGGTGTTCCTAAATTGAACGTACAAACGAAAAGAGGAGATTCCTTAAGTGAGTTTAAAAAAAAAGTCCCATAAACATGGGGTCGCAAAAGATTCGTTTTCGAGATACAGTGTTGAAGTTTGAATTTTTTTCAAGTTTTTTTCTCATAGTATTTACACTTCACAAGCTATTCAACTGAAATTTGGCATAGATATTACATTTGAGAGTTCTCACCACGTGACATGGCAATTTCGATAGAAGATCTACAGGGTGATATTTTTTCTGGGACACTGCCACCTGTTCTTCTGCAAAACTTTTTTTTGGTAAGCAACTGTTAATTTGAAAAAATGTAGAAAGAAGTTTTGTTCTTATACTAAACTTTTCGGTCTCTTGTAGTTTTGTCGTATCTACCAACGATTTTGAGAAAAAAAATTTTATGGAAATTTTCCTGATCTGTAGCGATGATTCATAAAGATTCGATAAACTCGTATAATCAACACATGTTTTCGATTAAAACTTTAATACCCTGTATCTCGAAAACGAAACGTTCGCGTCCATGTTTATGGGAATTTTTTTTCCTAAACTCACTTAAGGAATTTCCCTTTTTCGTTTGTACGTTCAATTTAGGAACACCCTGTATATCATATTCATAGCATATGATTGTATGTCTGGGGTTCTTAACATGATACCAAAATCTACATTAGTATCATGGGTTCATTAATTAATTAATTAATTAATTAATGAATCATATAAGAGGAGGCTTCTTATATGTATGTACCTTGAATGCTGTCGTTTCAGTGAATGCGTGCAGCGAGTAATGGGTATTATAGTGGATGGTGCGACATCCATGGCTGAAAACGCAAAACGCTGAGGTTCCTAAGAATATGAAACCGTTTTAGTTTCTCAAATAAATCACATAGGTAACTCTTTTCACAGGTGGATGAAACTTTTGACTATACTGTACTCTATTATTGTCTTCTTTGGTTTCTTCTGGAAAAAATGTATCGACTGTTTAAAAACACCCTGGATTTTCTCGAACCAGATAAGTCTACTCCAGTTCCACTTCAGCGTGAATATTACTGGGGTACACGGGTAGTTATTAATGTAATAACCTTGTCGAATGATTATCGGTTATGGCATTTATTCATTGAGGTTAGCAAATTTGGAACATTGCCCGTCGGCTTCAGCAGAAGATGACTCCTATATTTCGGTATAACATCTGCAGACTCTCGAAGATATTAAAATATCGTAAAAACCCAGTTGCAAGCGTACAAGCGACGAATTATTTATGAAAAACGTATGCCGCGTAGGAAGCTGTGAAATTGGAAGGGTTTTGCATAAAATGACTGTGAAAAATTGAACGGTTACATAGAATTTTGCTGATGCCAGTTGAAAGCGAGTGCTCCGCGACTTTTACGTCATGATTTTTTGATATTGTGGGTGTTGATATAAGCGTTGAGGAGCACACGCGAACTTTTGTTTGACAAAGGCGTTCAATACCCGGCATCACATTAAAAGACTCTTCAGTAGGTATGGCCTCCTCAAAAGAAAACGAGGAAAGTTTGTATGACAAGAATAGATGTTACCGGACTATCAGCTGTGCTAACAGTATCATTTTTTTACCCAACTGTAAACTTAAAGACTTGAAATTTTCATAGATATATAAGAGGTCTGAATATCTCGAGTATGGGGGATGAATCAGAGGAATATTTCAGAGTTATTATAAGCGAATGCATTTTTCTGATATTTTCAAAACTAGTTCAGAATGTTGTGAGGATTTTCTTCGAGCATAGAAAATTTCGAAAATATTCTCAAAAATTCGATACCTCAAAATTTGTTCGAAATGGTGAATCAACCTACATGAACCGTTTCAAACAATCAAACTGAATTGAGAAATATTCAGGCTGCATGAGGATACAAATGGTGCCAACCTGACCGTTAGTTTGGGTGTTATGAAAGGATTACATGAATTATATGAGAAGGGCTTTTGTCATTGCACGTGATAAATTATATGTGTTAGAGATTAATCCTCATGTCAAATGAAGATATCTAGCCTGACAACAAATCGTTAACTGTTAGTTATATCTACACTTGTTCTTGTTTGGACAAAATCTCATGAGAATTATATTGGATTGCATTTAATTTTCCACAACTAAGAGTCAACAAAATGATACATAATTGATTGATTCTTTGCTTCGCGTTCTCCGCAATTTTTGCAAAGATATGGCGTAGTTTCGCTTTATATGAATGTGGGAATTCAATTTCTTCGGGCAGAAATTTACTTTATACTTCGTGTATATCCATAAACTAATTTAAGATACAAAATATGAAATGTATGGAAAGCTATTAAGGACTGGCTACGTATCGCTAGGGTGGTCCAGATCTATAGCTTATTGTAACTAAAGCTGTGATTTGATATATGCGTTTTGTGTGGATCGTGTTGAGAAATTATTTATTTATTAGCTTCGACGTTGGGTTGACATTTTTGTGAGAGTTGGCTCTGGAATAGTGAATTCCACTAAATCTTATCATTCTTAGAATTCACCCCGTATCTGTCAATTACTGAATTTTTTCACAGGAAGATTCCCATTGGTACAAGTTCCTACCACTAAACTTGAGTCATTGTGAGAGTAGATCTATGAAATCAGGTTAGGTAGAAATTCAAGGGTAGTTGTTCGCCCTCGATTTAAGTAAGAAAGAGGGTAGAATAAACGAGGTAAAAAAAACTTCGGCAATGAAACCTAATCAGAATTCAGATTCGATCATATTCCATCCACTCCTCATGTATCCCAATCTGCTACGTATATAATAATAAGAGCATACGAAAAGCAAGTACCTACGTGTTATATATTTTTTTCTATACTTTGTTGTCGACTAAAGGTCATATTTACCTATCATGTCGTGTTGTGTCTGGTCGCGAAAGATGAATATCAAATATATGCATAACTATCAGCAAGAATTATACATTTAACTCAATCGTGTCTATGTCTTGACAGATGGCGCCTTTACGCGTATACACATGTCCGTATAATTTTATTATACTGATATATAATTTTGCAATCGATAACTCAAAATAGTATCCACCCGATAAAATGCAAATGCCCCTTCAATTCCTTGCTGCAACTTTACCACTCTTCCGTTTGGTGGGGTAACGGCAGGTTTTTGTATGGATGCATTGAAACACTCATTGAAAACTGAATTTTATCCTACTAATTTTCCTTTTAGGGTAGGAAAATTATTGTGAAACAAAACTTAATCGATTTTGTCTATATTCAAAAAAAGGAGTAGAGTTTATAACAGAGCATTAGCAGAGAAAAATGTAAGCGAATGATAAAAGCGCACTCAGATAAAAACCAAAAACCTGAGTAAAAAGCCATAATATATGTTCAGTAGAGTACAGTTAAATAATACAGGAAAATATTCCCTTCGATAGATCTAAAATGAGTAAACTTCAAAATAATCATTTTTATCATTGAGTCGACCTTCAATGAAAAGTGCTTCGAAAAAGAAAATATTCATAATTACATTAATTTTGACGGTATTTTTCCAGCCCCTGCCCACTTTCCCCAAAAATCCAAGCAAGTACAAGTTGTGAAGGGCGAACAAGCACATCTTCAATGTAGCGCACTTGGGGATGTGCCCATGGAAATCACTTGGAAAATGGGCGGTCAACATATGACCAAAGATGCAGGGGATCCCAGATATAACATCAGAGAGCAAGCTCTGGCGGAAGGCATGGTTTCGGAGCTTGGAATTGAGAGGACCATACGGCAGGTCAGTAATAAAAATAATAATTTTAAACTGTGTCAAATACTCAGAACTTTGGAAAAACCTGGAATAGAACACAGTCGTTTAGTGCTTTTTGCAAGGGATCATAACTCAACTATGAAACGGGTACTATTTCTCTAGAAAAGGTCTGGTTCTAGATTTTTCATCCACAGCCATCTAGGTGAAATATCATCGAATTATTATTTTACATCGATTATTTTCATGGTCGATATTTATTGAGAGAGTATCAACCAGGCTTTTTAGGCATGCAAATGAAAGATGACATAAATTTAGGGAACCGTTGGTGCAAAAAAGATCAGAACCTCTTATCGTACAGAAAACAACTTTCGTCAGCATTTTCTAATTATAATTAGCCCATTTTTTGCGGATTTTTTCTGAAGTCTTAATTAGCGAAGGTTTTGAAGGTTTAGTGGGTGTTTTTCCTTCAACTTTTAAGCCAATGAAAAAAATACAAATTTTGACACGCTTATTCGAATCGCCAATATTTTCTACACAAAAAAGTACTCCTAGTCATACGCTATGAACTCAACCATTTTCAAGAAAAGCCAACTGAGATGTTGAAAAACATAGTCACTTTTTCAACTGTTGCTAAGTTGAAATTTCAAAAAAATGTCCATGTTTTCAACATCGAATTTGATTCTTATCAGAATTTGTCTACTTTTTGTGAAAAAAAAAACAACTGTATTCTCCTCATTTGTGTGGAAGTTGGGAGAAAAAACACCTGCTTACCTTTTAAAACCTCAACCAAGATACGCCAATTAAGACTTGAGATAAAGACATACTTATTATGATAAGAAAATGCTCATGAAGGCTGTCCCCTCTTTCTTTAAAACTTTCGAAAACGGCTCATTTAGATTTTAGAGGACAAGTTAATATAATTCTCGTCCATTGTTTTGGACGAGCTATAACATTTCTTAGTTTGGCCCAGTATATAACTAGAAACTTCTAACTAGATAAACAATTTATTGATGCGAAATATCTTTGAAATGATCACTGGCAAAGGAAAACCTCTTGACACTGTTTTCACTTCGTTGAGAACACTTGATATATAACATGTAAATTTTCCAGGACACGGGCATCTTCACCTGCTCGGCTAGCAACGCCTACGGGAACGACGACATGAACATACAGCTCATAGTGCAGGAGATTCCCGAAGCGCCTAGGAACGTAAGGGTCACAGATCAATTGTCTAGGTCCATAGGGATATCCTGGACTCAACCGTACGCGGGGAACAGCCCCATCACAAACTACATCATCCAGTATAAACCGGGCTCAGGTGAGAATCTCAAATATTTATTAATGAGAAGGCTAGTGGTGGCGAAAGCCTTTAATTGCGTTTCCACCTTGCATATGAATCATAGACAAGCTAAAAAATTAGATGAGCCACTCGTATATTCCGCGCCATCTGTCGGAGGAGGAGACTAATACACAAAAAAATTATTTTCAATTTGATAGTTAGATGTCATTGCATTCATGGAACTCCTATCGAGAAAATAGTAAGTATGTAAAATCATTATTATCAAAAAACCTTTGAATTATCAACTGACACAAGGAGTGGTATGACACGTTCTTTTTGAAATATAATGAATTTCGATATGCCTGCAAGAGTGAAGACGTGCTGTATTACTGGATGTGAAAATCGAGATGCAAGAAGGTAATTATAAAATTTATATGTACATTCTGTTACCTAGAAGAATTAAGATACTCGTAGTTTTCAAAAAAGTTTTTCATGTATTGAATAAGTTTAGTAGGTAAATACTCATATCTTGTATTATTGAATTCATTATTGTTAGTTTTTGAAAATGTTTTCAATGCAATTCTTAGTTTATTGATTAGATATTTATGAAATAAATCTGTATTTTCAATTGGTGATACCTATTTCAGTCAATAAATTTTATTCTATCCAGAATTTGATTATTGATCCTCATTTCTCGATTCCAAAAGAAAATCAGATGAAAGTTCGTTGCAGGTATTATTTTCATGAAAATAAATTTCCTCTCTCATCGATAACTTGCACGAATCCATTTCTGATTTCCTTTTGGAAATTGAATTTCAAAAAACTTTTTGCTTCTTGTATATGGGTGTACCTACCTATCCAAATGGTGCACTACAGAATTCTTTTTGAGGCAGCTTTACGATACAGATTTCTTTTTTAATTAAGCTTTTTTCACGAATTAGTAATGTTGTACAAAAACAGATGGCGTTGAAGCTTGTTCTACTAGTGTCTCATCTATTCTCCGTTTAGTTAGTCTATGATATGAATGCTCCGAGAGCAGTTGTGCTTTTATATCTATTTATTACCTATCAGATAGAACTCAATCAGTATTTTTCAATGATGAGTGAATCGATGAACGGAAAATTTCATTTGATATTCCGCAAGGGTCAGTTTTGGACCCTACTATTTCTTATTTTCAAAAATGACATTCCCAATTTCCTGAATATACTTTTTGCGGCTGACACAACTGTATCTACAAGTTCATCTGATTTAGTTACGCTTCTGGAAAAAAGTAGGTACCACCGCACGGGATAGAGCCTTTGAATGGTTTACGTTTACTTTGTAGCAAACAAAGAGAAGACTGTTGAACTAATTTTTTCTCTGAAGAAGACTGCTGTGAATCTTACAGGATCCACGAGATTTTTATGTGTGTTTTATACTTGCCTCTGGTGGGACGTTCACGTTGGTCACCTGGATGGAAAATTGCTAGGACATTTATTTTTGCTCAAGTCAATGTCGAACGAGTTGTCAGGTGAAGTGTTGGGATTGGTTTACTTTTCTTGGGTTGAATCATTGCTACCTTAGACTAAGGAACTCTTCCTTTGTCTAAGATTGCTACGGTATGGAATTTCAGCATGGGAAACTGATCCTCAAGAAACCGCATTTTCGCTCTTCAAAGGAGGTTACACTTGTTGCTTTTTTAAAATATATAGGGATGATGGTAAATCAAGATTTATCGCTTACAAGATCTTGACCTTTTCCTGTATCTATATTTTAGAGTCATTAATTCACGCTCATGAAAAAGAATTGGAAGCATCCATGAGTAAAGTTCTAGAGGTAGAAATATTTTGAAACAAGATTTTTGTTGACTAGATTCATCCCAAAAGGGGCCGTTTTATATATCCATCTCATTACAAATTGATGTCTTTAAATATATACAAAAATGCTGTAAAAATATTTTAATGAGGGGTGCTTTGTTCGACATTGATGAATTTTTAAATTGTGATCTAAACCAATACCTGTGAGGAATGTTGTTTCTTTGCTCAGTTTGTCTTTGTCTCTAATGACATGTAATGGAAAACAGCCCCATCACAAACTACATTATCAGTATAAACCGGGCTCAGGTGGGAATATCAAATATTTATTAACGAGAAGGCTGTGGTAATGGCTATCGCGTTAATGAGTACAGTGGTTAAGAGCTGATCAAGTAAGAATTCAGTGTCAAGCAATTATACTTAGATGGTGAAAATAAAATTAATTGATTACAGAGATTTGGGCAAAACGATGTTAGCACTAGTTTAGTTTTTTGTAACATATTTATGGCGATGCTACGCATTAATCCCATTCGTCGATCCATTTTTGATAAGAGTAAATGAAAAAGCAGCAAATCGCTGCAAAAGAAATTATATGAGAGGTATTTCGTTTCCAAGATGACTTTCAGGTTGTCAGGGAAATTGTATTGAAAATCACAGTCAGCGAGGAAAGCGTTCAGGAAATGCCGCTTCTTTATCGAGTTCTACGAACTTAAAAATTGAACCCAAGTCGAAAAACACCCTTTATTACGAAGTATGAAGCATTCAAGAATATTTCAACGGAATTTTGAAAATACCGTGCCGTATTTCGCTGAAAATTTATTGTAGGAAAGAAATTAAAACGTACCGTATTGTGTCTATTCATGGTATCCTGCACGAAAAGCACCTGTGAAATATTGCATTTCTAAAATTCCTGTTTATGTCTGAGAAACTCTGTCGAAAGAACACGTCGTTAGAAAACGTTGCTAAGGATATAGAATAACTGAGATTCGCCGTTTGGTATCGATTGGAAAGCTTATTCCGATACAGTAATCTGGTATATCGCTGCGATTACGGGAATCGACCTTTCCACCTGCAGAGTCTCGATGGAGCCATCTCCAACGTTTAGATTAAGTTATAATATCGAGATGGAATTTCATTTTGGAATTGATGAAATTTATACTTTAATTTCGTACGAAAAATTCGATTTTATAGTTTTTTCTATCGTTCATATGCAGGATTTTTATAATTCAATATTATCGAAATGAGGTTTTTTAATTTTTTTTTATTCCATTTAAATTTATTATATCCATATCCAACAGGCACATATCCAATCACAGATGTAAGTAACATAAAAAAAACTGTTGAATAATAACAAAATCAATGGAATCGCAGGCGGTAGAAAAAAATAATTAAAATCAAGTTTCTATGAAACAAAACAATTGCCTTTTAAATTCACTCTTGGACAGAAAAAAACATCTACTGAAGGGACATTGTTCAGGTTTCTACACATCGGCAAGATACGACTGTGGAAATGGTGCTGCGAAATTGTTACACTAATCGTAAACGTCAAATGAGATCTGGATGCAAGTCTTGGCGCGTTGAAGTCCAGAAGAGACATTTATGTGTGCTTCAGCAAAAGTTGCATCAGTATTTTAATTTTTTTCCTCAAACTAGTGAAATTGAACTCATTCAACAAAGACTGATGGTTATGATGAACTGGACAAATGTTATGCTTCCTAGAGTACGAAAACTTCAAAAACTTCCTCTGATCAGATTCCGGCGCTGAAATCAATTTACTCTGATATGAATTCCACAAAACACTGCAGTATTCGAGCTTACTACGCACTAGGCAGAAATACAACTCAAATTTGAGAATTTCCTGCAGTTGCGCAGAACAAAACCTAAAGACTTATTGGCTCCGCAAGTGTTTCGATATGGGGACTGAACAAGAGCTTGCAGTCATAAGAAAGTCCAAGTCAACAACCCTTTCTAAAGGTTTACCCTCAATTGTATGATTGATACACAGTAAAATAATGGTGCAGTTCAACGATCTGCCACGATCAGCTTTTCAACATGGCTGTTATTGTAAACAACAGAATTTCATTCATGAATTAGAAAGTGATTCATTATTATATTCTTCATATTTTCACTTTTTTCAATTTAAGTATACCTCTGTATTGTTCTTTCTTGCGTGATCAATTGTGGAATCAACTTAACTGATTGTTTATAGTAACTCCCAGCTGCTATCTGGAAAAAAGAGCGATAAGATATTTTGTTTGACTGGTGCATGTAAAATTTTGTACAATCCTCATTCAAATTGAGGACGAACTAGTACCTTAAATCTCTACCTAACGTGATAACAATGGTCAACTCTCAGAACAATTTGAATGAGTTGGTAGAAACTTCTTCCGATGGGATCACCGTGTGAAATAACGTCATCAAAAACATGCTACCAAAACCTCAATACATCGAATCTTATAACTTGAATGGTGTACTTCAGAAAGGTGTTTTTCAAGGTTAGACAATATATTAATTCTAAACAACAAATACCACTGACTAATCATATATGAATCATGTTCAATATGAAGTATATTATGTGAGTCGATATTTTCACCTTCATAGTCAGACTACAAAACTTCCTGAAGTTCGTATTAAAATAGGATCTCGAGATAAAATAATCGTCCGCTTAAATCATTTATTTTTGACCATAATAACACCGATTTTCGGCTCAACTTTGACATTTTTAACCCTGTCCAACAGCATTGTGTTAAGTCCACCTCGATTACACTCAGCTCACCTGCACGGCAGGGGGCACGTAAATGAGCAGGGTAGTGGGCAGCACGAGGATGCAATCACTACACTTCTCCTGCTCCTACTGCTGCCTCTCGCGCTGCTCTACATTCCTTAAATTGTCGATTTTCCGTACGGAAGTCAACGGACCGGCCGCGCTAATGCTGCAATTTCGTCGTAGCGAGAGAAAGGACGCAGCAGAGTGTGAATGCTCACTACCTTCGATACTGCTGCAGAAGTATTTTCATTATCAAAAAACCCAGTTTATTTGCTCAAATATGGGTACATTATAGCAACATCAAATAAACAAATAACAGTTGTTTCGAGATTTATAAAAAAGAACAATATAGAAACATAAATCAAGCAAACATTTCAGAAAAAACAATAATGAACGATACGACAGGGATACAGTAACCCGCGAAACAGCTCTGAATTATTGGAGTCGACTTTTTAACCAACATAGTCAGACTAGTAATCTTCCTGACGTTCGGATTAAGTTAGGATCTCGAGATAAAATATTTCGTTTCGAAATTGCCGGATGCCAGATACTACTGTCGTCTGCGTCAAATCCCTGGATTCGAATGATCGTTTCATCCAATAACTTTAGATGGAATTATGTAGGAGAGGGAATCAGGGAAACGAAAATCTAGGACATAAATATCAATAGCTACAGTAGGCGTTTTTCGGCTTGACTCATTTATTTTTGACTTCAATAACACCGACTTTCGACTCAGATTTTACATTTTAAGTCTGTGTAACAACAAGGTGTTATGTCAACCTCGATAACACTCAGCTCACTTGCAAGTTAGGGAGCACGTAAGTGAGCAGGGAGTGGGCATGGGCAGCACGAGAATGTAATCACTACAATTCTCCTGCTCCTACTGCTGCCTCTCGCGCAGCTCTGCATTCTCTAATTTGTCGGTTTTTCGTACGGTCAAAATACCGGCAGCGCTGATGCTGCAATTTAGTCGTCGCTAGAGAAGGGAGGCAGCAGAGTTAATGCTCACTGTCTTCGATACTGCTGCAGAATCATTTTCATTATCAAAAAATCAAGTTTATTCGCCCAAATATAGATTCATTATTGCAACATCAAATGAAAGAATAAACAATACACACACCTAATCACATATCACTTTGTATAGGTTTCTACACAACAAATACCTCTATATAAATCAGGTTTACTGTCAAGTATCGACAGGGATACAGTAACCCGCGAAATACCTAGCTCTGAATTATTGGAGTCGACTTTTTAACCTACATAGTCAGACTAGAAATCTTCCTGACGTTCGGATTAAGTTAGGATCTCGAGATAAAATATTTCGTTTCGAAATTGCCGGATGCCAGATACTACTGTCGTCTGCGTCAAATCCCTGGATTCGTATGATCGTTTCATCCAATAACTCTAGATGGAATTATGTAGGAGAGGGAATCAGGGAAACGAAAATCTAGGACATAAATATCGATACTGTATGCGTTTTTCGGCTTGACGTCCCTTATAAATAGCCGAATTATTCATGTATTATTCAGGGACGTATAGTTTTACTGTTGAAATCCTATCTGTTGTCCCGTGGGTAACGAAAAAGGGGCTTGACGTCATGAAAATTAATTGCGGGAAAGAATTCAATAACGGATATGGGGTTGTTATTGTTGTTGGATGTTTTTGTGGCCTTTTTCATGCAGAAAACGCTTTTCGAATATCTGGAAATTCAAAAGAGAAGGGCTCAACAAGCTCTATCGTTGTTAAAAAGTTTTTGTGGCTGCTTACCCATCGGCTTTTCACAGATCACATAAATCAAGGAATTTGATGATCGATTATAAATTCCTCAGAAATATTCAAAAATTCTCATACAAATATTCAAATTTCCTTATATCTTTTCAGCCCAGTTTGAAAATGCATAATGACAATTTTCTTTACATTTGTTGTAGTAATATCTATTTTTTTGTTTCTAATTCAATAGTTTTCATTTCAATTCCATTTCAACAGTATATGCACTGGACAGCCTGTATATTATCAGTTACCTGGAACTGATATCTGCTGTGCCTGCGCACTACAACAAATATGAACAATATGTAAGAGTCTAAGAACAACCTCCGAGTGTTTCTTATCGCTACCGCTAATTTTCTAAATTGTATTTTCCGCTATTATATATTTTCTCTTATTTGAGATAGAACCTTGTGTTTCGCTATTTTAAGTGAACTACGCTATTATTTTGTGAAAGAGACACTATTATTGAAGAATTGAAGATCACCGACCCCGTCCGAGAGTACTCTCCAGAAGATTGGTCGAAGAATACTGTTTGGTGAGTCTGGTGCATTTTACTTTATTTTCTTTCACTTTATTTTTACAACACCTATGATTTTTGATTTAATACAGTCCACTAAATTCTCTCCACTTAAAGAGTTACCGCAACAACATGATCAGTCGTAAGTATTTCCGGCATATTGAAACTAATTGTTACTTGAGAAAAAGGACAGTCCAAAGACTTTTATTAGGATTGAACCTAATTCGTACAATAATTATGTTTGAAAACTTCGTGCTGATATTTTGAATGAATAAGTAGCAAATATTATGAAAGATAGATATAATATGGAACGTGCGGACGTAGGAAGTCAAATTTATCACTAGAAAATAAAGTTCTTATCTATAAAACTAATAAATTCTATCTGGACTTTCGGAATCGAGATGTGAGGATGTACTAGCATGTCGAATATGTCAATCATCCAAAGAAGCCAATCTAAAATCCTCAGAATGATAAGAAATGCTCCGTGGTACGTTACAAATCAAACCCTACACATAACAGAAAACAGCATCAAACATCACACACAGCTTGAGAGCCACACAAACAGTTTGCTATTACCACTGACTCAATTGCAGAACAATCGGCGACTTAAAAGAAAATGGCCAGCAGATTTGAAGGAGATTTAAAGAGGACTTGTCACTGGACAGGACCACATCATGACAATTAGGAGCGTTCAGCTTTGAAGCCATCAAATGAGGAGTTTATAGAATGTACATTATTCTGATTACTTGTAATAACAATTATAATACAAAAAACGTAGAAGAATATAAAAAATACAGTGAAAATCATTTGGACTATTTCTGCTGAACGCTGACAGAAAAAGATTCATAAAGAATTTAGCAAGGAAATGAATCCATTTGAATTTATAATTTCCGAAAATGAAGAAGAAAACAGAACTCAGCTGCTTTTAATCAAAAATAACTAAAATTATTTCAAGCTCGGATGAAAATGTACCAGAGGGTTCATTTCCAGTCCTTTATCGAATTTGCGCTGTGAAATTGGCACGGCTATCTATGGGCATGGCGTGGTAATGAACCAGCCTTTTGCTAAACCGACTATTTCGAAAAGGAGTTCGACAATTACGGTCAAAATAAGGGAGGTGTTGATTACAATCCAATGTTTCCAAAAAAAGGACAAGTGGATGAAAAACGCACCAATGATTTGGCAACGAATAAAGAGTCTACGAATCAGTGCCTAGTTCGTCTCTTGGCAATATTTTGTATTTAAAGAACTCCAAATTTCACAACTCGTCTTTTCAGTACCGAAAGTATCGGAATAGATGCGAAAAAACGAAAAATAACAAATCACCCATATCGCTTCTCTGCAGTGAGTATCTTTTCACAGGAGCGAGCTTACGAGAAATTACTTAAATACCCGGCCACTCATCATCTGAATCTCCGAAACCTTATTTGAAACTCACTTAGGACCACCATAAAAAAATAATTGAAAGAATGAGAGGCATACTCAACCCATCCACCTACAGTGTCACCCACAGTCAGTCCGAAAACAACAATATTTATATCAAATATTTATTATAATATTATTTTAATAATTGAACCTTCATTATCCATAAGTATCACCAAAAAAATTGAAGACTATTCGTTTTAAACGGTTTCACAATAAAAGGTGTTATTGTGAATAGCCCACTATTTCGGTAGATGTCACGTTTGAAGCTGTCATTATTTGACATTTGACATAAAGAAAGTACGCCATTAATAAAAATGGAACAATACACGCTTCAAGAATGCACTGAAATTATTAAATTTCACTTTAATAATGGTGAAAATTTGGCAGAGACCTCGAACATTTTTGGGTCGTCGTGAAGCACCTTGTTAGACCGCAATAAAGAAATTGGTGAGAAACTTCGAGCTGTTGGTACAAGTTAGTGTTGTGAAGAAACCCGTGCACGTCGCTCAAGAAAAGCCGAGAATATAGCTGATGTAGCCGAAAGTGCTGAAAAATCCCAGGTTTGTTCTTTCCTCGTCGTTCTTTGGATTTAGGCATTTCACAAACGTCATTACGCCGTATTTTGCATAAAGATTTAGGTCTTAAGGCTTATAAAGTTCAGTTAACACAAGAACTCAAGCCGGCCGATCATCAACAAGAGGAAAAGTTTCCGGACCGTGTTATCTCTCGAAGAGGTGATCACAATTGGCCACCGAGATCTTGTAATTTAACACCTTGCGACTTCTTCCTTTGGAGCCACGTTAAAGAGAAGGTCTACGTCAATAGCTCAGCGTCGATTCAAGACCTCAAAGATGGAATTCGTGAGGCTATCGAGGAGATAGGGCAGCCACTTTGCTATGGAAAATTTCATTAGAAGTATATGGTCCTGTAAGCGTGGTCGTAGTGGTCATTTACCTGATATTATTTTCCACTATTAACAGAATAGCTTCTTGTTTATAATGAAATAAACATCCGATCATTTATATTGAATAATGGCATTTTTCTTCAAATATCAAAATAACACCTATTATTGGAAAACCCTTTATAATCGTAACGATTACCAACTAGAGCATAGACAATAATTTTTGAATATTCACGGATCCACGAGATGTGTTTCGCAAAATTCTCTGTTGATATTATAACTGAATATTTTCGGCTCCCATAATAATGCAAAATACTTTTAGAGGTATGGCCCAATCAACCCATGAAAGTGACCGTCTCTGGAGCCCAAACTACCACAAATATCCCAAACCTAAGACCAGCAACAGCATACCACCTCAGAATACTCGCAGAGAATCGATTAGGACTAAGTGATCCGAGTCAAACTGTGCAGGTCAATACACTCGATGAAGGCAAGTATGACAACTTCTGTGTTCCCTATCAATTTTTAAAATTTTCCACCATTCACAGTGCCTAGTGGAGCTCCTCTAGACGTGAGAGCTGAAGCAAAATCCTCGACAGAATTAGTGGTTACATGGGAACCTCCACCAAGGGAAACCTGGAACGGAAATCTGCTTGGGTACCACGTAGGATTTGCTGAAGGTACTGGGGATGCCAATAATATCCATAGCTACACATTCAGAAGTGTGGAAGTTCGGCAGCACTATGCTGGTGAAGCCACATTACAAAGTCTGTCAAAATTCACCACCTACAATATTATTGTCCAGGTAAATGATTATTACCTACTTCATTTTCATATATTGTTATCTATGTAGGAATTGATTTCCTTCATAAAGAAATTGATTTTCTACGCTTTGTATGAAGATTAGTTTAAGATATAAGACTCGAAATGTGTGGAAAGCTCCTCCTAAAATTATGGTATGGGTTTCGTGAATTTCGTGTCAAGAAATTATAGCTTCGACGTTGTGTTGACATTTCTTTAAGAGTTATTGGCTCTGGGAAAGTGAATTTTACCAGATCTGATAATTCTTAGAATTCACCCCGCGTTTGGTAATTGTGATGTTTTCTGACAAGGCGATTCCCATTGTTACAAGTTCCTGCCACCGAACTTACGTTGTTGTGATAGTAGATCAATGAGATCAGGTTGAGTAGGTATTTAAAAGTAGTAGTACGCTCTCGCCTTAAGGGATAGAGGTAAAATCGACGAGGCGCAAAGAACGTCGGTAAAGAAACAGTGAGACAACGGCACAGCTAAGCGTAGAATTGAGAGATCCGAGAAGACAAAGCGAGACGAGGAAGACGTTGAAAAGAGTTAGTCGAGAGATGGAAATCCGTCCAAGTTCAGATAAAGAGTTAAACTTCGCTCTAGATTTGAGCGATCTAAATCAACCGTATAAAAATACTTCGAAAGGGACGAGAAATTCAGCAGTTGGAATATACGGTAAATATGTAACCGTATATAACGACTTCGTGTTAATTAACTGTAATCGGAGGCATTTCAGTGATCTGAACATAATTTTATTGATCTGAAATGAATGGTGTTCATTGACTCGATGATTTATTTTTATATTCAACTTTTTAATGTAGTTGGAAGTTCTTGAATGGCATAAATCTTTCAATAAAACTTTTTTTCTGTGACGGGAAAAAAGTTGACGTTTTATATCTCGTTACAGATCACAAAATATAACTTTTTACGAAATTACTTTTTTCGCTATCAAAAAAGTTAGTGTCGATGTATCCGGAAAAAAAATACTCACATTTTCCCGGGGAAAAAAGTAATTCCGTGAAAAGTTCTATTTCTTTCACTATTAAATGAGCGCTTTTCCTGTCACAAAAAAAAATAATAGTTTTGTGTAACTGTCAAAGAAATTTAACTTTTCTTTATCACTATGGATGCGTAAATGATAACTTTTTGTCGCCGTTAAAAAGAGTTTTTTTATCGTTAAAAAATGACTTTACTTTTTTTACGGGTAAAAAAAGTAAGTTTCTATAGTTACGATACAGAAAAATTACTGGATCTGGACGCGTAGAAATATTGTATTGCATTATCTTCAATAACTTTATTTCAGTTCAGACGATAAAAATTCACATTCACAAAGTACAAAAAATGTTGTTTGTGTTTCGTGCGTATAAATTCCTATTTTCATGGCACATTCGAGTGAATTTTCAGCCTTGACCTACGGTCTTGTTCAAAAATTGACACTCTTATGTGCCATGAAAACAACACCCATTTCAGGCACTTAAAAAAATAACTATTTTATATAACGGGTTTCCTTAGAGTGGAAAAATAAATGTTTTGGTATTTTTAACGGGTAGCTTTTATCACACTCACCAGTGAACAATGGGGAAATGTTTCAGGCATATAACAGCAGGGGCTCTGGACCAGCTAGTGATCCAGTTACAGCCAGGACATTAGAAGATGCCCCTAGTCTACCACCAGAAAATGTTCAATGCTCAATTTTAAGCGCTCAATCCTTACACATATCATGGGAACCGCCCCTTCAAGAGGGCAGAAACGGCATCGTACAAGGATATAAAATCACTTACCATTCTGTTGGCGAGTGGTATGGTACGTGGAATGTCTTCAGTTTCAAATGGTTTCAATGAATTTCGACAAAATGGTTTTGTTACAGACAATGACGATCAGCAGACCAAAAATACAGCACAACTTCGAACGACGCTCCTAGGATTAAGAAAATTCACCAATTATAGCATAACGGTTTTAGCTTACACTTCCAGAGGCGACGGGGTTAGATCAGAGTCTGTGTACTGCCAAACTGAGGAAGATGGTGAGTTATTCTATAAAGGACCCCGCACACTTACTTAGGAAAAGCGGGTTCAGTGAATTTTCCCCATTTCTACATATTATATTTATACCAACCTCAAGAACAATATATCAGATTTTCACGAAGGTCTTACATCTGGTTTGTTCTATAGGGCGTTCCAAAATTGCAGCAACGGAAAAATGAATCTTTAAATTTTGATGATAACTCTTCTAATTTTCAAAATTTTATCATGATGCTTTGGGTTCTGAATAAGAAGATGTGACAAATATCCAAACACCGCCCACCACGTTAAGGTTCGTTATACAGGCTGTCCCATGAAGCTGTATAAGTAACTGAATGTAACTTTGTTAGTGACTTTGGGACCACCCTGAGTTTTTCAAAATATGATACCATGATGTATGTCCTTTTCTGTAGGAAGTTTCATTAATGTACAAAGAACAGTTGCAAAATTATTCAGGTTTAAATTCGGATTTCATACAATTTTTCTTTAAAACTTATCTGTAGTTGAGATTGCTGTCAAGGAATATAGGTTTTCATTAGTATAATTATTATGATAGGTCGGTCCAAAGGTGTTTTTTCGGGAATGTACAGGATGGACATAATGTGGTGTCACTAATCTCCTCTCATATACAGGGTGTTTCATCATAAACTGGACAACAATATTTTTCGTGTAGAGTAGAGGACATCGGGAGAATAATTTTTGCCTTATACAATATATCCCGTTTTCGAAGCATAAGCGAGATACAGGGTATCAAACGTTATTTTTGAGCAAGATTTCTATGAGTGTGGTCAGTTATGTATAACACTTAAAGTAACGGTTTTTGGTCAAATCTCAGTATTTTTGGGTCCTCTATTCAGAAAAGTTGACGAATATCCTAGATGAATACAATACAAATAAAATACAAAAAAAAAACAGTGAAACTTAGTTGGGACTCGAACCGATGTAGGTATTAAATAGGGAAATGACACTGTTCTAAGGATATTAATATTCGTTGTTAATAATTCAATTATTTTGACTCTAGAACTCAAAACAAATTTTCTTTCATTATTTCACAGGTCTGAACGAAATATTTAAATTCCTGTAGTAACGAAACCGTTCGATATTTTACAATTCTGTTTTCATATTCGTGATTGATAATTCAAGAAGTACAGTTGTATGAAATTTCATCCATTTCGAGTGAAATTTTTTTATCGCTGTAGACAATTAGACATGTAAAAAAATTTCTGTTCGATTTTTGAAAGATTTTTTTTACAGAAATTCTTAGAAAATTGTGTTCATTCAGAAAACAAAAGTCAATTTGACAACCGCAAAAAAATTGGAACATTGCAGGTCTTCGGAATAGAGGACCAAAAATACTGAGAATTGACCAAAAACCGTCACTTTAAGTATTATACATAACTGACCACACTCATAATAATCTTGCTCAAAAATGACGTTTGACACCCTGTATCTCGCTTATGCTTCGAAAACGGGATATATTGTACAAGGCAAAAATTATTCTCCCGATGTCCTCTACTCTACACGAAAATATATGTTTGTCCAGTTTATGATGAAACACCCTGTATATAAGGAGATTAGTGACACCCCATTATTCCATCCTGTGCATTCCTGAAAAAACACCTTTGGACCGACCTATCATAATAATCATACTAATGAAAACCTATATTCATTGACAGCAATCTACAGATAAGTTTTAAAGAAAAATTGTATGAAATCCGAGTTTAAATCTGAATAATTTTGCAACTGTTCTTTTTACATTAATGAAACTTCCTACAGAAAAGGACATACATCATGGTATCATATTTTGAAAAACTCAGGGTGGTCCCAAAGTCACTAACAAAGTTACATTCAGTTACTTATACAGCTTCATGGGACAGCCTGTATAACGAACCTTAACGTGGTGGGCGGTGTTTGGATATCTTTTACATCTTGTTATTCAGAACCCAAAGCATCATGATAAAATTTTGAAAATTAGAAGAATCATCATCAAAATTTAAAGATTCATTTTTCCGTAGCTGCAATTTTGGAACGCCCTATAGAACAAACCAGATGTAAGACCTTCGTGAAAATCTGATATATTGTTCTTAAGGTTGGTATAAATATAATATGTAAAAATTACGAAAATTCACTGGACCCGCTTTTCCTAAGTAAGTGTGCGGGGTCCTTTGCCATAAGGTGTTCCATTCGAAAAATGATAGTTGTAACAAGTTTCATCTAATCGATTCAAATGTTCAAAACCATTTACAAAAGGCGATTTGAGAGGGAGGTTTTTTGACGCCAGATGTAAATGATCAGATTGAGTAATTTCATTTCACACAAGGCTTCCTTCAGGATGGAATTATTGTTTATTTACATTAAAATGTCATACAATTATTATTCCGCCTCAATTATTCCATAATTTACCATTCTCACATCAACTTCTAATTCTTTTCACAAATTAAACATTTAATGGGTCATCTTTCTATTCCATTCATTTTTATATACAGGGTGCCCCGAAAAATGTAGGAAATATGGGATTCTGATAGAGCATAAGAAAATAAAATGACAAGTTTCTATAATTTTTTCCTAGCGGTCCTCCCTACGAAAATACGACCTCCTAAATGACGCCACTGGAAATTCATTTTAGTGGAATAAATTTCAATTACCTACTTCTTTCATTATTTTTTCAAGTTATCTAAATTTGGTTTTTTTAGCACCTTATCATACAGGGTGGTAAAAATGTAAGCATTAAAATGTACAACCCAGTCCGTCCCTGGTAAACTGAACAAGCTAACTGAAATTTTAGTGCGGTGATTCAGGAGGTCCTTCATACTATTAATAGAGCACTAGAAAGATAGGTATGCCAGACAGGCTGACTGGGTCCAACCATAGACTCGAAAATTACAGCTGGTAATGTCAATTTCTCAGTTATTGTGCTCTTTTGTTAGTTGCGTGCTTTTTTGAAGAATAGTTAATAGAAAGTATTGATTTTTATCAAAACAAAAAAGTTGGAGACTAGACAGGTAAGCATAAGCATTATTCGATTACAGATTTCATTTCATTCGAATTGTTCTGTAATTTTCGAGTCTGTGGTTGGACCCAGCATGGCTGTCTGGTATACTCCCCTTTTCAGAGCCTTACTATTAATCATATCAAATTTTCATCAATTCATTTAGAGTAGTTTGAAACTTAATCCACTAAAATGGATTTTCAGTGGGGTCATTTAGGAGGTCGTATCTTCGTAGAGAGGGCCGCTAGGAAAAAAAAATGATGGAAACTTGTCATCTTCATTTTTTATGTTCTATCTGAATCCGAGAGATTTTCCACTCATTCCGAAACATCTTGTAGAATTGAATGGCTTGGTACAATGCAGCGTGCTATCATTTTGCACAGATGTATGTATTCTTATGTTTGTTTTTCCTGTTTTTTTTTTTGTCTCAAAGAACTCGGTTGGACTCACTGAAGTATCTGTGATGAATAAAAATTCTAACCGGCCGGCAGTCTGGCTCGATTACTCTCGAACGGATTAAGTTAGGGTTCTGAAATTTTGAGAGTTAGTTCGGGTTCCGTATGCCGCGGTTAAGTGCGTTAACTCGTTTCGGAGTTATTGACGTTCGAAATTTTTTATTATTTTCTAGATAGTTCCAAAACCACACATCCGATCAATTCGGAATTTCGTATTTTGAAGAAAAATAATGACTCGCAAACTTTTGCAAAATTTCCTGAGGAACTTGTCGTTAGAAATTCGAAAAAAAAATATTTTGTCTGTGTGTGGTAAACCGATGATTTTCTGCTCGCTATAATCTCTAACGGAACATTTTACGGCTTTGAAATTTTCAACGGTGAATTTGGGACAACTACATGTCTGTATGCTCTCGTGAAAAATTAAAATCGGTTGATTGATGTCGGCAAAATAATCGATCCACTCAAAAAATCGGTGAAGTTTGTTAATTCATAAATATGTTATTTCAAGTCCGATTCGATTGAATTTTTCAATTGTAGGCATGGCCATCCTTAATCAATCATAAGTTAAAAATTTTAAGAAAACTCGGTGTACGTCATTTTATACAGGGTGAAACAAAATCGGTTTTTTCGCACTTTAGAATCACCCCTGGTGTGTTCTAGTTGTTTCGCCGTGTGATTTCTTATTTCATCATAGAGACACATCTTGTCTTGACACTTTAATTCTCCATTCATAACAATAGCTGTATTTTTGTTAAAGATTCAGGGTTTTCAGAGCAACATTGAACTCCCCAACTTCGCAATGGCTATGAAAGTACTTTCACAGATTTGACCTTAAATCCGAATGTTATGAAAAACAATGGAAGTTTCATGTTTTTCGGTATGCACCGTTTATTGGGGACGATTTCTTGCTAATGTTTCATAATGCACGACCGCATCAACCGTATGTGGCTAGTTGATATCTAATAATTCAATTAACCTGCTGTATGCTCAGATTTTAAACCAATGCATGTGTGGATGCTCTTGGGAGGAAAATTCGATCTCGCGTACCAACTCCTGAAAATTTGCAGCAGCTCAGTGATGCTC
Organism: Propylea japonica; assembly: GCA_013421045.1. Classification (NCBI taxonomy): domain Eukaryota; kingdom Metazoa; phylum Arthropoda; class Insecta; order Coleoptera; family Coccinellidae; genus Propylea; species Propylea japonica. The sequence goes on from CM024241.1 coordinate 79,397,641, forward strand.
TAATTGATTCAAATCCTCAATGAGGACATGCCGAGACGAATTGCACCTGTTATCTGCATCTGGGCGAAAAACACGTTGTTTCTGACTTTGTTTTCAGTTTGTTTTCATTGCGTCAGAATTTCAGCCTTAGCTAATTCAATGTTTCACTCAAAACCTTGTATCTTTAACAAAAATTGAGCTATTGTTATGAATAAATAATTGAATTGTCAATGGAGGATGAGTCTTGATTATGTAACAAGAAAGCACACGGTGGAACAACGCTGAGTCTTCTTGAAATTCAAAACTAGTGATTGATTTAGGATGAACATATCCACAATTGGAAAAAAAATTCATTTGAATCGGACATAAAATAACATATTTATGAATTAACAAACTGCATCGATTTTTTGAGTGGATCGATTATTTTGCCGGTCAGTGCAGTTTTTTAGGCGATTACCCTATTTCCCTATTACCATATTTCTTACCAGAAACTGAGTTCCACCCTGTAGGAAACCCCTAAGAATTCGCAAATTTTCTCGCTAGCTCTGACCTGGTCCATTCCGGCCAGAATCCCTTCTTGGTCGGATTAATCAGTGCCGGAAGCTCACGCAAGACGGAAACAGGGTACAATTGCGGACTGCAGGCACGGCGCCAAATGGGAAAATTAAGAAAGTCGTTGAACCAGAAAACCGCACCATTTCCTTCCTAATGAATTCATTTGATAACACGCCCCTCGGCGATGGTCCGCTGATTTATGCGGTGGTACGGGACCAGTTACCATTTCGCTTCTCTGATTGCCCTAGTCGGGATAGCAAGGCGATTATCTCTATGTCTGGAAATTCAAAACAACTAAATACAATAGTAAATAAATAGGGTAAAGGGAGGTTAGTTGGACCAGGAGGATAGACGGACCATCGGTAATATTCTGCAAGGAACGACAGCACCGCTCCGATTGACCAGCGTACGTGGTGCGTTTCGAACAGATCACTTTGAGACATAGAGGAAGTCACAGTTTCACGCATTTAAATGAATGATTTTTACGAAAAACGAATTTTGAGTTGGTGAAAATTATATTTAAAGTTATATGTTTGTGATTTTAAGCCATGTAGGTAAGTTTCTGGTGTTTTTTTCAAATACTGAAACTATAAATATGTGTATCTATTAGTGCCTCGTAGGACTTAAAATACGGAATCTATCTTGAACCGTTAAGCTGTTGTCGAATGGTCCGTCTATCCTCCCATTTGAGGATAGATGGACCAATACGAGGGAGGTGAGTCGGACCAATTTCTTTTTGTTTCAGTATATTGCCTAATAAGTACCTACGTAAGAGAAATGTTCCTGCTTGCTCTATCAATGGCCAATGCCGAATGAGCAGCGCAAGCAGGTTCAAAATCTCCTCAACCAAGTACCTTTGGTCTACAAAATCAACAAACCACTTCTGACAAATCAACAGCTACTGAAACTGTTACTCCCAGAAAAGCTCTGGATGAAGTTGCCCCTGTACCCATCATATCTATGGCTATAAAAAGAGTTCGTAAAAAGATATCAGGAGTTATAACTTCACCCGAATTCATTGAGGAAAAGAAAAATAAAAGCGCAAAAAAACAAAACCGTGTTCCAATTTGGCAGTAAAAGCGATAAATAGAAAAAAAGCAAGAATAATCAATGGAGCAAAATTCATCTTCTGAAGAAGAAGCAGAAGATGTCACATTAGATGACGATTTCAGTGCGGTTGAACATTTCAGTGATAATTATAGAAAATGAGTGCGTTGGCTGCAGTGATGATTATCGAATAACAAAAACAAGATGAATGGTTACAGTGTCTTTTGAGCAAGCGCTGGATGCATGACACATATACATTTACTTTTGTCAGAATCATAGCAACGTATCTTCTAAAAAAAGGACAGTAGTGATGTTCATCCTTGTTACCACCTATGGTCCATCTCACCTCCATAGGGTAGGATAGATGGACCTTCGAGAAGTTTAAGATTTTTATACTTTTTCGTTCGAATGATAAATATTCTTTTATTTGTTACTGTTCCAAAGAGGATACCAAAGTTAAGCTTTTTTATGAACGAATTTGCAGATTTTTTCTCTGATTAATCAAGTGATTATATTGACTTTTGTAAAATATGGTCCATCTCTCCTCCCTTTACCCTATACAGTGTGAAAGAGTCAAACGGAGTGAAGTCATTATTTGGGTTATTGTTAATACAATTATACAAATAGGGTTTTCCTTTTACGTTGGCCTATTAGAGGTTTTAGGAGAACTAGTTAATATTTCGTTTGAAATTTCGAGTACAGTCTTGAAAGTGAAGGAACTCTTCGCCTGAAATATTTTCAAGTCAACAGTGTTGCCACGCCTATCTCGAAGACATATCTACTTTCTTATTTCGACTGGAACTACCTATATTTTCATTTAAGTAAAGATTCAACACTAAATTCGCAGTATAACCTTCTAAAACAAATTTCTCTATTATGAACTGTTGCCAAGTTATGCACAAATTCCTGAAATTTTTGACATCTAAATTGCCAGTTTGGAAATGCAATATCTCGATCATTTTTCATGCGAACGGAACCAAACGCAGTCTCATAGTAGAGAATCCATGCATTCGTGTGGCACATTCAGTATTTTGATACTGATGTAAGGTTTTTCGAAGATATTGCTCCTACAATGTGGAACTTAAAATTGAATTATTTCGAGATTTTCAAATGGCAACCCTATATTTATTTTACAGCAGTCGGTTCGAAATAAAAAATGAATGGCAGTCTCCTGCTACACCAATTATGTATTTTGGATAGTATTCGAATGAGAAGAAAAATACTGAAATTTTTCAGTAGGTATTTATTGTCATGATCTATGGACGTAATGCTGTGTGATTATAAAGTGAATTATCGGATTTAATTCTATTGTTGAGGTCATGAGCGTTGGGCCAGGATTACAGAAAACCAAAACAGTTTTCGGAAATTCTTTCCAGTCATTCTTGCTAAATGTATAAGGATTGTTGAAGGTCCTACAGGTGCTTTTTATAATTTTTTGTCATTCTCCGTGAATTGTGAGACAACTTGAAAAAATTCATGGCGAAGAATTCCTTCACATTCAAGGCTCCACCTAAAATTTCAGAACGAAATATTCACTAGTTCTCCCAAAACGTCTAATAGGCCACCTTGAAAGGAAAATCTGAAACTCATCCTACTTAAATTTCTGAGTGTCCTTTCATAATAATATAATATCATGGGACATCTAAGTTTTAAAAGAAATTCGAAAAAACATGTGATAGTGACAGCTTTCTGTTGAAAAGTATTCCATTGCAATGACCTTTTTCCATTTTTTCACAGGAAAAATTAAATGCCTTAATGGTCATTACGTTTTGGTATTGATTAGACCACAACTGTTAAGTTTTGCCTCGGGTTAACTCGAAAATACCGCTGGCAGCTGCAGTGGAACAGTTTTTCCATCTAAAGACCATTTGCAATTCAAAATTGCGTGCTTCTGATTGGTGGAAATCAATACGAGAGAAATAGTCCACGTAAAATACGAAACCTACCTTCAACTTTTTTCTACTGTAAACATGGCTCCTCCATATACATGTACGGGTTTTTTAAGTACTTTTTCCGCCGACCTCGAAATAAAAGGTGATTTTAATGTGTACGAAATTGATCATTAATGACCCATTTTAATGCTCAATTTTTTGGCTATTTTAATGTGCAATCCTCATGGCAACCGTTCACAAATTATTCAGAAGCACTACGAGAAATGTCAAAACTCTACTGGAACATAGATACATAGAAATTTCATTATGACAAATGTATGTCTTGTGCAGAATGAAAATGTATTTCAATCAAGAATTCATACACAAATCATATTGAGATCGTCGGAAAAATCTTGTAATAAACTCGGTTATTAATCGAGCGACTAATGGTCTCGAACTATTAAAAATTAAAATATCTTGACCATTAGTCGCTGTCTTTAATAACCTAGTTTATTAAATAACTATTAATATGCCTTATCATTGGAACAATGTTAAAAATTTTGTAACGTTATTATTTTTGAATTTGTCATAGAATGTAGTTTTGCCATCTTTTTCTAGAAATTATTAGCTAGTAAACTTGTTGGGATGGTTCATTTTCTTAATTTCCTTATTGTTGTAATTGTTCACTTCGTTTACCTACCTTTTTGAATTGTTTTCCTTCAGAAAACGGTTTGTTTATTATTGTTTGAAATTGTGAGGTTAGTGGTGTTGTCATTTTTTGGTTAGTTCAAAAGTTTGGATTATTTGGCCTCAGTAGAGTACTTCGGAAGGTCGTGGAAGAATTATAGAAATGGATTTGTAGAGACCCTCCTCTGGTGTAAACTGCGTGGATTGTCGGTGCCGTGGTGGTTCCTTTTGTGTTGTTTTGGTTTTGATGTGTTTTTCTTCTTCTTCGCTATGACAACCATGACAACTGATAGACTCTGTGAACTTTGGGTGTCCGGAAATTTCTGTGCGTCAGTCAAAGCCGACATTTTGGTGTGATACGAAAATCTTGTTGAGAGTAGACCATAGAAATTATAACTTCAATGGAAGCGGCGAAAGAGAGATACTCGTGATGCCAAAAGAAAGATAGAGCTAGTGGTGGCAAGATTAATGGATTAATTTCATTTTTGAGAATAATTTGTTTCTTGCTATTTTTCAGACGTGTTTCAAATTAGTATATATTATATATAGTATGTATAGCAAAAAAACAAATTATTCTCGAAAAATTAAATAATCCAATTATCTTGCCACCACTAGCTCTATCTTTCTTTTTGCATCACGAGTCCTCTCTTTCGCCGCTTCCATTTCTATGATTGGCTCTCAAATGGGATTTGCGGGCTTTTTGCCACCTCTAGCTCTTTCTCTCTCTTGGCATCACATTCTCCGAAAGTGTTGAATGATAGGCCTCATCCATGTAAGGGTAGTATATCTATGGAGTAGACACATTTTTCGAAGATAAATTTTGAATCTAGATTCATCCTCGTTGTGAGGGATTATAACTTCGAGAGTGTTATTATTCCCTGGAGAGTATTTTGGAATATTTTAAGAAAAATACGTTTTATACGTGATCATAAACTCTTCCACAGGAAATTCGTTAGGTATGCCTACATTTTCTATCTTGAACCAGTTGTCTTACCATCTTCTTTATAGGTTGTTGTGTAGCGAATATAATTGGAATTATTTGGAACAAATTCTTGACTGAATTGGAGGTGAGCCTATCTCCCTCGAACAACAGAGGTAACTAAGATATCCTTTTATAGCTTATGAACCGTTTCTTATAGTATTTTGTTAGGGTCCACGTATCTGGGTGTATCTCCACCCACCAGGGTTATCCACGTAGTTCCACGTACTGGGGGGGTAGTTCCACGTACCAGGGTGCAGGTTATTCACGTCCCTGAGTTCCATGTGACAGGTGTTGAGTACAGTTATTCCACGTGCCTGGCAAGACTTAGGTACTAACGACGCTGTCAGTTGGAGGTGACCTGTCAATTGTTCTACGTACCTGGCGTAATTGGGTGTAACCTGTCAGTTTTCCACGTGCCTGGCAAGACTTAGGTACTAACGCAGCTGTCAGTTAGAGGTGGCCACGATTGGCATCCCCTTGCCGGTTATCTTGGAGGTATCTGCGTCCCTGCCTGTTATTGGTTGGAGCTATCTACGTTCTGGAGTAGTTTGTGGAGGTAGCCAGTGTGTAGCACTGGCTTTGGTGTTGTAAGTTGTTGGTTTTTCTATTTCGATAATTTGTGATATTGTTTTGTAAGGTAATGTTATATATAGTTGTGAGCAATTATAATGAGGTGCACTTCATAAGTTGCGTTGGGTACCAACATAGGTACTCGTGTATCCCTTCAGGATTTTGTGATAAGATGATTGATCGGTGTTCCCTTCAGGAACCATTGTTTATGTTATTGACTTAGGTCGGTTTATATTGTTAGCTCAGATGATTCGTTTTCATATAATGTAGTGTATTAGTAAGTTTTCCTTCTGACTACCCCTTGGGGGAGATTATTTTTGTGCTTAGATTTGGTGTATTTGGTGTTTTCCTTCTGACTACCCCTTGGGGGATAATCTTTATTCGTATTGTATCAACCACTGCACATATATTTCTGTTTTTGGTAATAAATAATTGTGACTTTAATTTTTGAGGGATTTTTGTTATCTGTTACTCTGGTAGAGGAGTAAGCAGTTCATTTACCTTGAGTAGGCAGGCATTACTCTACCTGGCGCCCATTTTATTCTATCATATATAACTCACTCCCTTCTCCACTGAGTGTGGCCGCGAGCCTATTGCATTGAAACCGGCTTTCCCCAAAGTCAACGTTTCAATTTGTAGCAAAGTATTGGGACTCCATTTCTAAATGCTCAAATGAACCTGTGAAGTGTTTTGGTTGGTGTGAAAACGACTTCGCACCTACTTCCACCCATACCTGCGATGAAATGTCTAGTCCCTTGTTTTTCTCCTATATCTGAGACCTTTCTCACCAGCTTCCATTAGGCGATTATACAGACCCTTGTAACAATTATTTTATCTCGCCACTGTTGAAGAGTGTAGGCGAGCAGTCTCGTCTACTTATAGAGGCTCCATTGTTCGAAGTAATAGTGTTTACGGATGCCGTGATGAAAGTTGTTGAAGATCTTCTCTGTATCTAAATGGAAAGTTACTGATACTTTTGTTTACAATATTGATTGTTTCCCAGTTCGAAGATACCTACGCATCCGCCATTCTGCAACCTAGTTTACCTTCCAAGACAAAATAGGATTTACAAAGCTCCCGCTACCATGTGCGCAAAGTATGTAATGAACACGGGCGCCATCCTTTAAGGGGTGCCAAAATTCTGTTGTGTTTTGTTCGTTTTATATTTTAGTCTACAAAGAAATATCTAGTTTTTGACTTCAAAAGTTCAATTTTTCGATTTATTTCAAGCACCAAGGCAAAATTCTTTTCTACACACAGGCGCCAGTAGCCCTTACGAGAATTTATGTTATACGAGTATTAAACTCATCGAGCAGAATTACAAAAAACTCAACCTGATTCAAAATAATGGATATCTGACATGAACATCCTTCAGTTTTCGTCAAGTTCAAATTGAGTCACTACAATTTGAAAATACATCTGAGCCACTTTCAGCTAGAGTACAGAGGTTTCGAAATTTTAAAATTATCATTGCAGATTTTTATAGTATTCTGAGTATGAAAAATGCAAAATATAGGTACTAAATATCATACTAGCAAGAAATATAAATCAAATGATGGTAACTTCGTCCACACACGATCAATAAAAACAAAACCTCATGTTGACTTAGGCCCTAAGAATCACCCTGGAAAAGAGAACTCCTTCTACTCTACAATAACTTTAAGAAAATTCGAAAGATTCAAATTGAATCCTATCGGAAGAGTTTTTGTAACAATCTGATAATGAATATTGAAGCCTCTATGAAGCCTTACTGATGTGAAAACAGCCGAGTAAGATAGCCGAGTTTTGTGGAGAATTTTTCGTACGTCACTGGAAATTGACCGGATAGCGATGCAAATAATTTTGATTCGCCGAGATAATTCGAGATGCTTCCATTTTTACGTTGGAATCTGGTTATGAAATGTTCTCTACGAAAATGGCCCATGTTAAATCCACCACCAACTTTATGACTCATTTCCACTTGCACCCCCTGGGGGGATAGCCGAGTTCCAGCCGAGTTTTCTGTGAAAAATGTATATCTTGCAAACTAGACATAGGATTGACGTCAAATTTGGCAATAACATCCAAAAATACTAACTCATAATTACTGCATACGCCACATTCACTTGCACCCCCCAGGGGGGTCAGTACCAAACAGCCTAATATTTAAAAATTCATGAAAAAACAACCAAACATAGTAACGCTCTCATGCTGCTGCATGATTATTTACATATTGACGAAAAATATTTCAGCAGTCATCTTTAACTTGCACCCCCATGGGGGGCTTACATAACGACTTAATTATTATTCAAACAGATACGAATATTTCGAGAACTAGACATACAATCGACACAAAATTTCGTATTTGTCCTTCTTCTATACACAAAAAATAACTATATGACTCACTTCCACTTGCACCCCCTTGGGGGGCTAGCCGAGTTCCAGCCGAGTTTTCGGTGAAAAATTTATATCTAGCAAACTAGACATAGGACTGACGTCAAATTTGGCAATAACATCCAGAAAGACTAACTCATAATTACTGCATACGCCACATTCACTTGCAGCCCCCAGGGGGGTCAGTACCAAAGCCTAATATTTAAAACTCTATGAAAAAACAACCAAACATAGTAACGCTCTCATGCTACTGCATAATATTCACATATTGACGAAAAATATTTCAGCAGTCATCTTTAACTTGCACCCCCATGGGGGGCTTACATAACGACTTAATTATTATTCAAACAGATACGAATATTTCGAGAACTAGACATAGAATCGACACGAAATTTCGTATTCATCCTTCTTTCGATACAAACAAAATAACTATGTGACTCACTTCCACTTGCACCCCCTTGGGGGGCTAGCCGAGTTCCAGCCGAGTTTTCTGTGAAAAATTTATATCTAGCAAACTAGACATAGGATTGACGTCAAATTTGGCAATAACATCCAAAAACACTAACTCATAATTACTGCATACGCCACATTCACTTGCACCCCCCAGGGGGGTCAGTACCAAACAGCCTAATATTTAAAATTTATGAAAAAACAACCAAACATGGTAACGCTCTCATGCTGCTGCATGATTAATTACATATTGACGAAGAAATATTTCAGCAGTCATCTTTAACTTGCACCCCCATGGGGGGCTTACATAACGACTTAATTATTATTCAAACAGATACGAATATTTCGAGAACTAGACATAGAATCGACACGAAATTTCGTATTTATCCTTCTTTCGATACACACAAAATAACTATATGACTCACTCACTTGACTCACTTCCCTTGCACCCCCTTGGGGGGCTAGCCGAGTTCCAGCCGAGTTTTCTGTGAAAAATTTATATCTAGCAAACTAGACATAGGATGACGTAAAATTTGGCAATAACATCCAAAACCACTAACTCATAATTTAGTCTAGTTTGCTAGATAAATTTTTCACAAAACTCGGCTGGAACTCGGCTAGCCCCCCAAGGGGGTGCAAGTGGAAGTGAGTGATATAGTTATTTTGTGTGTATCGAAAGAAGGATAAATACGAAATTTCGTGTCGATTCTATGTCTAGTTCTCGAAATATTCGTATCTGTTTGAATAATAATTAAGTCGTTATGTAAGCCCCCCATGGGGTGTGCAAGTTAAAGATGACTGCTGAAATATCTTTTCGTCAATATGTAAATAATCATGCAGCAGCATGAGAGCGTTACTATGTTTGGTTGTTTTTTCATAATTTTTAAATATTAGGCTGTTTGGTACTGACCCCTCTGGGAGGTGCAAGTGATTGTGGCGTATGCAGTAATTATGAGTTAGTGGATTGGATGTTATTGCCAAATTTGACGTCAATCCTATGTCTAGTTTGCTTGATATAAATTTTTCACAGAAAACTCGGCTGGAACTCGGCTAGCCCCCCAGGGGGTGCAAGTGGAAGTGAGTCATATAGTTATTTTTTGTGTATAGAAAGAAGGACAAATACGAAATTTTGTGTCGATTGTATGTCTAGTTCTCGAAATTTCGTATCTGTTTGATTAATAATTAAGTCGTTATGTAAGCCCCCCATGGGGGTGCAAGTTAAAGATGACTGCTGAAATATTTTTTCGTCAATATGTAAATAATCATGCACCAGCATGAGAGCGTTACTATTTGGTTGTTTTTTCATATTTTTAAATATTAGGCTGTTTGGTACTGACCCCCCTGGGGGTGCAAGTGAATGTGGCGTATGCAGTAATTATGAGTTAGTCTTTCTGGATGTTATTGCCAAATTTGACGTCAATCGTATGTCTAGTTTGCTAGATATAAATTTTTCACAGAAAACTCGGCTGGAACTCGGCAAGCCCCCCAAGGGGGTGCAAGTGGAAGTGAGTCATATAGTTATTTTTTGTGTATAAAAAGAAGGACAAATACGAAATTTTGTGTCGATTGTATGTCTAGTTCTCGAAATATTCGTATCTGTTTGAATAATAATTAAGTCGTTATGTAAGCCCCCCATGGGGGTGCAAGTTAAAGATGACTGCTGAAATATTATTTTGTCAATATATAAATAATCATGCAGCAGCATGAGAGCGTTACTATGTTTGGTTGTTTTTCCATAAATTTTTAAATATTAGGCTGTTTGGTACTGACCTCAATGGGGGGTGCAAGTGAATGTGGCGTATGCAGTAATTATGAGTTAGTGTTTTTGGATGTTATTGCCAAATTTGACGTCAATCCTATGTCTAATTTGCAAGATATACATTTTTCACAGAAAACTCGGCTGGAACTCGGTTATCCCCCCCAAGGGGGTGCAAGTGGAAGTAAGTCATATAGTTATTTTTTGTGTATAGAAAGAAGGACAAATACGAAATTTCGTGTCGATTGTATGTCTAGTTCTCGAAATATTCGTATCTGTTTGAATAATAATTAAGTCGTTATGTAAGCCCCCCATGGGGGTGCAAGTTAAAGATGACTGCTGAAATATTTTTTCGTCAATATGTAAATAATCATGCGGCAGCATGAGAACGTTACTATGTTTTGTTTTTTCATAATTTTTTAAATATTAGGCTGTTTGGTACTGACCCCCCTGGGGGTGCAAGTGAATGTGGCGTATGCAGTAATTATGAGTTAGTGTTTTTGGATGTTATTGCCAATTTGACGTCAATCCTATGTCTTGTTTGCTAGATATAAATTTTTCACAGAAAACTCGGCTGGAACTCGGCTAGCCCCCCAGGGGGTGCAAGTGGAAGTGAGTCACATAGTTATTTTGTGTGTATCGAAAGAAGGATAAATACGAAATTTCGTGTCGATTCTATGTCCAGTTCTCGAAATATTCGTATCTGTTTGAATAATAATTAAGTCGTTTTGTAAGCCTCCCATGGGGGTGCAAGTTAAAGATGACTGCTGAAATTTTTTTCGTCAATATGTGAATAATCATGCAGCAGCATGAGAGCGTTACTATGTTGTTGTTTTTTCATAGAGTTTTAAATATTAGGCTGTTTGATACTGACCCCCCTGGGGGGCAAGTGAATGTGGCGTATGCAGTAATTATGAGTTAGTGTTTTTGGATGTTTTGCCAAATTTGACCTCAATCCTATGTCTAGTTTGCAAGATATACATTTTTCACACAGAAACTCGGCTGGAACTCGGTTATCCCCCCCAAGGGGGTGCAAGTGGAGGTAAGTCATATAGTTATTTTTTGTGTATAGAAAGAAGGACAAATACGAAATTTCGTGTCGATTGTATGTCTAGTTCTCGAAATATTCGTATCTGTTTGAATAATAATTAAGTCGTTATGTAAGCCCCCCATCGGGGTGCAAGTTAAAGATGACTGCTGAAATATTTTTTCGTCAATATGTAAATGATTATGCAGTAGCATGAAAGCGTTACTATGTTTGGTTGTTTTTTTATAATTTTAAATATTAGGCTGTTTGGTACTGACCCCCCTGGGGGTGCAAGTGAATGTGGCGTATGCAGTAATTATGAGTTAGTGTTTTTGGATGTTATTGCCAAATTTGACGTCAATCCTATGTCTAGTTTGCTAGATATAAATTTTTCACAGAAAACTCGGCTGGAACTCGGCTAGCCCCCCAAGGGGGTGCAAGTGGAAGTGAGTCACATAGTTTTTTGTGTGTATCGAAAGAAAGAAGATATACGAAATTTCGTGTCGATTCTATGTCCAGTTCTCGAAATATTCGTATCTGTTTGAATAATAATTAAGTCGTTTTGTAAGCCCCCCATGGGGGTGCAAGTTGAAGATGACTGCTGAAATATTTTTTCGTCAATATGTAAATAATTAGCAGTAGCATGAGAGCGTTACTATGTTTGGTTGTTTTTTCATAGAGTTTTAAATATTAGGCTGTTTGATACTGACCCCCTGGGGGGTGCAAGTGAATGTGGCGTATGCAGTAATATGAGTTAGTTTTCTTTCTGGATGTTATTGCCAAATTTGACGTCAGTGTTATGTCTAGTTTGCTAGATATAAATTTTTCACAGAAAACTCGGCTGGAACTCGGCTAGCCCCCCAAGGGGCTGCAAGTGGAAGTGAGTCATATAGTTATTTTGTGTGTATCGAAAGAAGGATAAATACGAAATTTCGTGTCGATTCTATGTCCAGTTCTCGAAATATTCGTATCTGTTTGAATATAATTAAGTCGTTTTGTAAGCCCCCCATGGGGGTGCAAGTTAAAGATGACTGCTGAAATATTTTTTCGTCAATATGTAAATAATCATGCAGCAGCATGAGAGCGTTACTATGTTTGGTTGTTTTTTCATAAATTTTTAAATATTAGGCTGTTTGGTACTGACCCCCCTGGGGGTGCAAGTGAATGTGGCGTATGCAGTAATTATGAGTTAGTGGTTTTGGATGTTATTGCCAAATTTGACGTCTATCCTATGTCTAGTTTGCTAGATATAAATTTTTCACAGAAAACTCGACTGGAACTCGGCTAGCCCCCTAAGGGGGTGCAAGTGGAAGTAAGTCATATAGTTATTTTGTGTGTATCGAAAGAAGGATAAATACGAAATTTCGTGTCGATTCTATGTCCAGTTCTCGAAATATTCGTATCTGTTTGAATAATAATTAAGTCGTTTTGTAAGCCCCCCATGGGGGTGCAAGTTAAAGATGACTGCTGAAATATTTTTTCGTCAATATGTAAATAATCATGCAGCAGCATGAGAGCGTTACTATGTTTGGTTGTTTTTTCATAAATTTTTAAATATTAGTCTGTTTGGTACTGACCCCCTGGGGGGTGCAAGTGAATGTGGCGTATGCAGTAATTATGATTTAGTATTTTTGATGTTTTTGCCAAATTTGACGTCAATTCTATGTCTGGTTTGCAAGATATACATTTTTCACAGAAAACTCGGCTGGAACTCGGCTATCCCCCCAAGGGGGTGCAAGTGGAAATGAGTCATAAAGTTGGTGGTGGATTAACATGGGCCATTTTCGTAGAGACATACCATACCAGATTCCAACGTAAAAATGGAAGCATCTCGAATTATCTCGGCGAATCAAAATTATTTGCATCGCTATCCGGTCAATATCCAGTGGCGTACGAAAAATTCTCCACAAAACTCGGCTATCTTACTCGGCTGTTTTCACATCAGTTGAAGCCTTTTGGGAGCATTTTATGATCTCAGTCGATTATAAGTTTAAAACTTTGATATTGGGAATTTATTTTGAAATATTTTCCGTTCAATCTGGAGACCCTATATAAAAAGATTAAACAGTTTGTCACTTAGGAGCACCACGTCATTAATAATGAGCTAATCTTAACTAAGCTGAAAACATCCATTGGCAACAATTTTCTCACCAGTTTTCTGCCCATCTCATCTATTCACATCATTTGATTTTATTTAGTATTGAAAGGGCTTGAATCACCAATGTATTATGTTGAAAAGAAAATAACCACTTCCGTTAAAAGAAAGTCCATCAATCAATCAAAGCATTGAATAAAGAATACAATTTATAGATTGCAGGAAGATACACATCCTTTCAGTTGTCACTCCGAATGTTCGCTTCAAATAGATCCCAAAGTGAATCGATTACTCTCGTTTTTCCGAAAGCTACCTAGTGAAAAATAAAGGCAATAAATTTCCCATCATTTTTTCTGATGTCTTGCATCATCTATTTTATCAATCGATTAAATTTAGTACTGAAAGGGCTTAAATCACCACCTTATTATGTCGACAAAAAAACCACTTCCGTTAGAAGTCTATCAATCGATCAAATCATTGAACAAAGAATACATTTTATAGATTGTAGGAAGATACGCTTACTTCAGTTGTCACTCCGAATGTTCGCATCAAATGGACCCTAAAGTGAATCAATTACTCTCGTTTTTCCGAAACCTACCTGCTGAAAAATAAGTGTGAAAACGAGCTCGCACCTACTTTCACCCATAGTCCCTTGTTTTTCTCTATATCTGAGACCTTTCTCACCAGCTTCCATTAGGCGATTATACAGACCCTTGTAACAATTATTTTATCTCGCCACTGTTGAAGACTGCAGGCGAGCAGTCTCGTCTACTATAGAGGCTCCATTGTTCCAAGTAATAGTGTTTACGGATGCCGTGATGAAAGTTGTTAAAGATCTTTTTGTATCTAAATTGGAAAGTTGCAGATACTTCTGTTCACAATATTAATTGTTTCCCAGTTCAAAGATACACCGTCATTCTGCAACCTAGTTTACCTACCAAGGCGAAATAGGATATTCAGGGCTCCCGCTACCATGTGTGCAAAGTGTACAATGAACACGGGCGCCATCCTTTAAGGGGCGCCAAAATTCTGTTGTGTTTTGTTTGTTTTATATTTTAGTCTACAAAGAAATATCCAGTTTTTGACTTCTAAAGTTCAGTTTTTCGATGTATTTCAAGCACCTAGCCAAAATTCTTTTCCGCACACAAGCGCCAGTAGCCCTCACTGGGGCCCTGAGGATTTACGTATACGAGTATTAAACCCATCAAGCAGAATGACAAAAAACTCAACCTGATTAAAAATAATGGATATCTGACATGAAAATCCTTCAGTTTTCGTCAAGTTCAGATTGATGGTAATGAAAAACACTATTCCAGATATAAATACTTGTGCGATTTTTAATTTACTCTACATGTTTCGAGCTAATTCCGCTCATCTTCAGGAGTACAAATCACAAAGTGAAGATGTGATTTGTACTCCTGAAGATGAGCGGAATTAGCTCGAAACATGTAGAGTAAATTAAAAATCGCACAAGTATTTATATCTGGAATAGTGTTTTCATTACCATGGATTGCCCAGATATTAGGACATTCAATTCTAAAGTTCAGATTGAGTCACACATGAAAAATGCAAAATATACTAAATATCATAGTAGCAAGAAATTAAAAACAAATGATGGTAACTTCATCCAAATAATATGATAGAGTAACGAAAAAACACCTGATCAATAAAAACAAAACCTCATGTTGACTTAGGTCCTAAGAATCACCCTGGAAAAGAGAACTCCTTCTACTCTACAATAACTTTAAGAAAATTCGAAAGATTCAAATTGAATCCTGTCGGAAGAGTTTTTTGTAACAATCTGATAATGAATATTGAAGCCTCTATGAAGCCTTTTGGGAGCATTTTATGATCTCAGTCGATTATAAGTTTAAAACTTTGATATTGGGAATTTATTTTGAAATATATTTCCGTTCAATCCGGAGACCCTAGATAATAAGATTAAACAGTTTGTCACTCAGGTGCGCCACGTCATTAATAATGAACTAATCTTAACTGAGCTGAAAACATCCATAGGCAACAATTTTCTCACCAGTTTTCTGTCCATCTCATCTATTTACATTATTCAATTCTATTCAGTATTGAAAGGACTTGAATCAACAACGTATTATGTCGAAAAAAAAATAACCACTTTCGTTAAAAGAAAGTCCATCAATCAATCAAAGCATTGAATGAAGAATACAATTTATAGATTGCAGGAAGATCACATCCTTTCAGTTGTCACTCTGAATGTTCGCTTCGAATAGATCCTAAAGTGAATCGATTACTCTCGTTTTTCCGAAACCTAACTGGTGAAATATACCTAAGTGTAAAAACGACCTCGCACCTGCCCTCACCCATACCTCTGATGAAACGTCTAGGGACTAGACTCTAGTCCCTTGTTTTTCTCCTATATTCGAGACCTTTCAAGCCAGCTTCCATTAGGCGATTATAGCTACCCTTGTCACAATTCTTTCATCTCACTATTGTTGAATACTGCAGGCGAGCAGGCTCGTCTACTTATACAGGGTGTATCTGAATAACACGGAAAAAATAGTATGGGTGATTCCTGAGATCATTTCATGAAAAAGGTTCCCATAAATGTAGGTCTGGAAATGCATTGTTTCCAAGATACAGGGTGTTGAAGTTTTACTTAAAAATTAACTAAAAAAGTGGTACGCCACTGAGATATTTTGAACTTGCAATTATTTTTGATTTATTCGTTCAATTTGTGATAAAAAAATCTGTTTTTGCTTTTTTCGGTCGCCGTTTTTAAGTTAAAAAATAGAGCATTTTACAGAACGTTCTACTACAAATACGCGCTAAGATGTTTCATTTTCTTTCATAAAAACTGCGTCTCATGCAAAATAGGGCATAATAGATTTTTCGCCATAAATTTGAAGAAGAATTAAAAAACAATTTATAGTTTAAAATATCACTGTGGCAAACCACTACCTTAGTCAGTTTCTAAGAAGACCTTCAACACTATCTTGTAAACAATGCATTCTTGGACCCACATTTTTGAGAACCTCTTATCATAAAATGATCTGAGGAATCACCCCTTTCATTTTTTCGGTCTTATTTAGATACACCCTGTATAGAGGCTGCATTGTTCGAAATGATAGTGTTTACGGATGCCGTGGTGAAAGTTGTTTGAGGTCTTTTCTGTATCTGAATCGGAGAGTTACAGATAATCTTGCTTACAATATTGATTGTTTCCCAGTTCAAAGATACCGGCGCATTCACCATTCTGCAACAAAGTTTCACCTGCCAAGACAAAATAGGATTTACGTTATACGATTATTAAACCCGTCAAGAGGAATCACAAAAAACTCAACCTGTTTCAGAATAATGTATGTCTGACATGAACATCCTTTAGTTTTGTCAAGTTCAAATTGAGTTGCTACAATTTGAAAATACACCTGATCCACTTCCAGCTAGAGGTGCAGAGGTTTCGAAATTTTAAAATCATTAGTGGCAGATAGTATGGTGGTATTCTCATTATGAAAAATGCAAAACACACTAAATATCATAGTATCCAGAAATAAGGAACAAACGATGGTAACTTCGTCAAAAAAGTATGAAAGGGTAAAGAGAAACACATCATAAATGAAAACGAAACCTCATGTCAGCCTGGAAGAGAGAACTCCTTCAATTCTTCATAACTTCAAGAAAATTCGTCAAAGTTGAATTGGATCCTGTCGAAAAAGTTTTTGTATGAATCTGATAATGAATATTGAAGCCTCCATGGAGCCTCTTGGAAGCATTTTATGATCTTAATCGATTAAAAGTTTTAAACTTTGATTTTGAGAATTCATCTTGAAATATATTAACGTACAATCCGGAAGAAGCGTGTTAATAAGATCAACAGTTTGTCGCTTAGGATCACCACGTCATTATTAATAAGCTAATTTCAACTGAACTGAAAACATTCATAGGCAACAATTTTTTCACCATTTTTTCTGCCTTTTATTATGTATTATGTTGAAAAGAAAATAACCACTTCCGTTAAAAGAAAGTCCATCAATCAACCAAAGCATTGAACAGAGAATACAATTTATAGATTGCAAGAAGACATGCATCCTTTCAGTTGTCACTCCGAATGTTCGCATCAAATGGACCCTTAAGTGAATCGATTACCCTCGTTGTTCCGAAACCTACCTAGTTGAAAATAAGTGTGAAAACGGCTTCCCACCTGTACCTATGTATACCGACGATAAAAAGTCTAGTCCTTTGTTTTCTTCTATATTTGAGACACCAGCTTCCGTTAGGCGATTGTAGAGACCTTCGTTACAATTTTCCCCTATTGAGAGACTGCATATAACTCTGGAAACCATAGGAACAAGAAATTTCTTTAAAAATGAGAAAAGCCTTGAGCAGGAGCTTTTGAGCCCCGTTCTATGGTGGAGCAACAAGACTCAAATTTTATATGCGATTTGAGATTATTACCAAATATATAAAAGCAGAATCTCGGCAAAATCGGAATTCTATTCTAGAAATTATTGAAAAAATTATACATATATGTAAAAAATAAATAAATAATTAAAAAAACTAAATCCAATGGTTATGATGACTCGATCCTCTTGAAATTTTTCACAAACATTCAGTATATCAGTCTTGATTCACAAAATAAATTTTACTTGAATCGGATATTCTGTTATGGGATTATAGAGAGTAGAACGCACCCTGAAAATTTCGAGTCTTTAGGACAATCCCCTCGAACGTTATTGTGCTAACGGCCGGCCGGACGGCCCCACGGACAGAATTAAATTTGAACATGAATCCGTTATATGGGAGTAGAACCCTATCGTTTGAGGCCATTTTCGGATCAAAATTCGAAAATTACAGGCGTATAAGCAAATTGATATAGCACTTGTTTAAGGAGAACGAGCGCTCAAAAAAGGTTTTGAAACTAGTTGCCAAAAGAAATAAGAAAGAAGTATCGAAAAACGCATATTCATATCATCGAAACCTCATATCAATTAAGTTCATAAGATTTACACTGAAAGGAACTCCTTCTATACTCTACGATAACTATCAGAAACTTTGGCATACTTAATTAAATCCAGTAAAAAGAGTTTTTGTGTAATTTAAACGATCTGGTTATAATTATTGAAGGGTCTAAGGAGCCTGTTAAGAGCTTTTTATGCTCGGTCGATTATAAGTTCAATACTTTCATATTGAAAATCCCTTCTTGAAATATATCAGCGTTGACTCCGGAGTCACTGAATAATAACAGTTTTTACCCAGGATCCCCACGTCATTATTAATCAGCTTATCTTAACTTTGCTGAAAAGCTCCATTGGCAATCAATTTCCCATCATTTTTTATAATGTTTTGTATCATTTGTTTTCATCCTTCGATTCAATTTAGTACAAAAAGGGCTTAAATCAACACCTTATTATGTCGAAAGAAAAAACCACTTCCGTCAGAAAAAAAACCATCAATCAATCAAATCATTGAACAAATAATACAATTTATACAGATTGCAGAGAGATACGCATCCTTTCAGTTGTCACTCCGAATGTTCGCATCAAATGGACCCTAAAGTGAATCGATTACTCTCGTTTTTCCGAAACCTACCTGGTGAAAAATAAGTGTGAAAACGAGCCGGCACCTACTTTCACCCATACCTCTGATGAAACGTCTAGTCCCTTGTTTTCCTTTTATATCTGAGACCTTTCACCAGCTTCCATCAGGCGATTATAGCGACCCTTGTCACAATTCTTTTATATCTCCACTGTTGAAGACTGCAGGCGAGCAGGCTCGTCTACTTATGTAGAGGCTGCATTGTTCGAAGTAATAGTGTTAACGGATTGCGTGGCGAAATTTGTAAAAGATAATTGGAAAGTTACAGATACTTTTGCCTACAATATTCATTGTTTCCAAGTTCAAAGATACCGACGCATCCATCATTCTGCAACCTAGTTTTACCTACCATTGCAAAATAGGATTTACGTTATACGAGTACTAACCCATCAAGAAGAATCACAAAAACTCAACCTGTTTCAGAATAATGGATATCTGACATGAAAATCCTTCAGTTTTCGTTCAAATCGAGTTGCTACAATTTGAAAATACACTTGAGCCACTTCCAGCTAGAGTGCAGAGGTTTCGAAATTTTGAAATCATTATTGGCAGATAGGATGGTATTCTTAGTATGAAAAATTCAAAATACACTAAATATCATAGCAGCAAGAAATTAAAAAAAAATGATGGTAAGTTCGTCCAAAAAATATGAGAAGGTAACGAAAAACACATCATCAATAAAAACAAAACTTCATGTCAACTAAGAATCGCCCTGGGTGGAAGAACGCCTTCTACTCTGCCATAACTTTAAGAAAATTCGTGAGATTTTAATTGAATCCTGTCGGAAGAGTTTTTTGGATGAATCTGATAATGAATATTGAAGCCTATATGAAGCCTCTTGGGAGCATTTTATGACCTCAGTTGATTATAAGTTTAAAACTTTGAAATTGAGAATTCATCTTGAAAAATATTGACGTTAAATCCGGAGACCCTGGATAATACGATCAACAGTTTTTCACTCAGGATCACCACGTCATTAATAATGAGCTAATCTTAACTGAACTGAAAACATCCATTTGCAACAATATTCTCACCATTTTTTCTGTCCTTTCTTATTTATTGACATCATTCGATTTTATTTAGTATTGAAACGGCTTGAATCAACAACGTATTATGTTGAAAAGAAAATAACCACTTCCGTTAAAAGAAAGTCCATCAATCAATCAAACCATTGAACAAAAAATAGAATTTTTAGATTGCAGGAAGATACGCATCCTTTCAGTTGTCACTCCGAATGTTCGCATCAAATAGAACCTAAAGTGAATCGATTACTCTCGTTTTTCCGAAACCCACCTAGCGAAAAATAAGTGTGAAAACGACTTGGAAACTACGTTCACCTAGTCCCTAGTTTTTCTCTTATATCTGAGACCTTTCACGCCAGTTTCCATTAGGCGATTATAGCGACCCTTGTCACAATTCTTTTATCTCGCCTCTGTTGAAGACTGCAGGCGAGCAGGCTGGGCTACATAAATAGAGGCTCTATTGTGAGGTTAGGTCCAAAGCCGGATTCATTTGGGGGTTAATAGTTTCCAGAGATCGACAACTTTTCTAATTTTCTCGGCGTTTAGTGCGTGCTTCATCGCATGCGGCGATTTTATTGAGTTTATTTCTTCGTGTTATTGTAGGGCCGGAGGGGAATTTAGGTTTTTTGGACGATAGAATGGATGCCTGAAAGTATCGCCTAGCGTGGGTTTTACGAGTCCAAAAAATGTACGTTTTCAAATTTAATTCTGTTTATTATTTCGCGACAGCCTTCATTTGGATGAAGGCAATTTTTGACTGTCAATGTAAAAAGAATTATGAACTTGGTGTACAAATATGGGAAAAAAAGTTCATTCCTCATAAGCCTTGCCATACGTCAATATTTCCTTTGTGCAATCAAAAAATATGGACGGAAAACCAGCAGGTAATAGACTTTTTCGAGTCATCGATAAAACGATGGCCCGCTGATTAATCACGAGGGTAATGAAGGATATCTAAGTGAATTGATTTTCTGACCATTTATTTAAATTGTATGAAGGAATTTCTGGCGTATGTACCTTTATGAAAAACTAACGAAACAGGAAAGTTTTTCCTTTCGTTTGAACACCATGTTCATAATCCTTTATTCGAGTAATTTTCCGTTCTATCATCCAGATTTCACGAGAAAAACAGATGCGGCCATTTATGGCCCTGTAAAATTCGGGTTATCTGAATATTTAGAGAATACTTTCTCGCAAGAAATGAGGACTCAGCTCTGAAGAGAATATTCAGAATCAAGAATTTTTAACGACATCAACTATTTTCAAAAAAGCAGGAAAAAATATCAAAAAAGTTGAAAAATTGACCTATGTTCGTAACTATAGATTTTCGGACCATGTTCCACACGACTAAATTCGCTTGAAATGACGTCTAGTATATCCTCTTCGAACGATCACGTCAAATGTCAAAATACCAATCGCCCTGTTTTTTGAAACTAATATTATAATTAATTTAGTTAATCATAGGTTTATCAATTCATTTTTATAATATAATTTCTGATATAATCTTGAAAGCAATAACAATTTTGAATGAACAATGAAAAGACAGAATTTGAACTTCCTTTCTTTCATTTTATTTGATGATTATAAACTGCTCGACTAACGGATATATCATTGAAATAAATTTGGTACAGTGAAACAACAGTTTCAGAAGAGCAGCAAATATATTACTTGTTGTCACAAAAATGTTCTTCATGGCGCTTTTTTCACCATAAAACCACAAATTCACTACTCCAATTAAATCTATAAATCACCTTCGACCTATCAAATAACTATTGGATTAGGTTCATTTCAGGTATATTCAATAATTAATGCAGAAACATGGAAATTCTACCACATATCCACAAATTCTAAAGAAAGCACGCCGTTCTTCATGGTAAGCTAGGCACCACTGCTTCGTCCTTCGACGAGTGACATATTAAATGATGGCGAGATTTACAGAAAGGCATCGTATTATATTCGCATTCGATAATTCTTCTGATCACCCGTCGTGTACTCGTAAAAATTTTTTCTACAAGCGTGCACTTTCATTCTCTTTCCCGCACGTATTTCAATTCGTAAAGAGTCACATTGCCAAACAGTGTGGGAAAAACCCCTGCTATTCCATTACCGCACGCAAATGCGTTCTATGCGCTCTATGCCACCGACGACGTTACTATGGAAACGGCATGTGAACGACTTGTCAGAGACTTTTGTCATTCATGTGTATTTAGAATGATCAATTCACATTTGCTCTGTGTGTTGGAATCGATCTCGTATAAGCGCTTGTAGAAAAAATATTGTTCCTAACTCGTGCGGAACACTTTCCGCACTTGTTAGGAAAATAACTATAACGATTTCTGTTAGCTACAGATACCTTAAAGAGGTCCAGAATTGCAATTTTCCTATAAGCTCATGAAAAGTTATAGATTGGCTCACAGATGAAAAAAATAGCAACACTACATAGACCGTAGACAGGAACGGTTATTAAATTATCAATTTCCATCTATTTCAGTGCCTTCGGCTCCTGCGGATATCAAGGCAATCTTCAGCACCTCCAATAAGATACTCGTATCATGGCTTCCACCTACATTCAGTAATGGTCCTCTGGTTGGTTATACTTTCTATATGAGCCTGGTCGAAGGAGGCAGAGGTGAAAATACTCATAAACGTGTCCTTAGTCCATCTACGCATATTCACGAAGTTGTCAGAGTTCAAGACACTGCCACTTTACAATTTTGGGTGACTGCCTCAACAAGGGTGAGTGCTTGAATATAATTGTCGAAAATTTTTTTCATGAACGTTTTGTATTTTCAACCCTATATATAATATGCATTCTTTCAGTATTTTCGGTACAGGTAGATTAATTTTATCTATAGAATAATAATTTATGACGAATTACCTTTTAGTCCAAATAAATATTGAATGAAAGGACAAAAATTCAATGTTAATATAAGTTCGATGAATTTCAACTACTTCAATGATTAATAGTTTATGACAAATAACCCTTTTTTCCTAATAAAAGTTAAGTAAATCAACAATTATTCAATATTATTATAATTTCTATCAATTTCAGCAACTCCACGTCCTCTTGCATAATTTTAATATATTTTTTTCATTTTTATAACAGTTTATACTTCCAGAATTAATATATAAAATGAATCCATGAACACAATCATGCTACGGTGAAGTAACTTCAAAACTGCCCAATTACCCTCTGTAGACTCAATGATGAATAATAAGTTCATTCTCAGTCTGATAGGGTTTATCATATTCATCTTCAATTATAGTCCTTCGAAAACTGATCAATATACAATACCTGAAACGATTGTATGATTTATAGTTTTATCAAAGCTAAAATGTCCAATACAAGGATATATATTCAGTTTCACCATAATCTTTTGGCATGTTGAAATCTTCTTTCATAGAAACCAAACACATTTATTCCCCATCCTTTTTATAGTAACAAAATAAGAGGTATTTTTATAACATGTGTTGAATGAACTTCAGAGGAGAATTTCTCACATTTTGTCTGTCCCAATGCCTAACAAAATATTCGGAAAAATCCCGGGTTTCCTCTGATATGCACTATAAAGTAAAAAAAACAAGAAACAAAAACTCTGCCGAATATGCAAACTCCCATAAATTCTTGTTGCTAAAGCAATACATC
This sequence comes from Propylea japonica, assembly GCA_013421045.1. Classification (NCBI taxonomy): domain Eukaryota; kingdom Metazoa; phylum Arthropoda; class Insecta; order Coleoptera; family Coccinellidae; genus Propylea; species Propylea japonica. The sequence goes on from CM024241.1 coordinate 79,421,269, forward strand.
ATTTTTTGATACATTATGAGGTTACACAGGCAACTAAGTGGCCAAAAATTTTATTTTCGAAACAAAGTTCTGCGCTATTTACGATTCGCAGAAGTTTGGAAGTTCTCACGAGTGACAGTTGGAGAAAATGCATTTTTCACTGAGATAAGATTTATGTTGGAATTCTGAATTTTATCTCGAGAAAAATAGAATAGGAATTTCAAACACATGGCTAGGGCGAAGCTGAATGTTTACTTCTCATTTTCTAATGATGAATGTTTTGAGAATGCTGAAAGTGACATGTAGAGCAAACTGGAAAATTCATAATGAAAATTATAAGGATTCAGTAAAACATTGAAATTCAGTTAAATTGTAAAAGGCTAATTTTTCCTCATAAACCTGCAGTTATTTGCAATGTATATGCGGTAGGAATTCACTGAATTTTTGCTGATAGCTACTGTGAATAATTTCAGAAATATCGATTGTGAAGTGTAATCATGCTCTATGAATAAAGGAAACTCCTATCCAGCAGAAAATTCATACATACCTTAGATTTTATGTGGGTGAATTATGCATTACGACCTTCAGGTTCATTATAGGTACCTCATTTTCTTTTCAGGTGATTGAACTACTCACAACTTTCCCTACAGAATCAGTCAAAGGTGTCTGCAAGTCGTAGTCTCACAAGGTATCTGCTCTTATTGAGCTCCAGCTACAGTTACAGCAAAAAACCTTGATTTCACAGCATTAAAATTGCCAAAGAATTTTTAGAGTGATCTTCTTCGATTATTCCTAACCTAAGATAACCGAGAGCGAGACACTCCGTTACAAGTTCCTGTGGAGTTTACTTCTTTTTCCTACAGAGTCTACACCTATAGATATTTGCAGGTGCCAGTCTGATCTTGTTGAGCTTCAACAAAAAAACCTTGATTCCTCATCATTCAACTTCCCAAAAAATTTTTGGTTTGATCCGGATCAGGAGTTATCTTCCACAATACATTCTTTACTGATCGTACCTCATTCGATGATTCCAAACCTAACCGATGGTGAGAGTCTCAGTTACATAGTGCTCTGGAGCCTAGAGTCATGGATGTCTGCAAGTTTTAGTTGCACAAGATGCCTGCTCTTGTTGATCTCCAATTAAAATTATTGACGAATTTTTTCGTTGTGAAACATGAATTTTCTTCCACAATGAAATTCTTTCCTTCTTACCATCTTGGATGATTTTTTTCATAGGTCTTCTTATATATTATGCGCAAAAATGGTTCTGATCCCATAAAAAGAGTTAACCTCTTTCAAGCGACATTGTCAGCCTCTTCGTTTTTCCTGATATCCCAGAATATACAGAGTGTCCCGGAAAATTTGGGAAATCTCTCGGATTCAGATAGAACATAAAAAATGAAGATGACAAGTTCCCATAATTTTTTTTCCAAGCGGCTCTCCCTACGAAGATACGACCTCCTAAATGACGCCACTGGAAATTCATTTTAGTGGAATAAGTTTCAAACTGCTCGATATAATTTGATGAAAATTCGATATGATTAATAGTATTAAAGACTTCCTAAATCACCGCACTCAAAATTCAATTATATAGCTTGTTCAGTTTACCAGGGGCGGACTGGGTTGTACATTTTAATGCTTAAATTTTTAACACCCTGTATGATAAGGTTCTAAAAAAACAAATTCAGATACCTTCAACATTAAGCTAAAGAAAAGGTAATCTTGTTCAGCGTCTATAAAAAGAAACGATTTTCAAAAAAATAATGAAAGAAGTAAGTAATTGAAATTTATTCCACTAAAAGGAGGTCGTATCTTCGTAGAGAGAGCCGCTAGAAAAAAAATTATGGGAACTTATCATCTTATTTTTATGTTCTATCTGAATCCGAGAGATTTCCCACATTTTCCTGGACACCCTGTTTACCAAGTAGACTTAATTATTCTTGCCTAGTGATGAATTTCTTTCAGCGTCTTTGATGGTCTTGATGTTGAAGTATAGAAACACTCCCTAATCATGAAGTCAATTTTTTCATCAAACGAATATTTTTGCAGATTGGTGAAGGCGAGAGTACCCGCGTAGTAACAGTAACACCAACCAAAAATGTTCCTGCTCGGATTGCATCATTTGGACATAGAGTAGTCAGCGCCTGGAAGCAAGACGTCAACCTCCACTGCAAGCATGTAGGCATCCCTCTCCCCACTGCCAACTGGCGTCATTCTGACCTACCCCTAGAGGTCGGAGGTCGTCGCATAATCCTCCCCAACGCCACCCTGGTCATCAAGGACGTTCAGAGCACGGACCAGGCCAACTATTCGTGCATAGTGGAAAACACTTACGGTCGGGACGAAATAGTGTATAGTCTCAAGGTGCTAGTGCCCCCAGATGCCCCAGTGTTGAGTGTTATTGAATCCTTCACAGACACATTGCACCTGAAGTGGACGGACCAAGGTAATGGCGGTTCGCCTATTTTGGGCTACGTCATCAACTACAAAAGGGATTCTGGCGATTGGGAGGAGCTGCAAATTGCTGCTCATACGGATTCGCATATGTTGAGGGACTTGTCTTGTGGGACTAAGTATTTGATGTATATAACTGCGTTCAATAGAATGGGACTGGTTTGCCGTGTGATATTGTGACTTCGCATACCAAAGGAACTGGTAAGAAAACATAATTGGTTTGTGCTTATGATAGATTATTCGCATGTGGAATGCTATATTGTTTCAGTAGCATTGACTTCAATAATGACAAAGTAAAACAGTAACATCCGTTTAATATGACCAGTACCCCATATTCCCGTTATGTCAGATTACAGTTTAGATTTAATACTCAAACTCTTGTAACATGGTCAGACATGAATCCGACACATGCCCGGTTAAGGTGGAAACCTTCGCATCTATTCTCTCATGTTGTACACTTACGTCAGAAGTTACCGACCATTTCCGACATTTCAAATATGCTGGTAATATGTTATTGCATATTATCTTTCTATTATTAACAGAGAAACAGCAAAAAATCTAATTGCGAATTGAAATACCTTATCAAGTAACAAATTACACTAGGTAAGTAATAAAGTTTACACGGCATCATAGTTCAAAAATATAAAACCTGATTCCATGAGAATTTTTCGACAGTGTGCTTGAATAAAATGAAACTCGTAATCATTTAGAATCTAGTTCATGCATGCTACAGCAATAAAAATGCAATGAAATTTATTTAAGGTGACATAAATGTACATTTGAAGGAGTCACGCTACGAATAGTGTGATGCCATAGATCAATCTTGCGCTTATATGACAAAGTTGTAATCCTTTACGTAGGTACTTTCAAGATGTTCTGTATGCTTTCGACGACTTCAAAAAAGCACCTTAGAATAAAATTTCTGGATTAATTCACATATACTTCTCGGGCTTTTCAAGAAAAACCACTTAAGGCTAGGACTGATAAGTGCAATCTAGCACATCGGCACGAAAGTACGTAGTCCTGCAGAGAACACAAAATTTTATTGGCCAAATCATTTCACTCATCAACATAGATTTCCTCCGGAGTGATACAATCACTGCTACGTCGCTGTAACATTCCGTAAATTTCTGTAGAGCAGTTGCCCCAAAGTAGGCTCTTCAGGTTCAGGCTATGACCTCTTCATTCAAACCAATTTTTTCTGGTTTAAAAGGGTTTATCTGAATATGGTATATATGTAGAATCAATTCAAATCCTTTATAGTTCAATCTATCCAAGGGAGCCAACAATATGAGTCATGGTTTGGTCTTGGTGACATCTAGAAGTACAATTCACTCAGCTGCCAGAAAATTTCATCCTGGAGTGTTTCGACACAAATAATTGATTTTATTTCTACGAAACAGTTACCAAACATCTCTCGAGATCATCGAAACATTGTAGTTTTTGACCCAGTCAGAGCACTCTCATTCAAAACAGCTTTCTGATTGACAAACGTTCATGCAAAATAAATCCCAGAAGCTCCTTTGATATCTTCACAGTATTATCTATCAAATGCAACTTCACTTCAGAAACTTTGTGGTCTTTCGGAGTTACCACCTCTTTCGGCCTTCTAGAGCGTGGTGCATCTTCGCGGTGGTACTACGACTACATTTGAATTCTGCATACCAGTAGATGATCGATTATCCTGTATTATCGATTAACCGATGTTCAATCAGCACACTATCTTTTCTTCCAATGTTTTGAAAATCTCAATAGCAGAGTCACTTAATATTCTGTTACTCGGAAACAAATGATTGAAATTACATGAAAATGTGAAGAGGTGTTATTTAAAGGCGACTTTCTGAAATTCATAAGGATCTTGTAACTGATGAGGCCCCACGAATTGAAATACCTCATCAAGTAACGAATTAAACTAGGTGAGTAATAAAGTTTACCCGCCATCATAATTCAAACATAAACCTGATTCCATGAGAATTTTTTGACAGTATGCTCAAATGAAATGAAACACGTAATCATTCAGAAACTATTTCATGCATGCTACAGTGATAAAAATGCAATAAAATCTAATAAAGGTGACATAAATGTACATTTGAAGGAGTCACGCTACGAAAAGTGTGAAGACATATATCAATCTTGCGCTCATATTACAAAGTTGTTATCTTTTACGTAGGTACGTACTTTCAAGATGTTCTGTGTTCTTTCGATAACTTGAAAAGCACCTTAGAATAAATAGGTTTGATTGACATACACTTCTCGGGGTTTTCAAGAAAAACCACTTAAGGCTAGGACTGATAAATGCAATCTAGCACATCGGCACAAAAATAGGTACCCAGTCTTGAGAAGAAATCACAATTTGATTGGTCAAATATTTCACTCATCAACTTAGTTTCCTTCCAGAGTGACACAATCACTGCTACGTCGCTTTAACATTTCCGTAAATTCCTGCAGAGCGCTTGCCCCAAGGTGGCTCTTCAGGTTAAGGCTATATTACCTGTTAACCTGTTCATTCAAACCTTAGACATTTGTCTAAGATTCAAACCAATTTTTTCTAGGTTAAGAGGGCTAAATCTGAATATGGTATATGCAGAATCAACTTAAATCCTTCATAGTTCAATCTAGCCACGGAAGCCACCAATATGAGACATGGTTTGGTCTTGGTGACTTCTAGAAGTGCAATTCTCTCAGTTGCCAGGAAATTTCATTCTGGAGTGTTTCGACACAAATAATCATTTTCATTCCTGCGAAACAGTTATCAAACAGCTTTCGAGATCATCGACACATCGTGGTTATTAATTGACCTAGTCAGAGCACCTTCATTTAAAACAGCTTTCTCATTGGCAAACGTTCATACAAAATAAATCCCAGAAGTTCCTTTGATTTCTTCACAGTATTATCTATCAACTGCAATATCACTTCAGAACTTGCCAATAAAAAACTTTCTGGTCTTTCGGAGTTACCACCTCTTTTGGCCTTCTAGAGCGTGGTTCATCTTCGCGGTGGTACTACGCCACATTTGAATTCTGCATATAAGTAGAAGATCGATTATCATGGAGTTTATCAAAAACTGATGTTCAATCAGTACACGAAATCTCTTTTCTTGCAATGTTATGGAAAATCTCAAAGGCAGAGTCACTTCATGTGCTGTAACTTGGAAAGCAAATTATTGAAATTACATAAAAATGTTCACAGGTATTTTTTAAAGGTTGCGATTTTCTGAAATTCATAAGGTTCTTGTAAGTGATGACGATCCACCCATAGGTGGTTAAAGACCTGGAACATTTCAGTGGATGTGATGAACGAAATATCCCATAAATTGTGAAATCATTAGAATATGTAAGGTAAAAGCTATAGTGTTTGACACCTTAAGGGCATGGCTACTTTCAGTAGGCGAATTCGGTTCCTTATTTTACTACAACACCATGGTTGATATTACGGAACTATAGTTAAATGTTACTTTTTTGGTATGACTTTGAAACTTTCAATAAATATCGATCGAATATTCGAGGAGACACCAATTTCGTCGAAATTACATATTTGATAGTCATTGACATACTTTGATAGTGATTGACACCCAGTATTATAGTTATTAGGTTTGTTCGCGTCGCAGTTCGGAACTATTCGGAACTGTACTTTTTTGTTCCCACCATAGAAATATATACATAATTATTATTATTATGTATATATTCTATGGTGGGAACAAAAAAGTACAGTTCCGAATAGTTCCGAACTGCGACGCGAACAAACCTATAAACATAATTTCATCTCACTTTTGCATCAATTTTGGTTACGAAATCATACTGCTTTCTTCCACTCATACATTCTCATTAGGTATATGGATCATGGAGACATTGATATTAAAAATAATAGAGAAATAAGAGGGTTTAGATAATTTTATTCCGTATAAACAAAGAAATAATAAAAAGTATTAGTGATCTTCACATATATACCGATGTATTAACATATTGGTGCTATCTAGGGTTTTTCATCTGTGTTCCCATATTTCAGAATGTTCTATTTCTATTTATTTCTATTTGAGTACTCAGATTATCATTCTGAAAACGGCATCATTAGATATTTGGCGCGAGATTTTGCAGTAGTATCAGTATATGTTCACTTGAAGATAGCGACTGCACATTATTGCGTATATTTTCTGATTTTGTTCTGTTTCATATTAGTTAGAAGTTTTCTATTGGTTGGAAGGTTCCAAGGAATATTTAATTCATAAAGTAAACCCTTCAATGATTCATATATTAAGGTGAAAGCCTATGTCAATCACTGTTCGATGTAATATTATTAACACAGTTATTGACATATGGTTTAAACTTAATATATTAATCATTGAATGGTTTACTTACATCAATTAAATATTCCTTAGAACCTTCCGAACAATAGAAAACTTCTAACTTCTAATATGAAACATAACAAAATCGGAAAATATACCTACGCAATTGTAAGCAGTCACTATCCTCAAGTAAACTCATCATATACACTTATTGACACTACTGCAAAATCTGATGCCAAATATGATAACCTGAGAAAATTGAACTTGACTCAAATAGAAATAAAACATTCTGAAATATGTGGAGACAGATGAAAAAACCTTAGAAAGCACCAATAGTTCATTACATCGGTATATCTATATGTATATGTGCACAGTGTCAATCTCGATCAGGGTGTCAACAACTGAACCTCTCACCCTATAATATATTAACCCTTCGTTTTCAACAGTGCCCATCAAACCAAAACCTTCACAATCCTTGACAATGAACGCAACTGTTGTCACGGTATGGTTGGACACGTGGGGAGACGGAGGTTGCGGCATATCCTATTTCTCCATAGAGTTTAAGGCAGGTCTGCATTCTGCATGGACGATGGCTTCAAATCATATCAAGCCAACCGAGAGGATCTACAGCATTACCGACCTCTGGCCAGGCTCCGAATATTTTGTGAGAATCACTGCATACAATAACGCTGGATACACCGAGTCAATTTATAACCTTACTACGCTTACGCTAGCTGGAGGTAAGATTACTTCATCAATCATAAAGGATTTTTTTTCAATTGTTTAAAATGTATCATTTTTAACTCACACATTCTATAGTACATCGTAAACACTTTGTATCACTATATAGGTACAGCTGATTTTACGATGAGCAACTTACTGAGTATTTTTGTTGCTGAATTACTCGATTCTAACTTTTCATCTCTTACTGTCAGCCATCTACCTCTAAATCGTCCAACTTCCGATTTCTTAATCTAAGCTCTGCTAACTTCTTGATTTAGAACTACGGGGTCTTTATAAATGATTGTAACATCGTAGGTTGCTTTGGAAATATTTAATCATATGGTTTTTCATGCAAAGTTTACAAATTTATAATTCCAGTCGAATTATTCAATTTCTTTCGGAATGACAAGCCTAAACTCGCAGTATCAGTTGTTTGAATCATGTTTCACATCCAAATATAAATATTTAAAAGAGTCCAACGCCAAGTGCCCAGTTATAATCATTTATAGAGACCCTGTATCTACTGATCTATCTGTCTCTTCGTTACTCAAATGAAGGACATAGACTACGATTGAATCCCTCCTTAAAGTGATCGCAGTGATGCAGCGTATCAAGACACCAAACAATCGCTCTAGACCTCCCTAAGTTCATGTATTACTTCTTATCCTAAGATATATAGAAAACGTACATAACCGAATTCTAAGGTAGGTTAGTTATAGTTATAGTTAAAGTTTAAAAAGGGTTCACATTTCACTGCGACCTCAAGGTCCATTGTGCCCCCTTACAGAGCTGTTCTGACCACACCCTTTACAGCTCACCTTCAGTTCCAGAGATCTGATGAAATCCAATATGTGTGAAGGCTTCAACGAGGCTAGTTCCTCACTGTTATAAGTTTCTCGCCCAAGGCATTCTCTACTTAGGCTCGTAATGGCAAAGCATTCCGTGACTAGGTGAATGGGTGTTTCCTCCTCGTCCCCACAGAACCCACACTCGTCATTGTCCGATAATCCCATCCTCAACAGGTGTTTTCTGAGGCGACAATGTAAGAAAGCCAGCGAGGAAGTGTAATTGTTTCTTACCAAAATCCAAATATCTTTTGGATCTTGCTGTTTCAAAGTTCCGAAGGAACTTAGTGGAATGATCCATCCCTGGGAGATTCCGGCAGAGTTTTTCCTTCTCGGCTTCCTCCTTCTCCACAAACTCCTTCTTCTAGGTACATTTACCTATACCACATAAGGGTTCTGGGCCAATGAGTCACATTCGTGCTTGCTCTTTGGCAAGTGTATAGACCTCTTCGTTTCCTTTGATTCCTGAATGGCCGGGAACCCAGATTAAAAGACCGTATTTTCTTGCTGACCCCATTGAGTTTGTTCCGGCACTGCCAGATCATCTTTGAGTCGATGACGTAGGAACTCAGTGCTTTAATAGCAGCTTGACTATTAGGTAGGTACCAACATATTTATTCAGAAGACACGGAACAACTGAATGCTTCACTTTAAAATTTCAGGGCATGTAAACTGTTCAACTTCATGGCAATTTCTATGGATTTGAACCAATCAATCCATTCAATTTAATAAATAAGTACCTATACTTTTCAGGAATTCCAGAGATCACTCCTCCTGTTCAACATTCCGAAGACCAGCAACCCTTTCTTGCCAAAATCCGTGTGTGGCTGCCTATCTTCATCTCTCTCATCGTTGTGATACTCCTACTCCTATTGGCGGCCTTTTTGAGAAGAAGTGAGTAGAAAAGTTGATATAATCTGAGCATAATCAATAAATGGAGAAAAGGCATCACCTGAAAATTGTCAGAGCGTTTTAATTTTTGCGTACTTTTTCTAAGAGCAAAACGTGCTGTAGTTTTGCGTAAATACCTGTTTGTTTCGAAAGTCGAGTATAATTTTAAACGACTCACTGATGAAGAATCCAGGGTATCAAATAATTTTGTCAAGCTGTAAACACAAACTTTCAAATGGAGTGAGCTTGAGACTTGACATTTCCAAGGTTCAATCGATCCAATCGTTCCATTATAAGCCTATTCGTTTTGAGATATTTCGTGCTCCTGAGTAACTCAAAAGCTCGAAATACGGCTTGCCATTGGCTGCGCACAAGCACTGGAACAGCTCAGGAGCACAAAACTCCTCAAAACAAATACTGTAATTGTCTCGACTTTTAACAATTTATAATATGATTCTTTAAATTTTCCAGAATATGAAATCTAAACTGGAAGATGTTTAATGTTTTTCTTATTTTAAGCTGCTCACTATCGATAAGGATAAGTTTATAATAATTTCGTGAAGATTCTTGGAAAAAAAAATCTTGAAAAGAATCTAAATATTCAATACCTTTGTTCGTAATATATCCATGGAATATGAATAAGTGTGCATTATCGACCGCTGATGAGAACAGGAAAACAAAAATTCAACTTAATAGCTAGAAAATAAATTAGGATTTTTTCATTCGAAAATGGTACATATTTGGTCGAAATAGGTTAAGATAGATATGTCCAAATGGTTCTCGATCTGTCCTTAGCTTAGCATTTAATGCATGATAGGTTTTTTATATGAGGAGAAATATAAAAGTAATAACTTCATGAACCTTTCGCATTTTCTGTGACAATGCAATTCTCAATTCAATTAATTATTCGCAAAATTCAGCATGAATGTTAGTTGTTCGTATATAGGGAAAACGATAATGCATGTCAATTTGAATATCGTCAGATGTGGGCCTCTTTCTTTTCGATTATGAATTCCACTTTCTTTGCAAACCAAAAATTCAAGGATAGTTTGAAGTTTTTTTTTCGGGAAGTTATTGTGTTGACGGTCGTAGAATATATGATATTGTCTATACTGCAATAAACCTAAGCCATTTCAAATCGAAGTAATGGAATTAAGATTCGTATGTTTCAAAAGAATTGTAACCTAGCTTATTATGCCTAACCTAATTTGTCGAATTTACATTTTCTGTGTTGCCCATTGTGAGCACTTTCATGTAATTCGTACATCTCAACCTTGCGAATTACCTTCAAATTACGTCTACCAAACGCTTACGTCCATTGTGAATTGACCACTAACTTGACTAACTGCTTTTACAGAAATTCAACAGGACAGAGAGACCCAGAACCAATCCATAGGGGAATCGCCCACGATGGCCCAGTTACAGAACAAGCAGAACCGTGATCAGCAATATCTGGCGGTCAGGGTCGGACGCGCCCCACAGCCCATCGTGGAGGATACAGACACGTACAAGGCGGAATCTGCAGACTACATCGAGGACATCTGCCCTTACGCCACATTCCAGCTGTCGAAGCCGGTTTACAGCGAGAGTTCTTACAGCGGAAACGTTTACAGTGGACCGTACCATCCGGTACGCGGGTCTTTTGTTTATCATGACGTTAAACCACCACCTTTTGATAAGTTAAAGTTAGGACATGTAAGTTAATTTTTTTCTTCTGAGTTCGCTGCTTCCGCTCAAAAAGTTCCTGCCTCTGTAAGTTGCTTAGTAGTAGCGGAGTAAATATTCTCGAACTGCTTAGAGTTAGTGTAATGATTAATGAGACATGTTTCTCTAATTTCAATAGTTCAAAGATTGATTGATATTCCCATAAAGATGCAATTCACAGGACTTCCGAAAGAGGTTTTCCTAATTGCAAAAATACTAAATAATAAAATTCTGTTCTTTAAGCCGTTCTTGAATATTCACTTAACAAAATAAGAAAATCCATTCTGCCATGTCTAACGCAAACGCCTTATCTGCACAAACTTTTCATTTATATTTTCGAATGGGCAATTTAACAGAATCTAAAATGGATATTCATACCACTAACATTTCGAAAAAGGCTCTTGATAACTAAGCTTCCGTTTCCATTACTTATATCTATACCTACATATATTCCATCAATTTTTGAAGGTACGGCGTTTCGTGAATCGTGGCTATCTTTCCAATAGAAGCTGGTCGATTTTGAAAAGAAATGAAACATGTTGTGTATATGAGTTATAAAAAAATCTGTACCTATTTGAAATGTATAGGTTCGGATTCAATGCAGTAGAGAGAATATTATGCCGTGCAGGTGGACAGTGCTATATTTGACAGATTGAGTGGTATTTTCCGCTTTCGTTTGACGCGATGGATGGTCCAATGAACAATTAATATGGTTTTCCCTCTCAAATCAACTAACACGGGCAGCGCGACTCATTGAGTTAAAGAGTCATGCTGCGAGTAATCCTCTATGCTAGAACTGCAGGGTCCCTACCATACTGCTCGATCAAGCCACTCCAACTAATGAGAGAAATCATACGACAAAATTCCAATCGGTCGGTTATTCAAAGAGTGACGATTCACGTGAACGTGGAATTTCCTAAAGCGAACGTCTGTGTAACGAATGTGTATAAGGCATATCATATATGTGTGAAATATAACAAGATTCAAGGTTTAAGAGAAGCCTAGTGATCCCACAAAACCAAAAATTATACTAAATTGTAGCTTTTAGTGGATTCATTATGGCACCTGGTGAACTTCGTAGGTTTAAGTCTTTGCTTTCATCCCATTTACAGCAATTTTGTTTATTCATTTGCCAGAAACAGAAAAATGAGCCTAATCGCTAAAGATGTGTTCCAAAGCTTCTTTCCAGAGAACATCTGAAAATGAAAAAGAATACACAGCTTGTATTCAATTTCATTATCGACCCGCTACCATTGAAAAATCCTTTACAAGAGTTGTGTTTCGTTCGAAATACTCATTATAATTTTATTGTTTCTCATTCAATTTCAATTCCATCATTTATTATTTTTGTAGATTTTGTACCCATCGTTTGAAAAATTGAAAGAAATTAATCAAAGATGAATATGATATGAGATATTTTCTTTGCAGAATAAAGAACATGAATACACAAAAGTAAGGAGAAAAGGTGGTGGTAGACTGAGGGACCCTCACTCTGAGAGCCAAGGTAAAATAAACCTACCACTTGAAAACAACAAACACACAGATTTCACACTAATTTTGGTTATGAAGTAAAAGGTTTGCACAATAGAGAATGATTTATTGTAATAATTAAAATATTTAGTGCATAATCATCAAATTATTGCAGAAATTACTATTGCCTCTTTCTTCCACATGAGATGCTGCTATAAAATACGGAACATTTTCACAAAACGAAAATCATTACGATGTATACAGATGTGGAAGAAACGGATGGAAACACAGGAGTTCCAGTATTAAATTCAAGCAGGCTCGGACTCCAGTGGAACAGTGGAAGAATAGAAACCTCAGATCGATGCAATATTGAATAAGCGGCTGGTCTGTTGGAATGGCATTCCGAAAACTCTGATAAGGGTAAGATCGGAGCATTGGTACAGCAAACGCTACGGCGGCAACGACACAGGCAACGTCGCATCTTGCGACTACCACCGAAATACCAGCGTTTGCTGTAACCAATGCTCCGATCTTACCCTTATCAGAGCTTTCGGTATGCCATTCCAACAGACCAGCCGCTTATTCAATATCGCATTGCTCTGAGGGTTCGATTGCTTCACTGTTCCACTGGAGTCCGAGCCTGCTTAAATTTAACACTGGAACTCCTGTGTTTCCATCCGTTTCTTCCACATCTGTAGATAATATAGTTGAGAAAAATTTAACACACCACAAAAAGGGTTGATGCTGCCTTACAGAAACAGCTCTTCAAACACCCAAACAAAATTTCAGGATGAAACAATCCTAAAAAATCAGATATTTGAACAAAATTAATTACGTTTCAGAATCTGATAACCTGGGCAGCACTGACTCAGAAGTGAAGAAGATTTTAACGCTTCATCTGCCTATTTCAGAATATGATACTCTTGGTTCAGATTCCGATGCTGATGGAAGAGCGACAAGCCAAGAGATGATGTCCTTCAATTCAAGAATGAGAGGTTAGTACAAAAAGAGTAAATTAATGAACTGTTTCGCTTGATGATGAATTGTAAGTATTTAGAGATGCCGTTGAGTCTGGCGTTTTGCTTAACTTTGACTATTAAAGCTCCGGTTTACATTGGTAAAGTTATGTGGTAGAGTGCTTACTATTTCCCTACTAGACTAGCATAATGTAAACATATTGAGCTAGTGACAGTAGAGACCTGAAGAGTAGCGTCATTGTTTAATTACAACAATGGTAGAGTGGATAGCACATGTGAAGTAGTTCACTCTCTTATCTCATTTCCCACATACACAATTTTACTCTATTCTACATACTGGTTGACTATACCAATGTGAACAGACACTTGACCAGTTTTAGTAGAGGGTACTGCTTCTTTCTAGCCTTATATCCCTTTTTTGATTCGGCCAATTTTCAGTTCGAAATATCCTCTCAAATTACTAGCAACGTGAATACAGTTAGTTATAGTTTAAAAAGGGGTTACATCAGTTCACTGAGATCTCGAGGTCTATTGTGCCCCCTTACAGAGCTGTTCTGAACACACCCTTCACAGCTCGCCTTCCAGTTCCATAGATCTGATGAAATCCAATAACTGTGAAGGCTTCAACGAGGCCAGTTCCTAACTCTTACAAGTTTCTCGGCCAAGGCATTTTCTCCTTAGGCTCTCAATGCCAAAGCATTCCGTGACTATAGGTGAATGGGGGTTTCTTTTTCTCCTCCCTACACTCGTCAGTGTCCGATAATCCTATCCTCAACAGGTTTTTCCTGAGGCGACAGTGTCCTGTAAGAAAGCCAGTAAGGAGGTGTACCTAATTGTTTCTTACCAAGATGCTGTTTCGAAGTTCCGAAGGAACTTAGTGGAATGATCCATCCGTGGGAGATTCCGCCAGAGCCACAGAAAGGTTCTGGGCCAATGAGTGTCATTCGTGCCGCGCCCTCTTTAGCAAAAGTATTTTGGCCTATTTTCGTTGGTGAATACAGTTAGTCTAGTGAAAAAAGTTGAGTATTTTCTTAAAAAAGTATATGAAAGTGAACTCGTGTAGGTACTGAATCATATTTAATAATGACAGTGTCGCAATGGCGTGAAGCAGTTCTGGAGCTCCTTAATGATTATGTTGGTAACACCAAATCATTTTTTTTTGCTGTCGAATTTAGTTACCTACTCGATCTTTCTGCTTCAATTCTATTGAATATTGATTTCCACATATTCAATACCACTTAGAAGAGGAGAAAATTTCCTATTTCGTTCTTCAACAAAAATGTTTTGGGTGTGCTGTTGGATCCCTCTACTTGTAAATTATTAAGGGGATTACATTCCACTGTGACCTTGAATTCTAGCTCTTTTGCCCTTATCAGAGCTGTTTTCTACGCCTAGTTTCTAGTTCCAGAACTTCAATAATTGCCTTCAGCATCTGAAAAGGCTTCAGAGAGGCTCAACTCGCGTTCTTCATATAATTTTTCTGTCCAAGACATTCTTTCAGCAGGCATTCTGTAACTAAGTAGACATGAGTTTCCTCCTCTTCCCAATAGAATCTACACTAGTCAGTTTCTGTTGCGCCCGTTTTGGTCATATGCTTCCTTAGAGAGCCAGTGAGGAGGCTTAACTTATTCTCATTGGGATCCAAATGAACCTTACAGTTTTAAAATTCCCAAGGTACTTTTTGGAACGATCCATTCCCGATAGATTCCTCCAGAGTGCTTCTCTTTCAGTTTCTTTTTTCTCCAAAACTAATTCTTAAAGGTTCATTTGACTATACCATAGCTGGGCCAGTAAGGGGCGTTTGTGTGCTTCCTTTATGGCTGGCGTGTTAACTTCTTCGTTTCCTGAATGACCAGGACTGAAAAGAACCTGTTGTTCTTGGCTAGGTTTCCACCTGCTCATCAGCTGAAAAAAATGCGAATGTCTATCAACACTCTTACTCACAGATCTTGCTTCTGTGTAGCATTTAAATATCTATAATGTATTCCATTTTTCTGTTTAGGTGGAGCTGAAGGAACATCGTCATCATCAGAGACTTCTCCGCACTCTGGTAGTATGGGGAGAAAACCCTACCCTTCAAAGAAAGGAAAACACAAACTCCCATCTCTGGGAAAGAGACATGTGAGAAGTAGTAGCGGATATTCTAGTCACAACGACGAAACAACCTTTAGTATATCACATGCCCCAAGCTTCAATGATAGAATTCACCCCCCTAGTAGGTTTTCAGATCTAGGAGGTTCTAGAGAACTGACTGAAGCAGAATATGAGAAGGTCAGAGCCAGAGGAATGACCAAGCTGACCAGAGAGGCATTTCAGATCAACGTATGAGAATTATTTAAGCCAGTAAGGCTTAATAATACTTGATTGGTAATTGTTTGCTGATGTTGAAACCGTTCCAGAAGAGAATCATTCAAAATAATTCTTTTGTGCATTTTGACAACCTGTCCTGAACCCTGTAATGAAATTGTTTAGGAAATATTGTTTGCATTGGAAAAGAAACAAATTAAATCATTTTCTCATGAATATTGTACAGTTTGAAGACTTAACGAGTGGTTGGTGCCTTTAGCGGATTATAGTGTTGAAGAAACTCACTGGTGTGCCAAAGAGAAATAAAGACAAGATAATAAAACATGAATAGTAAAATATGTACGTTATAGATTTTATAGAATGTTATGTAATGTTGAGATTTCATCTATAATTTTCAAAAACTAGATTTTGTTTATTATTTTCCTAAACCAGTACTTTCAAATGAATGTATATTCTGTATGTCCCGGCTAAATGATTTTATTGTAATTATCCATCATTAATAATTAATAACCCATCAAGATGTATTTATTACGATTGAATAAACTGTTATGTTGAGAAAAAAGTATCATTCATTCTGATAATAATGCGATATACTGAAACACCCAAGAAGCTGGCAGGCCAAAATGATCAAGGGGATTTTAGCAAAAATTAGCCATGATAGGCATGAAAATTCCAAAGGATATCGAAAAGCTTCCAAAATGAATATTTAAAACAAAGTTATCAGTTGTCATATACAGCTTCTTGTGATTTATTACTTGTTTATAGTATCCACTGAATTTACTTGAAGCATATCGATAAGAAGCTATCTCTTCAATTGAAATAGATTGGTTTAAAAAACTCCTGAATTAACAGAAAAAATCATTCTCACTTTCATCATTTTATTTTCAGGATAGCTAACTGGTTTATAAACAAAATAGCTATAAAAACATTGAACTTTGTACAAGGATTCTTCGTAGTTTTATGTTGTGAAATCAAATGGTTCAAAATCGGTCCTAATTCTTTCTACTAAAGAGGTTTCTTCTTCTTTACTAAGGCAGCATTCTTTCCATTCTATCCTATCTGGTAAATTCAGGATAGGTCCAGAGCACAGAACTTCTCGGGCAAAGTTTATAGGGAAATTTCCCTTAATTACGTTGTATAACACTGTACCACTTGGCAGTTCTACAATAAAATATGGAGATTTTGGAGGGAGAACATCTTTAAGATTGTCGTAAGATTCAACTTCAGTTAAATTGAAACCATTGGCTTCTGCTTCTTCCTGAAAATTTGATAAATATGTAGTGAATTCTAATTTCAATCTATATTACACATTGGCGATTCTTCACATATTACAGACAGTCAAAAGTAACGAAACCCAATTTTATTCAAATTTGATCAGACGTAATAGCAGCAAGATTGCAGAAAAAGTAATCTCCAACTGAACTTTTTTCAATCAGAATTTACTGTTTGGTACTGAAATTCAAAGTTAACTTATAGAAAACTTACTATAAAAATCTCTTTTAATTCTCTGGTAGCCTTCTTCGGAATTGGAATTACTTGCAATTGCATATGGGAAGTTTTGTAATTCCGTTCGAAGAAAATTGGGACTTTAGATTCCCTGTCATAAAACTCTGTGAGAGCCTTTTTAAACTGATCCATTTCAATACTAACAGCTTCTGGCTGATTGGCACTGTTCTGGTAATGTTGTATTGGACATATAAGAAAATGTTCCTCTACTAGGCCACCTAAAACATTCTAGTGTCACAAAAATGATGCTTATGTTATTGCAAATTCAGACCTTTTGCTAATGCCATGTAACAATGATCACCAACGGTAATTATCAAGTGTTTTTCAACAGATGGACTGGCCAAGCAAAACCAGCATTTCTCCTGATCGAAAGAAATATTCTCTCTCTTCTTCTTTTTCGATTTTGGTTCTTCAATTGGAGTGGTGTCATAGAAATACTGCTTCGATTGATAGGATGATTTTTTTATTTTGAAGACTGGGAACAACAAAAATGTCTGGTGAGTTATAAAGGAATTATTATAGAGCTCCAGCCAAAAAAATCAACTATACGAGCACAATTTAGGAATGATATAAAAATACGTTTCTCAAATTGAATGAATTTGAAATACATTTTTCGCTCAACACTCTGTGAAACATTTTAATAGACAAAAAAAAGAAAACACTTGACTCCAGTCAAGTGTTTTCTTTTCTTCTAGTGAATTAATACTCTCCAACTTGATATAATTTCATATAAATAGAGAATAATGAGAATTCAAACACACCAAAAAAGTAAAATACAGTGGAACTTCCCTATAACGAACTTCTGTATAACGTATTTCTCCGTTTAACGAATTTCGTACAAGACATTGCACCTTGAATCCAAATTCCATGTTAAAAACACCCTCTAAAACAAAGTAAATTCTCTCTATAACGAAATATTCCAAGAACATCACTCTGTGAATGGGTATTGGTAAGAAGGTATTAGGGTGGGGTTTTTCCGAAATTTTTCCAGACGTACATAATAAATACCGACCTCAAACTAAATCATTACGGGGGGCAAAGAGATCCTCCTGAAACAGTTTAAAATACACCCCTGGCTGTTTGGTTTCAATCTAACCATTAAGCTAATGTGAAAGTTGTGCGAAAATGTCTGAAAGGAAGTGCTTAAGTTTGAATGATAAACTTAAATTTATCAGTGAAGTCTACCGCGACATTGCTGACTATAGAAATAAATTTTCTGTATAATGAAATTTCTTTATAACGAATTTTTTTGCGGTTTCAGCGCTTTCGTTATAGGGAAGTTCCCCTGTAGTTACAGAGCATCTTTGAATGAATGGATTTTCCTGAATTTTGTTAATGACGATAAATTTTGGAATGTTTATTTAACCAGTACTGAATATTAATGCCCTTAACAAATTTCTCTATTTATAGATCAGCCTGTAGGCTGTAGATATGTTATGTAGATCTGAATGAAGATGCTACACAAAAAGTACCTATATTGCTGATTAAATACTCACTATCACTTTGCAAATCTTCAAAATTGAATGGACATGGAGTTTCATCTGTAGTTTTTTGTATCAATTCAGAAAGTTTCATTTTATCCAAAGGAGTCAAATTTAGAGCATATAACCATTTTTCCCCTTGTGAGTTGTCTACTCTTCCTAGTCCTATAAACCGTGAGGCAATTTCTACTGTTGAATCATGATCTCCCAAAGTAGGTATTCTCATTGGAGGTCTCTCAAAGTATTTTCCCTCCAAACCGCTGACAACATACCTTGGTTTTAGTTTCATTATCAACCAATTGGGTAAATTGCTTTCAAAGTTTGGTTTTATCTAAAATATTTGAAGTTACATCATTTCATTGATAATTATTTCTTCAGATCAACCTTTTCTGAACCAACTTGTATATTAGTTGGCCATTGTGATGTGAGAAGTATATCAACACCTCTGAAAGCAGGGTTTCCTCTCACACATAAATCAAATAGTTCAGATATATCATTTTCATTATAATTATAAGGTTCTCTTGATGTCATACTACTGATTCCGCTGACATACGCAATTCTCAATCCACTACTTCCTGAGAACATTCCTCTTTTACCTGGAATAAATATGTATTAAATAGAATCAGCAATACTTAACATAAGAAATATTCACCTAGATAAAACAAATTTGTACATAATTCTTCATCTTCTTCTGGATACAGATCTAAATGGTCAACCTTATTGGGTCCCAAAATATAGGTTGGTAAGGGTACTAAAAGATAAATTTTATTAAGTTAAGTTGGAAAACTATATAAGTTGATTCTGTTACAAATCCACTAACCTTTCTTATTCCCTAATTTGTAATCATCGAATTCTCTATTATTGATTCCGAAAAAGTTTCCAACACAAATGAGCATGTCAAACTGTCCACTTTTCTTCATGACACTATTGACCCTTTTAAATAAAGCATTGAATTTACCTTCCACATCTCCACAGAATAAGCTGGAAATAATATAAACTGTAATAGGTACATGATCGACCAATGCCACTAAAGCTTACATTTTTTTCTTGTGATCAGAACTCATTTCGAGCAGAAAATAATTTTTCCGAGGGTAATTTTATTTAAAATAAAGGCTCATATAGGAGTACACAAAAATAGATGTCTCCCCCAAGCTAATAAATCCAAAACTAATAAACACAAAATGTAACAACAGAAATCAGACTCGAAAAACTAGGTTATGTTTTATGTTATGGTATATTTGATCTACTCTTCTTGAGGAGTGCACATGATCTACTATCCACAGGATATGTTTAAACTACTACCATCGTTTAAGGACAAAAAAACGATGCTACCACTGGCGCAGCTAGAGGGGGGGCTTTGGTGCTGCAGCCCCCCCCAAAGATTAATTTCTTCGTTATTTTTTCTTCTTAATTTTTTTGCAACTTTCGTTATTTGTTGTATCATCAAAAATTGTTCAGTTCAGCCCCCCCCAAAACAAAATTCTGGCTGCGCCACTGGATGCTACTACCATTGTTTAAGGAGTTTTCCTTAAACAATGCTACTACATATAATTGAGTTTGAATAACTTTTGAGATTGGATATAATTCAAAGTAAATTTGATTTCAGAAAAAATTGAGTCACATTATTCAATTTCTTTCGAAATTACCAGCCTTAACTCAGAGTATCGTTAGTGTAAATTAAAGTTTACATCAGGATATACATATTTATATTTATGTCCAACGCCAACTGCGCTGTTATAATCATTTATAGAGACCCTGTATTTGTAATTTGTAAAGTTTAAAACTGATAACCGCTTGCAATTTAGAAAGGCATTTGGCAAAATTATGTCAAGCTTCTTCAGTGGCGCAGCCAGGATTTTGTTTTGGGGGGGGCTGAAGTGAACAATTTTTGATGATACAACAAGTAACGAAAGTTGCAAAAAAATAAAGAAAAAAGGAATAACGAAGAAATTACCTATGGGGGGGGGGCTGCAGCCCCAAAGCCCCCCCCCTAGCTGCGCCAGTGAGCTTCTTCACCGACAAAGAAATTCACAGAAAATAAGCGCGCAGTACCACTTAAAACTCTGGCAATTTGTCCAAAAAAACAATATTAGTATTATTATACCTAATATCAACATTAGTCAACAATAAATTATCTTGATGGTGAGTTTCAAATAAAATTCCAGATATCACTTGTCTAACTACAATAATCATTGGGAATTTATAGCTATAGTTAAGGGGTCAATAAAATCATTCGAATGAATATTCAAATATTTACTGCAGATAAAGTAAGTATATACAAAATATAAAATTAAATATAAAAGGAGGTATGGCCTAATGAAAAGTAACAATTTCATGAAAATGAGTTCAACAATTAAGCAGTGCCATGTTCCCATAAATAAATAAATTTGAACGTTACATAAATGAAACACTTAACAGAAAATTTATGGACTAGATGTGCATATTATCCTAGAATTAGGAAATAAGATTAAATAAAACAAAGAGAAAATTTTCATACATTCCAATGTTAAATATAACACCTTAAAATATTAATTTGTATCTCTCACAATTCTAGTATAAAATGTCTTTTCTTTTTAAAACCTGATATTGGCAGTGAAAATTTGCTAGTTGTCTTTTTTCTTTAAGAAATCAAAAATATATTTAATTCAAATAAAGATTGAAAGGGAAGAAAGTGAATTTTTTCAATTCAGATGAATAATCTGAAGGCTTGAAGCTCAAATTAAATTACGAACTAATAGACGTCCTCCTCTTCGGAGTAACTGCTATACTTCGTAAACTTCGTGACCTTTCAAACAGTGAAGGATCTATGTAGATAGGTTCGCTAGGATCTTCAAAGGGGCCACCAGGTGCTGGGTTTGGGGAGTCAGGATCATCCCTAGGTAAGCTAGGAAAATGTCTAGCTCTTCCAAAACCTGCGAAGGATTTGCCGAAACCAGTACCAAACATAGATATACCACCAGATACATTGCTGCTTCTCGTATTAGGATAGGAAGTGGAGGAAAATGTTGAAATGTTCGAAGGTGGTCTGTTTACAATAATATTTTTTTGGATAACCGACCAGTATCGACGATATCCCCAGCTGACAAGAACTACAACAGTTAAGAGAAGAGCAAGAAGGGAGAACAATACTGTAACCAAGCCATGGTATTCGCCCTTAGTCAAGCAAACTGTTTCAGGAACTAATTCAGCTCTTTGAGCCTCTTGCTGAAGCTCTTCTCTTGAGTCGAAAACCTGCGGAAATCAAATAATTATACTATCTCTGAAAGTTGCTGAAGTAAAAATATAAGAATCTATAATCACTTCAATTAGTAAAAATATGAAAAGCCATCTGAAGTATGAACTTACTCTTACCTCGATCATTTCCCGGACGAATTCTGGCGACTCTGGTGATGCCTTTTCACTCTCCTCTGTGGTCTTTTCTGTCTGAGGGAAACTTACTACGCTAGTGTCCTCTGTTTTATTCTCATTACTCTCAGTTATTTCAGTGATTGTGTTGTTAAGTCCTTCTACTTGTAGAGTATCATTTATAGATCTTTTTCGTCGACCAAATGAAGGTTCTGACCTTCCAGATCCAGATGGACAATAAGCAGGCTGGCAGCCATCTTTGCATGTTTTCACTGTGGCTTCGAATACTAAGAAGTTACTTTCAGGTATTTTGAAAGCATTGAATCTTGCTTCTAAGCTGTCGCCGCTTCTACCTCTGTCAAGTTCCGGAAACACGAATGTATCCACGGGACATCTGAAAAAACCCAACTTTAACTTTTTGTCTGGGACAAAGTTTTTGTCAACTGACTTGAACGCTTATAAACATTTCATGGAATATAATGGAATGCACTTACCCAAATCTGTCGATAAGTTGGACTGATCTTCCAGTGTATGGATCCCTCGCTACTACGTTGGTAGCAAAAATATCTGTAACGTAATTATATCCATCCTGAGCTTCCAATCTGAAGGTTAAAGGATCGCCAACTGCTATAGTTGTAGTAGGTCTACCCTGATACAGGATCATCAAGCGAACTTTCGAACTAAGAGTATTCTCTGCAGGAAGGTATTCGATTGGTACTGGACTACCAGAACTGAAAGCAAAGAATTATTGAATATAGAGTCTAGTTTTTCTTTTATTTGATATCCACACATTTTATTATATCATTAATATCTATACTCACCCTGCTCCTATAAAACCAGAGGAAACTACTGCCTCACCCGGCCCTCTGAAGAGACATGTGAGATTGAATCTCTTATCTTTTCCAGTTTGGACATAGTCACTGAATTGCACCACTACAATATTAGTCATAGTATCGCCGTATCTTTGGGTTCCACATTCTGGATATCCCTGAGCACCACTTATACGCAAAACATTAACTGTACCACCATTTCCTCTGAAGAAACATCTGTCGTAGAATCCATAAGTGTATATTCTTCCATAGAACCCTTCTGGAGTTCTCAGTGTGAATTCCATCCCATCTTCATTGCAGACTTGGCTCACTATAAGAAAAAAGACGATGTTATTATGATTAAATATGCTTCCATAATCAGAAATTGAAGAACTCACCATCCAAACAGTCTCCGTCAACACCGTGTCTACTCAAAGACCTTTCGTAGTATTCGAAAGCACCTCCAGTTTCGAAGTATTGTGGATTGTTAATCTCCATATCTCTTGAATCCCTATCGCTTAGTTCACAGTTATCTCTATTCGACTCATAACCACCTGGTGGCACATCCCTTAAAACAGATTCAAACAATATGGTAATCATTGCAAACAAATTAGATTAGGTACTCTATACCTGTAATTGAATGATCTACAGATGAAATCTCTCATATCGTTACATTCCCTTTCACATTGCACCAAAGAAGGAGAATGCGTGGATTTTCGAATGAACTCCTTCCTGGCTCTCTGTCTGCTACCGATTTGTTTGAAGTTGCCGCCTTCATCGCATCTTGAACTGAATGGTCTGTTGGGTCCGATTCCTCCAAAACTGTCGTAGATCGGGCCATCAGGTCCTGGAGATATGGGTCTTCCACCGTACGGAGGTCTTCCCCCTATACCTGGTCTTATGGGATCGTATGGGGGTCTTCCACCTCCACTTGGTCTAATAGGGTCGTATGGTGGACGCCCACCTCCGCCACTAGGTCTTATGGGGTCATATGGAGGTCTTCCTCCTCCTTCGCTTGGTCGTATGGGATCATATGGTGGTGGTATCGGATCGACGGGTCTACCAATGGGTCTTCTGTCTGGTCTGAAAAACCATCTATTGCCTCCGTTCTTTTCATCACCGTAGTAGTCAATATGGTTTCCTCCTGCAAATCGGTCACCATAGCGGTCTTGATCCCTGAAAAATTCTCAATTTAACTCTACTACTATATATTTCCAACAAAAAGTATTTCCAGTTGGCTTCAGAATTTCCTAACCGATGTAAATTGGATTCTCCACCAAATATGTATGAATTTTCAGAAGAGCATTTCTTATTTTCCTTGCGATTAAATTTTTGGAATAAATATTCAAAATGGTAGTTTCAATAGTATAGAATAATGAAACAATGCAAACTTCACATCAGGTCAGTAGTTGCCGGTTTCTATCGGCTTACTTCAAATACTAATGCTTACATGGAATTCCTGCAACTCTTGATTCATCCTTTGGGAAAAAACTAGTGAGTATAAATACCTAATATTTACCGCAATCTTATTCACCGCAAAAATAATGAAAAGTAGAAAATTGTGTACATATTTATTCAACTAATGATAATGGTATTTACAATACCTGTCGCCATATCTATCACCGTATCTATCACCATATCTATCAGGGTATCGACCTCCACCATATTTCTGATCATATGAACTTCCACCTCCATATTTATCGCCACCTGAACTGCTGGGTCTGTAATTTACACTAACTTGGTATTCGTAATCTGGATATCTTTCACCATATCTGCTTCCATATCCACCGCCATATTTGTCCCTATCTCCTGCATACCTATCTCTGTCTCCTCCATATCTGTCACGATCTCTATCACCATACCTAAAATTGAAAACAAGTCAGATCAGTTGGAAACTATAACCTAATAGTTTTCTTGCCTGTCTCCACCTGGTCTTGGATATTTGGATGGATATTTGTCTCCACTAGAAGAAGGAGGATAGTATGGATACCTGTCTTTGCCTGGAGGCGGATAGCGCTCTGGATATCTCTCAGGATATCTGCTATCTGGATATCTGTCCAAATAACCATCTCTTGGAGGGCCCAATGGTCTAATTGGGTAATCATCCGGTGGTACCCTGGAGTATGGTGGCTTTGGATAATATCTATCTCTGTCATCGTAATCACCACCACTGCTACTTGGTCTATAGGATGGCGGTCTTGGTCTTGGCGAGTAATCATCTATGGGCGGATAGCCAGGTCTATAAGGATAGCCTTCACCAGGTCGATGGTGATCACCTCCGGGTCTAACTGGATAGTCTCCTCCTGGTCTAACTGGGTAGTCTCCTCCTGGTCTAACTGGGTAGTCTCCACCAGGTCTCAGTGGATAGTCGCTTCCTGGTCGTTTTGGATAATCCCCAGGTCTTCCTGGATAGTCATCTCCCGGTCTGGGGTATCCCGGTCGTGGATAGTCTCCTCCTGGTCTGTGCGGATATTCTCCAGGTCTGTAAGTTCCACCTCCCCCTTCACCTCCTGGTCTTCCTTCACTATCACCGCCAACTGAATAAAAATATTTATGAGTAATTCATACACTCACCGGCAAAATAATCGATTCTCTCAAAAAATCGATTAAGTTTGTTAATTCATAAATATGTTATTTCATGTCCGTTTCATTTTTTTTCAATCTCTGTTCACGAAAGGTTGAGCCGTCGGTTGGCCATGGAAATTTGGCATATTCCACTGTGTATATTAAAATTTTAGGTTATGTTTTTTATTTTCTTGTCAGATTGATACGCAATGTTGTCAATATAACATAGAGTTCTCTGATAACTCGCGAGCTCGTCGGACGAGGCCGAGTACATTCGGCAACGTTGACTTTATTTTACTCTATGACAGTAAATACTGCCAACTTCACATAAATAAAGAAATGCCTACTATGTGCTCAACCTTTCGTGAACGGACTATATGTACACCTTTAATCAATCGCCAGTTTTGAATTTCAAGAAAACTCGGCGCACGTCATTTTATACAGGGTGTAAAAAAATCTGTTTTTTTTTACATTAACTTTAGAACCACCCCTGGTGTGTTCCAGTTGTTCCAACGCGTGATTTCTTATTTCATCATCAAGACACATCTTGACAATTTAATTTTTCATTCATAACAATAGCTCAATTTTGTTAAAGATACAGGGTTTTCAGAACAACATTACCTACACTCCACAATTCCGCTTTAGCTTCGAAGGTAGTTTAAAACCAGGTTCTCAGAGCTCCGTAGTGTTGCCAGCGACAGCAATTCAACCAATAAGAGGATATCAACAAAACTTCTCCTGGCCCCTCCTTTTGGTTTCTGGTTGTCCCCTTCTGTAGTTGAAATAAACCAACTACACTTGTATTTCTGCGACAGTAAGAGAGAAAATAGGAGTAGTAGGGATTGTGGCTGGCAGCACTACGAAGCTTTGAGAAACAGGCTCAAATCCGAACGTTATGAAAATAAACTGAAAAATGAGTGAAGTATATTTATGTTCTGTGGTGAAAACATAAAAGGAGAGAAGTTTTAGCGCGACATGTTATTCGGTATGCACCGTTTATTGGAGACGATTTCGTGCTAATGCTTTCGACCGCATCAACCGCAAGTGGCTAGGATTGCCAGGGAGTATTTTGCAGAGGTTGATATCCAAGCATTCAACTGGCCTGCTCTAAGAACACATTTGAACCCAATTGGGCATGTTTGGATGCTCTTGGGAGGAAAATTAGATCTTGCGCAGCAGCTCAGTGATGCTCTAATTGATTCAAAACCTTAATGAGGACATGCCGAGACGAATTACACCGGATATCTGCGCCTAGGCGAAAAACACGTTATGTTTTCGACCTTGTTCTCAGTTTGTTTTCATTAGGTCAGAATTTTAGGTTGGATTTGTTGAAGTACTGTTGTAGCCTCAAAGTTTTTAACAAAAATTGAGCTATTGTTATGAATGAAGAATTAAATTGTCAAGAGAAGATGTGTCTTGATGATGAAATGAGAAATTACACGGTGGAACAACTGGAACATACCAAGATGTGGTTCTAAAGTTAGGGTAAAAAAACAGATTTTGTTTCACTCTGTATAAAATGACGTACGCCGAGTCTTCTTGAAATTCAATACTGGTGATTGATTGAGGATGAATGAACATACCTACAATTGAAAAAAAAATTATTTCAGTTGGACATGAAATAACATAATTATGAATTAACAAAATTTATCGATTTTTGAGTGGATCGATTAATTTGCCGGTCAGGGTATTTTTATACTTGTTTATACGTACGCATTAAATTTTCGTAGTAGTCATAGTCTGCGTCATAAATGATCCTCATGCCATCCTTCTGATTATATCTGGTCAATCGGCAAGTTCTATAGCGTTCGCTGTATTCAGCTGATCGGCACTGGAAACTGGGCTGTCTAAGACATTCGTCCAAACATTCACTGAGTGATCTTCCTGATATCTCTGAGTGATGTTCACCACCAAGTCTGCTATTTCTATATCTTTGGAATGCCGTGTCTGGTTTTTTTCCAGTGAAGAGATGAGAAGTGACTGAATTATCTGGATATTCCGATCCTCGAGCTGGAGACAAAATGAAACTTTATAATGATTTGGAAAAGTATCTAAAGTAACTGCAAAGCGTGAAAGAAGTTTTTAAATGAAGAAACTGAAGAAGGAACGTCAAGAGAGTGCAAGTCTTCCCTTCTGACTTCTTTGCCATATGGAAAAGAAACAGATTTAGAGGTGATTTAAAAGCGATATCAATTGTATGAACGGAATCCATGAATTTTGGAGAAAAGATGTAGTAAGTACATAGAGGGACCACCGAACCTCAAGTTTGTACTCACATTCTAAATTTCGTTGGTGTCGGTTCTGCACTGAAGATGCTGGAAGTCAGGGAAGACGTATGTAAGAGGGAACTCATACCGATTTTGAAAACACATAAACATCAGAAAATACTTACGGCTATCCAAACATGCGAAGTCGTAAAAATGATGAGTAGGACTGCTTGCTAAGGAGATATCATCTTTTTGTGATACAGAATCTTCTTCAGAGATGGTGCATTGTTTGGTCATTTCGTCGTACTCTATTGATCTACAGAAATATTTTTCAGCTCGAACACACATTCCTTGGCATTCTTCTAGGGTGATATTTGTGTAAGAATCTACCTCAAATGGCCCTCCAAGACGCCTATTCTCCTCCTTTATAAACACGGCAAGTCCATCGCACCTTCTTTCAGCTGAAAATATTCACAATTTTAATTTTAACTTAATGATGTGTTATCATTAAAAGCATACCACTGAGGCAAGTATTTTCCAAGTATTCTGCATCAGGGTCATCCTGCAACAATTCGGGATGTGTTCTCCTGGTGAATCGACTCAAGATGCACATTCCTTGATTCGAGTCAAACGTTGCTGATCTACAGACGAAACTGAATTCATCTAGGCATTTGTCTTCGCAGTCGCTTCTGTTGGAGGCCGGTACTTCTTTCACGTCTGGCATTGGAAGCTTTAGACGCTTTCGAGGATGGCGTTCGAAAACGTATCTTCTGTTGGGGCATTCACGGTCTGGTCTATTCGCTGTGGTAAGAAAAGGGTATAGGTAATATTGATAACGATCATCTTTGTTCACATAATATTACAGCCAGAAATAATAGCAAGTATTAACCTAAGGTTACTCTCACACCTAACCATTATTTGCTAGCTAGCCAATCACAAAAAAAATTTTTTATCAACTTACAACACACTCATTATGGCTTTGAATGCAAAATTTTGTTATACAGGGTGTCTGTAGACAAATGCGAGGGACTTAGGGAGATGGTCCCTAGATGAAAATAAGCAGGGATAGTTCATATAATTTTTTTTCGAATCGACCTCCCTTCCAAGATACAGGTTTTAGAAGGCGATGACGAGTTGACAGTTTTTAATTTTTTTAGGAGTCCTAAAAAACACTGAGTCATAAAACTATACAGTATAATGATACATTAAGTAGATGTTTCTTACACATTTTTTTGATCTCATAACTTTATTATTAGAGTTTGAAAATAACAACCCCTTATGATTTCCGTTCTAAAATGGTTTTCGTGGTATAGATTTTCGAAAAATAAAATACTCTTATGGTTTTCCATCCAATTCTGGAGAAAAAAGTCCCTTGCAAAATTTCGATACAGTCAATACTTTTCTCGGAAAAAATAAAAACGTACAAGCAGTTATGATCAGTGTTCATTCCTTAGACAAAGGAAGGTTTGTCTAAGGTTCATTCTATTTCATCGTATGTATATTACATAGAATGGATATTCTGAGATATTGTGTATGCTCAAAATTTGATTTGTCAATTATTCTTATTAATCGAAAGAAAGTTCTATTTGTGAAATTAAAATATTACAGATATATTTTTTTCCGGAAATTACCTAGTAGATAAATAATCTTCCAGAAATTTTTATAGAACATCTTCATCTACTGTCATAGACATACAATATCTTAGAATATTCATTCTATGGAACACTTTACGATGGGATGGACAGTGATCATGCTTTCAAGTTTCATTCTTTCCGAGTAAAGTATCCACTGTATCGAAATTTTGCAGTTGAATTTTTTTCTTCAGAATTTAATGGAAAACCATAAGAGAATTTTATTTTTCGAAAATCTATCCCACGAAAACAATTTTTGAACGGAAATCATAGGAGGTTGTTGTTTTTGACCCCTTATAATAAAGATTATGAGATTCACAAAAATTATGTGAGAAACATCTACTTAGTGCTTCATATTATGCATAGTTTTATGACTCAGTGTTTTTAAGAAGCCTTTAAAAAAAATTAAAAACTGCCAACTCGTCATCGCCTTCCAAAGGCTGTATTTTGGAAGGGGGGTCGATTTTGAAATAAAGTTTTATGAACTACCCCTGCTTATTTTCATAGAGGAATCATCTTCCAAAGTCCCTCGCATTCGTTAACCGACACCCTGTAGTAGTAGAATTGTAGAGGCCAAACTGTTTTCAAGCACGTATGACTTGTACAGATTATACAGGGTGTTCTGATTTGTTTCCGACAAACTGAAATGATCACATCAATTTAGGCCAAAAAGTTCCTATGAACATGGGTCCGGAAATGCTTCGTTTCCGAGATACAGGTTGTTAAAGTTGAAAAAATAATTCGCGTTTTCTTTAATATGTTTCGAAGATGTCATTTGTGCATTCAACTGAACGGTGGTCATTTCGAACACCTTTTTTAAAAATTATTATGTTTTGTTCTAAATTGTCACTTCTAAAAAATATTTAATTTGAAATTATTACAAATTTGTTTCTACATGTTTTAGAGATTACAATAACATGGATTTGGCTTCAACTGCTTTTTTCTTTGAAACGGTTGCTCCTAGCAACTTAAATAAGGTATACCTTTTTTAACGAAGAAAGTCAGGGGAATCGATTTTTCTAGTCCAAAATAACGTACAGGGTAGCACAAAAAAGTTTCAAGGTTTTAAGGGGACGAAATGATTGCCAGTGGCGCCTTCTAGAAAATACAACCGAATCGACAACAAATTTGAATTCCTCACCTCAAAAAAACCCTATGTACCAACTTTCATGCAATTATTCGAAATCAGCCGATAGATATCAAAGAAAACGTGAATTATTTTTTCAACTTTAACACCCTGTATCTCGCAAATTAAGCATTTCCGGACCCATTCTATAGGAACTTTTTGGCTTAAAATGATGTGATCTATCACCCATTTCAGTTTGTCGGAAACAAATCAGAACACCCTGTATGTCAGAATATTGAAAAGGATTGAACATAGGAAAAGAAATTCAAAAGATGATCACTTACACGTAAGACAAATCTCATTGAAGTGAACACTGTTTGGAACAATCATGAGGCTGCCCATGCCTTCTGTCTTGCCTGGTTTGGTGAAAGGTAACAGGTTGATTCTTCATACTCTGGTCCGCCGTTGTAAGTTGCTATGCGACTTCCGGGTTGAAAATCGAAAGAGGCACAGGCTCGTACTATATTCTGCGAATTCCTGTCCTTCAAGCATAAGTCTTGGCATTTTTCAAGTACCATAAATGGGGGCATTGTATCTCTAACAATATCTTCGTCAAATCCTTGTAGCTGTATGTTTGGTAGTCTTTCATACATTATCTTTCCATTTATTGATCCAGAACCACATGATGTTTGGGCTGAAAATTTCATAACGTCAGTGTTTTGTGGAAAAATGAAAATTTGTCAATTGAGATCGAGATAAAAAGTTACTTCATATTGAATTATTCGAGAAAATTTCAATATTTATGGTAATGAAGATCTATAAATGGCAAAACCACAATGTGAAGTAAGATTCAGAACCAGAAAAACAAAGTATGAACCTAAATTCAAACTTTAAGTTGTAATTCCAGGAATTAATAAAAAAGTATGAAATTAGGTTATTCTTTTCGAATATTCCAAAGACCCAATCAATTTTAAAATCAATCACATTCGATCTGTGGTTCTTAAACAGGCGAATAAATAAACGAAAAAGATATAATAGTTTCGGACAGAAATATTAAAGGATGTGTTATTTAAGTGCTCATTAAAAATGTAAAATATTGTAATGTTTTTATTATTTTGGATATTATAAAGCGAGTGGAATCGAACTGGGATTAGAAACTACTTGGATACCTAGAAAACTAGCTCCACAATTAGAACAAAAATGGAAGTGATGATTTGGAAATTTAGAAAAGATAAAAATATGCCGATAAGGTTTTCAATTAATGACCCGTAATTTAAAAAAAATGCATAAATCGATCCCTTAATATTCGAAACTTCATGTGAAAATACTCTGTAAGTCTATGATGGCTGAAAGTATTTCACATCAAGGTGCTTCAATTTGAAATATTATCTCATTATCAAGTTTTATTTTAATGCGCTCCAATCAGAATATTCTTGTTGTTTAAAATATATCAAACTTGAAAGACTTACAGTTTCAACAATTTGAAGGTAAATGAAACTGAAATGAAGGAAAGCCAGTAAAAAACTTTCTTCTCACGATCAGCTCCACTCAGATTTTCGAATGCAAGCAATGTAAAATAGTAGGTACCTATACACTGACTCAGCGGCCGAAAATTTGCTGAAGTTTGTTATCAAAGAACTGTCGTACTTTTTATCGATTTCAATTGATCCTACACTAAATTGTTGATGAATTCCTTGGTATTAGAACAAACTTCAGGAAGGTTTTTCAAAAACGTTGATAGAATCCTTATACATGGTAAAAAAAAGTATTTGTGGCCTAATTTCACAACACCCTGTGGAACAGTTCAGGAAATTTATATAGTTTATGCTCAGCGTATTACAAAGGCCAGTCTCTTCGGCATATTTCAGTTTTTATCTCACCTTGATATCTTGATTTCTTTTGAAGATACACGTATTCAAATAAAAGCTTGAAATTTTCTGAACACACCAAGCTCTAATCAGAGAAATATTCCATATTTCGTCTTCTCGAGAATTGCAGCTACTAATATATCATTTACGTTCCTAATTTTTGACGAAAAGACTTGGTTTTAGTTTGAAAATGAAGCTGAAAAACATCTTGACTTGCCCATACTGAATTCTCGGCAAAAACCATCAATTCCGTCCAGTGATTGAGGCGTGTTTTTAAAGTCCCAGGCCTGTTTCTACATACGTTTTTGAATTTTCGAAAGAAATTATACTATCAAGGTGAAATAAAAATTTAAAGATGGCGAACAGAATATTCTTCTTCTGTACACATTTTTCGATCTTTCTCACAGGGTGTTAAGAAATTAGATCACAAATAGATGATTTCATTTGACCCCATATGAAATATGAATATGCTATCAAAAACTTCTGGAGTTTGTCTTAATACCAAAGAATTCACCTACAATTCGGCTTAAAATGAATTGAAATTGATAAAAATTACAAAAGTTCTTGGACAACGAACCTTAGCAAAATTTTGAGATTGCCCAGTGTTTTTGCCGGTGAATATATTTCAAATGATCTTAAAGTTGAAGTTGAGTGCCTGTGAAATATACACATGCAATAGTTTCTTCCTACCTTTGGTCATCATCTTCAGGACAGTCAGGACAGTTATTGCTTGAACCATACTGGGAACGTATGGATAATTTCTCATTTTGGTTTTGGACTAGATGCACCTTCACTACCTGGACATACTTAGCGGTCTGAAAGTGGAATGTATACCATCAGTGACCAAACATCAATAAAAAAATAGACAATTGAAAATCTATCAGTGGAAATCCATTCAGTCATGACGGACTTTTCGGAAATACAATGCGTTCTTCCGGATTCTCACGCAGATGAATCAGGTCAATATTTGGACAATGCGAATTGACGAAGCGACTAGGTACGAGTTATTCTATTTCGATTTGATTTATTATTTTCAACTAACATTTGAGTTGAGGACTAGTAAGTTATAAATTTAATTTTACAAATGAATTTTTCCATAGTATGTTCTCTCGAAATCAAGAAGTGTAAAATAAAATAAAACACACTATTATTGTTATTAAAATCTTCGGCTATCGATTTCGGAATATTATTCCATCATCAGGCCAGCTGAAAGTATACAAATGTAAAAACATGTATTTATCTAGGCGAGAGTATGCAACTTACTGTCTTGAATTAAAATGAACAGAAACTGTTTAAAAACATTAAAAATATTAAAAATGGTTCTCCTCTGTCAGAATTGTTAAAATTTGAAATTTAGTCAACCTTAATTATTGACTAAAATTCAAATTTTAACAATTCTGACAGAGGAGAACCATTTTTAATATTTTTAATGTTTTTAAACAGTTTCTGTTCATTTTAATTCAAGACAGTAAGTTGCATACTCTCGCCTAGATAAATACATGTTTTACATTTGTATACTTTCAGCTGGCCTGATGATGGAATGATATTCCGAAATCGATAGCCGAAGATTTTAATAAACAATAATAGTGTGTTTTATTTTATTTTACACTTCTTGATTATAAATTTAATGTTTAGGAGGAGAGTCACTGTAATATTTTCAAATTCATGTTGGGAAATTCAAATCCGTCTATCGAATATGAACATTCCGGTTGGTATATACAGGGTGTCCCGTAAATACCACGCGAAAGTGACACTGGAGATAGATTGACATTAGGTCTTTCAGATAGCATCAACATGACCTCAGTAAAAGTCCGCAGGTTTTCGAGATATAACCACTTTTGTGTTTTTTTAAAAATCTCCAATTTTCGGTTTTCAAACTCATGTTTTTTTTACCTAGGCTACCCTGAATAGTTGCTTTAAACAATGAAGTAATAACTTCACCGAGAACTAGAACAAAATCCTTTAAAAAAATGTCTAACTTGTAGTATTTTATGACGAAGTTAAAACGTTAACTTAAGTTTGACTGACTGATGTGAAAAAAAATCAGACTGAATTGACAAATAATCGTAAAAACTGGTCCATTTCCAGCACTTTTCAAAATGATACAACACTACCAATTTTTTTATGCAAAACCTTAGAAATTATAATTTTGTAGCGAGGGATGTGTTTATTCCGAAATAATTAAAAATTAAGAAAAATGGACAAG
The DNA here is from genome assembly GCA_013421045.1 of Propylea japonica. Taxonomy (NCBI): domain Eukaryota; kingdom Metazoa; phylum Arthropoda; class Insecta; order Coleoptera; family Coccinellidae; genus Propylea; species Propylea japonica. The sequence continues at coordinate 79,455,585 of CM024241.1, forward strand.
TGTCACCTGTTGCCAAATTACATGTTGCTTGATATTCTTTCCTCGCTACCGTTTCAAACAACCATTATTTTTGCTCTTCTTTCTCTTTTATCTCACTTTCCCTTTCATTTTTTGTATGCAAAAGTGGTGATATCTCGAAAACCAGCGGACTTTTACTGAGGTCATGTTGATGCTATCTGAAAGACCTAATGTCAATCTATCTCCAGTGTCACTTTCGCGTGGTATTTACGGGACACCCTGTATATTTTCGAGACATTTTACCCGCCAATATTATCTACACACAAAAATGGTACTCGTTACGCTCTAAGTTCGTTCATTTTCGAGGAAAATCAGCTTTTATGTTGAAAAACGTGATCAAATTCTTGACTCTTGGTAAAGAAGTTCGAATAGAATCATTTCAACATAAAAGTAAATTTATGTCGAAAATGGCAGACTTAAGAGCGTATGACCAAGGCTAACTATTTTGGAAAAACGGTGGCAGTTCAAATGAGCGTCCCAAAAACCGTACTTTTCCATTATTGTAGAAGTTGGAGGAGAAAACTCCCATTAACCCTCAAATTCTTCACCAATTAAGAATTGAGGAAAAAACTCCACAAAGAATATAGCTTAGTATGATAAGGATTTTTCTTCAGTTTGACTATAAACAATCTCGAGGACGTTAAATTTTAGTTAATAAAATCTTTTATCCACGATTATTCTAAAATCCGCCCATTGCACGTTTCTGTGCTCGGTCTTAATAAAACCCATTAATCATATGGGAATAATGAGATTATAATTCACTGCTGTCAGATGCTTCATAGATTCAGCTTTGATATAATATTCTTTAAATTGGTATTTCTTCAGTATTCTTAAGTACTCCAACTAACAAATATGGGTATACCTTGTCACTCGAGAGCCAAATCTGCTTTCATTATATCAATTAAAGCTTGACCAGTTCTCCAAAAATTTCTGATGTGTCAACTTGACTTTTTCCACGCTTGTCGTAGAAGGGTCTTGTCGTGATCGCCAAATGTGGAAATCTTCAAGATATATATTCAGTAGTCGTGGAGAAAGTATAGTATGATACTTGTGTATAATGTATGTTATTCACACGGTGATTTGGGCCACTCGCCTAAGGTTCGTGACCTAAAATTCACTTCACGAATGATAGCTATCATTATACGATCGTTGCATAATATACTATTGTTCATATATTTGGACGAGCTATAACATCCTGAAGTTTGTCATATCAATTCACTTACACCCTGTATAATATGTAGTTATCTACACTGCAACATGATAAAACGAATATTTAGTGACTTACATTTACTAGAATTTTTCGATATTCATGTAAAACCAACCAGCACTAATCTGTTGGTGAAATTATTTTGCAATAATGATTACGCAAGGATTTAATTGGACATGGAATTCACCATCATTATTCTGCTTGATGAATGTCCTTCAGAGCATTATTTCATCTACCTATATCAAACCATAAGGTATGTGATGATTTACTGTTTTTCCTTCTCAATCAAATAAGCACAAAAAGTGTTGATGGGAAATTCTTAGTGATAGAATATTACTCGCAACAATATAGGTATTTGTCATTACAGATATATTTTTCTGCATACTCCTACAAATAAAACGAGCAGTAACTTTTTTTGAAATATAAGTTCCATGATTTCTCTAGGAAAATTGGGTTTATCTTAAAAAATTAAAATTATTTTCTTCGAAATTATTTTTTCCTTAATTTTAAGCGACCATATAATCAATTTGAATTCAGAAAATCTTTCATATTTCGAAAAAATTAGAGCGATGCTCATACTAGACCAAACCCAGAATTGAAATAATAATTGTAATTTTCATACTTCATCCACCGATTCATGAGTTTTCAAATTTTGCCTAAACTTACTTCAAAATCAAATGAATCAATAACCTATTTTTCCGCCGACCTCGACATAGAAGGTGATTTTAATGTGTACGAAATTGAATATAAATGACCCATTTTAATGCTCAATTTATGCTATTTTAATGTGCATTCCTCATGACAACCGTTCACAAAGTATGCAGAAGCACTATGAGATATGTCAAATCTGTCCTGGAACATAGAAACATAGAAATTCCATTATGTCAAATGTATGTCTTGTGAATAATGAGAATGTATTTCAATCAAGTATTCAAACACAACTCATATTGAGATCTTCGGAAAAATCTTGTAATCAACTCGGTTATTAATCCAGCGACTAATGGTCTCGAACTATTAACGTTAAAATATCATGATCATAAGTTGCTGTCTTTCATAACCTAGTTGATTGAATAACTAATAATAGGGTTAGACTGTAAATAATAAATTCATAACATATTCTACTTTCCTCACTAGGCCCTCCAACTAATACATGTTAATATTTCAGTGTTAAAGCTTCATGGTTTTATATTTTTACTCATTCTAAGTGCGCTACGCTCTAACAATTATGACTAATTCTGATGCAAATAGCAGAATAGAACTCTTCGAAAAACTTCACTACTATACATTCATTATTCTTTATCACTTCCGGTGGAAGCAGGTTCTACCATTTACCAAATATTCGTCTATCACGGAAACTCGTAGCAGGTAGGTAGATAAAAACAGATGAAATATAATCAGAAATGCTGGAAAATAAAGGCATTGGGTATGAGTAATAATAGTTTTGGTAGATTGGATCCATTACATACAATGGCTTTTATACATAATTCAATCGAAAATTCACCATTAATAAAACAAATCTAATCTAATAAATAGCTGGTTGGTACTCTTCTGATTAAAATGTGTATACAGGGTGTCCCATTACTCGACGTCAACCCCCGGAACCGGGTAAAAAGGCAAGTAATGCTGGTTATCAGAAAAATATAAAAAAAATCTAAGTTGCATGATTTTAAAATAATGCGCATTTAAAAAAACACAAAATTCCACACCCTGTGACAGTCTTTTCGCTCCTGTTGCCACAAATATCAACTTTTTCCAACTTTTTTCTTTGCTGTGTAACCTTGAATAATGCTTGTCTAAACTGTAATCAAAATTTTGGTACCAGCTGATCTAGGTTTCATAAAAATAGGGCTTACTTCTCAGAAAAAAAAATCGAAATAAACAATTGCCTAGTTTCAACTGACTGTATTGAAAAAAAAATGTACTACGTAGGTTTGGCATGTTTTTTCAAAAGTTGGCGCATTTAGTGAGGATTCCAAAATGGTATAATACTTGTTTAATTGCAGATGCCGTAGTTCAAATTTATTTTCGATTGCCTTTGAATACACTTTTTCGTTAACTGCTTCCCAGTAATAGAGTCCAATTGGTTCAAGTCCGGTGAACGGGCCGGCCACGAGATTGGACCAGAACGTCCGATCCATCTTCCGGGAAAAAATGTTACCAGAAAAAAAAATTTTCAGAGAAATTTCTCAGGAAAAATTTTTTCTGGAAAAATTATTTTCTCTGCAAATTTTTTTTTCTGGTAACATTTTTTCCCGGAAGATGGATCGGACGTTCTGGTACAATCTCGTGGCCGGCCCGTTCACCGGACTTGAACCCATTGGACTCTATTACTGGGAAGCAGTTAACGAAAAAGTGTATTCAAAGGCAATCGAAAATAAATTTGAACTACGGCAGCTATAATTAAACAAGTAATATACCATTTTGGAATCCTCACTAAATGCGCCAACTTTTGAAAAAACATGCCAAACCTACGTAGTACATTTTTTTTTCAATACAGTCAGTTGAAACTAGGCAATTGTTTATTTCGAATTTTTTTTCCGAGAAGTAAGCCCTATTTTTATGAAACCTAGAGCAGCTGGTATCAAAATTTTGATTACAGTTTGGACAAGCATTATTCAAGGTTACACAGCAAAGAAAAAAGTTGGAAAAAGTTGATATTTGTGGCAACAGGAGCGAAAAGACTGCCACAGGGTGTGGAATTTTGCGTGTTTTTTTAAATGCTCATTATTTTAAAATCATGCAACTTAGATTTTTTTTTATATTTTTCTGACAACCAGCATTACTTGCTTTTTCACCCGGTTCCGGGTTGACGTCGAGTAATGGGACACCCTGTATGATAACAACAAAAACTGTTTCGAAGGTGTGAGCTGTGGAAAAAACTGAATTCATTCGTTCGAACGATTTTCGGTTTCTGAAAAGATTATTTTTCGAATTATTCATTTACACAGATGAATCTATGGGAAAACTTTTTTCGACTACCCATCATCTGGTTTCCTTTTGACAAAGCCACAATTATGTAAACTGTCGATAAGGCTGAGCAAAAGCCAACCTTGAAGGTTTTAGGAGAACACAGGTACAGGGTTTTCCTTTCAAGTTGGCCTATCAGTAGTTTTTGGAGAACTAGTGAATATTTCGTTCTAAAATTTTGAGTGCAGCCTTGAGGGTGAAGGAACTCTTCGTCTGAAATATTCACAAGTAGACAGTGTTGCCACGTCTATCTCAAACGCATATCTTCTTTCTTATTTTCAATGAAACTACCTATATTTTTATCTATGTATCGATTCGATACCAAATTCGCAGTAAAACCTACTAAAAAATGCACTGTTGCCAAGTTATGCACATATTCTTGAAATTTTTTACATCTCCATTGGAACTTTGGAAATGCAATATGTCGATTATTTTCTATGCTTACAGAACCAAACTCAGCAGTCTCATAGTGGAGAATAGCCTAATTGGCTATTCATGAAAAATATTGGTGAATTTTCGAATTGGATGGGTTTAAATGGTTGATTTTCTGTTTTCAGATTCTCAAAATATCATTCAGGGAAAATATGATTCATTTCGCTTCCAAAACGCATAATCTAAAATGCAGTTTCATTGCATATATTTGGTTGCTCAATAACAAACGACCTACCAAATTTTTTTAAGATGCCTTAAATAGAAAATTTAAAACCTCTAACTTCAGATTGAAATTCTAAAATGTTTCAGGATGATTTTATGTGAGGTCATGATGTATCTGCCAACTTCAGTAATAGACAAAGTGTCAGTTGCAGGAACGTCCATTAAAATTTAAAGGTCCATTAAACTCCTAATCCTCCATTATTACAAGGAACTAATGGAGGATTAAAGGTTTAATGGACCTTTAAAATTTAATGGACGTTCCTGCAACTGAGCAAAAAATCGACAAAATATTTTTTCCTATTACTTTGAGAAACAAGGGCATTTCAGGTCAATGGGTTTAGGCGGAAAATCCAAAATTATAAATTTTAAATCGTTTAATTCCAGAAATTCATGAATTTTTATTGAAGAATAAAAATTGATAGAAAACTTTTTAGGGGGAATTAATATCCACCAAGGGAGAAAATGAGAAAATTGAAATAAAATTGGCTTCTGAATTGTACATGTAAAATCAGGTGTACCGTAATTCTCTAGTGTGTTCGAAAAAAAGATTTTTTCTTTATTGAAAGATGATGAAGTGTGGCAATTCGTATTAAATGCGTAAAAAACACGAATATTGAGAGGAAAAGAAAAAGATTTATTTCGAATACATATTCATATTTTTTTCAGAATTATTTGTGTTACATTACCAATCAGTTAAATTAAATACTGTTCGATCAATTCAAATTTACTTCGACATTATTCTAAGAGCACCGTTTTTTTCACCAGTATCTACAATTCCTAACATCATTATCCAAGGTGGAAACAAATTGAAATATTTTTCCATTTTCGGCAAAGTTTTGTTATACTTATGCCATAAAATTTAAATACATGAACCACACTGATTGTGATGCATTATTTGATGATGCTATTTGTCATTTCACTCTTCGTTCTACTTTATGCATAAAACTTCCTAATTTCAAGGATAATTCTGCGTAACAAATCAAAAACTGTCCCATTGCTCATACCACAGGAAATATACAATGTCAACACCCAACGATCAATAGAAAAATGCGATAGTTTTATCTATAATCAACTGTTCAGTCCGATCAAGAGATGCACACTGATCTAAATGTAAATGCACGGTACATAGACATACAAGGCTCTTTGACCAGTCAATGTCAGCCTATTCTTCAACGTCAAGATGGCCGATTCACAAATTAATCTGTGATTGATGTGTTTATTCTAGTACCGAAAGGATTCCTTTGGTTGGACACTGGTAGTATCCCCCCCCTACGAACAGGGGCGGAACGGGGGCTCGAAGTTCACAGGTTAGAAAGCATTAGTTCCTTTTGATGATTTGGATATGTGACAAGACTCAAAATACATCGAGAAAACTGAAAAAATAGTTTCGAAATTACTGGACCCGAATTTGATCGCAGATTATCGAGACTAAATATTAGGGCATCATTTTTTCAAATTCTTTAGCCCCCTTCAAGCCCCTAATTTTGCTCCTAAAATTATTTTTTTCCGTTTCAAATTCTCGCCATTCGGAAGTCACTGAATATAAAACACAAACAAATTTTATCATATGCGACTTCTTGAAGTGTTTATAAAATTTGGACACATTAATTGGACATTAAATTTTTAATGCTTTCGTGATAAAACTATGAATAACTTTCTTATCTCTCACAATGCTTTCAATAAACACAGGCTTCCAGAGAAAAATCTTAAAGTGTTATCGAATGCATTACTAGATTAGTACGAAACTTCAGACCCATGTGAAATAGAATTCTATTCGTCTCTAAAAAGATGCATTCTTACAAACTTTTGGATTTTTATCAAAAATCTTGTCTTATGTGAAAAAATGAGAGAAAGTTTGTGTATTAAATAAGGTTCAGCAATTTTCTAGAAATTTAAAAATGCTGTAAATATTCACTGATTTCCCATAACATATAATATAATATAATAATGATGGAATTCCGAAATAAAAAAAGACTTAGCTGAAATAAGGGAGGCTGATAGAGGGGCTTCCGGGAAAAAATCAAAAATGTGGTTTTCGATTTTTGTCAGCAATTTTGTGAGCAAATTTTGTTGCATCGATTACGGGAAATTTGTTATAAGATTAGAGATCCTTAATTTTCGATTTGTATATTATTTATTCTAAGCGTGCAATACTCATGAGTTAATTATCGAAAATTGGGTGCGGAAATTGTTTACAAATACTATCGACAGAGGATTGATAGTCAACCTCGAACATACCAAAAAAAACCAAAAAAACAACTGTCTAGCTTGTTCGGTATTATTTCGATTCAAAAAGTATTTTTCCATATATCATTCCTGAATTTGGTGGAATTATTTGTATTATCAAATTATAGTAACAAATAGGCGAAAAATATCAAGATTTATTGCGACAGTGCGTTTAATTCGAATTCTCTGTAACAATATAAAGCTTTCTTGGCAATATGGATCGACTAACGTTGCCATCAACCAGTTTCATTATTGAGTGGCAGCTCTTGTTCATATTGGAAAAACGATAATTCAAATCAAAATATCATCGTGAACTATTTTATTAAATTTATTCGTTATTTAAGCTCCCAAGTCCAAAATTCAGAACTACCTAGAAAATTTCAAATTTTAGTTTCGTCAGTGTCGCCTGAATGCCGACTCTTTTAGGTTTTCATGGTTTTCCGATTTAAGTACAAAAGTCCAGATTTTGGAGTGATACATTGAAATAAACAAGTACATATTTAAGAACAGTCTGCTATCGTGTCCCGTGAAATAGGTACCAAAAAAGTCGAAGTAAGTTGTTTTGAAAATACTTATTTCCTATTTTATCATGAGGAACTATTTTATCATGAGGACTATGACTATTGGATTCCTCCTGAATATCTTTAAATCGAAAGCCTGATCAAAAAGCACCTCTTTCATAGCCAGTGAAGGGAAAATGAAGAAAACTGACTCAGCAAGAAGTGGTACGCAAAATTTCGAATAAAGATTTGTAATTAAGGACCCTAATTACATATATAATAATATACACCTGTCCTGGTTGCCCATTAGTAGTTCCGCCCTTGCCTATGGATATAAATAGCTAACAAATTGTTGTTCATTTGAATGCTCGATATAAGATGAACAATTGGGAACACTGGAACACAACGTTATTTATTGAAGTTGATTGATACCCAATATTTGAAGGGCATGTTTGAACTTCGAAATCGTTTTAAATTTCGTTTTTATCTCATCTAAGTAATTTTCTACTGTAATTGTTTAAGTCACTACATATTTCGTTGCCACAAAAGAAACGATTTTTATGAAGGGTATAATAATAAATTGGGAGAAAGACAACATTTTTTGGTTGAAAATAAAGCTACATTTGACAAATAAAAATTTGAACTGAATCAAGGGTTTGTTTTGGTATGTTTTTGAGTTGAATTGTATAGGTACAGTATGTTGTGCAACTTCTTCAACTATAGGTTGATCATCTGTATATTCTACGAATAACTGCCAACTCAAGTCATTATCTGATAAGAGAAAACGCCGATAACATACCTAAGATTGTTCGTTGGAAAATTTAGGTCTGGCACTTTCAGAAAATACGAAACTAGGAGTTTCAAATTTGGACTACAAGTAACTATAATTTCACATGAAATGTAGTTTCTAGTATGTCATATCTAGTTGAAATATTATTTGGACTATTTTCAGCATTTTCTACTATTCAACAGCATTCGTTAGTCGTCGAACCTACAGAGATATTAGACTAAGATCTACCAGGAAAGCATCTTATGTTACTTTTTGAGAATATTTGCAGGTTGTCACAATTTATCTGATAGATTGCTCACTTGCTCATAGGAAAGTAGTCACATGCTATCGTTTTGCCCAAAATCTGTATTTTCGATTTTTTTCGAACTTTCTCTCTTTACTGAAGCCCAGAGGTTTTCAAGACCCACAAATACATTTACAATTATCAAGAATTTTACGTCATAGATTATAGGTTTATGTTAGGTAGGTTTAGGTAGGTAATCCGCTTACGATCCTATTTAGATGGGTAGGTACATGTTTTCTATATATCAACAATCATATGCGTTTGTATTCATTCTTCACAATTATGTTTACTTTTTGATTTAATAGTCAGTGGCGCAGCCAGAATTTTCGTTCGGGGGGGGGCGCGATGCAAATATTCAGGGAGAAAAAAACAAAAAAAGAATACTGTTATTTCTATCTTTCTCTTTCTGGTTGATAAAAAATGTCAAATTTACAATATCTTTTCTGAAATCTGAAATTTATTTTCTAAAACGCCTTTCCAATATACAGGGTGTCAAGAAAAAAGTACCATGCATAGTGTCACGCAATAGAGGGCCATAAATATGAAAAAAAGTCCCATGAATATATGTTGGAAACTGCTTCCTTTAAGAAATACAAGGTGTTAAAGTTTAATTTTTATTTGTTTTTTTATTACCTTTGGACGAAGAGGTAAGAATTGAACAAAATGTGATATGCGGGGTTTGTATGATTATAAATATCCTACTAGTTTTTGGAATACTTATACAGGACGCCACATACACGGTTCAACATTTAAATCAATCCTAATTCTTTTGCCTCACACTGTATGCCATTCTGGAGTAGAAAAAGCGATTCATCTATCTTTTTCCCTTCAAAATTGTATACTTTAATGAAGTCGCTAGGACAAACGGTTTCCGGTAAATGCATCGAAAAATTATGATGCATGCCAAATTGTCCAGAAGCGCCAAAGTAACCTACTTACAATAACAACCAACAGCAAGGAATTAAATCAAAAACACAAAATAATGAAAATGACGGGCAAAAAAGTGAGGCTGACGAGTGTAGGTTCTGTGGGGAGGAGGAAAAACCCCCATCACCTAGTCAAGGAATGCTTTGGCATTGCGCGCTTAACGAGAGAATGCTAGCTTCGTTGAAGCCTCAAAGATTGGATTTCATTAGATGCCTGGAACTGGAAGGCGAGCTGTAAAGGGTGTGTCAGAACAGCTCTGTAAAGGGCACAATAGACATTGAGGTCTCTGACTGTAACCTCTTTTTAAACTAAACTAAACTAGGGTTGATTTGAATGTGGAGGAACTGTTATGTGGCGCCCCCTATTAGTAATCTAAAAACTAATAGGATATTTGTATTCTGTATCATACAAAACCCCCGCATATCACATTTTGTTCAATTCTTATCTCTTTGTCCAAAGGTATTCAAGAAAACACCAAATGAAAATGAACTTTAACACCCTGTATTTCTTAAAGGAAGCAGTTTGGGACATATATTCCTGGGACCTATTTTCATATTTTATGGCCTTCTATCGCATGGAACTTTTTTCCTTGACATCTTGTATATGTATGTGTACCTAGTCTCATTTTCAAAAGGTTAATCATTATGTTTTTGCTGAATACCATTCAGCTATTTAAATAAAATATTGAAGATGTGCATGAATTCACCGTATCTACGGAGATACAGGTAGAAAAGTTTACATGCAGAAAAATCTCGGGGGGGGCCCGGGCCCCTCGGGCCCCCCCTGGCTGCGCCCCTTGTTATTAGTTATTTAATCAACTAGGTTATTAAAGACCATTTGTCGCACGATTAATAACCGAGTTGATTACAACATTTTTCGACGACCTTGATATGAATTGTGTATGAAATCTTGATTGAAATACATTCTCATTTTGTATGAAAACATACATACATTTGACATGATACAATTTCTATGTATCTATGTTGCAGTTTAGTTTTGACTTTCTCTTAGTACTTCTGAATACTTTGTGAACGGTTGCACATGGAAATGGATTATTAATGATCAATTACTACACATGGAAATCATTCTCATTTTAAGGTCAGCGGAAAAAATTGATTAGTATACAAACTTCTCGAAAATAAATAGTTTATCCTTGAATATTCTCATAATAAGATTTTAACTAGTCTTTCGAATTCAATGATTTAAAAGTCAGTTCTCTTATTGTCCTGATTTGACGTGATAATAAGAATTTCCTTTGTCTACTTACGAATTCGACTGTGATATCATAAAAATTGAAAAAATGTCATAGGTACACATGGATGCTGCTATAGTGTTTCTCTTGAAAAATACGCGTTGAAATCATTCAATGGAAAGTGGCAATTTTCTTATTCGGTCAATCATTCAAAACGAAAAATGAATATCCGAAATCATTCAACTAAAGAAATTGAATAACTTATAATATTTTACTGCAGCGAATCCGTCTAAGATGACTGCATGAATGCGAAAATTTTCATTGACGTACATATCGATTATGTTTTGCATAATTATGCAATATTATATAGCCACGCATAGCTATTGTATTTGTTTGGTTCGAGATTTTGCAGTTTAATGCTCAGTCTAAGAACTGAATGGGTTTTACGTTCTTTCCATAATAATTTATCAACTCGCGTATTGTTCTAAGAATGAAATTCCTTTATGTCTATATCATTCTCAATGGACATATTATACCTAAATTGAACTTCTAATGCATATCAATACTATACACCTCTCTGAAATGAGACGCATTTTGTGACGGCATATAAAGGGGTTATCTGTCATAATCGTTTCATAACTGATATTATTATATAATTAACTGGAATTCTAAAATTTGCACTCTAGTCATAAGATGAAGTTGATGTGAAAATACCAATTACCTGCTCAAGATTGTTTTCTTTATCCATATAATATCTGATCTTTGCTCAAATTTTTTTTACTTATGTCAGACTTCAATGCAATATTACCTCTCATTTGTGTTTTGTTAATTGTAATTTTTTTGATTTACGGTCGAATTCGACCATTCAAAACTGTTTCTGAATTGAATCAAAATATTGAAAATTATCAGAATGTCCATAGCGTTGTGGTAAGTTAGATCAATTCTGTCAATAATAACAATAAATACGAGATTAAAACGAATGTATGAATAACATGAAAATTTTTCCTATATTGAAGGAATATTATTATCAGAACAATCCAAGGCCTTTTGTGGGCTGAGGGGACATTCACAGTTCTATATACCTAGTAATAAACAATTAAGAAGTTAATCTAGCTAAAATTACTCACGCTTCTCTATGGAAATATCAAATATGTAACTAGCTGCTCAAAATAATGTATCTTCTAGGTTTTAAGGAGTCCTGCTATAAGTTTGAGCGATTTTCAGAGATGTTGCTAACGAAATATGAATAATACTATTATTTATATACTGAGTAGGTACTCCTCCGTTCACACAAGCTCTTTAAATTATTAAGGAGAATTTTATAGTTTAGCGTTATGAAACTCTTGAGAATTTTTTTGGACAATAATATGACATTCCAAACAAGTTTGAGGTTAGCACTCTCGGCATGATTTTTTAAATAACGTAGAAAAGATATTTAGACCCGAATTTATCGAACATAATTTGTGCCTGAAAATGTGATTATGGATTGAACATTAAACAATGATTGGAGCAACATTATTGTTCACAGCTCAATAGAGAAACATTGTTGCAATATTATAGTGATCTTGTAAGCAGAAATGCAGAAATTATCGGAATGATATTCTTGGACGAACCTTCCACTTACCTACACTCAAAACTTTGGAACAATCATAGTTGTTCCGAGCACCTAAGAAAAGTGCTTCGAGCACAAAGTACTAAGCCCTTTTGAAAAGTGTTCTGGAATCTCGAACACTAACCCCTGATTCTTTGAGGAACACTCGCGATTACTAAGCACTTTTGACAGGTAAGTATTTTCCATCCAAATTTGGTACAATAGCATGAGTTCTCAAAAAAGAAAATAAAATTTGAAAATTTATAGAAAAACAAAGAAATCTTGCCAACAAGAAATGTAAATGTTTCTTATGGTAAAGCTAGAAAAAAATGCTGTATGGTATCAATGAGCTCTACTCGTATATGGCATTCATTCAGTGAAGAGACTATAACTTCAATATTCACCGTTAAATACCTTGAAATCATGATTAAAGATACCTGAATTGTATATTGAACAAAGGTCGCTTCATAGAATTAAAAAAAAATTTCGCCCTAACATCATAACAATTTGTTTTCTGTGTCAAAATAATCAGAACATAAACATTCCTCCAGAAAGTCCATAACATACAGCGAAATCGTTTTTTTAACACCAAAGTTGTTAAATAAATTAACATTTAAGGTATCCATCGAAATGGATCGAAAAAAATTAAGATGTATTTTAGTTCTTTATCTATTTCAATCAAGAGAAAAGTCATTACATGTTCCGACAAGTCCATGAACTGCTCAGTTCTTGGTAATACCTGAAAGTGCTTGGGAGCACTTTTTCGAATTACCAAGCACTAAGCCCTTCGAAGTACCAAGCATTAAGCACGGGTTCAATCTAGTGCTCGCGACCACGAAAGTGCTTCAAGTGCTTTCACGAGGACTAAGTACAACGCTTCGGCACAGCTCTGGCAACAATAATATCTTTTTGAGCAAAATCTCGAGAGGAAAATTCTAAGTATGATTCTCGAATAGGGTAGTAACAGCTGCAATCAAAACGAAATTCAACATCCAGATACCTCAACCACGTAAATCCGTAAGACCAAAAGCTCCATCATCAAAGCCACACTCACCAGTACATCCGAGCAATTTGGTATATTATCACATCCACCAACACTAACACACTAAAAACTGGAATCCGCGATGGACAGCTCTTGTCGGTGACACGCGAAGGGTCCTTGGTCACCCATCCGGATGTTCTTTTGTCCCAGCTTCCGGGAAAGCATCAAATGATCGGGTCATTGGATGGTCAATGCTCAGGCCGACAGCGACATACGCTGGCACTTGTGCAATTTTCAATTCCAATTTTGTACAGTTTACGGGTTCGTGAGCACCGTCCATGGATGGCTGCAAGGTGTTGATGATGGCGTGGACGCTACGCCCCTTATGGTCACTCTTGATATGGCAAATAGCTGACAATTGCTAATCGATTTTCTTTCAATGCTATCGAAATATGGTATATCGGAAGTTACCCAATATTGTACCTTTTTGATCAAGCAATATGGAATCGAAAATCCATAAAATCCATATTGTTATTAGGTCTCTAGGAAACTATGAGTTAAAAAGTTTTGAATATTGGGAAGGTACAGCGAAAAGATGTGAGGCAAAAACATAAAAAATCATCAGCAAACATTTTAAAATTTTATTCACTTATATACAAGTGTCAGTGTATTAAATTGTTAAAATAACCTAGAGGAAAGTCGCCTTATTTTTGACAGTTGCCCAATTTCGGATACGGCATCACCCCGAAATCTACCAAGAGTTTTCTGGCCTTGAATGCAGAAAACCATTTGTTTTTGATCTAAATTCATCCACCTGAACCACCTGAACACTATGTGTTCAATCTGTCAGCACTAGATGGCAATTTAGTTTAATGTTTGCATGTGGTACCTAGTGTTTTATTGCTCCAACTCTGAACTATGAAAAATAGGTAAGAAGCGGATGTGAAATATTGAAATTTGTTAAAACATAAGTACAATTTCTCTACAGTGAGCAAAACAATTTGATTCAAACATTTATGCCAAGAATCTATTTTAATTCAACCACAGAACCTAATACATGAAATGTGCCTAATTTTGAAAAGGGAAAATAGCACATAATTGGCTATCCATAATTTGAAACCTGGTGTTAATTCTTATTTTTTTTCTCTGAAATGCCTAAGAAAGAACTTTTTCATAAAAAATGGAATATCGGAAACATGAAAAATACCATCAACTCCACTTCAGAAGAAAATTTATGATTGTGATTTCTGCAAGGACAATAGATTCCATATTTTGGATATGGTTTTCAATATTAGGAACCTATTTTTGAAATGACGAAAATTGGCATTTCTCAATTGAGCTCTATTTTATATCTTTTTGGTGTCAAATAAATAGTCCGGTTTGTTCGATATTTAATCTTTAAGGTTATGCCATATTTAAGGCAGAAAAAAATAATCAGAACATAAATATCACTAGCAAAAAAGTACCAATAAAAAAAGCATCCAAAATTAGGCGACTTTCCTCTAATACTACTACTGAGGATAGAATATTATACGTTATAAGACATAAGATGTTGATCGAATACATATCTGTCCATTATAAAAGAAAAGCAACAGCTTGCAAGTAACAAACAAGAAGTGAAGACAATTTCTCAGCTCATTGAACTACTAAACAACATAATTAAATGTTTCGCAAGATCTTGGATCAGGCTTATCATCATTATATTGTATTTTCATTTCTAATCAGATGTTTCTTCCGAGATGACTCGAAGTAAATAATACGTCCACGATTTGCAGGAATTATAAATTATTCGTGTGACATAGCACAAGGAACTTATTTTGTACCATATCAATGTAAGTCGTGAAGTAAATTGAAGTAACTGAAATGATCTTCGCATGGTCAACCCTTCAAATTGATCAAATTGATGCCTTATATCTACTGTAAAATATCAATTTGCCAACTGTTATCTTAATTTGGACAAATCATCGAATTTTTATATCAAACAGCTTCAGAGATCAATACTTTAATTATTACAATTTCTGAAGATAAGGCAATTACCTATTAGAAATAATAAAAATGAGAAATTTCACCAAAAATCGATTATATGAAGTACCTAGATCTATCCAGATGCTTTCAATCTTAAAAATTCAAAGTCGAAATTATAATATATTTCAACTTTAGACACAGAACATAAACTAATAAGCTGAATCATATTCAATCGTTTTCAGTTTCATCTCAAACGTCAAAGTTACAATGCTTTAATACAAATAAAGTACTTTTGGAGAAGATGCTACAGATTAGTATAAAGGCATTTTGAACAACATCCTGTATCTATATACGAAACTATATTTTGCAGAATGCCTATCATTTGATTTTTCTTAAAGTATAAGCTTTAAAGAAGATATTTTTAAGCATGAGTTCTTTCCAATATGCAGGAAATACTTAACAGATGAAAGACATTCAGAATTATCACCAACACTCGCTATAAAATCGACAAAAATACGAATACCTAAACAGAAAGAAATCTAACCAAGAGTGTAAGTAAATTCCTTAGACAAAAGAAAGAGGAGACTGAAGCCAAAGTTCCTATCTTAAGAACTTAACTGAGCGACTTCTGTCCAAGGTAAATTCAAATCTGATACATCATTTTGCTACTTCAGACGAGTCCACTATCAGTTGTTCTAAAAAAATAAAACATTCCCTGTATTTTCGATTGAAATTCGTGATTACGATAACGTTTTGAGTATTTTCGTCGTTATTTTCTTGCTCCTTCTTTGTCCACTCTTGGCGAATTGAGGTTCAATATTAACACAAAAAAAGGTTAGTAAACCCCTATATTTCTAATACAATCTGTTCTACCCAGACACAAAAGATTGGCTACCTTTCTCCATGCATGTACCTGTAGAATGTGAAAGCTTTTAAGTGCATGTCAAGATAACTTTTGATCCTGTCAACAATGGACGCAATATTCTGGGACGATAAAATAGGGATTCATTCCAGAACAGGTAAAAATATTTCTCAAAGCACTCTTTGTTGAAATAAACTCATAAAATTCTTCAACTACTGGTCCAACAAAACATGGAACACGTACGATACACCACCAGATTGTAAATTTTTTACTACAGGTACTACGAATTGAAATGATGGGGTCAATTATTCTTTCTGTATAAATTTAACGCTCTGAAAAATTGTCCTTGCGATGGCAATAAACTATTTGATTATCCACTGGATAAAATTTCAATTCAAAGGTTCCAAGTACAGTGACCAGTGGCGGCTTGTGACAGAATAAAGTGATGAGGCACATAAAGAAAATTAATCTTATAAACTCTTTTTTGTCAGCTGCATACTTATCATTATAAAAAATCCTTCGGTATTAATGCTCCAATGATTCTATAGCGTTTTATTGGGTGGTAATTGCCCTGAGATAAGTTTTTCAACTCGCTTCAACCAGTTTTCACTAAACCCTATCGAAATATGTATTATTAACACTGCCAAAAAATAATTTGATTAGAGTTACACTGCCAGTAGTCCAGTAGTACTCTCATTTTGAAACCTCCGATTCGATTTTCCTACCGCACCGATAGTCAAGATTTGGAATAGGTTGCATAACTTCTTCAATTGTACATATTTTATACTCATAGGAATGACTCAAAAACTGTTTCTGTTTTATTGAAAACTCTGCAATATCACGAGCACTGCACAAACCCAATAAACCCAAACCAGAGTGAAATTTCACTATCTTCCGTTTCACGATTAACCCGAATATGTGCAGTTTGCCGATGAAACGAAACGAAACGATCACGGATCAAGGGTAGATAGTCCGGTCAATCCAGACCAAAAAATTAGGGTGAAGTTACATAAAATCCCAACAAGCTGAAAATCGGTAAAATTGTTCAAAACATAATGATAAATAATATATAAGAGTTCCCAATCATTCCCGTGGATGGACAAAAATTTATTCAAGTTCAAAGGTCGAAAAATAAGTTTTTCGCGATTTTCAGCAAACGGTGAGTTTCATCAAAAAAGTAATTCAGACAAAAATGTAGATGTTAAAATTATCTTTAAAAAATGTATCAATACTTTTTTTCCTACGAGGCACCGTTTCTGAGATAAAACGCTTCAAATGGTCTAAAAGTTGTTACTGAGGCTAGCCTCAAATTCACCTTAGGAGCCGCAATAGATAAACAACGAGGGGAGGTTCATGATCTCGTCACGTCGATGTGAATAACGCGCTAGACAAGGAAGCGCGTGAGGCAAGCCTCACCTCACCGTTTACGCCTTGAAGAGGAAGTGAGATGAATGTACAAAAATCGGACCATAACGCCTGTAAAATGTAACGTTACGGTCCGATTTTTGTGCATTCATCGTAACTTCAGTAACGTGTAATGTTACAGACGTCTGTAGCTGTACCCAGCTTGAGATTGAGCTCGGACATTATGGAAGACGAGTGCAGTATCGTATAAAAAATTGAGACTGAAGAACATAATGGGATGATGAAATTGATTATTAAAATGTTGGATAATTCGCTTGATATTATTTGTGATTTTCGTAATTTATTGGTGAGGCACTGCCTCACCTGCCTCATAGGACAAGCCGCCACTGACAGTGACATCCATTTAATTTTGCATCGGTGAGGTCAACCCTTGACCGGGGTGTTATTCTATGAAAGTCTTTGAGGATTGCCAGACCGTACAAATAGTTTCCGATTCTTAGAATGAATTAATTGTATGTAATTTGGAAGAATTAATCGAGAGACAATCAAGTTGTAGTTGCACGCAATGGAATTAATAGAAATGCCTGTTCAGTAGGTATCGATAATTTGGATAAGAAGATATCTGAGCTCTACTCATTTTCCATTTAAAAATTATAATAATAATGAATTAATTCACTATACAACTACATTATAATTATCAATATTAGAAACTCCATTGAGAACATAGACGTTAAACGTTAAAGTAGTGCTATATATCGTTTTGCCTAAATGTCTACTTTTCGAATTTTGAGCTGGTTTCCAAAGATATGGATCAACTCCCTGTTGACGAATCCGTGGTCAAATTGAATTCTGTCTGTGGTGCCATCCCGCCGTTAGCACGATAACAGGGATTGTCCTAGAGATTTGAGATTTTCAGGGTGAGTTCGGTTCCCAAATAACGCGGTTAAGTTCGTTAATCAGCCAAATCTTACAGGGTGTCCTATAAAATGTGGCCATTAAAAATTTTGGTTTCACAAGATACAGGGTTGTTCCTAAATTGAACGTACAAACGAAAAGGGGAGATTCCTTAAGTGAGTTTAAGAAAAAAAAGTCCCATAAAAATGGGGTCGCGAACGTTTCGTTTTCGAGATACAGGGTGTTAAGTTTTAATCAAAATCATGTGTTGATTATACGAGTTTATCGAATCTTTATGAATCATCGCTACAGATCAGGAAAATTTCCATAAAAACTGACATGAAATCATTCACCACAGCTTACAAACTGCCTTCTCATCATATTTGGATTTTCACGAGGATTTGGAGAGAATCGTTAAAAATTTTTTTTCTCGAAATCGTTGGTAGATACGACAAAACTACAAGAGACCGAAAAGTTTAGTATAATAATAATAATAATAATAATAATAACTTTATTTCAAGGAATCTCAATACAAAGATCAAATGAAACAGGTGTCAAACAAAAAAATTACATTTTTAACAATATCAGAATATTCCTTCATCGAATAAGGCTCTATGTCCATGAGTTTTTCCTTAAGTTTTTTCTTGAACACATTCAAATTATTAGTTGTTTTCAAATTGTTCGGAAGTGTATTAAAAAGTTTTATGCACATATAAGAAGGATGTTTTTCGGTAATGGACAATCTGTGAATTGGATAGTGCAAGTTCTCTGATCTTGTCTGATAATTATGCTGGGTAGTGTGTAATTCAAATTTATCTCTGTGCTTGAAGAAAAAAAGCAAACATTCAAATATATACAAAGCATACAGAGTAAATATTCTATTCTTCCTAAAAACACCTCTGCAAGATTCTCTATAAGACATATGGTACATAATTCTTATGATCTTCTTCTGGATTTTGAAAATTACATCTACAGCGGAACTACTTCCCCAAAACACTATTCCATACCTCATGATTGATTCTACATTAGCAGAGTATATTATTCTCAATCCCTTCATACTGATACATTGTGACAAAGTTCTTATGCCAAAACTAGTTTTACTTAATTTATTAGAAATATACTCAATGTGATTCCCAAAAATTCGTGGATTCTCCTATAATGATCTCCTTATTTCCGAGTTGTATGGTGTCATCCAACTGTCGGCGCGATTTATCAGTGCTGAAAATTATTGCTGCTGTTTTCTCCTCATTTATTATGAGTTTATTGGAATGTAACCAATTTTTTATGGTATTAAAAATTTCATCCGCCCTTTTACAAAGATCTGACGAACTCTCACCATCCAACAATACATTTGTATCATCCGCAAAGCAAGCCATTATTATCAACAGATACTCAATTAAAATACACAAATCATTAATATACAGTATGAACAATAACGGACCAAGTACACTACCCTGAGGTACACCTGTATCCACCCTTGTTAACTCTGAATCAGATAACACACCCCTCACCCTAATTACAACTTTCTGATGCCGACCTTCGAGGTAGGACTCAAACCACCTAAGTGCCTCTTTACGAACTCCCATGTTCTCAAGTTTTTGAAGTAAATGACTATGATTAAGACAATCATAAGCTCTTGTTCGATCGATAAATAAGCCCAAACCTAATTATCATCTTCTAATATGTTTATCACTTCCTGAGTAAATTGAAAAATGGCTGTGACTGTAGACCTACCCCGAAGGTATCCATGTTGTGAATTGCTAAATACTTCATTTTTCATACAAAATGCCAATAATCTTGATTGCATCGCTTTCTCAAAAATTCTAGAAAAACTTGGAAGAAGACTAATTGGCCTATAATTTTCAACCTTATCTCTTTCTCCCCTCTTGAATATAGGCTTTATAACAGAGTATTTTAGTTGTCTAGGAAATATACCAAATTTAAATGAATTATTTATAATACAAGAAATTATGTTTTTCAATTCATTGCTGCATGATTTGATTAGCGATAATGAAATCTCATCATAGCCAGAGCAATTTTTATTCTTGAATGATTTGATTATTTCTTCGATTTCCTCAGGTGAAACTGTTGTGAGAGTGAAACTTTCCTTCACATTAATGGAGTAGTCTATAAATGGAAAGTCATTTAGTTGTTTCATCAATTGCGGGATAAGCGTCTCAAAGAATTTTGAAAATTTATGCGACACCTCTGATGGTGAGCCTTCGACTCCACACTCACTATTGTGTGCTTTACCTGTCACGTCTTTTACTATAGACCACATCATTTTAGATTTGTTGTCAGAACGTTGGATTTTACTTTCATAATTGAGTGTTGACATCATTCTGTGCAGCTAAGAACACAGTTTCCCAGTCCTGCTCCATCAGATCATTTTTGAAAGCATCGACAGCTTCAGAACTGAAAAATCTTTTATAAATTGAATTATTCACGTTTATATTGTGTAAAACAACAGATAACTTTTGACCATAGTGATCTGATATTGCCGTTCTGAGAACACATGCCTCATATTCTAAGTTATGAAAGTTAGTAAAAATATTGTCCAAACAACTACCAGTATTATGCGTCACCCTAATAGCTTCATAAATTGTCGGTGAAAGTTCAAAGGAATTCATAAGTGAAAAAACTCCATTTTATCACCCATATCCAAAGGTTGCAAAAGGTCGATGTTGAAATCACCAGCCACCATGATGTTCCAGCCCATACCAATTGAGGTCAACACCAAATTCATTCTCTCCAGAAAAACATCTACACTTCCACCACAGGGTCTATAAACAGAAAGAACAATGAATTTCTTCCTATCTAGGAAACACTCTAATGCCGCACATTCAAAGTGACCAATGACTGAGAAACCACTCAAGTCCCTTCTCTCCCTGAACCTCTCAGATCTTCTTACATATATTGCTGATTCTCCATGTTTCCCCTTTCACGGCAAACCGAAGACACCAGAACAAAATCATGAATGGAATTACTCAATTCATCTTGTGCCCTCCAATGTTCAGTAATACACAGCACTCTGCAATCTGTATGGTCCAGAAGAAGATGTTGTAAAGAATTTAACGCATTATATATATAAGAACAAAGCTTCTTTTTACATTTTTTCAAATTAACAGTTGCTCACCAAAAAAAAGTTCTGCAGAAGAACAGGTGGCAGTGTTCCAGAAAAAATATCACCCTGTAGATCTTCTATCGAAATTGCCATGTCACGTGGTGAGAACTCTCAAATGTAATATCTATGCCAAATTTTACAAATGAATTCTTCCATAGTATGTTCTTCTGAGATTAAGAAATGAAAAAATAAAATAAAACACACTATTTATTGCTTATTAAAATCTTTGGCTATCGATTTCGGAATTATTCCATCATCAGGCCAGCTGAAAGTATACAAATGTAGAACATGTATTTATTCAGGCGAGAGTATGCAACTTACTGTCTTGAATTAAAACGAACACAAACAGTTTAAAAACATTAAAAGTGGTCCTTCTCTGTTAGAATTGTTAAAATTTCTAAAAATCTAGTCAACCTTTATTACGAATATATCTATCTTGTGGGAATGTCAACTGAATATGAAACTAGGATATATGCGAAATGTGATATCTAATATGTTAACATATGTGGTCTATGGTAGCGGGAATTTTGAATTTTGTATTTTTATTGTTGTTTTTTAGGAATCTATGAGTTTGAAAATGCTTCTTCTGTCGAATTCTATATTATCATTAAGTAAAAATTGGTTGTCTTTATTTTTCAAAATTTCTACTTGTTCGAGTAATATAATTTTATGGTAGTTATTTTCTTTATGAAGTATTTTCAGATTATCTAATGTGATATGATGTCTGGTATCGTTTAAATGTGTGCCTAAAGCGGAATGGGGTTGATTTCTTTTGTGTTCTTTGAATCTTTTTCTACATTACGAGTTGTCATTCCTATGTAAAATGAAGGGCAGTTTGTGCATGTTATTTCATAGACTCCGCTTGATTGTTCAAGTTTAGATTTCATTTTATTATTGATCAGTATATCCGCTATTGTTTTGTGTCGTTTATTTGTTAGTGTATAATTGTATTTCTCTAAGTATGTTTAGTTTTTCATGTAGATCTTGTAGTACGGTGTCGATATGAAATTTTCCTGACGGGTGTGTGGGGGTAGATTTTATCCAGAATTATTTTTTTTTCATTGATTTTAGAATTTCGTCGATATATGATTCAGAATATTCATTTTCCCTGCCTACTTGGTATATTATACCTAGTTCTTTCTTATAATTTCTGGTGTTAAAAAATTCCCGCTACCAATAGACCACATATGTTAACATATTAGATATCACATTTCGCATATATCCTAGTTTCATATTCAGTTGACATTCCCACAAGATAGATATATTCGTAATAAAGGTTGACTAGATTTTTAGAAATTTTAACAATTCTAACAGAGAAGGACCACTTTTAATGTTTTTAAACTGTTTGTGTTCGTTTTAATTCAAGACAGTAAGTTGCATACTCTCGCCTGAATAAATACATGTTCTACATTTGTATACTTTCAGCTGGCCTGATGATGGAATATTCCGAAATCGATAGCCAAAGATTTTAATAAGCAATAAATAGTATGTTTTATTTTATTTTTTCATTTCTTAATCTATGCCAAATTTCAGTTGAATATCTTGTGAAGTATAGATACTATGAGAGAAAAACTTGAAAAAATTCAAACTTCAACACTCTGTATCTCGAAAACGAAACGTTTGCGACCCCATGTTTATGGGACTTTTTTTTCAAACTCACTTAAGGAATCTCCCTTTTCGTTTGTACGTTCAATTTAGGAACACCCTGTATCTGATAAAACGAAACCAATCAATATGAAATTTTGCTGCCACGTGCAAGATGCTCATAATAAGCCTGCAAAATTTTGTAGCCATAGCATTGAGTTTAAAAATATAATAATTATTTTTGAACTCAATGGCCATAGTAAGAACAGAACCATAGAAAATTCAGTTACAATGTTCGAAGAAGAATAATCATATTTTCATAACAACATATTCAATTCGAGTGAAATTATTTTTGAATGAACAGTGATATACTGAATGTACATGCAAAATTTCAAGTGGATCGCATCATCTGAACCTTAGAATTAAAATTTTTGCTAATCATTGATTTTTTTCATATTTTATTTTTTGAATAATTTCCAGTATATAATACCGATCGTGCTGATACTTTGCATTTATACACTTAGCATGAATCTCAAGTCCTATCTATACAGAATTTTGAGATGGTAGCATTATTGCTCCACAAATGAAGAAGTGCTCAAAAGCATCTCTGCCCAAGGCTTTTCTTAAATTTTTGTTATAATAGTTAACTGCCATTGAGCTCCGATAAATTCACCTAATTTCCTAATTTTTGCGGTTTTTTTTCAATAAAGCTTTGATTTGTGATCCTGCAGAAATAGTTTATGGCTTCCATCTTCCTAGGAAAATTTGGTGATTTGAATCGATTCAGAACAGTGCAATAGTTTTTCATTTAAATAGAATTATCCCAGGTGTGAAGGTGGTGCAGAGGCGGAAACATTCTTTATGTTGAAAGTTGTTCTATTTATGAATTTCAAGATGGCTCTGAGGTATTCATTAAGTGTATAATTCCTTTCTGATGTGGATAAGTAAATTCAAAATTATTTAATGAATATAATTATTGTTTTGTCTCCTGTTGCTTTTTGCGTTTTGTTTAATTGATGATGTTTATAAGGTTTTACAAGAAATTTCGTTGATGTACCTCCAAAGGAAAAACTTTTTTATATGTTTGTGATGAAACCTTTCAATGCAAATAAATTCGCCCAAACTTATTCTTGGAACAAATCCCATCAATACGGGTGAAAACAATTTCTTCTGAGGTTTCATCTCGGTGCTCTTGTATCATCATCAGGTAAAATTGCGAAGTGGTTCGTTTATAATTCGTCTTAAAATACACATGCTTAATTATATGATATCAGTTGATGTATAATGCTGTTACGAGAATGTTTATATCACTAGAAAAATCATTCCATCAAATATCCCGTACCCATATGGTATTTACTTCGCGACAATTGATTTTAATATTTCGACTGTTATTCGTTGATTTCTTTTCTTCTCATCAAGTTTTTCGTTTGTTAATCAAAGATAATAAAGAGTTGAAAATGTGAAATAATATTAATTATTGCATCCATTTTTTGATGTCACACTCTGCTATAAATCGCAAGTTTTTCAGATGACTGAATAACAATAATATTTCTAGAATTATATTTATCCATATTGTAGCAGTCTTGCCTTCGTTGTCATATAGTAGGTATCCCAGTGAAAATATTTCAGAAAAATCTACCAATTGTATAGATCTACAAACTAAGAAGCAGAGCTTATTGCTTTGGCCCTACAAACTAAATAAAGAACTAAATATTGTTTTCTTAGGTTCAATCATTCTATAATAAGTTCTCAAGTACCTAAGCGAATGTGGGCGCAATCGTTTGAAATATTCTATTCATACGGTTCACTGTTGAGTTGAGTTGAAAAATTAACAGTTCTTGAGTCGGCGTGAGAATTCAAAGTATGAAAGCCATCCTCAACTTTTACTGATTCTTTTAATACCAGTTAGCTGATTTCTTTCTGAGTTCTCAATCTTGGTTTTTGAGTTTTTCCATCTTATGAATATTAATGAAAAAAGTACAGAAATTACTTTATCTGCGCTACAACACCTCATTGTTTGAATATGCTGATATTCTCAGTCTTTATCATATCGAACAAATGGTCATATTTCATATCTCACATGAAGTCATTTTGAAGGATATCTGAAAGTCGATTTCAATAATATTCAGTTGACTTCTGAAGAAGACAATACCCTTATTATTAAGGAAGTAAATATTGTCAATAGATATAAGATTAAATGAAAATCTGAATTTAATCTGCATAAATTAAAAAGAATAAAATGAGAACTCCGCAGTTCCACATAGCTGAGGAAATAGCATTTTTATTTCAAAAATGTCAAAACACACTTAATTGTTTGTTATATGGAGCGATAAAATGTTGACCTTCATTCGCTTCAAGTAGAAAAGCTTGCTGATTGCAAAATTCATGAACAAACTACGATTTGATAAGCGTGTAAACTCAGTAAACAATTTTATGCTAATAATTTCTCTACCGTTTGTAATCAAATAAGATTAAATGAATTATTTATAGCCACGCTCTTTCTTCATGTATTGAACTCCGAATAGCTTCTTAGTTATTTCATTTAAACCATTCCCAGAAAAATAATGTACTTTGATATTGGTTAATAAAATGATTCAAATTAGAGTGGAAAATATGCACCCTACGGTGAAGTTACCATATTGTCAGAAAAACGATCATTTTTTAGCGCACGTTCTTTTTAAACGAGTGCTATATCGTTTTGCCCAATGTCTGTAGTTTTCGAATTTTGAGCAAAAATGGTCTCAAACGATAAGGTTCGACTCCCTGATGACGAATTCGTCGGTCAAATTTAATTCTGTCCGTGGGGCCGTCCGTTCGTTAGCACGATAACTTTCGAAGAGATTGTCCTAGAGACTTGAGATTTTTGTTCCTCAATATCTCAGACAAAACGAAACAATCGAAATGAAATTTTACGGCCACATGCAAGATGCCCATGATAAGCTTCATGCAACATTTTGTGGGCATAGGGTGAACAGAACCATAGAAAATTAAATTGGAATATTGAAAAGAAGAAGCATCACATTTCCATGAAAAGACATCCAATTCGAATTAAATTTATTTTGTGAATGAAGACTGATATACTGAATGTTCATGCAAAATTTCAAAAGAAACGCATCATCGAAACTATGGAAAAGTAAATTTTCATTTTCTGAATATTTTGAGAATAAAATTTCGATTGTGCTGAGATTCTGCATTTATATATTTGTTATCAATCTCAAGTCCCATATAAAATTGTGAACGAGCGCTCAAAAGTTCCAGCTCAAGGCTTTTCTCATATTTTTATTCTGATCTACAGCTTCAGGTCAAATTAAAATTGGAAGTGTTGTCTGTGATCTTAGGAGTAGAAAAATGACAGATATTCTTCGTGTTAAATAAATTACCTGAATAAGAAAAACATGCTATCTTCTTGTGAGGAATATTTTCACTCAAAAAAACATTTACTGCCTTATTCACCAAAATCTTAATGATATTGAGTCCACCTACGATCATGAAAACTATGTTTGGGTAACTTTTTGAAAAGGCTCTAATGAGGAAATCTTTTTTGGAATATTCGAAAAAATTTAATGATAAAATTTGTTTGCCTTTTGGCGATCCTAAGTTGGCAGTGGTGCTACTCATGAAAAAATATTTTCCTCAAGATAAGAAAAGGAATATTTACTAGGTCAACTTTGAATTTCTTGAAATCTGAATCAATACTCGATAATAATGACGACATGTTGATAAAATATCTGTATTTTATAATATAATAAATCTATTTAGGGAAATTGATAGCGCATTCGTTGATAGGGGTTACTTTAATATCTCAAGTTATTTCCGTATTTTTCAAGTTCCTTCACCTAGTTTTGCTTGAAGAAATAGATCAAAGATTGAGCTATTGTAGAAATGTAAACACAGGCCAGCTGACGATTCTCACGTAGTAACAAACCTATTCACTGCTCAACGATTCGAACCAATGCGGCGTTGCCACTTTGTGCGATAATTCTGAAGGTTGGTGAAATTGACGAAACATGATCGTGAGTCATTTACGCTTTTGGTGTTCAATTCTGAATTATGAAGCAAAAATATATCGGGTGTCCCATGGTGAGTGGCCTATTAGATCAAATTGGCATGTTACGAAAATGACTCCTAGTTCGCTCGATATTTGAAATTGAAGTAAGAAATTTAGTCATTAGATAATGATCTGATTTATGACACGACACTGCATTTGAATAATAGTTGTCAGTAATACACGATACATAAAAAATCATAATAATACCTAATAATAATCTAATAGGCCATACACTCGATTTAGCTGCATGACTCCAAATGAAATGATAGAGAATATGTTTTTGTTGTAAACAAATACCTATTAATTTAGTGAATGCATTCTCCCATTGTTGTGATTCAGAACTACAGAAAGAAGAAAATGTCTGTCAATTGCAAATTTTCAGTGCTAATTTTTGATGTATCAGTAGATAGCCGAGCCAATTAACTATCAAGTTTGAAATATTGAGGAAACAGACAAGACCCGAGGGCTTTTTCATCTATTTATTTTGATGAATTTGATAAAACAGAATGTCTTCTTTTCAGTCTATTCATTTGTCGGGTCAGGTGATGTAGTTTCGACCGCATCCAATTGTTATTTGAAGAAAAAGCTGATGATAGCTATCAAGTGTTAGATTCAGCAAAAAAAGAAAATTCCACAAATGAACGTGGCAACTCCGCGTTCCAGCAAGAAACCCAACCATTCGGATACCACGTGCATCCAAAACCGGCTGATAAGAATCCATACTGACAACAAAGACAGTAATAGCTTGTTTTCTTCCCCTCTTTCTCAACTCGAATGTATACAAACCTCTGGATCTCCACTTCCAGACTAGTATATTTTCGCGATCAGCCAAGTGAAGACCAAGACAATTTTCTAACAGACCCAGAAGGTTTCCTGAAGATGGTTTCGTCAATGAAACTTTGTGCCAACCGGTCTTTCCGAGATCTGCTCAAAGGAGTTAGTAGGAACATCACCAAAACATCAGCTGCCCCAAACAGCGATGCGATTTCCCGGCAAGAAACAGAGCTTCATGATAGTTTTCCCAATAAATGGATGCGGCTCAACAGGCAGAGCAATAACAGGTAAATGTTTATTTACATTAGATTGATTATGTTGTTGTTGTGTATCATAGAGCTGCACTTGGGGTCAATGACACTCTGTATTTGGGTTACTTATGCAATTCGAATACGGGGTGGCCTACGTGACTTGCCCGGCGTATGTTGTTTCTTCATCTCTGTCTTTCTCCGTCTCTCTTTGACTTTCTTGTCTGGAGACAAAGGATTTTGTTATTTGTTTGGGTTGGGCTGGCAGGCATCAAAACATTGGCAGGTCTTTCTTGGGTATGCCGTATTTGGATTATGTATTTCGATTTAAAAGAACTTTCTCAATATGGATATTTCAAGATCGAAAGCTATAATTTAGAGCTTTCTCCGATGAAAAAAGTTTCGAGAAAACGTTGTCTTGGTACCTGATCTTCTAAGTTTCAAAGACTGTCATAAGATATGAATGCACGAATTTTCTCAGTTATTTATGTGGAATGTGCAATAATTTCCGTATTGCCAAATTGTCAGTTTCGAGAAAAGCCATCGTCATTGTCATCAAGAAATTCAGCGTCATGAATTGAACAAGTGGTCAAATTCATCTCGGAAGATATTGCATATTAGATTATTTCTAATATTAATTTCAGAACAAACTGCTGACATCCCCAAATTGGTAAAATTTCATCTGACCAAAAGTTATATAATTTCAGGAAGAGTTTTAATTTTCATGTTCGTATTTCATTGATGGTTCGTACAATGAAAATTATAATCGTATGAACTTTCTAATGGAATCTGTATGATAGATAAATATTTGTTCAAATCACCGCAGAATTTATAGTAGGTAGCAGGAACGCCAATTTCAACTGGTCTGAAATTTATTCGTGAATCTTTATTATTCTTTCTATTTCTAAAAAACGCTGATACTAAGGAAATAAAATATACTGCAATGCTGATTCAGTTTTTGCAAATAATTTCGTGGCTATGTTTGTTATTCTCAGAAACTATTTTATAAAGATCTCTTTTCAGTGTAGGGGAGGTTTTTTTGTTCGTTAGGTTCTCAAATTTTCAAAACTGAAAATCTGTAGAGATCCTCAGAATATAAAATCTGCTCCTTCAGAAACTATTCGATACTTATAATTTGGACTAAACCTATATGTACGCTATAGAGTGTCTATGAATTAATTGTACAGAAATTTAAAAAACGCAAAACTATTATTTCTATTTATATTCTATTTCTTTTTGATTCATTATTTGCATCCAATACTTAAGTACATATCGGTAGGAAAATAATGAATAAATTGAAGAAGATATTCATGAAATATTGAAAAATGAAGTTTGAGAGGAAATGATTGGCATAAAACACATAAATGAAATATATTCGAATTACCGTTTTTTATTTTTTCACTCTTGATCGAAAGAAATTTCGAAAATTTGTGGAATGTTCAATGAATAATTTTCATTTGATATTTTACTTGATCGTCGCAGATCACTAGACGCCAATGATACCAATTCTATTCGATTATTAGTACAATTAATATTCATTACTTCCTCTACATATACGCCGTTACTGAAAAATTCAATGAAAACACAATAAAGAATAAATTAAAATCTTCTCACATAATGAATTAATTTCAATACGTCCTTGACTAGCGAAAAGATGATTATAATCATCGAAGATTCTAAATTATGTAACAGGAATTATATCAGTCATGGCAGTTCATGAGGATAAACATTGATACCTATATGAAATTATTTTAATCACAAGTACACCACAGTCTTCTATTTATCGAATATATGAATTTAAATGTTCTGAATAATGTTGACGGAAAAGATTTTGTTTTGTTTATCTGGCTATTTCGAAGACATATAAGGTGGATTGCCTTGAAGCTAAATTCTACTTAATAACAATGACGAAGTTCAAGTTTGTTGCGAATATCGCAAGATTGGAATGCAAAGAATCAATATGATTGATCACATCACCATTGTTTGTTTTTTATGTATCAACCCAACTTTGCTACTGAATAGGTTGCCGTAGAAAGCAAAAAACTGATCATCTTAGATTTTGTAGAAATCCGTTATTTGAAAGAAATTGTTTGAATTACCATTCTTCAAACTGGGATGAAATCATACATGTGTTTGGTCATGACTAAGCGATAATTGAAGGACATCAAATATACCTAATTTTATCGTCAAAACACCCACATTGGGGAGTTTCCCCTCAGTTTGGAGTGGCCCCATTTTAAATTCACTTTTTCATTTTAGTTGACCCCTTCCAAATAATATAGATTTCTTTGGACATAAGGTCCCACAGATGTGAAAAAAATGTTTTCTGAAAGATGATACTCTCCCTTTAATCAAAGTGGAAAATATGAAAACATTTACCTTAGAAATGTCATAAAAAAATTCTAAAAAAAAATTTAGAGAAAAATGTACGATTTTCTTAGTAAATCCGCAATAGTACAAGAATTAGCACATTGAAGCATTATTTTTTTAAATGAGCTAACACGTAGGATATTAGCTACCAAACGATACCAACATAATTTCCCTAAGTTTATATTCGAAAGTAATTGCTGTTCGAACAGACCCTTATGGAAATTGATGAAATAAAATAAACTCAGTACTGTACTTTCGATCATTTTTAAGGATCAAACAAACAAATTAATCATAAAATTTGCTCAAAATGGCCGCCTCTGCTTGTAGCAGTGACCTGTAGCAACAAAAAAAAGTTGGGGCGCTCGCGTAGTGGTCATGTTCGAACAGCAATAACTCGCAAATTATGTAACTTACAAAATGAGGTAGGGGTTGTTTTGTAGCTAATATCCTTGCGTGTTAAACCATTGACAAAAAATAATACTTCAATGTGCTAGTTCTTCTACTATTGCGGATTTACTGAGAAAATCAGTAAATAAAAAAAAAAAATTTTTTTTAGGTATTTTTGTAGGGGCATTTTCAAGTTGAAATTGTTGTACTTCAATGAAAGGTTGTAATATCATCCTTCAAAAAACATTTTTTTCACATCTGTAGGACCTTTGTCCAAAGAAATCGGTATTATTTGGAAGGGTCAACGATAATATAAAAGTAAGTTTAAAATGGTGCTACTGCAAAACTAAGGGAGTAAACTTCCCATGTGGGGTGTTTTATCGATAAAATTAGGTATATTTGATGCCCTCAATTACCGCTAAGTCTTGACCAAATACACTGTATAATTAAAATATTGTATCCACGATTATTTTATAATACCAAGGCCGTAGCCAATTTCGAGGGGGGTCCACCAAATGACAAAAGGACAATTTTTAAGGAAAATGTTTCAATCCTGTTCTACTGAAAAATTTCAAGGGTGTGTTGGCTCCGAACCCCATCGAACCCCCCCTCGCTACAGCCTTGATAATATCCCATAATACGTCTGTCTGCTCGGCCATAATATAATAACCCTTTAATATTATATTGTTAAAACTGATATTTCTCAGGTAACATATATGGGTGGGAATACTTTTCAATCGAGGGCCAAATCTACTTCGAATATAATAAACTTTTATTACAAAAAACACAAGAACTTTAAGAAATTACTTATATGTCAACATGTAACATTAGGATCATATTCGGCCGCCAAATGTTGAAAACAGTCAGCAAAATATTTAGTATTCATGAATAAAGAATAGCATTCTACTAGTAGAAAATGGCTTTTATTCACACAGTGATTTAGGCCACTCGCCTGCGACTTGTAGCCTGAACTTCATCTTGTAAAGAATAGCAATCATTATACGCTTGTTGCATAATATACTAATACTGAACATAAGATCAGATGAAGTGATCTCATGTTGAAGCTATTTTCATTCACAAATCAACGATTAGTTCACTTTTCCACATGAAAAAAATATTTCGAGATTATTTCCTCCTATAGCATGTAATTAGTTAAAATATAGGAAAAAAATATTAAAATGCCGAAAATATGATCCATAACGACAAAATTTTAAGTAATGATTATATCAACGTTGAAATTTGGTGAAATGAACGTCTCTTAACTGATCCAATAACCCTAAATAATGACCTCAGGATGTCCACAACAATTTAGGATAAGTTCATTGAACCATATTAAGTTAACAATAGCAAAAAACAATTAAAACTATTCAACTTTTATACATCTATAGAATCGACCTGAATAACCGTTGTTATTTATTTGCTGTATTGAGAGCTACCGTTATGAAAATCATAAAATTGCAATTAGAGATGTCAATTTCACATGAAAAATACATTCATGAAATACAGTAGGTACACACAACTAATTGAACACAAATAAGCGTAACATGTTAACTAGGAAGTCTACTCAATTTTAATGATACCACTTTCGCATATTGAGAAATACCACCGACGAGTTTGAAATGATTATTTCTAGGGCAAGCTCATAACAAAAACACGAAAACCTAAATTGAAAAATAATTACATCATATTCGTGACATATATAATGATAAAAGATAAGTAAAAAATGGATACATTGATGATATTATCATTTTGATAGCCCATTATAGACTGAAATAAAGCAATTTATGTTAGTGTAGGTATTTGAGCTGTATTTGTAATCAGAAAGATATTCTAATTTATTAATTGATTACATATTGTATTATGATTATAGAGTGTCAGAGATTGTTTGAGTAATCGAAAAAGAGGATTAGATTCGAACAATGCATTGCATGTTGTGCCTATCATAATTAGGTGGAAATTTTTAAAACTTCATATATTCATCATAAGCATAATTAAATATATTCAGTAAAATATATATTTCAGCAATACCACAAAATGCATTAAATAATCATTGTTCAATTTCCTGAAATTTTTGTTATAGAAGTTTCAGTAAAAATTGGATGGTTATTTCATCTTATTCAATGTGGTCATTACTGTTACAGTGATCCATACATGAATTGAAGTATAATTGTAAAAGAATTTTCTGTTGTGAACCATAAACAAGATAACTTTTATAGGGACGTATACCTAAATAAACTAATTTAATTTTTCTATCACGATTAGAAAACGTGCTATTGAAATTCGTGAATAAGCAACATGGTTTCTGAGTGTTATTATTTTTCATTAATATGAAATATTATTTATCAAAATTTAGTTTTAGCATGAACTGAGAAGGCAACACGTTACTAAACAAAGAAAAGGTTTGAAAATGTAAACGAACCATTCATTCCTTCATCTTTAATTCGTAAATTCTAGTACCGTACTTGGGTATGTAGTTGAACTCCTAGACTAGACCAATTTGAATGAATTTTTTTGAAAACGCGTTTGAGTGCCGACAGCTGAGATTCACAATTAACCGGACAGATAGCGCTGTAGTAGTCATCTAGAATATTTATTTTTTATTTTGTTCAATATATTTACTGCCCAACGGTTGTCAAGCCATTTTTTGTTGCTTATTTGTGTGTAAAGAACATCATTTCGCATTGTTCTGTTATGATTCAAACAGAAGCAAATATTAAGAATATTCTTTCAACCTGTTAGCCTCTAGGTGAGCCTCCGGAAGTTTTCAAATATCAGGCAACAATTTATATCCGTACTTCCAAGTACGAAGAAATTTTGGTAACAAGAATTCCCTCCATTTTTCTGGATCTTCAACTGGAAACTAATTGTAGTCATTTTTTCCAGAGCGCTTTCGACAATACAAACAAAGCAATTCCAAAATCATCTGTATGGACCATAGCCCAAAGGAGGAAAGCAGGGAATTTATGGCAATCTTTCCAGACCTTGTCAGAGATTTGACAGACGCTGGGCGTCATACAGACATCTCAGAAATAAACAAAAGATATGCAAAACTGCTGCAGTACAATGTACCCAGTGGCAAGAAATCTAGAGGATTGGCCGTCATTGCTGCTTACAAAATGTTTGAACATCCAGATAGACTAACTCCCGAGAGTTTAAGACTAGCAAATATTCTTGGATGGTGTGTTGAAATGGTGAGTTTCTTTTTGCTATAATTATGATAATTTAGCTTTAATGCATAGTGTCAAAATCTTTTTATCGCTAATTTCAACGGTTTACTCGTAAGTAATATCATAACGGCATCTAATGTTCTCAAGAAAAATCGAAAAACACGTTTCTCTTAGTAATATTTCCACAAGAAGAATGAAGTGCTGAAGTTACAAAAATCCGAGTCGAAAACAACGATTTTTGCACCTGCCAAATATTTCTTGTTGTAAATACTACTTTGAATTGTGTTTTCTCGATTTTTTCCTCAAGTTAAGAATTAATTTGACAACTGCCAAGTTTTGCCGCGGGTTAACGGGTAACTCGAGAAAACTGCTGACAGCTGCTGCCAAACAGTTTTCCACCTAGGAACCCCCTTTTAGTTCAAAATTGCACCTTTCTGATTGGCGGAAATTAATACGATGAAAAATGTCTTTGTTATGTTCGAAAAATTTTGGATAATTTCTCTGAAATTTGAGGTGCTGCTATGGAGGATCGATAGTATCAGATGTAGGAAAATTCTGGTGTTTGACTCTCGTGTGGTAAAAAATACTAGAATTTAGCGTTTTCTCTGTTGAAGGTTTTTCGCTGGAGATTTTTGCATTTTGCATCTCATACGACATTACTCATAGGTGTGGTGAATTTAATATTTGAAAGGGAATTGATGTAATTAGATGTGAATTTCTCATGATGTAAAAATTTGACTTTCATTTCATTGTACAAATATGGAAAAAACGCTCAAAAGCTTTCAGCCTCGCGACAATGTAATATTCAATACTCGATACATATTATAAGAGTTCATCAATAACTAATTCCACACCAATGCAATTTGTTTCATAGCATTCACAGTCTTGTTACTAGTGAATAGCCAATTCTTATATTATTTACTATTTATAATATTTCTATAAAATTTTACATCGATTAGTTCGAGAGCTAATTTTTTTCGTTATTTTTACGTTACTGAAATGATCGTTACTTACAAATTTCTTAGGTATATTCAGAAGAGACAGTAACGAAAGACAATACTCTTACGCAAAATTCCGTTCCACTCATTTCAGATATAATACGCTACAGTAAAAAATGAACTTAATAATTTAGGTATTGCTTAAAATAAAATATCATTCATAGTTTGAATGATGCAATTA
The DNA here is from genome assembly GCA_013421045.1 of Propylea japonica. NCBI lineage: Eukaryota > Metazoa > Arthropoda > Insecta > Coleoptera > Coccinellidae > Propylea > Propylea japonica. The sequence goes on from CM024241.1 coordinate 79,490,889, forward strand.
AAAAGAATTACTATTTTGATACATTTTATTGAGATCTGAAAGCATGATTCGATATGTTAATTGACCTTGGCATGATATTGAAGATCAATAGCAGGACTTTAGGGCAAAATATAATGATGTTTTCATTTGAATATTTCTCATATTTTTTTCAAATGAATTTTCAATTATTCGAGAAAATGAAATTGATTTCTCAATGCAAAAAGAAAGAATTGTGTAAATAAACAATTTTAAACACCTCATCATAATTTTCAACGCATATTCATACTTCACGTGCCTATCCCGTGAATTCTAATATTGAATAACACTTATCGTATGATTTATTTCCATTGCCGATTGTTTCATTCATTCAACTTCGATAAGAAATAATAAAGCAATCGTTATTTACATCAGTCACATTCAGAATATCATTGTTCCGATAGAACTGGTGTCATTATCGTCACCATTAAAGTTATTTCGATAATGGTCGTTAAATTGAAATCAGAACAGCATTTGATTACTAGTTTCAATTGAACATAGATATAAGCGAAATTCACTAGAACTCGGAATTCTTTCCCTAGGCTATTTCTTTTTGAATTCAAATAACTAGTTATACAATAAATATCAGCAAGAAAACAAAGTACGAGGTTTGTTTTTATATTTCGGAATTATTGATGTTGCAATCTGTGAACTCTCTGTCTTACGACATTTTTAGGGTTATGGGTATCCGAAACGTGAACATTTTCGTGCGATTATTATTTAGAATTATCGAACTGAATGGACTCTGCAATAGTGCAACGACGAATATAGTTTAGTTTTTGGCGCTGAAGCTCCATCCAGGATCAGGGCTCGTCGATGGCATGGATCATACAATCGAGGTCTTAGTTAGTTCCAAGAGAAGCTTTGAAAATTGGATCGGACGTATTAAGACGTGTGCAAAAACAATAAAGCGATTAATATGTACATGTTGTCTGATAACGACATAACCACGATACACAAACATCGGTATGCCAGATTCGGGGTCTAAATTCGTCCGGCGCAAGCATCTACGTCATTGCGGGAATATTAGAAACAAATTCCAATCATTCTCTCGAGTTCTAACACTTCTATCCCGCAAATGCAATGGAAATGTTCCGCAGTGACGTCACTCTCGATGCGCGTCTGCATACCGGTATGTGTGTATCGTGGACATAACCATCTTTCTGTGTGCTCATTCCACTTGAACGCTTGCTATATCGTTTAACCCAAGTGTCTGTAATTTTCGAATTTCGAGCTCAAAATGGTCTCAACTGATAGGGTTCGACTCCCTGTGAAAAACCCGTGGTCAAACTTAATTCTGTTCGTAGGGCCAGCCGTTAGCCGTTAGTTGAAGGACTGTCCTAGAGACTTGAAATTTTCAGGGTGTGTTCGGGTTCCAAATGACTCGGTTAAGTTCGTTAACCAGCCAAATCGTACTGAGTGTTCCATAAAATATGGCCATTCAAAATGTTGTTCCTCAATATCTAAGACAAAACGAAACCAATCAAAATGAAATGTAGCGGCCAAATGCACGATGCTCATAATAAACCTCATGAAAAAATTTTGTGATCATAGTGTGAACAGAACCATAAAAAAATCGATTGGAATATTGAAAAGGAGAATCTTCATATTTCTTATTGAAATAAAAGCGCAACACGTACTTTCTTTACATGTTTATTTTACATACATATTTAATTTTCCGAATAATTTCCAAAAATATATTCCGATTGTGTTGAGATTCTGCTTTTATATATTTGGTATTGATCTCAAGTCCCATATAGAATTTTGAGGTAATAGTTTTATTGCCCCACCTAAAGCGCTCAAAAGCTCCTGCTCAGGGCTTTTCTTGAATTTTTGTTGGACATTTCAGTAAATTGAATAGAGTCATCTCGAGTTATATCAATAAAACATTCTCCTCTTACAAAAGATAACGAGAAAGATTTATGATGAACTGTTTACTAAGTAAACTCAACGTTCTGAATTTGAATGTAAAGCAAACCTGTCGCAAAACAGAGGGTATCGGTCAATATAACCGGTTTCAAGAACCGTTTATTAAATAAGTCTACTGCTCTCGTATTTCGCACCAGTTTGGATGTTAAAACGTTCACGCTATATGAAAGATAAATCATCGGTTCATCTAGTCATTTCATAACACATGTAACCGTACAAATAAATCTACTGGATATTGCTTTAGGTAGAAATTAGGATAATCTAATATTCGTTTCATCTGAATCTATTTGTACTCGTATTATACAATAGAAGAATATTTTCTTCTTAGCTGTACCTTAAGTAATTTTGCATTTGATTTTCTGTGTTTACGTTAATGAACTGTAAAATGGAGTATGGAAGTAAAAAAACATCCAGATTAATCGAATAAATGCATAACAATAAAATAAAAACTTGATTTTTCAGTGGAAAGTAATAATAATATAAATATAACTTTTCCCTTCAACTCTAAATAAAAGATAGGTTTAAAATAGGTATATGAAATTGAACAATAGTAACCCGTTTTAATGTTCAATTTATGGCATTTTAATGTGCAATTGTCATGGGCAAACGAAGACGAAGTATTAAAAACTTATAGCGTTTTTAATTGGGAAAACTGGTGCGCAACAGAATTACCCCACTGCGATCTGTGTGCAATTTTTTATGGGCATTTCATTGTTTTCTGTACCAATGGAACACAAAAAATTGCACCAGTTCTCTCATTGGAAAACGCTATTAAAGTAAGATTCAGAAGCAATACGACGAGTTAAATGTCACATAACTACTGTAACATAGAACCAACGAAATTATATGTCTAATGTATGTGTTGTGCAAAATGAGAATGTATTTAATTAATAATTTATACTCAATTCATAATGCGTTCGACGGAAAAATATAGATTATAGACTGGATGCAAATTACCTCAAGACTAACTTATTCTGTCACTTTTTCCCCATAGATTCCATATAATTTTTAAGTAGCACATTCTCCTAACAATATCTCATCTTTAACCTTCCATTCAGAAAGTTCTGAAGAAAATAAATATAATATAAAATAATTTTTTTCCAGCTTTCAAGCATGTTTGTTATTAATGCCGACCTCATGAATCAAACTGAAATCAGACGTGAAGCACCATGCTGGTACAGAAAGGAAGACGTAGGTCTCATGGCTGTGAATGACAGCGTGATGCTAGAAGGTGGAATGTACGCTATTCTCCGCAAATATTTCTCTGACCACAGTTGTTACCTTCCCATACTAGAACTTTTGCACGATGTCACCCTCAAAAGTTCCATGGGCCATACCCTGGATAAGCTATGCAGTAGTCAGGGTCTTGAAATGTTCACTATGAAAAGATACGACTCTATTGTCAAATATAGGAATGCCTACTTAACCTTCCAATTACCTGTAGCTTTAGCTATGTATTTAGCTAACCATACAGATCCTGAGATGCACAGGCAAGCCAAAACCGTTCTTCTTGAGATGGGACACTTCTTCCAAGTACAGGTAGGCTAGTTATAATTTGACTAAAATAAAGGATGTTTCAAATTGCGCTGCTCTTTCAAGAATAAATAAAACACATAATTTTCATTCACTCTCAAAAACTCTTTGTGGTTTTTGAACTGTCAGTTATAACCTCAGAGTGAGAAATAAACATAGGGATGCCCCTACGAGTGAATAGTACTGCATTTTAATCTACCAAGTAGATGGGGTGAAGTAAACAATAGGTAAGATTTGCATTTCTCCAATTCCTGTTATAATACATTTTCTTAATTTTGCCTTAGCTATATTACCGGAATAGCTTTAGCAACAATAAACTGCCACCAAATCAGTATAATAATTCAGTTTATAAACGTCAAATCGAAATGAAAAAGTAAAGACATCGCATCAAGAGACCAAACATCAACTGATGATGTTGCCAAACTGGCAGGATTGTCTGTAACAGACGCAAGCCGTTAGTATCAGAGTAGGGGAGCGGTAGACCAATTATCCCAATACGGAATAAAAATACGGCACAAGTTCGCAACGCCGGAATTTTGTTCGCGTAAATAAACAGATTCTACTTGGCTGCGTAACAAATGATTGAAGGAAACTCTAGGTTTACTTTTTACTCTGAGGTTATAACATTGATTTATGAAATATGTAATAATGCCAAATAGCATATTCTTGTAGCTCTACAGGCGTTCAATCTTTTGTGAAAATTTGCAATGACGTTTTGACATAAATGAGGCTTTATCTCACTAATGATATGAATAATTACATGCCTTAGTTCAGGAACCGATCGTGGATTATTTTTTTTAAACTTTGCTTTTCACATAACTGCAAAAAAAATAGTCAAGCGCTGCCAAATCACATGATCTTGTGATCTTGGTGGCCAATTGACATCACCGTTTCTAAACATCATTCGTCCAGAACGTTTTAAATGATCGAATGGCTTCAGTTCCTGTGTTATTTGAAACTTATATGCCTTCAGAGGTTGTGTAAAAAACACATGTTATGGACCCACTAAATCCAAATTGTTGTGAACTTCGGAATGGATATTTCAGGCTCTTCAGTAAACATTTGCTCGAACCAAATCAATATTCCTCGTGAACGACCGCTACGACTGTATTTTTCACTGTTTTGATCTTTCGAACCGGTATCCTAAAATTTTTCAATAATGTGATCAAAAGTATTTTCAGAGGGACGAATATTAACCATAAAGTTCACGTAATATTCTAAAAACGCTTTTTACAGAACGCTGATTTTCATAAAATGATTCAATAATTTGAACGCGTTGTTAATTGTTATGTCGCGTTTGAAGGCATTTTTATAAATGTCATACTTCACACTTCTTAAATGTCAAAATACCCAGGCGCCATCTAGGGGAGAGGCAGGCAAGATGGCATACAATCTTTTGAAAATCGATATCTCTTATGAGGAAAAAAAAAATAGAGCACAGCATTAGTTGAATCTCTAGTCAATCAAGTTAGCTATCAATTTTTGAAAATCGCGATAATCTGTAACATCCGAAAAACCATTTTGCCTCACAGTGTCGGGCAAGATGGCATATCATATAATATGAAACATTTTGAGGTGAAAAAAACAAAATCCAATAATAACATATCATACAAGAAATAGAAATTCATTTATATTCATATAAACAAAAAAAAATCATATTCATAATTCATATGAATAAAAAAAGGTACATTGAATGTTTTACTAGCAAGGGCCTATCCCATTGTTTTTTTTCTTACTGCTTCCAAAGCTTTTAACATATTATTCTCATCCCACTCTCCTCTGTTGGTTTCCTTCGATAATTGAAGACCATCTGAAAAAAATTTTATTGTTAATAAAAAGTACCATGCCATTTTACACAGCCTCTATGTATGTCAACTTGCCCTAACCACGTGTCAAAAAAAACGAATATTAAATCAACGTTTTTGTGACATCTTTTTGTCAAGGTGAATACATGAAAAGGATCACAATAAAGGTACAATTCTACTCGGATATAAAAAAGTTAGTGAAATAATCTGTACTTACAGTAATATAGACGAGAGAGAGAGCTTACGTCGAAGTTGTACACGCTCATACCAATTTTTCACGACTAAGTTATCAACTACCGTAACGGATCCCTTGAAACAACGTTCGTACACTGTTGTTAACTAATTCGAACATTTGCACTGAGTTCTAGGATTCCACTCGCAGTGGATCCTTCAGTAAATATGGTATGCCATTTGGCCCTACTATGCCATCTTGCCTGCCTTCCCCTAGGTATATTTTATTTATTCTTGAAAATTTTAAACACCCTTTTCTTTGCAATTACCTACTCTAATTTGATGTTCAAAATTAATCGAAAGCTATTTTACTGCTTGCAACCTATTATATCTGATTCATCGTAACCTAATAACACTTAATTAAATAAATAAAAAATAAATAAATAAATAAAAAAATTTTGGTTGTGAGCTTATTGCATGGATGTAGATTTTTACTTTTAGCGAATACTGTTTCTGGGGTTAACTGTTAGTATTCCTGTTTTTCATAAATAAATAAATAAAATAAACACTCCTTTTGATTGCGGTGTCCATATAATATTTCTTCTTGAAATAAATGAAAATCAGATAACAAGGGTTTTTGGATAAAACATATGATCTCTATATCTTTGATCCACGGAGCAGATAACATTTAATTTGAAGTGTTATTTATGTGTTCAGATAATTAACTCTCGATTTTTTTTCCAGGATGATTTCTTGGACTGCTTCGGTGATATAACCATCACAGGAAAACCTCCAAGATACATACAAGAAGGCAGGTGCACTTGGCTTGCCGGTTGTAGCCCTACAAAGGGCAAGTCCAAGCCAGAAGAAGCTTTTGCATGAGTGCTACGGAAAGGCTGATCCTTCCTGCGTTGAAGCAGTCAAAACTTTGTATCGCCAATTGGGACTGCCTTGCACATACGCCGTATTCGAAGAATCCAGCTACAATTTGATCAATACCCATATTCATCAACTGACCAAAGGTCTTCCCCATAAGTTATTCTTTAAACTCATGGATAAGATCTATAAAAGGGAATGCTGATTCCGAACTGATTCATTCTACTCAGTATTTGTGATTATCCCACTTTTTCAGCAATATGTGTGTTAGTTGAGAAGGTTTAGCTTTAATATTACGATCCAATAATTTCTGCGATGACTATAAGAGTAATTGTGTGATATTCTAAGAAATAGATTAAGACTTTTTCTATCACCCTTGGTGGTAATGAAGATTTTTGTACCGATTCGTTTCAGAATCGACAAAATTATTTTTGATTGCGATTTTATATTTTCGATTTAGTTATATTATAGATTTATATTGAATTGAGCTTTTGTTACAAATAAAAGATTTGTTTCTACAGGATTGTTTCATTATGTGAATATGACATTTTAGTTACCTATATTTGTTTTTCGACAATAAAATATATTTTCGATGAGCATGTGCGATATCAGCCTGCAATTAGAAAATCAACTGAATATACGCAACATACAGACAAGGTGAAGAAAACTCAATGAAAGTAACCATACTCGAATAATTCTTCACGTTCGTCAGTTGCATTCAACGTGGATATAAAATTAAAAAAAACTGTTTTTCACTCTCTGAAAATAAACAATTTCATAAACTGAGTTTACTAATCGAAGATTTGTAAGAAAAGTGGCATTTCTTCAAAATGAGCTGAACTGAGCAGAGAGCTATGATCTGTTGCATGAAGAATGAATCTACAGTCCAAAGAAAATTGACAAGGCGCCAGGAGCTAGCAAGCTGACCAAAAACCTGTCTCTGGAAGATACATCACTAAAAAACCTCCAGAATATATTCAAGCAGGTGCACTTGGCTTGCTTTTTGTTGATTTAGTTAAAACTCTTTATCGCCAATTGGGACAGCCTTACACTTACGTCGTCTTCGAAGAATCCAGCTACAATTTGATCAATACCCACATTCATCAACTGACCAAAGGTCTTCCCCATAAGTTATTCTTCAAACTCATGGATAAGATCTAGGTATAAGAGGGAATGCAGATCCGAACTGATCTATTCTACTCAATATTTTGTGATTATCCCACTTTTTCAGCAAAAGGTGTGTTGAGAAGGTTTAGCCTTAATATTGCGATCCACAAATTTCTGCGATGACTATAAGAGTAATTGTGTGATATTCTAAGAAATACAGGGTCTCTATAAATGATTGTAACAGCGCAGTTGGCTTTGGATTATGTACTTTGCCGCTACACAATACCCATCTCTATCCAATCAGAGATGATCACAGAATTCTGTAGTTTGCATCGAAAGCGGCAAAATGAGAATAATCCAAAGCAAACTGCGCTGTTACAATCATTTTTAGAAACCCTGTAGAATAAGACTTTTTCTATCACCCTTGGTGGTAATGAAGATTTTTGTACCGATTCGTTTCAGAATCGACAAAATTTTTGATTGCGATTTTATATTTTCGATTTAGTTAGATTATAGAATTATATTGAATTGAAGCTTTTGTTACAAATAAAAGATTTGTTTCTACAGAATTGTTTCATTATGTGAATATGACATTTTAGTTATATTTGTTTTTCGACAGTAAAATATATTTTCGATGAGCATGTGCGATATCAGCCTGCAATTAGAAAATCAACTGAATATACGAACATACAGACCAAGTGAAGAAAACTCAATGAAAGTAACCATACTCGAATAATTCTTCACGTTCGTCAGTTGCATTCAACGTGGACATAAAATTAAAAAAACTCTTTTTCACTCTCTGAAAATAAACAATTTCATAAACTGAGTTTACTAATAGAAGATTGTGTAAGAATAGTGGCATTGCTTCAAAAGGAGCTGAATTGAGCAGAGAGCTATGATCTGTTGCATGAAGAATGAAAGTTAACATATTATTATCTACAGTCCAAAGAAAATTGACAAGGCGCCAGGAGCTAGCAAGCTGACCAGAAAACCTGTCTGGAAGATACATCACTAAAAAACCTCCAGAATATATTCAAGAAGGCAGGTGCACTTGGCTTGCTTTTTGTTGATTTAGTTAAAACTCTTTATCGCCAATTGGGACAGCCTTACACTTACGCCGTCTTCGAAGAATCCAGCTACCAATTGATCAATATCCACATTCATCAACTGACCAAAGGTCTTCCCTATAAGTTATTCTTTAAACTCATGGATAAGATCTATAAGAGGAATGCTGATTCCGAACTGATCTATTCTTCTCAATATTTTGTGATTATCCCACTTTTTCAGCAAAAGGTGTGTGTTGAGAGGTTTAGCCTTAATATTGCGATTTACAAATTTCTGCGATGACTATAAGAGTAATTATGTGATATTCTAAGAAATACAGGGTTCTATAAATGATTGTAACAGCGCAGTTGGCTTTGGATTATGTACTTTGCCGCCACACAATACCAATCTCTATCCAATCAGAGTATAGGATGATCACAGAATTCTGTGGTTTGCATCGAAAGCGGCAAAATGAGAATAATCCAAAGCAAACTGCGCTGTTACAATCATTTATAGAGACCCTGTAGAATAAGACTTTTTCTATCACCCTTGGGGGTAATGGGGATTTCTGTAATGATTCGTTTCAGAATCGACAAAATTATTTTTGATTGCGATTTTATATTTTCGATTTAGTTAGATTATAGAATTTATATTGAATTGAAGCTTTTGTTACAAATAAATGATTTGTTTATACTGAATTGTTTCATTATGTACCTAAATATTACATTTTGGTATATTTGCATGTATAACTTTCGGTTTGACCAGAAGCAATCTTTGTTTTCTACATAGAAATACTTTTTCTACTATGAACTCTGAACAGTGTGCATAACTGCTTGTAAGTTTTTATTTTTTCCCAGAAAAGTAACGACTGTTTCGAAATTTTGCAAGAGACATTTTTTTCCAGAAAACCCCAGAAAACAATTTCTGAACGAAAATCATAGAGGTTTTTTTCAACCCCTAATAATAAAGTTATGAGATCTAAAAAGATTAAGTGAGTAACATCTATTTTGTGTTTGATATTATGTATAGTTTTATGACTCAGTGTTTTTAAGAATCCGTAAAGAAAATTAAAAAGTGTCCCTCGTCATCGCCTTCCAAAGGCTGTATCTTGGAAGGGAGGTCGATTTCGAAAAAAAAATATATATGAACTACCCGTTGCTTATTTTCATCTAGGAATTATTTTCCTAAGTCCCTCCCATTTCTTTACAGCAACCCTGTGTACATAGTGCAATGTCTTCTCGGAAGTTTCTCGGTGGTCTCTTTCATCAATTTAAAAAGATACTTATCGTAAAAGTATCACCTAACGATTAATAATTTCAACACTTTCACTATCAAATAATGAACTCAAATTCGAATTGATAAACCATATGGAAAACAAATACGCATGCTGTTCCAATCTGGAAATCATTATTTATTTTTCTTTATTGACCACATTAACTAATGAACCTAATCGATGCAATATTTTATAGTTATATGTTAAACCTTTGACCGATCGACATAAATTCACTCTATAATCAATGTTAATTCGACTAGTACAGCTTAACACTTGTCTAGATATCGAAAAAAAACAATGTCTTTTGTAACCATGCTCGTCAGTTTGTCAATGCATTTCATAAAAATCATAAATGGTGTGAAAAATATTTAGTAAACCATGGAAAAATGTATAGGTGAGTTATCATTCATAATTTGTGTTATTTACGTACTGGCTCATTTTCAAAGATAACAAATTCAGATCAGGCCCATCGATGCATAGGTACATATTGAGATGGTTTGTCACAATCAGTTTTTCATTCAGCTGGAAAATTGATATATGTTTTGTTCATGTTCACGTTCCTTATTTGTGACGTGAGTAATATCATAAGGGCATCTAATTTTCCGAAAAAGAGCGATAAAAGCATGACTGCTAGCTGGGTGGCAACAAAAATCAGAGTGATGACTCGAAGACGAGAATTTTCGCACCTGCACTTGGCATTTTTTTGTTTTTTCAGAGGAAAAATTAGTTGTCGAATGGTATTTGACAAGACTTTCTCATGAGTAATAGATTATACAGAAACAGAGTGCATTATGTATAGCTTTTAATTTGCCAACAACTGCCAAATTTGTAGCGGGTGAACTCAAAATCTGCTGACTGCTGCTACAATACAGTTTTTATTTGTAGAAACCATTTGAAATTCAAAAGTTTCTGATTGGAAATTCAGCGAGGGAAATAGTCGAGAAAAATGTGCCTCTAATGTTATCACATAATTGATATCAACTTATTCTGTTTTGAATTAACATTTCGTTGAAATAAATGAACGAGTTCGAAAAATATTGAAATTTGAATGACCTTTTTCATTCAAAGTGAATTTTTTGTCTGTGTTTAATGAAATGTTTCTGCTGATATCGTCTTCCAGAAAAAAGACCTCATAAAATTCAGGGCCGTATCTAGGTACTACTGCGCCTGTGGCAAGATTCTCTTCAGCGCCCCCAAATTGGCGTAGATTTTTCAATTTTGCCTTTTTTTTCAAATCGGCTCTTGTTCGTCAAAGGGTAATAGTCAATGTCATCTCAACAAATTGGACCATGCTCGACATACATCGCAATCGTATTTTCATTTACTGTCCACGTTGTTGGATTGTTCATATCAATATCAATATTTGTTTGCAGTTCATGATTTTGTTGAACATTTTCTTCATTTTCTAGGTTTTGACTAGATGTAAATTCTATTTTTTTCTTTGCTCGTCTTCACTATCTGAAGAACTAGATATAAATGAGAAGGACTGCCAGCTGTGGATACTTGGTGTAGTACACGGTGTATGGGTGGGGTAGCAAAACTTTGATATGTCACTAGTATTGGCTGTTGAGGCAGCAGTCTTTGAGCACGCAGTGCTTTATTTGTGCCCCTGATAACTTTTTTGGTGGCATGTCTGCAAAGAAACCACACTAAGTATTTTTTTGAACCCTTTGAAACATTTTCTATTTTTTATTCTCATTATGAAACCAACCTGCGCGAAGAATTACAAAAATACATGGTTTCTGTCGGAGACCACAATGCTTCAAGGTAAGCCTAGGATTCTGAAAACATTGGAGAGATAATATCTGGTAAAATCGTTTTTTTTTTTGAGAAATCTGTTAGTAAAATACAATTTCTGAATGCATAAATAATTTAATACTCAATCAACAACCAACACTATATATCAAATTTTGTTTTAATTAATTGGTTTCAGCTTTCTAACTACTCCTCAGAAAGACTCATAAAACAGAAAACTGAAATCAATTCTTCCGAAAAAAATTGAAATATCGACAAGGCTATCACTCCTCCTCACTTCCGCAGAAACCTAAGCTTATTACTTCAATACAGTAATAAATAAGTTTCGATAAATGCTCCGATTTCGTTTAACTCTGCAGTTACACTTGTTCTCTTCACTCTATCCTTCGTTTTTTATTCACCGTTTCCAGTCACCTCAGAGGCGCCCCCACAGAACATAAAATATACGCCCTGTTGATGTGATTTCACTGCTGAAGGACCACCCTTTGTCAGGGAATGAAATGACTGTGGAACTGAACGTTTAGAACATTTATTCTGATTATAATGACGAGCGATCTACAATATGTATCTATCTGTACGTTACTACAGAACACCTGTGTCGTTACTCATCTCTGTCGCAACTCTCCTATGCAAAGCGCAAGTTCCCTGCCTGCGCATCTTACGGAGGTCTTCCGTTCGTTCAAGCGGCGTTGACAATGTTGCCGCGTTCGATTTCTTACATTTCATGATTTTAAAGAATACTTGTAAAATGAATTTGACACGCCCTAAGTGCGCCCATCCACTGTTCCAGTCAATGATGCGTCAAGTCCTCGCTCCATCTTATCTACCGTGACATGTTATTTATGTTCTGTGATGTTACCCCAATATTTGGTTGGCGCTTCTATATTTCATTCTTCGAATTTTTTTGGCGCTCAAATTTTTTTTTCAGTTGATATTTTTTGGCGCCCCTGCGGACCTTGCGCCTGTGGCGGGGGCCACTTGGCCACACCCTAGATACGGCCCTGATAAAATTATAAGCCCAAGATTCGCAGGAAAAAAAGTTGATTTTGAATGATGGCTATTGTCATCTGAACTTTCAGTGAACACGTTTTCTGAATAAGAAATGAGAACCATCTCTTCAGCTCTGAAAAAATATTCATTGAATATTTAAAGTCAAGTAACTTCGATAAAATGAATTATTTTCGATAACGAACCAGAATATCTCAAGAGAATTGAAAAAAAATCGCTTTATCTTCCTAACCATAGGTTTTCGAACCATGCTTCACTAGTCGCAATTAGATGCGAATAACTTCTAGCACATAATCTAGTATATCCCTTTCCAAAGATCACGTCGAATTACCAAACACCCTGTATAGGTCATTGTGTAGCTCTTTCTGAGGTTCGCTTCTAGGTTGACATTTCCTCAGTTGTTAAGGCCATTGTTACTCCCTATTCCGGTTTATATGTCTCAGATTTCTCGATTCATTTTTACTTGCCCCTTGAAACACATTTGTTTCCAAAAAACCTATAGGTATCCCATATTCTGGCATTTTCGGATATTCTCAACGTTTTTCAAAATCACATTATTTATATGACACTTTCAATAAGATCAATAAGAAACTTTGTCAATTCTCAAACAGCTAATGAAAATCAATTCGTTTGAAACCAAAATTCAGGAAATGAGGATTTTAAATATTTTTTATAGCACTTATACGTTCGATCTTTTTATTTACATAACGACTTTTTCTAGCAATTCTGTACTTTTGGATTCGAAGAATCTACCAGAGATGGCTCTACGTAACCCTTCCAGGATAAAGGTTTTGCCAGAAGAAGAGATGCAAAAATTCAAATCCTTCTTTCCAAGGCTTGTTGAAGATTTGACTGACACTAATTTGGTAACTGATATGAATGAAGTTAATGAAAGATTCAAGGAAGTTCTGCATTATAATGTTCCCACTGGGAAACAGATAAGAGCTGCCGTGTTGATTGCAGCTTATAAATTCATAGTTGGGAAAAGTAAACTGCCTGAAGATGAATTCGAGAGAGTTGCCTTGATTGCTTGGTGCATAGAAATGGTATGAATTATTTTACTTCTTATGTGGTAATCAATTCACGCTGAAAATTAATTATTATTTCCAAAAACACGAGTTTTGCCATTCATATTTCAGGGTATAAAAACCCTAAAGCATAGCTGTGCCAAGCACTGAAGAAAAGTGCTTCGAGCACAAAGCACTAAGCCCTATTGAAAAGTGCTCCGGAATCTCGAGCACTAAGCTAAGCCCTTATTTTTTAGGAATGCTCGCGAATAATGAGCACTTTTGTGAAGTTATTCGTTCACACGAGCACCAAGCACTAAGCACTTTTCAAAATGAACCTTTGTATTTTCCATCCAAATGTCTTTTAGTTTGAAATTTTGATTTTAATGTCTTAATTTTATCTTTCGAGTGTTATCGTGTTTTGAGCTAGGCATAATTTAAATTGACAATAGTTTTTTCTCAGTCCAACATTGTCGTTCACAGACAAACATAAAGTTACCATGACGTCATATAAAAAAATTATTGGAAGAATACTATGTGGTTTCGCAACAGAAAATAAAATTCGAAAAGTTATACCAACAAATTAGATGGAAATTTCTCTTGTGGCGAAGCTAGCAAAAATGCCGTCTGCAATTAAAAAACGTTTTCTGAGCTCTTTATGCCATTCATTAAGTGAACAGACTGTAACTTGAATATTCGCCAATAAATAACTTGAAAGCATGATTATAGAAACTTGCATCGTATATCAAAAAAAGGTCGTATTGCTTCACAGAATTCTCAAAAAAAATCCGTCGTACAACATAACAATTCGTTCTCCGTGTCAAAATAATGACATAACATAAAGGCTTGTTCCAGTCCATAACATACAGCGAGATCGTTTTTTAACACCGGAGTTATAATGAAGGAAAAATTCAACAACTTAGATATGCATAGAAGTTGACTGAAAAAAATTAATAATTTAGTTCTTTGTCTATTCCAATCAGGTGAAAGTCCGTCATTTTCATGTTCCGACAAGTCCATAAAGGGCTTAATGCTTGGTAGTTTCTGAAAGCTCGGGAGCACTGCGGTGCTTAGAAGCACTTTTTTTGAACTACTAAGCACTAAGCCCTTTCAAAAATTCGCGAAGCACCAAGCATTAAGCTGGTTCACTCTAGTGTTCGCGAGCACTGTGCTTACGAGCACAAAAGTGCTTCGGGTACTTTTACGAGCACTAAGCATAAGACTTCGGCACAGCTCTGCCCTAATGTTGCAATCTGCAAACTTATGGCTTTATGTATTCAACAGGCTCTCATATTTTTCATTCATTGGTATATTTCAACTTCATAGATATCTTCTTACATCTTGATAATGGACGACATCATGGACAATTCCGAAACAAGGAGAGGAAAGAAATCATGGTTTTATCATGATAACGTCAAACTTAAAGCTATTAATGATGGCACACTCATACAGATGTCTGTATTCAAACTACTGATACGTATTTAGCAGATCACAAGTACCATCACGAAATTTCTAGAGTTTTTGTTGAAGTTATTTTGAAAACCTTCGTTGGACAAGTTATGGACTGTGAACCATGGGACCCCAACAAATCCACCATGGATAGATTCAACAATACTGCTTACAATAAAACAGGTTATTACACCTTTTATTTTCCTGTAGTAACCGCTATGTTTATGTCTGAACGTACAAATCTGCAGCTCCATACAGAAGGTCTTAAAGTTTTCTTGGAATTAGGAAGATTCTACCAACTGCAGGTAAGCTAACTGAGTTTGCGTAAAATTGGTTTCCATAAGAAACTTGGATGAAGAAAATGATAGGCAGTATTTCATTCATTTGACGTGTAATACAGGGTGTCCAGAAAGGGTATCGGGTATTTGTTTTCGCGCCATATTCAGAACGGGACGTCTAAAAGGAGCGAGAAGGGGTTCGTGGCGTCCGCCATTTTGTGGAGTTTTAGTCACGATGGAACAATACTCGGAACGCATCAACGCATTTTGCGTATGAGCGTATTATCGTAATGGTGGTTCAATAGTGACTGCTCAACGTCTCTATCGTGCGGAATAACTACACGCCACGCGACAAATGACGATAGCATTAGGAAATGGATCAGGATGTTCGAGAATACAGGTGCGACAATTAAAATTCAAAACTCTGGTCGTCCTCGTTTACTTCGCGATGAAGAAACAATTGAAGAAGTTGAGGCGTCGGTTCGTCAAAATCCGTCTTTATCCATCCGAAAGCGAAGCCAAGCGTTGAACATCTAAAAATCGTCTTTACTTTCGATTGTAGAGAAAGACTTACATCTAAAAACCTATTAAATTCAATTGATTCAAGAATTGAAGGATGCGGACTATGCTTATCGACTGATTTTCCGAACGAAATGCTGCAGCGATTCAACAAGTCATTTCGCGAAGGGGTAACATCAACTGGCCTCCCAGAAGCCCCGACCTTAGCCCGTTTGACTATTTTGCATAGGGATACCTTAAAAGTAAGTTTTATCAAAATAATCCGACGAATCAAAACCAGATGAAGCAAAAAATCAGGTCAGAAATGGCAGCAATATCAATACAGCTATGTGTCAACGTGTTATTGCCAATCTTCGTTCCCGTTTAGAAGAGTGCCGGCAACGCAACGGTCATCATTTGGATAACATTATCTTTTTCAAATAATTCTCCAATTCATATGTTAATAATAAACAATGAATTTCTTCATTGTTCACCAATATTTTTTGTTTTATTGAACTTACAAATACCCGATACCCTTTCTGGACACCCTGTATAATCGAAATGTTTACAGAATGACTTCATGGACGTCTACGGTGAAATGTATTCAGGAAAAATGGGAACCGATATCCAGGAGGGAAAATACTCTTGGCTAATCGTGAAGGCTCTACAAGCAGCATCACCTGATCAAAAAAAGATTTTGTGTGAATGTTATGGAAAATGGGATAGTGAATGTGTAGAGCAAGTGATTCAGATCTATAATGACCTCAAGCTGAACGAAACATACAATGATGAAGTTAAGGCTATTTATATAAGAGTGTTAAAATATATCAAAAACATTAATTCTGAAGTAGGGAGAGATCTTATGTTTGGTGTTACTCGTGTTTGTTTGGGTTATGATTTTCTTCTGAAATGATAACTGATTGTTCGTTTTATATTATTATCGCAAAGTTAGAACTAAGAATGAAACCAAATAGGTATTATGGGTTTCCAATGATTCTGTTTCATCAGCTATTGCTATAATTAGGTGTTTATGTGTCCATATACCCAGTGGAATTTTAATCAACTCTGTTTTATTTATGTGATACTATCGATACTTGAGTTCAGTTCAAAATCTGCATTTTTTTTTGAGATCATTATTGCAATTTGCCGAATGATCTTCCTCAAACAATATGCAGAAATAGGTACGGTTGGTACGAACTGAAGAACCGAAGCGACAATTTTTTATGAATTAGACATTATTAATATTAATGTGTTAATTAAGTGTGTTTTCGTTTGAAAATTGCTCCGCATTATGTCATTTCAGTTTGTTCACCGATTGTGCTGGTATTTACGGGTGAAATTATTATTTTTAATGTTTCATACTATAGAATTTTTTATTGTGAAGATTTGTACATTTGCTATAGGTATAATATATTTACATATTTTCTTACATCTTATCTCAAAGTAAACCTAATCCTAAATCACAATGAGGTACTGATCCTCATTTTAGGTACATTGAATATTACAACGTTTCAACAATTGAACGAATATATTTTTATTTGATAAATGTTTCATCAACAAGTATCTATTAGGCTCTCAGGTAATTGAGTAACTCATACGTAAACATCGTTATGGAAATTATTGGAGGAGTCCAACTGTTTGCAATCGTCTGCTGGAAGTAGCGGATATGGACTTTTGCTGTTGTTACCCTCATGCAGTTGATGAGAGGTTACAGTATTTCTGCGTTTTAAGTGAGCATCAAAACCACATCTGAAAAATTAAAACTATTGAATATTTCAGGATAACTTCAATTTCTCTCACAAGCAAATTTGTGAAATGAAATAGGTATTTATTATCAACAAGGCAATTGTAGCTATGTGCTTTGATGACAATACTCTATTGAATCATCAGTCAAGTAAATCTCGACAAAAGAAAGTAGATGTTTTTAATTTGTTGATAATAGAAAAATGGTAGCCAACATGTTCATGTGAAAGTACGAAGACACCCCTTGCTCAATTTAATCAACCTTCTTAGAAAACAGGTGGGATATTCAGACAATTTTGGATAGTTCAACTCTGCGTAATCAAGCTTAAATTTTTCGGCAATATTCTTTTCATAAATTACATTGTATCTCAAAAATTGTGACATGTACTTTAATACTTTGGTGTAGAGTAATATGAAGGAAATATTTTGATATCTAAGAGGAAATAGCGTTTCAATTCATTAGATTAATGAATTCCCTGTGATTCATTTATGAGATTCTAAGGCAACTCATGCAACTGTTTTGAATATTAATAAGCTTAGGTTGTATATATCTCTGGGGTGCAAGGGACTTTCGGATATGATTCCTCGATGAAAATAAGCAGGAGTAGTTCATATGAATTGGTTTCGAAATCGACCCTACTTTCAAGACACAGCCTTTGGAAGGCGATGACGAGTTTACAGTTTTTCACTTTTTAACGGTTTCTTAAAAACACGAGTCATAAAGCTATATTAATATGAGGCACTATGTAGATGTTACTCATACATTATTTTAATCTCATAACTTTATTATTGGGGGTTGAAAAAAACAACCCCCGATCATTTTCGTTCAAAAATTGTTACGTGGGATAGATTCACGAAAAATAAAATTCTCTTATGGTTTCCCATCCAATTCTGGAGAAAAAAGTCTCTTGCAAAATTTCGATACAATCGATACTTTTCTCGAAAAAATAAAACTTATGAAACTGAAAATTGTAGAAAGAATCATAGAAAATCTTTTTTTCGATCAGAACCAATTTTGATCATAATCAGAATCATAGACTAACTGAACGGAGAATAGATGAGACACTAGTAGACAAGCTTCAACGCCATCTTTTTTGTAGAAATACATATACTAATTCGTGAAAAAACCTCAATTGAAAAAGGAATCTGTATCGTAAAGCTGCCGCAAAAAGAATTCTGTAGTGCACATTTTGAATAGGTAGGTACACCCATATACAAGAGGCAAAAGTTTTTTGAAATTCAATTTCCAAAAGAAAATCAGAAATGGATTCGTGCAAGTTATCGATGAGTGAGGAAATTTATTTTCATGAAAATAATACCTGCAACAAACTTTCATCTGATTATCTTTTGGAATCGAGAAATGAGGATCAATAATCAAATTCTGGATAGAAATAAATTTATTAACTGAAATAGTTATCACCATTGAAAATACAGATTATTTCATAAATATCTAATCAATAAACTAATAATTGCATTGAAAACATTTTTAAAACTAACAAAAATGAATTCAATAATACAAAATACTTATGAGTATTTACCTACTAAACTTATTCATACATGAAAAACTTTTTTGAAAACTCGAGTATCTTAATTCTTATAGGTAACAGAATATACATATATATTAATAATTACCTTCTTGCATCTCGATTTTCACATCCAATAACACAGCACGTCTTCACTCTTGCAGGCATATCGAAATTTATTATATTTCAAAAAGAACGTGTCAAACCACTCCTTGTGTCAGTTGACAATTCAAAGGTTTTTTTGATAATAATGATTTTACATATAGTCCGTTCACGAAAGGTTGAGCCGTCGGTTGGCCATGGAAATTTGGCATATTCCACTGTGTATATTAGAATTTAGGTTATGTTCTTGTCAGATTGATACGCAATGTTGTCAATATTGCATAGAGTTGTCTGATAACTCGCAATCTCGTCGAACGAGGCCGGTTACATTCGGCAACGTTGACTTTATTTTACGTTTATAACAGCAAATACTGCCATCTTCAGATAAATAAAAAACGCCTACTATGTGCTCAACGTTTCGTGAACGGACTATACTTACTATTTTCTCGATAGGATTTCCATGAATGCAACGACATCTAACTATCAAATTGAAAATAATTTTTTCGTGTATTAGTCTCCTTCTCCGGCAGATGGCGCGGAAATACGAGTGGCTCATCTAATTTTTTAGTTTGTCTATGATCAGAATCTTAGAATATTCATTCTAGGGAACACGATGAAATGGAATGAACATTGATCATAACTGCTTGTGAGTTTTTTTTTCCGAGAAAGTATCGACTGTATCGAAATTTTGCATGAGACTTTTTTCTCTAGAATTGAATGAGAAACCATAAGAGAAATTTATTATTCGAAAATCTATACTACGAAAATAATTTCTGAAGCAAAATCATAAGGGTTGTTATTTTCAACCCCTTATAATAAAGTTATGAGATCAAAAAAAAACTGTGTAAGTAATATCAACTTAATGATCATATAATGTGTAGTTTCATGACTCCTTAGGACCCCTAAAAAAAATTAAAAACTGTCATTCGTCATCGCCTTCCAAAGTCTATATATTGGAAGGAAGTTCGATTTAGAAAAAAAATTTATAAACTACCCTGCTTATTTTATTGAGGAATAATCTCTCCAAGTCCCTCGCATTTATTTTACAGACACCCTGTAAAGCTATAAATATTGATATTGTGTAATCAATGTAATGTAATCAATGCCCTCAACTAGACCTCTCTAGAGGGAAAATAGTGAGCAACACTATTACTATTGTTCATATTTCTATTGTTAGAGCTAACTAAGTAGTAAGTAGAGTAAACTAGACGACGTTATATACCTGTCGGTAGTTTGGTAGCAAAACTTCGTCTGAAATACATGTGTCCCCCTTTTTAAATGAGCAAATTAGTTTAATTTTTTACAGAATGCGATAACCAGCTGCAAAATCATTGTTATATTATAATAACCAATAACTTGAAGTATCTAGGTATTTTCTCTACAATTTCCCTTGTTATTTGGACTGCAATCAGACAGAAAGGAACAAAGCGTCACATCATACTCGATTACCATTATTTCACAAGGATAGCCATATAATAGAGGTGAATCCGGCCTGCAGATTACAGCGAACTATATAAGCACTTTATAGATATCTCGTTAAAGCTTATTATGTTTGCTGCTCTGGCTCTGGTTATAATTGTTTTGTCATTAATTGTCTATCTGTCATTGGTTATAGTTTTTCTGTATAGAATGAATGACTTATTATTATTATCTAAATGCATCAGTGTGCATATACGTGAAAAGACGCCCATAATATAAAATCACTCTGGAATATTTTAAATTGGAAAAAATAAATATTACTCACTTAGAAAGGAGCTGAATGAAATCAGTTCTATATTGAGCAGTCATTATAACATACAGGTAAGGATTAGCACATGAGTTCAATGGATAGAAGAACACCAGCAATATCTTTGATCTTGTTACCCCAATTAAAGGATATCCGGCTAGAGCTGTTAGAGAGAAGAAAGCTATTGGTGCAAACGTGGCAAAATCCGTAAATATGAGCAACGCCATCTTTTTTGCTATCGTCATTTCTCCTTTGGTGCTGGATCTTCTTGTCTCATATCCTAAACTGAGGTATATCCTGGCATAACAGTAGACTATGAGTGCGAAAGCTACTCCGTTTACAAGTATCATGAATAAAAGGTAGGCCTTGTCGATAGGCCGGTTCACTTCCATCGGAAGACAAATGCTGAAAAAAATATATCGAATGATATTTTGAGAAAACCCTTCATAAAAAAAATCAAATTAAGTGCCCCATAGTATTGAACTATGAAAGGCCTTTATGTTTGTTGCTGAACTTTTTTTCATAATAAATTCTAATGAATAGTTTGTACGATGATAGGTACATCTGGTATCGTACAAAAGGTTGATACATTCTCTGTTGAATGCATATAGCGTACCTATACACTGCTCAACAATTGATGGGGATCACTTACTTGTTCTGAATTTATTTCTGAAATATTCGCTCAAAGATTATAAATTTTGTCAGATATCAGAGTATTTTCAATTGATAATATGGTTCACTTGAGAAAAGAATGAAAAAATGGAAAGTTGGAGAGAAAAAGGACTTTATTAGGAACACTCACAATTCTGTGTTGGAATAACATAAAAATTTTATGATGAAACCACAAGAAGGCTGAAGTTTCGGTTAACCTAGTACCTAGTTGGTCCCCCACGAGCTCGTCTCAAGCATTTCACCCTACGAGGCATACTTTCGATCAAACGATTTATAAAATTTTGGGGCAATTTCGTCCAAATATCCCGTAAAGCGTTAGAAAGGTCCTCCAGGTTATTGATCGGTTGTTCTAAGGTTGACGATTGTCTAGACATCTCAGACCAGACATGTTCGATGCAATTCATGTCTGGAGAGCGAGCTGGCCAGTCCGTCCTATCAATAGCATGAGTTTCTAGCGCTTCATTAACCAGACGACTACGGTGTGGACGGGCGTTATCGTCAATTGAAATGAAATTCAGGCCCACGGCAGCCGCAAACGGAACAATTATGGGTTCAATAATCATATCGTGATATCTCTGGCTGGTCATGATGGTGTTCTGCAGAACAACCAACTCTGTGCCTTCGACCTCTTTCCTTCCAAGCAAGAATACGTCCATCGGAGTTGACCAAACGAAATCTAGACTCATCCGTAAATAAACATCGGCTCCAATCTTCAAGTGTCTAATTGCGGTGCTCCTCAGCCCATTGCCGCCGATGAACCCGGTGTTCCCTATTCAAACGGGGATGTTGTACCCTCCTACGTGCTCTCAAACCACGAACATGTAGTCGTCGTCTTACAGTCTGGTTCGAAATTAGAACTCCTGTTGCAACTCTCAGTGATCTATCGAGCCGCGACGCCGGCCGGGTAAGTGGGATATCTCCTAGCATTGAGGATCAAAGACGATCTTGGGCAGCAGTTGTACTGCGCTGCCGACCTACCCATCATAAACATAAGCTACTGAGTCGTTTTGGATGAACCTATTCCAAGCCTGACTCACGACACTTTGCGAAACATTCAACCGCCGGGACACTTCTCGCTTGGACCAACCTCCTGTATCCACCGTATGATTTGGTCCAGTTGCACAGGAGCCAAACGTCTTCTCGGCATGCCTGATAAGCTGATATTGTTCTCATTTCTTCAATTTTGCCACCTTATGTGTTTGAACGAGAGAAAAAACAGATTTTATAACAAATACCACATTGCTTTTCACTCCACCTGTAACAGCCTACAGATAATAATCGATTTTGTGAACAAGAGCCGATGAAGTGAGGAAGACTTTAATATAATCAACCAGAGCCGGAACTAGGATTCTAGCGCCTGTGGCAAACTTTCTTAATGCGCCCTCGAAGAAATTCATTTTTCATGTTCTTCATAATTGACATTTCTGATTATATTTTGAAGATTTTTTTATTCGCAATAATCTTAATCCAGTCGAATTGTGCTTTTAGCTGGAAAGTTTGGGGTAGTTTCGCTTTCTTCATTTTTTATGTTTTTGGGGTGCTGAATCCGAATTTGAAGCTGCTATCAAAATTTCGTGACGGAACATAAAAAAACAATACAAATTTGCTCATTACTAGAAAACTATCAACTTTTCGTGAAAAACCTCTCTATACAAAATGAAAGTACATAGAATTTCCTACAAATTTTACTACACAGCTTGTTCTGCGATAACCCGTTCTGGCTCAAATTATAGTTGAAAATGATGTATTTTCATGAATCAATAATTGAAAAAAAATGAAATTTTATGGTTCCGATGATGCGATTCTCTTGGAATTTTGCATGAACCTTCAGTATATCTTGATTCAAAAAAAATTCACTCGAATCGGATATCTTGTTATGGAAATGTAAAGATTCTTTTTTTCAATATTCCAATTGAATTTTCCATGGTTCTGTTCACACTATGGTCACACATTTTGCAAAAGGCTTATTATGAGCATCTTGCATTTGGCCGCAACATTTCATTTCGATTTGTTTCGTTTCATCTGAGATATTGAGGAACAATTCAATTCAATCGGAATATTGAAAAGAAGAATCTTTATATTTCCATAACAAGATATCCGATTCGAGTGATTACTTTCATTTTGTATATGGAGAGGTTGTTCACGAAAAGTTGATAGTTTCCGATTAATAAGCAACAAACTGACCAAGAATGAGGTTTTTATTCTTTTTTTGAATTCTTCTCTATGTTCCGTCACGAAATTTTGTTAGCAAACCTCAGATTCGGATTCAGCACCCAAAAAATATCAAAATGGAAGATATAAACTACTCTAAAACTTTCTCGCTAGGGGTTCTTTTAAGCACAAATATACTGTAGTATTTCCCATATTTCTTAAAAGTTAATGAACAAAAACTCGATCAACAAAATGAATAGAAAAAGATAAGAAAATTGTTAAATAACATTTTGCGCCCCTAGGTCGTTTGCGCCCGTGGCAAATGCCTCCCTCGCCACGCCCACGGTCCGGCTCTGTATCAACTCAAAACATCTTACTTTTTCCTTAGAGAATATATAATGTATAGATATTCTTGAGATAACTTGAAAAAATACAAATGAAGAGAAGTTCATAAGTGATCCCTAGCAATTGTTGATCAGTGTATATTGATCTTATTTTGAAATCGACCGATTGATAGATTTTCTTAAATTATTAAAAATCTTTTTTCATTACATTCAAACATGCTTTTTGCGTGAAATCCACATTTGAATATGTGCGTTCGGTTCGTATCAAAGATGTCTACTAACCCGTCCACACTGAGCATGAATTCTCTTTGATGAGCGCGATCGTTTTGACCTCCCACTTCTGAATGCTCATTCGACCCCATGTGCTCATTCGGCTGTTTTGTGTTCGTGAAACACTCTCTCGCATTACACGCGAGGTCTGCCCCCGAGAAACACTCCAAAGCGACTGAATATCCAAGAGTCAGGCTACCGATTAACATAACCCCTGTCACCTGTGCTCCTCGGACTTTTTGCAATCACGTACTTAGCTAATGAAATATAATATTTTCGTTGAAGCACTTTATATATTTAACGTGTTTTGAATTCAATAAGTTAAGATCACAACTTTGTTGATTAGGGAATCAGTATGATATTCAGCAGATGACATCACAGTAAGAGAAGTACATGAAGAATGAGAGATACCTTATCAATGTTTTCTATGAATTGAACCTCGCAAAAAATAATGGGAAGTTTTAATGAGCAGTGGCGGCTCGTGAGATTTCAATCAGAGGAGGCCCGAGACCACGCAACCAACAAAATAATTTATTTCAAACTGGGCTTTCCGTCAGCCACTGGTATTCTACTCAGAACGAACGACTATGAGCAGAATTATTATTGAATTTGGCATTGTTGGTCGAGATGCCTTAAATATCAGAGTTATATTTTATCGTCGTAAGGCATTTCACTGAATTTATCATTCAGAATAAAATCTACAGGATCTTGCGTTTCTTTGAGGTAACTACTTGCATTATATTTCTCACTTCTTGTTTCCGTTTTCATCTTTCTTGCTGAAATATTTAAATCCTACCTACAAACTTTTCCGAAAAATGTCAAAAAACTACAAACTGCACGCTGAGAGGTTGGAAATTTCGTTAATAAAAAGGGATGGAATCAAAATAACAGTTGATCTCCATCCACAATCGCCGGGGTTGATTCGCTCCGATCGGACGTTCCGTTTTGGCTGAGCTCGTTCGCCTAGAAGCGAAAATAATGCAACGGAGCCGAGCCTCCGACACGTGATCTACAGCTTGAATTTCGAGTGGTTCCTGCACCGTTCATTTGAAGAAGTTTGAAATGTTACATTCTAACGAATTGAATAAAATGCAGTGAAATTAGGGAAAGCCCGTCCTCCTCTGCCTACTTTGAGCAGCCGCCACTGATAATACGGACAAATGAAACTGCATCACAAGGACATCAATTAACCGATAACAAAACAACATCTTCGTTTAATTGAATCGGGACAATTAACCAGCGTGTTTGATACATTTGCGGTTTTATACCCCTCCTAATGAGACCAAATCATCTTCATCACATATTTTTTCAGCGAATACTTGCCTGGTGCTGCTGTAATTGCTGACGCCGACGAGAGGCAAGGCGGCAATAATGACAGAATACAGCCATCCCAGTATCATCGTCTTCGCTGCGGTTCCAATGTGGATCCTCTTTGTTAGATAAATGGCGTAGGTGATTGCGAACCAACGCTCTATTGTTACGACGGTCAAAGTAAATATCGACAAATGATAGCGAATACGGTGAGGAAGCCGGCCAATTTACACCCGAGACCTGAAAACAATATGGAACTGATTGCTGACATGTTCTATAAATCTGGAAAAATTATCTGTTGAAAAAGGGTTGAGTTATATTTGAAAACATGCATTTAGGGCTTATACAGGGTGACTGGTGACGTAAGGGACAACGGCTAACTGGAGATAGAGGACCTCAAACTGAATGAGGATTGGGGGTTTAAATGTCCCATAAGGCTATTAGTTTCAGAGATACAGGGTGTTTTTTGCATAAGTGCTAAAAGTATAAACTGCCATATCTTCGTCAATATGGCAAATTTTTCGGTGATATTTGGCAAGCTTGTTAATATACATATTCTCCATCAGATCGACAAGAAAAAATTCCCAAAAATTGCAGGTCTGTATTCAAAAATTTCAATTTCCGTGTCAGGTGAGAAATATCACTCAGTATATGAAATAAAAAAAATTAAATTGGGAAATTGGAATCTACACAAAAACACTGAGTAAAAATCTGTTTTTAGTTTTAATGGCACAAATTTTTTAAAGTTTTTATGATATGTTGAAAGTCGAATATTACAATTTTTTCATATTGAATTCAAGAAACACACTTTCCTGAAAGAAAAAAACACTGAATTTGAGATGCTTAAATAATTCTGACGCATTTTGAATATTCTTTCACATCTTGAAATACTTTTTCATTAAATTTTCTATCAATATTATAAGAAAAACTCAAAAAAACAATACAAACACAAAAGATTAACAGTAGCACATATGGTTCATAAAAAAATCAAATAAACAAATGCTGATATGCGAGAGCCATTCCCCTCAAACACTTATTGGCTCTTTCGAACAATTGAAGTACGTTTCATATCCACAAGATGAAAAATTACTCTTGATAGAACAGTAACACTAGATTTCAGCTCCAGAAAAGTTGGACTTTCTTCTCAGAACGCCTGAACAATAACCCATCTGATACTTATTCTTTCAACAAAATTTATTCTTCTATTAAATAATGCAATGATTCATGAGAAAACAACTAAGCAAATGCTCGAAATCAGAGCAATTGCTTCAACGCATTTATTTGCTCTATTGAACTCTAATGATTTCTTTCTCTTTTGAGATGAGGATTATTCTCAGACCAAATATTATATCCGTTCATTTTGCGCAATCCAAAAACAAGTATCATCTACATATTCTTCATTTGTGAATATTGAAGGCATTTTTCAGTAGATAAACAAACGACACAATTCACAATCAATGAATGTATGAATATAAACGTCATTTTTTGAAATAAGCCTACTCTGTGTAGTAGGATGTATTTTATTTATAATGAATAATAAACCTGTTATTCTAGAAAACCACTTGTTTCCCTAATATTCTGTTTGCATTAAAGAAATTCATATGCTTCTCAAAAGAAGATGAAGTTGCTACACCTAAGTACATATCAGAGGAAAATAAGTCCTCAAAATTCATACATTATTTCATTGAAGAATAAATTTTGTTGAAAACATAAGTACCAGATGGGTTATTGTTCAGGGGTTCTGAGAAGAAAGTCAAACTTTTCTCGAGCTGAAATCCAGTGTTTCTGTTCTATCAAGAGTATAATTTTTCATCTTGTGGATATGAAAAGTACTTCAATTGTTCAAAAGAGTCATTAAGTGTGTGAGGGGAATGGCTCTCGCATATCGAGCATTGTTTATTTGATTTTGTATGAATCATATGTGCTACTGTTCCTCTCTTTGTATATCTATTGTTTTTTTAATTTTTCCTATAATATTGATAAAAAATAATAAAACATGAGTTCAAGATGTGAAGGAATATTCAAAATGCGTCAGGATTATTTAAGCATCTCAAATTCAGTGATTTTCTATCAGGAATAGTATGTTTCTTGAATTCAATATGAATAAATTGTAATATTCGACTTTCAACATATCAAAAAACTGTAAAAAATTTGTGCCATTCAAACTAAAAACAGATTTTTACTCAGTGTTTCTTGAAGATTCCAATTTTCCAATTCAAATTTTTTTATCTCATATACCGAGTGATATTTCTAACCTGACACGGAAATTGAAATTTTTGAATACGGACCTGCAATTTTTGGGAATTTTTCTTCCCGATCTGATGGAAAATATGTATAGTAACAAGCTTTCCAAATATCAGCGAAAAATTTGCCATATTGACGAAGATATGGGAGTTTATAGTTTTAGCACTTTTGCAAAAAACACCCTGTATCTCTGAAACTAATAGCCTTATGGGACATTTAAACCCCCAATCCTCATTCAGTTTGAGGTCCTCTATCTCCAGTTAGCCGTTGTCCCTTACGTCACCAGTCACCCTGTATACACTCACCGTCAAAATAATCGATCCATTCGAAAATCGATGGAGTTTGTAAAATAAATATGTTATTTCGAGTTTGATTCGATGGAATTTTTTTCTCGATTGTAGGTATGTTCATCCTCAAACAATCTTCAGTTTTGGATTCGAGGAAAATTCGGCCAACGTCATTTTAACATCTTCATTTATAAAAATAGCTCAAATTATCTCAAAGAAACAGGGTTTTCAGAGAAACATGAAACTACACAGTTGCGCTATGGTTATGAAAGTACTTTCACAGATTTAACGTAATGAAAATAAACTGAAAACTTGGTGAAAACATAAACAAGAGAAGTTTAAGGGCGACATGTTGTTCCGCATGCACCGTTTATTGAAGACTATTTCGTGCTGATGCTTTTAAATGCCCGACTGATGGCTAGGATTGCCAGGGAGTATTAGCAGTTGATATCCAAGAATTCAACTGGCCTGCTTTAAGCCCAGATTTGAACCCAATTAGACATGTTTGTATGCTCTTGGGAGAAAAATTCAATCTACCGTACCAACCTCTGAAAATTTGCAGCAGCTCAGTGATGCTCTATTCGATCTAAAATTTTAATGAGGACATTCCGAGACGAATTGCACCGGTTATCCGCGTCTGGGCGGAAAACACATTGAGTTCTTGACTCAGTTTGCAGTTTTTTTTCATTGGTTAGAATTTTAGGTTGAATTTGTTGAATTACTATTGTAGCCTTAGCGAAATATAATGTTTTACTGAAAACTCTGAGAAGTTGTTTCTTGGTGATGAAATGAAAAATCACACGGTGTAACTACTGGATCACAGCAGAGGTGGTTCTGAAGTTAGGGTAAAAAAACAGATTTTGTTTCACCCTGACGTACGCCGATTTTTCTTGAAATTTATTTAAATATATTCGGGTTAAAACATCCTGAAGATGTTGTCCGATTTCAAATTGCCAATGCCTTCTATTGTTGCAGTCTTCATCATTTAAAACTAGTAATTGATTAATAATAAACATACTTACAATTGAAAAAAACACTTCATAGAGTTTTAGAGTGGATCGATTATTTTGCCGGTGATTGTAAATTGGGGAAAAGATAATTTATGTTTGAATATCCTGGTAGCTATTGATTTAATTATTTTCATTTATGAATGAAGTCTTCCTTCTCAAATCCTGAACTCGAGTTAGCTTGTCTAAAACACATGCCTCACCAAAAACAATCGTTCTTGGAGCCTGTTCTTATCAGAAAGTAAAGCTGTAAGGCGAAAGCAAGTATGTTTTAACTTAGTCACTGCAGCACTAAATACTGTATCTCAATCAACTTTGAGATGTTACCATCTGCTTCATTTTGAAATATATCTCAAATACCAAAAAAACAAAATTTTTCCTATCAGTAAATTCTGTAAGTTTTTTATATTTCATTTCGTTAAAAAGAGCACTTGAAATCCTTAGAGGTTTCTTGTTCTCAATTCTACTTCGCAGCATAATCTCTTAAAAGAATTTTTTTGTTTTGAATATTATCGTCGTATACCTACTAGGGTCACTCAGTTTTCCCCTCTTTTCTGCTGTGAATTAAAAAAGACCTTGAACTGTATTGAAGATTCACCTCTAATGTGTTATTTTGATTGGTATTGAAAATTTTTGAACTTTTATTCGAATTGCTCCACTTCGTCTACAAATTTGAATTTAATTCTCATTATCGAAGTACCTAATTTTTAGTCGAAAACGCTCTAATGACATTGACTTTTGTTGAATTCAATATAATCGAAAATCTGTTTAATATCATCCGAACTGAAAAATCTAGATCTAGATCTTTATTCAATCCATACTTACTTCCATAATCTTAATTTCCAAAAAGCATTCTTTCTTGATAAAAGCTCCTAGTATCTTATAGTTTAGTTGATTGATTGTTATAAATATACATTTTGAACGAAATCACACATTAATTTTGTTCATCTTACGATTGAACATTTTGGTCGAATTAAAAGCTAGAAAAATGTTTGCTATTTACTGAAACTATTCTTGATCAACATCTCTTATACTGAGTTTCATCCCATATAATCTTGATTTACTTGATACTTTTCAGTTTTTCTAGAACTTCATGGAAACAAGATCATTCTTTGAAATAATCTTGATAGGTCTGAGTTTGAAAACAGATCCCTTTTACGGCTTTTTCATATTTCGACAATCCACAAATATTTCGAAACATCCGAATTATTCAGAAAATTGCTTGGCTTGAACAAGAAACTTTCAATTTAGTGGAATCAATCACGAAAAGTTTTAACTGACTTGTTTTCGAAATATATCGAAGAATCAATATCACATACTTATTATCCGAGTCATTCTTTGAACATTATCGAATATGTTCACATTTAGGAGCACATTTTTATGTGCTGTGAAGTTTTCTTCTACCTTGCACTTTTCGGCTTTTATAGTTGTCGTAGCTCCTTTTCACCGACAAGCTATTAAATTTTTCAGATATTGAATGCAATGACAATCCGTGATGGTCTCTAAAGAGAGACGGTCGTAAAACGTCGAAATGATTCTAAATTCATTTCAGTTATAATAATTGAATTGTTCTAATATACAGGGTGCAATATCAAATTTCGCCTGGTTTGGAAACTATTACAATTTTTGTGTTCCTTTGTATTGTTTGAGTTTTTTCTACCACAATTTTGAGTTAGATACTACCAGTGGCGGCTTGTGACAGAATAAAGTGATGAGGCACATCAAAAAAAATATTGATCTTATAAACTCTTCTTTGTCAGCTGCATACTTATCATTATGAAAAAATCCTTCGGTATTAATGCTCCAATGATTCTATAGCGTTTTATTGGGTGGTAATTGCCCTGAGATAAGTTTTTCAACTCGCTTCAACCAGTTTTTCACTAAACCCTATCGGGATATGTATTATTAACACTGCCAAAAAATAATTTTATTAGAATTACACTGCCAGTATGCCAGTAGTACTCTCATTTTGAAACCTCCGATTCGATTTTCCTACCCCACCGATAGTCAAGATTTGGAATAGGTTGTATAACTTCTTCGATTGTACATATTCTATACTCATAGGAATGACTCAAAAACTGTTTCTGTTTTATTGAAAACTCTGCAATATCACGAGTACTGCACAAACCCAATAAACCCAAACCAGAGTGAAATTTCACCATCTTCCGCTTCACGATTAACCCGAATATGTGCAGTTTGCCGATGAAACGAAACGATCACGGATCAAGGATGGATAGTCCGGTCAATCCAGACCAAAAAATTAGGGTGAAGTTACATAAAATCCGAACAAGCTGAAAATCGGTAAAATTGTTCAAAACATAATAATAAATAATACATAAAGGTTCCCAATCATTCCCGTGGATGGACAAAAATTTATTCAAGTTCAAAGGTCGAAAAATGAGTTTTTCGCGATTTTCAGCCAAACGGTGAGTTTCTTCAAAAAAGTAATTCAGACAAAAATGTAGATGTTAAAATTATCTTCAAAAAATGTATCAATACTTTTTTTCCTACGAAGCACCGTTTCTGAGATAAAACGCTTCAAATGTTCTAAAAGTTGTTACTGAGGCTAGCCTCAAATTCACCTTAGAAGCCGCAATAGATAAACAACGAAGAGAAGGTTCATGATCTCGTAACGTCGATGTGAATAACGCGCTAGACAAGGAAGCGCGTGAGGCAAGCCTCACCTCACCGTTTACGCCTTGAAGAGGAAGTGAGATGAATGTACAAAAATCGGACCTTAACGCCTGTAACATGTAACGTTACGGTCCGATTTTTGTGCATTCATCGTAACGTCAGTAACGTGTAATGTTACAGACGTCTGTAGCTGCACCCGGCTTGTGATTGAGCTCGGATATTATGGAAGACGAGTGCAATATCGTACAAAAAATTGAGACTGAAGAACATAATGGGATGATGAAATTGATTAATAAAATATTGGATTAATACGCTTGATATTATTTGTGATTTCCGTAATTTATTTGGCGAGGCACTGCCTCACCTGCCTCATAGGACAAGCCGCCACTGGATACTACTGATCAGTTTCAATTGAAAAAAATATTCAAGAAAAGACCTGTGTAGGTGCTTTTGAGCTCTCGTTTATTGGTGGAGCATTAATGCTATTACCTCAAGATTTTGTGTAGGATTTGAGATACATGTTAAGTATATGAGTGCGAAATCTCGGCATGATCAGAACTATATTTTTGAAATATTCAAAACATGAAAAAGTGTTAAAATCAATAATTAAGGAAACATTTTTATGGTTCAGATGATGCGATGTTCTTTTAATTTTGTATGAACATTCAGTATTACCATTCTACATTCACATAATAAATTTAACTCGAATCGGATATCTTGTTATAGAAATGTGAAGTTTCTTCTTTGCAAAATTCCAATTGAAATTTCTATGGGTGCGTTAACACTATGGCAACAAAATTTTGTATGCGGCATACTATGAGCATCTTCCATGTGGCCGCAAAATTTCATCCCGATTGGTTCGTTTCTTTTTTGATTTCTTGATTTGTATGATAAGTTTACAATAGTAGTACAGCATATCTATAGCTCGAAATTAAACTGACAGATTGACTTATAAAGTTAAGATATTTCGACCATACTCAACTCCTAAAAATTTCAGACCTCAAATCTCCATGATATTTGTACGAGTAAAAAAATTATCATTGGATTATGTACAGGGTGGGGCAGAAAAACCTATCCGATTTCAAAACGTTATAAAATTAAAACCACTCAGCTTGTCAAAAATTTTTTTTATTAACATATCGCAAATTTCATGCCATTTTTAAAATTAAGTTTTGAAAAGCACATCACTCAAATGTCGTCCTTGGGGAGGATACACTTATTTAGGCGCCTCGCGGTAGTAGCTTTCCATGACTTTCACCGTCATTTCCACAGGAATTTCTTCAATTGCCCGAGCAATTTCCCTTCGTAAAGCAAGAAGGGTCCTTGGTCGATGCTGGTTAACCTTCGATTTGAGGTAACCCCAAAGGAAAAGTCATATGGAGTGAGATCCGGTGAGCGCGGCGGCCAGCCAACATCACCTCTCAGAAAATGAGGCGACCGGGAAACAGTTCCCTGAGAATGTCCATTGATCGTCGCGATGTGTGGGCGGTTGCACCATCCTGTTGAAAACACACATTTTCTTCCATTTTGGGTCTAAGAAAATTTTCCAGCATGATGAACAATAGCGCTCGCTGTTGACCGTTACGGTTTGCCCATTTTCTTCAAAAAAGTAGAATACGAAAAGCACGTTGTGTAGCAATTATCGAACCGCCGCATTCGATAAACCGCTCAATAACAAAAGCACGATGTTCACCAGACCAAGGCATGTTGACTACTGACAAATGGCATAAAACCAGCTTTCTAACGGTTTTCACCCCACTACTATACCTGCTCTCTCTTCTGAGGAAAAGGGATATGAAATCGGATAGGTTTTTCTGCCCCACCCTGTATAGTGAGTCCAACTAAGTCTAACTAAAGTACGCGGTTCTTATAGGAACAAACGCTCAAAAAACGTAGAAACAGTTTAATCGATTCAGAGTAGGACAATAAGCAATGCAGTGAATCGAGTGAATTTCATTGGTTCACTAAATAATAAATTAACTAGCGATTTACATAGCCATACACACAGTTTGGAGATTATTTAACTGGCCATCAGATAATGCGATTTGACCCCGTTAGACTTTTTATTGTAAGGTTTATTTGATACGCAGGTGTATGATCACGAGATAAAACTCACGGCCGTTATCGGACCAATATAACTCAAGCTTAGGGTTCCAATTCAGCCTGATTAGAAAATTTTCTGGCAAGCTACCCCAGCGGAGGACGATGTCTTATACCATTATTGAAAGCATGGATTTTTCTTTTGAAAAAATAGAAAAATTACTACTTAAAATATAAAATACGATTGAATGAATCAATTCCATATGGTTCATTTGCCTTCTGTGTATTTTGCGAATGTTTTTTCTTGTAAAAATTTTGCAGTCCAAACTTTTCACTCGAGGATTATACTGGGATTCCCAAAAATCGACGTCAAGCTGAAATAAGGTAAAAGACAAAAAAATTGAATAGGTAACCGTAACACAAGGCGCAGATCTTTTCGAATGATTATAAATTTGAAATATATCCATTTATTTCAATTATTTTCCTGATAAATTCTACGATCTGAACCTTCCCCTACTACCTTGATTCTTGACGTCGAAATTTGGCACACACCCTGCTAGTATACAGGGTCAGTATATACATATGTGTATACAAAGAATGATATACAGCGTCCGGCACTCGAAGTGTTACCTTTTCAGATGATCATAAAATTTAGTAAGGAAAATGATTTTCGTTATTTTTATGTACAGAACATGTGAAATGATCACAATTTTATAATCATTCTCTTTTGTCTCGATATGACCTCATTTTTCTGTGACTATTGCCTTGAGACGGCCAAAAAACAAATGGCAAGTTAAAGAACGTAACTTGCCGTATTTCAGCCACATTACTTATCCGAGGCTTCTATATTTTTTAGTTCGGAACTTGCTTTTCAAAATGGTCAGAAAGAATAATCCATTGGATTTAGGTCTGGCCAATTCGAGAGCCACTGTGTGGTGAAAATGAGGTTAAAAATGTCTCTTTTCAACTATTCTTGGTTCAATCGCGAATTGTGAGCCGGTGCGGAGTCTTGTTGGAATGTCTATGGTCTGCGATCGAAATTTTCGTCTCCCTACGGCTTCGAAGCAAAAAAACTTTTCTGATAATACGTTGCATTAACTTTGACGCCAGGCTAAGTGAAAACGATTGGGGAGTGCCAATTCGCTGTTGCAGCGGTCCAAACCATAATTTGTGGTGGGTGCTGATTCCTGGTAGCCAACCGATGATTCAGATTATCATATGAATGGTTTATCATGTGAACTCTGTCGTTCTGAGAGTTTAGATATTAGAACAAATTATAACTTTTTTTGCGTAAGCTTTTAGCAAATTGCTCTTAAGCTTGTAAAAAATACTTATAACTGTCACTTAGCAAATTTCTTGATAGCTGATGTCACTATGGCAGGTGCGTTGAAGGCTTGAAACAGAACAGGTCACACTTGCCGGACCCGGTATTGAAATGCCCAAGCTTTTTTTGATGACTTTGATATAAAGCAAGAAATGTTTCAACATTATGGGAACCTCAACACAGAACATCTAAGTATGAATGCTCCCAATATTTTCAGTTATAAGATCGTTTAATAATATACCGGTTGCAATGAGACAGCTTGATTTTTCTGTATTTAGGACTAAGATAAAATTTTATAACTGGTCAAGGGTTACAATAGTGTATAGAGCAGATTTATTCCAGTTCATTATCTCTTTTTTTGACAAAGTGTTTTGAGTCTTATTCATCACTGTTTGTCTTAAGGGACCAATAATATATATATGGTTATTAATGAATGAAAATTCATGCGTTTAACAGTAACGCAGGCATAATATAAATAATGAAAGCGGAGAATAATATTAATCGATATAAAATCAACCAATATTAAACCCACACTTCGGAACTAATCGATTAATATTATTCTCCGCTTTCATTATTTATATTATGCCTGCGTTACTGTTAAACGCATGAATTTTCATTCATTATTATTATCACCACGTCTGGTTTACGACGAAGAAACGAGCGTTTCCACTTCATCAACTGAAGGTAAAAATCCACAAAGTTGGACTGCCACCAGTTCGTATGAAAAAACGGATAAACATCTCGCGACTTCGTTCAACGTTCATGCATTGGAGGTAGGTAAGGATCCCAAGAGATGGCGTCTTGTTTCTGTTATTCTCAGAGCTGGGCGACATTTCTTCAAGTAAGGGAGCCTAGAATGCCTTTCAAACGGAGCTCCTCCATACTGATGAGCCCCAAATAGGGCGAAATAGCTATCTATGGATGCTCTGTTTGATATTACCATATGCATGTTCTTTGCTCGTTGACGGGATTAGTTCCGAAGTGTGGGTTTAATATTGGTTGATTTTATATCGATTAATATTATTCTCCGCTTTCATTATTTATATATGGTTATTGTTATATCTTTAGTAAATTGGATAACCAGACAAAAAGGTATCATAAAAAGAATATATCCTTCTATTTATTCGGCTTATACTCACCATACTGCCAATCGTAAGCATAATTGAAATAACTTCCAACCGAATGGAGATCCATAAACGCTATCAAAGCTAGATAGAGCCCCATGGAGAGATCAGCAATTGCAAGGTTACATATCAAAAAACGAGTAACGGTAATATCCCCGCCACTGAATATTACAACTATTATCACCGCTAGATTGCCAGCGACAGTCAATATCACTACGAACCATACAGAAATTCTGAGCCACGAATAGCCCATTATGTCCTCGCAAGGATTCAAGGCGTTTGGTTCAGGATAACATTTTACAACTGGAATCCTGGAAGAAAGATATTAAAATGAGGATTAGGGGAAAGTGTCGTTAAAGGCAATTGAAAGATGGGGATACATTTAAAGTGATACAGTGTGAGGTTATGTGTGCTATCGAATTCTACATGTTTACATCGATGGCAGATATCGAGGATTGAGAGCACCTTATACCAAAGTCGATATTTTAGGTACTTTTATATGTAAAAACTGATAAGTTTTTTTTATGCAACATATCTAAGAAATCCGAATAATCATCTTGATCATTTGATGTTATTCTATTCGAAAATACAACCTGCAACTGCACAGGTAGATAAATACTTCTGGCAATAATAGAGATTTATTTTAACTTCATTCGTGCCTAAAAACCAGTACTGATGGATCAAAAAGCAGCTAAAAGCAGATTATCATTAATGACTAAAATGACCGAACACAAATTTCAAGGAAAAAATGGAAATGTACCTTACAATTCTCAAGAATATTAATTCGACTTCAATTGGAAATGAAGTAAACAAGATAACAAAGAATAAATAATTATAAAGCTAACAACTACAATTTTACGTGGTGAATTGAATATATTCAATTCACCACGTAAAATTCGATTTGATATTCATTGGAAAGTGCTTTGATGTGAACCTGTTTGCAAAAAATATCGACATAATAAATGGTTTTTCCAATGATCGAATGAATTTGATTTTTTCACCCAGACCAAAATTGCAAACATGTATATCATCTCATTTATATCAATGTTTTATACCAAATATTCAAATAAAGAAAGTTAATGAAGTAAATTATTTAGTGAATTTGGAATCCTAGATTTCTTACAATCTTCTGGTTTGAATCTCTGTATGAAAATCATTTTGGCTTTTTCTATAAATATGATATATGATTTGTGAGACATCACTGCACAAGATCGTTAAAAAAAATCTTGATATCTGTAGGCTATGTTTATCGCACATTTTATTATGCCAATGAAATGTATTGATGCAACCAGACTCACATACTTATAAGAAAATAATTCACTTTGGAAAGAGGTTACATTCCTCGGCAAAATTAGCTCTAGTACAGGGTGCGGCAGAGAGAATGGACGGTTTTCAAAAAGTCATAAAACAGTTGATTTTAACTCAAAAACAAATTTATTGATGACATAACATAAGGTTCACCAAGAAATAACATTTGTTACAGTCAAGTGTGGAAATAACCTCAGGCATGTGGTGGCCGAAATCGACGATGCAGTGCTGGAGGCGTTCTTGGAAGTTCGCATAGTAAAAATCCGCAACAGTTTCACGAAAGACCGTTGCACAGTCCAAAAGTGACGGTTAGCTGCGCTGTATCCCAAACTGGCATCATTGGCCACTATTTTTTGGAAGATGGCAATGGTCGTGAATTCAGAGCGCTAGATCGAAATGATTACTAACTTCTTCCCTGGTCGCCTCATTCCCAGATTTGGCGATGTTCATTGGCCTCTTCGGTCCCCAGATTGAACCATATGCGATTTTTTCTTGTGTAGACACCTCAAGGCTAGAGTATACGGACAAAAGCCCCAACCTCTGGACGAATTGAAGGACGCAATACTCGTGGAAGTCGCCAAAGTTGAGGGAGTAATATTGGAGAGAGTATATGCGAACTTCCAAGAACGGCTCCAGCACTACAACAACGATTTCGGCCATACATGCCTAAGGTTATTTTCCACACTTGACTGTCTCAAATGCTATTTCCTTTTGAACCTCATTGCATCAATAAATTTGTTTTTGAGTAAAAATCAACTGTTTTATGACTTTTTAATAACCGTCCGTCCTCTCTGCCCCACCTTGTATATGGTCAAGCACAGAAGACCTCATTGGTGGCAGAACAGAAAAAGAGTTATGGTGCCAATCGATCACAATCCAATCTAATCTAACCCAAGTTTCAATATATGCGTTTTAGGATCATCCTGAAAAAGTATCTAACCACCCACCTTATTGATAAGTTTCCGCAAAAAGCGTTCACTCGTAAAGAGGAGGTGGAAACATCAGCTGATTCTCCGTGGAAAGTGCCAAAATCGTCGTCAATTTCGACCGGTCTCGCCTCCTCATGATCGATGGTCTCTCCCCTCTGCGGGTTCAAAAACAGGGATTCATTGTTATTCAGGACTTGATTTTCCTTCCTCCAAACTTTCGCCCCGCTGCCGTGGTATGTGCTGGAGGATTGTTTACTGCAAGAAAACTGAATTGGCGTTTTTCCTGATTGAAAAAAATTTATACCTCGTTGCGAAAGAGAGGCTCATGAAAGTTATAACAGGATAGTCGGGTTTGGAGAGATTGGGAATGGGTGGTATTGAATTGTTGATTTGGAATGGAAAGAGGATGCAAACTTGGTTGAAGAATTCATTCGCAGTTAGGAATTACAATGTTATTATGTAAGTTTTGGTGTTGAATCACATCTTGTACACACTGTGTGACGAAGATAGTAATGAACAAAAATATTCATCCGATTTTTTATAATTTTTAAATATTTTTTCGATATGACTTTCGACCATTTTATATTATTAGAAATATTTGTCAAACTTCATGAAACTTTACAAGCAGCTGTTTCATATGAAAACTGCATAATATAAGCATAACAAATATTTATATTCAAGCTCGAAAAGCAATGAGTTGATCAGTGTCAGACTCACTTTCAAAATGTATTCATGTTTTTGAGAATCACAAAAGTTGATACTTGCTACTTTATTGAGTGTTCTTAACTCAACTGAAGGAAATAAATCATAATTTCCATTCTATGAAATGAAAAAAGTGTATGTAACTTATTATTACTTCGAATAATAGGTAATATTTTTTATAGTTTAAATAATAACAAAATTTAACATAATAAGAATGCTAAAATAACACAAAATTTTATCAGATCTGTCTATCATTTGTTGATGAAATTGGTATAACTACCATGAATTCATTATTTTCCATGCGTTTTTCCAAGATTTCAGGAAATATTTTCTACGATCATTAGGAACTATGGAAAAACTTGATGGCTTTTGGCATTTACTGAATAATTCAATTTCTCACGAGAGTTTTACTATGATTATTCATGAAAACTTCTCAATATGGTTTCAACCCAGTTTCGCGAAAAGGCTGAAGGTAATTCATTCTTTTCCTAATGTATGATAGGTTAACAAGGTAATAATAAGACTTTTGGGTGATTAAAACGTCTCGTGGATATATTTCCACTTCTTCAGGGCTGAAATTTATTCAATAATACATATGAATATCTACTTGGTATACTGATTAGATATGCCATATTTAGAAAGAAAACATCCAATAAAAATATAAACTGCTTATGAGTTGTATATAATCAAGTGAAGAACACTAATTTATAACATAGGTAAGAGAATGGTAGAATTCCCGGTGTTGAAATCATCAGAGTTCGTGCCAATGTGTTTGTTTGCGTTGTGTATGTTGTCGGCTGTCGTTTACTTTGTGTAGTTTCATTAATATTTTTGATAATGTCGACCCACTAAACTTATTTATCGAATAAATTTCAGCCCTGAAGAAGTTGAAATATATCCACGAAAAGTTGCAAAGTTAGAAGTGTTTCGATCACCAAAAATCCTATTACCTAACACCTTTCATACATATTTAAAAAGGAGACGTGATGTGCCTAATTATTTTCCTAATAATAAATATTATTAAGGTCTTTATTAGGTGAATGTTTTACTCAAGCCATCCTCACAATTTCACCTGTCAAGGAAATTGAAAATTAACTATGTGGAACTTCAAGATATCATTCTATTTTCCTGTCAACATTCCATTATTTTTTTATACCTAAATATGGAAAAAATAGGAGGAATTTTTCTTTATGTACCTTGAGGCAAATCCATATGATGCATTTTCCCTAGAAGTCGATCTTTTTTCTCATTCTCTGCCCTGTGTCGAGATCTTTGTGTAATTCGCAGTACCTTTTAAGATCTTCAGCTATTTGAGCATATCTTGACGGGTTATGACGCTTTGGGTACTTGAACGCACAGCAGTGAAAGGGATGTGTCAAACGGGCCATTTTCAAACTCTGTAAAAAAACACTCGAGAATAGCACAGATATTTGACAATTTAGTGACTGATTATAGCCAAGATTTCCTTAAGAGTAGATCCCTGCAGCTTGTTCGCAAAAAGAAATATTTTGCTCTCTTGGTTTTTGTTAATACATATCACAATTGATCAAAAAATTATTAGGTGTACAAATAAGTTTCCGCGATTTGTCAAAAGACGGCCCCACCAGAAGGTTATGGAGAAATTGTCAGATGTAAAACGTAATATCCCAAGTTTAGTCATCTGGCAACACCATAACCTTAAAGTACTAGTGATTCCGTATCAGCATCACGTAATTTTT
The DNA here is from genome assembly GCA_013421045.1 of Propylea japonica. Lineage (NCBI taxonomy): Eukaryota > Metazoa > Arthropoda > Insecta > Coleoptera > Coccinellidae > Propylea > Propylea japonica. Next base: position 79,531,796 of record CM024241.1, read on the forward strand.
TTCGTGCAAAAATGTCAAGTTTTATTCCGAATAAGCATCATTTGCGGGAACTTTTGATTTACTTCTTTAATGTGAAAAAATCTGCAGCTGAGGCTGCTTATTTTGATCGAGGAATCATCTCCCAAATTTATCAAAGAAAAAAGGGTTCTTCCTCCAAGACAATGCTGCAGCTCACAAATCAATTAAGACGGTGGCAAAATGGTAGAATTACGCCTCGAATTGCTTCCTCATCCCCCACATTCTGCAGATTCAACCCCAAGTGATTATTATCTATTTCTAAACTTGAAGATATAGTTCTAGGGAAAGAAATTCGAGAGGGATGACGAGGTCAAAAAAAAAACCGCGGAAACTTATTTGTACACCTAATAAAAAAACAGTAATATGTTAATACTTGATACAATAGTTTATATTGTGAGGAAAATTTGATAGTAAAAATTCAAAATAATATCCGGCGGAGAATTATTAGTTTTATCAGAATAAAGGTTGACGCTCACTTGGGCGAGACGAGACGAAACTAAGCGACGCGTTAGTTCGCCTGGGACCGCGCACTTGGACGAAGCGAAGCGACGATTAGCCATCGAAAGAAATTCCCCCTATTTTTGGGCCGCAATAAACTTTATACCCAAGCTGCATGCTGACTACCCGAATGAACAAGGGTAGAGCTATTGTTCGAATCGTGTTTTTGATCATAATCTTGTTTTAATAGCTTCGTCGTCCTATCTTCATATAGGAATGAAAAAAAAAATATGTGACGTGGAAAAAATTCGAAATTTTATCTCTGTTGGCAAGTTACAAAATATAACTTTTCTTCTCGAAATTACTTTTTTCCCCGGGAAAAAAGTGAGTGTATATATGTATTCGGGAAAAAAGTACTCACTTTCTGCCGGATAGAGTTTTTTATATACTAAATGTCACTGAATAAACTCTCTTATTATTATTATTAATTTCGTGAAAAGTTATATTTCTTTCCATCGTCATTTTTCTAGTCACTGAAAAAAATTATGTATTATACAAGAAAAAAAGTACTAGATTTTAGATCGAGGTTATGTTGTCTTCCAACGAGAAGCGGAGGGTGACAAAAACCGAGAGTTATTTTTTCAAAACTATATATAAAATCATTGATACGAAATGTTTATTTTCTCTTTAACCGATTGAAATATGTATTAAGTATTAATCTAATTCCTTCATTCTGGTGATTTCAGAAAAAAATACTTTTCCTACGACAATATCGAAAAATTTCCAGTGCTGAGTTCTGGGAAGTTGCATTTTTTATTACCTTGCTGCATACCGCTTACCTGTATAAGCTTCAAATCAGACTAATTTATATTCAATTTATTCTGAATATACTTTTGCCGGGGCGGTAAAATATGGCGCTGTCCCTGGTTATTTTTGGGTATGGTCAGCCACAAGGCCGTAGCTAGAAAATATTTTCGGGGGGTCCACCGAATGACAATTTTTCTAGTCCTGTACTTCAGAAAAATTAGGGTCCAATGGGGTCCGGAACCCCCCCCCTCCTCGCTACGGCCTTGGTCAGCCATGAAACATTTGTAAGAATCGTGTTTTGGTCATGATCATGTTTTAATTGGGAATTTTCCAATGAAATCCTCGTAGTTCTTCATCCAGGAATACAATTAAATATAAATAATTGATACGAAATGCTTATTTTCTCTCTAACCGATTAAAAAAACAAAGCAAGTAGTAATCGAAAGTTCAATGTTTGCATATCATATATCCCAAAAAGGAATTATTCCACAGTTTTCCAATTCTATCAGATATTTTAATTTCTTCGGATGAAGCGTTCCTCAATATTTTGTTGTATTTACATAATAAAATACCTATCCTTCAGACGATTTGAATTCACATTCACAGTTGTACAAAATACATTAATTTTGTTCGTTTTGTATATAAATTTCGTTTTTCCAGATCTCAATCGAGAAAATTCTAACCAACACTCTCATGAGCCATTCAAAACAAACTCATTTCACACAAATTCAAAAATAACTGTGTATTTCCCCATTGACAAAATTCGAGTACAAAATTTGAAATACAGCGCGCCGAACTTCCCGCCCGTCGGATACCTACTTGCTGCCTCGAGAAATTTCGCCCACATGCCCCAAAGATCTTCCTGGCGACCAACGACTCGCCGCCTCGTTGATCTTCGCTTCGCGTCTCTCAGGTGCGTGTCTACCCATTTATTTCAATGCAAAAGATCCCAGCGGAAAACGACGCGTTCCTTCCGACCGCTTCGCTTCGTCCAAGTGCGCGTCTGATCTGCCACGCGCCTAACGATTCTGATCTTCTCTTCGCGCCTCCCAAGTGAGCGTCTACCCATTTGATTCAGTGCAAATCGTGCCTGCGGAAAACAACTCTTCGCTTCGTTTCGTCTCGTCTCGCCCAAGTGAGCGTCAACCTTAATGATTTGAAATCGAACAAAATTCGCGATTTCCCAGGAAGTAATAAATATATCAATAAATAAATCAAATCAATGTATTGTGAACAGCATCAGTCAAAAAGGGCTTTCAGATGCTTGTTGGTATAAAGAAAATCATAATTTTCAATAAAAAATGCTTCACAGGTTTCAACACGAAGAAAAATTCGTGCATGGATACCTAGAATGATACCAAAAGCCCTCAGAAAAACTTTGACTTTTTCAATTATCACCCACTGCGACTAACCTTTTGACTTCAATTCTTCAAGTTACAATGTATAAAAGACTCAAGTTCTATGTCAGACTGGCTAAGACATTCTAGTTATACTTTGGAGTTCACCTACGACTAATTAGTTTAGAAAAGATAATGCCAAGCCTGAATATGTTTGAAAGTCCAAACTCAGGTAATCGAGGTACATGAAAACATAATATTCTCGAATATAAGTCGTACTATAGACACTTTCCATCGGCAATATTGCTTTGCAGAAGCTTCAAAGTTCCCAAAATGATGACTTCACTTCACGTGAATCTTTATGCTAAATGTCCACCTGAAAGCTTTTTTTGAAATCGATGTTAGGTGGACATAAAGCATCAGAATATTTTTGGGAGCTTTCCAGCGTCTGCAAAGCAGTAGGGGAAGTATGCTTATGATGGCATCCTGCTTATGATGGCACACTTCAATGAAGTCTGTTAACATCAACTGAACAAACTTATATTTACTGAGTTTGTACGCCAAATGGCATTTACGCTTGATATACTTAGTTACACCTTGAATACGTGGCAATTTGTGACTGTTATAAGAGTTCAATCATTTGGGTGAATGTTGATGTATGATAGTTCTTTCATTCTTTTTCATTTTATTTGGATATTCAAAAAATCTTCGTGAAAAATGATTATACTTTCCTTTAATCACTCTATAACAATGCTTTCAGTGTGAAAGTTTTAGGTTTTTTCGTCTTTTAGTACTTTTTTCGCTTTGTTGTAAAATATATGTTACTTATGCTTATGATGGTATAGCCAGAGCAGAGTGTTCTATGATAGCATAGGGTGCCATCATAGGAAAAAAAATCAAGATCAAGAGACGATTCCTCCAAAGCCTAGTACTTCGAAAGAAAAATTAGAGGTATCCGAAAATAATGAAAATGGTTTCGAGTGAAGTATCGAGATCATTAAAAATCATACAAGAACTCCCACCACTGCCAACTGCCGTTGCAGAATCAACAGTGAACAGAAGAAGAAAACGAAGAATAGTTGAAATCCTCAATACAACCCCTGACATAAAAGAAAAGAAGTTGGAAGAAGAAGAGAAGACAAAGAAAGAGAGAGAGAAGCTAGCTAGAAAGGTCAAAAGACAGATTAAGTTCGTAGAAGAAAATGAGGAAAATGAAGAAAGACATTATGACGATGATTTAGATGCCGCTCGTCTTTATTGTTATAAGCTGTGTCCATGTCTCGAGAATTGGTTGCGTTGCCAGAAATGCGCCGCAGCTGGTGCCATGCCGAGTGTGCTAGTGCAAATCATATTATATTATATTATATTTTGACGATGCCAAAGAATGTGAGTTAGTTTCTTTACACTATATTTTCATTTTCATGAAATAGGACTGCTATTTTCTTCAATATAACATTTCAATGAATAATATCATTTTATTTAAGTTGTATGCCATCAAAGGACATACGTGATCTTATGATGGCACCTGTGGCCAAATTTAAAAAGTGCTATAATCCAAATTTTTAACAATTTATATTGAAACTATATATAAGAATGCATACTACATACGAGTAGCAGTAAATCTGTACACTCGATGACATAGAAAAATATCCTTTAATGAAATATGTAAATAATTCGTTAAGGGTGCCAACATGGGCACACTTCCCCTACGGCTAACAAAAAATATCTGGGATTATCGCCGAATCACTTTTGGAGATATTGTCTGAAATATAAGTGAAAATCAGTTTCTCGTAATGTTTTTATGAATTTTGATAACACATATTTCATCCATCAGAAAATACGGGATGTCTGGTAGCCCTGACCTCACTCTATAAGTCTATAAGAAGACAGTCACAAAGGTTGCATAGAATACAACCAATCATCCTAACTTGCACAACTGAATAGCTCTTAAGGGACCAATCGAACCTTTGATGTTCAAGTATAATTATATCAGTATTGAACGTGTTTTCGATACCTCCTCGTTATTACTCCTTTTAATCATAGACAATCAAGATCGTATTGTTCATCTTATATGAATATGACTAATCATAATGCTTTCGCATGCCGAGAACAACGCTGTATTGTCGTCATAATTCTATTCGTACAGAACATTGATGCTGTAATGAGGTGCTACGAAATTAGGACATATGTCTCCATAAATGAGTCTAGTGTCGTATAAGTCTCCATTAGAGGGCTCATAAACGAAATGCATGTCAGTCGTTCCAATACCATGAAATACTCTATAATGAGTCGTCTGGATCATCAAAACGAAGAGTGTGCTTTGTGCGAACGGGTTTCCGTACTGAGTATTTTGTGCTGTCCTAATAGGATAGGGTGAAATTTATGTATCATTTGATGGATGGATATTGGCGAATAGGGAGAAGAAATAGGGTTGTCATATTTATGGATTTCTGATCAGAATTATATTAGTTGAATCCATACTTTACAGATTGAGATGTGTGAGTTTCTGAAGAATTTAAAACCGGTGTCTTGTCGATCCAGTATAACAACACTGCAAGGGTAGACTACTCAGAGTATGAAATAAACATAGAGATGCCCTAACACGTGAATAGTGAAGGGTTTTCCAATAAGAGATGTACTTTTGAATAGCTCGCTATTTCGGTAGATGTCACGTTTGAGCCGTCATTTTTTAACATTTGACAAGTAGAAATTACGCCATTAATAAAAATGGAACGATACACGCTTCAAGAACGCATTAAAATTATTAAAATTCACTATAAAGATGGTGAAAATTTGGCAGAGACGGTTCGTAAAACTCGAACATTTTTGGGTCGTCGTGAAGCACCTTGTCGGACCACAATAAAGAAATTGGTGGAAAATTCGAGCTGTTGGGACAATTGTCCCAAGTCAAAAGTGTTGGAGAAAACCCAGGTTTGTCCATTCCACGTCGTTCTTTGGAATTAGGCATTCCACGTTTTTATGGCTGAAATTGGATAGTATTGATCTTGACAACGTTTACTTTCAACGAGACGGCGCTATGCGCCACACAAGCAACGAAACCATTGATATTTTGCGGGAAAAGTTTCCGGACTATGTTATCTCTCGAAGAGGTGATCACAATTGGCCACCGAGATCTTGTGATTTAACACCTTGCGCCTTCTTCCTTTGGGGCCACGTGAAAGAGAGGGTCTACGCCAATAGCCCAGCGTCGATTCAAGACCACAAAGATGGAGGCTACCGAGGATATAGGGCACCCACTTTGCGATTTGGTTATGGAAAATTTAATTAGGAGGCTATGGTCCTGTAAGCGTGGTCGTGGTGGTCATTTGCCAGATGTTATTTTCCACTATTAACGGCATAGCTTCTTCTTTATAATGAAATAAACATCCGATCATTTATATTGAAAAATGGCATTTTTCTTTGTCAAAATAACATCTCTTATTGGAAAACCTTTTACTGCATTGTAATCAACCAAGCATAAGAGTGAGATGAAAAGCATTTCACTGCCGCACTGGGGTGAAGTGAAAAATCGGTTAGATTTGCAATTCTCTAATTTCTGAATATAATTCAATATAACTGAATAGCCTTAGGCAATGAACTGTCACCAAATAATTGAAATAGTTCAGTTTATGACCGTCAAATCAAAATGAAAATGGATAGCATCAAGAAACTTATCATTAACAGACAATGTTGCCGAACTGACAGAATTATCTGTAACAGACGCAAGCCGTTAGTATCAGAGTAGGAGAGCGGTAAACTAATTATCCCAATAGGGAATAAACAAATGGCACGATTTCGCAACACCGGAAGTTTTTTCGCTCGTATAAACATATTCTACTTGGCTGCATAACAAATTCGTGAAGGCAACTTTAGGTTTACTTTTTACTCTGAGGTAGACTATTATATCGCGAATTTTACTTGAAGAAATCGAACAGTATCAGTAACAATCCTTCGAAGTCATTTTTTGGGGATCTATAGACAGTAGTCTCAACCAGTACCATGGACAATTCATTCCTCTAACTCAAGGGCAAAAAAGACTTAAAAAGTAGTTCAGCTATCACCACTGGAAATAAGGCTGCCTGTCAGCAATGGTCAAAACATCACCAAGACTGGTTCTTACCAGAATGATGCGACATACTTTTTTTGGACGAGTCGCGATTCGGCATGTATGGTTGTCGACGAGGAAGGGTTCAGAGAAATCCAGGCAGATAGGAGCCATTTAATTTCGTCCAGGAAGTTGCGTTTTTTCTAGGCGGATCAATAATCTGCTGGTTGGTAAAATTTGTGGTAACCGTAATGCTCTTATTATGGTAAAAGGAGCAATGAATGGTGCCATCTTAGTGGAAAACATAATTGAACCAGTCATTGTTCCTCTGCAAAGGAATTTGGGGATAGTCTTAAATATCAGGATGATAACGACCCACCGCACACGAATGGTTCGAAACATTCTTTAAGAGAGAAGAAATCAAGAAATAAACTGGCCAGCAAACAAACTAGACATGACAGTTTTCGATGAAGAGGAATCTTATCACTGTCTCAATATTGAGACCTTTGAAAATTATCTCCTTCGCATGATACTAAAATCACATAATCATATGGCATACGAACTAACACACCATAAGGACAACAAAAACAAACCATAAAGGATAAAAATGCTTTCAGTAGTCGTATGCCTTGCAAATGTCTTTTGTTTTCTTATTATTATCCCGAAGCATAAGTATTTTGAGAGAAATATTAAAATAAGTTTCCGCGGTTTGTCAAAAGATGGCCAAACCAGAAGTTATGGAGAAATTGTCAGATGTAAAACGTAATATCCCAAGTTTAGTCATCTGGCAACACCATAACCTTAAAGTACTAGTGATTCCGTATCAGCATCACGTAATTTTTTTCGTGCAAAAATGTCAAGTTTTATCCGAATAAGCATCATTTGCGGGAACTTTCGATTTACTTCTTTAATGTGAAAAAATCTGCAGCTGAGGCGCATCGATTGCTTCTAGAAGGTATATGGTGAAGCTGCTTTAAGTGAGAGAAGTTGTCAGGAATGGTTTCAAAAGTTTAAGAACGGTGAGTTTGACGTTAAAGACAAAGAACGCAGTGGAAGGCCGAAAGTGTACGAAGACATGGAATTAGAAGCACTATTGGAGGAAGATTCGTCCCAAACGCAAAAAGAACTTGCACTTACTCTACAAGTGACTCAACAAGCAATTTCACATCGTTTAAAATCGTTAGGAATGATTAAAAACAAGGAAATTGGGTTCCATATGAACTGAAGCCGAGAGACGTTGAACGCCGATTATGCATGAGTGAAATGCTGCTTGCCAGGAATAAAAAAAGAGTTTTTTGCATCGTATAGTCACTGGTGACGAAAAATGGATTCACTACGATAATCCAAAGAAGAGAAAGTCATGGGTTAAGACCGGCGAACCATCAACATCGACAGTTAAGCCGAATATTCATGGAAAAACACTCATGCTGTGTATTTGGTGGGATCAGCTTGGTGTCGTGTATTATGAATTGCTGAAACCAAGCGAAACCATTACTGGAGCTCTCTACCGAACACAATTGATGAGATTGAGTCGGGCACTTAAGAAAAACGCGCCCATTACTACTCCAGACACGACAAAATTATTCTTTTACACGATAATGCTCGTCCACATGTTGCGGCGGCGCGGTAAAAACATACTGAGCAGCGCCACATCATATGAAGACAACACCAAAAATTGGGTAGATTGTGGATAGCGTCAAAAGATGAAGAGTTTTTTTCGACGGGGTATCCGAATGTTGCCAGAAAGATGGGGAAAACTAGTGGCAAATGATGGAAAATACTTTGAATAAAACGTAATGTACTTTTCCTTTACAATAATTCCTAATTTTTTATAAAAAACCGCGGAAACTTATTTGTACACCTAATATTATTGGTCGGAATTAAATATAAGAAATAATCAACATACCTCTAAGTCGTAAATGCTCGGTATCACTTTCATTGAAGGCGTATCTTCGATTCTTAGGTTTTCCACACCATCGAGTCCTACAGCTGGCAACTCTTCTATGGACGTTTCTGATAGATCCCTAGAAAAAGTTCTGATATCTTTCAGAACATCTTTCTGAAGACAGAAATAAATTCTTGTTAGAAAAATTGAAGGATATAGTAGCTTTAACTTGTTGCATATCCATATCAATTTAAATAGAATATCTCTTACTGCTTTAGGATGTCCCGGGAAGAATGCGACAAACGGAAACCATGAATCAAGGACATCAAGGAGGATTCGCAACAAGAGGTTTAATCGTTTGAGGGCCTTCGTTTGGGATATACAGGTGATATTCATCTTTTGGCTGAAATTTCGAAGTTCGATAACTCTTAAACAATTCGACCGAATGATTTCAAATTTGAAAGTTTTGTCACCCTTCACGATTGCCATTCTCATTTTCGTAACCACAAAGAATCAATTAATGTGAAAAATTAAGAATGTCTGCTTGGCAGGATCATACAGGGTGATCAAGAAGTGATCAAGGAACATTACCTCATGAGTAAATTTCAAAGTTCGATAGAATTATTTCAAATCTGGAAGTTTTGTCTTATTTTACGAAAAAGCTCGCAATTTTTTGTCCAGATCTGATTTATTCAATTTCTGGAATATGGGAAGATGGCGATCGGGTGATAAAACTTCCAAATTTGAAATGATTCGGTTGAATAGTTTAAGAGTTATCAAAATTTGGAATTTCCGCCATAAGATGAATATCGCGCTGTATATTCCAACCGAAGGCCCTCAAACGATTTAAACCTCTTGTTGCGAGTCCTCTTTGATGTCCTTGATTCATGGTATCCGTTTGTCGCATTCTTCCTAGGACATCCTGTATAGAATATACATATTTATATACGTTTGTAAGAAATTCTCTCATTTTTATTGCTCCTGATCGTTTTCCTTACGTGTATTTACGTTATTCATTATTGAAAATCAGATATTGTCATTAAGATAATGAATATAATGTTTCATATACTCAAACTATACTAGACCTTCCATTCAATCATTGATATGGATTAGAATCAAATGAAAGCAACTAAAATCAATAGTTTCAACAAAAAGAAATTATCATAATTCTAATGATTGTTTCGATATTTCTTGAAAACTGAAGATGTGTAATGTTATTGTGCGCCAAATATTTGAATATGTGAGTGAGGAGGAAAACGCAACACAACTTATATCGAATGAATACATGGAATGAAATATTGAATGTCCACAGTTGTTCAAAATATAAAACAAATTGGATTTCAAATTACGGAAATGGGAGAATTATCTATATACCTGAAATATTTTGTTTCACAAATATGAGGTTCAATTCAAAAACAATTACTCTCAATGAAATTCCGAAATTTGGTAATCCAATATTGCCATATTATGTTGATATTGTACCAATAACAAATAACTGTATTATGTACATTTATGCGAGAAATGCCGATTTTGTTGATTCGATGTGCCATATGCATATACACATCATACATGGAAAAATAAACATATTATATCACCGCGAAAAGGCAGTTCGTTTAGTACTGAATTCAAGGTGCAACTTATCCTTTTTGTGTAGATTCAGAAAATAACTAATGAATGATATATGTACAGGGTGGGGCAGAAAAACCTATCCGATTTCAAATCCCTTTTTCTCAGAAGAGAGAGCAGGTAGAGTAGTGGGGTAAAAACCGTTAGAAAGCTGGTTTTATGCCATTTGTCAGTAGTCAACATGCCTTGGTCTGGTGAACATCGTGCTTTGTTATTGAGCGGTTTATCGAATGCTGGTTCGATAATTGCTACACAACGTGCTTTTCGAATTCATTTCGGACTCGGGCGTCATGATCCTGTTCCACATCACGCTACGATTAAAGTGTGGGTGTCAAATTTTAGACAGACGAGTTCAGCATTGAAAAAGAAGTCGCCTGGACGTCCCAGGACAGCAACAGGACCTGAAAACGTGGCAATGTGAGAGCCGCGATTGAACGTTCCCCGCGTCGTTCGGCGCGAAAACATTCGCTCGCTTTGGCGATTTCCAACCGCAGTATTCGGCTAATTTGCAACGGGACCTCAAAATGCATCCCTACAAAATAGTTGTTGCACAGAAATTAAGTGAAAGGGATTTTGAAACCGGTACGAACCTGTGTCGCGATCTCCGAGAACTGCCAAACGACGATGTTGTGCTCTTCACGGACGAAGCCCATTTTCACCTTTGTGGCGCCGTAAACAGGCAGAATTTTCGATATTGGAGTGACGAAAATCCTCGGGAAATCCATCAGGAACCCCTCCATAGCCCAAAAGTGACTGTGTGGTGTGCTCTTTCCCGCCTAGGCGTCTGGGGGCCCTACTTTTTTGAAGAAAATGGGCAAACCGTAACGGTCAACAGCGAGCGCTATTGTTTCATGCTGGAAAATTTTCTTAGACCCAAAATGGAAGAAAATGGCGTGGAAAATGTGTGGTTTCAACAGGATGGTGCAACCGCCCACACATCGCGACGATCAATGGACCTTCTCAGGGAACTGTTTCCCGGTCGCCTCATTTCTCTGAGAGGTGATGTTGGCTGGCCGCCGCGCTCACCGGATCTCACTCCATGTGACTTCTTCCTTTGGGGTTACCTCAAATCGAAGGTTTACCAGCATCGACCAAGGACCCTTCTTGCTTTACGAAGGGAAATTGCTCGGGCAATTGAAGAAATTCCTGTGGAAATGACGGTGAAAGTCATGGAAAGCTACCGCGAGCGCCTAAATAAGTGTATCCGCTCCCAAGGACGACATTTGAGTGATGTGCTTTTCAAAACTTAAATTTAAAAATGGCATAAAATTTGCGATATGTTAATAAAAAAAATTTTTGACAAGCTGAGTGGTTTTAATTTTATAACGTTTTGAAATCGGATAGGTTTTTCTGCCCCACCCTGTATAAGTAGTTCAATAAAAAAGTATCACATTTATAAAGTGAAAATTTTCAGAAAACCTGATCAGGTGCTTTTGAGCCCTCGTTCATTGGTGTAGCAATGAAGCTATTACCTCAAAATTTCGTATAGGACTTGACATGATGTATCCAATAGCTATAAATGCAAAATCTCAGCACGATCGAAATAATATCCACGAAATTAGTCACAAACTAAAATATGTAATAACTTGACAATAAAAATGAAATAATTCTGTGGTTCTGATTATGCGATTTCTTGAAATTTCGCATTCATTCAGTATATCAATCTTCGTACACAAAATGAATTCCACTCGAATCGGATATCCTGTTATGAAAATATGGAGATTCTTCTTTTCAAAATTCCAATGAATTTTCCATGGTTCAGATTATGCGATCTTCTTGAATTGAAATTTTGCGTGAACGTTTAGTATCATTTTCATTTACGAAATGAATTCTACTCGAATCGGATATCTTGTTATGGAACTATGAAGTTCTTCTTTTCAATATTCTAATTGAATTTTCTATGATTTGTTTATATTATGGCGACAAAATTTTGCACAAGGCTTATTATGAGCATCTTGCATGTGGCCGCAAAATTTCATTTCGGTTGGATTGTTTTGTCTGAGATATTGGGGAATAAAATTCCTGAATGACCATATTTATGGAAAACCCTGTATGATTTGACTGATAAGGTTAAGTTAGGTACGATTTGAATGGTTAACGAACTCAACCGAGGTATTTAGAACCCTAGCTCACCCTGAAAATACCAAGTCTCTAGGACAATCCCTTTGAGAGTTATCGTGCTAATGAATCAACGCCTCAAAATTCGTAAATTACAGATATTTGGACAAAACGACAAAGCACTCGTCTAAGGTGATCGAGCAGTAAAAAAATCACTCAACTATCCATAGTTATCAGATATCAGCCAGTGATAAAAATTGAAGAAGAAACTGATATGTTGTTAGTTTTGTACACCATAATGCTTCATCACCAAACCGAATAAAATGATCTATCACAAATCGTGACAATCTATAAAAGGGTGATAATAATGAACCAACCAAAAGTAACTCGTGTATTTATGAAGAGAATTTAAATCTTTATTTGATATAAGAGCCGGTGAGGGATTCAACAACATCCTAATTTTTCAATGTATGCTGCTATTTTCGCTTTCGTCTTTCAGAGTATAAAGCAGATTTATGTAATATATGCTCTATATTTCCCTCCCTGAAATTGTAACTACGAACTTCTTACTGTCAATGTTAAGCTGCTTATGAAATAACTTTGTTTTCGCACGTTCGTTTACATTTGTAGGTTACACTGTGTTTTCAACGATCTGCGATATGGTTGTTATGGCATGTTTACATCATTGCTATAAATACTAAAACAATCCGAGGCAACGTAAGGAATGGGTTTCATTTGTTTCGTCGTCATGTTCAACGTACACGAAATTGATCGCTAATGACCCAGTTCAAAGCATGATTTCTCCCTTTTAATGTATTTTTTTCGTGGTCAACCGGAACATAAAGCAGTTGGAAATCTACTGAAACATAAAAATTTATACTGTCATTGTCAGAAGTATTTCTTTACCAAAAAAATGTATATCAATCAAGAGCGTATGATCAATGCATATTGCGATCGCCAGAAAAATTTTGTAATCTTCAATGAAGGTGTTCCTACCTAAGGGTCTCAACGGTCAACTGTAGGTTTGTCATGAAGAATAAAATTTGTTTTCTTTAATTTTTTGGCTAATATCTCAGAAACCGTTTAAAATACAGAATTGAATTTTCATATACACATTGTCGTAACAGCTGCTTTTCACATTTTACGTAGTCTCATTGGACGTGCCAACCTCAAATTCTGATTTTATGGTCAGAAATACCTAATTCACAGACGCATTGTAAAGGACCCCGCACATTTGTATAAGAAATGGCTCCCAGTGGATTTGGCTGGATGTTCTACTAATCCTTCTGATCAAATGTCTCTACAGTCGCACGAAGCTGAAAAATGCATACTTCTAGGAGTTTTTAGCGATTTTTTGTATCCATTATGGCTTACGTATTACCGTTCACAAAGAAATGTTTGAGAATAGTTCGTGATTATTGAAAGCAGATGCTGTCAATTCGAAATATTTTCAAACATTTCTGTGTGAACGGTAATACGTAAGCCATAATGGATACAAAAAATCGCTAAAAACTCCTAGAAGTATGCATTTTTGAGCTTCGTGACTGTAGAGACATTTGATCAGAAGGATTAGTAGAACATCATATCAAATTTTCAGCCAAATCCACCGGGAGCCAATTCCCATAATACGTAAGCCATAATGGATACAAAAAATCGCAAAAACTTCTAGAAGTATGCATTTTTCAGCTTCGTGACTGTTTAGTCATTTGATTAGTAGAACATCATATCAAATTTTCAGCCAAATCCACCGGAAGCCAATTCCCATACAAAATATGCGGGGTTCTTTCTTGTTGTTGGAAAAATGTGTGGTGATACTAAACAAGTTTATAAATTTCAACGAATTTTATATATTATATTCATCATTAAAAACATAGTTGTCAATTTTTTTTTAAATTAATGGACTTAATTAATTATCACTTCACATTCTTCCTATCACAAAAACTATTTAATGCCTGAGCAAATTATTTTAACTCATTAATTTTTTATGTGAAACACATTATCGCATCAGTATCTACTGAGCAAATGCAAACTTATTCAGTGGTGTGAAAGTTAAGCGGTGGAACCTTTGTGCAAATTCAATATTTCCGCTACTGGTACGTCTAGTAAAACTATTTTTACATGAGTTGCGTGAACCTTAATCCAACTTAATACTATTAACTATTGTTAACAATATTATAAGGGTGTTTTCCTGCTTTGTACAATTTTTGAAATATGCGACAAAATATTTCAAATTTGATTGACCTGAAAACTATTAATCCCGTTCTAATTAGAATAATTTATGAATTAATCTTTATTTTTCAAATCTTCCACCTGCTCTAAAAATTACCGAGAGCAACAACTCTACAAAATGAATATTCGGAAAAAAAATTGATTTAATATATGAATAGAACAAAACAAATTAGTCGAATTTGAATTATCGTTTTCTCAAGATAAACAAACACCTAATGTTACTGACTCGACGTTAAAGCTTTCCCAATTTTTTTCAATTAGGGATCTACTTCCGATGGATAATAAATAGATTATCGAATAATATTTCAATTATTGTTCGTCAGTATAAAAGTACGTATCATCTTGTTGCTTCACTGAATACGTTATGTTTAGAAAATTATATCATAAAGAATGACATGAATTAAACAATCAATCGAATAACAATATAACAACTGTAATTTCTCAAATGTATTGAATATTATACTTACGTTTCACTTTTCACTATTGCAGTCATGTACATAATTATAACCATTTATACTCATAAAAGTGCCATTAAGTGAGACGAAAAGAAAGAAGCGAAAAAATAATTAATATCTGCAGCCAGAACCAATAAAGACATGTTTTGATCGGTGTACTCAATCAACAAGAGTGTAAAGCTCCGGAATATCAAATTGAATTCTCGCCAGAAAGTTCTTTATTACAATTCTATTGAAGCGTTCCAAAAAAATACCATATTTGCCAATTCCCGAAAGAGAACATCCCATTCAAAAGATATTAAATCTCGTGAAATTGCAACAAAGAGCAGTAATATCTCTGTTGATCAAGAGCACGTCTTCTTTGTTTTCTCCTCGGAAAAATCTAATTTCCTCTTCACTCTACCTCTGAACGCAGCTTGAACTTGTCAAATGACTCGAAATTAATCGCTTAACCTTAAATAATAACAGAGCGTTAAACTCACAATTCTCTCAAGCTTCTCATTCCTTTGAAAGCGTTGGTTTCCAGTGTCGTCAGACGTCTGTTTCCCCGAAGATTCCTGTAAAACGAGACACAGAAATGTCTGATTATATTTCCGCCTAATGGGAAGATCAAAGCGGGGCCATGAGCTACAGGTAAGGTACAGAGATTGGATAGACAATTTGTTCTAATTACGAATAGGTTTTTTTAGTAAATGACCTTTCGGGGTTTGGTACGATAATAAATTTCCACTAGAAAACAATTAACAGTTTAACTTGAGGCTTGTTATTCTAGGAGTGAATGCGTCCATTCATCACTAGGCGTAATAGTGAAAGTGTTGAGCTTGAATAATTATTCCTAGAACATAATTCATCTAAAAAGTATCGAAGCATAACATAAGAATATAGAATATATAATATAGGAATAATTTATATAGAATTCAACTTCTGATCTTGAAGTTTAGATCTCTTTAGTTAGGTCTCAAAAGACGGTTTTTTTTCTTCATTGGGTCATAGATCCTTTGAACCGGATATGGAACATGTACCAATGAATTCTTTTCCAATTTATTAGAATTGAATAAAATAATTCCGATGGTTGTTTTTATCAGGAAAATGCTGATAATTTTTGTACATGATTTGAATTGATTTCTATTCAGTAGGCATTTAAAATTCATCATAAGTCTTTTAAACTCAGAACAATGCTTTCAAATTGTGGAGATTTTTCTGAAAATAATTATATCAACTTGATCGCCAACTTCATAGTTTTTTTAAGTCAACCTTATTAGCCTAGTGAGGAAGATATCGAACGTCAAAAGGGAATACAACCATGGAAGAAAATCATGCTTTAGAAGCGTGAAGTGTTGAACAGAAGACAAAATTTCGTTTTTTTGTTCGAAAAATGTTTTGTTTTCACGGGGGTTATGAGAAAAATTGGTTTGATACCACAAACCAACAACTTTCGAAGTGTCGAAGTCAATATTCAAGCCAGCAATTCCTCTAAATTCATTGTAAAAAGTGGTAAAAGTTGGCCTTATCGAATAGACTTTGTAATCAGACGTATGTAAAAAAATATGGATGTCATAGAATTATTATCAAATTTGAAACAATAAAAACTTTTATCCATCCGTCCATTGTACGTCCCCGTGCTCGGCCATAATAGTACCCATTAATCATGAGGGAATAATGAGATATTAATCACTACTGTCAGATGCTTGATAGATTTAGCTTTGATATAATATTCTTTAAATTGGTATTTCTTCAGTATTCTAAAGTACTTCATCTAAGAAATATGATATCAATCGAGGGTCATTTATCATATGAATTAAAGCATTTTTTATTACGAAATATATAATGACCAGTTCTCATGTGTCAACTTGACTTTTTCCTCGCTTGTCATAGAAGGGTTTTGTCGCGGTCGCATGTCGAAATCATCAAGAAATTTATTCAGTAGTCGTGGATAGAGTACAGTATGCTATATACGTATACCTAATAGCTGTTATTCATTCGGCGATTTGGCCTCGTGAATAATAACTATCATTATACGCTCGTTGCATAATATAATATATTCGAACAATATTTCTGTCTGAAGTAGTGGTGAAAATACCGATTATTCTATATGTATTATACAGGGTTGGGATAAAGTTCGGCACCAAATTAATATCTTTAAAACGAAACGGGCGATATTTTTGAAATTTGGCAGCTGAGTGTAATGGACCACAATGCATCTGATGAGCATATTTTCACTAATGAGATACTTCCGGTTTAACCGGAAATGACCAAAAATTTTTTTATTTAAATGGGACACCCTGTATATTTCTGCAGATTCTGAAAGTGCACCTCGTTTCGGATCTGTCTTTATCGGGTTCCATGTAAAAATTCTCTGTAAATGTCTTTTTGTACGATTGAGAAAAAATCTATTCAAATAAATAAATCTTTGTTATTTGTATCCATAGTGAGAAATAAAACGAAATACTTTGTAGTAGATAACTCTTTCTGCTTTTCATGACGAATTTTTTATGAAAATCTATAAAAGGAAGAAATTACTTTACTAGTTGAAAAAATTTATTAAAAATAATTAAAAAAAAATCATTTTAATTGTTCGAAGTACTTGCCGTTCACCTCCTGACAATATGCCAGTCTATTAACAAATTCTTGAGTATTTTTTCTCAAGATTTCTCTATGTATTAATGCACATTCATCAAGAATCCGTTGTCTCAATTCTTCTTTTTACAGATAACTTTTACATGGAACCTGGTATGAACAGATCCGAAGCAAAGTGCTCTTTCAGAATCTGCAGAAATATACAGGGTGTCCCATTTAAATAAAAAAAAAATTGGTCATTTCCGGTTAAACCGGAAGTATCTCATTAGTGAAAATATGCTCATCAAATGCATTGTGGTCCATTACACTCAGCTGCCAAATTTCAAAATTATCGTCCGTTTCGTTTTAAAGATATTAATTTGGTGCCGAACTTTATCCCAACCCTGTATGTTGTTGAAGTAAAATGCACATTTTTGCAGATGTTTCTGTTCTGCAATTTCATGGTTCTTGATTATTATTAATATTATAGATAATACGAGGTTCGAAATTTATTCGAAGGTGTCAAATCATTTATGTTTTCATAAGGCATCATCAGGAAAAAATGAATTATATTTAAAATTACAACAAGAATTCATCGAAGAATGTAAAAATCAGATTTTTCATCAAAATATTTTTTTTTCATATAGACAAATCTTAAGAATTGATTCTGTTATTCTTATACCGAAGCTAACAATTAAAGAAGCTTAGTAACACGAGACACAGAAATGTCAGAATATATTTCCACCTAATGGGAAGATCAAAGCGGGCTATGAGCTACAGGTAGGGTACAGAGATTGGATAGACAATTTGTTCTAATTAGTGGATGCTGGACGGATAGGTTTTCTTGGTTGATGACCTTTCGAGGCGCGACAATAAATTTCCACGAGAGAACAATTAAAGTTGAGGCTTGTTATTCTAGGAGTGAATGAGTCGATTTATCATCAGACGAAATTGGGAAAGTGTTAAGCTTGAATAATTATCCCTAGTACAGAGTTCATCCGAAAAGTATCAGAAAAGTGGTAACGACTATACCTTATATGGACTTCAGAACTCGCCATTTTTTCAGCTCTATAAGAATCGAAAAAAAATGTTCTACGACTTTCTTATAATGAACCCTTTTTACGTCTGTTTGCTGGTCATAATCACTAGTGAATAATAATTCATTATCCACTGCTCTCAGATGCTTTATGGATTTAGCTATCTTATCATAGTGTTAAATTTGATATTTATTCAATGTTGGAGTTCCCTAAGTAACAAATATGAATGAGAACTTCTTTACAATCGAGGGTCAGATCTACTTTGAATATTTCCAACTTCTGTAACAAAATATACAATAACAAGTTCATCAAAAATTTACTCATATATATCAACTCGACTTTTTGCACACTAGTAAAAGAAAGAATAAATAACGGCCGCCAAATTCAAAAACTTCAGAAAAATTATTCAGTAGTCGCGAATGAAGTAAAGTATTTGACTATCGTATATCTAATGGCTATTATTCATTCGGTGATTTAGGCCACTCGCCTGCGGCTGGTAGCCTAAATTTCACCTTGTGAATAATAGCACTTATACGCTGGTTGCACAATTTACTATCAACGGCTGGTTTTTAAGTCACGGGAAGAGTTTGATATTGCTGTCTATAGTTTGACGTAGATAATGACAAGTTTAATAGTGATGGTTGAATCACTTATACGCAAAGAACTGAAGCATCCTAAGGCCAAACTGAAATATTTGCCTATTTCCACTGCGATTCGAGAAACTTGTTGATTCAGAAACAATATTTTAATACTTGAAGATTGTTATTCAAACTCTGCTATCAGATAAGTACTTTTGCACAGAGCATCTCAAGAATAGGATGTTTTTTGGGAGTCAAATTTTATCGTCATAATTTTTGAAGAAAGGAAAACAGTATATTCACCAATACTTTCAAACATTTCATTTCATAAGGAAATGTTTTGAAGTGATATGAGTTCAGTAAAATACAGTAAAATCTTGTTGAATTTAAGTAGACTGTTTTTATTTTAGGCATATCCCTCGTCGATTTACATTGCATTTCATAAAACGTTTCGTTGAAGTTTGGCTCTGATTCAAAAGCTCCTTTATTGAGAAATATTCAACGAAAAAAGTTTAAAATGGCACTTTCTGAAGATCTATTGAACAAACATTATTTTGAAAGGTCAATTTCGACCAGGAAAGGACTTCAGAGTAGATACCAACATTATAATTCCGTGTTTGCCAAATCTGTCAATAAAATTCAATAGACTTCTCGAGCAAAGACCACGTTCATTCCTCTGCGTTTGAAGAAGGATTCGAAGTATAAAAGAAAACTATTTTCGTTATGGGAGAAGAACGTGACTGTCCTTGTAAATTCGAATATTTCAAACTACTTTCGGATATCGAAGGAGAAACGACGAAGCGACAATATATCCCAAATTTTTTGCAATCATGCAACATAGATATCAAGCACGTGCATTGGATGGTGAGTGGAATCAGAAACAATGGAAGTTCTGAATAAAAATTATATATTTGAATGAGGGAGGTTAGAAAAATCGATAAATCATTCGTTTTGAATTCACATAATTAGTTTATGATGTTGCAGGTTTGTATAAAATTTTCTTTTTCGAAAAAAAATTCTGCTGAAGATTGAAAAAAACACATTAATTATGTCAAAAGAAATCAGATCAGTTCAATTCTTATTAACACAAATATCATCTGTACAGTATTTCATATTGTGTTCGCAGTATTCTAACCTATAATATGAAAACAAGTTTTCTGAGATAATTATATCGTATAGAAGAACAATAAAAAATAACTTACAATTTTCCGATTTCCGATCCGTTGAAAGCGAAGTTTTCCACTACAGTGATTTCATTATGGTTCAGTGTCCTGGAAAAAAAGAAAAATCAGAAAATAATAAGGTTGTTATTCATTTGGTTTCCTCCTTAGAAGATTGAAAAGGAGGGTATTTTGATCCAAGGGTTGTTTACTCAAGATACCGTCAAGTATTTGGCTTCTTTTTACGATGTGAAATTCGATATGCAGAGCGATTTGATATTCAATTCTTAAATACTACAGGTGAGCTGATTTGGAATAGATTTTGAATTTCAGTATTTGGATCTTAGTTATGGATGTAGATACCTACACTTTATGTCTGTTTTCATCGTTATAAATTTCATATTATTATTTCATGAAAATCTCCAGGATTTATTTGAACACAATATTATTCTTATGTAATGATAGGCCATTTTTGTACTCTTTTTGTGCATAAAATTTTTGTTATCATAATTTTTGCTGTATTTTCCAAGGTATTTCATTTCACGACTCGAAATGAGTATTAATGGTACCTCCTACTATAGGTTCAAACTGATTGTAGATAGAAATGAATAGACACAATAACTATTGATTGAACGAAATATTCTCCAGCTCAAATGAAATTTTCAGCCATATCATCATTCATCATCATCAGTACTTCAATAATTCAAGGTTTACTAATCGTTACTGCACTACCACGCTGTCTGAAACTTTGTGTGATATAGATATTGAAAAAGCCTCAAGATAAAGTCGAAAGTTTCAAAGTGCCTTTTTGAAATCTGGAGAACGGTCATTTCATTTGAATTTGACTTTTGAGAATTATTGTTCTCCTTCTATGCGTATTGGCAAGATATTCCGAGTAAGAGAGAACGAATTTTCATTTTGACAAACTATATAATTAGCATGATCGAATTTCTTGTTTTGAAAATATTAGAGAAATATAACACACCTACCCTGAAAATTTCGAGCATCTAATAATAATAATAAAGTTTATTGACCCTTTTCGACAGTTAAGGATAAGAGTCATTTAAAATAGTATACACATTTAGAGAAAACAAAAAAAAGTTTAATGGATGGAATCCTTGAGGAACTCATCAATACTATAGTAGCATCCTTCGATTAATATAAGCTTTTCTTCTCACTTGGAAGACCTTTCATTGATTGATTTCAACCTACTGGGCAAATGATTGTACAATTTAACCCTTTCACTCCCAATGGGTCACATGCGTCCCGCCACATATTCAAAAATAGCAGCAGGGATATTGAGATGTGCTATACCGAATTGAATATGTCCCGCTGGTAGTTCAGAACCATATCTACGAATAAACATGTTAAATGTTAGGTTAGGCGTGCACGAAAGCAGACGAAGTTCCTGAATATTATCACGTTCGTTTTATTATTCGAGTAGTTTGTACTGTAGTTGTTATATTATGTCCAGGTAAGAAATATATCCTATTGGAGAATGAATTCTTTACATGATATATATATGATAATTTTGTTGTGGGACATATAAGTCCCATTGGATTATTGAATGTTGGGGATCATCTTCCGAATGAAGGACCAACTCGTAGACGATGTCACAGTTGTGCAAAAATAAGAGAGAAAAACGCACAACAACCTTCTGCTCAGCTTGCAATATTCCTCTGTGCAAAAATTGTTTTTCTAGTTTACATACATGAAAATTTGTTTTGAATAAATTCATAATGAGTACCATTGGTTTAAATATGTGCCGTACGAAATTTCCACTGGGATATGTGTCCCACTACCCCCTAGCTACACCTCGTAAATTAAAAATAAATCGGCAACGTTTTTATATCATTCAAGTGTTAAATAGCTCATTAAGCTGTTGAGTACCATGAATACTCGCAAAAAACAATTGGGAGTGAAAGGGTTTAACCCAGGTCATACTGTAGTACTGTAGTGTATATGAACGAACGCCTATACAGAATTATTTTTGAATTCGGATCCTTCATTGAAATTCACCAAGCCCGTCATTACCTTCTTCAATATTCAAAATATTCAGAATTGAATCAACTAGTGTCATGCTGCTCCACTGAGCACTACCTAGCAAAGTTGTACATAAACTAATCACATTACAACCAGCGCATTCACCATTCTGCAACGCATAATCAATGCATTCAAATCGTAAATTAGGAATTATCAGTTTGTTGAGTTGATAAAATTTTTCTCAAAATCAAGCAAAGCTCTGAAAATATCACAATGAATGAATAAGGTTTATGCAATAACTTCAGAATGCAAATTTTCCATATCATCGTGCATTACGATGAAATTTGCAGTATTTCATTTTCATATTTAAGGAATTCCCGTAAATGAGGCAACAAGATGTTGCCGGTTTCATAACCGTCGAGAGAAAATTTCTACTGTTAAAAGAATCAACAGTTTTCCTGAAAACTTCATGAGGTCATTGAGGTGAAGAAGCTGAAAAGAATTTTATCCCCATTGTGAGACTAAATATTACGCTTGGAGCCAG
This sequence comes from Propylea japonica, assembly GCA_013421045.1. NCBI lineage: Eukaryota > Metazoa > Arthropoda > Insecta > Coleoptera > Coccinellidae > Propylea > Propylea japonica. The sequence goes on from CM024241.1 coordinate 79,554,552, forward strand.
ACTTTTAACAGATTTCTTGTTATTCTGTCATTGTGAACGTTATGAATAGAAAAAAACGCTTTTCTTTAAGATTTATTTGAAATATGAGTTGCATTGTGTTCATGTGATATTATTATCAACATATTCATTCATTTAATTGTCGAATTCATTCATAAAAAATTATCTTGAATAAGCCAGTCGTATTCTTAAAGGTTTGGATCAGTTTGATAGAGGCTGTTCAGCGTAGGTTAGTAAGAATAACGCATCACGTACTTCTTATAATATTTGGGGTCCAAAGTCTGAAAATAAGGCAGAAATGATGGTTTTGAAAATGACGAATATATTGACAGATGAAGAAACTGATTGCCTTGCTCCGAGAGTTGAATCCATAAAAAAATTATTGCTCTTTGATTTCATCCGAGTTGATATTGCCTATGTCACTTCTTCAATGAGGTATATCATGAAATTGATTTCCGCATTGCTATAGATAGGCTAATGAATTTCCAAGTTGTGAATCAACCTCAAAAATTGGCAGATCAAATTCTCTAAGGTATATACGTCAAAACGAGATCACAATTAAATTTTACAAACACGTAACGTCTTTGATTCGAGGCACACAATATCAGCAAACCACCGAATGCTCTTTCAGCAATATGCAACAATCTAATTCAATTTACTCAGGCTCCACTAATTACCGATAGCATTTCTTATGTCTTCGTGTAGGTAAAAACTTACTTCAATTATGTGTTATGTGAATTCTCGGATTCAAAATCGAACATAATCAAGCAGAAAACGTTGTCATTCGGTATCATTCTTCACACCTAAATTTGTCAATTTGAAAATTACTGAATGAGCTATTGAAAATTTAATTCCGATTTTTATCAGCTGCCATGGATGTCAACCCTCCTTGGAAGGCCTAATGATAAACTTAAATTTCACATTGACATAGGTGAGCTTATAAATTCTTAAAGTAGTAAATCAACTCTCGAAAATTTGCAAATCGAATTCTTCGAAGTATATACGGCAAAACAAGATCTCAATGAAATTTCACAAATACGTTACTCCCAAAACGTAACGTCTTTAATTCCAGGCACACAATACCAGCTAACCACAGAATGCTCTTCCAGCCTCACGCAACAATCTAATTAAATTTACTGAAGCTGTTACTTTGTCTCAGTGAAGCTGACACGTGTACCACACGACATCTCTCAGATCAATCTGAGCACGTGACGAAAATAACGCTAAACATAAATTTCGGCATAACTTGTTGATAAACACACAGGAGACAAGAGGGGAATTCATCAGGGTGTCAGTTTGTATCTCACGGAGATTTGAGATAAACGAACGACCGAATGAATATTTATGGTTGAATCATGGGGAAAATTATATTATTTTTGGGGGTTCTGAATTAATAATAATAATAATAATTTTTATTAATCCTTTTAGACATTGAACAATGTATAGGACAGGTCACAAAATAGAAAAAATAAGAGAAACACATATGAAGTGAACTTATAGCTACAAGTACAAAAAAATCACTCTGAAAGAAAAATAACCAACAGTTAAATTAATCTATCAGAAAGGTATTCTTCAACACTGTAATAACATTTGTTCATTAACAGAGACTTTACATTTTTCTTAAATTGAATGTCTTTCATTGATTTGTACATGTTTGGCAAATGATTATTCTCCTTATTTTCAGTGCATTAAACTGTACAATCATCTATCAAATTCAATGAAGACATTGAACGCGCGGAGTTTCGGGAGAGCGGTAAAGGAATTAATGTTGAGAAAATCCTACTACTCTACAGAGGAGTTTTTGAATGATAATAATTGTCTGGTATAGATGTAAAATGTTTTTCTTTTTTTTGACTTGTCCTAAACATTGTTAAATGTCCCACAGGATTAATAAATATTATTATTATTATTATTATTATATTATATAGTCTTGTCCCTATAAAAGTGTTGATTCATATTTTTTAGTGTGGTGTCTAGGAATACAAACATCCACATGCCTAGTATTGTAATTGTGGAAGTCCGAACATTTCTTCACAGTATACTTATTTCGATGGATATATAAAAGACAATTTTGAATGAAAATACATGGAAAGGTCAGGATTTTATACCTTTGGAAACATGAACGACAAGATTCACGAGGCTTAATACTAAATATAAGTCTTATAATTTTTTTCTGGCAAATAAATACTCTCGTTGCATCAACAGATGACCCCCACAGTACGACGTTATAGCAGAGGTGACTATACACCATACTATAGTATATCCCGAGTAGTGAATCCATCAGGAGTAGGTCCTTGATGCGTGTTAAGGCATAAAAAGAATTATTCAATTTTTTGCACACTTGAATAGAGTGAGCAAGATTCAGTCGTCAACGGATTTCAGAATATTCATGAAGGTTCCAGAATGGTGTGCAGCCATTTCAGAAATTTTTTTTTATTTAATGAAATAAAATGATTCACTGTGTAATCTTGAGAGTTCTTTCTTATGTAAGGTTCAGCAAATTCATATCAAATGATCACATCGAACTCTCAACTTATAAGATCATCTTGAAGTATGTAGACTCAAGCAGAGCTGTGCTGAAGCCTTGTGCTTAGTGCTCCAGAAAGCACTCGAATTACTTATGTGCTCGTAAGCATTGTGCTTCGCGCATTTTTTTAAAAGGCTTAATGCTTAGTAACAAATTACCAAGCACTTAGCACTTCATGGGCATGACGGAACATAAAAATGACGGACTTTCGCGTGATTGGAATGGAAATAAACTAAAATATTTATTTATGTTTCGGTCCACTTCTATGGATACTTGATGAATTGTTTTATGCATAAAAACTCAGGTAATGAAAAAATGATCACGCTTTGTAATGGACTTTCTGGTGTGTTTATGTTTCCATTGTTATGACAATGAGAACAAATTGTTAAGGCCAAACTAAATTTGGAAAATTCTATGGAGCAATGTTACTTCTCTTAATATACAATTCAGTTATATGCGATTATGCAAGTCACAGTCTGTTCACAAAATGTACGATACGGATTTCAAGAAATTTTTTTCCATTGGTGCTTGACAGCATTTTTTCCTAACCTCTTCAAAAGAAACATTGCCATCTAATTTTGTAGAAAGACATTAACTCGCGTATACCAAATGATGTCTCTCCGATCAATCTAATCACGTGACGAAAATAACGCTAAACATAAATTTCGGCATAACTTGTTGATAAACACACAGGAAACAAGAGGGGAATTCATCAGGGTGTCAGTTTGTATCTCACGGAGATTTGAGATAAACGCACTGCCGAATGAATATTTATGGTGGGATTTATGGTGAAATCATGGGGAAAATTATATAATTTTGGGGGTTCTGAATTCAAAGAATGGACTAAATTGAGTCGTCAACGGATATGAGGATATTCATGAGAAAAATCCTGAATGGTGTGTAGCCATTACTCATTTTGTAATCTTGAATATGCATTAGAATTTTCATATGACAAATTAGCAAATTGACATTACATTTTTTGATTACGTTAAAAACTGATTGATGAAATTATAGAAGTGATCTTGTGATTCATGAACTTCAAACTTTTCCCTTTGAGACCAGATAAAAGATAAAGTATTCACCAATGCTCCACAATCGATTTGAGACCTTGGAGATAGAAGACGTGTGAAGTTATTGAGAACTTATAGTCATAAATGAACGGAGTGATTGTGAAAACTTTAAGAGAAATTTTAAAGAAGGAGCAATAAGAATATTATTTCAAAGTTTGTATGCGATTTGAGATTGATATATATGAATATAGAAATGCAGAATCTCGGCACAATTGGAATTATATTCGAGAAATTAATTAATTAAACATGTAAAAAATGAATATTTGAAGAAATATCTTACTAAGGTTCTGTTGAAGCGACCCTCTTGAAATTTTGCATGAACATTCACTATATCATTCTAAATTCACAAACTAAATTTCATTTGAATCAGTTATTCTGTTAGGGAAATAAAGAGATTTTTTTTTCAATAGTCCAATTGAATTTTTAATGATTCTGTCATAACTATGGCCACAAAATTCTGCATGAACATTCAGTTTATCAATCTTCATTTATAAAATAGATTTTTTTCGAATCGGCTATTTTTTAAGAAACTATTAGTTTCTTTTAATATTCCAATTGAATTTTCTATGGTTCTGTTTACAGTATGGCCATAAAATTTTGCATAGCAATATTTTATGGAACACCATGGACTACTTATATGGTTAACGAACTTAACTGAGCCATTTGGGAACCGAACCATGCTAACGGCATACAGACAGAATTGAATTTGACCACGAATTCGTCATCATTGGGCTCAAATCTGAAAAAATTCTGACATTTGGGCAAAACGATATAGCCCTCGTTTAAGGAGAACGAGCGCTCAAAAAGATATAGTACTGCAACCGCAGCCGTTTCAACTATCGACTCCATTGTCAAAAGGATACATTCTAAATTATTTTGATATTTGACTTTAAGTATTATAATATATAAAAGTACTAATGAAAAGAATAATAATACTAATACGACTGCAAAATATGATTTGAATAAAGAACAAATGTCAAAGTAAAATATTCTCCCGAAAAGTTTCACCGAATTGACAAACTTCCCTGGTAAAATTCAGCGTCTTGGAAGATTTATTGATGCAGGCAGTTGGAACAGGAACACGATAAAAAAACCGAATAATAATCCAATAAAATATAACCTGATATGTCATAAATTTAATAAAATAATTTTTCAAAAAGTTACCCAGTTTCAGATCGGCTGTTCTTCAGTTTTTAGGAGAGCTCAAAAACCTGTTGTTGAAGTAATGATAGACTTGATCATAAAAGACTTTTTTATAACTGACCATTTTTGCGTAATCTAGATCTTGTACCTTAAAAAATGGATATATTTTTTTCAAGACAGAATCAGTAGAAGATGTGTCAAATTTTTTGAATCGATATTTCGGACAAAAATTCAATTCGACATTGAAAAGACTCTTGGCTTGAAACAAAACTAAAGATGCCTTCTTTCGGCAATTTGACAGCACCGTCTAAATGAATAGCAAAAAATACAAATTCATGGAAGAATCCTTCTAAAAATACGACGACCTACTTAAAATCGAACCCTGTATACACTTCCTGTCTGTCTCCCTAACGATAACTAAGTCGAATAACGGTACTGAATTTTATGATACTTAATATTCAAAGCTCACCGAGGAATATGAAAAAAGAGGAAAGTTTTCCACCGAACCAATTTTCCAGATTTATTATTGAGCTTCTCGAACTAGAAGCTCATGAAGAGCAGACCCAATTGATTTAATTTGAGGAGTGAAATTGAAGTAAATGAACCAGCTGTGAAAGTAGTACATTCAGTGTGAAGCTTTCGATTAATACTATTGAAATGCAAACTTCAATTGAAACTGGATGAATTAATGTTACTGGAAAATGAATCGAGTGGATGATTTGATTATGTTTGATTACATGGGGTCCTTTTGACAGGCTTAGCTATCTCGTATGAATAATATTCAGAAAAATTTGTGTAGGGTGTTGATGTGTCAGCTTTTATCTGTGCGAAAATTGGCCCCTTGTCGCCTTGACAAAATTGAAATATTTTCAGTGAAAAATATTAATATCCATGTCTAATTTATAAAGGGTGTTTCAACATAAACTGGACAAACATATATGTTCGTGTAGAGGACATCAAGAGAATCATTTTTGCCTTATACAATATATCCCGTTTTCGAAGCATAAGCAGAATACAGGGTGTTAAACGTCGTTTTTGATCAAGATTCTTATGAGTTTGGTCGGTTATGTATAACACGGTTTTAGGTCAAATCTCAGGTCTATTCAGAAAAGTTGGCGAACTCCGAAAAAAAACTACAGAATGTCGAAAAACCTTCAATGTTCCAAATTTTTTTTTCGGTTGTCAAATTGAATTCTATTTTCTGAACGAACACAATGTTCTGAGAATTTCAGTGAAAAAGTTTTTTCAAATATCGAACACAAACTTTTTTTACATGTCTACAGCGATGAAGCGATGAAAAAATTTCACCCGAAATGGATATTATTTTGTACAATTTAACTTCTTCACTTATCAATCACGAATATAAAAACAGAATTGTGAAATATCAAACGGTTTCAATACTACAGTCATTCAAATGTTTCGTTCAGACCTCTAAAATAATAAAAATAAATCTGTTTTGAATTCTAGAGTTACAATAATTGAATGATCGGTATGTCCAAACATTTTAGAAGAATTTATAAAAAAAAATCAATGAAACTTAGTTGGGACTCGAACGGACGTAGATATTAAATAGGGAAACGAGACTGTTCTAAGGATATTAATATTCGTTGCCAGGCAACGGTAACTCGTAGTTCATATAGTTTGACTACTGGCTGAATTATATTCAGTGAAACTGATATACCAGTCACTCTATGAACTACGAACTACCGTTGCCTGGCAACGAATATTAATATCCTTAGAACAGTGCCATTTCCCTACTAAATACCTACGTCGGTTCGAGTCCCAACTGAGTTTCACTGATTTTTTTTGTATAAATTCATCTAGAAAGTTTGGACATGCCAATAATTCAATTATTTCGACTCTAGAATTCAAAACAATTTTTTTTTCAATATTTCAGAGATCTCAACGAAACATTTGAATGACTGTAATAACGAAACCGTTCGATATTTTACAATTCTGTTTCCATATTCGTGATTGATGTATTGTACAAAATTTCATTCATTTCGGGTATAATTTTTTCATCACTGTAGATATGTAAAAGTTAAAGAAGTTGAAGAATTAGAATTATTCCTCTGTTAATATAGAACATAATCATGAAGCTTGGTTTGAGCCATGGCTCTCAATATTCCTAGTATGAATAGTTGAATTATTTATTTCTCCATCTCAACTAGCTTGAAAATAATTAAGATATGGTAGCTCAATTCAATAATGAAAGCATAAAGGAATAGAATTATTATTCTTCCACATAATCGAGTTATCAATAATTCGAGCGTTTATCATGGTCTCAAATAAAATTCACCCGCTAAACGAATGTTAAGGGTGAAAAAATTAGTGAACCGTGAACTGAAACGAAAATATCGAAAAATATCAAAGTTGAATTGATATTCGGAGGGTGTTTTAATTATGAAGTAACCAATTCGAAATTACCTACACTCAGAAAAGGTGGGTAGCAAAAATAAGTTAATCAAAAAAGCTATTTGGACTTACACTTGTTCAGCTCTAACGTTGATTGAGTACGATGTGAGGGCTTTCAGCTTGTTTTTATCCAGCTCTCTGAAACAAAAATATCAGTAATATCGGCATCCAGTGGTATCCATACTTTTAGTCCCAAATCAAGTTTTTTATTTCGAGGAAACATAATTAGATCGAATTCGCGAAACCATTTTGAGATCACTGCTCAATCTATTCATACCACTGATTTAGATACGTAGGGTCAAAGCTATATCGATTGACGCCTTAAGAGAATGGACAATTTCAGTAGGCAAATTCGGTTACTTCTTTTACTATAAGACCATGGTTATCATTACGGAACCATAGTTGAATGTTGCTTCAAGCTTCCCATTAATATCGATTGAATATTCAAGGAAACGCCAATTTCGTCGAAATTACATATTTGATAGTCATTGACATACTACGATAGTAATTGACACCTAGTCATTGACATAATTTGATCTCACATTTTCCGAAATTTTGGTTATAATATTCCCCTGCTTTCTCTCACTCATACATTCTCATTATATGGATCATTGAGACATTCATACTGAAAATGATAAAAAAATAAGAAGGTTTAGACAGTTGTATACTATTTAAACAAAGAAATAACACCAAATGATAGTGATCAGTACATATATATCGAAGTAATAAACTATTGGTGCATTCTAGGGTTTTTCATCTGTGTCCCCATATTTCATAATATTTTATATATTCGATTCTCCAGGTTATCATTCTGAAAACGGCATCATAAGATATTTGGCGCGAGATTTTGCAGTAGTGTCAATAAATGTATATGTTAATTTAAAGATAGCTACTACACATAATTGCGAATATTTCCCAATTTTGTTCAGTTTTATATTCGTAAGAAGTTTTTTATTGGTTAGAAGGTTCCAAGGAATATTTAATTGATGTAATTAAACCCTTCAATGATTTATATATTGTAACGTTATTATTTTGGAATTTATCATAAAATGTAGTTTTGCCATCTTTTTCCAAAAATATTAGTTAAGTAAACTTATTTGGATGTTTCATTTTCTAAATTTCCTCATTGTTGTAATTATTCACTTCGTTTACCTACCTGTTCGAATTGTTTCCCTCAGAAAACGGTTTGTTTATATTGTTTAAAATTTTTGAGGTTAGTGATTGTTGTCATTTTGAGTAGTTCCATGTAGTTGGTTAGAATATTTGGCCTCAGTAAGTACTTCGGAAAATCGTGGAAGAATTATAGAAATGGATTTATAGAGACCCTCCTCTGGTGTAAACTGCGTAGATTATCAGTACCGTAATGATTCCTTTATATTATTTTGGTTTTGATGTATTTTTTCTTCTTCTTCTCTTCGCTGTGACAACTGATAGACTCTGTGAACCTTGAAGATCCGGAAATTTCTGTGCGACTGTCAGGGCGGACATTTTGTGTGCGGAGGTCGTGTGGAGGGTTTAGACGTTTTCGAGGAGAATTATGAATCTGGATTCATCCTCGTTATGAGGGATTATATCTTCGAGCGTCATTGTTCCCATGTTTTCCACATGGGGTCCGTACGGAATCTATCTTGCACCTCTAGGTACGCATACATTTTCTATCTTGAACCAGTTGTCTTACCATCCTCTTTTATTAGGTTGTTGTGTAGCGAATATTGTTGGAATTATTTGGAACAAATTTTCGACTGAATTGGAGGTTGAACCTATCTCCCTCGAACAACAGAGGTAACTAAAATATCCTTTATAGCTTATGTACCGTTTCTTATAGTATTTTGTTAGGGTCCATGTGACAGGTGTTGAGTACAGTTTTCCACGTATTGGGTGTATCTGAGTTCCACCTACCTGGGTTATCTATCCACGTATTGGGTGTAGGTACCTGAGTTTTCACGTAGCTGAGTTATTCCACGTACTGGTCAGTTTCCACATACGTGTCAGTTATCCACGTAGTTCGGAGTCCCGAGTACCTGAGTCATCTACGTACCTGTCAGTGAGGGGTAACAATTGGCATCTTGGAGGTCTACGTACCTGGCGTCATACGTTCAACTTACCATCAGTAATAGTTTGTTAAGGTAACCAGTGCATAGCACTGGCTTTAAAATTGTAAATCATTGGTTTCTTTTATTTTGATAATTTGTGATATTATTCTATAAGGTAATTTTATATATAACTGTGAGCAATTTTAGTGAGGTGCACTTCATAAGTTGCGTTGGGTACCAACAAAGGTGCTCGTGTATCCCTTCAGGATTTTATTATAGGATAATTGATCGGTATTCGCTTCAGGAATCATTGTTTAATTTAGCGTATTTATTTAAAGTAGGTAGGTTTTGATAACCTAAACCAGAACGTTAAGCTGAACGTAAGCTGATTAAGTGGGTTTAGTTTGTTAGTTTAGATTATTGGTTCTTATCTGCTTTAGTGTGTTTAGTAAGTTTTCTTCTGGCTACCCCTTGGGGGAAAATATTTATCCGTATTGTATCAACCACTGCACATATATTTTTGTTTTGGTAATAAATTATTGTGACTTGAATTTTGAGGGATTTTTGTTAACTGTTAGTAAGAGTAAGCAGTTCATTTACCTTGAGTAGGCAGGCATTACTCTACCTGGCGCCCATTACATTCCATCATATCTAACTCACTCCCTTCTTCACTGAGTGTGGCCGCGAGCTATTCATGCATTGAGACCGGCTTTCCCCAAAGTCAACGTTTCAATATTAAGGTTAAAGCCTATGTCAATCACTGTTCGATGTAATATAATTGACACAGTTATTGACGTATGGTTTAAACTCAATATATTGATCGTTGAAAGGTTTTCTTACTTCAATTGAATATTATTTGGAATCTTTCAAACAATAGAAAACTTCTAACAAATATGAAACATAAGAAAATCGAAAAATATAGGCAATTGTATGTAGTCGCTATCCTTAAGTAAACTCATACTAATACATATACACTTATTGACACTACTGCAAAATCTCACACCAAATATCTAATGATGCCGTTTTCAGGAAGATAACCTGAGGAAACTGAACTTGACTCTAATAGAAATAAAATATTCTGAAATAGGTAGAAACAGATGAAAAACCTTAGATAGAACCAATAGTTTATTACATCGATATATTTGTGAACAGTATCAATCACTATCAGGGTACAGGGTGTCAACAACTGAACCTCTCACCCCAGTTTTGCGCACTTGTTCCCAGGGGTTCCTACTATCTGCCTTAATGTCTGTTTATTTATAGTTTTCATTCGAAAGTGATCTGAAACGACTCGGTTTGACTCAATAATGAAGAATACGGATCGAAAATAATTCTGTCCGACTGTGAGCACGATAACTCCCGAACATATACAGGGTGTTCCTAAATTGAACGTACAAACGAAAAGGGGAGATTCCTTAAGTGAGTTTAAGAAAAAAAGTCCCATAAACATGGGGTCGCAAACGTTTCGTTTTCGAGATACAGTGTGTTAAAGTTTGAATTTTTTTCAAGTTTTTTTCTCATAGTATCTACACTTCACAAGATATTCAACTGAAATTTGGCATAGGTATTACATTTGAGAGTTCTCACCACGTGACATGGCAATTTCGATAGAAGATCTACAGGGTGATATTTTTTCTGGAACACTGCCACCTGTTCTTCTGCAGAACTTTTTTTTGTGAGCAACTGTTAATTTGAAAAAATGTAAAAAGGAGCTTTGTTCTTATACTAACTTTTCGGTCTCTTGTAGTTTTGTTGGGAAGACCACTTTGTAAGCTTTGGTGAATGAATTCAGTGTCAGTTTTTATGGAAATTTTCCTGATCTGTAGCGATGATTCATAAAGATTCGATAAACTCGTATAATCAACACATGTTTTTGATAAAAACTTTAACACCCTGTATCTCGAAAACGAAACGTTTGCGGCCCCATGTTTATGGGACTTTTTTTTCTTAAACTCACTTAAGGAATCTCCCTTTTCGTTTGTACGTTCAATTTAGGAAACCCTGTATAATAAGGGCTCTGAAATTTTGAGGATAGGTTTAAAATCTGAAATCGTGGTTAAATTCTTAAACAGGTCGAAATCGGAGTTTTCGACATTTTAAATCTCAAACTTTTTTCCAAGTGAAAATAAGTGTCAAATTCCGTGAGAAACATGCCATCCGAAATTTAAAAAAAATTGTCTGAACGATGTCAAAGAAAAGAAGAAATACATTTGGCGGTAGGTTCGGTAAATTCGCATGTTCAATTGATTTTGTGAAAAGGCCGAATCGGTTGATCGATATAAGAGTTACCTTCACTTGATTTTTCAATATCAACGAAAAAACAGATCTAATATTAAACTTGTTATTCAAATTTGAAACAGAATCATATTATTGGAGAATTCTGAAGAAATGCTAATTCTGGCCAGTACTGCTCTTCTGGACCCGAATACTCGTAACTCTAAAATGGTAAAAACGACACAGTTGAAAGTCCCAGGTTGGATCTTGAGTAATTATTAGTGTGCCTAACCGTTTGCTTATTTTCGAGATTCTTATCACAGGAATTTATTCCTCTCATTCTTCAATATCCATATTTTATCATAACATTGATAAACGTGTCCGTGAAGTTGGCACCCACTTTCTCGAAAATGAGAAAAAATTTTTTTTCATTCGTTAGTAAGTCGTTAGTAAGTATTTGTAAGTCCAAAATTTTCGTTTGTAAGTGAAGAGTATTGGTAGAAAAACACCGCATTCCGCTGGGTGCTAACTTCACGGGCATCCACTTTTTTGATTTTCTCGGAAAAAAACATACAGCCGGAAAGTCCATCGTTTGTAAGTGTTTGTAAGTCGAAAATTATCGTTTGTAAGTGACCTTGTACTTGAAAAATGGCACCCCTTAAATGCGAAGTTAGCACCCACATGTTGAAAAATTTAATTTTTTATTTTTTGCCTTCGATAGTACCTCGTTAGTAAGTATTTGTAACCCCAAAAAATTCGTTTGTAACCTTCCCTATCAAGGGGTAAACAACCCTCAAATATGCGAAATTAGTACCCAGTTTTTTTAACATTACATTTTTCTTTTTTTCGAAAGTAAATCGTTAGTAAGTATTTTTAACACAAAAAAAATTTGTTTTTTTACTAAAAAAATCATGAGAAAATGACACCTCTAAAATGCGAAGTTGGCACCCACATGTTGAAAAATTGAATTTTTGTTTTTTGCCTTCGATAGTACTTCGTTAGTAAGTATTTGTAACCTCAAAAAATTCGTTTGTAACCTTCCCTATCATGGGGTAAACAACCCTCAAATATGCGAAATTAGTACCCATTTTTTCAACATCACATTTTTCTTTTTTTTTGAAAGTAAATCCTCAGTAAGTATTTGTAACACAAAAAAAATTGTTTTTTAACAAACAAATCATGAGGAAATGGCACCCCTTAAATGCGAAGTTGGCACCCACATGTTGAAAAATTGAATTTTTGTTTTTTGATTTCGATAGTACTTCATTAGTAAGTATTTGTAACCCCAAAAAATGTGTTTTAACCTTCCCTATCATGGGGTAAACAACCCTCGAATATGCGGAATTAGTACCCACTTTTTTCAACATTACATTTTTCTTCTTTTTTTTTGAAAGTAAATCCTCAGTAAGTATTTGTAACACAAAAAAAATTGTTTTTTACCGAACAAATCATGAGAAAATGGCACCCCTAAAATGCGAAGTTGGCGCCCACATGTTGAAAAATTGAATTTTTGTTTTTTGATTTCGATAGTACTCCATTAGTAAGTATTTGTAACCCCAAAAAATGTGTTTGTAACCTTCCCTATCATGGGGTAAACAACCCTCAAATATGCGGAATTAGTACCCACTTTTTTAAACATTACATTTTTTTCTTTTTTTCGAAAGTGAATCGTTAGTAAGTATTTGTAACACAAAAACTGTTGTTTTCAACCAATCCGCTAATGAGAGAATGTAACCCTTAAAATGCAAAGTTTCTATTTTGTTTAAGACAGTACCTCCATATATAATAATTTTGCAACACAAAGAAATAGCTTTTAAGCAGACTGATAATGGATTGATTTAATTATACCGTGAAAATGAGCAGTTTGCATCCACATGTTTAAGAATTTTATATTCGTGTTTTGCTTTCAATAATGAGAAAATGGCACAACCAATTCCGATTTCAGAATAATATTTTGTTCTTCAACTTCTGTAGTACACCGTAATAGTAGAAGTGAATAAAAAAGTGTTGATTTGAACCGCGCCGGTCTCGTGAGTTAGGACTAGTATACGTCCACGTTTACATGAAATGCACTTGCATAAAGTTTATTATTCCTGGTGATTATTTGAGTTATACTTTCGATTGAAACACTTTTTTATTCACTTCTACTATTACGGTGTACCTACTACGGAAGTTGAAGAACAAAATATTATTCTGAAATCGGAATTGGTTGTGCCATTTTCTCATTATCGAAAGCAAAACACGAATATAAAATTCTTAAACATGTGGATGCAAACTGCTCATTTTCACGGTATAATTAAATCAATCCATTATCAGTCTGCTTAAAAGCTATTTCTTTGTGTTGCAAAATTATTAGATATGGAGGTACTGTCTTAAACAAAATAGAAACTTTGCATTTTAAGGGTTACATTCTCTCATTAGAGGATTGGTTGAAAACAACAGTTTTTGTGTTACAAATACTTACTAACGATTCACTTTCGACAAAAAGAAGAGAAATGTAATGTTTAAAAAAGTGGGTACTAATTCCGCATATTTGAGGGTTGTTTACCCCATGATAGGGAAGGTTACAAACGAATTTTTTGGGGTTACAAATACTTACTAACGAAGTACTATCGAAGGCAAAAAACAAAAATTCAATTTTTCAACATGTGGGTGCCAACTTCGCATTTTAGGGGTGTCATTTTCTCATGATTTTTTTTAGTAAAAAAACAAATTTTTTGTGTTAAAAATACTTACTAACGATTTACTTTCGAAAAAAAGAAGAAAATGTAATGTTCAAAAAACTGGGTACTAATTCGCATATTTGAGGGTTGTTTACCCCTTGATAGGGAAGGTTACAAACGAATTTTTTGGGGTTACAAATACTTACTAACGAGGTACTATCGAAGGCAAAAAATAAAAATCAAATTTTTCAACATGTGGGTGCTAACTTCGCATTTTAAGGGTGCCATTATTTAAGTACAAGGTCACTTACAAACGATATATTTTCGACTTACAAACACCTACAAACGATGGACTTTCCGGCTATATTTTTTTTCCGAGAAAATCAAAAAAGTGGATGCCCGTGAAGTTAGCACCCAGCGGAATGCGGTGTTTTTCTACCAATACTCTTCACTTACAAACGAAAATTTTGAACTTACAAATACTTACTAACGACTTACTAACGAATGAAGAAAAATTTTTTTTCATTTTCGAGAAAGTGGGTGCCAACTTCACGGACACTGATAAACTCATAACATGTTTCAATAATATAACATGTATCATCAAATGAAAGTCAAATGATTCTCTCGCAAGAAGGTACCAAACTAAAAAAATTTTCAAATAGTCCAAAAGAGCACATTCTTACCGAAACAAAGGAAAATTGATGAGAAGTGATGACAGGAGCCGAAAAAGGAAAATTGAATCAATAACGCTTATAATTATCTCATTTTATTAGTTACGCCTTTTCAATCGGTGCTTTCAAGATAAACCATTTTCGATAGAAAACCTTGAAATACGTTCCTGTCTCTACTCCACATTATTTAAAATTCTCTATACCTACTATCGAACTTCGTGACTGCATTTTCCTTTTCAGTTTTTCTGCTCAAGTGTATTTCTGGAATAGGATGTAACATGTGACATCTCCAGACCTGACCACTTAAAACGAACCGTGGTTGCTCAAGTGCATCCGTTTTCCGTTATTTTATTCCACTTTCATCTCATGTGACGCAAAGCAGATCAGAATATGTAAATAAATCAATCTGGAAACCACTTGGCTCATGGAATTCGGGATGAAATTGTAGGTCGCGATGACAATAGATCCAACTTATCCAGGATTTTTCCATGGGAGTCGTCATATGAGTAAGAATTATGGTTAGAATTGAAGAAGCCGTCGTTGTATTTTACAGCTATTGCTGAATAAGGAACGACGAAATCATTCGAGGTATTTGAGTTATGGACGTAAAATTCTTGATGATAGAGTATTTATTGAATGATTATTTGGGCTATTTCTATCATTTTGATTCATGATGTATTCAATGTTTCGGCCAGCATTCGCCAGACGTAGTCAAGAAAACACTTAGGACTTGTAACTTTTCGGAAAGCAACTTTCGCCACACTTTTATCCCTTTCAGTGTATTCGTCCCTCCACAGGGACATCGATATTCATTCAATCATATGTTTCGTATATGGGGTTATTTCGAGTCCAGTGTTCACGTACTTTGAGAAGGACATCTTATGCATACGTTATTACAAGCAGTGCTTTTTTTTGAAAATTACGAGAATCTCTAACTGAAAACGTAGACATTATAATACTGTTTTCGATTGAGTGCGCATGTTGGTAACGCCTTTCTGTTCAAATTCAAATCTTTCCTTTCCATTTAGGAAAAAGTGTACTACTGTGTTCCTTTTTGGTAAGTAAAAGTGTGTTATATTTGACTTTTATAAGTGGATTGCATCTCTTTCATTTTTACGAAGGCCTCTTATGACCCCAAAAAATATGTCCCTATGTAGGGACAATTACACTGGAGGTCCTATTTTTGGGTCATTGCAGTAACCGGGTTTTTTTTGGAACTATACGATTTTTTTTGCAGATCATGAAAAATCACGGAAAAAACCCAAGACAGAAGGCGAAAATGCTGTACTCACTTGGAAAATAATGTGGAATCAGATATTCCAGATTTATCGGATGAAGGAAACTATGGTTGGATGGACGATTATGTTGGACCAGCAGAAAATATCGATACTACTACTAGAGGAATCACTGAGGATTAAATGCAAGAACATAATGAAAATGTAAAATTACCAAAAGATGAAAATGAAAACGTCAATATGATGAAAATGTCTGTATTGAACATGAATTATCGAAAAACCTGGAAGCAGAATCTAACACTAATAGAAAAAATAAAGAAAAAACTGAAAACAATGATTTAATGAGGAAGATTCAATTGATTTCATGATTTTCATAAGAAATATTCTAAATTTGTTTTAGTTATCATAAAAATAAAAATGTATTCATGCGTGAGGCGTTCTGCATTTTTGGACCTCCAGTGCATTTGTTCCTCCGGAGGGACATTTTATAAAAAAAACGGGAGGGTGTGAAATCAGATTTTCTCAATGGAATATCCTCATTTAAACCATTTCTACTTCAGAAAAGCTGGGTAATAATTTTCCTTCTATTTTTTCGCAGTGGTACACTGAAAGGGTTAAAATGTTTGAAATGTTTGTCATTTATATACAGTGCAGTCTCTATAATCCGGCCTTGCGCCACTCCGGCACGTCCAGTAATCCGGCACTATTAAACACTTTTTCCCAGTTATTTAAGCTCTTCGTATTGTGTTAAATCTAGTTTTAAACAAATCGTTTTTTTACATTGACCTTAACTGTGTTTTACTTATAATTTTTTATCGATTTATACATAATATTATGTAATGATTTTTATATTGTACTTGTTTTGTAGTAATTATACGATGTTTTTATGGTCTATTTAGCTTTTTTTACCATATCTCCAATAATCCGGCAATTTCGGCAATCCGGCACTACCGATCTCAATATAGGGCCGGATTAGCGAGATCCTACTGTATAAACATACAGTTATAAGTTTGTTTTTTATTGAATCAGTTGTCAACAATTCATTCGATCTTTTTCAGGTTTGATTTTTTCATTTCGAAACGACAGACGGTGGACTGATAGGATATTTCAGAAATTGACATGGAAGCTTCCTCCTTCAACTTTCTTCGTTTCAGTTTTCCTTCTCTATTTCTTAAAAAGTAATAATTATAAGTGAAACCTTGTTCAACATATATTGAATAAAATATCGAAAGAATAAGAACTGAAACTTCATTATCAACCGTATGTTGATCTCAAAAATATCTGAGCTCTCAAAATGGGATCCAGCTTAAAAAAGATTAGATGAATTGTTTGATGAACCGAATGAATAATTGAATTGATAATTATTTTCTGGAACTATCAAAAATTATCAACATTATCAAAGACCGTTACATTATCAAAGAGAGACGAATGCTGGTCTAAACGATACAAACGAATACAAGAATCACAAATGATGGAATTAAATCAATGATATTGGCTGGTTTTCGGTGTAGCAGTCTTAAAGGACCTATGTATGGTTTTCTCTTTATTGAAATGCCTAAGCTTTCACCACTGCTCTATGTGGCTTCATCAGAGGTTCAATGTGAGTTTGTAGTTCTTTAAATTTCCTCCGGATCTGTTATTTTGTTATTTTTCCTTACTCATTTTTTTATTACTGGTGTTAGTTTGGATTCTTTGTTCGTTATTACGAATATTGAAGTTTGACTCCTACACCCGAAAAACTGCCAATATTACAAACTAACAGTCGATAACCAATCAATAGATCATATGATTATTTCTTTGATGCCGTTCATTTCACGTTTGCCTAAGCAAATGGAAAATCAACTTTTCTAGTGCTCACTAGTTTATGGAGATGAAGTTCACCAGACGTCTTCAGGAAACAAACAAGCTCAAACTGGAAAAAGTGTGTTTCTTAACGACGCGACAGTTATTATATGAAACATAAGTTTTCATCATCAAGAGTTGTCCGTAAATTACGTTACATTATTTACCGGAGACTAGATGTGTTTGTTCCCAATTAATATAACCTGGGAAACAGCACTGCTATCATTATTGATTCAATTATCTGACAGGCCTCAAAGACATTGCAAACTCTTTACCACAATACTTTTTCGTCAAGTCGTCAAGTCCATAATTGAATATCATTCTAGATAAACCCAATGAAGAAATGATATATTGATACCTGCGAAAAGTAAATTTGTATAGGTAGTAAAGAGATGAATAATTAAATCTACATGTTCATTTTCAATGTTTCGGAACCAATGAAATTTCTAACATAATTCGTTTCTATTCATTAAAAACAAAATCGAAATCACCAATAACAACAAGCATTATCCAAGTGATTATTTAAATGTTAATTAATTGATTATAACGTGTCGTTCAGCTATCAATTCGATACGAATAGAAACAGGATAGATAAAGCCATTAGCCCAATTTCTAATTATATAGGTTCTCGTAAATCTGTGATCGACGCTGGTGACATGTAAATTACTCATAATTTTCACGTTGTAAATGAATAGTGATTGCTTTGAGCCATTAATTGGACACATAACAAAAATCAGATTGAAAATGAGGAGAAGAAAAAAGAATTATGGAAAATTCAATCGTTCTTAATTTTTTTCAGTTGTCTGCTAGCTCATCGTTTACCACATATAATCGTAGAGAATTAAGTGGAAAAAGATTCCTGTTTTTTGCTTCATCTTAGAACTTTGGAAATGATAGAATTCAACAAGGATTCAAAGCTTCAGAATGTAAAAACTTTGAAACAATAGGAGAAACTTGTATTCACATAATGATTTATTTTTCCAACTTCCGTTGGCGCCTAAGCACCTCACGTAAGTCAAGTGGCTCAATTCTAGTACCAGAGGGAAATCTGCTACATTTGGGATTTCACCTCTTCATTTTTTAAAATAGATGTTCATCAGTTTTGCCGATGGTGCTTTCCTCAGTTTCATTTACATTATTAATGAACAACCAAACAGCGCAACGTGCCACATGAGCAAACAATCTATATGTCTAAGTTATCTCCGAACAGTAATTCATCCAAAATTCTGTTATTCAATAAAATGTTTTGAGGCAAATGTATCCAAACAGTCATGTACCTATCATCTGAAACATACAATGATGTCATGACGAAGGTGTCAATTAATTATGGGAATTTTTATGGAATAGATAACGTGGCAGTCATTCGATACATTTCGTTTTCATTGTTGATGACATACCGTTGGTGACCATGGAATAAACACTAATCAATTCCTTCTGAAATTCAATCGTTTTGTATAATATCAAAAAAAACCTTTCATTGAAAAACCTTCTATTTAAAAGTATTCCTATAAGTTCAAGAGCAAACTGATTAATTTTGAAGTGAAACAAACCTATAAATAATTTTCAAATATCTAACAAGATGGCATTATGTGAAGAACCTTCGCGAATATCAGTAGAAAGAAATATCCTTCTCGACGCAACTATTCCAAGAAAGTTATCGCTTCCACTTAGTAACTGACACAATAACTCACGCAATATAAAAACTGGATGATATACCAGATGGCCACTTTTAATTTGAGCCGGACTCGCCGAAAGAACCCCCGTTAACACAATCCATTTAGCTCTTCATATCCTCATCATCTGTCCAGCGAAGTTTCATCTTAAACTTACAAGATTTACTTCGAGACATTCTAGCTTTATATGATTTACCTAATTTGTGCAAGTTAGATATAAAAACTTCAGATTACTTCTGATGTAATTTTGTAAGAAACTCTTGAAATAAGGGAGTTGGTATAAGTGAGGCCTACCCAATTTAAAACACTCATATCTCGGTATTCGAGAAAGATGATAAATAAACGCAAAGTTTTTTCTCATTACGAATCACTTAAAATAGATCATTCTAAAGCCTTAGGCCTATTTGAAACATGGTAATTACACCTATTTCCTTCAATCATGGGAATATTATTATCAAATTAAAAATATGCAGAAATATATATCCTGAGCCTTTTATCAAGTGTTATCACGAGATCCTTGAACAACTTTTCGATTTATTCCACAAAATGTAATGCTTAAATTGCTAGTCAGAAGTCGCACATGAACAAGACATAATGAATAATATTGAAAAAGAAAAAAGTTTTCGAACAAACAAAAAGAGGAAATGAACATTCATTCTCAAATATTTCCATTAAATTGTGAAAACTAAAATTTTTTGACAAGCCTTAGGTCAGAAATAAAGCGTATTTTGAAAGAAGGCCTTATTAAGTACATTATACTTTAGAAAGGTTATAGAAGCTATATTTGATTCGCAAATTTTCAAAATTGCAATTTGGAATCATAAGTACTTTTTCGATGAGTTATTTCGTGATACGTATAAATTACTGACAACAAAACTTCGAACGTTTTAAAAATAAGCAATGACAAATTGATAAGGCGCAATCAAAATGCTCGACCTTTGTCAATAATTGGGCTGTAAGAGCCTGAGACAGTGGCGGCTTGTGACAGAATAAAGTGATGAGGCACATAAAAAAAATATAATCTTATAAACTCTTTTTTGTCAGCTGCATTTACTTATCATTATGAAAAAATCATTCGGTATTAATGCTCCAATGATTCTATAGCGTTTTATTGGGTGGTAATTGCCCTGAGATAAGTTTTTCAACTCGCTTCAACCAGTTTTTCACTAAACCCTATCGGAATATGTATTATTAACATTGCCAAAAATAATTTGATTAGAGTTACACTGCCAGTAGGCCAGTAGTACTCTCATTTTGAAACCTCCGATTCGATTTTCCTACCGCACCGATAGTCAAGATTTGGAATAGGTTGTATAACTTTCTTCAATTGTACATATTTTATACTCATAGGAATGACTCAAAAACTGTTTCGGTTTATTGAAAACTCTGCAATATCACGAGTACTGCACAACCCCATAAACCCCAACCAGAGTGAAATTTCACTATCTTCCGCTTCACGATTAACCCGAATATGTGCAGTTTGCCGATGAAACGAAACGAAACGATAACGGATCAAGGGTAGATAGTCCGGTCAATCCAGACCAAAAAATTAGGGTGAAGTTACATAAAATCCCAACATGCTGAAAATCGGTAAATTATTCAAAACATAATAATAAATAATATATAAAAGTTCCCAATCATTCCCGTGGATGGATAAAAATGTATTCAAGTTCAAAGGTCGAAAAATGAGTTTTTCGCCATTTTCAGCAAAACGGTGAGTTCCATCAAAAAAGTAATTCAGACAAAAATGTAGATGTTAAAATTATCTTCAAAAATGTATCAATACTTTTTTTCCTACGAGGCACCGTTTCTGAGATAAAACGCTTCAAATGTTCTAAAAGTTGTAAGTGAGGCTAGCCTCAATTCACCTTAGAAGCCGCAATAGATAAACAACGAGGGGAGGTTCATGATCTCGTCACGTTGATGTGAATAACGCGCTAGACAAGGAAGCGCGTGAGGCAAGCCTCACCTCACCGTTTACGCCTTGAAGAGGAAGTGAGATGAATGTACAAAAAAATCGGACCTTAACGCCTGTAACATGTAACGTTACGTCCGATTTTTGTGCATTCATCGTAACGTCCGTAACGTGTAATGTTACAGACGTCTGTAGCTGTACCGGCTTGAGATTGAGCTCGGATATTATGGAAGACGACTTCAGTGTCGTACAAAAAATTGAGACTGAAGAACATAATGGGATGATGAAATTGATCAATAAAATATTGGATTAATTCGCTTGATATTATTTGTGATTTCCGTAATTTATTTGGTGAGGCACTGCCTCACCTGCCTCATAGGACAAGCCGCCACTGGCCTGAGAGCTTTTAGCGCACTATTTGCTGAGTGATGCGGATGTCGTCTAGGGGTGGGTGAAGTTAAGGCTGCTAATCGGTCTTCTCACAGGGCATTGTCCCGTGAGATATCACCTACACAAGATCGGTATAGAAACTCGGACATTTGTAGGTTATGTGAATCGGCCACTGAAACCACCGAGCACATACTATGCCAATGCACTGCGCTGGCACAAACCAGACTTACTCTACTAGGTGGCGCGTTATTAACGCCAGCCGACATAAGAGCGAAGTCTCCTAAGGAAGTAACCAGCTTTGCTAAGGAGGTTAGATTCCTGGGAAAAACGTAGTTTTAGCATGGTAACGCACAAAAGACCTTATTGGTCGCAGTGCAGAAGGGTAATCAACGTGTCGATCGACCACTATCTAATCTAGGGTGTGTGAAAATTTTTGATGAGAGATATATCTTAACCTACTCTCTGCTTCATTTTTCCAATTTGAGCATGGGACTTAATTGTTGGTACCTTATGTTGGATGTATAACAAAATAATAACTTAGGTAATACTTACAGGAGATGTATAACATTATCGCTGGGTAAAAATGACAAATCTGGAGTTCTGAGTAATCCAGTTTCTACTATTCTCCTGGAAAAAATGAAAATTAGTTAAATTATTTTTGTATGATGCTATTTGAAAAAAATCGGATGAGAGAACATTTGTAGAAATGATTTTTTCCTGGCAAAATTTTTTTTATATCTAATCAATATTTTCTGAAAGAATGGTACTATTGTTCCTAGGCTCTTAAGCTGAAAGTTTCGGAGAAACTTTTATGTATGGCTAATTTTTCCAATATGAAAGTTGATTTTTCTCGAAACGGTCGGTATATAAGAGCGCATGACCAATAGGTAACATTTTTTATGTTGAAAATATTGACGGTTCAAATAAGAATCTCGAAAAACATGGTTTGTTCATAAGCGTAAAAGCTGATGGGGTGAAACCCTGATGACACTTCAAAACCGAGACCAACCAACCAAGACTTCCTTGAAAAACATAACTTATGATAAGAACATGCTCACGTAAGCTGTTCTCTTTTCGATGAAAGGTTCGGGAGATTTTCGCAAAATAATAATTACTTTCAACATCATATTTTTGAACGAGCTGAAACATTCTGAAGTTTGTCACATTCATTCACAAACACTGTTTATACAGGGTGTCTGGTGAGGAATGGGACAACGTTTAGGTTGTGATGAGGGATGTCTCAAGGAGTGAGAAAATGCCATTTGAAATCATCTGAGGTACATGGTTCCTGATATACAGGGGGTTTTAGAAAAAATTAGGAAATTTCAAATGACCATAATTCAGGAAATATGAGAGCTAATCCAATGATTTTTCGTATGAACAATGATAGCGTGAGTACGAATCTGGTTGAACGAAAATTCGAAATAAAATCAGATCCGGACTCAGAAATTTTAGTTCTTCTGAAATTTGGTAAAAACACACCCTGTATGCGGTTTTCAATTTTTTTGACTTCAGATTCTGAGAGAGCAGGAAAAATACATTCAAACTCAACTCTCATCTCGAATGGCACAAATTTTTCCTGCTTTCTATGACCATTCGAATGTCAATCTTCCGATTTTCGCTCCTTACATATTATTTTCTCGACATTTCAGAACATGAAATCTCAGATAGTTACTAATAAGTAAAAAAAGGATCATAAACGAATCAAAATTTTTATAAAAATTATAAAAAATGCGAAATTTGGAAAATTAATAATTAATTCTTCAAATATTGTTCAAAATGAAAACACCAACTTCTACACATTTATCTGCTCTTTTCATTAAGTTCAAACTGCTTTCCTTATCACATTCGGGTTGTTTGGTATTTCGTCACATGAGTCTATTATGCGCTGAATTAATTGTTTCCTTGTATTTATTTCTCGCCTACACCATAATTTTAAGGTGTCCCCAAAGGAAATAATCTAACGGTGTCATGTAGGGGGACCGAATTGGCCATGCTCTTGGACCTCCATGACCTATCCATCTATTTGGATAGACCTCGTTTAAATCATTTCTCACTGAAATTGAGAAATGTGGGGGTGCTCCATCATGCTGGAAGATAAGTCCTCTTTGATTAATATTCCCTAATAAATTAGGAAGAACATTCATAAGGAAATATCTATAAATTTCTCTGGTGAGTCTTTCTTCGAAAAAATGAGGACCTATTAAATTATTATCATAAACTCTGCGCACCACACATTAACACTGAAACGTCTCTGTGATTGTCTTTGTACGACAGCGAAAATCGAAAGATTGACATTCGAAGGGCCATAGAAAGGAGGGAAAATTTGTGTCATTCGGGATGACAGTTGAGTTCGAAAGTATTTTTCCTGCTCTCTCAGAATCTGAAGTCAAAAAAATTGAAAACCGCATACAGGGTGTTGTTCTTACCTAATAATTTCAGAAAAACTGAAATTTCTGAGTCCGGATCTGATTTTATTTCGAATTTTTCGTTCAAACAGATTCGTACTCACTCTATCATTGTTCATACAAAAAATCATCGGATTAGCTCTCATATTTCCTGAATTATGGTCATTTGAAATGTCCAGAAAATAATATGTAAGGAGCGAAAATCGGAAGATTGACATTCGAAGGGTCATAGAAAGCAGGAAATATTTGTGCCATTCGGGATGACAGTTGAGTTCGAAAGTATTTTTCCTGCTCTCAGAATCTGAAGTCAAAAAAATTGAAAACCGCATACAGGGTGTTGTTTTTACCTTATTTCAGATAAACTGAAATTCCTGAGTCCGCATCTGATTTTATTTCGAATTTTTCGTTCAAACAGATTCGTACTCACTCTATTATTGTTCATACGAAAAATCATCGGATTAGCTCTATTATTTCCTGAATTATGGTTATTTGAAATTTCCTAATTTTTCTGAAACCCCCTGTATATCAGGAACCATGTACCTCAGATGATTTCGAATGGAATTTCTCACTCCTTGAGACATCCCTCATCACCACCTAAACGTTGTCCCATTCCTCACCAGGCACCCTGTATATACCCTTTCCTGTCACAAAATGGCGAATGCGCTGGTACCATATTGAAATAATATGGACTGAATTATCAGCTCATGCAGAGCTACCAAAATTTGTTACGGAATAACTAATATTAATATTTCAGTTCAATACCAAAGTATTCTTGATATGAGATCAACAGGAATCATTTAATATCGAATATTATGTGCAAATTATCAGAAAATTGAGTGAATTGATATCTTAGACTAAGGAAGAGACTCTTCCTTTGTCTAAGATTGATATCGATACCTAGGGTGAGAGGTTCAGTTGTTGACAACCCCGATGGTGATTGACACTGAGTACATATATACCGATGTAATAAACTACCACATATTTCAGAATGATTTATTTTCATATAGGTTAAGTTCAATTTTCTCAGGTTTTCATTCTGATAACGCCAACATCATCAGTAGTGTCAATAAGTGTAAATATTAGAGTTTACTTAAGGATAGCGACTCCACATAATTGGGTATGTTTTTCGATTTTGTTCTGTTCCATATTCGTTAGAAGTTCTCTTCTGTTTGGAAAGTTCCGAGAAATATTTAATTAATGTAAGTAAACCCTCCAATGATTTATATATTAAAGTCCAATCATATGGCAATAACAGTGTCAATAATATTACATCGAACAATGACAAACAACCTTTATATTTGAATTTTTGAAGGGTTTAGTGACATCAATTAAATACCTATTGCTTAAAACCTTCCAAACAGAAGAAAACTTTCAAGGACTACTATACATACATATGGCTTTTTTCGGAACTGAAAATTCAACGTATATAAACTGGCCACAACGCTTAAAATCCTCGACTCCATCCAGAGGAAGGCAATCCGACTCATTGGTGATCCCATCTAACAAGGAATCTCCCTTCCTTAGCCCATCGACGTGCCGTGGGTGACCTTTCGCGCTATTTTACCGATACTATCACGGCCTGTGTTCCGAGAATTAGCATCGATTGTCCCTCCCTCGGATAATCCCAACAGAACCACAAGAAGAACATCGCACATGCATCCCTTTACTGTACAACTCTCCACGCATAGAACATCGACCTTCTCCCGTACTTTCATCCCAAGGGTCTCTAGAGTGTGGAACCAACTTCCTGCCCACGCCTTTCCTCAGAATGTTAACCTCCAGTCTTTTAAATCAAGTGACTGAATCTGTCCCTCCTCCTCCGACACCCACGGTACACTGGTACTTAGGCCTGAGCCTTCGTGGTCTGTCTCAGATAAAAAAAAAACCTGAAACAATAAGAATGACCCTTTAGAATTATCTGATTCACCCTTGATTAATTTTCTGGTTAATAATTCAGAACGAAATCTACCGAAACTAAGTGAAAAAACTATGAATATAAGACAGAATCCTGAAAGAATTTTCATGAACCTAGATATTGAACATAATCCACTGACGCAACTCAGAGGCATCAATGTAATGTTTGGAGCAAGACGTGATTAATTTCATAATTATGAAAAATGGAACAAAACGAGAAAAAATGCAAAACCCCATTTGCATTCATATTTATTAAATAGAATACTAAATGTAGAAGAAATATTTGGTCTTTTTTGTGGTTCTGGAGGGTATATTGAAAACAACTAATTCTGCTTATGATCCTCAGGAAGGAGCAAATGGAAAACAACATAAATGGTTAAGGGCTGTGCCGCTGAATAAATATACGAATTTATACGACTTGATGAACAAGCTCAACAATTTCCACAATTGTGCTCAAGGCCATACTGAAACCCATAAATTAAAGACATTTCATTGCAATCAACTCATATAAATTCGAGTGATGTTCCATTTATTGGTTATTATAGCGTCGACATTTCATAACGGACGATTTAGAACATAAAATGTTGTGATTTTTCAGCAATTTTTCAAGTGAACAATTCTATGGAGCTGAAATGTTCTACGATGTATGATTCATTTCCAAAAATATATGCTGTTGACACTGATGATAGCCATTGGGTACTTAGACGAATGTGTTTTTTTGTTCGGAAGGATAGTTAAATTTTTTCCACGAATATTACCTGCTCGGCAAACTTAATTTTTCTAGCAGAAACCACTAATGAATAAGATCATATAAGGATCGTGTCAGCTAGAAGGGTGAGTCTATTTTATACCAAAACAATATATTGACACAATGTGTATCCGATGATTTCTTAGGTCGATTCTAATAGGAAAAAGATTTTGTATACACTGATCTAAAAAGGCCCAGTGAGAATCCTCAACATATTCTCAGCTTCTTTTGTTCTGAGGAAACTAAATTTTTTTATTCATTCCAATTGCCTTTGAAGAGAATGGGATTGACGAGCTGCTCCCTATGCCGGTGGTGCAGGAGTACTGATGAAACGGTTGAGCATATTTTGTTCAACTGTGGAAACCTTACTGAGTTAAGGTCAACACACCTAGGAAATCCAACACCTTCTATTCCTATGGTGAGAGGGACCACTCCTGGCAGGCTCGCGACGTTTCTGTCTTCGTGTCTGAGGAGCTGAGTCTCTATGGAACAATGCGGGTGAACAATGGGCCACTAGGCCTCAGTTCGGCCGGTAAGGCACCGCACAGAGAAGAAGAAGAAGAATTGCCTGGAGAGTAGACACCTAAATCAGTTTTTTTTCTTCGGCAGTGTTATGAGAGATATTATAATGCTCCACATGGTCTTGACTCAAGTCTTAACGCCATCTTTTAATCATTGTTTATGGCATTCCGAAAATACGAATTTTCCCGAATTCGGAACATAAGTAGGAATTCATTCGAATTTCTTTATGAAGAAATTGATTTTTTACGTAGTCACTATACATAGATTGATTAAAGATATAAAACTCGAAATGTATGAGGAGCTTTAGCGAAATAATTAGGTACGCAAAGGTCGAAATATAGGACTTGCCCCTCAAGGACGCTGTTGAAACTTTTAACAAAATTTTATTGCTATATATGGGTTTTGTGAGATTCATCTTAAAAAATTAAAGCTTCGACCTTTTGCAAGAGTTATTGGCTCTTGAGAAGAGAATTATACCAGATCTGATGATTATCAGAAGTCACTGGTTATCTAGCATAGAAACGATGTTTCATATGGCGGTACAAGTTCCTAACACCTATCTAAATCGCTGTAGGAAAGGCACAATGAGATCAGGTTAGGAAGGGTTTTAAGGGTTTTACTACGCCCTCGAGACTTAAGTAAGGAAGGGGGTAGAATCGAGGAGGTCCAAAAAGCTTTAGCAATAAATCAGTGCGAAAACTTCAGAGCTCAGAGTAGCGTCCAGAAATCTGAGTGAGAAAACGGCAGAGTAGAGTCGAAAGAACTGAGTGCGATAATTGCAAAGTTTAGAGTTTAGAGGAGCTAGACGGGATAGACGTTGAGAGGAGTAAGTCGAAAAAAATGAATATGTGAAAGTTCAAATAATATCAATAGAGTCGAGAGATTTGAGTAATCCAAATAAATAGTGAAGATATTCTTTGGAAGTGACGAGAAGTTCGAAAACTGCAATACTCAGTAAATGTGTAACCATATATTTTGAGTTGGTGTATATAAACTGTGAATAGTGAAACGATATTTTACAAAGTCAAACTTCAAAACATTTTCTTTTGGACAGCATTGAGTAATGAATATCCTACACATATATGCCTATACCTTGCTGCATTTGGCATATTTATATCAGATGAAATGTCGCTTGCAAGGCGAAGCAACTCCTTCACAACGATCTTCTATGACAAGAGAGTGTTTGAATCACACCCAATTGACATGAAATAATTATGTAGTACTAGCTTTTACCCGCGACTTCGTCCGCATAAGTTTTTTTTTTTTTTTCCCGGCTGTAAGTCCTCCTGCTACAATGTCCCACTATCGTGTTCCAGTCCTCAACTTCACATCAAAATTTGTTCAAAAGCAACCTACATAATGGATAGCTCCAAATGTTTCCTTAGTAAATATAAAAAGTAAATAATGAAAATCGGTTTAGAATACTGCTAACTACCTACCTGCCAACCCCCGTTGTTAGACAGTGTAACATCCGCAACATCGTCTGCGTAGGAAGTACCTGGTACCTTCCTACCCTATAAGCATTGTTTAATTTAAACAATGCTATAAGTTAAGTAGTGTGATGGAATGTCGCTAAGTTTCGATCCAAGTAAAACTGTTAAATAAAGACAGTTGCATCAACATTTTATCATAAATTCCGGGAATGAGGTATTTTCCCGCCGTAAAAAGTAGCCTGTGTCCGTGCCTAGGATCCTATCTTTATTTAGCCAATTCTCATAAAAATCCGTTCAGACGTTAAGGCGTGAGGTGAACTTTAAAACAAACAATTAAAAATCACTAACTTAATTAGTTTTCTGCCTACAGCCTACGCCTTAAGAACGATAGCATGAATATTAATAGCCCATATCCTTTTCTAGGTTACTATCTGTCACCTAACTAAATTTCATTAAAATCCGTTCAGCCGTTTAGGCATGATAGAGCAAAACTCCCAGCAA
Organism: Propylea japonica; assembly: GCA_013421045.1. NCBI lineage: Eukaryota > Metazoa > Arthropoda > Insecta > Coleoptera > Coccinellidae > Propylea > Propylea japonica. Next base: position 79,583,866 of record CM024241.1, read on the forward strand.
AAAAACCATAAAAAAATCACTAACTCAATTCAGTTTTCTGCCTACTTCCCACCCCCTAAGTACGATGACGTGATCACTTTCATCTTATATCATTTTCTAGGTAACCATCTTTTACCTTACTAAATCTCATCAAAATCTGTTCAGCCGTTTAGACGTGAAAGAGCAAAAGTCCCAACAAAAACGACTAAAAATCACTAACTCAATTTAGTTATCTGCCTACTGCCTACCTCCTAAGAACGATGTCGTGATTATTTATAGCCTATGACCATTTCTAGGCAATTATCTATCAACATACAAAATTTAATTTCATCAAAATCTGTTCAGCCGTTCAGGCGTGAAAGAGTAACAGACAGACAGAGTTACTTTCGCATTTATAATATTAGTATGGATGTGAAATTCATTACTGAGAGATCCAACATATCTAGAAGTGATTTTGAATGAATATAAAGCTGCAAAGATGAGAAGAGAAGCATCAAAGTACGATATGCCACACGTGAAATATCTTCCTCGAAAAAAAAATTACATCATTCCCACGGAAATGAAATGAAAATGAATTGCAAAGACACGCAATGCTTGCGATAAAACGTTGGAAAAACCCTATATGAGTAAAACCTGAAAAATTTGATCAGAAAAATGAAATCATTAATTTAATACAACATTTTTATCATATTTGCCTGCGATACAACGCTTAATGTTGATGCGAATGAAAATATATGTTTTGCAATGAACGCAAATTTCTGCAGAATAATACGTGATATTGGAAATTATAGTAATCAATATTTGCGAGCATACTCATGCTTGCTTCAAATCCCAACAAATTCAAACAAAACTAAAAGAAAATAGTTGGTAAACAAATACTAGTTATTCCGAATAATCAAATAGTAATACCACATCAAAGTTTTTCAAAACAACTTTTCCTCACAAATACTGGAAATGTCAATATAAGACCCTAGATAGCCATAAAATTACGTGCTTTGTGTACATAGCGAACTTAGAACAGTTCATAGTATTCGTTAAATACAATAGACCCCTACTCTATCAGGGATGAAAACTGGATGGAACTTGGAGTGGATCACTTTGTTATGATTCAAAGCTTATCTGAGGTCACAGCTTGTCCAGTTTAGATGAACGTAGTCATTTGCGGAGTCTATTAAAACGTAATCCTGAAGGACAGCGTCTATTCTCGCTAGATTAGGCAAATGGCTCCAATGGATCCTTCAAGACTTGGAATAGATCGAATGATAACACTAATCAATCAAGCTGTAGGAAAAAATGACGTTTATATCCGAAGGAGCAGTAAGAAGGAGCGATATAAGACAATAAACCGAATAGGCCATACATTTCACTTCTTTTTCAGTCTTACCTCAAAATAGTAGGACTTTTTTCCATAAATATCATATCATTCCATATCATGCGTATACAGGAAAAATATACCAACGTCCGTTTAGACACATTTTCTGCAAGAATAAAAGGGAACTGTATAAAAAAGAAGGTCTATATGTGAAAAAGTATTCGTTGATGGTAAATATGAATGATTTCTTAGTTGAAACATTTGGGATTTTTCTGGATTGATTCATTCTTCGAATCAAATTTTTTTCTGAAATTATTCAGACGACATTCTGTCAATGCTGTAAGAAGAACTGAAATTGGGAATTATATTTATATGGAAATAATTCATTTTTAGCTATGGTACGTGCTACTGAAAAGATTCTTTCGAGAAAGTCAGTAACAATAAAACATATTCAAACATCTATCTGTCAAGTGAATTGGAATAGTGATAATCCAAGCAAAAAATTCCTCAAGAAAATTATAATTAACTTTTTCCTAGTTTAGTTTCTAGTTGAGTTTAAAAAGGGGTGACAGTTCACTGCGACCTCAAGGACTGTTGTGCCCCCTTACAGAGCTTTTCTAACCACACCCTTCACAGCTCGCCTTCCAGTTCCAGATCTAATGAAATCCATTATCTGTGAAGGGTTCAACGAGGATCGTTCCTCACTCTTACAAGTTTCTCGCCCAAGGCATTTTCTTCTTAGGCTCTCAATGCCAAGCATTCTGTCACTAGGTGAATTGAGGTTTCTTCTTTCTAACTTTTTCCTATCTAGGAGCACAAATTGTATTTCGAAATAAGAACAGGTTAATTTCGATGGGATTGAATGAATCAACGATTGAAACTTGCATTAGAAATAATATGAAAAAGTAAACTTGTAATGTAATTAAGAACAATTGAGATATAATGGTGTCCAGTTTAGATGAACGTAGTAATTTGCGGGGTCTATTAAAACGTAAGGTAAATCCGGGTTAGATGCCCAACCTAACGAAAAACTGTGATTAAAAATGCAATTATATATTTATTTAGACACAATATTGTTTGTTCAAAAACTTAAAATTCTTATGTTCCTTCTAAAAAAAAGGTAAAAATAAAAACAACTCTTTGGCCATCTCTCCCGAGAGTAAGGGAGAGTTGCCCCTGTAGTTTGGGTGAGCCGCCCCACTCTAGGAAGCGCTTTATAAAAGAAGAGCAGAAACTTTCGTTAGTTTTTTTATCTTAATCTTAAGAAGAAGGATCTGCCAAACCTCAGATCATGAGAATATTTTTTCACGGCGGTCAAGATTTACGGCCCTTAATTTTTCACGTCCGCAAGTGACGCAGTTATAACCATTGTAAACGTCTCGTGGAACCACTAGTCACAACCCAAACATTTTGACTAATCTGCCTTGTTCGTTGTGATATCAATTTTTTCTGATCCTTTAGCACAACTTGTAGATGGTGAACTTTTAGGTACCTTTTTATATGAATGGGATTCCATCTTCCGAGAACGAAAAATGTTCTTCTATATTTTTTTTATTTTGGGTTTCGCTTCGTCAAAGTTTCATTTCCTGATCGACTTTAGGAGAACTTGTACCAGGCTTATAACTTTCAGCTATTTTGAAGGAGTTTTTTTTTGGGTGGAGTACCATTGTACCTTTTCGTACAAGGAACCAGTTCGGCGCTGACTTCATCTGAGTTTTTAAGTTGGGACATATTATCCGAAATTTATTATTCATTCATTAAGAAATATTCTCTCAATCAAACAGCAAGGACGATACTCATCAGATATATCATCAACATTTGCAAAATATACAATGAATCTAGGGCATCTATCCCGTACCTATTATTTCAGGCCATCTATCCTTTTTTCACGGGAGAGATGCCCCAGTATATCAAAATTGACCCATGAAGAATTCCGCTACTATTTTCTAACCAAAATGAACCAATGGACCCTTTCATACGAAAATGCAAAGTATTGCATTAAACGTTGAAAGATAAATATTTTCCACTGTGATATGTTCACACCTAAATTAGATCATAGGAGCAAGTCACCAACAGTTTCCTGTTTTTCTTGAATATTTCGGGATTAAAAAGATTTTGTGGTATTATTTCCTATGACTTTCGCAAAACGAAGAACAAGTTAACAACGACCATGCACATGGCGTCAACTAACGATTAGGTCCGAAGTTATGCTGATCGGGGCATCTGTACCGGTGGGGCATCTAACCCGGAATTACCTTAGTCCTGAAAGACAGCGCCTATTCCTGATAGATTAGGCAAATGACACCAAATGATCCTTCAACTTGAAACAGATCAAATGACAACACTAATCAATCAATCTGTAAGGAAAGATGACGTTTAGGTATATACGATGGAGCGGTAAGAATGATCGATATGGGACATAAAATACGAGTTAAGCCATATTTCACTCTTCATTCAGTCCAACCCCAAAATATAGTAGGTTCCTTTCTATAAATTTCGTAATATTTCAAATTATGCGTATCCAGAAAAAATATGGCAATGTTAGTCAGATACAGTTTTGCGAGAATAAGATGTAGAATGAAGGAGAGTTGAATGAAAGAAAATATTCTTCGATTGAAACATCTTTGTTTTCTTAGAAGATCGTTCTTTAATTTCGATTAATTTATTTTCAGAACGTGGCTTAATTTTCTGAAATTATGTAGACGAATTCAATGATGAAGATTACCTAGTATGGTTTGGAATCATATTAATATGGAAATAATTGATCCATAGGCGCAAGACGATGGTACGTTTCATCTAAACATTTTAAGACATTCAATAGAAAAATATTACATATTGAAATATCTGCAGAGTAAGGTACTATAGTCACATTCCATTAAAAAATTGAATCAGCTCAAAAAAGTTTGAAAAAAGCCTTGAGCGGGAACTTCTGAGCGCTTGTTCAATGGTAGAGCAATAATACTATTACCTCTTTGTATAGGACTTGCGAAATATTTGAACAATCAATAGTGGAAAAAAATTAATTCTATGGTTCGGATGATGCAATCTCCTTCTTTTCAATATTCCAATCGAATTTTTTATGGTTCTGTTAATACCCAAGCCACAAAATTCTGCATGAGGTTTATTATGAGGTTTTTGCATGTCGCCGAAAGATTTCATTTCGATTGCTTCGTTTTGTCTGAGATATTGAGGAAGAAAATCATGAATGGCCATATTTTATGGAACACCTTGTAAGATTTGCCTTGTTAACTTACATAATCGCGGTATTAACAAACCGAACTCACTCTAGAAATTTCAATTCTCTAGGACAATCCTTTCGAAAGTTATCATGCTAACGGCCGGCCGGATGGATGGCCCCACGAATAAAATTTGATTTGACCACGAATTTTTTATCAGGGAGTCAAAACCTATCATTCGAGACCATTTTTGGCGCAAAATTCGAAAATTACAAACAAGAGCAAGTATTACCTTCTATTCTCTGAGATGAAATTGAAAACTGAATGGAAAACACATGAATTTTGATAAGATTGTATGAATTATTTGTTGAAAGTTGAGGAAAAATATGAAAAAGCAAACTTGCAATTCAACTACATAAATTTTTTACGGGATAATAAATATTCAAAAAACAATACAGTTGAAAAAAAAATTCATCTGTTTAAAACTTTCAGTAATTTATATTTTTCGTGATACAGAGCCTTGCGATTTTATGAATGGGACTGTTTATACAAGAGACAGTGTTTGCTCGGAAAAAGGGAAGATAAACCTCACTGGAAAATGAAACCAAGAATATTCAGATTACAATGATTGAAAGTTGAAGAATGACATGAATAATATCAGGCAAATAGGTATCGAATGAAACTCGATATAAAGTTAAAAAACGAATACTAAATATCTCACAGTTCGAAACATGTCTGTAAGATGTGCTAATCTTGATCAATAGAAAATCAGAAGTGTTTTTTCTTCAAGATCTTTCTGGCTATTAGCATCAATGGAGGATGTGTTCTTTTTCTACACGTATGAAGTCTACAATTCTTTTAAATCAGTTATTGAAAGATGTACAGAATGTATTGAATTGCTTATTTAAAAAGATTTTAAACAATAATAAAAAATTATCATTTCAATTAATATATAATTACTTCCACCGAAGTTTTTGCTTTTGTACTAATAGCAAACAAAACATCCTGTATACTAGTTTTATGAACAACAAACTCAACCAATGTTCTCTCGAATTTTGACTATAGAAGCGGAGTTAATCCTTGGGAGATCAAAAGACAGAAATAATGATACGCTTTAAATCCTTCATCATATGTCAAATGCATTCTTGGAATTTCGGCATATATCTGTTCCTTTTTACGTATCAAACAAGCATGATGCGAGTGGTTCATTCTCTAACAATGGGATCGTTATTCACAACACTGACCATGTAACCGAAAACTTTCAGTTTCCACGAAATCATATTAATTAACAGTTCCAATTTTTCAGTTTTGACTCTTACTGTTTGATCCTATCCATTCGAATCATTTGATGGAATGCTTCAATTCTGTCAATTAGTCTACTGAAAAGCCATATAAAATTGGATTGAAATATTGTGCAGTTTTCCTTTGTACGAATTCTTAACAGATATTGATCATTTAGAGTATTTATGGGTGAAAATTAAATCCAATTCGAATTCGAATTTTTGCGGTAGTTGCAAAGAATTTTCGAACATAACAGCTTTTCGGTTATTATCATAATTCAAATATAACTCAGCTTGAATACAGTTAGTTAATAATCTCATTCATAAAAAATAAAATTCTTGGGATTTTTGTACTACGACCAATATCGAATGTATTGTATACGTCATTATGACCATAACTCCTTACTTCTTGAGTTCAATTGTATGAGTTAGAGAAAGAAGAGAAAATTTTCATTTGCTTTCAACTTCAGCTTCAATCACTGTTGAATTTTTTCACACCTTACATGTTAACCAGAATAAATTTGACTCCTAGATTTGCGTCTTCAATATTCAGCACTATCATCACAGTCCCCCCAATAAACAAATGATATTCTTATCCGCGATTAATGTTACCTGTTGGAAATCAAATCAGTTATTATATAGCATTCTTCCTCAATATCGTCTTGAAAATTTTAATCATCTAAACCAAAAATGATTAAACCTTGTTTTATTTTAAGGACCGACCTCAAGTTTTGAAGAAAAAATTTAGTGTGACTAGCCAAAGATGGGCGTGATACTATATTTTCAAGTTTACTTTTTTTATGTCTCAAATGTAAGGTAGTTCTATTTCATTACCGTCATTTTGTTGTAAAATATATCAAAACAGTCGAATCTCTGAAATCATATTCTGAGAGCAAATTCCTATTCAGTTTGAGATCACATATCCACTCATCACACTGAATCATTTCTTCTAGTCAACACCCTGTATAATGTAACGAGCTTTTTTTTGTTGTGTATTATGTGATAACATTGATGTATCTGCATGTAGTTAGATATTCAAAAAGAAATTAAACATTCATGCTATTTACGTAATTCACAAATGTTCATAAAACGAACCAATAATTAGTACAAAGTTTCAGAACCACTTAGTGGTCTAACTCCCTTGTGAAACAACGTTAGCAATTTGTTCAGCTCACAGACCCTGACTAGACATACTGAACTGGAGCAGAGATCTCGTATTTCCAATGAACCATATTGCGCATTTACTAAGAAACAAGGGAATTCACGAACAAGTTAATTTGCTTCCAGTAAAATAGGTGTCATCCTTCATAAATGAAGACATGAACACCAAATGAAGACTCATCTATTACCAGAAAATGAGAACATTCGAAATGATATTTTAGACGAGATTTACAAACAGTCGTAACTTTTACGAGTAGCATTTCTGCTTTCTGCTACATGAACCAACTTCAATTTTCAATTGAGTTATGGTATAATAATTTTTTTCTTTAAATATTCATTATTTTGTATTTAAAAATTGAAAACAAAGAAGTACTATAGTTAGATGAAATCCAAATCGAGCACAAAAACATCTTGCTGATATATACAGGGGTTTTCCTTTAAGTTGGCCTATTAGACGTTTTAGGAGAACTAGTGAATATTTCGGTCTGAAATTTTAGGAGAAGCCTTGAGGGTAAAGGAACTCTTCGCCTAAAATATTTTCAAGTCGACAGTGTTGCCACGTCTATCTCAAACGCATATCTACTATCTTATTTCAAATGGAACTACTTATTTTCATTTATGTATCGATTCAATACAAATTCGCAGTGTAAAACCACTAAAAATTTCTCTGCTATGCACTGTTGCCAAGTTATTCACAATTCCTGTAACTTTTGGCAGTTGCATTGCCAGTTGGGAAATGCAATATCTCGATTATTTTTTTTGCGAACGAAACCAAAACTTCGCAGACTCATAGTAAAGACTCCATGCATTCATGTGATATATTCAGTATTTTGATACATCGTAAGGTTTTTCGAAGATATTGCTCCGAAAATGTGAACTCAAAATTGAAATATTTCGAGATTTTCAAATGGCAACCCCATATTTACTTTACAGCATTCGATTCGAAATAAAAAAGGAATAGCAGTCTCCTTTTACACTAACTATTTATTTTGGATAGTTTTCGAATGAGATGAAAAATACTGAAATTTTCAGTATTTATAGTTCATGATCTATGTTTCTGTTTACGATGAAATGGTTCTATGATTATGGCTTGAAATGTTGAAGTAGATTCTATGATTCAAATCATAAAAATATTCGATGATCATGGATGTCATAGAAAAAAAGTTTACCCATACTATTCAACACGATTCGCGGTTGTTTCACAATCACGGGAAATGCCTTTAAAAATCGTTATTCACATTTAGTAAGAATGACTTGAAAGAAATTCCGAAATTGTTTAGGCTTTCTGTAATCTGGCCTTATGTTCACTAATTATTTATTTTTAACAGTTTTCAAATGAGATGAAAAAAACTGAAAATTTTCAGTTTTCATAGTCATGTTCACTAGACATAATGCTGTGTGATTATTAAGTGAATTATCGGAATGAATCCTATTGTTGAGGTCATGAACATAGGGATTACAGAGCGTCTCTAAAAATAATTTTGGAATTTCTTTCCGATCATTCGTGCTAAATGTGAATTACGATGTTAAGGTCCTACAGTTCCTTTCAATAATTTTTTGGCATTCCTCGTGATTGTGAAATAACCCGAATGTGTTTGAATAATATGGGTAAACTTTTTTCTATGACATCCTGATCATCGAATACTTTTTATGATTTCAACCATAGAATCTACTTCAACAATTCACGTCATAATCATAGAAACATTTCATCGTAAACAGAACCATAGATCATGAACTAACTATAAATACTGAAAAAATTTCAGTATTTTCATCTCATTCGAAAACTATCCAAAATAAATAATTAGTGTAAAATGAGACTGCCATTCATTTTTCATTTCAAATCGAATGCTGTCAAATAAATATGGGGTTGCCATTTGAAAATCTCGAAATATTTCATTTTTGAGTTTCACATTTTCGCAGCAATATCTTCGAAAAACCTTACGATGTATCAAAATACTGGAATATACCCCATGAATGTATGGAGTCTTTACTAGAAGGCTTTGATTTTGGTTCCGTTCGCATAAAAAATAATCGAGATATTGCATTTCCAAACTGGCAATGCAAATGCCAAAAGTTTCAGGATTTGAGAATAACTTGGCAACAGTGCATAGCAGAAAAATTTTTTTTGAGTGGGTTATACTGCGAATTTGGTGTTGAATCGATACATAAATCAAAATATAGGTAGTTCCATTTGAAATAAGAAAGTAGATATGCGTTAGAGATAGACGTGGCAACACTGTCGACTTGAAAATATTTTAGGCGAAGAGTTCCTTCACCCTCAGGGCTGCACCAAAAATTTCAGACGAAAGATTCACTAGTTCTCCTAAAATGTCTAATAGCCACTTAAAAGGAAAACCCTGGTATACAGATAGTTTTTGTCAGCTGAATTTCAAAATAAACAATGTAATGCACTGTTATGTTGATGCAACACCTAGGGCAATACAGAACTAACACAGGAGACTTGCTTGACTGCATTTGCATTACTTACATAAACATCACATGCGCAGTCTACGATTGAATCGGATTTTTGTATTCTTGTCCGTACTTAGTATTCCCGGAAATTTCATCAACTTCCAAGCTGTGACTCATCAAAAGATATTTCAGTGCCTTCAAGCTGCAATTTGGATAGTAAAATGAGTTGACGATCTTCTAGCGGAATATATTTGAATTCGTTAGAATTTTCAGTCTTCTCATAAGATTACTCAAGAAGAATTTATTATTACTTTACTCGAATTTTAATCGGAAAGAACATAATTTTTCTATGGAACGAATAAGGATTATTATGAAACTAAGCACAGGAAAAATTCCATTCCTACTTTATTAATGGTGTTGGTACTTAGCACCTTAATGGCAGTTTGATTGTTCGTAAGGAACATTAATGCTTTGACATTATCAATTTTAATTTATTCAGCAAAATTGAAAATGTTCGTTATTCTTTTCGCGGAAAGGGAATACTTTAGAGGGCCAATCTCTTATATTTCGAACAGAACGTTGGTGTATAAAACAGTAATAGAATGAATATATCATCATATGCCTCATTAGATCTTAATGAATATGTTGCAATTGTCACGTAAAGCCGTAGTGTTTTTTCACGAAACATGGAAAAAATTACTGTAACTGAATGAGATATCAAAATACGGTTGCATAAAGAGATGTGAATGATATATCTTATCAGTATCAGTTCATACAATAACCTGCACTACCTTCAAACATTTTTGATTGAATCAAATATTTCTATTTGTGATTTTGATTCCACTTTTCAATCTTTTCATCAATAATTGGTCATTTGTTTGTCCTCAAAATAGGTTGGATAAAGCAAAGCTCGAGATTTGAAAAGAAGCTCAGAAATTACCATTCTATTTTGTCTCTGTTCGCAAACATGGAAAACGGCGATTTCACTGATTTTTCCGATTGTTTTTGACTTAATTCGTTGGACAGCTAGTCAGCCCAAATGTTTGATTCCGCTGACTGTGTGATGAGTTATGTTTAAATCATATTAAATATTGATTAACAAATACTTTCTAAAAATTCATATCATCGAAAGGATTCTCCATGAAAATAAAATTACTCACAGAGAATAGAATTTCAATGATGTCACATCCTTCAAGAGACCATACGCAAACTTCAGATTCGGTACCGCTGATATGTATCTGAAACAATAATTGAGCAATTTATTCATCTGCATTTGAAGTGTTTTACTGTTCCACATGAGTAAGGGATATTGACTCAAATTGCAAAAAAATATAGTTTAAATGAGATTTTTGTGATGAAAATCAATATTAATATGATTTCAAGTCGCAGGAAATAACACTTATTTAAGGTGTGCAGCATATACAGGGTGGTTAAGGAAAATCGAGTAGAATTCAAGGATTTTAAGACTATCAATAAAATGTATGGCCTCCACGGGCAACAATAACAGCTTGACATCTTCTTTGCACACTACACACAAGGTTGTTGTACATTTCGTGAGGAATTTGGTTCCATAAACGGGGCAGAAGCTCTCTCAGATCATTCGAGTTCTGTGGTAGGTTGATGATTATCTTATCATCTTTGGAGCATATCTCATGCATGCTCTATGCAATTTAAATTGATGAGTGTGGAGGTGTTGGTAAATGTGTAATACCAAGCTCCTCGCGCACATTCTCAAATATGGCTCCACGGTGCGGTCTAGCGTTATCGTCTAGAAATTGAAGTTTCACCAATAGCAGCATGAAAATTTGGCACAACATTATCAATGATATGCTCCCTATTGTGTGAGGCGGTCATATTCCAAGGACAAATGTGTAGATCTGTGCGCTCGTTGAAACATATCCCGGCCCATACCATAACACTACGTGCGATTGCCCATACCCTTTTTTTCGAGAATCTTAAAATCGTATCTGGATTCATCAGTGGAAAAGACGCTACGCTATTGATCGTTCCAATTAATATGTTACCTTGCCCATTCCAGTCTTGGACGCTTATGGTCACGTGTTAATGAAATTCCTCTTAATGAGCGTCTAGAACCTAGATTCACCTTCTCTCAAACGTTCGTCTGATGATTGCGATGGAAAATTGAACCCCATCTGCATTTTGTTGAGTATTCCGTAGTATTCTACTCGTAGATGCATGGTTTCTGCTCGCCGAAACGTGAGTTGATGATGAAAACGATCCTGAGCAGGTGTTGTTTTCGTTGCCACCACGCCTTGGTCTTTCCAACACGGAACTTGTCTCCCTCAACCTATTCCGAAGTCGAGATATCACCACTTTGTCTGACGTGGAGAGTCTTTCGCTATAACAACTTGAGTTAGTCCACTCTCTAGCAATCTGATAGCCCTATCAGCACTCAGGGTTTGTTAATACACTTCTTAGCATTTTCAGAAAAACTCGTTTCAAATCTCTGACTCTATTGCAAAATAAGAACATTGATGGAAGCATATGCAAAGAACCAAACTTTATACTCATTTTATTAGATCTATTCAAGTTGTTATTGAGTTTTAAATGATTCAACAGCCGTTTTCTCGAAGATTACTTACTTTTCAAAACGATTGAATACGATATCCCTAACTCTTGTGAGGGAGTATATATACTTACATTGTTCGAAGATTTGGTATATTTCCGAATGTGCCATCTTCGATTTCCCTCAAATAGGGCAGATTGCTCAAAGACCTGCAGAGAAATTCGTTTATAATTGATGGCAATATAAAACATAATGGAAGTAAAAAAATAAAATAAAAGAAACAGAAAAACCATGGAAAAATAAGTGTTAAATGTATCACTTGTGTGCCTCAAATTACCATCAAATGGATGTTTTTCTTTGAAATTCCTTCGTTATTCGAAAAAAAGAGAAGGTTTTTCAAATCAAGACTGACTTTCAAGTGAACATCAGATGTTCGGGGTTCTATGTATACCGATTCATAATACTGAGTAATTGCATCTCCATATCCATAGATTGAAAGAGTAATATTTCGTCTTTTCTCTACCAAAAATCCCATAAGTCAACCGTCTGTTGATATCAAAACAATTGAGGCTTTATATTAAGATCCAACCTTGAAAGAATAAAATGAATTGACAACAATTCATTTATTTCTTTTGCTCTACAAAGAGCAGAATCAATCAAAAATAGATCATCTATCCTGAGATCTGTCGGAAATGACATGAGTCATGAGTTTTCCTGGCGACAGCTGGGGAATGCTGGTCGAAACATTGAACAAAAAACAAAAACAAAACTGATGAAAAAAGCCAAATAATATTTCAATAAATGTCAACAATAAATGTGTGCATCATAAACAACTTTACGTCAACAAATAATAAAATTGATGGGTAAGTTTCAGATGTGTTCGAAAGTTGTATGCCTGTGGATTTTGGTGGCAGCACAGGATTTGTATTATTGGAAATTGAATTATGGAAAGAAACGAAAATTAAGAAAATGATGCTCAACTTAAAAATAATTCAAGAATAAGTAAATGGAAATAGATTGACAAATAAAAGCTATTACTACTTTCAATCAATACGAAATGATAAAATGAGACGTAAATTCTGAGAATCAAGAATAAGACAAACCTAAACATACAAAATGAAAGTACTACTTCAATACTGCACCTTTGATGAAAATTCATCCAGAAATACACTTTGTGAAACATACATAGCTCTGGCTACGAAAACGACTGATAATGTTCAAATTGGAAAGAGGGCAATGATAGCAAACGAATATTGCTGCCGTGGCATTCGACGTCAGGTCCCAAACCACCAGGTTACTCAAAATTTCATCACATCACTCGATATTTCTCGAAGGTAAAGCTGTTTGAGGTTTATCGATAGATTATATTTAATTACTCCCTAAGGTGATCGAAAAGTGCTCTATAGCAACCCCTGAGAGCCATGTACGAACACTAGGTCTCAATCAGGAGTAACGAAGATTTGTTGTTTCTATCAGAGAAAAAACTTTATCATCTTCACTAGCTGTGGACAAGTATGGTTTCCAGTTCAAGCAATGAAACTCGCTTTCAATTCGAGGGCAACATGAATTATTAGCTGTTTACTTCTGGGAGAAGGTAAGCGAAGGAATTAATTGGCAATCGAAGGTAAGGTAAAGAAAGATTCTTGCAAAACATTCGCCCAATTACTCATTCGGTATGATTGCTTGCATGTTTTATTCAGTGAATAAACCGCAAAACGAAGTTATGCTGAATGAACTTTTGAGGCCAAAATTTGGATAACGTATATATTACTGTTTAGGCCTCGTCGCTGTGTCTTTACTCCACCTTAGTCGAATAACAGCTGATTGTAGTCAAATCTACTACCCTTGGCCTTCAGACAAGGTAGAAAATTAGGACAAAACGTATTTTAGATGACATCAAAAACGATATCAGAATTCGTCATTGAAACTTTTTTTTATTTTATGAGCCCGAAAAAACTTCACTGGTTATTTTTCTTCAATTGAACAATCCCCTTACAAAGAATATGTTCTTTTATCATTTCACTCAAATTAAACGCTTAATCATGAAAACTATCAATTGTGGCATATCAACTTTGTTTCATTTTGACATACAATTTAATTCAATTGTTTAAATTATTGAGTTCTTTCTTTATGTTTTAAGGTGTCATTTGTGTTGATATTTTGTTTATTGTCTGTATTGAATATTTTGGGATGCCAAAATATTTCACCATAAATCTCAAAATGGTGAATATACCCTGATTAATAGACTAACTATTCTATTTTTAAAGCTTGAATTCACGTTGAATGATCTGAAATTTTTTCGACATATTTTATTGGTGAGTTGTTCGAAGAAAACAATATGTAGGTATAGGGGTCTAATTTCAAGAAATATCTGGAGGTAGTTTCATTAGTGGTGAGAATTTGAAATGAAGTTCCAACGACGGATGCTGATAAAGTTTTTGTTGTCATAGAATAGTTATTTTTCTAACAAGTGCGGAAAATGATACTTTTCCGCAAGCGACTACCGTTGACCCGAACGACGCAAACGGGCAAGCAGTCAAGGGCGGGAAAGACACTTTACGCATGAATTAGGAATATTATATTATAAAGATTCAAAAAGCACATTGAAACTATATATTTTATTTCAACATGTAAACATTCCATGAAAATTCACTGTTTCTTATTAATATCAATGTTGAAAACACAATTTGTTGCATTAAGCAAATGCGTCAGAATAGCCTGTCTAGAGTAGTTAGTTGGTGGTAACTGGCTGTAGGGAGTAATACTCTTGATTGCGAAGTGCATAAAGATGACGGAGACGATATCAATTGCAAGTTGCCGGTACATGAATGAATTTTATTCGAGATAGTTTTATTCTGTTTTTCGGAGTCCTCCAAATTACTCTAGGCATCAGCAGTTGATTCCCAGCCTCCAAGACGTTTTATGTTGGTTACCCATTCGCCTGAATCTGCTAGAAACGTTGCCGAGGATCGTCTAAAACTGTGACCTGTGTAACGTTCTGGGTTATGTAGGCCTTTGTAGATAGCGATCTCTTGCTTTCCCGAGAAAGGGAGCACTAGTGGGGGAAAGTGATACTTTCATAACTAAAATGAGTAGAGGAAAATGGGTAAAAACGCACGGTCATAGAAAAAATACTTTTCTTTCGAACTTTTTACCTTGCGCAATAGTACCTAACGAAAAAAACAATGTATAAATTCAAAATGATTTTAACAAATTCCGTAAAATTATTTTTTTATTGAGAATTCGATATCAGGGTTAAAGATGCATTATTTCGAACGCTTCGGGTCGATATCATGACGACAGAGTTTTTCTCAGAAAATTTTCTCTCTGTTCTCTGACATGATACGCAGAATTTCCGTACACTTTCCTTAGCCTACACATACTTATGCCATAACACATGACGTCCCGACACACAGTTTATTGTTCGATATCAAGAAATATCTACACAAGTTTTTGAGCGGACGACAAAAAAAATTGAAAATTACAACCTACTATGTAAAATACTCACACATCTTTCAACGTTTTTCTATAAGGATCCAAACTATTCTTCTTGATAACTTCAATTTTGGCATCGGAGAATATAAGCTTTGTGAGGTTGTGACCGAGATTTCTAGGAATCCTGGTGAAATCTCTTGACATGCACTTACACTCATGCTCTATTTCGTAGTCTGTCAAATCGTAGCATTCACAGGCTGCAGGAGAATTATTCTCGTACTCGTGTAGATTATTTGAATCGGCAGAATGGACGAATATTCTCCCCATTTCAAAACACATCAAAATCGTTGGGAAAAATTGGTGAAAGTGCATTCTCTGAAAAAAAAAGATTCTAGATTATTTTTAATGCCAAATGAAAAATATCGTGATTCATTGCTCGGTACGAAAATAGAGAAACTCACGCAGGACGGCCGTGATTTGGTGGCCCCTAGGCTGTTGTCGAATGAAAAAGTTCAGAATTTATATGGTTCATGCTGTCATAATCAATTTAGAGAGGTTTTTATTGAATTGGAACTTCCAGTCGTTCAGCTGTGCTCTACGCTTAATCGGAGCAAAAAATATTTCATTACCTTGAATAACAAGGAAATTCTTATTTAAACGAAAGATTAAATAGTATCAGAGAGTTAGTCCTATAGTTGAATTTCAAATCAAAGTGGAAGCGCTATGAAAATAAGAAAAAAAAAATTCTGAAAGAAAAATTTGAGCAATTCCTGATTTTTTCTCAGGTCTTCAAGAAGCCAACTGAAGGCGATATACATGAAATGTAATGGTTTTTGGATAATGTGAATTTCAAGAACACTCTCAGTTTTCTTATTGTGAATACAAGACGCCTTTATGAAGAGAAGCAGCCTTGATTTCCTATAGATAAAATGAAAAGTGAAATTCACAAAAATACGTTCTCTAATGTTCGAAGGAGACATATGTTACTGTAGTATGATATACAAGTGGTTTATGATATTTATAATTGATAAAAGTCTGTATTGTCATTACCAATTGTCAAGATCAAAAGTTATACAATTACTTTCATAATAAATTACAACTAAATAATATTACATGGCGCAGTCGATGAGTCGAATCCACTAGGAAAAACAGTGATGGATCTGAAACACCAACGTTTAAGGTTACAAGCAACCACGCCGCAAATACATGGCAAAAATTTAAACAAAACTTCGAGATTTATGTTAATGCCACAGGATTGGAGGACAATGAGAAGAGAAAATACAATCTCTTATTACATTGTATGGGTCCCGAAGCAATTGATATTTACAACACCTTTGAAATGAAGAAAGAGAATTAAATAATTACCAAAGTTTTAAATAAAATTCGATGCACATTTTTTACCTAAGGTGAATGTAACATATGAAGACACAAATTCTTCAAAAGAAATCAACTACCAGGTGAAACGTTCGATGCTTACGTAACAGAGTTGAAATCTCTATCAGCAACCTGTGAATTTGGCAATTGAGGGAGTCTCTGATTAAGACAGAATTGTATGTGGACTTCAGGAAGGCAAGATCACAGAGAATTGCTGTGCGAAAATAAATTAACATTATCCAGATGCATTGAAATATGCCGAGCAGCAAATCTAACTATGAATCAGGCAAAATAAATTATAGAACCATCAATTCAAGTTGACCAAATCAATAGCGCAAAGAAATGGAAACCTAAAGAAAAAATAACATCATCAGAATGTACACTTAAAAGTACTTACAAGAAAATGATCAACAACTGTACGAAATGTGGCCGAAATCACCCAATAAATGAATGTCCAGCTTTCGGAAAGGAGTGTTTCAAATGCAAGAAACAGAACCATTTCGGAAACATGTGCAGAAGTTCAAGTAATAGGGAAAGACCGACCGTCAACGTCGAGAAGTGAAGGAAGTAAGACAAGATACCAATCAAGAGGAAGAAGATGAGAGTCAAGAGTTCTTCTTGGCAGCAGTGGAGAAAACCATGAGTACAGATCAAGATTGGAAAGAGACATTAGAATTAAGGAAGGTGTTTTCATGGAGTTCAAATTGGATACTGGTGCACAGGCCAGTATAATTCCTAAACATTTATTTGAAGAAATTCCTGATACTCAATTGATTAAATCTGAAAGAATATGATGATGTCTTCAGAGGAATAGGATGTATGAAACAAAATCATAAAATTAAAATCAGACAAGATGCCATACCTAGAGTTTATAATGCAAGAAAATTTCACTTTCAATTAAGGAAGACTTGTTGAAAGAATTAGAAATTTGGAGTCATCAGGTATTATTGAAAAGGTTCACGAACCGACGGACTGGGTCCATCCGATAGTAGTAGTAAAAAAAACCAATTATGACAGAAACGCACTTGAAAGAAACATATGTTTTAAGATAGGTGATAAGTAAGAGTCCAAAAGCAAGATAAAACATGTTGGCAACCAGGCACCGTAATAAAAATATCAAACAAACCAAGATCTTATATTGTAAAACTGAATAGTGGTTCTGTTATTGAAAGAAATAGAAAATACATAATAAGAGATACACCGAGAAAACAACCTTATCAATTTGAAAGAACACATTGTAATGTAACAATGCCGCAAGAAAGAACAAAGAGAAAAGTATGTAATCCAGTGAGATTCAGGGATTATATTTTGTGAAGAAAATATGTTAAAAAAAATCATTTTGAACGTAGTGTAGAAGTATTGCTGTAAAAGTCATTTTGTTAATATTAGTTGATGACTTTAAGTTTCACTTCTCATTGTGTAAAGAAAGGAGATGTAGTATGATATACAAGTGGTTTATGATATTATAATTGATAAAAGTCAGTATTGTCATTACCAATTGTCAAGATCAAAAGTTATACAATTACTTTCATAATAAATTACAACTAAATAATATTACAGTTACTATTCAGTGGATGCTTAAAAATACAAACGCAGATGAGGGGCTCTTCAACTTTAAGAATTTGAATAAGCAACAGCGGTAGAGAATGATATTCCATATTGCAGAGCTTTGAATTTTTTCAATAAAAATAGTCTGGTCCAGCTCGACCTTTTCAGAAGAGCAGTTAAACCAGAAAATTAAATATTTTTTTACCGTTGGCATTGTTAAATGTAAGATGATATTTGAAGTGTCTTGGAAATGATAATGGGATGTTCAAATCAAGTTTGAATATAAACTCGTAAAGAATAGAATAGCGCTCAATTTGGATATTCAATTTAGATAATTATCATTTTCTTACGTACCCAAAAAACAATGCGAATAGCGAACAGATATTTCGTTGTTCTTGGATAAAGCAATGTTCAGAAAATACCAAGAATGTTATTTGTTCAAGTTGAATTTGAAGCCTTCGTACATCACACATCATACGACCTCCTCTCCCTATTCAACATTTTGGTATTATAGTGAACCCATCAAGGGTTGCGTGCCTAATATCTAAAGAACAGATACAGAGGCGTCTCACTATGAAAATTAGTGAACGCATCTATTCAATTTGCGATATACAGGGTGGTCCAGATCGTAACCAAGAAATTTTGGCCACGTATTCTGCATGAAAAATGAGCTCTAGTTTGTCATATAAACATATGTCCAGAAATGTTTCATCTCGAGATACGGGGCGTTAAAACTATAGAAAAAAATTCGAAACATAGGTTTTGAGCGTCATGGAGCACTTTTTGCATTATATCTTTTCTTTTCTATTTTACGAGTGGCGTCCGTACTGTAGCACGACTGAATATTTTCAGATGCAAAAAATGATACGCCACTAGTTTCTCCGACAATGAAAATTAATATTTGGATCCTTATTTAATTTGGAGCAAATTCGGTTTCTTGACTTTTGGCTCTACGAGACACCGTTTCCGGTTAAAAAAATGAAACATATTCTCATACATCAAGAAATCGCCGAAATTTGATAAGGTAGGTACATAATAATAATAAGACTATTTTTGTGAACGAAACGTGTGAGATTCTTTATGCATGAGAATGTGATTTATTTTTTTAACCGGAAACGGTGCCTCGCACAGCAAAAAGTCAGGATACCTAATTTGCTCCAAGTTGAATGAGGATTTAAAGAGTAATTTTTATTGTCGGAAAAACCAGTGGCGTATCCTTTTTTTCATCTGGAAATAATTAGTCTCACTGCAGTACAGACGCCACTGATAGAATAGAAAAGAAATAATATAATGCAAAAAGTGCTCCTTGACGCTCAAAACCTATGTCTCAAATTGGTTAAAATTTCTTGGTTATGATCTGGACCACCTGTGTACCATAATAGAAGAGATATGGGGGTGGCTTCCTTTTATATGGGAAACCCTGTATAAAAACCCCGAAATAGGTGAAGCTAACAACCAACCGAATCAAAAAAAACACTTCAAAGACTTAGGACAAGTTTGGTATTCACACATACACTCAAATTTTGTGGTGCATAGATTAAGACAAACGTTCAACAATATTCGCTGAAAAACTGATTTGAAAAGTATATAATCAAGATGAATTATTCAAAGTGAAAGAATTCAACATTTTTATAAAACATCAAATGTGTTGAAAACTTTCAAATTTTTCCCCATCGTTCGTGGTTTTTCTGGGCCAACCTGTATATGAACTGGAACACATTTTTATACAAATCGAATCGATCAATAAACAAGCACGCGTAAAATTGATAGCATCACGAACTTCCAATGAAAAACCATAATTCAAAAATATCAATTAAAATTTATCCTTAGATAATTCTGAAGAAACCACTATCGGAATCTCATCATGAGCTAACTTACATACTAAATGACAAATATGGAGTCGAATCAATTTCGGTTAGTATCTTGTACAAAATTGAATACCAATCAAATCAGCATAACATTCTGTGCGCTCTTACAGTTAGCAAGTAATTACTCTGTATTTCGAGTTTTTCAATGAAATATTAATTACGCATTCATCCAATCAGAGGGATATTATAGCAATCTAATTATTGGTTAAGAGTTATTAGCGTAAGAGGATTCGGATTCAATTAACTGTATGGGAAAATGGAAGATTGATTCTTCAACATGAAAGTACCTAAGAGATAATGCAGTTACTGTCTCGATATGACATGAAACTGGAACAAACATCGTTGCAATTTTAATACTTCAATCCTAGGGATGATCCACTAATACCTAATCGTATTAATGGGCATATTTCTGAAAAATCAACAATCTTTGGAATTGGGTGATAGTTTCATTGAATTTTTCCGCTCATATTTTTTTCACCATAAAAAAATAAGAGATCAAGGGATGAAAACCATACTGAATATTCATGCGAAATTGTGGTCATAGTGTTAGCATAATCATATAGGAAATCGGATAATTTCTTGTGAAACTATACAGAATATTAAAAATAAATTTTTCGTATAGTTCCACAAGAAATTATCCGATTTCCTATATGATTCTGCTAACACTATGACCACAAAATTGTATGAGGCTTCAGGTTTCCTATATTAGTATCTTGCATGTAGCCACACAATTTTGAAAGTTCCTACATTACGAACCTTATGAAATACCCTGTACTGTTTTGCTAGTTAAAGAACTTAACCGTGGCATTAGGGAACTGAAAAAAAAACGTCGAGTCTAGTGTTTATAGCCGGCTGAACGTACGGCCTCAAGGACAGAATTGAGTTTGACCACGGATTCGGCAACATTTCATTTTGACGGGTTTCGTTTTGTCTGCGATATTGAGGAACAAAATATTTGATTGGGAATATTTTATGGAACACCCAGTACGATTTGGCTGGTTAACGAACTCAACCGAGCCATTCAGGAACCGAACTCTGAAAATTTCAAGTTTCTAGGACAATCCTTTCGAAAGTTATTGTGCTAACGGCCAGCCGGCTGGCCCCACAGACAGAATTGAATTTGACCACGAATTCGTCATCAGGAAGTAGAAACCTATTGTTTGAGACCATTTTTGGATCAAAATTCGAAAATAACAAACCTTTGGGCAAAACGATATAGTTCTCGTTTAAGTACTCGTAGAACGAGCGTTTAAAAATTATGAAAATAATATAAATAATATTTCAATGGAAATAACCTGAATAATATTCCAAGGAATATTTAATCATATATAATTTCACGTCAATAACTCCACTTCTTTTGTATAAATTGTGCATGTTTTATCTCATGATGAAAAAAACCCCAAATTTCTTAATCAACAAACACAACATGATACGATCAATTATATTGCTGCTAATGGAACATAAAATACAGGGTTGGGATAAAGTTCGGCACCAAATTAATATCTTTAAAACGAAACGGGCGATATTTTTGACATTTGGCAGCTGAGTGTAATGGACCACAATGCATCTGATGAGCATATTTTCATTAATGAGATACTTCAGGTTTAACCGGAAATGACCTACATTTTTTTTATTTAAATGGGACACCCTGTATATTTCTGCAGATTCTGAAAGATCACTTTGTTTCGGATCTGTCCATACCAGGTTCCATGTAAAAAATATCGTGTTTGTGTTAATCGACCAGCATGCTTGCATGAATTGGGACAACGGATTCTTGATGAATGTGCATTAATACATGGAGAAGTCTCGAGAAAAGTTACTCAAAAATTTGTTAATGGACTGGCATATTGTCAGGAGGTGAATGGCAAGCACTTCAAACATTTAAAATTATTTTTTTAAAAGTTATTTTTAATAAATTTTTTCCACTAGTAAAAGCCCTGTATTTCTTCTTTTTATAGATTTTCATGAAAAATACGGCATGAAAAGCAGAAAGAGTTATCTACTACAAAGTATTTCGGTTTATTTCTTACTATTGATACAAATAACAATGATTTATTTATTTGAATGGATTTTTTCTCGAATGTACAAAAAAACTGAATTTTTTTTTTTACAAAGAATTTTTGCATGGAACCAGATATGGACAGATCCGAAACAAGGTACACTTTCAGAATCCGCAGAAATATACAGGGTGTTCCATTTAAATAAGAAAAATTTTGGTCATTTCCGGTTAAACCGGAAGTATCTCATTAATGAAAATATGCTCATCAGATACATTGTGGTCCATTACACTCAGCTGCCAAATTTAAAAAATATCGCCCGTTTCGTTTTAAAGTTATTGATTTGGTGCCGAACTTTATCCCAACCCTGTATACTGTTTCATCATGAAGACATTAAGTGCTGATTCACAATGGACGTAACCATAACGAAAACGTAAACGTACTTTTCCGTAAACGTAATGGTGTTCACAATGGACTTTGGGCGCAGTAGCAAATTATAGACGTTTTTGTAGAGTAAGAGATGTTCTGAACTTTATAATAAGTGTTCTATGAATTTTTTGACAATCGATTATTGTGAAGTGTTTGTCATTAATTAAAAATGTATGAAGTATTAAGTCTGTTTTTATTGAGACAATGTTTGAAAAAAAGAAAAGAAATTGAAGAGCAAAATTCTAAAAGAAGAAAAAACGACGTGTGAGTCTCGAAGACAAAAAATATTATAAGTTGGTTTGACTCACAGAATGTGAACAAATTTCTATAATTTACGTTAGAGATTACGGACTACCATAAGCTCAACGTAAACGTAAAAATTACAGAGCATATTGTGAACAGTTCCATATGATTTGCATTGGTTCAACTTGCGTTTTTCGTTTACGTTACGGGAGTTTTATGGTTACGTCCATTGTGAATCCAGCATAATCATAATAGAATTGAAAGTCATTGATGCATTTTGGCAGGTATTTTCCAATCTTAACTCGAACAAATAAAATATTGCCTATCAAAACAACTTCGAAAGTATCGATTAGAAATACATTTAGAAATGCACAGAAATAATAATAACGAGATCATTCGCCGACAAAAAGACCACAGCTTTGTTTGGGAAGATAACACAAAATTGATGCCATGACAGGTTTCAAGAAACTGGAAGACTGTCTGGGGTAACGTTAGGACAATGCTATCTCCTCTTAAAGATCAAAAGGAAGGCTGAGAAAGCTTTCCACTTCATCCAGGTAGGCTGCAGAGACAAAGTTTTTCCATTACAACTCGAAATCAAATTACCCAGTCGAAGCAGATATTCCTTGCACAATAAAGATAAAACCATGGAAGAAATTCGGATTTCACTGGAACTCTGTAATTCCTCCACTGACTTGGGACAACTTGGGAGATTTAATTACCCAGTCTTTCTGGTATACTCATTTGCTAAGAGGTTGGATGAAAAAATCGTGGCGTTATAACACCTCAGGTAGCTCTGGTGAAATTCGATAAGAGCACTGATTTGACATCAGAATTTTGGTTTTGACCAATTACATTGTTGCGCGCTCAATTCCAGAACGAACGAAAACCTAATTTCCAAATAATAAGGAGCCTAAATTATTGACAGCGCAGTAAGCTTTGGATTATTTTCATTTTGCTGCTTCTTATGCAAATTCAACACATTTATCAAATCTCTCTGTATATTTAACTCCATCTATTTTCTACACGGATAATTCCAGCCACATAATTCGACCGCCTGACCTGCGTAACACTGTAATATAAATAAATATTCCAAAGCCAACTGCGCTGTTATAATCATTTATAAAAGCCCTGTATAATGAGCTCCTTCCAGATACTGGATCTGATCAGATTATAATAAAACATAGAGTATACCTACCATAATAGTTCGCGGAAGAATAATAAAATATAATGATTGCTTAATTTGGTCTATTTCCATCATAACTAGGGGAAATATGTCTGAGACGGCATAGTTGATGAGATGACATAGAGCATGTTTCTCAGCGGACGTTCAAATTTTAGCGCCAGTCGAATGTGCATACTCAAGAATAGAACACCAATCACGGTCTGCCTAGGTTTCAGTTCATTCCGCTATAGTTTTTTGTTACTGCATGCAATAGTATATTATATTATAAGGATTAAAAGTGCATTTTTTTTTACGAGCAATATTTGCAGTTGCGAGGCGCAGCCGAGCGAATGCAAAATTGCGAGTTAAAATAGGCACTTTTAGTCCGATAATATATACTATTTTTTCTCCAACCAAGTCAAAATTATAATAAAATTGGTTTTAGTGAAAAATCGTTCATAATTTGGTTATGAATTTGAACACAGAATCATGACAGTGATTGTCAAGTAGACGTCAATGCCATTACTTTTAATCCGGAGGATTAAAGTAGCGTTTTTAATCCTAGGATTAAAAGTGTTGCTAAGTAACGATGTGAATTTTTGTACGGTAAGGAAATGTATGACTTTTGCACCTGAAAATAGTACAAAAATGTCAACATTTTTGATGGTTGGAGAAAAAAGTTATTTACTGAGGTGGTTGAATATTTATCATAGCGCAAGTTTTCTGTGTATAACTAGCAATAAACAAGTCCAGTAGTTAGTATTAATGTTTCTCATTTTCTTCACACCACTTAGGTAGTCATGGTGTCAGTTGCAGGAACGTCCATTAAAATTAAAGGTTCATTAAACTCTTTAACCTCCATTATTACAAGGAACTAATGGAGGATTAAGGATTTAATGGACCTTAAATTTTAATGGACGTTCCTGCAACTGAGCATTAAAGTCCTATTCTATTTTCCGTATTTGCTTTCATCATTTTTGTTTGAAATAAAAAAAAACTGCAGATGTATGCTTCTGGGTGAGTTGGCATACATGTTATGCTGCTGAGATGGCATAGGTATGCCATCTCACCCAGATATTTCCATTTTGGAGAAGGCACTAAATGACGTTTTCCTCAAAGAATGGAGCGTTATAACAGAGTTTCACAAAGACATTCCTGGAGCGAAGGCAATATGAAGGAAGCGATAAAGGCAGTTCAAGATGGAAAAATGAGCTGGTTATTAGCTGCGAAGACGTTCAATGTGAACTGAAGAGTGGAAGAAAAATTGTATGAGGGGTCATAAAGTAACATTTGACGCAAGCCTACAAAATGAAATTCATCTCAAAAATTTAGAACTCAAATTTTTCGGATTCACAACCACAGACTTAACAGAACTCGCTTACGAAGTGGCAGAAGCCAAAAAAATTCCTCAACGATTTTCTCATAAAAAGAAAATGGCGGGGGAGAATTGGCTGGAAGGTTTTCGGAATCCGAACCCCAGAATCCACATCATTTGCAAGAGGCAGTGCCTTCAACAAGGTCCAAATTGAAAATTATTTTTCGCTTCTTTCCGGTGTATAGCAAATAAATTATTTTGAAGCTAATGATATATGGAATGTTGACGAGTCAGGATTTTCAACAGTTCCTCCCAAAAATTGAAAAATTTTTGTTACACTTCATTTGCGATATATGCAAATCATAATTTGATATGTATGCCATCTCAACCAGAGTGTTGCGGCTGAGATGATCTGCAGGATCTTTTTCATTTCAATATTGTTCTTTCAAATCAATCAAATATTCTATTTTGAAAAAATTTATTTATAAACAATTCGTTGCACTACCTTCTCGCCTTGTCCTCATCATCTGAAAACACTCACATGAAAAGATGCAACCCCACTCCAAAAAGTATGCCGTCTCAGACACTCTTGCCCTACATCTTCTGTCCAACACTTCGGTCAGTATTCGTTAACCGTTGGTCGTTAGGAAAATACTTGAGACTATGAACTCTCAAAAAAGCAATTTTCATAATTCTTTGACATTTTTTAGACTTCTCAAACTGACCTCGATCTATTTTTGATTCATTCAGTTGTCAAAAATTCTTTTGTTCTTTCTTAGACTGGATCTTGGTATTGAGTCCAGATGTTTTTCATGTCAATAGATGGTTAATTGATGAGATTTTTGGTTATTGACTCATGTCAATAACCGAAAATCCATTTCATAAGCTGCTTTCAATTTTCTGCGTCTCAGTTTTCTTTCTATTGATATTATGGAAGCTTTGACTCATCAATGTCTCCAAGTTGAACTAGTTTTTATGTTTCTTGATTCGAACATTTCAGAGATGTTTTTTCAATGAAGGCTCATAAGGTATATCAGGTTTTCCTTGACTCAGATTAGACCAGAATTAATCTTTAGCCTTGCAAAATGCTGTTTTGAGAGTTCAAGATTTAAAGTGCTCGTCTGATTATGGTTGGCCATTGCTGACCGATGAATCAACAGGAATTTCACGTCAACAATTCTACAAATAGATAACAAGTCTAATTGCTGCGATTTTTTTTATACGCTTTTCCGAAGGCGACTCGATACTGCTGATTTCTTGATTCTTCAGTGTTACACGTAGTTATTCGCATCGCGTTCAGTGAATATTGGAGACAAAGTTTCTACCAAATCGCAAGTTATCAAGAAAATCAAGCCGGGACAGTAAACTTGAGAGTTGAGTTGTAAACATCCTCGTTCATCTTCTAGCCATCCCTTCTCTGACATTTTTTATCGCCTTAAGGGACTGGTTATCCGACGAAGATATATTGAGATATGTTAAATCTGAAAGTGCTGGTAGGGATGTGTAAAGTTGAAGAAACGAACAAGTTATGATAGATTAGCTCGAAGTATGATTATATATTTATAAGTTATCGGAGCCAGAAAAAACGGGAAAATGGCTTTCTGTGAAGTCGATGGATTCTATACATTTTTCTTCATTATAAGGAACAGCCAAATCTAATTGTCCTCTTCCATATCAAATTACTCCTCATAAAAATGTTGCACGATAGTCATATAATTTGAAAACACTTTGTAGAAATGGTCACATTTCCGCGAAGTCATTCACTTTGAACATCTAAGCATTGACCAATCAATCTCTTCTGGTTTTGCTATTATTTGTCATCAATTATTATTCCTGTACTGTTACTATATCGTTAATGTTGATTAGGCTATCGGAGACCAAGGTATATATTATTATAATGATAAAAGTAAAACATTTAGTTTCGCTCCGCTGAATTTATATTTGTTTACACAAAAATTATTTCGTCAAATTACTTGTGTGTCAAGAAATATAGTCAGCAGAAACTGAGTGTTTTACTTTCATAAAAATATGATGAATTTTCATCAAGTAAAGACTCAACCAACCGAACATTGTATTATAATACAGGGTTATAACTATTTAGAGGGTTATTACAAGGATATCGAAAACCATGGCTTGAATTAGAAAAAAGTTGCATTATTTGGTGATGATATGATGGTGTGAACACTTAATGTCCCCGAGGAAAATCGGACAATACCAGAAAAAGCACTCTATTGGATGATTGATACGGAACGATTTTAATGTGTCTCCAGAATCAAAAAAGTTATAAGGATAGAAAAAAATCTCAACATTTTGATATCGAGACCATTGGAGTTATTTTGGATATGTTTAGACCATCACCTAAACCCTTGAATAACCATTTTTTTTGTAATTCAATAGACCCTGTATTTCTGAAGGTGTTGAATATCCTTGTGGTCCCCGTCTGAATAGTTGTAACTCCCTTCACTCTTATATTTTGAATCGACTAAAAATACATTTTCATCAACAGCTCGAACATTCTGCACTTCTGCATACTCCGAGATGCACCACAATACCATCGATGAAAGACATATCTCTGAAGCTCCACCATTAACAGAATTATTTCTGGAAATTGTATATATAACAATTTGAAATGATCAAGTCTTATTCCGTAGCTAATTCTTACTCGCATCTTGAAAGCGGTTCTTCAACTTCTGCAATCTCAATATTTCTCACTTTCTAGATTTCAATGAAGTGAAGATGATAACAAACTTATTTTGTATTAAGAAATGTAAAATAAAATAAAACACACTATTACTGTTTATTAAAATCTTCGGCTATCGATTTCGGAATTATTCCATCATCAGGCCAGCTGAAAGTATTACAAATGTAAACATGTATTTATTTAGGCGAGAGTATGCAACTTACTGTCTTGATTAAAATGAACAAAACTGTTTAAAAACATTAAAAATGGTCCTCCTTAGTATGATGTTGATATGAAATATTTCTTGATGGGTGTGTGGGGGTAGATCTTCTAGAATTATTTTTTCTTTTCATTGATATTAGAATTTCGTCGATATATGATTTAGAATATTCATTTTCCCTGCCTATTTGGTATATTATATCCAGTTCTTTCCTATACTTAATGATATTCTAATCATATATCGACGAAATTCTAATATCAATGAAAAGAAAAATAATTCTAGATAAGATCTACCCCCATACACCCATCAAGAAATATTTCATATCAACACCATACTACAGAATCTACATAGAAACCTGAAACATACTTCAGAAATACAATTAATACCTAACAAGTAAACGACACAGAAACAATAGCAGATATAGGACTGATTAATAAAATGAAATCTAAACTTGAACAATCCAGCGGAGTCTATAAAATAACATGCACAAACTGTCCTTCATTTTACATAGGAATAACAACTCGTAATGTAGAAAAAAGATTCAAAGAACACAAAAAAATCAACCCCACTCCGCTTTAGGCACACATTTAAACGATACCGGACATCATATCACATTAGATAATCTGAAAATACTGCATAAAGAAAATAACTAACATAAAATAATATTACTCGAACAACTAAAATTTAAAAAATAAAGACAACCAATTTTTACTTAATTATAATATAGAATTTGACAGAAGAAGCATTTCAAACTCCTAGATTCTTAAAAAACAACAATAAAAAAATTAAAAAAATTCCCGCCACCAATAGACCACCTAAAATAACATATTAGATATCACATTTCGCACATATCCTATAGTTCCATATTGAGTTGACATTCCCACAAGAAAGATATATCGGTTATAAAGGTTGACTAGAATTCAAAAATTTAGCAATTCTGACAAAGGAGGACCATTTTTAATGTTTTTAAACAGTTTTTGTTCATTTTAATTCAAGACAGTAAGTTGCATACTCTCGCCTAAAAAATACATGTTCTACATATGTATACTTTCAGCTGGCCTGATGATGGAATAATTCCGAAATCGATAGCAGAAGATTTTAATAAACAGTAATAGTGTGTTTTATTTTATTTTACATTTCTTAATCTCGAGAGAACATACTATGGAAGAATTCATTTGTAAAATTATTTTGTATATCTGACAGTATATTGAATACGAATTCAACTAAAATAAAATTTCTTAAGTTAAGTAATTTTAAAATATGAATTCTTTCTACTACCTGAAATGATTTGACTTAATTTCGATCCCTTTGTTATACAAAGTATCCTAAATGAAATATTTTTTTTCAAAATAGTAATTTCCTCTGAAGAAGATTGCTGTTTTATGTAACATGGCTCTTAAATTGAAATGAAGATGATAAAAAACATTCTTCTCATTATCTGCCAAGTATTGAATACGGAATTCAATTCAAATAATATTTCGTCAGTTAAGTAATTTCGAAATATGAAACTCTTTCTTCTTCTGAAGAAGGTTGCTGTTTTGTGTGACATGCTCTTAAATCGATCAGATTTATCAAATTATTCATGATGAAAAAATCCTCATCATTATATCAATACATGTGCAGAAAACCGTATGAATAAGTGTTGTCATTCTGCTGGTTGAAAATAGTAATTTACGTAACAAATTCGGAAAGTAGTCTGCGAGTCCAAAAAAAACATTTTCGCTCGTGTTACGTTCACTATTTTTTCGGAAACCGTGAATATACACTATCGAATTGATCATTAATTAATTATTGCGAATGACGTTACAAAATATACCGACTTTTGACAGGTCATTATTTATGAATTTTTAGCCGTTATATCGTTGCTATGGGGTGACCAACTGCATTCATTAAACTCATTCTTTTTGGTGATTCTCCTTTTGAACATAATTTCAATCCTAAATATTTAGGCGTTAAAGTAGAACTGAATTTAAAATCCCATTTGAATAATTTACGTACGAAATTAAACACTAAAAATAATATCATTCTAAAACTTGCCGGTACTTCATGCGGTACGGCAGCTTTAGCCTTAGTGTACTCTACTGCCGAATATTGTTGCCCGGTTTGGCTCAACAGTGCACATGTACATAATTTTGATGCACAATTAAACTTTTCCATGAGAATAGTAACTGGAACAATAAATCAACGCCAACATCATGGTTACCAGTTCTTTTCAAAACATTGCCTTCTCCACATTTCCGCGGCAGACCCTAACTTTGAAAATTTGGAATGAATTTAATTCTACAATTCATATCAATACTTTCCTATGTTCTAGATAATAAGATTACTCGATTGAAATCACGTAACCATTTTAGTCCAATTATTTTCTGACCTCGAATGAAAGCGTTAAACAATTTGGCAATCCGAATGGACAGATGTAATATCCAAAACAAAGATTTATTAACTGAACCTCCTAATCAGGTTTCTGGATTTAATCTTCCAAGAAAATTTGAACTGTTCTCCTTCGTATAAGAATAGGTCATGGCCCTTGTAATATCACGCTTTTCAAGTGAAATTCATTTGAGAGTCCTAGCTGCGAATGCGGAAAATCAGACGAGACAATAGAACATGTGATGAGTAATTGTCCCATATTTAAATTTCAGGGTGGCTTAAGAGCTTCACATGAACTTACAGAGCATTTTTGAATGGGTTGTTAATTTTAAATCGATTTAATAGAGTTTCAATCATTTTATTTTCTGTTCCTTTTTTCTTCTGCTTCGATTCTTTCGTGTCAGATTCCGAATTCCGAAGGCATCTTGGAGAAGGTTATTGGTTGGACTTGGTTTTTTCTACTGAGGTTTTTTTTCTGAGCTCTGGTATCGTGTAAAAAATTAGTACGGTACCTCGTTTTTGCAATTAACCTTAGTTAGGGATTTTTGTTTTTGAAACAAAGATAAATTGAAAATAGTAATCATCGAAATGAATACAATCTTCAATTTATAGGCTCACAGAACCTTCTTCATGCGGACTGGGATGATTTATTCAAGATGTTGTCAATGAGGGAAGAGACAGACCGGTTTCGGCCTTATTAGGCCTCGTCAGTGTTCCATATCCCTCAGAGACAACATCCTATTGAAAAACTTCTACATTTTGTGCTTTCAGCATGCGATCTGTGATGATTGAACTTCTCATTTTGATACTACTTACTACTAGATGTCACCATCTGTAGGATAATACTCGATAGAGTCTTACAAGTGGTCTTAAATGTAGAAGTTTTTTCATAGGATGTTGTCTCTGAGGGATATGGGACACTGACGAGGCCTAATAAGGCCGAAACAGGTCTGTCTCTTCCCTCATTGACAACATCTTGAATAAATCATTCCAGTCCGCATGAAGAAGGTTCTGTGAGCCTATAAATTGAAGATTGTATTCATTTCGATGATTACTATTTTCAATTTATCTATGTTTCAAAATTTGTTAGGTTAGACTCCTTAAAGGCAAAGAATTTTTTGTTTGTCATTTTTCTTTTTATCTTAAAATTTTTGTTTTTGTTTATGTATTGTATTATGTTAGCTCTTGATTTCCCAGATTACTCACTAACCGGCCTAATCCGGGAAGTGCTACTTTCTCAGAGATTAAGCCGTCTGGTAGATAGGTACTTTAAATGTGAGAAAGTCTGAGACATCTTGTATAGTAGAAATCATTATTTTTAAAATATATGCTTCGAATGGATATCGATTTTTTGAAGAAGATTTTATAGCGCCGAATAAGAATTTTTTCCAGCATTCCAGGATTAGCCAGTAGTTACGGGATATTCTGTATAATTACATATTTTCAGTGCATTTCAAATGTTCCAACATTTTCTAATCCACTTCATTCTAGAATATATTAACCGTTTGATGCAGCAAGAGGAAAATTTAATGAAGGAAATTGTATTTTTCGAGCGAGCTTTCCACTTTTCGGTATCAATTCCAGACTTTTTCCGAGGAATGCGATGAAGCATGTCGATTATTTAACACGAATCGCTGGGCCTTGAGTGGTCTATCCGTATAGATTTCCTGTGGGGTAGCTCGCCTTACGTTCAGACATCATGGATAACCAACACCATTGGTGAAAAGGGAATATTTTACGGCTCAAATAGAACCGTGGATTTGTTGAGGATCGTTACCGGCTTACCCTTCTTGGATAAATGGAATATTGTACGGGGTGTTTTCTGGAGATATATAATTTCTTGGAATTTGATCATCAGGCGCGTTTTCACCACTTGTTGATAAGTTATCGAAAGCATTGTTTAACTTAACAATGTCGATAGGTATTCATTGGAAGTGAAGCCATTCGAATTTTTAACCGGGCAACAGAGCTGTGCCGAAGTCTTGTGCTTAGTGCTCGTGAAAGCACTCGAAGCACTTTTGTGCTCGTAAGCACTGTGCTCGCGAGCACTAGATTGAACCAGTGCTTAGTGCTTGGTGCTTCGCGAGTTTTTTGAAAGGGCTTAGTGCTTAGTAATTCGAAAAAGTGCTTCTAAGCACCGCAGTGCTCCCAAGCACTTTCAGAAATTACCAAGCACTAAGCTTTATGGAATCGTCGGAACATGAAAATGACTGATTTTCGCCTGATTGGAATAGACAAAGAACTAAAATATAAATTTTTTTTCGGTCCACCTCTATGGATATCCAAGTTGTTAAATTTTTCCTTCATTATAACTCTGGTGTTAAAAAACGATCTCGCTGTATGTTATGGACTGGAACAAGTCTTTATGTTCTCATTATTATGACTCGGAGAACAAATTGTAATGTGTATGGCGAATTTTGTTGGGAAATTCTATGGAGCGATACAACCTTCTTTTTTTGATATACTATGCAAGATTCTATAATCATTCTTTCCAGTTATTTATTGGCGAATATTCAAGTTACAGTCTGTTCACTTAATGAATGATATAAAGAGCTCAGAAAACGTTTTTCATTGCAGACAGCATTTTTTTCTAGCTTAGCCTTAAAAAAATTCCATCTAATTTATTGCCAAGATGTCATTGTTTTTCTATAACTTTGGAATTTTATTTTCTGTTTCAAGACCACATGCTTTCTTTTAATTTTTTTTTATATGACGTCATGGTAATTTTATATTTCTCTGTGGACGACAATGTGGACTTGCTGAGAGAAAACTATTGGCAATTTCAATTATGCCCAGTTCAAAACACGATATCACTCGGAAGAAAAAATCAAGACATCAAAATCAAAATTTCAAACTAAGAGACATTTGGATGGAAAATAGAAAGGTTCATTTTGAAAAGTGCTTAGTGCTCGGTGCTCGTGTGAACGAATTACTTTCCGAAAGTGCTTAGTAATCCCGAGCATTCCTTAAAAAATAAGGGCTTAGTGCTCGAGATTCCGGAGCACTTTTAATAAGGCTTAGTGCTTTGTGCTCGAAGCACTTTTCTTCAGTGCTCGGCACAGCTCTGCCGGGCAAATATTTTTTTTATAAAATTTATGATATGCCTCCTTTAAACAGTATTTTCAAATACAGATGAATTCATTCCAACGATATTAGAACCTTATCAGCAAGAGGTGAAACATCCCTTAGGATCTGTTGCACTTTCACACTGACACCTATCTGACAGATATTGTTGGGATAAACTTACCTGTATCGATAAATAGAGATAACGGATTTTCCAATAAGAGGTGTTATTTTGATATTCAAAGAAAAATGCCATTTTTCAATATAAATGACCGAATGTTTATTTCATTATAAAGAAGAAGCTATTCCGTTAATAGTGGAAAAAACATCAGGCAAATGACCACCACGACCACGCTTACAGGACCATATGCTTTTAATGAAAATTTCCATAAACAGATCGCAAAGTGGCTGCCCTATTTCCTCGATAGCCTCACGAATTTCATCCTTGAGGTTTTGAATCCAAGCTGGGCTATTGGCATAGACCTTCTCTTTCACGTGGCCCCAAAGGAATAAGTCGCAAGGTGTTAAATCACAAGATCTCGATGGCCAATTGTGATAACCTCTTCGAGAGATAATACGGTCCGTAAACTTTTTCCGCAAAAGATCAATGGTTTCGTTGCTTGTGTGGCACGTAGCGTCGTCTTGTTGGAAGTAAACGTTGTCCAGATCACTATCCAATTCTGTGTAATGGCGTTTGTGAAATGCCTAATTCTAAAGAACGACGAGTAATGGACAAACCTGGGTTTTCTTCAATACTTTCGGCTACAGCAGCAATATTTTCGGATGTTCTTAAGCGTCTTGCACGGGTTTTATTTTTCACATCACTAACTTGTCCCAACAGCTCGAATTTTTCCACCAATTTCTTTATTGCGGTCCAATGAGGTGCTTCACGACGAATAAAAATGTTCAAGTTTCACGAACCGCCACTTTTATAGTGAATTTTAATAACTTCAATGCATTCTTGAAGAGTGTATCGTTCCATTTTTATTAATGGCCTACTTTCTACTTGTCAAATGTCACAAAATTAGAGCTTCAAACGTGACATCTACCGAAATAGCGGGCTATTGAAATAACACCTCTAATTGGAAAACCCTTTTCATTCATTGCAATGATATCTGCTAGATAACTATCAGATTCTTATCAGCAAGTGGAAGACTGATAGCTTCCTGACCGATATCGTTAAAATTAATTCATCCGCATTTTTACATGGAAATTCTTTTAAGTTTCAATATGGGGTATCATATATTTTATAAGAAAAAGAGAATATATTCCTACTGTGACAAGATTTCAATTTCAATTAATAGAGATTTTAATGTCTATGATATCTGCTAGATAGCTATCTCCTTCTTATCAGCAAGTTATGAAAAAGGCCTTCAGTCTCGCTCATCATTCAGCAACTCAGGCAAATTTTCGTGATTTCCCCAGAACAAATAAAAACAGGATAGTATTATATCTCGAATCCTTAGACTAGTCTAAAAAGCTTATAGGCTGACCCCGTATTCTAGACAAGTGATTTTTCAAAGCGAATACGACCTTCATTGTGAGGTGTGCATTATTGCAGGTAAAAGCGGGACTCGCGCAATGAAGTTCGTATACGCATCGAAGATCACTTGTCTAGAATACGGTACCTGATGTTATTTCACTATAACTATTGCGTTTTGCATTAGGGGCATAAGCTTTGCATCTGTATCGCACTAATTCTACTCGCTTTTAACGAATTATGATGAGGTTAATTCCTAATAGAACATGGAAATATATTAAAGGGCCCACTCACTGAGAGGGAAGCGCGAAGACTTGAATGCGCGTTGTACGGGGTACAGTTAAAACAGTGTGTGTATGGCGTAAATTTGGAATGCGCAATCATCTCCGTCGTGTGGCGTGTGCATTCTTCACCATACGTGGAAGAATGACCAAAAACGACTGTGTATGGGCAACAAGTCTCTGCACGTTTCATATGTTTAGCAACACAGTGTCGGGTTCGATATTTATACCTTGGACATTTTTTCCTTAATAACAACACACGCCACTGCCATTAAGATCAGATCTTTTTTCGACGTCATCTCACGCTTGTCGCACATCCAAACCAACACGCAAAAGTGAATGTGTGTGGGAAATATGAATGCACACGTTTGCGTTACAGCAAACGTGCAGATACTTAACTGCGCATTCTTCCTTCTTAGTGAGTGGGCCCCTTTACAGGTTCCTCATTTCTTCAACTGTTTCATAGTATTTTTTGTTTTATCATTTCAATACAATTATAGTCGAAGATCAACTTTTGTGACTTATGTGGAACCTGCTGAGCGCCGGAATAGTTTATTGTTTATAATATATTCGCAAAAATTTCATATATTCTGATGACTGCAGAACTAGTAGAACTGGCGCAGAAAATGATTGGGATATCAGATGAACCACATTCCCAATGACATGTACCAGGAGGAGGGGAACTGGGGGAACGTTCCCTCTCCAAATGGCGCTCGACCAACTAAAATTTTGTTAACATACAAAGGGTGAAATAAATGCAGGTCTGGCAAAAATTTAATTTGACACAATTTCTGAATGATGGTTTGATTGGGGGCTACTCAATTCAGTCAATTTACCATTGCCTAAAATACCAGTACCTTTTAGTTTTTGAGAATTTTAAAAGTTCCCCACCCGCAAAGTCGGGCCTGGATCCTCGTCTGACATGTATACTTGCGTATTCAGTGGGACATGAAATATGCACTCAGTGCACATCAGTTTTTTCCATTGGAATGTGCTATTAATTATACCCATACTGTCACAGGGTACAATAACGCAAGAATTTTAAAATTTCAGTATGTAGTTTCACTTGGCGGTCCACCTATATATTACTTTGGAATTAATTCTCCAAAGCAACTGCTTCATGAAAGAAAATATGGGCTTTATGGTAAATTTACCCATAAAAATGAAGTGAGGAAAATTATAAGGATATGACGAAATGAGGATATACCCATTAAATCACATTTTACGATGGTTTCGGTATTGCACCTTATTTTTTATTTGAATACTCTGTTAAAATGAAGGTTTTCCATATAGCTTTTTCAATTCGATCTCGTCAAAATTAGTTGTTGTGAATAATTTATCTTTATGAATGAATCATTCGAAGTCAGATGTAGAATAACATAAATAATTCGCTTGCCGACGCTTCAAATTCAGGAGTTCATCTCACCTCATTTTAGTTTTCATTCTTGCAGAAATGCAATATTTGGATATTTCGAATTGCAAAATCCTTGATATATCAAACCTAAATGAATTTCTCAGATCGCTGATTACCTTTTTCAGGTGAAATAATACCTTAAATATGCTCAAGGAAAATAATAAATTCAACAAATTCTGATGGAAATTAATTCACTACAGAGTATCCTGTGAGAGATGAGTCCAATTCTATGTGTTTAATGTTATAACCTGATGGGTTTTCCAAAATACAAGCATCGAAAGTAGAGCGCAAAACCCGCATTTAAATGAGAATAACCTTCAGGAACGTGAATTAATATCATTGCGAGGCGTGCGTTCGGGATATAATATCTATGTAATTTATAACTTGGTCTACTCCACACAGGAGTATATTTTATGATTGGTCTATTTTCGTTTTTTTAGAGGACGCTCATAATTAATTTTATATTTGCAAATTTCAGATACGGTGAATGAAGTGAAAAACCTACATCGGGACTATTAAAATTTAATGGGTGCAAAATTTCCGTCTGAATGAAAAAAATTAAGTTTGTATCTTTCAACATCTTCGAAACGAGTTTGTTGATCAGATATAAATGTTAGGTGCCTTGATTTTTTGGCAGAGTTCAAATAAAATCAATTTTACAGCAAATAAACATAATTACATTATTTGGACAATTTTGCACCTAACTCCGTAGGAAATGTGTGCACTATTTAAAAACAATATTTTCAAATTCATCGTTACAGACATGAATTTTCTTCCTGTTTTGTTATATATACATACACATTTTTAGAAGTAACAACATAGCATTTTTGTTATTGATATATTTTTAATTTACAACTATTTTATTCTCAATTATAAAATTTATTATTCCATTTTTTTTTTATTTGATCACAAGAGGGAGCTTTATTTTTTTTAACCTATGTACTGAAAACTATTTTTATTCATTATAATGGACTGCTTCAGTCTCTTAGGAAACAGTCTGACATTTTCGAAATAAATGTATTGTAGTAACCTAAATATCTCCTGCTACCAGAATTTTGAATCAAAATGTAAATAAAATAGAAGACGATTCGCAAACGAATAAAAATATTTGCAATAGTTACATAAGAATACTTAAAAATTTTTTAATCCGCATCTTGCGGTAATATTGAACTAACCGAGAGAAGTCTTCCCTCCATTGCTAACAGAAGCACATTTGCACAGAATTGTTCTGATCGAAGGTGATGAGTGAAGACTTCTCGAAAACATCGAGACAGATCGAATCAGAGTAGTACATGGTATCATTGCACAGATTGAACTGAAAAACTTCTTCAGAGGCTGGATATGATCAGAAAAATAGCAATCTGGGCAAATACCATAATAGTCCAAGTAAACTCGTAAGAAAAGTAGTTATAATATTAAGAAGCTATCAAAAGTTTCGTCAGATAAAGATATATTCTGGAATAAAATCAAATATTTTTTTTCACAAAAGGATAGTTTCATTTATGGGAAAAAGCGCATAAATACTTTTTTTCCATGTGAAGGCAAATTGAAGTAAAAATAGCCATAAGAATTATTTCACTGAATAATATTCAATGGAATTCAATGTAGTAACACAATAACACAAATAGGTGTTTTATGTGGCACAAATTTATTAAAATTTCGAACCGAAATTATTCTCAAATGATAACACACGAGCAACGAACAGATTATCATATATTTATCAATCCCACAGAATATT
The DNA here is from genome assembly GCA_013421045.1 of Propylea japonica. Lineage (NCBI taxonomy): Eukaryota > Metazoa > Arthropoda > Insecta > Coleoptera > Coccinellidae > Propylea > Propylea japonica. Next base: position 79,622,333 of record CM024241.1, read on the forward strand.
TCGTGGAAATATTAAACTATCCTGAAACTCTGCTGACCTTTATTAACCCGTAAGCAATACGCGATCCGCGGGTGAACTAATTCCGAATATTTTTAAAGCGGCCTTAATCTTCAGAGGCTATCTACTAAGGCTACACATGAGCGAGCAATTTTTATTTCCCATACAGAATATGACGATCTATGGCAGCTATAAGAGGCATAATCGTTGAAAGTTACTGAAGGACGAATTTATAACATGTTGGCCCTCCTTGTTGGAATTATGACAGAGAATTTATAAATATAAAACTCATCTTATGGATTTGGTAATTACCTAATTCGAATACATCCATGATGTGTGAATAATAAGATTTTTCATAGTTTAACGAAGTTAATGATTAGTTCTGGTCAAAAAGGGTATTTACAACTGAGATAAATCAGTTTTCTTTTGGAATAATTGATTTTCATATTCTCTAGCACAGGTCCTTGAGACACGACAGAATTTGTAGGTAAGTGTCAAGTGTATGTTGCAGTTCGTCTTAAATTATAAGTGTATTAGATTATTATGTGGACATAATTTTTTTGTAACGTTCTGTCCAAATCTTGTCGAACTTGAAAATGTAATTCTGCCTTAGGAGCCTTTCGCAGTGCACCCAAAGTGTGGATAACCTTAAATTTTTGTTATCGTTAGCTATATAATTTTTACCAGAGAAGACGATCACTTTCAAAATATTTTCTATGGGACCCAAAACAAAACATAAGAGAAAGAGAAAAAAGAAAGAAATACCTACTATTTGAATATTGGTGACTTTGGTTTGTATAACCTGATGCCATGAATCAATGTGAATATGCCCATGAAAAAGCATATTCGAACAACAAAACAAACTTTCCATCTGAAATTTAGTTTATTCTTTTTATTTATACTCCTTGAATTAAATCTAACCTCACTTGTTTGATGAAAATTAAAAATGCGGCCATTAAAAATAATTCAGAACTCTCCATACGCGACATAATGGAATTTCGTTTGTAAGGGGTGCTTGGCATTCGACAGACATCCCAGTGGCTTTATTGAAAATTGGGATGGACGTTATAAGTACAAGGAATTTTTTCATCTATCGAAACCCAGTCATTCCACACAGTGTTTTATTCACGGTATGTTTAATTTGAAGCGACAAATTGTCATTTGATAAATCTTTGAATTTTTTACTTGAGTTTTTTACTTGTAGTGAGCACTGAGTTATGATTGAATTCACTTCGGAATGAAACCCTTGAATTTGAGAAAACCATTTGTTTATAATCTGAGAAGTTAAATCTAATATGTCTATCTATCGATAGTTTTGATACTAGTATTTCACATACTCTTCAGAATTGTGCATATTCAATATAAAAAACAAATTTTTAAAATATAAAAGTGATAGCAAGACGAAATTCAGTTTTTCAATAAATAACAACGAAATCTATGGGGGCGTTCTCAATTGAGTTAATCCTATTCCAATGAACCTGTGCATCGTTGAAATTCTTCAACTACCAAAATGTACCAGAATTGCGTATAGTGGTCTGCAAACTTTGAAAAAATTTAGAAAAGTACCGAGCAAAAGCTTTTATATGGGATTTGAGATTGATACCAAAAATATAAATGCACAATCGGAATAATCTGAAAATTATTCAAAAAGTGAAATATGTAAAAATTGATAATAACAAAATTAAATTCTATGCATGCGATCATCTTGAAATTTTGCACGAACATTCAGTATAATAGTTTTCATTTTCAAAATAAATTTCCCTTGAATCGGATATTCTGTTATGGAAATATAAATATTCTTCTTTCAAGGTTCCAATTGAATTTGGTATGGTTCTGTTAACAGTATGGCCACAAAATTTTGCATGAAGATTCAGTATATCAATCTTCATTCAGAGAAAAAATTTTACTCGAATCAGATATCCTGTTATGGAAATATCAAGATTTTTTTTCAATATTTCAATTGAATTTTCTATGGTTCTGTTGAAACTATAGCCACGAAGTTTTGGATGAAAATTCACGATATCGATCTCCATTCACAGAAAAATTCCACTTTAATCGGATATCTTCTTATGGAAAATGAAGTTTTTTTTTTGATATTGTGCTTACTGCCAAATGGACTAAATAGATTTGATATTTAGTGTTCTCATTCTTCATTAAAATGAGACCAACTCAGTCGTTTGAGATCAAATTTGAATAACAATTCCAGAATAAGATACATTGAGAAAAACAATAGGAAGCTCTATTATTTAGATCAGTTTCCCATATCAGCTGTGATTTTTCAACCATCAAATGATACATATGTTAAAATTCGATTTGAACTATTTTGATAAATATTGAAAAGAATTTTAATACGATGCAGTCAGATGTAACTACAGATTCATATTCATTTAGAAGTTTTTCTAAGCTCATTTCGATATTCACACAGTAGTCAACTTTTTTCCACCTGGTGCTTTGAAAAAATCATCATCGATGAGTTCTTTTTCGAGAGAATTTGCAACGGAAAATCACCTGTATGCAGGCGAGCTCTTGAATATGCATAAGATTCTCCATTGACGTGAAGGTTTATTTAATGTGTTATTTTTACATTCGAGAATAAACCAATAATAGATCCTTCGTTTGAGAGCGTCCGATGAAAGATGAACCAGCCTTCGACTGAGTGCCCATGAAAAATTTTCGAAAACCAAATAAACATTCTCCGTTGATGACTTCGACTTGCTGCAGAGAATGGGCCATTTATCGGAGCAATTCTTTGGGTATTTGGAAACGAAATGAAATGATTAATTATGGATAAATTCGCAATTTTCGAAATGAATCTGTGGTTTCAAGTATTTGATATTACATCATTAGCTTAAAAGCATGAGCATTCGAATAGAATGCTCATACTGCAATTGGAATTAGGAGTATTTATATAAGACCAAATATTTCGCAGCAGTTTAAACATTATTACGTTGTGCTGAAATTCATTTTCTCCTCCAGGATTTCTAGATCTATCATATTGAATAATAAAAACTATTCCTGCAATATACACAATTGAGAACCCAATTGTTCAAACCATTGCACATGAAAAGACATCATTATTTTCAAACTTTTTATAATTTTCCCTATATTTCCAAAACCACTCATTCGATCATTTCGAAATTCGGTATTTCGGACTTCTAAAAAATTTCGAGAGAAAAGTTCAAAAATTTGAAAGAAAAAATTTGACTGTGCGTGAAAACCCGATAAAATTCTGGTCGCTAAACTCTCTAACGGAAAATAGTAAGGCCTTGAAATTTTCAAGGTTGATTAGAATAACTACATGCTTCCATGAACAGTAAAATTCGGTTGATTTGTTCCGGAGTTACACACTAAAACTTCGTCTAATTTATTTTTGAATATTAGCGAAAACATATATCTGATCAAAATCGAATTTGAAATTTAGAATTAACAGAGCAAGGCGCATATTCGAACTGAATTCCGTCAGAATCATATCATCAGAATAATTCTGAAAAAATATCTGTTCTGGCTCGTGATAAGATAATAACTAGTTTGAATCTTAAAACTCTCTGAAAAAATCTTTTTTAGCGTTCACATGTCTATCTATTAAACATCTGTTGTAATCATCATACGACTCAAAAACAGTGTCATCCTTATTCATATTTGAAAAACGATAATTCGAATTTGGATATCCAGATAGTACTAAGTTCATTCTCCTGAGAAATCAACGCTAATGACAACAAAATGTATTGAGAGCGGGATAACATCACATTGATAACAGCGTTATTGCCGAAACGTTATCAATTTGCTTTTTATTTTTGGGGTTTTAGGTACGAATTTCGTCATAGAATGAAATTAAGTTGAATTTTCGCTTGCTTGTATTGTTCAAGTCAAATTTTCATAGTCTGAGGGCTATAGGCTTCATTTGATTCATTCAAATTCCAAACTTTAAATTTTCAGGGTAGGTTTGAAATTTGCAAGGAAAAAATTAATTCATAAAGGAATAGAAAGAAACCAATAGCGCTCAGGATATTCCATTGGATATATCCTTTCTCTAATATGAACAAAGGCGCAAAAGCTCCTTCCAAGTCAGTGCTTTCTCAAAATTTTATTGATCCAATGAGAACCGAGAAAACTCCGATTATTTCATGAAAACTTTCTGTTTATACACTCACCGGCAAAATAATCAATCTACTCAAAAAATAAATGAAGTTTGTTAATTCATAAATATGTTATTTAAGTCCGATTTGATTGTTTTTTTTTCAATTGTAGGTAGGTTCATGCAAAATCAATCACTAGTTTTGAATTCCAAGAAACTTTGGCGTTCGTCATTTTGTACGGGGTGAAACAAAATCTGTTTTTGTACCCTAAAGTTAGAACCACCTCTGGTGTGTTCCAGTTGTTCCACCGTATGATTGCTTATTTCATCGCCAAGATATATCTCCTCTTCATAATTTCATCCATTATTTATAACAATAGACCAATTTTTATTCAAGATACAGGGTTTTCAGAGAAGCACTAAATTCCACAATTTCACTATGACTACAAAAGAACTTTCATCCAGAGTCCGAACGTAATGAAAATGAACTGAAAACTAAGTGAAAAACATAAGACATAAGAGAAGTCTTGGCGACAAATGTTGTTCCTTACGCACCGTTTGAAGGAGGAGGTGTCGTGGTAACGCATGTAATGATAATGCACGATCGCATTTAGCTGGGATTGCCAGGAAGTTTTCGACAGAGGTTGATACCCAAGAATTTAATTTGCCTTCTCTGCAGCCAGATTTGAACCCAATTGGTCATGTTTGGGATGCTCTTGAAACAAAAATCTTTCATACCAACTCCTGAAAATTTGCAACAGCTCAATGACGCTCTAATTGATTCAAAACCTTATTGAGGGCATGCCAAGACGAATTGCACCTGATAACCGAGCCTGAGAGGAAAACACAGTATGTTTTCCACTTAGGCCAGAATTTTATGATAAATTTGTTGAAGTTAAAGTTAAAGCCTTAGCGAAATTTAATATTTACTGAATACCCTGTATCATTAACAAAAATTGAGCTTTCGTAGAAAATGAAGAACGAAATTGTTGACGAAAAATGTGTCTTGATCATAAAATGAGGAGTTATGTGGTGCAACAACTGGAGCGTACCACAGGTGGTTTCAAAGTTGGATTAAAAAACAGATTTTGTTTCACCGAGTATAAAATGAGGTACGCCAATTTTTCTACAAATTTGAAACTGTTAATTGATTTCGTATGAACTTACCTACAATATAAAAAAATCAATAAAATCGGACTTGACAAAACATATTTATGTATTAACGAACATCATCTATTTTTTGAGTGGATCGATTATTTTACCGGTGAGTGTTTATGATTATTGAATATAACTAAAGTTTAATGACTTGAAAACCGCATATTCACAAACAACCATAATACATCCTAGATATGAAGAATTCATGAAAACTCGTATGAATTTTTCAATCGAGCTAAGCATTCAATGTTGATTTTATCAGGTGTCAAACGACTTTTACAGACCAGCAGGTGAAATGTTACAACAGAAGCGATAAATCACACTGTCGCAGCAGATTTTATATTCGAAAATGAAACGTTTAACACCTTCCGTCCACAGCTGCAAGCTGCCTTCCAAAGTTTGGAAGGAAGTAATGAAATACTACTCCAAATAATTCAGGCCATTCATAAAAGTTTTAAGTATCTATTTGAGAGCTTGAAGAATAACATACGGTCGCTGCGTTAGCGCATTGTTTATTTTCAGGGCCTGCTGCACCTTGCGTTGACAGTTGTTCTCTTTATTTTGATGAAAACATCAGTTAGTGCTGACTCCTGACTGACTGTTATGTCTTGATCTCATATTGAATTGTGATTGGTGTTACTCTTGAAAATTTGTGAAACGTGTAATTATGAGGCGTTAACTCGATCCCTAACCTTCGCGTTCGCTTACCTAACCCGAACATCCAACCCGTGTTCGGAAAGTACGGTGCTTACAACTCGATCATTGATTCAGGTTGATCTATCATAATCCTACACGAGAGTAGGGTTGTAGAGTCACCGCATGCGAACTGCATTTCAATTTTGTATTTGAAGAAGGCGGGAATAAGTCTTCCACTCTTTTCGTAATAACTACATTATATTCTATTCCTTAAAATTATGGAAAGAGAAGAGAATTTGGCTGAGTGTTAAATGTGTGGTTCCATGAGCCGAGAAAATAGAGTGAAACAACTAATTTATAACTTTGTATGGATATCCTTCTGCGTTAAAACTAAAGCCTTCTTTACTGCTTTAACATAGAAACTCAACAAAAACATTGACAATGACATGAAATTGATAACCAGAAATTATAAGAAAGATTTCACAGAAGCCAATAAATCTAACTAAGTTAGAGACAATCAGTGAATAAACTGGTACTGAAAAAATCAATTCTCTACTTCTTTATTATAGGTACTCAAAATTAACATTAAACATGGAAGGCACACCAGAAATTTTAAGAAATATTTTACAAAAGCCAATAGATGCAAGCAAAGCTAGAGACAATCAGAAAATAAACTGGGACTGAAAAAAAAATTCATAAAATATTTGGTTATGTTATTGATACGACTGTCATTTCAAATCCTAAACCTGATGTATTCGTAAACTTAGAACCCGGATCAGTGATCCGAGTAGATCCGTCACGTGACCCAACGGATCGACTTAGTAACTCTGAGTAAGTTTCCGAAAACGCCTATGGAGTAGGATAGTTTATTTCAAATGATTCTTTTGTGACCCAAGATAAAATGCTTATAAATTCAGTGGATAATACACATTGAAATTTTGGTTTGAATACAATCTTAATCCATTACCAGTTTATCAATTTCTCTTGAATTTTCTTCACTGATAACCGCTGCGTATTCTTAAATTTGAAGTGCTGCAAATTTATTTTTAATTCACTTGTAATGACCTATCCTTCTTCAACACCAATTATCATCCAATTAAATTGAATTGACAGATTTTAACCGTTTTCAATTTATCGTAGTTGCACTAATATGCCTTTGTACTTTTGTAGATGTAATATGGCCTAGTCGATATTTTTAGAGTAGTGAGACAGCCAAAAAAAACAAAACATTTGTTCGCTACTCGCATTGTATTCAGTGTGTGTATTTAAAATTAAGTTTATTACCAGTTTTTCAATTACCATGCCAAAATTGAATTCGAAATTTTTGGCGCAATATCGTTAATTAAATCTATAGAGGATGATAAAATAATATATTTTCATTGAGTAATGGGTTTCCATCTACAACTATTTAAACTCAATGGTATTATGCATCTGTTGGTGGTTTCTCGAACATATGAAATTCTAAAAGATCATGACTTGTGAATACAGACCAGCTTTGAAAATCTCTATTCGTACCACAGCAGATTCTTCCGAATATCATGGGAGTTTCAAAAAGGAGTATACAATAAATGTAATTACATTCGAGTCACATGTCCTTGTGGTTTTTCGGTTGTTCTGTTTTTCAAGATGCATTTTCGAAATAACAAATCAGATGAAAAGATGAAAAAGTATCGTTTCGATGTCTTTCGATATGAATGCTTTAGCTTGTTTTTCAAACAAATCCTTGGATACAATTGCTGCATTCAAACGGGGAGAGAGGTGTTTGCTATGGTTTTTTCCTCAGACTATGGTTTTTTCCAGTGCTCTCGTATTATACTCAGAAACGTATGGTGCATCGTTCACATTCTCCTCTGCACAGCTCATTCTCACGGCAGGGAGCAAGGCATTGAGCAGCTAAGTGGGCAGCGCAAGAATGTAATCACTACACTTCTCTGTTGCCTTTCGCTGCTCCTCGTGCTGCCTCATACTCCCTAAAGTGGCGGTTTTACGGACGGAAGTCAAAGGACCAGCAGTACGAGTGGCAATGAGTGATTTCATTCACCTAAGTTGCCGTGGCTACGCTGACAACAGAATTGCCGAATTTTCGTGAATATTGTTATTATTATTGTCAAGAAAATCTCTACGACGAAGTGGATTGAAACTTCTATTTGAAAATAATTTTTCTGTATTATGTGCCTTGTATTTCCTATCCCAAAACAGATAATTTTACAACTAAAAATTATGACAAATGTTTGCATTTTCTATCAGTGGTGAGACCAAAATTGTTGTAAAAAACACCCGAGCTATAGTTCTTTCACAGGAATTTCAATTAAAATAAGGTTAAACTCCCCTTTTTACATAAAGTGATCAAAAGAAGTAAAATTACTTTTATCGGGATTCAATGATTTTTAGCCCATCCGCCTTCCAAGGCCGATTACAACAACAAAGTCGAATTAAGTTCTTTTTTTCCAATGACTTTTGTAGCTGAGGACTCCGCCAAGTTTTCAAATATAGCCGAAAGCAAAAATGCCACATTTTTGTATTTCTAAACCGAAAATTAATGTATCAGTACCTACATCCTACTGAAAACAGAATTTCTAGCTTTTAAGCTTTTTTGGGTAACTTGCAGACTCTTCAAGAAGCTGAATATTTTTTATTATTGAATCGAAATTGAGGACGATCATGTTAAAAATATAAAAACTGCAAAATATATTTGAAAAACACCAAAGATTCATAACTCGAGAACAAGAACTCTGTCATAGCCGATTCGTTTAGTGGTCACCAGAGCAATGCTGCGGGAGAGTGTGAATGCTCACTGCCTTCGATACTGCTGCAGAAGTATTATGGGAATTATGGCCGACAACGAAACCAGCAGTAGCAGGGACTCAGTGTAATTGAGGCTTAAGGAAGTTTGCTTCTAACACTGAGTGAGGAATACACATGCATTAGGTAGGTACTTGTTTGACCCTCGAGATCAAATACAATTCGAAGTGACCATTTGAGTAAGGGTGAACTAATTAACGAACGATTTAATGCCTTAAACTTTATATGGAATATCAGTGAAAAATATAACAGTTTGTAAATTATCTGTTACTTCTATTTCGAGATGGGTATATCGGGTTATAATAGACTGTAGGATAGAGATTCTGCTACGTAAATGACGCATATACTATCTGACCATATCTCCGAACATTGGATAATGCGTAGTTTACTGCCGCACATAATATTCAATCTAGAATTATTGCGATGTACATTTTGAGGAACAAGTTTATGATTATGTCTACTTCAGCTGACATTAAAAGGCTCGTTGGATACGGCTCTTATCCTACGATGAACACAATGAAGGTACACTGTAAGAAAAAAGCTTTTAGTGGTGACAGGGTTGACAACTATTTTCCAGGCTGGAAATTAGATTTTGGATCCTCAAATGAAATTAATTCGTTTAGTCTTAAGAAGTGATGTGAATGTTATGGTAAGAAGCAGACTTGATTAACCAATTGGGGAACCAGTGGAAGTGAAACTTTCATCAAAATTTCTCAAGTTGTTGAGTGGATGGAAGTATCATTCATATCTAATATACAAATGTGTCGATTACATTGAGATACTTTGCAAGCTGCTACTGAGCGAATTTAGTAGGTGATTGTAAATTCGTTCAGTGTAATCGTGTCCACAAGCCAAAAATCTGATTGTAAAAAAGCTGTGACTAGAGTTGAAAGCTGGGCTACTTCATACTCTGAATCGCTGGCGTTTTGGCTTGTTGGCATGTATACAAGCCGTGTGTAATCACATTTGCTACTAAACAATCTGTGGGTTCTCATCTACTTGGTGGTTTCTGGTTCTTAAATTTGAAAACGTATTTGACATTTATCTCAGATCCTTGACAGCGATACAAGCATAAACCTCATGTGGATCGCTAGATTGTTGGCTACTCAGCGAGTAGACTTCACAAGCTTATTCACTGTCTTCTCAATTCGCTCAGTACCAGCTTGAAAATTATCTCAATGTAATCTACCCATAGCATTAATTATATTGCAGATTCTGAACTTCTCAGGATCTAATGGTGAAAGTTTTATGTTTGAGTTCTCCGAAAAGTTTTCAATGGATAGGTTTTAGAAGATGTTCTTGGTTTACGTGTGGTATGTGATATGGCTATAGTTCATTATTAGAATATGTGGAGCAGAAAAGACTAAGAGACAAAGAACATTTCAATTTTGTTCTTCAGTGATGTTGAATGCAATTAAATAGTAAACAAAAAAAAATAGTTTCGACTGTGATATTCTAACATGAATGCTTTCGTCAAACCCAAAAATGATTCCGGATGAAAATTTTTATTGACTGAAGTCGGTTGAAAAATGAATGAAATTGAAATCATACATAAAATCTTGAAGTGTACCTTTTCCGATACATCATTCTCAATTGCCATTATTGACAAAGAAATAAACTGTTCTGAGCAATCGATGAACAAAAAAGTTTTCCATTAATTTTTATTTTGAAATAGAGCATGAGCCCGTAAACCCCAGACCTTCGTTATTTTATAAAAGCTGAAAACTTGTCTACGCATGCTCCCAACACAGGTAAGAACGATAGACCATTATGAAGTTCGGGTTACCCTGGCTTTGGCAGGTAAACGGTATGAAGGGGTGTAAAATACTGATCTAGTTTCGTCAGTTTATAAAGTGTGATTTTTTGATATTACCTTCAGGAAATCATTAAAATTCACGTCATTAATTGCCAGACACTTACTATAGTGGCAACCCCTTGCCAGACACCCTTAATGTTCATTAAATTATATGTAATTCTGCTTACGTTATAGTATAAAAACTGATTTTTATATATAATACTTGAGCAATAATTAGATAATGTTTTCTCATTAGACAGACATTTTTGATAGTGCCAACCCTTTGACAGACAAGCTTGTAGTTTAGCTGCAGGTGCGAGCGCGAGACAGTATATATGAGTGAGTGCGAGTAAGACGGCATGATTATAATGACTTATGCAAATACATTTTCTGGTGAAGATTTATATAACTAATTATTTAAGCGAATCTCAAAAACATCTGAAGAAAAGACATTCAATGCTACAACTAAATTAGATTGTTAATAGAATAAATTAAAATTTTTAACAATTTTATTCAGTTGTAGCTGAATCGAATGTCTTTTCGTCAGATGTTTTGGAGATTTACTTAAATGATTTTACACCCCTTTAGTACCGTTTACCTGCCGAAGCCAGGGTAACCAGAACTTCATAATGGTCCATTGTTGTCACCTGTGTTGGGAGCATACGTAGACAATTTTTAAACTTTCATAAAATAACGAAGGTTTGGTGTTCATGGGCTCTTAGACTATAAGAAAAATTAGAGACATTCAATGCTACAACTAAATTAAATTGTTAATAGAATAAATTAAAAATTTTAACAATTTTATTCAGTTGTGGCTTCGAATGTCTTTTCTTCAAATGTTTTTGAGATTCACTTAAATGATAAGTTATATAAATCTGTACCAAAAAATTATAATCAAGTCGTCTTACTCGCACTCACTCATATATACTGTCTCGCGCTGCCACCTGCAGCTAAACTACAAGCTTGTCGGTCAAAGGGTTGGCACTATCACAAATGTCTGTCTAATGAGAAAACATTATCTAATTATTACCCTAGTATTAAATATAAAAATCAGCTTTTATACTATAACGTAAGTAGAATTACATATAATTTAATGAACATTAAGGGTGTCGGCAAGGGGTTGCCACTATAGTAAGTGTCTGGCAATTAATGACCTGAATTTTAATGATTTTCTGCAGGTAATATCAAAAAATCACACTCTATAAAATGACGAAACTAGATCAGTATTTTACACCCCTTTAATACCGTTTACCTGCCAAAGCCAGGGTAACCCAAACTTCATAATGGTCCATCGTTCTTACCTGTGTTGGGAGCATGCGTAGACAAGTTTTCAGCTTTTATAAAATAACGAAGGTCTGGGGTTCACGGGCTCTTAGACTAAAACGTTGAGTATTGATGTTGCGTTTAAAATCATCGAACATCTATCTTTAGATATATTTGCAATGTTATAATTACGTTCGGAAAACTTGATTGAACCATTTAAGCGAAAGTTGATTTGTACACATGAACCAAACTATCACGCTCTATGTATCAGGTGCCCTGAATTTCGTACAACACTATAAAATTTCATCTTTGGCTTTTTCAAGAAATCTGTGAGAAATACAAAGGGTGAATCAATATCCCCCAAGCTTCTAGTAGCTGATAAATTCCATAAATGCTAGCATTTTTTCAGCTGACCTTTCACGTACACAATATTTCATCAGTGTCAGTTATATTTTCACTGTGGGAAACACATTGAATTTTTTTGTGCGTGGACTTGGCGGTTTCAGCTGGAGCAAGGCCCCTAGGCAGTCGCCTCCTCTTCCCAAATAATAATCCGACTCTGATTAGAAGCTTAATCAACTTATATGCTTCGATTGTAGGCCATAGAACCAAATGGGTTTAAGCTTTCATAGCATCGAAAGCAGGAAACTACTCGTTAAACGAAGAGAATTAGAGGAAGCAGATTTTATGTTAATCTCCGAAAACCCTAACTTTCCACCTCGAATTTTGAGCTTTGGGATGGAATAACCAGAAAACAATCGGATTGGTCAAATTTTGTTGAAAAGGGGCCAAATAAGCGTGTTCAAATGAGTTTTATATCACTACCCCTCTAGCCGTAACCCCTAACAGCTCTCATTTTTTAATAAGAAAAAAGGGTCGAGAAGCATCTTGTTGGAAAGCCAATTCAATTTCTTTCATGAGTGTATTTTTTTACAAGGTAAATCGTGCGCTTTCGTTTAAATTGGAAAAATTGCCGTTAGGGTAGCGGGTAGAGGTTTAGTGATATCAAACTCATTTCAACACACTAACATGTCATCCTGTAAATAAAATTTGATTTGTTCGAGTGTTTTCCCATATCGGTCCAATAAGGCGTGTGAAAGTTATCGATGGAATACTGAGTCACTCTGTAATTAAAGCGATGCAAAAAAATACACTCATGCGGAAAATTGATTTGCCTTCCCAACAAGGTGCTGCTCGACCCGTTTTTCCCCATTCAAAAATGAGATCTATTAGGCGTTGCAACCTAATTTTTACCCCTTTTATCAAAATTTGACCTGTCCGAACGTTTTTTCGTTATTCCATTCCAAAGCTTGAAATTCGGGGAATGAAGTTATATGGATGGCCAACAATGTACAGGGTTATCCATTTTGCGGTTTCAAAAGTAAACGTAAATAAAACACATAAAGAATATTTTTTATCATGATATTTCTTTTTTATTATAAAGTTTGAACGTTGACATTATGTGTGAAACACTACATCATTTAAATGACAACCACCCGAATTGTTGCAAGCATCGATTCTTTTGAGGTAATTTTAACCACTTTTTGTCACATATTGGGCAGTATCTCAGCCATAACTTGACAAATATTGGTTTTTAACTACTCAAGAGTAAAAGGTTTATCTGCATAAACACGGTCTTTCGCGTAGCCCCACAAAAAAGTCAAGCAGTGTCAAATCGCATGATCTTGGTGGCCAGTTGATATCGCCGTCCACTGCCGGTTGTTCAAGCACCCATTCGACGTATCCACGATGTTGATGTGAATGGTCGGCTGACTTCAGTTGGTAAGTGAGCTGATTTTATATGGGTGTAGTTGTAGATCTTAATGCAAAATATGCCATAATGTGCCGCAAGACAGTCCTAATTCCTGAGAATGACGAGGAATCGACAGATTCGGGTCTTCGGCAACACTTTCACTTAGAGTAGCGATATTTTCAGTGGTACGAGCAAAACGATGATGCACAGGGCTTACAATATCTGTAACCGATCCAGTCTCTTCAAATTTCTTCACAATTTTACCAATTTCTTGCGTAGTTAGACGATTATGTAAACCAAAATCTGCTCTTAAAGCACGATATGTGGCTGTGGCAGAATCGCCATTTTTGTATTAGGTTTTTACAATTTTCATGCGTTGTGCGATAGTCAAGCGATCCATCTTCATAAATGTCAGACTTTCAACTGAACAAAAAAAATTTTTTTTAAAACTTCGTTTGACAGATGTCGAATTCCAGCCCTATACTTTTGAAACCGCGAAATGGATAACCCGTTATATTCAGATAATTCCTTCTTGTTCAAGAGCGCCTATAAAATCGAATTTTTGTACACTAAAAGTAATTGTTGAATCGACGTAACAGAGAAAATAATTCACTCAAAATATAATATTGCAAAGCCGGCATAATATGTTTATCTCTATTTATGTAATAAATCTGTTTATTCTGCCATAACAACAAAAGCGCGCCAAATAATATCAGTTTCACACATATTTTGTATTCATATTTTATTATTATATGTTGGTATTATGAACGAATTCCTGTCACGAATTTTTTCATCGCTCATTAACGGTGAAACAAGTAACTGTTGGGCCAACCGAAGTTTTCAATGCATTTATCAGGTAGGGTTAGACTCCTCGATGACGAATTTGGGGTCAAATTCAATTCTGTCCGTGGGGTCGTTCGGTCGTCCGGCCATCCGCTAGCATATAAACATTCGAAGGGATTGTCTTACAGACTTGAAATTTTCAGGATGTGTTCGGGTCCCAAACGGCTCGGTTAAGTTCATTAACCAGCCAAATCGTACAGGATATTCCATAAAATTAATATGGCCATTCAAATTTTTTTCTTTTTTCAATATCTCAGAAAATACTGAACCAATCAGAATGAAATGTTACGGCCGTATGCAAAATGCTAATAACAAGCCTCATGCAAAATTTTATGGCCATAGTGTAAACATTATCATAGAAACTTCAATTGGAATTTTGAAAAGAAGAAACTTCATATTTGCATAAAAAGATATGCTCAGGGCTTTTCTTGAATTTTTTCATAAAATAATGTGAGGAATCACCAGTTTCATATTTTTAGTGTTATTGAGATACACCCTGTATAGTTCCAATAGAAACCTCGGTGAATTAGAAAGAATCAATTGTATGATATCCTTTCCCACAAAAGTTTTATTCAAAAGCTCATTGAAAACTATCAATTCCCTTCACACTTGTATCATAAATAACTTATTCAAACTTTGGAAGATTACCCTGCTGAAATATGCCATAAAAAATCAGCCCATAAAGTGCCTGAGCAACCTCTCAATATGCACATTTCACCATCTTCATAAATATGTTGAAATATACATGAAAACCCAGAATACGAAATGATGAAAATTTTACCTAAATCCAACCGCACAATTGTGATTTGAACACACTTCTTCTGAATGATATATGAACCCTTCTTCGATGAAAGGAAGGCTAGCATGCCTAACATTCTAAGATCCCACAGGAACGGAACGTGAGAAAAAATTGGATATGCACATACCTACTCTCTCGTATGTTTCTCTGTGCGTATAATATTCCGCTCCTGCTGAGCTGTGAAATGATTAATGTCAGCAAGATTTACTTGATTTTCATAAAAAATCAAGCGTTGAACTACCACTGATGCCTGCATAAAGAAGGAAATTTATTCCCAACAGGATAACCAAACTGCTTCTAGAATCGAAACTCAGATGTCCTGAAATATAGGCTAACAACAACATTCAGGAGATTCTTAAAAGGAATTAAGGGACCCCTTATGAGCGCTCGTACTACTTGAACGAATTCTGATTCTTTTTTTCCAAATGTCTGTATTTTTCGAATTTTAAGCCAAAAATCTCAAATGATGATGTTCAAACTATTCTGTCCGCGGGTCCATCCGTCCGTGAGCACGACAACTATCGAAGGGATTGTCCTAAAGACTTGATATTTCCAGGGTGAGTTCGGTTCCCAAGTATCGCTGCTAATTTAGTTAAACAGCCAAAACATACAGGGTTTTCCATGAAATATGGCCAATCAAAATTTTGTTTCTCAATAACTTA
The DNA here is from genome assembly GCA_013421045.1 of Propylea japonica. Lineage (NCBI taxonomy): Eukaryota > Metazoa > Arthropoda > Insecta > Coleoptera > Coccinellidae > Propylea > Propylea japonica. The sequence continues at coordinate 79,638,113 of CM024241.1, forward strand.
GACAAAACAGAACCGATCGAAATGAAATTTGGAGACCCCATGCAAGATGCTCATTACAAGCCTCCTGCAGAATTTGTTGACCATAGTGTAAATAGCACCATAGAAAAGTCAATTGGAATATTGAAAAGAACAATCTTTATATTTCCATAACAAGATATCCGATTCGAGTTGAATTCATTTTGTAAACGAAGATTTAGGTGTTTAAAGTTCATGCAGAATTTCAAGAGGATCACATCACAACCATAGAATTGATTTACTCTTGATTTTTCACAAATTGAATTTTTTCAATTATTATTTCTAGAATATCGTGCTGAAATTTTGCATTCATATACCAAGCATGTATCAAAAGTTTTATACAAAATTTTTAGGTGATAGTATTATTGTTCTACCAATAAATGATTACTAAAAAGCACCTGCTAGGGTTTTCCTGAATTTTTGTTTGTTATGATGCCCACTCAAGACACTCTACTTGGGCCTCTTATATTTGGAGCATGAAAAGTTCCTCAGTAAAATGACATAATGTATAATATTAATATGCATATCGGGATTTGTAGTCAATGGTAGAAGCCAACCGTGTGATATTTTTCCTCATATTGCATAATTATTATATTTTGGAGTAGAATGAGTCGGAAACGATAATAAATTTCTTGAACTACGAATACAAGGAGGCGAAAAAAATGTCTTGAGAGGACACCATGACAGGCAACACTGTCAGATTCGTCATATTTGAGATCTCCCATGTATGAAATATGGTTTTAAATATGAAAATATCCTGAGATCCTGACATGAAACAATTCTGGGGTGCCAAATTCGGAGGTCTGAACCTCCGAAAAAGGGCCCAATTTAAAAAAAAAGTGGCCCCCTTACTTTTCTAAAAATGTCCTGTTGAATTACGTTGCATATATTTCGGGACATCCTGTATGGAGTATTTGAACATCTCTTCAATGATATCCAGCCACCAATATCAATTCGCAAAGAGCACCATCAAATGCAGAAACAAAACTGTAATATGATTTTATTTCCTTGCATTTGAAGAACAATTTCTTTTTATTATTCAATAATTCCACGAACATAAAAGTGACTTTAAAATCGAAATCAACGTTCCCATAAACTCAAATTGACACTTAACGGAAACATCATACTTGTAATAAAAGGAATTGCATTGTTTCATCAAACGGTCATTCTGATTATTAGAAGAGACATCGAAAAGGAAAGAGCAGTCCCGGCCATCGATTATATGTTGATGGATAATTACAGAACAGAAGAAGTAGGATATTACTGAAGAACGAAATGTTATGATAATACGACACAAAGAATATGATCAATTAATTGTAAAAAAAATTGAAAATTACATTTTAAATTCATTTCATCAGCTAGTTTATAATATCTAGATCAATAAACGAGAAAATACAAGATTTTTCCGTCGACCGCATTATGGATTGAATATTAATATTTGATTGAAATGAATTTTATTTTGCACAAGAAATATATTTGATATATCATAAATTACTAGGATTTATGTTTCACCAGATTTGTAACATTACTCATATTGCTTCTGAATACATTATGTTCGCTTGTCCATGACAATCATATAGTTGCAAAGGAGAAAGAATTCACACATTAAAATGGACGGAAAACATAATTAAATACGGGTATTATGAAAAATACAGACTGAGCCATTGAAATTGAAACAACTGGCTAAATCGGTAAAACCAAATTATATAAAAACTTTTGAATGGACCAGTAACAGTTTTGAGAGGGATGAAATTTTTCCGATATTAATTCCGTATATCTTGAAGCTATGACCACTTTCCCTAAATTTTCAATGGAAAAATAAAGGAAAGGTGTTTCGGAGATTGATTTTTTAACTTGACAACATTGAAAAACGTTCATCGCAAGTTTGTCAGACTTATGAACTGATTATAAGAACATTTTGTATCGTTTAGATAAAAAAAAAACATTTTTTCGACCTTAGAACTAGGCTTTGGTGGAAAATTATTCCAGATATCGCACTATGCAGTATTTTTAACGATTCGTCTTATGTTATTGTGGAAAACTAGGAATGATAATTTGATGAATATTATTGGGAGTAAGAAAATACAACTAGGGCAACTTTAAATCATAAATTGAATCCAGTTTTCAGTTTTTGTCATGGGATTGATTATTCATTCACGATAAATTAATACGTTCCACTTACTTCCTTTCACATGAAAGACATTTAAACTAATCGATTGGTCATTTATTTTTCCTTCTTCATGAAATTTCATGAGTTTTCGAATTAACCATTCAAGTTAATTGGTTGGCTAGATGAAAATTTTCGATTCTACTTAAAAAATCAGGAAATATAGAAAATATGTCATTTATTTCGATCGAAATGAGTTTTCTTTAAACAAGTCGAATAATATTTCCTTGGATAAAGGTTCAAAATAGATCAAATAATACATTTAGACAACAAGACACTATAAGAATTCGTGCTAACAAGAAATACAGGAAATTTCTCAACAGAATTTATATATTAGTTTTATTCAATTCCGAGCAAAATCATTCGGAAAAATGATATGTATATCACGTCATTTGAGAATAAGTATAAACAATTCCGATGATATCTAAGTTATTGAACTTCTTTGTAGAAAATTCTCTCATTTGAATAAAACGTTCACCTATTGCTATCAGATTTTCGATTTGAACCGGCTAGCGTGTTAAAATAAAGATTTTATCGCCTATCTTGCCATTTGGAAATTCAACGACCATGAACATTCTCGACGGAATCCATTTGAATTTACCACCGTGCAGGCGAAAACATACCAATTCACTACGCCAATGAAGCGTTATTTGGGTTTTTAAAAGCTGAGGGCTCGTCCGAACTATTTGAACAGACTTTTTCTCTGATGTTGAAATCGTAGTTCGTATCGAGCGTCACAAATTTAGCCCTGATTGATGCAGACAGCACATTTCTTCATGGCTGGAAAAACTTCGAAGGTACAGCAGTTCCAAACAAATATTGGCAAGTTGATCTTATTTGCTCAGTTGAGGGCTACCCCAAACTGCTGCTGGGAATGTAAACATGAGGGTGGTTAGAATAGGAATTATTTTTCAGATGATGAAGCTACTGTGAGCAAATCAGCGGCAAGAATTTGATTTTTTAGGATGAACGGTTATCCAATTGGATGAATTGTTTCTTGACCGAAAGATGATAAAGGTGAAAAACATATCAATTATGGATCTCGAGGTGGAACGGAAATACTAACGTGTTTTGAAGTTACAAAAATGAAGATGGCAGAAAAGCAGAAATAATACTTCTTTTCTTGCATTAATGGTTTATAACTCGAAGACCATGAACATTTTCGACAATATCCATTTGGATATACCACCGTGCAGGCAAAACCATATCGTATCACATATCCAATGAAGCGTTATTTGGAATTCTGAAGACTGAAGGATAGTTCGAACAATTAGGACAGAATTTTTCTCTGATGTGAAAATCGTAGGTTTGAATAAAGTATCACGAATAGAGCCTCGATTGATGCCAACAGCACGTTTCTTCACTGCTGGAAAAACTTCGAGGTACTGCAGTTCCAAACAGATATTCCCAAGTTGATCTTAGTCACTCAGACGTGGGGAAAGTAAACATAAGGGCGGGTGGTTGAAGAAGGAATTACCTTATCAGGTAATGAAACTACTGTGAGAAAATAACCTAGTTGCGAATGCGGAGAAGCAGAGGAGACAATTGAACACCTGATAAATAACTGTTCCATATATAATTTCAGGATGGCTTGAGAGCTATACATGAAGTTACCGATTCGTTTTTGAATTGGGTTATTAATTTTAAATCGATTCAATAGAGTTTCAATCATTTTATTTTTCTGTTCCTTTTTACTGCTTTGATTTTCTCGTTTCAGAATTCCGAAGGCATCCTGGAGAGGGTTATCGTTCGGTCTGAATGAAGAAGGAATCCTTCAATATTCTAATAATTTTTAAGTGTCATTTTTGTTGAAACGGCGAGACAGGGTTTTTTCTACTGGGGTTTTTCCCTGAGCTCTGGTATCATACGAAAAAATAGTATGGTACCCCGTTTTGCACCAACCTCAGTTAGGGATTTTTTATTTTTGTTTTATGTATTGTATTATGTTAGCTCTTGATTTCAAAAGAATATATATATATATTAGTTTTTCTGAATTGATGTTTCTCAAATTGGAACAACTATTTTCCTCCTGAAATGGGAAGAAGGGGAAAAATGCCTACTAATTTTGAATGTAGACCTGGTACGGAAATATCAAATTATTTTGGAGTTGAAGTATTGATGATGAGCGAGAAGGTGAGCTATACTCCTCCTCATCTACGTCTTATTTAGCATTCCAGTTCAGATTTTCATTTCGTTGTATTGACGGTCTAGAATTCATTCAGCTACTAGGATCATTTACGATTTAAAACATTTGAATTTCCACCGTGCAGGCAAAAACATACCAATTCACCACTCCAATGAAGTGTTATTTTGTATTTTGAAGCCAGAGGGTTTCACACTATTTTCACAGATTTCTTCTCTGATTTTAAGATCAATTGAGCCCTGACTGATGCAACAGCACATTCTTTATGACGGAAAAAACTTCGATGGTATAGCAGTTCCAAACATAAATTGGCAAGTTGATCTTATTTACCCAGTCAATAGCTACTCTTAACTGCTGCAGGGAATGTAGACATGAGGGTGATTGAAGTAGGAATTATTTCTTCAGATGATGAAGCTATCATGAGAAAATTAATGGCAGAGATGAGTTTTTTGAGGATGAAGGTTTCTCCAATAAAACGAATTATTTTCTACTGACAGATAAAAAAGAGAAAAAAACAAATCAATTATGAATGTATAGTCTGGAAATATCAAATTCTTTCGGAGTTAGGCGAAGTAGATTGTGAAGATGAGAAAAGAGCACACCCGATCCATTATTGAATTAGGATTTCAGTTTTGATTCTCATTTTGTTGTATTTATGGTCTAGGATTCAAAAACCTTCAACATTCTTGACGAGATACATTTGAATTTACCACTACGAAAGGAAAAAACATACCAAATCACCTTTCAATAAAGCGTTATTTGGGTTTTTAAAGGCTGAGGGCTCGTCCGAAATATTTGAACAGACTTTTTCTCTGATGTTGTAATCGTAGTTCGCATCGAGCGTCACAATTCAACCCTGATTGATGCAGACAGCACATTTCTTCATGGCTGAAAAACTTCGAAGGTACAGCAGTTCCAAACAAATATTGGCAAGTTGATCTTATTTGCTCAGTTGAGGGCTACCCCAAACTGCTGCTGGGAAGGTAAACATGAGGGTGGTTGGAGTAGGAATTATTTTTTCAGATGATGAAGCTAGTGTAAGGAAATCAGTGGTAAGAATTTGATTATTTAGGATGAACGGTTATCCAATTGGAAGAATTGTTTTTTGACAGAAAGAGGAAAAAGGTGAAAACATATCAATTATGGATCTAGAGGTGGTACGGAAATATTAACGTGTTTCGAAGTTATAGAAATGAAGATGCGAAAGAAGCCGGAATATACTCCTCACCCCTGTTTAATTTACCATTTAATTTTAGATCTTCATTTTATTGAAGCAAGAGTTTATAATTTGAGGACCATGAACATTTTCAACATAATCTATTCACCACCTTGCAGGCAGAAAAATATCAATTCACCACGCCAATGAACGTTATTTGGGTTTTTGAAGGTTGAAAGCTCATCCGAACTAGTTGAACAGACATTTTCTCGGATGTTGAAATCGTAGTTCGTATCGAGCCTCACAAATTTAGCCTTGATTGATGCAGACAGCACATTTCTTCATGGCTGGAAAAACTTCGAAGGTACAGCAGTTCCAAACAAATATTGGCAAGTTGATCTTATTTGCTCAGTTGAGGGCTACCCCAAACTGATGCTGCTGGGAATGTAAACATGAGGGTGGTTGGAGTAGGAATTATTTTTTTACATGATGAAGCTACCATGAGAAAATGAATGGCAGAGATGGGTTTTTTCAGGATGAATATTTCTCCAAACAGACGAATTATTTTTCTACCGAAAGATGAAAAACGAGAAAGAAACATATCAATAATGAATGAAGAGTTGGTTCGGAAATTTCAAATTGTTTCGGATAACAAATTGTTAAAGATGAGAGCAAAGTAGAAATATACTCCTCACTCTTATTTAATTTAACATTCCAGTTTTAATTCTCATTTTGTTGTATGGTCTAGAATTCGAAGACCATAAACATTTTCGACGATATCCATTTGAACACAGGGTGTCCCAAAACTCGACGTCAACCCGGAACCGGGTGAGAAGGTAAGTATTGCTGGTTTTCAGAAAAATATAAAAAAAATCTGAGTTGCACGATTTTGAAATAACGGGCATTTAAAAAACACAGAAAATTCCACACCCTGTGACAGTCTTTTCATTCCTGTTGCCACAAATATCAACTTTTTCCAACTTTTTTTTTGCTGTGTAACCCTGAGTAATGCTCGTCTAGACTGTAATCAAAATTTTGAAACCAGCTGCTCTAGGTTCAATAAAAATAGGGCTAATGTCTCAGAAAAAAATCAAAATAAACATTTGCCTAGTATCAACTGACTGTATTGAAAAAAAAAATCACTACGCAAGTTTGGCATGTTTTGTCAAATGTTGGCGCATTTAGTAAGGATTCCAAAATGTTATAAAACTTGGTAGTTTGTAGCTACCGTAGTTCAAATTCGCTTTCGATTGCCTTTGAATACACTTTTTTTAACTGCTTTCTAGTAAAAAAAAGTCCAATAGAATCAAGTCCGGTGAACGGGCCGGCACGAGATGGTGTCCAATCCATCTTATGGGAAAAATGTTTCCAGAAAAAAAATTTTTCCGGTGAAATTTTTCTGGATTTTTTTTCGTGAAAACATTTTTTTCCGGAAGATGGATCGGTCGTTCTGTTCCAATCTCGTGGCCGGCCCGTTCACCGGACTTGATTCTATTGGACTCGAAGGCAATCGAAAGCGAATTTGAACTACGGTAGCTACAAACTACCAAGTATTATACCATTTTGGCATCCTAACTAAATGCGCCAACTTTTGACGAAACATGCCAAACTTGCGTAGTACATTTTTTTTCAATACAGTCAGTTGAAACTAGGCAATTGTTCATTTTGAATTTTTCTTCTGAGAAGTTAGCCCTATTTTTATGAAACCTAGAGCAGCTGGTATCAAAATTTTGATTACAGTCTAGACAAGCATTAGTCAGGGTTACACAGTAAAAAAAAAGTTGGAAAAAGTTGATTTTTGTGGCAACAGAAATGAGAAGACTGTCGCAGAGTGTGGAATTTTGGGTGTTTTTTTAAATGAATTTTATTTCAAAACCATGCAACTTAGATTTTTTTATATTTTTCTGACAACCAGCATTACTTACCTTCTCACCCGGTTGCGGGTTGACGTCGAGTTTTGGGACACCCTGTATACCACCGTGCAGGCAAAAACATGCCGTATCACATATCCAATGAAGCTTTATTTGGGTTTTTGAGGAGTAAAGGATAGTCCGATCAATTTGGACAGAATTTTTCTCTGATGTTGAAATCGTAGGTTTGAATCACAAATAGAGCTCCGATTATGCCGACAGCACATTTATTTATGGATGGAAAAACTTCGAGATACCGCAGTTCCAAACAAATATTGGCAAGTTGATCTTATTAACTCAGTCGTAGAAAAAGTAAACATAAGGGTGGTTGGAGTAGGAATTACTCTTTTAGATGATGAAGCATTTGTGAAAAAGTAATTGGCAATTATTAGTTTTTCTGGATGAATGTCTCTCTAATTAGAGCAACTATTTTTCTTCTCAAAGGGAAAGAAGGAGAAAAAAAATATTAATTCTGAAAGTAGATCTGGTACGGAAATATCAAATTGTTTTGGAGTTAGAATACTGATGCTGAAAGAGTTATACATAGATGAAATTGGACTCACATTCGGAGATGACGAGTAGAGGTTTTTATATGCGGGCGATCTATCCTTTTTGTTGGAGGGTCTTGATGAGCACTCACTCTCCATGAGATGTTGTGAGTCGGCACGTTATGTTTGTTTTTGGTGTTGTGACAATGTATTGGTGTTAAACTCAAATAAAAGTGTTAGGTTTTAGTTTTGTTGGATGAGTCGTTGTCGGGGTCCTGTAATATACACTGCTCAACAATTGATAGGGATCACTTACTCATTTCTGAAATATTCGCTCCAAGATTATAATTTAGTCATATATCAGAGTATTTTCAGTTGATATTATGGTTCACTTGAGAAAATAATGAAAAAATGGAAAAGTTGAGAGAAAAAAACTTTATTTGGATCACTTAAAATTCTGTGTTTTAAATACATAAAAATTTTATGATGAAATCACAAGAAGGCTGAAGTTTCCATTAAGCTAGTAGTCGCCCACGAGCTCGTCTCAAGCATTCTACCCTACTACGAGGCATACTTTCGATCAAACGATTAATAAAATTTTGGGGGCAAATTCGTCCAAAATCCCGTGAAGCGTTAGAAAGGTCCTCTAGGTATTGATCGGTTGTTCTAAGGTTGACAATTGTCTAGACATCTCAGACCAGACATGTTCAATGCAATTCATGTCTGGAGAGCGAGCTGGCCAGTCCATCCTATCAATAGCATGAGTTTCTCTGGCTGGTAATGGCGGTGTTCTGCAGAACAACCAACTCTGTGCGTTCTTCTTCTTCTTCTTCTCTGTGCGGTGCCTTACCGGCCGAACTGAGGCCTAGTGGCCATTGTTCACCCGCATCGTTCTATAGAGACTCAGCTCTTCAGACACGAAGACAGAAATGTCGCGAGCCTGCCAGGAGTGGTCCCTCACCATAGGAATAGAAGGTGTTGGATTTCCTAGGTGTGTTGACCTTAACTCAGTAAGGTTCTCACAGTTGAACAAAATATGCTCAACCGTTTCATCAGTACTCTGTGCGTTGGTTCAAACAAATGTCTCCCCATACGCATATAGAATCTCCGCCAAAAGCTGTTTTGGTACCATAAACTGTTCTGCACCTTACCTTCGACCTCTTTCCCTCCAAGCAAGAATACCTACGTCCATCGTAGTTGACCAAACGAAATCTAGACTCATCCGTAAATAAACATCGGCTCCAATCTTCAAGTGTCCAATTGCGGTGCTCCTCAGCCCATTGCCGACATTGCCGTCGATGAACCCGGTGTTCCCTATTCAAACGGGGATGTTGTACCCTTCTACGTGCTCTCAAACCACGAACATGTAGTCGTCGTATAACAGTCTGGTTAGAAATTAGAACTCCTGATGCAACTCTCAGTGATCTATTGAGCCGCGACGCCGGGTAAGTGGGATTTCTCCTAGCATTGAGGATCAAAAGACGATCTTGGGCAGCTGTTGTATTGCGCTGCCGACCTCCCCCATGAACATATGCTACTGAGTCGTTTTGGATGAACCTATTCCAAGCCCGACTCACGACACTTTGCGAAACATTCAACCGCCGGGACACTTCTCGCTGGGACAAACCTTCCTGTATCCACCGTATGATTTGGTCCAGTTGCACAGGAGCCAACGTCTTCTCGGCATAACTGAAAAGCTGACATTGTTCTCATTTCTTCAATTATTGTCACCTTATTTGTTTGAACGAGAGAAAAAAACAGATTTAATAACAAATACCACATTGCTTTTCACTCCACCTGTAACAGCCTACAGATAATAGTCGATTTTGTGAACAGAGCCGATGAAGTGGGGAAGACTTTGATATATTCAACTCAAAACATCTTACTTTTTCCTTAGAGAACATATAATGTACAGATATTCACGAGATAACTCGAAAAAAATACAAATGAAGAGAAGTTCATAAGTGATCCCTAGCAAGTGTAGTATTATGACTACAGGTAAGACTATATCAAATGAGAAATTTGATGCGGGTGTGAACAATGGCTACCGGAATATCTATTTATTTTGCCTGCGTACAGTCGGTTATATCTTACGGACTGCTAGATTGGGGAACTCATCGCATATCGAAAGGGTTTTAATGGCCAAAAAGCGAATAATTCGCGTGTTGTTGGGGTTACCTGGGATGACCTGTAGATCATATTTCGAAGATGAAGGTATAATGAGTCTCAACAATTTATATTTTTTCCAGATATCTTGTTACGTCAAGGAAAATATATCAAATTATCAGAAATATGCGGATGTAGGTGCCTATAGAACTAGGTTGTATGAACTGTTTTGTCGTTTGCATGCAACTCAGAATTCTTTCAGGGCTATGTCCATTAGAATCTTCAATGCCCAGCTGGATGGTGTTGTTTCTGTTGGTTGCCTGCATCGCTTCAGAAGATTGCTCAAAGATTTTCTTAGGAGTAACTGTTTTTATAATTCAAGAGTATTTTTTTCGTATATATGTGTTTAATTTTTTTTCTGTTTGATGCATGTGTTTTTTATTATGATATATAACAATATCCAATACCTGTATTTCATGGAACTGAATTATATCTATCTATCTATCAATACTCCTCATCTACGTCTAATTTAGCATCCCAGTTTAGATTTTCATTTTGTTTAATTGACGGTCTAGAATTCATCTACTAGGTGCATTCACGATGAAATACATTTGAGTTTGCCATCGTGCAGGCAAAAACATACCAATTCAACCCTCCAATGAAGCGTTATTTGGGGTTCTAAAGCCAGAGGGTTAGTCCGAACTATTTGAACAGATTTCTTTCCTGATTTTGAAATCATAGGTTTGCATGGAACATCACCAATTGAGCCCTGATTGATGCAGACAGCACATCTTATTTACTCAGTTGAGGACTACCCTTAACTGCTGCAGATAATGTAAACTTAAGGGTGGTTGAATTAGGAATTATTTTATTTCAGATGATGAAGCTTCCATGAAAGAACTAATGGCAGAGATTAGTTTTTTTGAGGATGAATATTTCTCCAGACGAATTATTTTTTTACTGAGAGATGAAAAACGAGGAAAAACAAATCAGTTATGAATGTAGAGCTGGTTCGGAAATATCAAATTGTTTGAGAGTTAGGTATTGAAGATCAGAGAAAAGCAGGAATATACACCTGACCCCTTTTAATTAAGGATTCCAGTTTTGATTCTCCTTTTGTTGTATTAATGGTCTAGAATTCAAAGACCATAAAAATTTTTGAAGAGATATAATTGAATAGAGCACCGTGTAAGGAGAAACATACCAATTCACCTCTCTAATGAAGCGTTATTTGGGTTTTTGAAAGCTGGGGGATCGTTCGAACTATTTGAACAGACTTTTTCTTTGATCTGAAATCGTTGTTCCTATTGAGCGTCACAAATTTAGACCTGATTGATGCAGACAGTACATTTCTTCATGGGTGGAAAAAACTTCGAAGGCCTACAGCAGTCCAAAACAAATATTGGCAAGTTGATCTTATTGAGTCAGTCGAGGACTACCCTTTACTGATGCTGGGAATATAAAACACAAGTGTGTTTAAAGTAGAAATTATTTTCACATGATGGAGCTACCATGATGAATAAATCACAACTGAGTTTTTCACGATGAGTTTTTTCCACAGATGCGTAGGCAAAAAAAAGCAAATCACTCTCTAATGAAGTGTTATTTGGTTTTTTGAAAGCTAGGGGATGGTCTGAACTATTTGAACAGAATTTTCTCTGATGTTGGAATCGTAGTTACGAATGGAGCGTCACAAATGTGCATTTATTGATGTAGACAGCACATTTCTTTATAGCTGAAAAAACTTCGAAGGTACAGCAGTTCAAACGAATATGGCAAGTTGATCTTATTTGCTCAGTTGATGGCTTCCTAAACTGCTGCAGGGAAAGTAAAAACTGAGGGTGGAAGTTGGAATTATTTTTTTCAGATGATGAAGCTACTGCGTGAAAATAACTGGCAATTACTAGTAATTGAAAAAAATATTTTTCTCCTAAAAGATGAAGAATGAAAAGAATGGATATTAGTTATGGATGTGAAACTGACACGAAAATATCAAATTGTTTCGGAGTTGATGATGGGAGAAAAAAAAGAATATACTTGTCACTCCTTTCAATATAGCACTCCAGTTTAGATTTTCATCTTGTCGTTTCAATCATCTAGAATTAAGAAACCATGAACATTTTCGTCGATATCGATTTGAATATACCACCGTACAGCCAAAAAATACAAATCGCCTGTCCAATGAAAAGTTCTTTGGTTTTTTTATGGCTTGGAGGTCCGTACTATTGAATAGAATTTTTTTTCGAGATGGAATCGTAGTTTTATATAGGGCGTTACAAATTGAGCGCTGATAGCTGCCGATAGTACATTTCTTTATGGCTGGAAAAATTTCGAAGTCACGGCAGTTCCAGATAAATATTGGCAAGTCGATCTCATTTACTCAGTCGACAAAAAGGAAAAACACATTTAATTATAAATGCAGAGCTGGTACCGAAAAACTGAATGTTTTTCAAGTTATAGTATTGAAAATAACAGTTGAGCAGGAATACACTTTTTATTAAAACACAACAATCATACTTGAACTGCTAGTGTATAATATTGTTTGATCCATAATTTGTATTATAAATTCGAAAAGGAAAAAAATTTTAGTTGTTTTGTGAGTAGATATCCCACATTCTGTCCTTATTTAAAAAGCCTAAATTTAAAAACGAATGAAAAGATATTCCGCAATCGCAAACCAAAAAAACGTCCATGTTGAGAACTATTAGATAGTAAACTCGAGGAAACTTCATGAGTGTAATACACAGTACCTGAGTGAATAAGTCTATTGAAAGTGATAATTTATCGCAACTCGTTTGTATAATGAATATTACATTGATTTAGTTACTCAATATAACACAATGACTCGACTGATATCACTGTTTCGTTTCGATGCGATCATTCTATTGATGAACATTCCTTAATACATTTCATTATTTACGGAAATATAACAAATGAAATAGGCCGACGTTATGATTGAATCCAACTCAGCTGAAGTTGCGGAGAAAGAAGGAAACAGGAAATTGCAAATGAAAAGAGTTATAGGAAAGGTTTTAGAAAACAGTTCCGGCTTTCCAGAAAATTGACGTACTGAAGCATTATACACTACTGGAAAAATTAAAGGATCAAAAAAAAATTCCAAATTTTTCGGCAATTTTCAACATGCCGTAACTTTGAGAGGAATGGTCGTACAAGGAATTAAAAAAAGGAAATTGTAGCTCCAAGTGTCTAGTTTTTGGATTAGAACTTCAAAATGTTTTGATGTTATCGGTTGTTGAGTAATCTTGAAGAGACCATCATCAAAAAAAAATTCGAATTTTTTTCAGTTTTTTCCTTGGTCTACGGGTTGGAAAAATTTTTTTTTTGCTCAATCACTATGAGGATTGGATAGTTTCTTCATTCTGTTTTATCTCATATTCTATAGATTTTGGTATATCCACTTCTTGTCAAGATATCGGCCTTCAAATGAAAAAGGATCCTTTTGCCTTTGAATATCGATACCTCGGCAACCAATGATTGCACAGAAAGCTAAAGGTGGGTTTCAGGAACTTGAATGAATCCCTTCAACGGTTAGCCATTGCTTTTCCGAAAAAAAAATTATTCTTTCTGTCACATGAATTTGAAAATGCAACAAAAAAGGTCTTTTCGTGGTGTTTCGGAATACGAGCGCTGGATCGAAAATATTGTGGAACAGAAAATGTTAAGTGTGCATTTTCCAGTGCAATAAGTCCACAAAAATCTCACAAAGAGCCAAATTAATCCAGCCAACCGTTTCGGTTTTCACCCGATCAAATTTCTGAAAAAATTAAAGGATCAAGTTTCCTGCTCTGAAAAGCTCAAAACCTTTATTATCTCGGAAAAACGAGAAAAAAAAAATTCACGACCCTTTTCAACGATTTCATTGCAGAAAGATAATGAACTTCCAAAATAGAAAAAAAATTCTCGAAAAAAAATCGAAAAAAAATTCTCGAAAAATCGAAAAAAAAAAAATTCTTACTGTTCCAAAAAAATATGAGGAAGATTTTTTTTATTTTTATTTTTTTTTTGAGAATTTTTTTTCTTTTTGAAAGTTCAATAACTTTCTGTATTGAGATTGTAGAGAAAAATTGGTGAATTTTTTTTTCTCGTTTTTTCAAGATTATAAAGGTGATGAGCTTTTCAGGGCAAGAAACGTGATCCTTTAATTTTTTCAGAAATTCGATCGAGTGAAACACGAAAACGGTTGGCTGGATTAATTTGGCTCTTGTGAGATTTTTGTGGACTTATTGAACGGTAAAATGCACACTTAACATTTTCTTTCCCACAATATTTTCGATCCAGCGCTCGTATTCCGAAAACACCACGAAAAGACCTTTTTTTGTTGCATTTTCAAATTCATGTGACAGAAAGAATAATTTTTTTTCGGAAAAGCAATGGCTAACCGTTGAAGGGAATTCATTCAAGTTCCTGAAACCCACCTTTAGCTTTCTGTGCAATCATGGTTGCCGAGGTATCAATATTCAAAGGCAAAAGGATCCTTTTTCATTTGAAGGCCGATATCTTGACAAGAAGTGGATATACCAAAATCTATAGAATATGAGATTAAAAAGAATGAAGAAGAAACTATCCAATCCTCATAGTGATTGAGCAAAAAAAAATTTTCCAAGCCCGTAGACCAAGGAAAAAACTGAAAAAAATTCGAATTTTTTTTTGATGATGGTCTCTTCAAGATTACTCAACAACCGATAACATCAAAACATTTTGAAGTTCTAATCCAAAACTAGACACTTGGAGCTACAATTTCCTTTTTTAAATTCCTTGTACGACCATTCCTCTCAAAGTTACGGCATGTTGAAAATTGCCGAAAAATTTGGAATTTTTTTTTGATCCTTTAATTTTTCCAGTAGTGTATTATATGGTATTCATCACAGAAACTCGGAGATTTCATTATTGATCCAACATTCTAACGAACAAAATTATTTCATTTCTGAAGTGCGTTTCTAAGTACAAGACTTTCATTCCAATTCTTCCAATTGACAAAAAGGATTACATTAGCTCAATTCAAGAAAGCTTATTTAGACTATTCTTCTACCCTATTCTAATATTGTACACCACTTGAAGTTTTTCATCGTCATAAATTTTGAAGTTTATTATTCTGACTGATCAGTTAAATAAATCTGGAAGGTCAAAATTCTCAATGTCGGGCTTATTCTTCAATTGCTGCCTCGTGAAGGAAAGTCAGTGCTTTAAGAGCTCTCATGAAAGTAATATCAAAGTTTTGTTGGATATTTTCTTCGAGAGCTATTATCTTGAGACTGACCAGACGAACGGCAGTTTTTATGAGAGATATTAGATATCTCCTGAAATGTTAGTTTAGAAAAATGAGCGCCCAAGGACAAAGAGTAGAAATTTTCTGAATAATGAAAAATTGGACCCATTATTTCGCGAATGATCTCTAGTAGTAGATGAATCAGATGAAAATTATCACTCACACTATGACTCCCAGAAGATAAATAAAGAGTTTTCCAATATAAAAGGTGTTCTTTAGATATTCAAAGAAAAATGCCATTCAATATGAATGATTGGATGTTTATTTCATTATAAATAAGAAACTTTGCCCTTAATAGTGGAAAATAACATCAGGCAAATGAACAACACGACCACGCTTACAGGATCATATCCTTTCAATGAAATTTTCCATAACTAAATCGCAAAGTGGCTGCCTCGGTGGCTGCCCTATGTCCTCGATAGCCTCACGAATTCCATCTTTAAGGTCTTCAATCGACGCTGAGCTATTGGCGGAGACCTTCGTTTCGTTGTTTGTGTGGCACGTAGTGCCGTCTTGTTGGAAGTAAACGTTGCCCAGATCAATACTATCCAATTTCGACCATAAAAAATCATTATCTCTCGATAGCACAATCCATTCACCGTAACTGTTGCTCCAGCCTCAGTTTTGAAAAAGTAAGGTCCAATAACTCCGCCGGACCTTAAACCGCACAAGTCACACGTTTAGGCTTTTCAACAATAACTCTCGGGTTCTTCGAGCTCCAGATGCGACAATTTTGCTTGTTGGCGAAGACACCGAGGTGGAAATAGGCCTCATCACTCAAGATGATTTGTCAATGGAATTCCGGATCATTTTCATGCATTTCAACAACCCAATCAGCAAAGACGCGACGTTGTTCATAATCGGCCGGCTTGAGTTCTTGTGTTAACGGAACTTTAGAAGCCTTATAGACCCAAATGTTTATGCAAAATACGGTGTAATGACGTTTGTGGAATGCCTTATTTCAAAGAACGACGACGAATGACAAACTTGGGTTTTCTTCAACACTTTTGGCAACAGCAGCAATATTATGGCTGTTTTTGAGGGACGTGCACACGTTTTATTCTTCACATCACTAACTTGTCCCAAAAGCTTGAATTTTCCACCAATTTTTTATTGCGGTCCGACGAGGTGTTTCACGAAAACTCAAAAATTTTCGAGTTTTACGAACCGCCTCTACCAAATTCTCACCATTTTACAATGAAATTTAATAATTGCAATGCGTTTTTGAAGCGTGTATCGTTCCATTTTTATTAATGGCGTAGTTTCTACTTGTCAAATGTCAAAAAATAACAGTTTGAAACGTGACTTCTACCGAAACAGCAGGCTATTCAAAATAACATCTCTTATTAGAAAACCTTTTGAATTCAGCTACCTAAAAGATTGAGCATTTCACGCTGAATTTTGCAGTTGGCCAGGCGAGCGTCACATGTAACGAAATTAAAAAAATATGATGAGAGGCATGCTCAAACCCTTTATATAATACCACGCTTCAGAGGCCTGAAATTGTCTCTCGAATTTCGTACCACCACATCTTCAGCTGAATACGAAACTATTAAGAAAATGTATTGAAATGTAAACAGATTTCCAAGCACAAATTCCTTCCACGCTAGGTCCGTCCAAATTCCTTGAATAAAAGCAGATAGAATAGAGTAATAGACGTCAGTTGAAGGTATCTATAAATTCAAAGTGTTTATTCACCAATACTTCAAACTGATTTATCGAATATGTGATTAGTAGATTCGTCAAAATCAGGTTATTTATTTCCTTATAGAGCTAACTTGAGACCATGCAGACAGAAGGTAGTCTGCAGTCTGAAGATCTTAAATATAAGACTATCTTGAAATTTTAGTTGAGAAAGTTCATGAATAGTGAAAACTTGTCCTTTTCAAGAAGAAAACGCAAATGACCTCTGGTAGTTGATAAATCAGTCAAAAGTTATTATTCATACTCTAAATTCCCAGAAGAAAAATTCCATATTCAGCTAACGAGAATAGTCAGCATTTCACGCTGAATTCTACGGTTGGCCAGATGAGCGTCACATGAAACGAAATTTAAAAAATTATAATAACAGGCATGCTCCAACCCTTTCACATAATACCACGCTTCAGGGGCCTGAAATTGTCTCTCGCAATTTCTCACCGCCACATCTTCAGCTGGCAAAATACGACTACGAAACGATTAAGAAAATGAATTGAAATGTAAACAGATTCTCTAGTATAGAATTCCTTCCACGCTTCGTTCGTCTGAATTCCTAAGTAAATGCTGATAGCATAGACGTCAGTTGAATATTTCTATAAATTCAAAGCGTTTATTTACCAATACTCCAAACTGATTTATCGAATATGTGATGAGTAGATTCGTCAAAATCATGTAATTTTTTTCCTTAGAGAGCTTTTATTTTGGGACTATGCAGACAGGAGGCAGTCTTTATTGAAGATCTCAAATATAATAGTATCTTGTAATTTAAGTTGGGGATAAAAGAGTGTCCAAGGAGAATCAACGAAAAAAAATTTCATGAATAGAGAAAACATGTCCTAGTCAACTAGACCCAATATTTCGCAAATAACCTCTGGTAGTAGATAAATCAGTCAGAAGTAATTATTCATACTCCAAATTCCAGAAGAAAAATACAATATTCAGCTAACTAGAATAGTCAGCATTTCATGCTGAATTCTACGGTTGGCCAAACTAGCGTCACATGAAACGAAATTAAAAAATATATAATAACAGGCATGCTCCAACCCTTTCACATAATACCACGCTTCAGGGGCCTGAAATTGTCTCTCGCAATTTCTCACCGCCACATCTTCAGTTTGCAGAATACGACTACGAAACGATTAAGAAAATGAATTGAAATGTAAACAGATTCTCTAGTATAGAATTCCTTCCACGCTTCGTTCGTCTGAATTTCTTGAATAAATGCAGATAGCATAGACGTCAGTTAAATATATCTATAAATTCAAAGCGTTTATTTACCAATACTTCAAACTGATTTATCGAATATGTGATGAGTAGATTTGTCAAAATCACGTGAGTTATGGATTGAGCCTGAGTGATGGTATTGGAAGATTGCCAATGCATAATGCCTGTATATTTGAGTACGTAAGTGAATAAAAGCGTATTGAATAACAAGATGCAGATATTAAGTGTTGGTGGAAAATGACTGGTGCAATGGGGGATTTCCAGATTTTCGCGATCAGGCAAAGTGTTCAACTTTTTCTCCTTTTCATGTCGAGGTCACTTTCAGGGTACATGAGGTAAATATAAGCTAGTTTTTCACGTCGTTTTTAACACCGTTAATCTAGTTAACTGAAGGATAATGTGTATCACCATATCTGGCAGAAAAAAAGTAATTGAGTTCACTGTAACAAACCCATGCAAGTCATGCCTGCCCAAATCATGATGAGCTATTTCAAAAGACGTCTGTCGGTGTGCAAGTAAAATCCATATCTGTGTGAATTGATCAGATAAGATTAGATTAGAGTACTGCGAGAAAATGGGGGTAATTTTACATAAGATTTACACAAAATTATATGTAGTTGTACAGCTATTTGATTTTGTTGTAACAAGTGAATAGCCGGATATTTACATAAAATTTTATATATAATTAGTATGTTTCTTGCATTCATCAGAAGGAACAACTGGGGAAACGTAAATTCACACATACCTATGGAAAATTCAACTGGATAATATAATTTTCCGATGGATAATGTAGAATCACATAAAATACTATGCAATTCAGATCACGTGAGGTAGCGTAATACCGTCCGATACGCAGAGATGAGTGAATTAGTCCGTCGCAGTTCACTAGGTTAGGTATTCAATGAAGTGAAGTGTTTATTATTTATTGAGATTATATTCCTGTCAAATTTCCAGAACATTTATTCATTCACAGAAATTTAGTAGGTACTTTGTATATTTACTTGTAGAATTTGGTTTCAAATTTGGGTTGTACAAAAAAAATTACATATCTTCATAAAAGACACGGTATCTGTTTTGAAAAAAAAAATTGCCAGAACTCACTTAATGAATGGAATAACCTAAGCTTTTCGAATAAATTGTTATGTACCGGTTTTCACTATAATTTGACCCCCCCTTTAACTTTGTTACTGAAGGAGATACAAAAAATGTTTGTATAAAAGTTTCACGAAATCAACTGAGGTTTTTGATATGAGTCCAGAAACTGAAATATATACAGGGTGGCCAACATATTCATGCCAACTTCATTTTTCAAATGGAACACCCTGTATATTTTTGCATATTTGGCTAGCTCTTTTTCCTCTATTTCGAATATGTAACATATGTTGGTCTATCTTTATATTCTGAGCACCACAGAGTTTCAAATTTCAATAACCATCTGGCATAGCGTTTTGGAAGTTCGTGAATATTTAAGTGGGCCAATTTGATCTTTGGATTGGTATTGGCGCGCACCCATTTTATGGCCACCAAATAGTCCCGATTTAACACCGTTGGACACGTTTTTATAGCAGTTCCAGAAGGAAAAAAATTTACTTCGCAATAATGAGAATATATTAATGATATAAAATCAACCAATAATTCGGAACAAATCCCGTCAACGCACCAAAAATAATGATAAATATGTAATGATTAGAAACAAATTTTGAAGCTTAAATTTCTGACTTGAATCAGAGCCATAAAAATGCTATCAAAAATAGTCTTAACAACTATTATTTTAAAATAATATTTTAAAAAGATTGTTTGGATATAAAGAATTTCGTAGGTATTTCAAATATTTTTTATTCGGTGTCATCATTTCAAAACTTTGAAACTCTGAAAATTGAAGAGACACGTCCACATACGCATTTATATTCGAGATTCAAAAAAAGGAAGAATATACAGGACAGGGTGTCCCATTTGAAAAAAATAGTTGTATTCAATGTTGTTCACCCTGTATATCTTCCCATTGACGTTACTATAACTCCAAAAAGAGCATTTTCAGTAAAACGCACTCTGCCACTTGTAAAATTATTACCGATCTTGGCAGGTGGTTCTTAAAATTTGAAACTCTGTGGTTCTCAGAATAAAAGAGATAGACCAACATATGTTACTATTCGAAATCAGGAGAAAAAGAGCTAGCCAAACATGGAAAAATATACAGGGTGTTCCATTTGAAAAATGAAGTTGCCATTAATATGTTGGCCACCCTATATATATTTCAGTTTCTGGACTCATATCAAAAAACCTCGGTTGATTCCGTGAAAATTTTATACGAAACATTTTTTTGTTTCTCTTTAGTAACAAAGTTAAAGAGGGGGTCAAATTATAGTGAAAAACCCGGTACCTATGTATCCAAAAATAAATACTTCAGGAGCCATATCATCAGAAAACAAAAAATAAAGGGATCGAAGGGTATCTTGACTTCAGCAGCTGTTCATGATAATCACGATAATTATACGAAATGAAATTATTCTATATAGTCTATAGAGAAAAATGCTATCTCATGTCTCTGTATGTTTATTTGCAATAAAATTCAAAACTTTTTTCTTCACGTATTATTGTTCCAGATTCATCCTGACGCAGGATCAAAATCGACAAAGAAGGAGCAGGAGGGTCATTACTGAACCTGAGGAATCTATGAGATGAAGAAATGTGAATTTTACATATTTTGTATTCAGAATAGATTTTGCATAATGTTATTTTTTTTGGTACGATACTTTTCCAACTTATGCTATCTTTGTCACCTGCACAAAGGACGAGTTTAGTCAATAAGCTTGGGCCGATTTCAATTTTACGTTTGCTAACATTCCAACAAATGATAAATATTATAGAAGCCAACGTTTGATACAGGGTGAATCCTGTTGAACTGTACATATTTCACACAGAGATAGAGGACACTTTGCTGGTTTCAAAAATAACCCCACATGAAAAATTCTCAAACGATTCGTTTGAATAATACAGGGTGATTACCAGTTTTGGGTCATATTTTCAAAATGCTCTATTCGACGAACGAATAATTACAAATTCATCAAGTTTGGTACCTAGGAGGACTGTATCAATCTCCATACAGCTGAGTTAACAGATTATCAGTTTCCAGGACCGGACTCTATTTTTCTGATATTATCGGAATTATGAAAAAAAACACCCTGTAGAGATGAAAATGTCAATAAACCTGTCATGGCAGTTCAAACAACACTGAAATTTAGTAGAAGAACTATAACGAAATGCATGAAAAGTCGAATATTAACCTGATATATTCGCGATTTCATGAAAGTTTCTTGAAGGTTATTTTATGTTGTTCGGTCTCCCGTAACAGTTTTTTGGGGTGTTCCATATTCAGGGCGAATATTTCGACCTATCATCTATTGAAAAACCCAATCTGCAATGGGAGTCCGTCCCTGAATATTGGAATACTTGAATGCGTAGAAGATCTTAACCTTAATATTCAACTTTTGATACATTCGGGGTTTTTTTTTTTTTTGAATTAGGCCAGGTTAGGTTAGGTTAGATACAAAAAAAAATTATCTCCGAGTACATACTCATATTCAATATTTTTTTTCTCTGAATCTGTAGGTGTGCCACGTGATTTTATTACTCTTTATTGAAGAGTATTTAGTGTAGTTTGAACTGCCATGACAGGTTTATTGATTTTTTCATTTACAGGGTGATTTTCTTTATAATTCCGATAATATCAGAAAAATAGAGTCCGGTCCTGGAAACTGACGAAAATTACCTGAATATTGGAATTTTGATATCGAGAGGATTTAAACTGATGATATACTCCTGTCTTCAACTTTTGATACATTTGGGTATGGTTTTCCATGTGAATTAGGCCGTTCAAAAAATTTCCGAGTACGCATATTCAATATTTTTTTCTCTAAATTTGTAGGTGTGCCAAGTGATTTTATTACTCTTCATTGAAGAGTTGTCAGTGTAGTTTGAATTGTCATGACATGTTTATTGACTTTTTCATCTACAGGGGGTTTTTTCATAAATTCCGATAATATCAGAAAAATAAAGTCCGGTCCTGGAAACTGATGATCTGTTAACTCAGCTGTATGGAGATCGATACAGTCCTCCTTCTAACCAAATTTGATGAATTTGTGATTATTCGATTGTCCAATAGAGCATTTTGAAAATATGACCCAAAACTGGAAATCACCCTGTATAATTCAAACGAATAGTTTGAGACCTTTCATGTGGGGTCTTTTTGAAACCAGCAAAGTGTCCTCCATCTCTGTGTGAAGTATGTACAGTTCAACAGGATTCACCCTGTATAAACCGTCAATTTTCACTCACTTTTCGAATCCTGAAGTGTGATTTGAGCTTACCACAAAACTAAGTCACAAAGATGACAAAACAGTAACAAAAACCATCCGGCTTCTCCTCGTGTAAATTTTGTCGAGTTTATCCAAATATAATTCATTACTGCAAATGTTGGAATGCTCGAAAAATTCAACTAAGTAACTTAGTGAAGGAAAATAAGGTTTTCTAGTTTCAAGATTCTTATTGAATCTAAGCAATAAATTGTTATCGTACAAAACTCCATCATACAAAATCTCGAGCTCACGTAGCAGAAAACTGTTTTCAACTTACCAACAAAAGTTTGAAATTTGTTCGAGCGACAAAGGTGTGTTTTCATAGGTTTCAAATGTATTATTCATTACTCATGGAAAAGATTTTCTCCAGCTAATTCTGAAGTGAATACAAAGGAAATCTTGGCTGCAACGTAGTACGCGGAAAAATATGACTATATAACTTTTCAGGAGTGCCAATATTTATTCACAGAACGTTCCTGATACTCTCGAGCGAATCAACAAGAGTGCATTTTAATATAATTAAACGTTAGAGTGTATTTGAATGAATATAAATAAGAAACGTTTCGAAATGAAAGAATGGCGACCTTGGCCTTGCACAAACTTGTGAAACGATTAATTCTTTTCAATTACTGCTGCCAGATTAGATTTATTGAGTTGATGCTGTGCTGTCGAATTGAAATAACACAAATGATATATTTATATTATTTTTACCGAAGCAGCCAATATAAAGGTTTTTGTGTGTTGAATTGAGTTGTAAGATTGAGAAAGGAAACCTGGAATTATTCTGCTCAATGCGACTATTCTACGTCAAATGCAGATAATTTATTGAGGAATTGATGGTATCAAACGAAGCAGTCAGTTTTGATTTAAATTGTGAGATCCAGGACGTAAATTACAGAAATACTTCAGATCATTATGGCCATTTCTGATCTGAAAGCAGATGTATTGAGGAATTAATGGGGTTCAATGGAGCAGCCAATATACAGGTGTTTCAAGTTGGTTTGTGAGATTGAGAACGAGAGTCCTGGAAGTATATACTTCAGATCAATGTGATTATTATAGATCTAGACAGTATTCAACGCAGCAGACAACATACATTTGTTTTAGGTTATGTTGTGAGATTGAGCACGCAAATCCTAGAACTACTAAAATTCATGCTTCCAAGCCTAAGCAAAATACTGTTGGACTCCATGTCAGTGTATGGTTGGAAAAATTGGAGTCAATCGTTCAGTGAGTTTAGTGCACAAGCGGAATTTGCATATGAGTTGCAGACGTCGAATCAATTTTTTCAATTTGTTCTTAGCATGGATGGACCCTTAGACTAATAGTCTAAGGATGGACCACTATTCTTTAAAAGTACCATCGCTTCAACCCATCTCTCATGTGCGGCTAGACCATCATGTAACGAATGGTCTCTTCCTTAGTCCTTTTGATGGGTCGAAAAAGCTGTAGCTCCCGAGCTCTTTCAGAGGTCTGTGCTTCTGAGTTGCGCTGAATGATTGTCACTGTTTGATTTGAAGCATACGTTTTTCACAGCTGGTGAAAAAACAAGTGGAAATGTTTAATATCATCTGAAGTAGCCTTGAGCAGCAAAAAAAACAAACACACGTTGTTCAGTTTACTCTGGAGCAACGGATCAATCAAAAGGAAATAAAAACCTTGTCAAGACGTGGCAAAACGGAATAACCCTGAAAGGACCTAGAGAGCCAGCAGCTAAGCAATCCAAAGTGTCAAATAATTTGTGTTTTCTAAATTAAAGATACACCACATCAAAGTTCATGAATATTACAACGTACATCACCACAATTGCGCCTACAATTATTGGTCCCTAAACCTCGAACCGAAACTCATTTGATATTGAAATACAAGAGAAACCACGAGTAATCGACACATTCAACTTACGGAAATCGGCAGTAATTGCAATTGGATCAATCGTCCAAAATAAAGCAATCAAATAAATCTGCATCAGAGACCGTACTATTGTGGTATTGGAAAACTTCAATGGAAGCCGAAAATTGGAGTCTAAAGTTTTTTCTCTCTGGTTCAAACTAAGAAAATATTAATTCAAGATTGTGAATGTCTCAAACTATTATTTGAATTTAATACATCATCCTGAAATTCACAAGAATTTCAGATGTTTTCCCTGCAAATTGATGCCTTATAAGTCGTTCATATAATTGTAGGATCTTTGCAAGATAAATTCTTTGAAAAGTTTGATTCTCCTTGCCAAATTATGTGTTTTCTTCAGCCTACAGTAAACCGAACAATATACAATGTAATAACATATGTTGAAGGGTTATCTGAAAGGATTAGAATAATTGGGAATAAGTAGAAAAAAATATGTAAACTTGGAAATACTGATGAGTAAAAGCTTGTCCAATATGCTTTGAATAGAGACCAACGGATTTTATGATTGAAGCTTCCATATTATCAAAAAAAGGTGAAATGAGGCGTAAAAAATGAATTAAGCAGCTCTTATGTCAATAAACTAAACCCTAATCCGTCAACCATCTGTTGATATTGAAATTATTTGAGCTTCAATGATGAGCCTGATAAAGATCAAATAGTGGGTACCAAGACTCCTTGTAGTCCAGATTTGTCGCCATGCGAATTTGATGTATTTGTTCTATGGAGTGATGTACAGGGCCTTTCACTATAATTTGATCCCCTCTTTAACTTTGTTACTAAACGAGATACAAATGTTTCATAAAAAAGTTTCACGAAATCAACTGAGGTTTTTAAATATATATGGATATGATATACACAGGGTGGCCAACATATTGATGGCAACTTCATTTTTCAAAATGGAACACCTTGTATATTTTTCCATATTTGGCTAACTCTTTTTCCCTTGATTTCGAATATGTAACATATGTAGTACTTTTAAGTGAATTGTTTGAATATAAAGAATTTAGTAGGTATTTCACATATTTTTTCATTCGGTATCATTATTTCAACACTTTGAAAATTGAAGAGACACACCTACATACGCATATATGTTCGAGATCAGAAACCAATACCCTATCAAAAGATGGAAGAATATACAGGACAGGGTGTCCCATTTGAAGAAATGTAGTTGCATTCAATATATTGCTCACCCTGTATATATTACGATTGACGTTATTATAACTTCAAAAATGGGCATTTTCAGTAAACGCAGTCTAGTGTCTAGTGGTTGCTAAAATTTGAAACTCTGTGGTACTCAGAATAAAAGATATACACCAACATATGTCACATATTCGAAATCAGGGGAAAAAGAGTTACCCAAATATGGAAAAATATACAGGATGTTTCATTTGAAAAATAAAGTTGTTATCAATATGTTGGCCACCCTGTATATATTCCATTATGTGAATTCATATTGTAAAACCTCAGTCGATTCCGTGAAATTTTTGTATAAAACCTTCATCTCTTTTAATACCAAAGTTGAAGGGGGGTTAAATTATAGTGAAAAATCTTTACTTGACGAACTATATGATTCGAGAGTAGAGTGGAGTTAGTTAATGAGCGAATGCATTACAAGTCAAGAGATTTTCACGAAAAAGGCATCCGAAAGCTTTCGGAAAGTGTGACGAAGACTGTCTAGAGGACCTTTAAAAAGTGACTGTTCTGTATTTCAACATAAACCCTAGATGTTCATGCACCGTTCTTGTGCCTAATTTCAGCTTCGAAGAGATGAACTTGTATATTGGTTCCCACCAGGTATGGAAATTCTAGCTTGACCGAGAAATCCACACACTCAGCTCGCTGAAATCGAAATTAATTGCAATACCGTCGTTTGCCCGAAATAATGCAATCAACCAGACCGGTCACAGCTTTGTGGCATAATCAAAAAAACGATTCTGATTACAAGGAGGAAATCCTGACGATAAAACTACGATGCGGTTGGATCGTTTCCAGATAAAACACAATTTCCAATTTCAAATCGATGAATATTTCGGAAGCAGCTCCGATGGCGGAAATAATATTTCAGTGGTCAGGTTGAGGGGAAAGCTCGGGATGAATTTAGACTTAGACATACTAAATTGTCATCGATATCTTCAAACTAATAATTAACCTGTCAATAGTGTCAACAGATTGAATGAATATTTAGGCTATTTTTATCATTTGTGCTTGTTATATTCAACAATTCGCCAAGCATTCGCCAGCCTTCGACAGAAAAACACTTTAAGACTGGAAATTTCAGTGAAGAAACTCTCGCAAGCAAATATTAGACGGAGAGGCAAGTAAATGTTTGACAAATTTTCTGAAAGAGTGAAAAAAGTTGTTTCGCTGAAAGTTTCAAGTTTCAAGGGTTTTTCTGATGGAAGCAAACGAATGCTGCCTGAAACGTAGAACAAGAACCGAAAATAATGGAAACAGCCAGAATAAGTGCTGATTCACAATGGACGTAACCATAACGAACACGTAAACGTACTTTGTCCGTAAACGTAAATGTGTTCAGAATGGACTTTGGGCGCAGTAGCAAATTATAGACGTTTTTGTAGAGTAAGAAGATATTCCTGTACCTTTATAATAAGTGTTCTATGAATTTTTTGACAATTGATTACTGTGAAATGTTGTCATTAATTAAAAATGTATGAAGTATTGAGTCTGTTTTTATTGAGACGATGTTTGAAAAAAAAGAAATTGAGGAGCAAAATTCTAAAAGAAGAAAAAAACGACGTTGGTGAGTTAGACCTACAAATCACAGAATGTGAACAAATTTCTTTAATTAACGTTAGAATTACGGACTACCATAAGCTCAACGTAAACGTAAAAATTACAGAGCCTATTGTGAACAGTTCCATATGATTTGCATTGGTTCAACTTTGCGTTTTCGTTTACGTTCCGGGAGTTTTATGGTTACGTCCATTGTGAATCCAGCATTAATATTTCAGTAAATGTTTCCTCAAGAATGTTTACGTCAACAACCTGTTCATAGGTTCTTCTTAACAACAGAGTTGGAATTGACGAATTCGTTATTTCGTAGATTTCGAAAGATAAAGAATTTCAAGTGAAATACAAAGGTGGAATGAGGTCTCCTTGATTTAGATTTCAGGATTCTGAAGAATAGATGAAAACCAATTCTTTCATGATATCAGAACACTTTTATGGCATAGGGAAAATAAATAGAAAAAGAAATGCACGAGAGGTAGACAAAAAATTATTATGGCACAGCCCTTCAGGCTAAGAACACTCTAAATCTTTCCGCAACATTTGATTTGATAAGATCCTGAACTCCCTTGGAAGAATAAACTGCACCTCCCTACAGGGTTCTTCATTGGCCACTGGTTTCGCAGGAGACATCTTGTGAGACAAGGTGCAGCCGAAAACGATGAATGCTGATTCTGTGTAGAAGGAGAGGAAACACCGAAACTTTTGAGGCATAATGCTCTTTTTCCGCCGACCTCGAAATAAAAGATGATTTTAATGTGTACAAAATTGAGCATTAATGACCCATTTTAATGCTCAATTTTGTAGCTATTTTAATGTGCAACCCCCATGGCAACCGTACATGAAGTATTCAGAAGCACTACGAGAAATGTCAAAACTCTACTGGAACATAGAAACATAGAAATTCGATTTTGTCAAATGTTTTGCAAAATTAAAATGTATTTTAATCAAGAATTTATACACTATTCATGTTGAGATCGTCGAAAAAATCTTGAAATCAACACGGTTATGAATCTAGCGACTAATGGTCTCGAACTATTAACGCGTTCGCTCCGCTCACGCATCAAAATATCTTGACCATTGGTCACTGTCTTTAATAACCTAGTTGATTAAATAACTATTATAGGTTGTCCACAGAGGATATACTTGGGTCAAAAAATTATCAGGGATGAAGACATTTCATCTTTGAATCCACTCTAGTTTTCGAGGTTGATCATGGACAACTCAAGGCGTGAGGGGCATCATTAAGTCGCAGAACATAGAAAAATCCTCCAACTGAATCTTGAATTCTGAAGTGAATATAGCTCTGAATCTGATCAACCGATTTGGCCCTTTCAGGCATTTTCAACATATGGACCTAAAAAAGTCTCCAATCTACAGTGAAATTGTTGAGTTCAACAGTTAAGGCCTTCTCGCTCTAGACAGACAAAATATTTTATCCACGACTATTGTGTATTATCCGTCCATTATAAGTATCTGTGCTCGGCCTTAATAATACCCATTAATCACAAGGGAATAATGAGATTATAATTCGCTGCTGTCAGATGTTCATAGATTTACCTTTGATATAATACTCTTTAAATTGGTATTTCTTCAGTATTCTAAAGTACTCCAACTAACAAATATGGGTATACCTTGTCAATCGAGGGCCAAATCTATTCTCATTATCCCAATTCAAGCTTTTTCATTACAAATTATATAATGACGGGCCTATTGCATCAAATACTTCGCAACTTTTCACTTTGCACTTTTCACTTTTCAAATGAATTACATTGCACGAAACGCATTCATAATTGAAAAGTGCAATATGAAAAGTCAAGAGCAACGTAAGAATCACTTCGCAGAAATAAAATATTGGAAGAAATGTTGTGCAATATAGTTAACTTTCACTTTTGAAATTTGTCAAAATGCAAAGTGCAAAGTGAAAAGTTGCAAAGTATTTTGGTGCAATAGGCCTAAAAATTTTTCATTGGTCATCTTGACTTTTTCCACGCTTGTCATAAAAGGGGCTTGTTGCGGTCGATAAATATTGAAATGTTCAAGAAATATATTCAGTAGTCATGGATAAAGTACAGTGTACTACTCGTGTATAATGGCTGGTATTCACTCGATGATTTAGGCCACGAGTGGTCTAAATTTCACCTAGCAAATAAAAGCTATCATTATCCGCTTGTTGCATAATATACTATTATGCTTAAGTTTACGCTTCCTAATTTTCTTTTCTCAATTTTAAATTGATCAGATGTGTGATTTCGAAAATATTGAGGAAGAACAAATATTTGTGAATATCCGCAACTTTCACACCAATTCGGCCTTCGAACTCACACGTGGTATTCAGTATCCAAACCTATCCTGAAAATTGTGCATAATTATTCAGACTCCGATAACTGAAAAAGAATTGTCACTAATGAACAATTTTTGCAAACAACTCCGTTTGAATTATTCAACATCTCTTCCTTGCACCAGTAGCTCACAAGAGGAAATCAATTGTAGGCTCCATCCAATTTAAATCTCTTTGTCACGTGTCACCTCTGCAGGAAGGATACGAACCCAGAGTTTCGAAATATTATCCGGATATCCATTTATTGTGAAGCAGATCGTTCAATTTGCTCACTATCAGCAATCTGGTGGTAATTCATTTAACACTATATTTCAAGGTAACAGAGTTGAGTGCGTCATGGTAGATATTCGATATTTTGCAGTAACCACCCATTTTGATTCAGTGATAAACATAAAGATATGTCTGGAATGATGGATTGCTATGAAGTTTATTTTACGAGGGGAAATTCAAAGGAAATTGAGCTCATATTATATGTTTAGAGAACAATGATTTTCGATTGATTGGTCTAATATGATACGAGGCGTCAATGAAAACATAACAGAATGAGCAGTCTGATGTGGTTCATAAGGATTTTTAGTTATTGACGTGAAATTTTTGATGATAGAACATTGATCGAAATAGTGTTTGAACTATTTTCACCAGATTTGCTCCTTTTGTTCAACGTTTCGGCGAGCATTCGCCAGCTGTCTTCAGGAAAAATCATTTAGACTCTTTACTTTCAGAGAAGCAACTTTCTACACTTTTTGAGAACGTTTATCATTTCTAACAATTTTCAGAGACCAATCATCCATGATTTATTTTTTCAAGCTGGATCTTCTTATTGGAGCCTATATATTTCTGAGATCAACAAACGACGGTTAAGTAATTTGGTTATCGGTTCTTCAATTAAGAGCAGCTCCAATTTTATACGTTTCAGTTCTTCCTGTTTTGTTGGTACTTCATTTAACACTTTATTTCAAGGTAACAGAGTGGAGTGCGTCATGGTAGGTATTCGATATTTTGCAGTAACCACCCATTTTGATTCAGTGATAAACATAAAGATATGTCTGGAATGATGGATTGCTATGAAGTTTATTTTACGAGGGGAAATTCAAAGGAAATTGAGCTGATATTATATGTTTAGAGAACAATGATTTTCGATTGATTGGTCGAATGATGCGAGGAGTCAATGGAAATATAACAAAATGAGCAGTCTGATGTTGTTCATCAGGATATTAAGTTGTTGACGTGAAATTCTTGATGAAAGATTAATTATTGATCGAAATAGTATTTCAGCTATTTTCCCCAGTTTTGCTTCTTGCGTTTAACGTTACGGCGAGCATTCGCCAGCTGACTCCAGGAAAAATCATTTAAACTCTTTACTTTCAGATAAGCAACTTTCTACACTTTCTGAGAACGTTTGTCATTTATGACAGTTCTCAGAGACCAATCACCATCCATGATTTATTTTTTCAAGCTGGATCTTCTTATTGGAGCCTACATATTTCTGAGATCAACAGACGAGGGTTGAGTGATTTGGTTATCGGTTCTTCAATTGAAAGCAGCTCCAATTTAATACGTTTCAGTTCTTTCTGTTTTGTTGGTAATTCATTTAACACTTTATTTCAAGGTAACAGAGTGGAGTGCGTCATGGTAGATATTCGATATTTTGCAGTAACCATCCATTTTGATTCATTGATAAACATAAAGAGATGTCTGAAATGATGGATTGCTATGAAGTTTATTTTATGAGGGGAAATTCAAAGGAAATTGAGCTGATATTATATGTTTAGAGAACAATGATTTTCGATTGATTGGTCGAATGATGCGAGGCGTCAATGAAAACATTACGAAATGAGCAGTCTGATGTTGTTCATAAAGATTTTAGTTGTTGAAGTGGAACTTTTGATGATAGAGCATTGATCTAAATAGTATGTATATTTGAGCTATTTTCACCAGTTTTGCCTATTTTGTTTAACGGCGAGCATTCGCCAGCTGTCTTCAGGAAAAATCCTTTAGAATCTTTACTTTCAGAGAAGCAACTTCCTGCACTTTTTGAGTACGTTTGTCGTTTCTGACAGTTCTCAGAGATCAATCACCGGTGATTTATTTTTTCAAGCTTGATATTCTTATTGGAGCCGATATGTTTCTGAGATCAACAGACGACGGTTGAGTGATTGGGTATTGGTTTTTCAATTGAAATCAGCTTCCTTCAATCTTTTACGTTTTAGTTCTTCTCGTTTGGTGGTTATTCATTCAATACTATATTTCAAGGTAACAGAGTTGAGTGCGTCATGGTAGATATTCGATATTCTGCAGTAACCACCCATTTTGATTCATTGATAAACATAAAGAGATGCCTGGAATGATGGATTGCTATGAAGTTTATTTTATGGGGGGAAATTCAAAGGAAATTGAGCTGATATTATATGTTTAGAGAACAATGATTTTCGATTGATTGGTCGAATGATGCGAGGCGCCAACGTGAATATAACAAAATGAACAGTTCAGGATTTCTAGTTGTTGACGTAAAATTCTTGATGATGGAACATTCATTGAAATATTATTTGGGCTATTTTCATCACTTTTCTTGTTCTGTTTACGTTTCAGCTAGCATTTGCCAGCTGTCGTCAAGAAAAAACACTTTAGACTCCTTACTTTCTTCACTTTTTGAAAATGTGGGTTATTTCTGACTTCCCTCAGAAAACATAGAAAACAATAATCGATGACTTTGATCCATTTTTGATTTATACAGTTGTCTAACAATTCATTTTTTAAGCTGAATTTTCTCATTGGATCTCAGATATTTCTGGGAACATCAGCCGGTTGACTGATTTGGTTTTCGGCTATCGACATGAAAGCTCCTTCCTTCAATTTTTCTGCTTTCGATATTATGACAGCTTCACTTCATGGAATGATATATGGTGTTCTTTAGTGTGAAGCTTCCACAATATCAGAAAAAAAACACTGAAACGATGAAATTGGAGGATATTATGGTGTGAAATTCCCGACAATATAAAAATTTGAGGCAGCAGCTTTTACGTCAATAACCGAAAACTCAATCGGTCAACCGTCTGATGTTGATCTAAAAAACACCTGGGCTTCAACGATAAGATCCAGCTTAAAAAATCAAATGTATTAAATGACAAATGCATTAATCAAAAAATCAATCGAAGTTTAGTGTTTTCTGAGAACTGTCAGAAATGACAAACATTTTCAAAGAGTGACGAAAGTTGCTTTTCTTTAATCTACTAAATCTAAATAGTGTTTTTCTGATGAGGGCTGGCGAATACTAGCTGAAACGTTAAGCAAAAAGAGAAAAGTTATAATATATATTTAGAAATAGCTCAAATAATTTTTCAATTTGGATTTCTGTACTAAACAACTCGCAAACAATGAAATTCACTCCAAATGAGATATCCAATAGAATAAAAAGATTATCACAACTTATAACCAATTTTTTTTCTCAACTTTTGAACTGATTCATTGTCTTCTTCACCATCTCAATCATTTTGTTTCAATTTCCAATTTTTTATGGCTTCATCATAGTTGTTCTTGAACAATATATAGACATTTGAAACTTTAGTTCTCGATATTATCGAAACAAAAAACCGAACTAGGTCAAAATTTATATACCTATTTATGAACAAAACTTCTACTTTCAAGCTTTTTCACAAAAAGAACCATTCGGTTTGCTTGGTTGATGCAACTTATAATAAATTCATACAATTATAATAAATAATGCTCTCGCCCTGAATTACCGGAGAATAAAGAGAACATTTGTTGGAGACGCAATCGATTCATAATTATCATCGCATTGTTGCATTTGCTTTTGAAATATAGAATCATAATTGTGAACAAATTTATCTATGTGAAAATTAACAATGATAATGTCCTTTTCCTGAAAACTTCGAATAGTGGTGGAAAACTCCCTTAAGTACATATGCCTTCTGAAGAGATGTTCTGAATGCGCTTATAACTGATAGGATTACGATCGTTATAATATGACACCCATGAATATCGTTATGTCACATAATATGACAGAATGCAAATTACATGTCATCCTGGGAGTTCATCTCTATAATTAGGAATACGTTCTACAATTGAGCTATATTCTAGGAATTCATGATTGGCCATAATTATGTATGATCATGGAACGAGTTCGATTTTAATTTCGAACAGAACAGAAATTCGAAAATATATTTCAAAACGTAATTATTTTTATTTGACAACATGACATTCTGTCATCAAAAAAATCAGCAAACCAGATAGATTAATTATAGTTATTTAATCAACTAGGTTTTTCTGACCATCTCAATATGAACTGTGTATGAATTGTTGATTGAAATACATTCTCATTTTGTACAAAACACAATTTGATACATCAAAATTTCTATGTATCTATTTTCCAGTAGGGTTTCGACATTTCTCGTATTGCTTCTGAATACTTTGTGAAGGGTTGCCATCAGCATTGCACATTCAAATAGCAGAAATTGGGCATTAAAATGGACCATTACTGATCAAAATCATTTTTATTTTTAGATCGACGGAAATAGTTATTTTTGAATCTAGTGCGCGAAATGCTACTTTGGTGATCGAGAACTGATTTTTTTTAACTCGGCTGCGCCTCGTTAAAAAAAATCAGTTCTCGATCACCAAAGTATTTCGCGCATGAGATGCAAACAAAATTTTTTCTACAAACCCTTAGCTTAATATGAAAAAGGTATTGAACTGGTTTGAAGTGCTTTTCTAAATCAAGTAATTAATTAGGTACTATAACTATGGAAATAAAATGGCATATAAATAATAAATAAATGATTTCGTGGATTTTGCTTGATTGAGGAACATAAAGGTTAAAATATAAAAAATCCCATATAGTTTACATGCAGTGTGCGAAGTAAGTATTTCGCACACTACTTCGCGCACGGTGTCATAGTAACAAAGGAAATGAAAAAAAGGGTCACTTCGCATATTCTTGCCAATGCGCGAACCTTGTCATTTTTTGACGTTTGTAGAAAAAGGTATTTTATGTTTTATCGTGCCTTTTATCTGTGATTTTTGAGCTCATAGGACTTGAGTCAACACGGTGACGAACATCCATACTGGGCGACAGTAATTCTGTACCTATGGCACATCGCCAGCCGTAAACAATGAATTCAGAAGGGTCATGATATGACATTGATACCTAGGTATCAAAAAAGATGAAAGAACAAATATCGATGAAAATTTCCACTTTCGTGAAGAAGTCTTTAATTTCTTCTGCATTTATTTCGAGCATTTTTGAAACCAATCTGCCGATTCATGTACCTACTCAACTTTTGAGCAGGTTTGTAACTTGGAACATTGTGGCACATGAAAATGTTTTTTTTTGCCACTAAAAGACTTTGATCAGAACTTTCAATGTTTCCCTTGAGTTGGACATTTTGTTTCAATGAATGAATCGTCTTATCATCTCCTTCGAGGAGAAGAGTTGTCTGCATGGGCGTCCCCAGGGAGAGGCAGGGGGCACCTGCTTTCCCCTAGAGCTTCGCAAGTATTCTCAACTCATGAAATAGTTATTTTTCTAACATGTGCGAAAAGCATGTAAAAATAGTTTTTTTTCTGTGACGGGAGAAAAATTGACATTTTATTTCTGTTGACAGGAAACAAAATATAACTCTACACAAAATTAATCTTTTCTCCGGGAAAAAGTGAGTATAGTGGGTGTCCTGAATTCATTATCTAATAAGGGAATCTCAGTACCTAACCTGATGATCTAGAACGAAATGAGTGGCACGTTTTTGGGCTCGATTTTTGATAGAATTCATTTGGTGAACACCACATCATTCTAAGTCGAACCGTCAAACAGTAGAATTCATTGAATTTGGAATTAGCAGGTTTGAGGAATTTTCCAAAATCTTGATTATTCTACCGATATTTCTCTTCCTTCCTTCTCTCCTCTTACATGTGATGGTCAGTACACACGTGAGTTATCAGTGAAAATATCATTGTGATCAAAGATATACCTCGATCTGTCACATCAGCAAACCTTCCTCTGATCTTAGAAAGAGAAAAATAAGTTGAAAATAAGCGATGTGTCCGAAAGGTAATCCGGCCTTCGGTTTATTCCATGTCTTGTGATCTTTGGCGCATGAATTAATCATGTGTTCGATATCTTCTCACCATAGCAATATATAACTTCTATTCCACAAATCATGGCCACCAATGGTTTCCATTCCCTACTTTCGATATTGAATGCTCATAAAATAGCAGTTTTGTAAACAGAAATTGAATTTCAAATCACATTTATTGAGTTCGAGACAAAATGAAACCTTACAATTATCCGTCCTTTCAGCATTTTACACCTAACAACAATATATTCGTACTCATTTCTTGCTTAGAAATGAATCCATAAGAAAACCTGAGGATTGGTGAGTTCAATGAACATATAATCCCAGTTTCGGATTTTTTTCCATGGGTTTCAGGAATATTGAAGAAAGCTACATATAACAGTAAACAGAATCAGAATATGCAAAACAAATCGATTTTTACGACTATTTTATACAGAACCTAGACACATAGATACGCATAGGTACTCAGACACATAGTTTTAAATGAAAATGATGACGCTTGAATCTATTTTCGGGAAAATATCATGATGAAGTTTGTGTTTGAAGGGGTGGAATATGGATGAACATACGAACTGATTCGATAAAAAGGTACCAATTTGGCAAAAGAGTATCGAGAAACGATAGGTATTATTTTAGTGCAATTCAACGAATTCTGCTCGGTTTGTACTATTTTATATGGTTTTAATTTCCTTCTTCAGTTACATATTTAATACTTATTTTTTCATGTTTAGCGTACGGGTAACAGTCTCTGTCTTCGATTGTTTGGTTCTTTAGTTGACGGAAATTCATTATATTATGATAGAAGTAAAACACTAAGTTTTCGCTAAATTTATTCGTTCACACATCAATTGTTTCGTCAAATAAATTTAACGGGAACTAAGTGTTTTACTTTTATCATAACAGTATCAGTCTGGAATTGGCTTTATCGAAAGTAGATAAAGCAAATAAATGAAAGATAATATGAAAGAAATACTACCGAAACACAAACGATAATCTATATTGCTTCAAAACAGTGAAGAGTATAAATATATTTTCACTAATTTGATCTTCTGAATTCAATCATTTGTATATTACAAGCTAAACGAATTCCAGTGATGAATACTAATCAACAAATTCATTTCTAGTTCTTCAGTGAATTTCAATGTTTTTATCTGTTGAAAAGTTATGAAACGATCATCGAATTTTCTGAAAATTTCTGTGCGACATTACGGTGCATACTTTCACTAGTTAAGCTCATTGAATAACTCGTCGAACTGATAAGTGAATGGGCCGAGTTCAATCCTGGATTGGAAAAAGAATTTTCTAGCCGCAAGCGGCCACGATATACAGCTGAGTCAACAATTAGCAGTGTTGGACGAACTAACAATGTACACACAGAACAAAATCGATGAACCAAAATAACACTTTGTAGTTTTGGGAGCATAATCGAAACCTAGGTGTAATTCAGTCCAAAATCTCATCAGCTTTTCCCATGGACCTATAATACTAACTGGACGTCTAACTTCCTTATTGTCACGTAGAAAAAAGTGAGGCAAATGGCCGCCATTTGCAGTTTGGGGTGAATCACAAATATTTTGATGTTTTATGCCATTTGTACTCGAATTCATAGATTTTTAATAGGTCCATGCTCGAATTTTCATTGGAACATGGACGTTCCTTTGAAAGAAGTGATGAAAAACGAACTCTATATATGTATTAGTGTTCTGTGAACTCTGACATTTCGGTCTATTAAAATTATAAATATTTTCGATTCTTGTGATTAGTTATTGAACAATATTGGTAATCCTATCATTTTAATTCGTTGAAATAAAATAAATAACGGAATATTGGTAATTCTAATATTTCAATTCATAGAAAAAGTGACTCTCTCAAATTCACCCCAAACTGCAAATGGCCGCCGTTTGCCTCAAAAATTTTCACAGGTTCGCCATCTAGTTAGTATTATAAATCTATGGCTTTTCTGTAACGTTCATCGAATAAAATTGATTACTGAATAAAAAAAAATAAGAAGCACCCTGAGCAGTAGCTTCTGAGCACTCGTTCTTTGGTAAAGCAATAAGACTATTTCCTCAAAATTTTATATGGGATTTGAGATCGATACCAAATATATAAATGCAGAATCTCAGCACAATCCGAATTATATTCTGGAAATTATTCAAAAAATGAAATACATAAAAATTAATTACTACAAAAATTAAATTCTATGGTTCTGATGATGCGATACTTTTCAAATTTTGCATGAACATTCAGTATATCAGTCTTGATTCACAAAATACATTTCATTTGGATCGGTTATCCTGTTAAGAAAATATGGAGATTTCTCTTTTCTATATTTCAATTGAATTTTCTATGTGTCTGTTGTCACTTTGGCCACAAAATTTTTTATGAAAATTCAGTGTAACAGTCTTCACTCATAGAAAATTTTCACTTGAATCGGATATCTTATTATGGATATATAAAGATTCTTCGTTTGAATTTTTAATTGAATGTCAAATAGTTTGGTTATCATATTGGCCACAAAATTCTGCATGAACAGTAAGTGTATCAATCTTTATTTGTAAAATAAATTTAGTTTGAATCGGATATTTTTTTATGGATATATTTTTCTTCTTTTGAATATTCCAATTAAAATTTTTATGGTTCTGTTTACACTATGGCCACAAAATTTTGCATGAGGCTTACTGTAAGCATCTTGCATCTGGCCGCCACATTTCATTTCGATGGGTTTCATTTTGTCTGCGATATTAAAGAAAAAAAATTGAATGGCCATATTTTATGGAACACACTGTATGATTTGGCTGGTTGGTGAACTTAACCGAGCTATTTGAGAACTGAACTCACCGTGAAAATTTCAAGTCTCTAGGACAATCCCTTCGAAAGTTATTATGCTAACGGACGGCCTGACGGACAGAATTGAAGTTGTTCACGAATTCGTCATCAGGTTAAAAAACTTTATCGTTTAAAACTATTTTCGGCTCAAAATCCGAAAATTAAAGACATTTGGGCAAAAGAACACGTTCAAGGAGAACGATCGCTAAATTACAACCCTCCTCGTTTTTCAAACACTCCCAACATTA
The DNA here is from genome assembly GCA_013421045.1 of Propylea japonica. NCBI lineage: Eukaryota > Metazoa > Arthropoda > Insecta > Coleoptera > Coccinellidae > Propylea > Propylea japonica. The sequence continues at coordinate 79,676,825 of CM024241.1, forward strand.
TTGATAGGAAATAATAAGTACATGCTATCACAATTGCTACATAATATGAGCTTGTATATCAATTATGATCAATTGGAGATGAATAGAATTAGTTTGACCTTTGTAAAATGCATTTTATTCATATCCAATGTGCACAGCTGGAAAAGAATTGCATCAGTTAATTCCAATTGAATTTCCTTTTCGTCAGGCATTTGATGTAGGTACCGTAATGAAATGATTCGAATCGTTGTGTCGAAAATTCATATTATATTGAAAGAAATATTTTAGACAATATATAAATCAACTAAGTGATTCTCCATTCAAATTAACATTTTTTATCAATTAATTGCATTTTCGGGCCAAATGCTTGTCCTTACTTGTCGTTTATATTTTCAGTTGACTTATAAATGAATTTGGAGAGAACACAATAATCATGCAATAATTCAGCTTTAATTCAGTTTTCCGCCAACCTCAAATAAAAAGTGATTTTAATGTGTACGTAATTGATCATTAATGACCCATTTTAATGCTCAATTTCTGCTATTTTAAAGAGCAATCTTCATGAAAACCGTTCACAAAGTATTCACAAGCAATACGAGACATGTCAAAACTCAACTGGAACATAGAAATTTTGTTATGTCAAATGTAAGTCTTGTGCAAAATGAGAATTTATTTCAATTAAGAATCCATACACAATTCATACTGAGATCGTCGGAAACATCTTGTAATCAACTCGGTTATTAATCGAGCGACTAATGGTCTCGAACTATTAACGCGTTCGTTCCGCTCACGCATTAAAATATCTTGACCATTAGTCGCTGTCTTCAATAACCTAGTTGATTAAATAACTATTATAAGCAGTTTTCAATTGACAGTTTATCGTCAAATTTGAGTCTTTCAGCAACGTGACTTATAAATAAGTTTGTAGAGAACAAAATAATCATGCTACATATAACTGAGCTTTAATTTATATTATATGCAGTTTTCAATTGCCAGTGTATCGTCAAATTTGAGTTTTCAACAACGCGACGCATTTTATTTTTTTCAATGAAAAATAACAGCATTTTCAACTTTCTGAATTTTGAACTGATGAACATATTCTAAGTAATTAATGGATGTAACATGAATGTTGAGTCATGTCTTTAAATTAACGCTTTCACAATTAATGTGTTAACCCATATCAGCCTTTCTTTATCTCACATTAGTTTGCTGTTGAGTAGTTACTTTTGTAGTGCGAATTTCCATTCAAATTGATTGCATTGTGCATAGATAGATGACATTTTGTAGATGAAACTTCTCTTAAGGTATAGAAAAAAATGACTTGTTCTATTTTGTACTTTTGAACGATTAAAAGGGAATGAACATTTTGCCAAGGAATAATTTCGAAATGATTTGAAATTTTTGAGATGAATATTTCGTGTTGATTTCTTATAATGTTGATCTGTTTATCAACATGATAGTTTATGAATAAATAATTGCAGTCTTGCCAGGCCGAGATGAGTTTGAGGTTCTAGAACTCGAGGTTAGTTTCTATTTTTGTATAGTTTGTTGTAGATTGAATATTCGATTGGTTCGTTGTTCGTTGTTGACAACAATTTTATAGAAATGAATTGTGAATTTGATTATTTGTCGCATTGAGTTATAAATTAGATGGGTAAGATACCGGTAAATTGACCTCGCAGAAAATTCGAGTGATTTAGGTACTTGCAATTGAGGGGAATCACCCATTGAATTTAGAAAAAAAATACATAAATCAATAGGATTCATTGATATTCTCATAAATGAATAACTATAACAATAAATATATAAAATATGTTCAAATTACAATGAAATTATGTAGACAAAGTGCCATTTAGCATGAATGTTTTGAAGCACTATAAGAATCAATTAGAAAGTTATGCATCACGAAACAACAGAAAAATCAAGATCGCTCAAGTAAAAAAATGCCCAAGAATTATTCAAATTTGAGAAATCAAGTTTTATTCAATATTGAATGTTTGTATTATCACATTATATTCAAGGTTTCCCGTCAAGATGTATGCTACCAATAAAATCTGCAACAGTTCTTATATCTTAATTTGATTTGATATATGTACAAATAAAAATAATAGGTACACCGCAAATACAGAGATTTATTATGAAGTATTTGGTCCTCAGGAAAAGATATCATTGAACTTGTTTGAATTCGAGATACCTCGCAAATGAATTGAATTTACACGTTCATTTGACATTCTAAACCATCCATGCGAAAGAAAATTAATTTTCAACCACAGTGATTAATGTTGAGAAAGTCAAAATTTGAAATTTTTTCAGTTTCAATTGTCATTATGATTCCATTAATTTGAAAACTTTTTTCAGTGGAATTTTATCCTGTTCCGAATTTCTTGAAATAATTGTGGTGAATGAAAGCTATAGAAGAATGGATATTTTTCTCTTGAAATTTTCGCGAAAAATTCCACTCAATAAAAAATGGCACATCATCAATACTCTAACTCGATAATTTATGGTCTCAAAAATTACCATCTTCTACCGGAAGCCACGATCACGTGCGTATCGTCTTCATCGACTCCTAATGACCAATCAGAGAAAGGAAACAGCAGACCTCCTACGTGAGCTTCAGAACAAAACTTTTGCAACATTTCTAAGCGCCGTCAAGTCATGAATAATTCCTATACGCACCATCATTCGAAAAAATAAATTCTGATTTCTGCACTCACCTTTGTCGCAACCGTGCGCGTAGCACCGAGCGCAAGGAGTAGCAGTAGCAATGTGGTGTATTTTCCCGCGGCCGAATAGTGTTTGTGGCGAGCGACACCCGCACGAACTGTTGAATTAAAACGTTTTTCCGGCACATGAGGATCGCGGTGGCCATGCGCCCGAAAATGACGAATGGGACTGCGGACGCGGGAACGTGGTTTTGGGAAAACTTGACGAAGAATGTTTTGGTTGAAGAAAGAAGGAAGGATATTGAGGCTTCTCTGGGTTCAAAAATTGAAACTGAAACAAATAACGATTGAAATATAATTGGGAGGATTCTGCATTTCTTAGAAACTTTATAGGTTTTCACTCCCAGTCTCTGAAACATAAATAATTAAAAATGTTTGATTAAGGTGAAGTGCTCCTGCGAAAATCTTTGCACTTATTTGTCAGGAGCAAATTGGTCTTGAAAAAAATTGTTGCCTAACAGTAAAACTGAAAAATGAAACAAATTAAAAGGATATTGTAACGTTTCGGTGGCTATATCAGACACCTTCTCAGACAAACTCTAAAATTCTTCAGATTGTGTATTTTCTTATATTATTCATATTATTCCTTATATTCCTGGACTATCAGAGAAAATAAGAAGAATTGGTTCCAAATTCAACATAAGAACTGTTTTCAAACACAAAATGATTTGAGATCCATTCTAACTAGAACAAAACCAATGAATGAGACACAAAAATCAAAAATTGTGTTTACAATATTCCTGTATATGTGGAAAATCTTATACAGGGGAGACATCAAGACCTTTAGAAATAAGAAAACGGGAACATAAGAATAACATCAGGAATAGAGACATCACAAGATCACAAATTGCTGATCATATATGTTCAAATAGCGGAGATCATATGATGAACTGGAACCACACAAAGATCCTTATGACGGAACCTGATAATTATAAAAGGAAAATTAAGGAATCTACATGTATTTTGTTGGATGAAGTGAATAATTTGGCCAATTTTCTGTTGGAATAGATCGTATTTGGATTGATTTATTGAGGAAGGAAGTGACATCAGGAAATTTCAAATCAAATAAATCAACATCTCTATAGATTGACAACTATCAATGTCAATCAGATTACAAATGAGAAAATACACAATTCTGAAGAATTTTAGAGTTTGTCTGAAGAAGGTGTCTGATATAGCCACCGAAACGTTACAATATCCTTTTAATTGTTTCATTTTTCAGTTTTACTGTTAGGCAATAATTTTTTTCAAGACCAATTTGCTCCTGACAAAAGTGCAAAGATTTTCGCAGGAGCACTTCACCTTAATCAAACATTTTTTAATTATTTATGTTTCAGAGACTGGGAGTGAAAATCTATAAAGTTTCTAAGAAATGAAACAAATAACTTGCTGATCTAAATTTTCATTCTGATCATCAATTGAATGTAAAAACAGTTATTATAAAAACACTTTATGATAGGGACTTTTCGATTTCATCTACACCTAAAATTAGAAATAATGAAATTGCCTGCATTAAAGAGTTTTTACTGGATAATCAATACCCACCAAATTTATAGAAAGAACAATTTTAATTCAGACCGAAAAATATATAATCAAAATTCTGTTGATGATCAGGTACAAACAGAATACCGTGCAGAACAACCAAACTTGTTGAACGTCATTCCTTATATTCCTGGCCTCTCAGAAAAAATGAGAAGAATTGGTTCCAATTTCAACATAAAACTTATTTTCAAAACACAAAATGATTCGAGAACCATTCTATACAGAATGAAGCCAATGAATGAGACACAAAAATAAAAAAATTGTGTTTACAATATTTCCTGTATATGTGGAAAATCTTATACAGGAGAGACATCAAGACCTTTAGAGATAACGACATTACAAGAACACAAATCGCTGATCATGTATGTTCAAATAGCGGAGATCATATGATGAACTGGAACAACACAAAGGTCCTGATGACGGAACCTGATAATTATTATAAAAGGAAAATTAATGAATCCTTATGTATTTTTTTAGATGAAGTAGATTTAATTAATCATCTCTTTTTCAGACTGGCAGTGAAAACATAAAAATTTTTTAAGAAATGCAGAATCCTCCCAGATTAAATTTCAATCGATTTCAATAATTGAAAACATTCCAGTAAGCAACCACTGTAGAAGAACTGAAATTATTTAGCACATGTTACTTCTGCAAAAAAGGCTGTGATGTGCCATATGACCATGAACAAGCTATCGAAACAGAAAAAGAAAATGTGACCATAGCTGAATGAAATTGAAAGAGTATGTCCAGGATTAGGCGTGTTATTATTTCTGGCAACCCTAGAAAAAACAAAATAATGATTAGAGAGTAGCAATATCATTCTGAGCAAACGAGAAAAATTAATTGGGTTTACACCGACCAATTTGGGTATCAAAGAAAATAATACGAATTGATTCGAGAAAATATAAATATAAATCAACAAACTTTTAGAATGTACATATGGATGAAAATCTGAACTGAAAAATGCTCAATATAAACTACTTTTTGCTTAAATGAACAACATTTTTTTTTGATGTAAGAATGAAATTCAGATTTATGTCTGTGAACAGATGCGAGGGAATTTTGGAGATAATTCCTGGATGACAATAAGCAGGGGTAGTTCATTTTATTTTTTCGAATTTACCTCCCTTCCAAGCAAGGCCGTAGCCAGAAAAAAATGTCAGGGTTTGTCCACCCAATGAAATAATGACGATTTTCGGAGGAAAATATTGTAATCCTGTACTTCTGAAAAATTTCGGGGGGTCCGGACCCCATCGGACCCCCCTCCTCGCTTAGGCCTTGTTTCCAAGATAAAACCTTTGGAAGGCGATGACGAGTTGAGAGCTTCAATTTTTTAGGAGTCCTAAAAAACACGGAATCATAAAAAAAATAATATAATTCATTGAGTAGATGTTACCTACACAATTTTTTTTGATACTATAATTTAATTATTGAGGGTTGAAAATAACAACCTTATTGGAATTATTCTTCAAAAATTGTTTTCGTTGTATAGATTTCCTAAAAATAAAATTCTCTTATGGTTTTTCATTCAATTGTGAGGAAAAAAAGTCAATTGCTAAATTTCGATACAGTAGGCACTTTCCTCGGAAAAAATAAATACTTACAAGCAGTTATGACCACTGTTCATTCCATTTCATGTTCCATAGAATGAATTCTCTCAGATAATGTTTATGCTTAAAATTGGTTTTGTCAATTATGCTTATTAATCGAAAGAAAGTTCTATTTGTGAAATAAAATATGATGGATATGATTTTCTGCCGGAAATTAGTAATTGAACCTTCAGAAAGATTTATAGAATACCTTTATTTCCTGTCATTGACCAAACCAATGTTGAGCATAAACAATATCTTGGAACACTTATACGATGAAATGGAAGGAGCAGTGATCATAACTGTAAAGAAATTTTGCAGGGGAGGTTTCCAGAATTGAATGGAAACGGACGGATGGCCCCATTATATTTTATGTTTTTAGATGTAACTTCAAATATTCATCTCTCACAAAAATTATCTACATTTATTGTTTGAAATTAATCCTTCGAGTAACTGTAAATAACACAAATAGTCCTCGAGCATGTCAACATGTTTCGACTACGCATAAAAGATTTTAATATCAAACTTCAAGATAGAGCTGTCAGTTACCAGATAAATATAGGGTCATCCAATATCGAAATGAAAAAGCAACAACCCTCGTAAATATAATGAAAGACAAAAACGAGACAAGAATAAATTTGATACAAGAGCTGCTTATTATAAATATTTCGCAACCGACAGCTGTACACATCTAACCAATACAAAACGTGAGGAAAAATATATTCATTTATTTCTTTGAATTCTGCTCAAAATGACGAGAGCACAATAATATCGATAATCGATAAAAACTGCAATATTCACAATAGGATCTTCAGAACTTATTCACGAAGTCAGAGAAAATAATTCGTTACACGGTTCAAGATGAAAAGCCTTCCACCTAACCTTTCAGAGGTGATACGATTGAACTTTTAAACGAAATTCTCAAGTTGTCTCATACTTCATTCCATATGTAAAGGTAGTGTGATGAACTATGGAGATATATAATCTATTCCTGACAACAAAAATAAATGAATTATATTAATCAGAAAAATACATCGATATAGATAGGCTCTTAAAATTGAGAATATATCTCTTCTTCAGTAATTCCCTGGAAAAAACGATTTTCGAATTAAATCATTGATAATGGCTTTCAAGAATTTTTAGTTACTGAATCAGTTCCTTAGTTCCTTTCTATCGAGTCCAAAGCAAAAAATTAATAAGCAATGATTCGAATGTATTTTGACATCAGACGAAAATATTCTTGTTTATAAACTTCTCCATAAATCTACCTTATGAATAAAATGAGGAGTTGGGAAGATAGATTGATTCTCACGCCATCAGATTGACGATTCAATTCCTTTTACAAACTTTGAAAAAAATTATATTACTTTTCATCAAAATTAAAACCATTATTTATATTTTATACGAATACACAGGAGTGAATAGATTCTCATAAATTTTTTTGGGATCAAATTGAGTTCAAGGTCTAAATCGTGGAATAGGATACAACAGAATCGTCTACCTAATAATTAGCGTGGTATAAATAATAATAATTCATTGTTTACGGTACCAGTATCTGATGATTTTCGCTAACATTTACTCCTAGGAACACCTTTGTGGCCCCAATTTGAGCCATTAGGTCCAGTTATAATTATAATGAATAAAGATATTCAAATTCTCATTTTTTTGGTAACAGAGCATAATATAGAATAGATATGGGTTATTGATCGAAACTGCCGATATTCTCATTAGAAATCTTTCATTTTGGTAGGTACTGACAAAAATCATAGGTGGTCCAAAAACTAATGCCGTTATTCCACTATGCTGAACGTGGTCTGTCTGAAGCATACTCAAATTTTGCATATGCTTCAATCGTTCGTTTGTCGAAATTCTCATTTTGTATTACTTTAGATGAACTTTGATTAATTTATAATTAATTTTCGATATGACTGATAATTTTGAGAAAAATTCTAGTTTTGAAATAATTCATCTATACGATTCACGCAGAAGTATTTTCTTCTCAGAAAACGCAAATTTGAGTTTGAAACGACAAAAGGATAGGAAGGGACACTCATAATCAATTTTCTAATCGAGGAATAATAATATGGAAATAAGTTTCTTGTGGAATAAGATATTATATACCTAAAATTCCGTTTGTGACCATAGTAACTTTCCGTATTTTACATTCCAATAACCTTTGATTGTTTGCACTGATATTCCATTTATTGATTTAACTCATTTATGTTAATCATTAGAAAGTATCGTCTTATTAATTGTATTCAATCACATATCCATCATTAGACAATGAATAATGTTAAACAATTATTCATGAAGTCTGAAAACTTTGAACCTTATACCTAAATTGAAACAGAGTTGTGACCACAATCAGCAAGAGTTCAGAAGTGTGATTCAAGTCTCACAATGAATCTATTATTATTGTTCAAATTTGGTTTTTCCGCTGGTCCTCGTAAAGAATTGAGAGGTGGATTTTTCTAACCCTTTCGTTCATTGGGGAACACCACCAGAATTTTTCAAATACCTTTTCTTCGTCATAAAATTTCTTTCTGATTTCAATTTTGATTAGTTTTTTTTCTGGAAAAAATTGAAAACTGCTGTTTTGGTGCAATATTTTTTTTGGTTGTAGGTAAGCAGGGGAGCCTCAAAAAAATCACCTCATGAATTTTTTCGCAACTATTCATATACCCCTGTGTTATATGGCTTCCGTATGAGTTTTGCATTGAATATTTTTGAAAAATAATGTAACATTGAAAGATACTCTCGAAAATTTCGTTTTCGAACAAATTTATTTTCTCATTCATTTTTAGATCGCAGCCCTCTTAAAGAGTTTTATCCATAAAAAATTTAGTATCTACCATCTTATGTATTCTTAGCGGTTATTTTAGACAAAATATAGAAAAAATAAAAGAAAAGCTCCGAGCAGGTTTTTCTAAGCTCTCTTAATTGGTGTAGCAATAAGTAATACTATTAGCTCGAAATTCTGTATTGGACTTGAGATTAACGCTAAGTTCACAAATGCAAAATCAGTACAATAGGATTTAAATTTTTGAAAATATTCAAAGGGAGAAATATGTAAAATCGATTATTTTGAAAAACTTATGGTTCAGGTGATGCGATCCTTTTGAAATTTTGCATGAACACTCAGTATATCAATCTCCGTTCACAAAATCAATTTCACTCGAATCGGATATCTTGTTATGGAAAATGAATATTTTTCTTTTCAATATCCCAATTGATATAAAGGAACAAAAATTTTTAATGGTTATATTTTATGGAACACCCTGTACCATTTGGCTGGTAAGCGAACTTAACCGCGGCATCAGAAAACTGAACTCACCCTGAACATGTCAAGTCTCTAGGACAAATGCTTCAAAAGTTATCGTGCTATCGGCCAGAGGGCCTCACAGACAGAATTGAAATTGATCACGGATTCGCCATGAAAAAGTCGAACCTTATCGTTTGAGACCATTTTCGGCTCCAACTTCGAAAATAACAGACATTTGGTAAAAACGATTTAGCACTCATTTAAATAGAACGAGCGATCAAAAGTCATTTGAATAGCAGCCCACTAGCATTTAATGCTGAAAATGAGACTTCTTAAGTTCTCTTTGTAGCATTCTAAATTTTTTTCATTGAAGACAAAAAAACTGTATTCCCACAAATGCTTTTGATAAAAAAGATTGTGATCGTTTTTGTGTAATACGACAATCAAATTTCAGCTGAAATCAGTCATCAGTTGGATAAATTGTCAGCCCCTTGAAATCTCAATAGAATTTGTTCGCCAATTTGCAGTTTGCAAAGTCGAAGAAAAGGAATTGTGACATTTCCTGATCTAATTAACCTCTTGTTCAGTTGGGCGTTTAATTGAGATAGTATATCAAATGAACGCTTCAGCATGATTTAACGATTTAACCAAGCCAGACACTTTGTACAGATAGGGCTTCCTATTTTGGAGATATTTCATCGTTCATGCCAGAGAACATGTTTTGCTGCAGGTATTAAATAGTGTGAAATAGGTTCACATCGTAATTTATGTGTTTGTGAAAAAGTGCGTCAATCTTCAGAAGTATATAAAACATAAAAAATAAAGATATGCTTTAAAATTTTTGTTCGCAAAAGCTTTGTTTTATGAAATACGGGAGTGTTGAAGTTATACTTGAAAACTGACTTGAAAGAAACCATATGCCACCGAGACATTTCAAACTTAGGATAATTTTTCAATTCTTCGATCAATTATTGATGAAAAATGTTTTCTGCCTTATTTTCCGTGCGAGGCGTCATTTTTATGCAAGAAAATTGAAACATCTAGGTACTCGTACTTGTCTTTCCAAATTATGTAGTATTGTTGAAATGTTTTATTTTTTTCACACAAAAACAGCGTCACACAATAAATAAGGTAGGGAAATATTTTTAGTCCAAATAGAAAGAACAAATCTTGAATGATTGTTCGTTAAACTAATCTACTACCATTTTTTGCTCCCCGAATCGTGTTTGAATAATATGGGTAAACTTTTTCTATGACCTCCATGATCATCGGATACTTTTTATGATTTCAACCATAGAATCTACTTCAACAATTCACGCCATAATCATAGAAACATTTCATCGTAAACAGAACCATAGATCATGAACTATAAATACTGAAAATTTCAGTATTTTTCATCTCATTCGAAAACTATCCAAAATAAATAATTAATGTAAAATGAGACTGCCATTCATTTTTCATTTCGAATCGAATGCTGTAAAATAAATATGGGGTTGCCATTTGAAAATCTCGAAATATTTCAATTTTGAGTTTCACATTTTCGGAGCAATATCTTCGAGAAACCTTACGATGTATCAAAATACTGAATATACCACATGAATGCATGAGGTCTTTACTAGGAGACTACTGATTTTGGTTCCCTTCACATAAAAATAATCGAGATATTGCATTTCCAAACTGGCAATGCAAATGCCAAAAGTTTCAGGAATTTGTGAATAACTTGGCAACAGTGCATAGCAGAGAAATTTTTTTAGTGGGTTATACTGCAAATTTGGTATTGAATCGATACATAATGAAAATATAGGTAGTTCCATTTTAAATAAGAAAGTAGATATGCGTTTGAGATAGACGTGGCAACACTGTCGACTTGAAAATATTTTAGGCGAAGAGTTCCTTCACCTTCAGGGCTGCACCAAAAATTTCAGAACGAAATATTCACTAGTTCTCTTAAAACGTCTAATAGGCCAACTTAAAAGGAAAACCCTGTATGTGTGTGTATATATTAATGGCTCTGCTTACACTATGGCTACAAAATTTTGCATGAGGCTTGCTATGAGTATCTTGCATGTGGCTGTAACATTTTTTGCGATTGGTTTCAAACTTCTGAGATATTGAGGAACAAAAATTTTGAATGGCCATATTTTATGGAACACTTTGTAGGATTTGTCTGGTTAACAATCTCAACCAAGGCATTTGGGACCCGAATTCATCTTGAAATTTTCAAGTCTCTAGGACAATCCCTTCGAAAGTTATTGTACTAACGGCCGGAAGGCCCCACGTACAGAATTGAATTTGACCACGAATTCGTCATCAGGGAGTTCAACCCTATCGTTCGAAACCTTTCTCGAATGCACTCACAACTGCAGAAAATCTAACCAGCATTTGAACATCATTGCATTGCAGTGAACATCATTATATTTTTCTGTTATCGTATTCATTGAATACCCTCGATAAATTTGCTAAAATTAGACGGAATCTACGAATTCCTTTTTAACAATATTTCAGTTGATCACAGAAATATTGAAAAAATGAATTTGGTCGAATTCAAACTGAATACATACACTTTGAATATTATTGATATATAAAATGATACTAAAAATGTTTTCAATATAACAAAATTCGATATGAAAATATAAATGAAGTCTTGATGTAACACTTTTCTGTTTCAGATTCATTCAGTATTCCAAAGGCATCTGGGAGAGAGTTAATCGGTTGGAATAAATAAAGAAGAAATCCTTCAATATTTCGAATAGTTTTTTAAGTGTTATTTTTGTTGGAACGGCGAGACAGGTTTTTTTTGTACTGAGGTTTTTTCCCTGAGCTCTAGTATCATACGAAAAAATAGTATGGTACCCCGTTTTTGCACTAACCTCAGTTAGGGATTTTAATTTTTGTTTTATGTATTGTATTATGTTAGCTCTCAATTTCAAAAGAATATATATACTTAGAAATAATTTCTTGAATAATGAGATAATTCAGTTTATTTTTATGCCATTCAAACTGTAAAGCTTGTTAACACATATTGCGGAAAAGCAAACATCCTCTAGTTATTTATATATTTTCTGTTTATGTTTCTATAATTTCCAACGAGATAAATGCAATGAACAATGCATATTTTCTTAAAACTATTCCATATACTTTATCAGATTCAAAAGTAATTCCATTTGATTGCAGAATCACGAACTGAATCTTAATCACACGACATTATATTCATTATCCTTGCTCCAATGATGTAACTCGATTGATATATCTCATTATAATTAACTTTATTAACAGGCAACCATAAAGAGAAACATGAGTTCTGTAAACTCAAAATGCATCAACGGTTTCAATCACTTCGACAAGTTCTTACATTCAATGTTTTCAGGAATGATAAAAATGAAATCTTGCAGATTGACGTAGGTACCTACACTTAAAGTTCATTTCGCTAAAGCTTTCTCAATTTCCGAAATGAAGTTAAATGGTTTGGAGTATTTGACAGCTCAGCGAATTTGTAGTGAGTTATAAATAATGAATGTGCATCTACTCATCGGTGATACATATTTTAAGAACTTTACTGCTCATGTATACTTATATTTCATTTCAGCATCCTCTCCCAACGGAAATTGCTTTCATGTAAGTGACATGCGACCAGGCGAATTGAGATACAGGCTGTTTTCAAGGCTGAATTTATACGAAGTCAAATGAAATTTTGTATACCTACTGACATGATTTTTTTCTACTTCATTTATAGTTTCTTCTTATAACGCCTCACATTAATTATTATAATATGTCTTACTGATGATTACTCCTGTTTTTGAATTCTACGAAATTTATTTTATATTGAGGTTTGAATCTCCATCTTCATCTCCTCTGGAAAATCGAATATACCTGAAATTATAAATGAACAATCATCAAAAATGGCATCAGAAGTGTATTCACATTGGCCGCAGCAATTTCTCAATGCACAAATAATAAGATTAGTTCAAATAATAAGCTGAAATATTAATATCGAATGGCTTCATTTCCATCTGGAATTTGTTTTTATATGATTTGGCTAGAAAATCAAAACAAATACGCAGAACCGAAGAAGAAGCAATAAGTTATATAAATATTAAGTACATTTGTATTTCGAAATACAGTCAAATTTGATCTCGTGTTTTTTAAATCTTCCCGATATTATCATTATCCTATGGTTTGCAGTATAATATCAGATGATTATTCACTTCTAACAGTGTTATGTAACTCTTGAACTTCGCAATAATAATAGAAAACTCGTGATAACTATATGAGATAATGAAAGGCAAGCAAATGAAAATTTGAGTCCTGATTAGGTTCTTCCTAGCGCTCGTTCATTGGTGGAGTTATTACTTACAAATCTTGTATAGAATTTGAGATGAGTACTGAATATAGGTATGGATGCAAAATCTCAGCATATATGGATGCAAAATCTCAGCATAATTATTTCCTGAAAATTATTCAGAAAATGAAATATAAACAAAGTCCATAAGTGAAAAAAATATTTAAACTCTGTTCTCTTTTCACGATCCTTTTTAAAATTTGCTTCCTCAAACTGAAATTCACTGCAATATTAGAATTTTTTCGATACTTCTTTCTTTACTATGGTTGAATTGACGCAAGTTCCACAAATTTCAGCGTACTGCTTTTAATTGATGTTGAACATTTCACTGCAAAATTTCTGCTCGATCGAATTGATGAATTCTAAATTATCCAAAAAAATGTATAATTCAGGAAAATTCCTGTTGTTCTCTGGCTCTTGCTATGCAAAAATCATAAGCATTCAAAGACCGAACAGACCCTGAAAATTTTCTGTCTCTAGAGCAATCCTAGAGTTATCGTTTTTACGGAACAGAATTGAATTTAACCACGGATTCGTCACCAGGGAGTCGAAGATTATCGTTTGGGACCTTTTTCGGCTCACGATTTCAAATATAAGGGAGACATTTGGCTAAACGATGAAGCATTCGCTCAGAACGAGCGCTCAGACTTGAAAATGGAATTAAGTTAATCAGAAGAAAAGGATGAATATATTGTTGAAGTGATCAACAGAATATTTCATGCATTTAATATTTTTTAATTATTCAGCTCATAGATCTCTAGAAACAACAAGTAAGTTAACCTATAAAATAACCTATTGAGAACATAATGTCGTCACGCACAAAATTATGACCATTCCACGAATATAAATATGAGCATTACCCACAAATCTCCAAAACTTACGCACTTGCTCTATTTAGGGAATACCATCATATAGATGCGTATTTAGGTGGGCAACTGTTCAAATTAATGACAGAAACACAGTGTTATTTTGTAACCTGGGCGAGGTCACTAGATGCGATAACCGAAAATTTGAATTTCACTGCACAAATCCGGGTCATGGTTCGGTTCACTCCATTGAATTCAATTACAGTCGAATTTGCGGAGTCAATGGTCCGAAGAATATTATTGACTTCTAATATTGGCTGCGACAGATGTCCCAAAGAGTTGCAAGGCTCGATTCGTTGCGAATATTGAGCAGGAAAATTTGGCAATTGAATTTGAATGTTTCCAGAATGCAGCTCAATATCGTACGGTTGACTGATATTCGAATTTTTATCTTTATATTTCGGGAAATATATGGATGCTTGCAATGCAGATCAAACAAGAATGTTAGGAGCTGATGATGCTGCAGCATAACTGGAATTCATTCCACAAATGCGCAGACATTATCAGGCAATGTATTTTATCGAAGCCTTAAGATTGTGCTATTTCGATCCACATAGAAATTTGATTTTTTTTATCGTGACAAAAGAATTTGTTCTCCTATTCCATAATCCATTCATACTTTCGTATGAAAAATCAATGAAGACGTTCATTTATATTATCACTGAAAAAAAACCTTTGAAATGGTAATTTTCGCATCGCCTGGTTACATATTGAAATTGAAATTTAGTTTGAACTATAAACGTGAGTGTTTTATTGATACATTCTGGGGAATTTTAGCCGAAATTCAAGCTTATATGATCTGAACAGGTAAGGAATAAATGATACACTATTAATTAATATTGTCACATCAAACAAATAACGATGTTACTTATGGTTACAATATACATGTAAATGAAAACGTTAAAATCAAAAATTTTATTTGACTAGCAGCAGCTTCGGTTTGTTTAATATTCAATCGAATTCATTAATTGAAAAAATTCATGCAGATATTTTCATGCTACATTTTATTCCCAGATAAAATTGAATTATATTTATAGTTATTTGATCAACTAGGTTATTAAAGACTGCGATTAATAACCGAGTTGATTACAAGATTTTTCCGAAGATCTCAATATGAAGTGTGGATGAATTCTTGATTGAAATACATTCTCATTTTGTACAAGACTTAAATTCGACTCAATCAAATTTCTATGTTTCTTTGTTCCATTATAGTTTTGACATTTCTCATAGTGCTTCTGAATCGTTGCCATGAGGATTGCACATTAAAATAGCTGAAATTGAGCATTAAAATGGGTCATTAATGATCGATTTGGTAACCATTAAAATCACATTTTTTTTGAGATCGACGGAAAGGATAATGAATATTTAAGAAATGCCTTAAGCAGAAGCTTTTGAGCACTTCTTCATTGGTAGAGCAATAAGACTACTACACAAAATTTCATATGGGATTTGAGATTGATACAGAATATATAAATGGAGAATCTCAATACAATTACAAATTATGTTCTGGAAATTATTCAAAAAAGTAAATATGTGGAAAATAAACAATTTCAAATATCAAATTCTATGATTATGATGATTCGATCCTTTCAAAATTTTGCATGAACATTTAGTATATCAATATTGATTCACAAAATAAATTCCACTTGAATCGGTTATTCTGCTATGGAAATATAGAGATTCTTCCTTTCAATATTTCAATTGAATTTTCTATGATTCTGTTGATACTATAGCCATAAAATTTTGAATGGAAATCAAGTCTCCATTCACAAAAAAATTTTAATTGAATCGGATATCCTGTTACGGAAATATGAAGGTTCTTCTTTTCAATACTCCCATCAGATTTTCTATGTTCCTGTTACCACTATGGCCACAAAATTCTGCATGATCATTCAGTGTATCAATCTTTATTTATAGAATAAATTTCATTCGAATCAGATATTTTTTTATGGAAATATGAAGGTTCTTTTTTTTCAGTATTCCAGTTCAATTTTTATGGTTCACACTATGGGCCACAAATTTTGCATGAAGCTTATTATGGGCATCTTGCATATAGCTACAACATTTTATTTCGATAGGTTTTGTTTTGTCTCAGATAGGAACAACTATTTTGAATGGCCATATTTTATGGAACAACCTGTACGATTTGGCTGATGGTTAATGAACCTAACCGAGAGATTTGGAAACCTCACTCACCCTGAAAATTTCAAGTCACTAGAACAATTCTTTCGAAAGTTATTGTGCTAATGGCCGGACGGACGGCGCGACATTTGAGCAAAACGATATAGCACTAGTTCGAGGAGAACGAGGACTCAAAAAATCAATATACTGTTAAATTCATAATTATAATGCAAATGTACCCAGGAAGAGAGCATATAATTTGAAGTGGAACATAACTGTAGCTTGATGGTTATGATTTTCTAAACTCAATGAAAACAGAGTCTTCCTGGCTGGTTTGAGTAATTTCTTCAATTGGAATAAGTTCAATGTTTAAATATCTCAATTTTAATCGATATCTCACCACGAACAAACATTTAGCTTCCTTTTGTTCTGCGAAAAATTCCATTTTATATTCTAATCACTTGCATACCTAATATCAATATTTCTGGATTGTCACTGCCAATCAAAGTACAAAGTTCATAATCCAAGTCTGAATACTGAAGAATCAATCTTTCGATTTTGTCCACCGAATTAGGCCATCAATATTTACCTACAGTTGTTTTCTTATGGGAGTGAGAACTTTACCTAGGGTCATCATTGGAACAAATTACGAATATAATCTAGTAGGACATATCAATTCTCACTAAAGATTGCTTAAAGTCTGACAATAGAAAATATTTGACAAGATAATAATTCGTGTTTGTGAAATTCTTGTTGTAACTATTTTCAATAGATAAGTTCAATAAGAATATTCCGCTTTAATCCTAAAGCTTTGATGTAATAAATATATGTTTCAATATAATCTAGAGATCGATACAGTCACTGAACTCCTAGGGGAACCATGCTTGATCTGCATTGGTGAATATCAATTCAAATATTTTTCAGGAACACTGAACACTCCGATTTTTATTGAAGCATATCAAGTTAGAAGTTCATTCAAGCATACTATGTTAAAGATTGATATCTTTTCTCTGCCCACGAATTCGAACGAATTTAATATTATGCGGAAATCTGGGCGCCATAATATTCTTATCTTTCGAAATATTTTGGAAAATATCATTTAATGGGTCCACACTTAAACAACGAGTTCCACAGTTACTGAAACATCCATACTAATATTATAAATGCGAAAGTAACTCTGTCTGTCTTTCTGTATGTCTGTCTGTCTATCTGTTACTCTTTCACGCCTAAACGCCTGAACGGATTTTGATGAAATTTGGTATGGTGATAGACGATAACCTATAAATGGTCATAAGCTATAAATAATCACGCCATCGTTTTTAGGGGGTAGGCAGTAGGCAGATAACCAAATTGAGTTAGTGATTTTTAGACGTTTTTGTTGGGACTTTTGCTCATTCACGTCTAAACGGCTGAACAGATTTTGATGAAATTTGGTATGATCATAAATGATAACCTAAAAATGGTCACAGGCTATAAATAATCACGCCATCGTTCTTAGGGGGTAGGCAGTAGCCAGATAACTAAATTGAGTTAGTGATTTTTAGTAATTTTGTTGGGACTTTTGGTCTTTCACGTCTAAGCGGCTGAACAGATTTTGATGAAATTTAGTAAGGTAATAGATGGTTACCTAAAAACGGATATAAGATCAAAATGATCACGTCATCGTACTTAGGGGGTAGGAAGAAGGCAGAAAACTGAATTGAGTTAGTGATTTTTTTTATGGTTTTTGCTGGGAGTTTTGCTCTATCATGCCTAAACGGCTGAACGGATTTTGATGAAATTTAGTTAGGTGATAGATAGTAACCTAGAAAAGGATATGGGCTATTAATATTCATGCTATCGTACTTAAGGCGTAGGCAGTAGGCAGAAAACTAATTAAGTAAGTGCGGACGAAGTCGCGGGTAAAAGCTAGTATCCTATATTTCATTTCAAACATACGCACAAGAAATAATATATCTCTCCAATAAAATTGAAGCCCAATCATTTCAGATCCGTCCATTCCCGAAATATACGGAAATTATACGGTTCCCGGTCACTCAGCAAATAAGGAATAATCATCAAACATATCGTGAAGCAATTTTCGATATAATCGATCAAATAACCGTTGTCCATCCCCTTTCGTATTTCGGAATTTCGATGAGTTGAACTACGACCAGAACAAATTTGGGGACATGTCAGATTATCCAATTAACACTGTATTCGTCGGTTTCAAAAGAGAGTTATGAGTTTTGCTGGAATTTATAATTTCAAATCAATAACATATGACAGTATATCACCATTGTGTGTGGAATTCGATGAAAATATTTGAAGGGACATATCTATCATTTCGAAATGATCACTATAATGGATGCTTTCATTTTTCATTAAAGGTTAGGAAGATGCTTGCCAAAAAGTTTCAGCTGAAATTTCAGATTTTGAGCCAGTGGAAAGAGATCTGAAGACTTTGTGACGAAACTACTCGAAAACTTAAAATATTCAGTTTAAATGTGTGGTTTCGCTTCAGTGCATTCATAGGAATGTACCTTATTGCAAAATTACCAATTTTCATACTAAGGTGATACTGGAATTTATTATTTTAGCAAATATTATATGTGAAAGGGCATTTCCAAAACGCCTATATCGGTGATCCTCATAATCTTTCTGCTCAAAATTTCGACAATTTTGATCACTATAATTTTTTGAGGGCACATTATTTCTGAAATCACATCATTGACATTGACCGAATCGATTTCTTCTGCCTATTGAGGCCTTATCGTAAATAATTAACATTGGAATGCTTCTTTAAAATTTAATTTTTTTCCACCAGGAAGGACTTTGAAAACTTTGAGGGCTGATATTAGATTTGAATGGAAAAATATAAATTCATGAAATAGCGGTCAGGACATTCGAATAAAAATTATCGGGTTTTCGAAAACTTTGGATTAGACGTCAGAATTTCAATACTTTCATGTTCGTGCTAAACACCATTTTATCAAATACGCCGAAGTTTTCAAGATTGAACCCTGCAATTACATTCAAACAATCCATTTAAAAATAATATCCGAATAAATCACTTCTTTCATATAAGAGCAGTCCGTTTCGAATTTTCGACAAAAAACGTTCAATTTGACGTTTTGAGTAGAAAACTCTGAGATAAATTCACATCACAAATGAAAATATTTCGAGCATGACAGAGTTTAACTCACCTTCTTCTAGAAAATGCAAGTGAAATGTTTCATTAGATTTAGTATCATGTTCGCATAGTTCGAAAGCTTAATTCATTACCAACTTTGGATATTCAGATTAATCACTTTTTTAATTGGTTCTGAATGGTCCCTTTTGTTCAAGAAGGAAGGTATACCTACGCTTAATCGTTAAACATATACTAGATCGTGCTCACTAGTAGGTCGAGTGGTATTGTGTTGATTTTTCTACCGATTTTCCCATTTTTAAATCACAACGATAGTTTTCATATATATATATATTCTTTTGAATTGAGAGCTAAAAAATACAATACATGAAACAAAAACGTCCCTAGCTGAGGTTGGTGCAAAACGGGGTACCATACTATTCTGTCGTATGATACCAGAGCACAGGGAAAAACCTCAGTAGAAAAAACCCTGCCTCGCCGTTTTTACAAAATTGAAACTTAAAATATTCGAATAAATACCTTCAATATTTAGATACAAAAACACTTAATTGATGCTCTTGGGCCAGGAGGGTGTTTTAAACCAGGTCTGGCGTTCCAAGTGATGATTTTCGAATCTTCTGTTCTTCTAAGACCGCTACAGGACCCTACTGAAGGGTAATCATCTCCCATAGATTTGAATAGTGGTATTTCATCCTAAATATCGAATTTAATTTCGGAATAATGATAAAAAATGTGTGACAAACTTATGTCATGTAACTTTAGGAATATTTCACAGATTAAAATCAAATTTATGATAGAAATATTAATATGATTTTAAGGGCGTTTGTACTTTGGAGAATTCGATGGATCTTTCGTAACAACGGCACTTTTTCCGAAAAACAGAAAATTAATCAATTCTCCATCCTTCAATGAATTCCAAGTGGATAGAGAAATTTTTTGTTATGTTTTTCGTTCTTTCAAGATATTCATCAATCAGCGATACAAAATTAAGTCCTAAGCAGCTGCTTTTGAGACCTTGATCATTGATGGAGCAATGAAACTATTACCTCAAAATATTGTATAGGACTTGAGATTCGTACATATATAATCAGAAAACCTCAGCACGTTCAAAATAATATTCTAGAAATAACATTCAAAAACAAAAATATGTAGAAACTTGACAATTAAGAAAATTGAATTCTATGGTTCTAATGATGCGATCGCCTTGAAATTCTGCATAAACATTCAGTATATCAATATTCATTCTCAGAATAAATTTCAGTCAAATCAGATATCTTATAATGAAAATATAAAAGATTCTTTTTTCAATATTCCAACTGAATTTTCCATGGCCAGAAAATTTTGCATGAAGCGTATTATGAGCATCTTGCATGTGGCCGCAAAATTTCACTTCGATTGTTTTTTTCTCTGAGATATTGAGGAACAAAAATTTTGAATAGCCATATTTCATGGAACACCATTGATTCGGCTGGTTAACGAACCTAACCACGGCATTTGGGAACCGAACTACACTGAAAATCCCAAGTCTCTAGGATTATTCCTTCTAAAGTTAACGTGCTAACGGCCGGCCGGACGGCCCAACTGAGTCGAAACCTATTGTTCGAGACCATCTTCAGCTCAAAATTGAAAACTTACAGACATTACGGCAAAACGTTTATGTAGAACGAGCGCTCAATTACTGAGATGGAAATATTCTGTCCCTTTGGGTAAGTAGTAATTCAAACAAAATTAAAAAAGCTTTTTCAGCAAAATTTCTATAGGGCGTTTTCTGAAACGAACATATTATTTTCTTCTTGTCTACTAGGTATATTGGTAATAATTCGGATGCCAGCCGACCTCAGCTTCGACTAGTTCTAAAACTAGTCGAAGTGCAAATAATCCGTATTCATCTATCATTTTCATGTTGGAAACCATAGTCCAACCATAAAGTTCGATAAATTTCCAAGAAGCGTACATGTGACTGCGACATTCAATAGAAATTACCCAACTGTGAAGGAAATTTTATGTCTTTTGCTATCATCTATGGAATCCCAGACTCCCATATTATTTCCCTGAACATAGGGAAATTCTACTAGTTTTGAACATCAAGGAATGTCATAAGGGATCCTTTCAAGAATCTAGGATAGCAGGATGCTTTTAGCGTCTTTTATTGCAATTTCGCACTCATAAAGGATTTTTCAATATTCGCGGTCAATTTTAAAATGAAATAAAACAAAATGTGGTATTCGCTAAATTCATTCTAAGTCATAATGAATGTAATAAAATATCGTTCAAATATCAACTGCGGCTTCTCACGATGGTGGTGCTGAAAAGAGTGAAAAAAATTATGTACCGGGTAGGAAGGGCCTTATATTCCTTGACTACTGTGAAGCTTTCTACAGAGAGTCCAGGAATGTGGCTGGTAGCTCTTGTCGCTAGTGTTAAATTAAACACTAATAATTGTACTCCATTTATTTATTGAATCTTGATCATGCGTGAACTGTATCTCGTAATTGAACAATTGAACATTGAACATGGTTAGCTATGTCTAGGCCACTGAATAGTGTACTGCACACTGCGCATGACCCTACTCCCTGGATGGGTGGCGTGTGGCGTCACATCGAGCGCCCTCTATCGAACGGAACATGTCCTTTCTACATGGCGGCAAATTCAAACTATGTTTTCAGCGTTACCAGTGGCTTTTCTTACCAAGTGAATATATTTTTTCCCGCGAATCTTTCAACATTCGACTGATTTAAATTAAATTTGAAATATTGATTTTATTCCCAAATTTATGATGCTTCGAACTTCTTAATAAAATTACTGTGGTTTTAATGAAAACGTTTAGTGTGACTTGTCAAACTGAATACTTATGAATTCTATAGCTGTTGTTCCCGACAGCAAAATGATGAGAGATGATGAAATTTTCATTCCTGGAACTCCTCTAGCGGTGATTGGGAGCTTCATTGAAATTATTGCCAAAGAAATCAAGAGACAAGTACGAAAATATATATACACTTAACCGTTTTGGGTAAACACATGGAAGTAGTAGTAGAGAGACATCATTACCTCTTCATAAAAAATGACATTTCCTGTGATGAGGGACAAAATAAATATTGAGGTCGCAGTGTAATGCAATCCCCCTGATAATATACATTATACTCCGGTAGCCTAACAACCAAAAATATGCATGGTTGCAACAAAAAATATTCTTCCGCCAATTGCTAGGAAATTTTCACATTCCTGGCAAATTTGAAGAAAAAGTCAAGAACTCTCACCGTAAGTAAATTTCATTTTTATTGAGAGGTAATGAGATATCTCTATTACTACTTGTACTTACCTAAAACGGTTAGGTATATATAGATTCGTAATTGTCCAAAAGTACCTGGATTTCAGTTAGGATAAGTTATGCCTTTCCTCTGGTTTCCTAACAGGACTTTGTCTCATCCGGAACCATTTTATGAGTAAAAATTTCCTAGCAATTGGCGGAAGAATATTTTTTATAGCTACCATGCATGTTTATATTTTTATGCTGCCAGAGTAGATGGTAAATTATCAAGGGGGTTTCATTACACTGCGACCTCAAGATCTATTGTGTGCCCCATCACAGCAACTGCTACTCTACAGCTCGCTTTCTAGTTCCAGAGCCGTAATGAATTTTAATATCTGAGAGGGTTTCAAGGAGGCTAGATTTGCCTCCTTGCGCAGGCTTGAAATGCTGTCACTAAGTAAACCGGAGTTTCCTCCTCTTCACCTCAGAATTTACACTTAGCAAATTCTGCTAGGCCAATTCTCATCATACGATTCCCAAGGCGGCAAAGTCCTGTTAGGAAGCCAGTAAAAAAGCGTAACTTATTCTTACTGAAATCCAAGTATTTTTGGACCTTGGCAGTTTTATAGTTCCGAACGAACTTCGTGGAATGATTCAATTCCGGAAGATTCTTCCAGTGTGCTTCTCTCTCAGTTTCTTTCTTCTCCAGATGGGTGCATCTGTCTATACTACGGAAGAGTTTTGGAGCGGTATGTGGCGTTTGTGCTTCATTTCTGGCAAGTGTATTAGGCTCTTCATTTGCTTTGATTCCCGATTGACCGGAAACCCAGGTTAAGGATACAGGAGTGAACAAAATTGCATTGACGCATATGGGATGAAACCTAACAACTGACCATGCATCCACATGTGGATGCATGGTCAGTTACTGTATGAAGTGCCTTTTGGGCTAGCCAGATAACTCGGGCGTATAGTAATTTCAAAACTACAAGAACCGTTATCGATATGAAAAATATACACGCGATTATAAGGTACATAGGTACCTAAAAAGATTTAGACATGACAGATATCAGGGGCTTTTATCTACTAATCAATTAAATAAAACGGACAAACCCATATTTCAATTTTGAGACACGTATTCTTGTTGATCTTGTCATTTTTAGTTGTCGAAAGCTTTATTTCTTGATGTGACCACTAGGTTATACTACCTGACTGATGAATATATTTAATCCGAACGGAAGCTTCATATTTGCCTGGTGACAAAACTGAAGTTTACACAACCATGAATTTTAAAACAGAAAATTTCAGCAATATTTCCAAGGTAAGAACAGCAACACAAGGAACATCTACTCAGACAAACTAAAATTGATGGGACGGAACACGACGTGGTATCACCATCATACAGCCATTATCTTCCAGACTCTCATTATTCATCTGACAACGCAGCAGAGCCTGAAACAAAAACACTTATTCCCGTGATATATCCCGCAACTTTTTACTCATTTCTTCCAATTTGTTGAGTAACCGAGGATTGTTTCAGTCCACAAATGACCATCCAGCTCATTAATTCCTTCTGAGAATATCTCTGCGAATGGAAAAAACTACATATATTTTATATTGAATGTCATCAAAAATGATTAAGTTTTCTGGTATATGTGGAAAAATGTTCAGTTGAAGGAAACAGGGGGGCGAAATTTTTCGATAAAGTGTGAGTTCATTTCCTTTATTTGCTGCTTTCGGATATTCCTTGACTTTTTACAGCTGGAATTATATTCTAGAGTTTCGATTCGTCTCATGGTTATCTCCCAACATATTTCGATCAATGCATCTACAGAGGGGTTAGAATGTCCTTTGCACTCGGATGTTTTCAGATATAGCTGTTGAAGAAAGGAGATATTTTATTATTGTCGATTTTTTCTCCTTGTGTTCTTCGGAAGGTAGTGAGTCAAATATAAACTGTCAATTACAGTAGTGATTATTCAATATAATATCAAATTTATTGCAGATTTTAAGAACGTGTTTCAGTTTCATTTTGTCTGAACGGCAAAGAAAAATATTATGTATGATATATTCTTGTGCTCATCATTTTTGATGTTTTTGTATCCAAGGTTAACTTTCATTTTTCGAGTGGAAACTTCGAACTACAAGATAATTTTTGTCGGAAAACCAAGTTTAAATATTAATTATGAAGATGACTGAAGAATGAGCTAGAGTACAACAACCATAATAATTGGATCGGATATACATTCGATTCATTTTTTTATGATTTGAGGGCCTATATTTAAGAGACTTAAAAGTTATCTATCAAATAGAAAACAAGTTGTTGAAGTAGGACATTCAAAAAGTGCAGGAAGATTAGTAACTCACAGAGTACTACAAGGTACAGTATTAGGACCCATACTGTTTCTTATACAGGGTGGCCATTTGAAAACGAAACAGACAAGATTACAGACGAAATATATTTTTTCGATAGAAATGCTCGGACAGGTCGATTTCTGTTTCGAGGGGGACAACTTAAGATGTAGGTTACGGACGCATAGCGCTTCAACCCTTGCTACTACAACCCTCACTCCCAATTTTTGAATAGGGAAGATGGGGTGAGTGATACCTCATTTGAAAGGTATTTTTATACTGATTTCAGCACAGTAATTGTTTTTTCATTTTATGCATTAGTTCTCGAAATATTCTTAACTAAGTATTTGAAAATGAAGTGGTGTTTTCATGGCACTTGTAGCTTTTTTTTGTGAAAAACCGACATTTTGAGCTTCAAAACAACCATGTTTATCTAAATGTCGTTGATTGAAGAATTTTGCGGTTCTATTCGCACATTGATTGTTAGCAAAAAAAGTGAAATTATTTCCACCCGCTCTGCAATTGAATAAACCATGTCGAACAATGAATTAGAACACATATCTACAAGTCTCGATTTAAAACTAAGAATAATTCATATGTCAAAGAACCAGTAAGCCAACTTAATGATCTGTTCGTAATAAATTAAAAATTATCGATTCTCATTTTTTTGAAAAAGATATGAATTCAATAATCAACAAAATGAAAACATTATTGAAGCCAACTGAGAAAACACTTCATAATTAAGTCGGAAATCGTTTCACGAATTGGGACTGGAATATTTCTGTGGCATCATTAATGATTTGATTTTCTTACCTGGTAATCTGATTAGAGATATGTACGTATTTGGACTTTTTGGAGATTTCTATCGATCAAGTGTTACCGCATGTTATTGGAAATACCGCAAATTATATCGAAGATAATTTAGATTGAGTTTCAGCAAGATTGAGCTCCTTCGCAATACGCTTTGTTTGTTCGATATCTTGATTAAAGATTTCTATGTCAGTGGATTGGAGGAAGGAAGCCACAGTCATGGTTGTTTTGAAGCTCAAAATGTCGATTTTTCACAAAAAAACACTACAAGTGCCATGAAAACACCACTTCATTTTCAAATACTTAGTTAAGAATATTTCGAGAACTAATGCATAAAATGAAAAAACAATTACTGTGCTGAAATCAGTATAAAAATACCTTTCAAATGAGGTATCACTCACTCCATCTTCCCTATTCAAAAATTGGGAGTGAGGGTTGTAGTAGCAAGGGTGTGAAGCGCTATGCGTCCGTAACCTACATCTTAAGTTGTCCCCCTCGAAACAGAAATCGACCTATCCGAGCATTTCTATCGAAAAAATTTATTTCGTCTGTAATCTCGTCTGTTTCGTTTTCAAATGGCCACCCTGTATATATTAACAGTCTTCTGAAGTTTAAGGAATCGGAGGATGCTATTAGTTTCGCGATGATGCGGTAATTCACTTCAGGGGAAGTTCGTGGGAAGAATTGAAGGAAGAAGCACAGAGGAAATTTCGTGAAATAAACAAATGGCTCAAAAGTAACAAACAAAGAATCTTGTTAATAAAATAAGGGGTCTACTATTCAAATTAAATACTTACGTGAATATATAAGTAATATTGAATATTTGAAGATATTCTATCAGGATTTGGTTCAATCATTAATTAGCTATGGTATCATTGGGTGGGGTGGTGTACTTACCAAAGCCACATAAAACCGTTGGAAAATATCCAGAAATGGATCTTTAAAATAATTCATCGAAAACCACCTACTTACTCGACCAACGATTTATTTGCTATTGCGCAGGTACATGATATAAGACAACTCTATGCTATTAAAATTCTATCTAACATCGTATCTAAAAAAATATCTCTAAGAACATTGCCACATAATTACAAAAACAGGAATAAGGAAAATTATTACCAAACACCCAGATGCAGCAAGACTATAGGACAACGAAGTTTCAGCTATCTTGTACCTAAAATTTTCAACATAACTCTGAAGACTTGAAAAATATAAAGAATATAAAAGCATTCAAAAGAAAAATCAAGGCATGGATGAACATCAAAACAAGGTCATTACTCAATAACTTGATTAACAACAACTAAAGATAAAGACCGCTGCATAGTCAATATCCCAAGCTATACCTACGGAATCTGACATATCCTACTGGACCTATTTATTGTATACTTACCGATTGTGAAATATGATACGACAACTTGTGCGAAAATGATAAGTGTGACCACTAACAAACTGTTCAATCTCACTGTCCTGTTACCTGAGTGTGTGCTTGCTTGTTTGAGTTTTCTTTTTTTTCTTTCTTCTTGGGACAATTTTAGAATATTTTACTTTCATTATCACGAACAGACTATAAAACCTTCATATATCTCTGTGATACAACATGTTCATTTATTCAAATAAACTTTATTATTATTATTATTATGATATAAAACTATAGCTTGCTACTGACTCAAACTGCTTCTCCTAGCTCGCAAAAGATCAATTGATTCTAATCATAATTAGATTTCATATTGTAGAAAAATAATTTCAAAAAATTTTTAGATATCCCATCTCTATTTGTAAAGTATCGATATGAACTCTTTGTTTATTACTTTGGTTAATGAAGGAAACTTGTTAACGAAATAATAATCTTATAGATAACCCGCCCTTTCTCCATGAGGTAGGCAAGAAAAATAAGGTCTTTTTAATCTGGGTTCCCGGCCATTCGCGAATCAAAGGAAACAAAAAGGCCACTACATTTGCCAAAGAGGGCGCACGAATGTCACTTATTATCCCAGAACTCTTCTGTGGTGAAGTAAATGTACCTATAAGAAGGAGTTTCTGAAGAATAAGAAAACCGAGAGAGAAAAACTCTAGTGGAATCTCCCAGGAATGGATCATTCCCCTAAGTTCCTTCGGAACTTTCAAACAGCAAGATCCAAAAGATATCTGGATCTTGGTAGGAAAAAATCACACCTCCTGTATTATATGAATGTGCCTCTATGATTATTATATCAATTAATTCTATGGTCACGTCATATGTCAATGTCAATGATTATTAGAAGACAATGGCCGTTAGTAAAGCCACGCTTGTATTTTTGCTGAATAGATAACTAGATTTAATCCTTTAGTTTTATTAATGTACCCTTGCATCACATATGGTGTCAGGTGTTCAGGTGTGTATTTCTGTAAAAAGTATGTGAATAAACAAATAGTCTGCTTGAAAGACGACTAGACGAGAGCCATTCTTTAGATAACCAGAACCTCTGCTTCCAGACGGCAATATATCAGAAAACTGGAAGAGGTTTTTCTTGAAGCAACTGGATTGAAAGAGTCGCCGGAACCGAAGAAAATTGCTGTGTTCTTAAACTTGGTTGGAGTTGATGGACTTGAGCTGCACAACAGTTTCACCTACAGTGAAGCTGAAAGTAAATCCTTAAGCATGATAATGCTCAAATTTTCACATTACTGTTCCCCGAAAACCAATGAACTCTTTGAACGCTATAAATTCAATAGCATTTACCAAAAGAAAAGTCAAGCGAACGACAGCTTCCTCACTGACCTGAGAAAAGCAGTTAAGACCACAGGATACAAAGACCAAAATGAAATGATAAGAGACAGGTTGCTGCATCCTGAGTTGTGTAAAAATATTTGTGGAAAATTAAAGGAAAATGGGGAAATTAATCTTTTCAAAAACTTTTTACACAACTCTGTCTCTGGCTTTCTTAGATGACACTGTCGCCTCAGGAAGCACCTGCTGTGGAGTGTGGATGGGATTATCGGACACTGACGAGTATAGGTTCTGTGGGGAGAAGGAAGAAACCCCCATTCATCTAGTTACGGAATATTTTGGCATTGCGAGCCTAAGGAGATAATATGTGAGGTGAGAAACTTGAAATAGTTAGGACCTATCCTTGTTGAAGCCTTCACATATATTGGAATTCATTAGATCTCTGTAACTGAAAGGCGAGCTGTGGAGAGTGTGGTCAGAACAGCTCTGTAAGGAGACACAATAGATCTTGAGGGCGCAGTAAACTGACACCCATTTTTAAACAATAACTAAACTATAGTTCACCACATGAAATGTTTGAACAAAACCTGGGTACACTTCAAAGTCAGAAAATCTAATAATTCTACCCGTATCATAAGTGTTACGTCAAGGAATTGAAAATCCTTGAAAGATGTTTTTTATTTGAAGGAAAGGACTCCTAAATAAAAATGAATAAAGACCTAGTGACTGATTTTTCCCATGATTACTCATCAAAATATTTATTCACTTCTTTCCATCAGATATACCCAAAATCGCAAACCAATGGCATTTTCTGAGAAGATTTGAAAAGGCAGTTGTCGACTGAATTAGTGTGAATAAATTAAATAACCGTTATATTTAGGCGAGGTGAATGAAAATGACTATTTTTAGAACGTCATGCTTGATTTGTTTTCATTCATGGTAATGAAAAACGTAAATATATTCAGTGAACATTATGGGTGTTAATGAGGAAGCAAGTACGAGAAGGTATTATTGGAATGACACACTAGATTATTCCATACGCATTGGATGTTTGAATATTTATCGAATATATCATCGATTATTTCTGCTTGTTTTTTCGGAAGCTTATTTGACGAAAGATAGTTAACCAAAGCATGCATACGGATATTGGTTAAATAATGTTGAGTAATTTTACTCTGACTAAAGTGAGCATTTATTCCCATTGAAGAAAAATTCCTTCACGATATCATAATAATAAAATCAAAATACCTATCTAGAAGAACTAGAGAAACTATAAAAACTAAGCAAGGTTTTCAACATGTGCATGAGCTTAACCAGCTTTAACGACAATTATTATCATCTCAGATCTCACTGGGTTTGAATTTAGTTTATTCGAGAAAAAACTTGTCTTCGGATGATATTATTCATTTTGAGTCATTGAACATCGTTTATGAACACCAAGGCTATAGTAACCCTCAGCGATGTACTTCGGTGTGAAAAGGACCCAAAATGTTTTATGCCGTTTTTTGTGTAATAATAGGAAAATAATGATAATAAATACCTCTTATTTTCATTAACTATTTAATAATACATTAAACGAAACAGTAATTAATACACTTTTGTGACGGAGTCTAACATCGCAATAAACATGAATAAAATAATTCAACCCTCCATCCAAAACTTCTACCCTCACAGATAAGTCAAGCTCGCAGTACCACTTGAGTTGAAAACTAAGCTGCTGTGTTTTATGTTTTTTATTGAACTATTTTAAATTAAGAGATCTCCGCTTGTCTGGGAGTGAAATAAATAGCAATAAAGCACAGTCAATGAAAAATCTTCGGAACATTGCCACATCGAGCTTCTTCCTATTTTGTATGTTGAACTAGCCAGTAGAAACACAAGAATTACTTATATACTTATATTACGTAGGCCACTGATCAAATAACAGCAAACGCTCTAAAAATTTAATTCATTCATAAATGCTTTGCATGAAGGATGAAGACATCTGCATCCGATTTGCTGAACCTCGGTCTCAATGAAGAAGGAATCATTTTTAGCTTCTACGCAAACGGAAACAGTTAACTGGAACGATAACATACATTCACAGAATCCTGAAATTTAGGGGCACTACCCCTGTGAAGAGAAATGGATTTTCTTTATAAGACTGCACCGATCAATACCAAGTTTGGGAGAACATAGCAAAGAGGTCGCAGTGGGCAATTTCCAGATCCATCCTACTATACAGTTTCCTTTTCCACTCTCACTTGAAATTAGATTTTTCGTGCAAATAATAGGAATTCTCAGTCGAAACAAGAGCTTAATGCCGCTAGGAGGCGCACTAGACAATCAGAAATTTATTTTATCATTTTCTCGTGTTCAAAGATATCCTTATCCCGTACAATGAACACACATTGCGAAAAAGTCGCCTAAAACGACACGTTCTTAGCGGAAAAACGTAAATGAGTTCGAATTCCCATAAAAAACGATGTACACTCTAAAAAAAATCCCGGTGTAAAATCAGAAATTTATTTTATAATTTTCTCGTGTTCAAAGATATCCGATCCCGTACAATGAACATACATGCGAAAAGTCGCCTAAAACGACACGTTCTTAGCGGAAAAACGTAATGAGTTCGAATTCCCATAAAAAACGATGTACACTCTAAAAAAAATCCCGGTGTAAATGCTAATACTAAACTATCAAGCATATTTTTCCCTTTTTATGTCACAATTTTATCATTTTATATCGAAATTATAGAAAATATAGTGTTAAGTGGTGTGATTCATGAAACACATTATCATAAACAGAAAAAAATCAAGGATGAATAGAAAAATATTTGAAAACACACTATGTTTATCAAGCTATAACACCAATCTAACAAACAAATTGCTCCATAAATCAAAAAATCATCTCTTGGGTGAAAATATACACTGCATGTTTGAAGTTTTAAATATAATTTCACAGAAATGATCAGGTGAGACTCTGAAGCTTGTAGAAACAAAAAAAGCAACTGGAAGTGTTTTTCGGCCAAATCATTTTCAAAATTTACACCAACTGAATCAAAATACACACCAAAAATATGAAAAACCCATACGTTACTGTAGTTTGTCTTCAGTATTTTTACATGGTTGCCAGATATTGCCCAAATTATGAGCGGTCACTAGTTAGAACCATGGTGTCTGATGAACTGATTATTCCAGTCGAATAACTTTGGCAACAATGTTAATAGCAATAGTTCCAATTCTGGCGGCTCTACAAAGAGTCCTCAGCATAGTCAAAACAGGAACATGCGAATGATTGCACCTTCTTATCTATCTCTGTTTCTTGTATGTGCCTTTGTGATGATGAATCGAAAGTGTGAAATTGAATTGAGGTGAAGAAAGTGAAATGCGTGAAAATTTGTTATGGATACAGAGAAAGTTCATTTTGGCTGATGATTTCGAGGAGAAAATCAATACTGTTTGAAAGTAAGTACTACGAAATTTGAACTTGAACTGATTCAGGTAACTTCCTTCAGTTTTCATAATCGTTGAAACTTTCTTTTTGTATATAATATACCTGATTAGGTTATACGGTGGAAATATTTATTGTGACTTCTGTTGAGATATTTACCCATATATTTTCAATTGACGGAAATAGATATTGCTGAATCACTTCAATGCATATGTGAGAAGATACGATGTACAAATTTACTTCCATTCACATAAATAAATGCTTATATCTGATCTTTTTTTCAAGGTAAATGAAGAACCTCCCCTTTGGGGTTTTTGGAAGATACCTCTACTGTCAACCCTCACTTGGTCTACCATCAGGTACATATCTATCTGTTTATTATGTATTTATAAGTGTAAAGAAATATATTTAATCAACAAGAAAATGTTTTTTGATTTGGCAACAAATTGTTGTAATCTTTCATTGTGAATGAATTCGAATGAATTGATTTATTTTAAAAACCTGCACAGCAAAACGAATACACTGAAAAACTTTAAAATGCAGAACAAATTGACTAGATTGACACAGGGAGTAAGTACCTAGCTAATAATAATTAATAATTTATGGTTCATGATGCATTATGTTAGCTTTCGAAAGAGCCTTTTCATCCAATATCTGATATTCAAATCGCTAAATTGCATTTTTTAATTTCAGATATAAATTTGTCATTTCTCATCTGAACTAAGTCGGTGCTAAATAACACCGAACAGTTATTGCAACAACCTCACTAAGCTAGTGCAAATTAAGACTGAAACGGTGCGATTTCACACCGAAACCGATCTAACTCGTATAGTATTTCACAATAATGAATTGTGAAAAATAACTGAGTCAGTGTCAAAACACACTGGATGATCATTTGAGATCACACCGCTCTAGTGTGATTTAACACCAAACAAGTGCAAAGTCGCAAAGAACCGAATGAAAATCACACTCGCTTCAGTGTCAAAGTGATTTATTTATGTATATGAATAAAGCAACTTCTTTGGAATCATGAAACACACCAGAAAATTTCTGAACTTCGGGTTATTTTAGAAGGTGCTAAATAACATCAAAAAATCAGGACCTCTGAGGAAATACGGCTGGTGTCAGCGGGGTGTTGGCGGGTTGTTCTTAGAGTGTAGGTACCCATAAGAACGTCGTTAATTAAAATTTGAATAAAACCCACAATTGTTTATGAAAAATGCATCCGATTGATTTATTTGATAGAACATTTTGAGCAATTTCTGTTTTAAATAATGTATCGGCCAAATGACCGCCGCAGTTTTTTTTGCAGGCGGTCACTCGCGCACGCCAATTTTCGATGACGCGGTGCACCTTTACGGCCAATATGTCGGCTATGGCTCGTCGAATGTTGGTTTTTAGGTCACGAATTGTAGCTGGATTATTGCTGTGCACCTCAGATTTGACGTCAACTCAAAGAAAATAGCCTAAAGGTGTTAAATCACAGGATCTTAGTGGCTAACTGATCGGTCCATTTCACGAAATTACCGATTCACCAAACTTTTCAAGCAATAATTCAATGTTCAGGCGAGTAATGTCAGATGGTGTACCGTCTTGTTGAAAATGAAGGTCGTCCTCATCAATATCATCAAATTCCAAAAATAAATATTCGGTGAACT
This sequence comes from Propylea japonica, assembly GCA_013421045.1. Classification (NCBI taxonomy): domain Eukaryota; kingdom Metazoa; phylum Arthropoda; class Insecta; order Coleoptera; family Coccinellidae; genus Propylea; species Propylea japonica. The sequence goes on from CM024241.1 coordinate 79,710,585, forward strand.
TCGAAGTGCTCTAACGGTACCGGTAGGAGAACTAGAATTTTGGACAATTTCCAAGAGTTGGTCTAAAGTCAAACGAAAACCTTACTGAACACAAATGTTAAGAGACGTCAAAGATCAATCATCAAACATGGCCGCTATGAGCTTTCAAAATCAGGGGCTTATTTCACCAAAATACTTTGGAACTTTTCACTTTGCACATTGCATTCTGATAGATTTGCGAAGTGAGAATCAATTATATTGCACAAGATTTCTCCCAATATTTAAGTTCTCCGAAGTTCATTTCACCATGCACTTGACTTTTCACATTGCACTTGCAATTATAAATGCGTTCCGTTCAACGTAAATAATTGGAAAAATGAAAAGTTGCAAAATATTTGGTGCAGTAGGCCCATGTCATCTCCATCATTGGTATAGATTCTTTAGGTACCTATCCGCGAATTGTCTCATAATGCGTTAAAAAGAAGAAGAAAATATTCCTTATATTACTTATTTATGATATTTATGTATAACCAAAAAATTTAATTCACTCAGTGCATAAACGTTAACTCACACATGTTGCCTTAGGTAGAATATTGTCGTCAGTAAACGTCAAAATGGATAAAGAATTATGAATTTCATCAAAGTAAGGAATAAAATATTATGAGTCCTATATTCATTTCCTCCTGATGAATCTGGAAGCATAGGAAATTACCAACTCGCAGAAAATTTCTTTTCAAAAACATTGCTATATGAATTTGCGAAAGAGTGACCGAATTCGACACGTCTTAGAGGGAAAACGTATTTTTGAATTCCCATACCTATCAGCGAATTGCCTTTTAGTGCGTTCTTTCGTATACCGGTAAAAAGAAGGCATTATTCTTCATAAACTTTCCGTCGGCCCTAAAATAGAAGGTGAGTCTAATGTGTATGAAATTGAACATTAATGACACATTTCAACGTTCAAAAAATGCTATTCCAATGTGCAATCATCATGGGCAACTGAACACAAAGCACTTAGAAGCAATGCGAACAATGTCAAAACTCTACTGGAACATAGACATTTCATTATGTCAAATGTATGTCTTGTGCAAAATAAGAATATATTTCAATCACAAATTTATTTTCATTTTATAATGAGGTCGATAGAAAAATCTTGTTATCAACTTATTTATTAATTTAGTGGTCTCTCGAACTCAACTTCGCACCGCTCATGCTTTAAAATATCGTGGCCGTTAGTCACTATCATTAATAACATAGTTGATTAAATAACTATTATTTTCAATTGAAAAAAATTTCAGTTCACTCAGTGTATAAACATATTGTCGACTTCAAAGTCAAAATGGAATAAAGGTTATTGAACTACACAAAAGCATTGGATATAAAATGTAATGAATCCTACATTGATTTTTTCGAGGTAAAAATCTGAAAGCAACTGTAACTCACGAACTCGCAGAAAATTTCTTTTCAGAAACGGGCAAAAACGTATAGTGGCTAATATTTTATTTCACTAGCGAAATGAGAAAGACTTAATTCACTCGAAGAATAAACGTCAATTTACCTTTGTTGCTATGGGCTGAATATAATCGTTAATTTCGAAATGGAATATTGAATTTCATAAAAGTTATAGGAATGAAATATATTGAGTCCTATATTCATTCCTTCGGCACGTTATTAGAGGAAAAATCTATAGTGATCAATATTTCATTCGACTAGTGAAATGAAAAAAAGTTAATTCAGTCAAAGAATAAACGTCAACTCACCCTTGTTGCCACGGGTTGAATATAGTCATCCGGGAATGTCAAAATGGAATATGGAATTTCATAAAAGTAAGGAATGAAAGTTATGAGTCCTAAAGATTCATTGCTTCCAGATAAAATCTGGCAGCAGTGGAACTCACGAACTTGCAGATAATTTCTTTTCAAAAACCGTTTCATATGAATTATGGGAAATATTGCTGTCAGGGTATCATTTTCCCTGTTCAAAGAAATCCTATTCCTGTTCAATGAACACACATTGCGAAAGATTCGCCGAATTCGGCATGTTATTATGGGAAATATTTTATTCGACTAGGGAATTAAAAAAAAGTTAATTCACTCAAAGAATAAAAGTGAACTCACCCTTGTTGCCACGGGTTGAATATAGCCACTTGGGAATGTCCAAATGGAATATTGAATTTCATTAAAGTAAGGAATAAAAGTAATGAGTTCTATATTCATTCCCTCCAGATAAAACCTGGCAGCAGTGGAACTCACGAACTCGCAGAAAATTTCTTTTTAAAAACCGTTTTATATGAATTATGGGAAATATCGCTGTCAGAGTATCAATTCCCCTGTTCAAAGATATCCTATTTCCGTACAATGAACACACATTGTGAAAGATTCGTCGAATTAGATACTTTTCAGGTGAAAAACGTATAGTGGTCAATATTTAATTCCACTAGTGAAATAAAAAAACTTAATTCACTTAATTCACTCATCCTATTCCCGCACAATGAACACACATTGCGAAAGAGTCGCAGATTTCGACACATTCTTAGGAAAAAAAAACGAATAGTGGTTAATGTTTTATCCACTACTGAAGTGAAAAAAAAAGTTGATTCACTGAAAGAATAAACGTCAAATTAGGTACCCTTGTTGCTATGGGTTGAATATAGTCGTCCGGGAATGTCAAAATGGAATATTGAATTTCATAAAAGTAAGGAATAAAATGTTATAAGTACTATATTAATTTCCTCCAGATAAAATCTGGCAGTAATAAAACTCATGAACTCGCAGAAAATTTTTTTTCAAAAACCGTTTCATATGAGTTATGGGAAATATCGCTGTTCGAGTATCATTTTCCCCGTTCAAAGACATCCTATTCCCGTACAATGAACACAGATTGCGAAAGAGTCGCAGATTTCGATACTTTCTTAGGGAAAAAATGTTTAGTGGTCAATATTTTATTCCACTCGTGAAATGAAAAATTGCAATTCACTCAAAGAATAAAAGTCAGCTTACCCTTGTTGCCACGGGTTGAATATAGCCACTCGGGAATGTCAAAATGGAATATTGAATTTCATTAAAGTAAGGAATAAAAGTAATGAGTTCTATATTCATTCCTTCCAGATAAAATCTGGCAGCAGTGGAACTCACGAACTCGCAGAAAATTTCTTTTTAAAAACCATTTTATATGAATTATGGGAAATATCGCTGTCAGAGTATCAATTCCCCTGTTCAATGATATTCTATTTCCATACAATGAACACACATTGTGAAAGATTCGTCAATTAGATACGTTTTCAGGTGAAAAACGTATAGTGGTCAATATTTAATTCCACTAGTGAAATAAAAAAACTTAATTCACTTAATTCACTCATCCTATTCCCGCACAATGAACACAAATTGCGAAAGAGTCGCAGATTTCGACACATTCTTAGGAAAAAAAAACGAATAGTGGTCAATGTTTTATTCCACTACTGAAGTGAAAAAAAAAGTTGATTCACTGAAAGAATAAACGTCAACTTAGGTACCCTTGTTGCTATGGGTTGAATATAGTCGTCCGGGAATGTCAAAATGGAATATTGAATTTCATAAAAGTAAGAAATAAAATGTTATAAGTACTATATTAATTTCCTCCAGATAAAATCTGGCAGTAATGGAACTCATGAACTCGCAGAAAATTTCTTTTCAAAAACCGTTTCATATGAATTATTATTATTATTTTTTTTTTGACATAAGTTTGTCACACGTTTTTTATCATTATTCCGAAATTGCATTCGATATTTGGGATGAAATACCACTATTTAAATCTATGGGAGATGATTACCCTTCAGTAGGGTCCTGTAGCAGTCTTAGAAGAACGGAAGATTCGAAAATCATCACTTGGAACGCCAGACCTGGTTTAAAACACCCTCCTGGCCTAAGAGCATCAATTAAGTGTTTTTGTGTCTAAATATTGAAGGTATTTATTTGAATAGTTTTAAGTTTCAATTTTGTAAAAAACGGCAAGGCAGGGGGTTTTTCTACTGAGGTTTTTCCCTGTGCTCTGGTATCATACGACAGAATAGTATGGTACCCCGTTTGCACCAACCTCAGCTAGGGACTTTTTTGTTTCATGAATTGTATTTTGTTAGCTCTCAATTCAAAAGAATATATATATATATATATATGAATTATGGGAAATATCGCTGTCAGAGTATCATTTTCCCCGTTCGAAGACATCCTATTCCCGTACAATGAACACAGATAGCGAACGAGTCGCAGATTTCGATACGTTCTTAGGGGAAAAATGTTTAGTGGTCAATATTTTATTCCACTCGCTATATGAAAAAATGCAATTCACTCAAAGAATAAAAGTCAGCTTACCCTTGTTGCCATGGGCTGAATATTGTCGTCCGGGAAATTCAAAATGGAATATTGAATTTCATAAAAGTAAGGAATAAAAGTAATGAGTCCTATATTCATTCCCTTTAGATGAAATCTGGCAGCAGTGAAACTCATGAACTCGCAGAAAATTTCTTTTCAAAAACCGTTTCATATGAATTATGGGAAATATCACTGTCAGAGTATCATTTTTCCCGTTCAAAGACATCCTCTTCTCGTACAATGAACACACATTGTGAAAGATTCGTCAAATTATATACGTTTTCAGGAGAAAAAACGTTAATATTTATTCCACTAGTGAAAAAAAAACTTAATTCACTTAACTCACTAATCCTATTCCCGTACAATGAACACACATCGCGGAAGATTCGCCGAATTCGACACGTTCTTAAGCAAAAAATGTATAGTGGTCAATATTTTGTTCCACTAGTGAAATAAAAAAAACGTGATTCACTCAAAAATTAAACGTCAACTTACCCTTATTAATTGCCATGTGTTGTATATAGTCGTCCGTGAATGTCAAAATGGAATATTTTTTCATAAGAGTAAGGAATTAAAGTTATGAGTCCTATAGATTCATTCCTTAGAGATAAAATCTGGCAGCAGTGGAACTCACGAACTCGCAGAAAATTTCTTTTCAAAAACCGTTTCATATGAACTATGGGAAATATCGCTGTCAGAGTATCATTTCCCTTGTTCAAAGACATCCTATTCCCGTACAATGAACACACATTGCCAAAGAATCGCAGATTTCGACACGTTCTTAGGGGAAAAACGTATATGTGTTCGAATTCCCATACCTATCCGCGAATTGCCTTATAATGCGTTCTTTCGTATACCGGTGAAAAGAATAAGGCATTATTCGCCTTTATGGTTTATGGCAATGATTACGACATCACAGACTGTTTACCGCCGAGTATAGAATTTCAGAATAATTCTTTTTTGCTGGGCTCTCACCACAACGCCAGTCCTAATCTATTTCTACGCCATTAGTTGGGTATAATATTGGATTTATATCATCGTAGGAGCTTCCAAGAAAAAAACGTTTAGGAGAATGGGAATAGTTGGTGAATATGCATAAATTTTGTCGGAGATATCAGTGTTCCCACATTGTTGGTGGTAATTTGATTGAAATTTTATACTTTCGAGATAAGTTTTTATTTAGTAATTTTTTTTTGTGGCCAAAATATTCAATGAAGAAAGTTCAAAATGTAAAATCGATTGAAAGCACCTAATCTCCAAACTTATTTTGTTCTGATTATCACAATATAATCATTCATATTGAGTATTTAATACTCGTGTCATAACAAATGCCAAATATTGTGTTCAATCTTTCGTTCTTTATAAAGAACTAGCTTTTACCCGCGACTTCGTCCGCAGAAGTTTTTTTGTTTTCTCCCGGCTGTAAGTCCCCCTGCAACAATGTCTCACTATCGTGTTCCAGTCCTCAACTTCACATCAAAATTTGTTCAAAAGCAACCTAAGCTACATAATGGATAGCTCCGAATGTTTCCTAAGTAAATATAACAAGTAAATAATGTAACTCGTTTTAAAATACTACTAACTACCTACCTGCCAACACCCGATGTTAGACAGTGTGACATCCGCAACATCGTCTGCGTAGGAAGTACTTACTTAATGTAAGTAGTATAATAATGTAGGAAGCTAAAAATAAGAGGCCTTATTACTGTAGTAGAGTTTTGTAAACTATGTTCTTTGTTTTTCCCTCTCTGGCCAACACATGGAGATTCTGTGGACTTGAAACACGTGAGCAAGCCACGTATAATTGTCCGTGAGAAAAACAACTCTTTTCTAAATTAATGCCGGCTACTTTTAATGCTTGTGACCCTCTAAGTTCGCAAAGTGATCAAATACTAACTTGAAGTCTTAGTAACACTCAGTTAAAAAAAAAACATCAAAATAATTTCAGTAGCTATGGCGTCATGCGCTTCTTGACACGATCACGCTAGATTTCTGCGGGAATGAGGTATTTTCCCGCCGTAAAAAGTAGCCTGTGTCCGTGCCTAGGAACCTATCTTTATATTAACCAAGTCTTATAAAAATCCGTTCAGAGGTGAAGGCGTGAACGAGGTAAACTTTTAAAACAAACGATTAAAAATCACTAACTCAATTAGTTTTCTGCCTACTGCCTACGCCTTAAGTGAGATAGCATGAATATTAATGGCCCATATCTTTTTCTAGGTTACTATCTATCATCTAACTAAATTTCATCAAAATCCGTTCAGCCGTTAAGGCATAATAGAGTAAAACTCCCAGCAAAAAACATAAAAAAATCACTAACTCAATTCAGTTTTCTGCCTACTTCCTACCTCCTAAGTACGATGACGTGATTATTTTATCTTATATCCGTTTTTAGGTACCTAACCATCTATTACCTTACTAAATTTCATCAAAATCTGTTCTGCCGTTTAGACGTGAAAGAGCAAAAGTCCCAACAAAAACGACTAAAAATCACTAACTCAAAACTCAATTTAGTTTGCCTACTGCCTACCCCCTAAGAACGATGGCTTGATTATTTATAGCTTATGACCATTTCTAGGTTATCATCTACCACCATAACAAATTTCATCAAAATCCGTTCAGCCGTTTAGGCATGAAAGAGTAACAGACAGACAGAGTTACTTCGCATTTATAATATTAGTATGGATTTTCAATAACTTCAAAAGTCTTCATTAATTCGTCTCATTCTTTTCTTGACAATAAAATGTATCTAGTAATAGTAATGTTTATTAGAAGAACGTAGCCTGTTTGTTTTAGTTATATTCATTTCGAACAAATGTATCTATTCCAAAATGTTCGTTTCTATTTAATATAATTGGAAAATAATGCTCGAGATCCTTTTAACTGCAACTCCTCAAAGTATAGAAATTTTCGAGTCCATTTGAGTTCACGTGTTTTTATGATTATTTAGTCTTATATGAAGCATAATATTTCCACCATGAAAACATTCACCTCATAGAAAAATACCATCTAATATTGAAATAGGTACCTATATTATTCATTGCTGACGACGATATTCCAAACTGATTTCCATATGAAATATTCCATCAAACCATCCAATAAGAATGGTGTGTAGTTACCAAATAGTAATATCAATCAAATACTACCACAGTTAGTATGTCCTCTTGAATTTTTTTCTATCGCCATTGATTTTCGAAAAACCTGAAAAATGTCTTTGTGGTATGAGGAAAAAAATTGAAAGGCCATCACTAAAACCAGTATTTATTTAAAATTTCCTACTTAGAAAAGAACATTTAAAGAAGCCCTGAAATTCAACAAATCGACTTGAAGCAGGAGTCGCCCCAAAATTGAAATTTTTGTCGAAAAATTATTTTATTCAAAACTCACCAATTCATCCAATACAGTCATGAAAGTTGAATGATACATTTTAAGTTTTAATTTTAGATACACTTATCACAGTAGATAGTTACAAAATGTGAAAGGAAGAATTTTGTAACAATCGTAAAAAATTAAATTATATAGTTCAACGAAAATCATTTTTCACTCTTATGATTGATTCACTGCATTCACTTTCTGCTCACACTGAATCACATTACCAATGAATATAATCAAGTATTAGTTACAAAGTTACATTAGGATGGTTAGTCCATTCGACTAGATCTTCATTTCAAACTAGTATCACTACGAGAAAGTTAAAAAAATGATCTTGATCTATTTTCTGGGTACTAAGGATATGAACATTCCTCCTTGTGGTTTAAGGATCAATTCACCGTAGAATCTTATTTCATCTGGCTTGAGCTTTGATTTCACTGTGAATTTCCTCAAAATAGCAGTCAACAAAGTCTTCGTGTTTCTGATAGCGAATTTTTGACCTGAAAAATTAAGTGAGAATTTTGTATTGATATCGATTATTCAGGAAGAATAGATAGCACAATACATTCTGGTTTTGTTCTTCGGTTCATTAGAATAGGTCTATTCAACGAAAAATAAATTGTTTCAATGTTACCAATTTGAAGAAATATACATGAAGAAGTATTGATTTTTGTTGCACGGATTACTAGCATTGAACACAACTCATGTTCATATCGCTCAATAATAAGGACTTTCTTAATGATCAACATTCACTTTTTTGATTCAACGCCAACTTTTCCAATAGAAAATTCAATTCAGTAATATTAAAAAATCGTCAAAGGAACATTGAAATGAAATATTCTAGAGTCTCTCAACGAGAACTCTTCATTTCCAGAAAAACTTGGAATTCTATAATCTATCAGTGTTTTGGTCGATATATTTCGACCAAGTCACGGTTGTGTTCAATGAGGTTGGAATAAAGTTACGTGGATACCTATGTTGATAAAAGAATCACTGATATTTTTCACCCAACAGTTCTTATATGATCGTTTCCATTATCAATCCCAGAGCGTCGTAGACTTTGATATTACGATTTTGAAATTACTCAGGTCATTCTTAATTGTCTCTTTGCACTGATCAGTGCCAAATGCCAGAATCAGCTGTCTGACGATATTCTGAATGGCATAACTTCCCTGATTGTTCTCTAAACGATGTACTTTATTAACTTCGGAGTGAATTAATGCGAGGGACTTTAAGAAATAATACCTAGATGAAAATAAGCAGCCGTAGATAATATAATTTTTTTTTCGAAATCGACTTCCCTCCCAAGATACAGCCTTCAGAAGGCGATGACCAATTGACAGTTTTTAATTTTTTACGGCTTTTTAAAAACACTGAGTCATAAAACTATACATAATATGGAGCGTTGTGTAGATGTTGCTAACACAAATTTTTTAGATCTCAACTTTATTATTATGGGTTTTAGATAACAACCCGCTACGATTTTCGTTAAAAAATTGTTTTCGTGGCATAGATTTTCGAAAATAGTATATTATTCGATGAAGGGTAATGCAGGTCAAAACACACGCAGATGTATTTCATGTAATTCATCAAGTGTGTTTTGAACATTACCGCACATTGAATACTATACTTTATCCACGACTTCTTCAGTAAAATTCGAATTAATCAAAATTTTTTAATTTTGAACAGTTGTCAAAAGCGTTGACAACATTTTCTGTGTTCACTGAATATTCCTCTGTAGTAGGGCAGTCCAACGAACCTTCATTGCTTTGTTATTTATTTCTGACTATAACAACTTCAAAAATTTACGTTTTCCGAAAATAAATCTGGAATGAATCGCTAGAATGTTATCTTGATGGCTGAGAGTTTCCGATCGATCCTACTTTTTATTCATTTTTTTTGTAAGCAATTTCATTTTTCCTAGGTATTTTTATTAGCGGGTCTTATGGACGGGTGTTATTATAACATTCGCTTTTCGGTTCATAGACATGTCTACGGTTGTGTCATAGCTACTTTTACACATAGAAATTAGTTTAATAATTGACATATTACTCTATAGGAGTGGATAATAGTATTTATTCAATGAGCGGTAATGCAGGTCAAAACACACGCAGATGAGTTTTGCACCACGAGCCGTCAGGCGAGTGGTGTAATTCATCAAGTGTGTTTTGAGCATTACCGCGAATTGAATACTATACTTTATCCACGACTCTTCAGTTAAATTCGAATTAATCTGCATTTAAAAAATTTTGAACAGTTGTCAAAAGCATTGACAACATTTCGTCAAACTCTGTGCTCTGTGGTTCGGGAATCAAATCAGAGTTTCTAATCAATCAAGTACTTTGGCAACTTCAAAAATTCACGTTTTCCAAAAATAAATCTGGAATGAATCGCAGTAGAACGTTATCTTGATGGCTGAAATAGAGTTCCGGATCGATCCTACTTTTTATTCATTTTTTTGTAAGCAATTTCATTCTTCCTAGGTATTTTTATTAGCGGGAGTTATGAGCGGGTGTTATTATAACACTCGCTTTTCGGTTCATAGACATGTCTACGGTTGTGTTATGACTACCATTACACATAGAAATTAGTTAGTAGGAGTGGATAAATATAATTCTCCTATGGTTTCCAATTCAAGAGAAAAATATGAGCAAAAGTACTTATGTCAAATGCAAATTCGAAAATAAACTACCATTTCTATGACTGAGTTATTTATTTCAATATTTCAAACTATCATTCTATGGAACATACGATGAAATGGAATGAACACTGATCATAACTGCTTATAAGTTTTTATTTTTTTCGAGAAAAGTATCGACTGTATCAAAATTCTGCAGGATGATTTTTTTTACAGAATTGAATGAAAAATCATAGGAGAATTCGATTTTCGGAAATCTAAACCACTAAAACAATTTTTGAAGGAAAATCATCAGGGGTTTTTTCATTTCAACCCCTATTGATGAAGTAATGGGATCAAAAAAAAATTGTGTGAGTAACATCTACTAAATGAATCATATCATGTATAGTTTTATGACGTAGTGTTCCTTAGGACTGCTAAAAAAATAAAAACTGTCAACACAACTACGCCTGCTTATTTTAATCGAAGAATTATCTCCCTTAGTCCCTTGCATTTGTTTAAAGAAACCCTGTATATCAAATAAAGCTATTGAAAAAGCCAATTCACTTATAACCACAATTTTCTGCTCTGATATCCACTAGAATAAAATGAAATTAAATTTCTGAATGAAGGCATGACATAAAAAATCTCTCAACTCCTTCCAAGTCATTATATCAGCTTCATCAATGGGCGTTTCACTGGAATATATCGGAAGATGTGAACCAACATTTCACAAGCACATGTTGAAATTTTCGAAAATATTCTTCAATTAAAATATCTTTTTCAACAAAGCATATCTACTTATAATCGCTATTTTAATCTTTTGCCCTTTTCAATGAAATAGGTTGCTCTAATAATTCACAAAGGTAAGGATAAAATTCGTACACTTTCTGAATGTCAAAATATGACAATCAAGCAGCATGATTGCAGTATTCAAATAATGATATCATAATTTTAATGAAACAATATAAGAAATCCTAACTGAAACCTATCACAAAACGTAGAACGAACTTCCACAAGAACGTGTTAAAATTCCCGGAAACAACTCAGAAAGTTAAACCCATTATCTTTCTCAACAAGGTTATCACAACTGACTCTACAAATAAATACTCACCAAGGCAATTTCTAGGACCTGCACTAAACGGAATATGGGCATAAGGGTTCCTCTTTGCGTTGTTTTCCGGTAAGAAACGATCCGGGTCGAAGCGATGTGGATCCGGGAACTGCTCTGGATCTTTGTGAAGATTGGTAATGTGAATGGCCACAGATACACCCGCTGGAATTGTCCTACCCTCTGTAATCAAAGTATAAGTATGATTATTAAGGGTACTTATTCTATACAGATTGTATTTTAACGGAGAAGTTTCGTCCCTCATGGTCAGATGTAATGTCAGATGTTACATGAGAAAATGGTATGGAGAGGATTATCCTTTGCTTGCATGGAACTCTTATACTCAAAATTCAGAAATCTGCGACATGAGCTTTGACACTTAACACTCTTGTTTATGTTGGAAAAACAATAACTTGGATTCAAATATTCTGGAAGGTATCAGTTCCATTTCAGTCTCCTGGGAGTTGCCACCCTTATTCCAAAATCTTATACTTGATTCTGATTAATAAGGTCGATAAATATCGATATGGTTTGAATGAATTAAAAATTTACAATAATATTGAATTTAGCCGATATAATTTCATTTCTGGAAAAACTATCGATTCCATGAATATGTTCTGAAATTTATTTTTTCTGCTTCTTCCATTATGTAACTTTATTTTTTCACGAACAAGCTGCAGTCTCAAATTTTTGTTTGCATAACGAGTATTTGTATTGTAATCGAGCCATTGACTATAAAATTTTTCCCGATTACATTCCAAGTGTCAGAATACTCGCGGAATAAGATTTCAAATTTGACTCGAAAACCTCTGTTGCTATAAGAACAAGCGAGCACTAAAAAAATCCATTGGATTATGTGCTTCAGTTCGTGCATTCGAAAAATTTACGGATTTCTGAAGAAAGGGGAAAATAGCACTAAATTACATAAAAAGGTATCACGAATATTTCTACGATTTGGGAGATAAGATTAATTACATTATATGTTCTATTCGCAACATCAGGAAAACGTGAATTTTGTAGAACTATTTCAACGTAAACGAAAAACGCAAAGTTGAACCAATGCAAATCATATGGAACTGTTCACAATAGGCTCTGTAATTTTTACGTTTACGTTGAGCTTATGGTAGTCCGTAATTCTAACGTTAATTATAGAAATTTGTTCACATTCTGTGATTTGTAGGTCCAACTCACCAACGTCGTTTTTTTCTTCTTTCAGAATTTTGCTCTTCAATTTCTTTTTTTTTCAAACATCGTCTCAATAAAAACAGACTTCATACATTTTTAATTAATGACAACACTTCACAGTAATCAATTGTCAAAAAATTCATAGAACACTTATTATAAAGGTACAGAAACATCTTCTTACTCTACAAAAACGTCTATAATTTGCTACTGCGCCCAAAGTCCATTCTGAACACATTTACGTTTACGGACAAAGTACGTTTACGTGTTCGTTATGGTTACGTCCATTGTGAATCAGCACTTATCGAACTGTTTTTTTATATTTTTTGGCATTTGTTTTATCTGAATACTCCTAATGACAATCGTCATATGTGAACAAATTTATGCTTCAAACTGACACTCAAACCTTATTTTCAATTTTACTGTATTTTTGTCGAAATCGTCTGTTTCCATTTTCCATGATTGCCATGTTTTAGTTTTTTTAATCTTGTAAAATCTATTCCCCTCCACAGAAACGTCTGTCAACTGATTTTTTTAATCGTAATTAAAAGTATTTAACCTCGGTTGAAAGTTGCTTACCAATTTCTATATCTTCATCCAGAGCTCTCACAATGAATGGTACAATACTATACATTCTCATGGTTTCTTTCATCACTCTTTCCATATACGACATTCTGGCTATATCTTCAGGAAGTATGGGCCTATCTTCGCCATGAAATATGGAATCTATTTCTTCCTGAACTCTCTCCTGAAATGGTAGGAATACGAATTGTAAGTTTTCCACAAGCATTAATTAATTGTTACTATGGGTACTTCCACAAAAATTCCCGGATACAACTCAAAATTAATTAGGGCAGACGAATTCAATTATTTTCTTCTGAAAAATGAATACCTATATCTATTGAAACGCTTCATAGCTACTGAATTGTCAGGAGTCCGACTACCAATTGACATTGCCTCCGCGCCCCTCCGATTCGTTGCTTGTACGAAGTGAGCTGAAGAAATATATTTTTTTCTTGGAGACACCTACTATGAGTAAAATCAATTGTTCAAAATTATCTGGCGAGCAACTGGAACCGAAGTAGTGAGTGGTGATCGACAGAAAATACGTTGTACCAACTAAGTTTAATACAATGACAATCTTGAGACCTGATTTTTGCCGAAGCCACATCAACGGATGTTTTATTATTTTTTATGATTTTCACACAATTTCAGTTTTTTATCTGTATATATTAAGTGAATGATTGTCTTGTCATCGTATTTGGATATTGTTCTATATTATTATTGTGTAAAATGTTTTATCTAAATCACGTTATTGGGTTTTAATTATACAATTCATCGTTGTTGTTAGCTGTCATTCTTATTGTTTTACTGTATTGTACTGATGATTTTTGTATTTCTCTTGTATTTATAGCTTTAAAAAGTTCGATTACACGGACGAAACGTCGGCATTTAGTTCAGCTTAGTCTTGTTCTTCACCACCTGTCCTAGCTCCTGTCAAAGTACCAAGCATTCAAATTTATGGTGGCAATTCTAACGTACTTCGTTCTTTCTGAGTTGAAATATACAACCCTTTTCGAATTAATAGGCACGCTTACCAGAATTAAACTGAAGGCATTTCCACAACATGAAAAAAATGTAGTAGGTATTTTTCTCATTAAGACGGCCTCACAGAGTTGGGAGTTGGAAGTAACAAGCTTATGAGAGAATTATTGCTGGATTTGATACAGAGTGGAAATACGAGAACTTTAAGGCGCTTACGAAATGGGCGATAGCAAGAACTGAGATCGGAAATTGCGGACGGCAATTTAGAATGTAATTGCTGAGGCTCAATTTATAATGAACAAGATAATTTATTCATTTGAACTCATAACCAGAAATTGATCTGACTTAAATTGGAACGCTATTATTACCACGTCTGGGAGCTTTGTACCTACCTGGATTTCTGGATAGTTTCCTAGGACGAATAGGCTGAATATTAAAGATGTGGTTGTGGTATCGTGACCCTGTGAAATGAAAAATTGTATTTATTCATTTGTTCATCCAAAACAAAAAAATACAGAAGTGTAATATTGGTTTCAATGGTTGCATAAAAAAGTATTGTTGGATTTCCTGATATTTATTTTCTCATGAAAATATCGAGTAAATTCATATTGTGTATGTCTTATTGATGATTGCGTGAAGAAATCAAGTTTGTATCCAATATCTTGTTATTGCGGTGAAAACGGAGAATATATCGGTTGTCCCAATGTGAGTGGCCTATAAGATCAATTGGCATGTTACGCAAATGACTCTAGTTCGCTAAATATTTGAGATTTAATTCAGAAATTAGGCAAGTCATTAGATATTGATATGATCTATGTCACTGCTTTTGAATTATAGTTGTCAGTTATACAGGATGGACAAAAAAAACATAATGAAAATAATAATCTAATAGGCCTTTCACCTTGGGACACCCGCTATATCACAAATCAAAAATAATTCTCAGGATGTCAATTTTTTGTGAAACATCCTGTATAATTTGAATGACTAGAACACTATTGCATTGATAATTGACCGATCAGTTCCATGCAGAAGTTGCTTCAAGGTTTGAATTTTTTCTATCATACCGGGGTTCAAAATTATTTAGTATAAAAACACATATAGGTACATTCAATTGAAAAATGTTTTATATCCAATATACGCAATTTTTACTGAGTTCATGATACTAAAGGAGAAGACATTTTTCCTAATTCAATTCAACTCACATTCATTTGAAGATGGTCGATAAAGGATACCTTTACTGGCGATAAAATATTGTTTGAATTACCTCGCATGACTGTATTAGGTTTCAGGTTTTCTAAATGGAATTCAGATGAGAGTCCTAGTTGCGAATTCAGGGAAGCAGAGGAGACAATTGAACATCTGATGAATAATTATTGTTTCATATATGAATTTCAGGATAGCTTGAAAGCTATACATGAAATAACCGAGTCGTTCTTGAATTGGGTTAGTCATTTTGAATCGATTTAATGAAGTTTCAATCATTTTATTTTTCTGTTTCTTTTTCTGCTTGGAGTTTTTTGTTTCAGATGCAAAATTTCGAAGGCGTCGTAGAGAGGATTATCGTATATTTTGTTAGACTCAGTGAAGAAGAAACCCTTCAATATTCAAATAGTTTTTAAGTTTTACTTTTGTGAGAACGGCGAGACAGGGTTTTTTCTACTGAGGTTTTTCCCTGAGATCTGGTATGGTACCCCGTTTTGCACTAACCCCAGTTAAAGATTTTTATTTTTGTTTTATGTATTGTATTATGTTAGCTCTTGGGTTCAAAGAAAATATACGAGGGGCAAATCAATATAAACGAGACTTTTCGCTTTTCAGGCACAATAGTGGAGGGAGAATTTTCCTGATTTTTTTGTTGTTGGGTGGGGTTTATCAGGAGTAGGGGAAGTACGTGGGCTTGAATCATCGACCCTGTCGGTGTCCACTATGACGATGTTTGATCAAGAGGACCTCCGTCATTTCGCAACTTGTTGTATTCAAGAGTCTCGTAGCAGAAGGCTTAAAACTGGCCAAAATCTTGAGGAGATTGACTGTCAATGTTCGGATAAGAGACACTGTCGCAAGCCAGAGTTTGCATGGCATAAACGGTTCGTGGAGTGTCGTGATTGTGTGGAAAATGAGAGCCATGGCAGCAGCGAACAACATCAGTAGGTTTCGACAGCTTATTGAAGATGACAAACGTCGTACCACTTCTGAAATTGCAAGTTTGGTCGGGATAAGTTATGGGAGCACGTACTGCATACTCACAGAGGACAAAGGTACCGTAAGGGTTTGCGCCAGGTGGTTTCCTCGCCTTCTCACAGCTGATCAGAAGTTGCATCGTTTTCAGGTGTGTGGCGTCTTCTTGCACGATTTCAGGAACAATGAGACCCATTTCTCACTCACATTATCACCTGTGATGAAACATTGGTGCACCACTACACCCTAGAGTCTAAACAAACAAGGGGTGGAGAAAACAACACGTTGCGCAATTGACGGAGGAACCTCTTGCTCAAACATCGTCGCAGTGGACACCGAGAGGGTCGATGAGGCAAACCCACGTACTTTCCCTACTCATGACTAACCTACCCAACAACAAAAAAATCAGGAACGTTCTCCCCCCACTATTGTGCCTGAAAAGCGCAAAGTCTCGTTTATATTTGATTCGCCTTTGTATATGTCGGGTTCATAGAATATTCATGGTAATAAATGTTTTATTTATAAACCTTTTCTTCTCTTTGCAATTGAATGAATTCAAGAGGTGATCTATTCACAATAATTCACCGACAAAAATACATATAGAATCATTGACGGAATTGCTTTCCATACTGTTTCAATCAGATCACGTCATATTTAGTGATAGAATTCAGAAATTGATTTGAACATTATTTGTAATGAAGATGATTAATCGGTTCCTCGAAAGAATAGTAGTTTTCACTTCTGAGTATGTTGATAAACGAAAGCGACAGAACGTAGTAGTCTTCGCTATTCCCCACTTTTTTGGAAATGTTTTCAATATTACATTCGGAAAAACGAACCACAGCTCTAATATTATAACAGCTAACTTCAATTGTTGAATAAATTCAAATAAAAAATATATTCAAAATATATGTTTCTGAAGTCGACGGAATAATTAATCATTGGTCATTTCAGCACTAATTACTCCATATCCAAAGTTATATTTGCAATATTTTTTGCATGCCCGTATAATTAATAACGAGGAAAAGACAGAAGCTTTAACTACATTATTTGTTCTTATTTTGCATTTTCCATCAACGAATTTCTCAGCTTAATAAACAAACCCCCACACGAATATTCCAATCATATTCAGTCCACAAAAATTTCAACTACAACATCAAACCCCCTTGATTGGAGATTTTAATTGAAACGATGAAGCAAAGCAGAATTCATCCATCGAAAAAGTACACGAAGTTCGTCAGTATATCTTCTTTCTATGGAGATTGAACCATACAGTTTTTCACTGGCGCAGTTTCAAACTTGAATCAATTTGCCCGGAACAAAGCCTGACAAGAATTGACTTCACAACTTCAAGAGACAGATACAAATTTAGGATAGAGTGAGGGAATTGAATCAGGATGTAGTTCGTGGCTTTTTCTGTTGTGCCGGATTGAATCTATGAATTTGAACTCTGCCCTTGTCGAAGATTTATGGAAGAGTTTCTTGTGGACGTGAAAAAGGAGATGCGGTATTTCATACGAACACGACGGTGGTTTACTAAAATAAAATTTTTTATGTTTTAGTGGATATTCTTTTCGTCCCCTTGTTTTTCGTTTCCTCTTCCCGTGGAATATGGGGATTTTAACTGATTTGATTTTTTGTTCTACGAACATGATGAAATTCAGCTTTCTATCAAATATTATTTGGAAAAAGAATCAAGACAAAATACCTATATCTTTTCATGAAATGATGATTTCCAATTGAAGTAGAGGTATAAGCGACCGTAATATTTCTTGTTGAAGCGATAGTAACACCACATTTGAATCTTGATTTTCAGCTTATAATTTGTCGAATGAGGGTTTTTACTCGAAGTTAAAAAATGTAGACTTTGGAATAATATAACCGGTTAATACGATGTGGATAAATTGTTTTTTATGAGACGGGAAAAAAATTGACATTCTATCTCTTTTGGCAGGTAACAAAATATAACTTACTTATTTTTTTGCGGTAAAAAAGTGAGTGTATATATATCCGGGAAAAAAGCTAATATCGTGAAAAGTTGTATTTTTGTCACCATTGAATCGTCGTTTTTCCTGTCTCAGAAAAAACTTGTGTATTATTCACGGAACAAATATTAGATTTTTAGCCTCCTTCCGCTTTTAATCTGATACTTTTTCCACTTGTATCATAAATAACTATTTTTGGAACCAATGGTTTAAATGAAAAAATTAAGTATATTCATAATTCAGTTTAGTCAACAATACTAGGGGAGAGTCGGGTAATTGTGCGCATACCTTTATTTCCACAATTTGGTAATATAATTTCGTAGTCATCATGCAGGAGCCATCTCTTGATGAAATTATGTTCTATCACATACAAGAAGGGTAAATTACTGCACCTAATATATTCAAATGACCACTTGGTTGTTCACAAATGTGTTGCACTAGTGAGTGACTCGGTGAAAATAAGCCTTAAGTATTTTAATTTTTACATTTTTAAAAACCATTTTGTCAATAGATTGCTTAATTAGTCTCCTTGACACTGAAATATTTAGTTCAGGTAAAAAAAAGTTTTTTTACTGTTTATAGAATTCGAAAGTTGAACTACTCATTTCGGTTAATTGGGTGCAGTGTTCACGATTAGCCGCTAGTGCGTACAATTAACCGCCATGTATTCAGGATTGTTGACATGTCACTCAAAATAATCGCTTATGATATTTTTCATTGTTGAAGATGCCGAAATACCAACGTAAAACTTCCAACGCTGGGTGCACTTCTACAACCAAGGGTAGCTAAACGACACAATTGTATGAAATATTCACAGATGGGCCGAACCGAGAAAATTTAGAAAACCGCAGTAGCAAAAAAGTCATTTAGGCAGGGAAAATAAAAAGAAGAATAAGTATAAAAAGGAAAAATTTCATAAAAGGACCCAAAGCAAGTCAGAAGAGAAGTACAGAAAGAAAATTGTTCGGAGAGAGCAGTGAATCTGAAGATATATCAGAAAGTGAGCTTTACAACGATGACGAGTTGGACGATCTGGAAACGGAAGACAATGAGTTTCGTTTATTTATTGTTTTTTCTTTTATTCAACAAAAGAGTATCTTCCCATGTCCAAAAAATGGTGTAATTGGTTCCTGTTTTCAATGCGCACAATTATCCTACCTATGCGCACCATTAGCCGCATACTTCGGGTAATTGTGCGCAATGTTCATTTTAAAATTTTATATTTTAAACTCATAATGTGTATTTTTATTTCAAATAAACTAGAGAAACTTATAGCCAAACCATTAAAGAATCTTGACGAAAAATGTAGAAGTTCAATCGTTTGTGATTTCTAAAATATTTCAATTTTGGCTTAGGTGCGCACTATTACCCGACTCTCCTCTATGCATTGCATCGAAAAGGTGGATATAGCTGCTAGCCAGTGAGATCCAACTTCTTGAAATGATCCATTATCTAAAGATTCCTCCATAGTACTCTTCCTTCAATTTGTTATTTTTCCAAGATCTCTTTCTAATGGGTGCATTTTCCTATACCACAGACGAGTTCCATGCAGGCCAGTGTGAGATATGTGTGCTCTCTTTCTGGCTCTAGCGTGTTAACCTCATAATTTCCTTCAATTCATGAGTGACCAAGAACCCAGACTGAAGAGTCCTTGTTATTCTTGCCTACTTCATAACTAAGTTTTCTAGGCATTCCCATATGATTTTGGAGTCGATGATATAGGAGTTCAATTCTTTAATAGCTGTATGATATAATGAGTCATTGTGTTAATTTTCGCCTCTTCATGATCGTGAATTATCAAAAATTCATAGAAATTAAATTAATAAGAAAAGTAATAAAATTATTTCATCATCAGGCCAGCTGAGAGTATACAAATGTAGAACATATATTTATGTAGGTGAGAGTATGCAACTTACTGTCTTTGGATCAAAATGAACAAAAATCGTTTGAAAACATTCAAGATGGTTTTCTATTGTCAGAAATTTTTTAATTTTTTGATCTCTAGTCAACTATTATTACCGATATATTTGTTCTTGTAGGAATATCAACTGAATATGGAATTGTAGGATGTTATCCATAAAAAAAGTCATTCTTGATAGGATCTTCCCTCACACACCCATCAGAAAGCATTTTATATCGACCCCATATTACAAAGATCTTCATGAAAAACTAAATCATACTCTAGAGAAATACAATTGAACACTTACAGGTAAACGACACAGAACATTAGTGGATATACTGATTGATAATAAAATGAAATCTAAACGTGAACAATCCAGCGGAGTTTATGAAATAACATTAACAAACTGCCCCTCATTTTACAAAGGAATGACATGACAACTCGTAACGTAGAAAAAATTTTCAATTAACACAAAAGAAATCAACCCTATTCCGCTTTAGACATACATCTAAATGACACCGGACATAATGTCACATTTGATAATATGAAAATACTTCATAAAGAAAATAACTAAGTAACATGAAATAATATTACTCGAACAACTAGAAATTTAAAAAAATAAAGACAATCAATTTTGACTTAATGATAATATAGAATTCAACAGAAGGAGCATTTTCAAACTCAAAGATTCTTAAAAAACAACAGTATATACCAAATTTCAAAGAATTTCCGCCACCAACTAACAGACCACCTTACAAAAACATAGGTATTAGATATCACATTTCCACATATACTACAATTCCATATTAAGTTGACATTCCTGCAATCTATACTAATATTATAAAGAGGTAAAGTTTGCGTGTTTGTATGTTTGTATATTTATCCAATTGAAAGGGCTTATCTCGGGATCTACTGAACCGATTTTGAAAATTCTTTCACCAATAGAAAGCCACATTATTCAAGAGTGCCATAGGCTATATAAAACACCAAAAAATAAGAAGGCTTTCCACGTGGTAGTCGGTTTTTGCAAAGTGAATCGGGTAAAAATCGTATGAAAGCCAGCCAAAACAGCGGAAGACGCCTCTTTCTTGACCGCCTCGGGAGGCTTTGGCAAATCGTTTCTTGCAAATTTGGTATTGGCAAAAGTAAGACAATCCGGGAGAAATGACTAGCTGTTGCCTCTTCGGGGATTGCCGCTACTCTGTTAAATGATGGGAAAACAGCACACTCCACCTTTGAGCTACCTCTGACAGTCTAACTAGAGCAACAGTCAGTTTGTTCCATACTTAAAAATGGGCCACTCGGGAAACTTTTACGAAAACATCTTTAATTATATGGGACGAATGTACTATCAAATACCTCAGAAACTCTGATGCTGTAATGGGTGGCGTTACTTTTGTTTTTGCGGGCAAACACTGCCTGTAGTAACAAAAGGAACACGCGCCGATATCATCAGAGCATGCTTAAAATCATCTCACTTACGGAGTTCGGTTGCATCTCTCAATTTACGAACAAACATGAGAGCCCATTTGAGCGACAACGACGATGACGACTTTCCGCGTAAACTACTCAATCTTAGCGAAGAAAAAATTGTCTCTTCTAACACCAACAGCAATGACGTAAAAACTTGACGGGACATTAGGATACATATTGCAGAGGTTGGAACATCTTACTGATGCAATATATCCCGGTCTTGAAAATTCATTGGAGATTATCATTTGCTTTGTTCTAGGGCAATATTGTCACCCAGAAACGATACAGTGAATGAAACAAATAAACTCATTTCAGAGAAAATGCCTGGTCAGGTCAATCACTTAAGTTTATTGATACGGTGTATAGTATTGAGGATAGAGTGCACTATCCCCAAAAATTTTTAAATTCTTTGAACCCTTCTAGCTTACTTCCTCACGAAAGTTGGCATTCCTATCATGCTATTAAGAAACTTGAGCCCCCCAGCATGTGTAATGAGAAAATGCTGCTTACAAAACAGTTACGGGACAGTATCCATTATCAGGGCCAGCAGTGGGACAACTGGCCTATATTCCGCGGATACCCATGATTCCCACTGATTTACCCATACCGTTTAAAAGGCTACAGTTTCCAGTGAAGATCTCTTTTGCCCTCACTATTAACAAGTCCCAAGGTGACACATTTTCTCTCTGGTGTGCCTTGACCTGAGAAAGCCGTGTTTTTCCCATTGGCAGTTACATGTTGGCTTATCTCGGGTTAGAACTCCTGACAGACAATATATTTTGCTACCAAATGATAACATTATATCCAATATAGTTTACAGAGAAGTTTTGAACAATTAAAATTACTATTACCAAACTAACTTTACCCGCGACTTGGTCCTCCTGGAATTCGTTTATCGCAAATCCCTCAAATGTTTTTTTAGGACAGAGTTACTTTTCGATTTTGTATTAGCATGCAAATACAAAATATACCTGCGTATAAACCTCCTTTTTGGTAGTTAGAAATCAAAACATCACTCTGTACTAAAAAAGGATATTAACATTATGCCCAACGGAGTGGGCACGGGTCAGCTAGTAACAGATATACCGGTAATAAAATTTGACTAGAGATCCAAAATTTCAACAATTCTGACAATTGTAGTAGTAACTGTCTGTTATTGAAAAAAGCTATGGCCATCGACCTAAGGTTCTTCGGCTTTCTGACAATAGAAAACCATTTCAAAGGTTTTTAAACGATTTATAATCATTTCAGTTCAAAGACAGTTGCATACTCACACTCACATAAATACATGTTCTACATTTGTATACTTTCAGCTAGCCTGATGATGAAATAATTCCGAAATCGATCGCCGAAGATTATAATAAATAATACATAGTGTGTTTCATTACATTTCTTACTAATCTCAAGAGAACATACTATGGAAGAATTCATTTTTAAAAGAGGATTTATCCTCAATAATTTCGGTAAAAATGATCCTAAAGTGAGCAACATTTTTTTTTCAAACGTTAATCACCAGAAGAATAAACCGAAAGTGTGTCACCGAAGCCCAATCACACCATCAGGCTCCTGTTTCCGACAACTCCAATTAACCACCAAACCAGTCTCTCATCGTCCAACGAGATAGAAATGACCATCCAGCTCTCACGATATCAAATTCGATTCATCAACTTCAGTCCACGCGAGAGACGGCAAAGAAACCCCCAGATGAACCCTCTGACGAGGTCCATTGTGATCGGAATGACAAATTACCGGGTATCGTATAATTTCTGAACGAACGAAATTAATAGGATTACCGCCGCTTCTTGTTGTTAGAACCTCGAAAGCAATTATCCTGAAATAGTGATGATGAAGTAATATTTCCTGAGAAGTGGTGGGGGATAAAAAGAGGCTCCTGTGATCGTTATAATGAAAATCGGATTTGACCCTGTTCTGAATGTGAAACTATAATTAATGAACGAAGTTGTGGAGGATCTAACTACTATAATTTACGGGCAGTGCAAGACCTATTTCCAGACATTGTTTAAACCACGTGTATTGTGCGAAGTTGAACGGGAATCTCGGAGGTTAGCGGCTCTTACTTCCCCCACTGACTCTGAACGGTCTTTTATTATCCATTGTTGGCTGTATATTCTGGTGCACTAGGGCCGCTATTAGACTATTGCAGGTGGAACAGGGTGTGAAACCGAATACGAAATGGCGAGGTTTTCCACCTCATTTCATTCTATTCCATTCAGTATTTCCTGATAATACGTTTCGGATAGCTATAAAACATTGATTCCGAAATTTGAACATTAAACCTTGAAATTTTGATTTCATGTAGGGAATTGAATCAGACTATTCAATCTCCATTAAGTACAGTCAACTAAGGGCCAACTATGGATGCCCTTACTAAGCCATAACAATTCAAGCTTCAAAGATTCAGTAGGTTGATATAAGACATAAAATTATTGAATATAAATTCAGCGCTTCAGTTGTTGTGTCAACTTGAAAAACTTGATCTTATTTTATCCATTACTGAATCCGACCGTCTTCGACTCACAATAATTTTCAAAATATTCATAATATCGAACAAATTTTCCGGAAATAATTAGACCCATAGTGGAATTTCTAGTAAAAACTTTTGGATGAAAGTGTAAACCATTAATGCCGTAAAATGGCGAATGAACAGGGTGTGAAACAGAAATTGAAACGGAGAGGTTTCTCACCTCATTTCATTCTATTCCATTTAGTATTTCCTGATAATACTTTTTCGATAGCTATGAAACATTCGTTCCGAAATTTGAACATTGAAACTTACAATTTTGATTTCATGTTCGATTTGAATAAGATTATTCAATATTCATTACTGCATGAAAAAACAAGCTATTTTGATATAGAAAAACGATAAATGAAATTTGGAAAACCTGCGAATCACATTCTATCGATCACAGATTTTTGTAATTCCTTTCTGTCTTCTTGAATATCGAATCATTGAGGTTATTTACTGAAAATTCCACACAGGCATTGCAAGACCTTTTTCCAGACATTATCCAAACCACGTGTATTGTGCGAAGTTGAACAGAAATCCTGGAGGTTAGCGGCATCCCGACTTTTATCCGCTTACTCTTACTTACCCCGATGTCAGATTATTGCAGGTGGAACAAGGTGTGAAACCGAATTCGAATTATCAAGGTTTTCCACCTTATTTTATTATATTCCATTCAGTATAAACTAATAATACATTGCGAATAGCTATAACACATCCATTCCAAATTTAAACATAGAAACTCAAAATATTGATTTCATGTTGAGTTTGGATTTGGATTATTCTCCCCTAATTGCGTACAGTCAAATAGAGATTAACTATGAATGCTTTGCCTAAGCAATAGAAACTCAAGCTTCAATATTTTCGTGAGTTAATATTAGAAATGATTATCGAATATTTATTTATAAATAAACTCAGTTGTGACAACATCAGGACAAATCTCAATGATCGAGTGCCATAAACATTATCGCCAATTCTAGTTGTGTTTTAAGTTGAAATTAGGAGATAGTTTAGTGTAAAAAATCATAAATGAAATTTGAAAAACCTGAGAATTTTATCTTATCTATATATTTTCTATATTATCGATTACTGAATCCATCTTCATTCCCAATTTTAAAATCGAATTCATGAAATTTCTTCATATATTATGGAATATCCGATCATTCAAGTATTTAACTGAAAATTTCACACCTGTTATAATAACCAATCAAAATTTTCGGTAGTTCACTATCGCAACGGATGAATTTCAGTGGAAATATTCAATACTGCCCTGGTGCGCACCCAACAACGAATTATATTGGACATTAAGAATCACTTGAAATGGAAAAATTTAATGTCTCTGTCTAATGAAATATAATAAAATAGTTTGGTGTTGATTTTTTTTTTAGTGAATACCACACTCGAGATCAAATGAAATCCAGAAAAACTTCTCGCACTTGAATATTTTTAGTAAATCATTCTTCGTCTCCAGCTCAGAATTATTTTCAAAATAACTTTTAAGAAATAATTTGAAACCTGGATGAATTACTAGTAAAAATATTCATAATGAAAGTGTAACCATGTTTGATACAGAATGGCGAATGCGCCCACATATTCATATGATTGTGAGTAGATTCTAGTGTCTGAATTATCTGATTTTTCATCTTAATATTGAATTCATTTTTTGAATATATACATGTTCTCAAATATAGTTTTAGTTTTTAGAGAAAAGTCGAAAATGCATAACGAATCGAAATCGTGTAAAGTTTAGTAACTTTGAGGCAGACCAAGTGGAGGTATATCGTCATCTTCAATCTGATGAGTTCAGTTGTTACTGTTTAAATTTGAAATGAAAAAAATATATCAAATTTGGCTCCGAAAGAATAACAGGCAATAAAATGCTTTACAATTAGCTGCTGTTTTCAATATCTCATGAATTATGCTCAAGTTGTAATTTGTATTGACTTAAGGTTGAATCTTTTTCAAACTCACTGCGAACATGAACGTATCTACTTCCTCCCTTAACTCTTGATCAGTCCATTTATTCTCTTCCATATTCTGTTGTATTAGCAAATCCAGGAAAGCTAATCTACGCTTTTTACCCATAAGCTTATCCTCCTCACTAAGCTCTGGCATTCCTTTGGAATTTTGAATGACTCTTTTTCGGTCTGCAATCACCTGAAATGAAAGCAACAAATATGAAAATTAGGTATTGCATTTCATTGGCAACATGGTCTACCATTTTTCAACATTAACTGGTCGATGAATTACACTTATCCAGTAGCTTTACACTCATCTTCAATTTCAAAAGCTGTTCAAAATGGAAAATATACGAGTTATCTATACTAATATTATAAAGAGGAAAGATTTTTATGTTTGTGGGTTTGTGGATTTGTGGATTTGTGGGTTTGTGGGTTTGTGGCGTTGATATGAGATAACTCATAAGCTACTGGACCGATTTCAATAATTATTTCACCCTTAGAAAACTACACTATCCTTGAGTAACATAGGCTATACTTTTCACCCGAGAAAATTGAGGAAACCTACTATAACTTCAATGATAATAAATATGAGTACCAAAATCAGCTATTTTCAAGTGCGCTTCGAAAACCGTAAGACGTACATGGAAACAATGTATGACGGAAATGTACCTCTTTAATAGTTCTACAAAAAAGTCCGAGATAGCATATATCTATCTTTCAAGGTTTACTCGGTATCACCTTTTAAAGGTATCCGAATGTTTCTCAAAATTATGCATTATTTGGGAGTATTTTTTTATGAATACGCTATTGATCTTTATCCAATTAAATACGTCCTTCATACCCATTATTTAATATAGAACGAAATTGCCTTTTACATCATTCAATTATGATGAATACATCAAAAGATATGGCAGGTTGAAGATGAAATCGCACCAAAATCTAATTGCGTCTCCGAGCACGATACACAAACACCGGTATGCCGACGCGCATCGAGATGTGACATCACTGCGGAAAATTTCCATTGCATTTGCGGGATGGAAGTGTTAGAACTCGAGGGAATGATTGGAATAATGCAATTAATCGCAAGTTTCATTGAAATGCAATCAACAACTATTTCAAATGAAATTTCTTCGATGTCTTTGTTTGTTGATCCTGGAATTTATCAATGAAGTGTATAAATATGGATGTTAGTGCTAAGTATTTACGAGTATTTGTTAATAGAGAATAAATTATTCAAGTTTCATTTGAAAACTTCGAATAAATGAAAATATTTTTATCATGTTTAGGAAATTTCTATGAATTTCATTTATAATTCGTGAATTTGGAAAGGTTTTTGTCCATTTTTTTCTTCATATTCTGAAAACTGTGGGGAGTTTGTAGAGAATTATTTAACCTATAAAATGAGGTATCAATCGTCCTGATCGAATGAGCACAGACCGATTTATTTTCATTAGAAGATGAAAAAATGTAATTTTCCATCTCCTCCCAAGTTTATTCGAGATATTCTCAAAACGATAGGTTATAGAAAAAAGTGGTCAATAGGGCGTTTGTAGAGAATTATCTATATCTATACTGATATTATACTTATACTAATATTATAAAGAGGAAAGATTTGTATGTTTGTGGGTTTGTGGGTTTGAGGGTTTGATACGAGTTAACTCATAAGCTACTAGACCGATTTCAATAATTATTTCCCCCTTAGAATGCTACACTATCCCTGAGTAAACATAGGCTATACTTTTCACCCGAGAAAATTAAGGAAACCTACTATAATTTCAATGATAATAAATATGAGTACCAAAATCAGCCATGAGCAGCTATTTTCAGGTGCGTTGCAAAAACCGTAAGACGTACATGGAAACAATGTATGACGGAAACGTACCTCTTCAATAGTTCTACGAAAAAGTCCGCGATAGCATATATCTATCTTTCAAGGTTTTACTCGGTATTACCTTTTAAAGGTATCCGAATGTTTCTCAAAATTATGCATTATTTGGGAGAATTTTTTTATGAATATGCTATTGATCAATTAAATACGTGGTTCATACCCAGTATTTAATTTAGAACGAAATTGCCTCTTACATCATTCAATTATGATGAATACTTCAAAAAATATGGCAGGTTGAAGATGAAATCACACCAAAATGCGTCTCCGAGGTAGGCACTAGGCGGGTAGGAGAAGGTACCGAAGTGTGAGGGATGTATTGTATGAATGTATGTATTTTGGATTGCCGATGCCCGTATGTTTATGACCACAAATCAGATCAACAGATGACGCTGTAGTCGTTATTCAGGTTATTCATCTACTCTGCAACTAAACGGCTCGATCGAATTGAATGAATTTTTGTGTATACAGAACAACGTCTGTTGGATCTGCTAGTATTTATATAAAGCTATTTAATTAACGCCTACACGTTAAAATATCTCAACATTTCATCGCTGTCATCAAAAACCATTCGAAGACAATTTTGGCTAAACCACCCAAAGTTAAGTGAAGCCAAGAAAAGAATCGCACTAATCAGTGCGAAGGACCGTTGCAAAACCGATTAACTCATTCAAGTTGAGCTGCAGTCATAAAACATTTTTATGGAAAAACGCTGTATATTTAACGAGATGAATTAACAGATTCATGGCTCATTCCGTATGTAAATTAATCAGATTACCTACAAGCTCCCAAATGAGAAACGAAATAAGCAAGAAAGAATTTCCAGATAAAATTGACGTCAATACCTTCTGGAAAATATTCGGACTATTCAAATTGGGATCCACCCAACGATTCGGATATTGGGAGATATTCAAACGCAATTCCCCACTCCAGTGACATTGTTTCAGCATTCAGGTCAGCCGTTTTTGCCATATCGAATATCCAGTAAAATACCGACAGGGATCGTTTCGGTAAATTAGCATATAGAACAATCCACAACAGAAAAACATCAAATTCATATTTAGGCAGAATATGGCGCATCAAAAACCATTCGAAGACAATTCTGGCTAAACCACCAGAGGTTACCACATTTGCATGCTGCCTCCGCGTATACCATATAGAATTTATTGACCAACCCATTCAGGGTTTCATTTCGGTTTGGATATATTGAAATTTAAATCCGAAATATTGGCTGACAACAATGCTTAATGCATTTGGGAGGTCGAATTGCAGTATATTTACAGTTATATGAAAGAGTTTTTCACTTCAATATATCAGGTTTTTCAAGCGATTGCTACTAACCTAGATTATTCTTGTACTGTTGGTACACTCTCGATTTGAACGCATCCAAAGTTACAATTTAATCTGTCAATTCATTCCTTGTTTATTATCATTTGTCATTTAATGTTGTTATTTTACAATGGGAAAAATTAAATGCCGTCCAGTTATTAAATTTTCATTTCCGCCGACCTCAAAATAAAAGTAATTCTAATGTGTACAAAATTGAACATTAATGACCCATTTAAATGTTCAAATTATGCTATTTTTAATGTGCAATCCTTATGGCAACCATACACAAAGTATTCAGGTCTAGTGCGAAATGAGAATGTATTTCAATCAAGAATTTATACACAATTCATATTGAGATCGTCGAAAAAATCTTGTAATCAACTCGATTATTAATCTTTTGACTAATGATCTAGAACTATGAACGCGTGAGCGGAGTGCATGCGTTAAAATGTCTTGACCATTAGGTAGTTGCTGTCTTCAATAACATAGTTGATTGAATAACTATTTATGAGAGCTTGAAAAGCGAAGGAAATTTTTAACGAATGATGAAAGTTTCTGAGGACTCCTCAATTTCAAATACTTCCGTAGAAATATGGGTTACTTAATTTCAACGTGGTCAAATAAGCCTGGAAGACTTGCCAAGTCAAAGCCAACAAAAAGGTAATATTTTGATCCAAAATGGCGAATGCGCAAACGTTTTCATTATATGACATGTTGTGAATGAACGCATATACTGAGAGTGTCATAATAACGTCAAATGCTAATTATTGTATTATGCAGACAAAAGCGCTGCAAAACCAGAAATTGTAGGAAGAATACAGGATATCGTATTGTAAAATCTCCCTGTGACTGAAAGAGAGGCATATCCTCTGACAGTGTAAACAATATTTCGACCAAAGTAGGTATCAGAGTTCAGAAAATGATATTGTATTACTTAAAATAAGATCTGGTTTTTAGAATCTGAAACGAGTGTTCAGAAATCGCGCGAAAGGTGTTAGCATCAGTTTTTTTTGGTACGCTAAATAAAAATTGTTTGTGAATTATTCCCAAACTATTATATTGCAAAGAACATTGTGATGCTCCTAAATATCTAACGGAAGTATTAGTGAAACAAAGCTGGAAAGCAAAAAAAAATTATCGTTTTCGTATATTAGGATCTTCCCCCTAAATTGGGAGTGATTTTTGGCTCTTGATTTATTTCATTTCAGCCATCTCGTTTTATTGCATTAAATATTATTGAATCTTCGATTTGAACTCATTAATTCGATATTTAGAATGAAATACCACAATTTAAATCTATGGGAGATGATTACCCTTCAGTAGGGTCCTGTAGCGGTCTTAGAAGAACAGAGGATTCGAAAATCATCACTTGGAATGCCAGACCTGGTTTAAAACACCCTCCTGGCCCAAGAGCAAGAATTACGTATTTTGTATCTGAATATTGAAGGTATTTATTCGAATAGATTTAGTTTCAATTTCGTAAAAACGGTGAGGCAGGGTTTTTTCTACTGAGGTTTTTCCCTGTGCTCTGGTATCATACGACAGAATAGTATGGTACCCCGTTTTGTACCAACCTCAGCTAGGGACTTTTTTGTTTCATGTATTGTATTTTGTTAGCTCTCAATTCAAAGAATAAATAAATAACTTGATGCTTAATAACTCGCTTGTTTGGATCCGTATTCAAATCTCGTTGTTTCATTTTACAGGCACTTTTTAAGAGTACCTAATTCAAATATGATATGACTGATTTTTTATCGCAGTAATTTTCGAGAAATGACAAGGAATTGTGATTTAAAAAGTAAACTATGGTTAAATGTTTTTTATCTGATTCAAGAATGTTTGCTAATTTCAAAGAAATATTATATGTTCCCATTCACATGAAAATTAACGAGAAAAAAAATTAATAAATTTTCCTGATTTTCGATTCAATTATTGAATTTATATATGAATTTATTAAAAGTAGGCTGGCAATGAAAATGACCAATTCCCAATATTCGTTCATAACTCAAAATCTATGAAAGATAGGTCAGATCTGTTTTCAGATTTGCTTTAGTCGGAAAAAAAGAGCCAAAAACGTGTCATCCGTTTTCCTTTAGTTGCTATGGTTCTCGAGATCCCTTCAGTAGACAACAAATTTTGCCCCTCCTATACAGAGAACCAAATGGGGTCGAGTGTGAGAATAATTTCAGCCTAAACTCCACCTTGGCTTTGTTTCGTCTAATATCTACAACTCTCTCTTTTTGTACTTTTGCGGAAAAAATTAGACGATGTATCATTATAATGATGCGTTTTTGAAAAGTGTTACAATTTCTGAAAAATAATTTTTTGCTTCTTTCTGAAGCGCAGCTAAAAAACTTTCTGCTATATGTACTTGTATAATAAACAAAACAGATATTTTACCACGTGCCATTCCTTCGACACAGAACAGATGAACAAACATAGCGGCCATTTGTGGACATACACGTCACGATGCCATGACGTTCTAACTCTTGATGTAGAAGAATAACCCTACATTACCGCTGTATGACAATCCCCGATATTGATGCATGCCTATGTCATCATTCATCACCGATTGTGATATCAATTCGTCATGAGAACCGGAATTACCTCCGATACGTATTGGTAACCAAATCACTGGAATATCTGGTAATTTATTTTAGATTATCAGTTGAAAGGGAAGCTGTATGATACTGCTCATTAACTTGAATTATTAATTCCTAAATTCAGGTAATTGCGGGTATAGGCATGTTCAACTGATTGTTATTATCAATTCCTATCGCTTTCGGCTATTTCATGATTGGCAGTTGTTGATTGAATATTAGATATGCAGCAGATGTCTGAAATAGTTTCGTTTGTCTTTTTGAAGGTAGTATTGAACTATCCAATTAGATCTTTCGATATTCCATTCGAAAAATTTCATCTAACATGGGTATTTTATTGCATTGAATTTTAATATTATTATTTATAATGGATAAAGAAGACGCTAGAAAAAATATTTGCCACATTTTGGGATCAAGGATATTACAAATTGTTTTAGATTATCAGTTGAAAGGGAAGCTGTATGATACTGCTCATTAACTTGAATTATTAATTCCTAAATTCAGGTAATTGCGGGTATAGGCATGTTCAACTGATTGTTATTATCAATTCCTATCGCTTTCGGATATTTCGTGATTGGCAGTTGTTGATTGAATATTAGATATGCAGCAGATGTCTGAAATAATTTTGTTGGTCTTTTTGGAGGTAGTATTGAACCATCCAATTAGATCTATCGATATTCTATCTGGAAATTTTCATCTTACTTTGGTATTTTATTGAATTGAATTCTAAAAACATTTCCTTGATTATCTATAATAATAGATATAAAAGACGTTAGAAAAAATATTGGCAACATTTTGGGATCACATTCATTATTATAAATGGTTTGAGAGCATATTTGCAATCGGTATTCTTTCACCTATTCATATATTCTTCTCATGTGAGTTGAACAATCCAGAAATGTTAAAAAAATGACGTAAAATAATGAGCGAACATAAGCTAGTTATTAAATTATAGTAGGTACTTTCATTTTTTTTCTGAACAGTCCGCAGTTAGATGAAAGTGGAAATATTAGGGATTGCAGTTATACATGAAGAATTGATCAAACTTCAATCAAATTGAAATATCAATCAAATAGTTTAAATCTGGAACTCAAATATGGATTTTCACGGATAACAATGTGTTTTTTATCATTAGTTTTCACCTCTCATATTGAAGTTTTATCTTCCAAATATTCTTCAAGAGGATTTTGAAACATTTCTCGAATTGTATTTCGAATGAAAACAATTAAAATATAATAGCATAACACGAGCCATCATAAAGATATTCAGATCATGAGCATTTTAGAAACTCAATAATTAACAATTTCCATTTCGAGAGTTATGGTTTCAAATTCCGCAGTGGTAAACAATTTTCATTCGCCATTTCAACCAATAACTACTTGCTAGATGTCGTAAAAGTTTGATCATTTCAGTTCTGAATATAGAATCATATCGAAACAACCACATCTCTGGTGCCGTATTCTCGACAAGTGATCTTTCAAAGCGAATACGAACTTCACTGCGCGGTGTGCAACGAATAACGCAGACTGCGGTCTTCCATAGTTCGTTCGACAACAGAATGAAACGTCCCAGAGATGGTGTTGTTCCGGTATAAAACTCTGAAACAAAGATTAAGGAGAGAATATAGGAAACGGAGCGACTACGATGATGCTAGAGCCGTCTATGTGTCAGAATAAATACTAAATCTCATGAGAATGGGTAAAATCAAAGATTTTAGAGGCCATTTTGAGCAAAACAAGGACATTTGAAAACATTGTTATGATTGCACGTGGGTAACCTCTTCGTGGCTTAATTTTAGTTGCGTTTCGTATTGTGTGTTTATATCTATTTTGTGTGTGCATCTGTTGAAATTGAAAATGGTTTACGGAGCATATTGTATGGTGATGAATTCCAAAATATTAAAAAGGGGCGATTCTGAACCTGAGAAAATGGAAATTTAGGTATTGGAACTCTTTCTCATTGAGGAGAGATATTGATCTCAGCAGCTCTTATAGAATGTGCGGAGAGCATTTTTTTACAGATCAAATAAAACAAATGGAGAAGCACTATCTCATTGAAATTTCCATTGTTTTTCAATTCCATCTTCAAATTGTAGTTTATTTTTAATTGTTTTAATAATTCGGTAATGTGAGAAAGTTATTGATTGGTATTCAATTTCATTATTTTAGTTCTTTTCAGATAAAATTATCGTTTAAATCGATGGTGGGGAATATCAGTCACAAGGAACAGACAACTGTTCCTTGTGACTGATATTCCTCACCAGGCCTATGAATAATGGTTAGGCCTGATGAAGGAGCTAAATGCTCAGAAACGTTGCCATTGAATAAATTGTTTACAACTGTTCCTTGTGACTGATATTCCTCACCATCGATTATATTTTTTGTGCGAAATGTTTTAATGAAACTATAGCAATTCAATATCGCATTTCATTAAAATCAATTCATTTGAAACAATGTCGAGATGAAAAATAACATCCTGATCGCGAAGCAAAGTACTAGCTTTGTTTAATCGATCAGGATGTTCCTTCTGTTCTCGACTTCTAAATTTTATGTTATACGAAGTAATTCAATTCGAATTTGGCGCCCATTATGTGTCAGAATTAATCAACTAACTGAAAAACGTAGTCAGATTTTAGTACTGAAGTTGTAGGGGCATTTTCTATCTTTCCTCCTTAATATTTGCCAGGAACTAGTGCTAGTTCTCTTCTCCATACTGATGAACCCCATAAGGATAGACAGATTATCTATGTGCTCTGGATAATAATACCTCCTTGTAGGTTCTTCGAACGATAGCAATACTAGCTCCGAAGTATAACTTTGATATTGGTTGAAAAATAATAAACTAATATCATCCTCTTTGTCTTAGTACCTATTCTTCACTTTCATAGTTGACTTTTCACATTCATTATCCGCGTTAATCCTTTCGAAAAGAATGATAATATAGATTAATCAACCAATATTAAGCTCATACATCGAAGCTGCCTCTTCTAAAGGAGATGACCTGATTGATTTCAGAGTTCATGAAAATCTGACCCTCTTTGTCGCCTATATGACCAAGCGTTCACCAGCATCGAGCAGAATAATTCCGATAGTTGATCGAATATTGCCCTCATGTCAATGGTCCCGTACGGGCGGAGCGGTAAATATTTGGACAATCCGGATGAAATTGTTTACCGTTCGGAATCCAAATCGAGCGTTCTCCACTCCACTGGGTCAATTTTTTGTGCAAACAGAATGAACACCTATAAATTTTCATGTTGGAAACTGGACGATAAAAGCTGTTTTGATGCAACGAGAATCTGTTGCAGTTGATTAATTGGAGAGTTAAATGCTCACGATGGTCCAAGTTGATGCAGTAAAATTGTGAACAATTTAATGATGAATTGGATATTAATTATGGATATATTTCATACGAATGATATTGCGTTAGTTCAAGAAGTTATGAATTTCAAGAAAACTTGGCGAACGTCATTTTATACAAGGTGAAACAAAATTTGTTTTTTACCCTAACGTTAGAACCACCCCTGGTGTGTTCCAGTGTTTCACCGTGTGTTTATATTCATTTAATCTTCAAAACCATCTTTCCTGACAATTCAGTTCTTCATTTATAATAATAGCTCAATTTTTGTTTAAGAAACAGTATACAGGGTTTTCAGTAAAACATTGAACTACACAATTCGCTATGGCTATGAAAGTACTTTCACAGATTTAACCTTTAATCCGAAGGTTATGAAAATAAACTGATAACTAAGGGAAAACATAAAACAAGAGAAGTTCAAGAGCGTCATATTGTTCCTTATGCACTGTTTTTGGAGACGATTTCGTGCTAATGCATTATAATGCACGACCGCATCAACCGCATGTGGCTGGGGAGTATTTAGCAAAGGTTGATACCAAGAATTCAATTGGCCTGCTCTATGTCCAGATTTGAACCCAATTGGGCAGGTTTGGATGAACTGCTGAATTTTGCAGCAGCTCAGGTATGCTTAACTTGATTCAAAACCTCAATGAAGACATGCCGAGATGACTTGCTCCTATCAATAAATTCAACCTAAAATTGTGATCTCATGAAAACAAACTAAAAAATAAGTCAAAAACATACGGTGTTTTTCACTCAGAAGCGGATATTCTCATGAGATCACAATTTTAGGTTGAATTTATTGATAGTCTGTTGAAGCTTTAGGGAAATTATGATTACACTGAGAACCTTGTAACTTTACAAAAATTGAGCTATTGTTTTATAAACAAAGAATCAAATCGTCGATAGAAGATATGTCCTGATGATGAAATGAATAATTATACAGTGGAACAACTGGAGCACACCAGGGATGGTTCTAAAGCTAGAATAAAAAAATGGATTTTGTTTCACCCTGTAAGAAATGACGTACGCCGAGTTTTCTTGAAATCCAACACAGATAATTTATTGAGTATTAACATACCTACAATTGAACGAAAAGTTCAATCGAATCAGACTCGAAATAACATATTTATGAATTTAAAAACTGCATTGATTTTTGAGTTCATTCGATTTAAATAGTCTTTCTTATTCCTCTACGCAATTTTCGAAATCAGTGAATGATTTACATGCATTTTTGTCAGTTTTTCGTTTGTTTCTGATAAATTTCAATATTTTTGAGGTCTCTCGATATTGATGCTATTTTATATCGAATGAAGTTTTTTCATTTTTAGCTAGGTAGATATTGATAGAACAAGTTTCAAATCAATAGTTTCAGTAAATAGATAACACAACAAAAATACTCTTGAAATTATCAATTTCATT
This sequence comes from Propylea japonica, assembly GCA_013421045.1. Lineage (NCBI taxonomy): Eukaryota > Metazoa > Arthropoda > Insecta > Coleoptera > Coccinellidae > Propylea > Propylea japonica. The sequence goes on from CM024241.1 coordinate 79,747,351, forward strand.
TGTATGTCTGGAAAATGTCTATTGTCTCTATATATTTTTTTTAAAGAAGATGAAGGTCGGTTAGTAATCAAGATCGGAAGACTCGTGAGTATCGATAACATTGATTTCCATTCAATCGACAATGACATTGACTATAAAACTACTCACCTTGTCTGAGAAATCGTGCAAAATTTTGAGAACTCTCCTTTGCTCTCTTCCTTTGGAAGTTAGACCGAAAATGAGGTCCGAATGTAGATAGGGTCTGAACCATCTATAGAAGATTATTTCGAGTACACTGAAAACATAGTTGGAATTTGAGGTTTTTTGTATCGAGTTCCGCAAACATCTTCATTCTATTGTGAGAAAGGCCAACAAAATTTCTTGTATATCAAACGATACATCATGTTTTTTGTAGTTTCAGTAGAGAAAATGTATACAGGATACTTATTTCTACAAATGATACAAGAGTACAGAGATGAAAACATCTCTTCCTTCCCGTCTAAAAGTAGTGATCAGATTTGCTTGTAGAACCATCTGAAAATCTGAAATATTTTTTCCGAAGGGCTTTTTCTTCATAAGAAGATATATAGCATATAAAAAAAACTATAGAAAAATGATGAGTAGTATGAATATAATTTTTTTGTTCGTTCCTACTGAGAAAAACAATTGCTATATTATTTAATATTCGAATATTTTGTAGAGCTCTCTTTCAGAAGTATATAGACCTGATGACACAAAATAAAACTCACCTGTAAATAGCTTTAACATATTCAGAGTCAGTATCTTTCATTGCATTTATTTCCACCCCCATAGCAGTCTCTGTTGAGATAAAAGAAAATAATTCATTACTTAGAATCTATATCTGTGTTGAAACTTATGATATTAAAACCAATATATCATTACAGATCAAAATCACTCAAGTTACTATGCAAAAACTAAATGATATTAATCGACAAAAGTCAACAAATATCAAACTCATACTTCGGATATTGTCTCCCATACGTTCAAAAAACCTGTCAAGAGTTTCTGTATACATCTGTTTCAACCTCCCGGGTCTCTTCGTATGAGAGGATGATATTTTGCATGAATCTCTCTCCGTATGCTCTGGATTATAAAAACTCTTCATGGGCTTTCTCAACGTTTGGTGAAACTTTCTCTGAAGTGTTAGTGTGATTATATCTATGAATTTCCATTTCAATCTTCTGGTTTGACGCCAAATAAGCGAATAAAAGTAGTTGAATGAAGGTTGAATAACTGCATTAAGCAATTTTTCAATTGTCACAAACAAAAAATAAACATACAAAGTTCAAACAATATAAGAAGAGTTATACTTAAGATTTTTCCGAGGTTGTTTTTATATAGAAATGGATTAACCAAGAGCTTGAAATATAGAATGAGTTTGCTTTATCTAGGAAGTTTACTCTCAACAGTTAAAGCAAGGAGCCCCAACAAATGATATCAGTACTGAGCGAACCAGTATGATGATGTTTCATTCTCGAATAAAACACGAAAACTTTGTTTTCATGATATATCTGGAGAAAGGAAAGGTGCTCGAGATTCCCAAGAACACGTGCCTAGGAATACGTGGCTGGGACACCTATTCCTACGCACGTACCGTCCCATCAGCACCCCAGAAAAATCCCTCCTATCTGAGGCTTGTCAAAAATTTCCCTAAAACGAATTTATACGTGAACATTTTCAACGCTTCTAGCAACCCTACTAGTGAGATTAAAAGGGCCGATTATCCCAACCCAGCTAAGGAGTGGATTTGGAGATGGATGTGTTGCAACGCCTATGCTTTTTGAAACACCTCTGGTGATCATAGAATATACATTGACAGACTGTCAACTTTATGTACGGTTATTTTCCTTCTATGATTTTCGAATCTGCCTGATGTAATGAAATTTATTTGACTTCCTTTTCCGGCTGTACTCTGAAGGAGAAAGCATCTATCGTATATGATTTTCATCTGAATTCATCGGATGTTTCGTCTGAAATTTTTAAGTTTAAGTTTGCTAAATAAATAATATTTTTCCCGGTAATTCATAATTCCTTTAATTTAAGCAGATATCTCATTAGAAATTCAATAAGGTGATTTGCTGGTTCTGAATTTTTTGCATTGCTTGCCTTCATTTTGTTTCATAGCATACAGGGTGATTTTTTTAAGTGTTTCATTAGACGTTTTCGAGGAAGGAATTGTTATACAGATTCAAGATTTTGGATTTTCGTTTTAGAGTATATGGACTTTAAGTGTAAAATATTCTCAAGAGGAATCCACTTCCGGTTTCACCGGAAACGAATGTAACTTCGTTATTTCAAATGCAACACTCTGTATATTTATACATATCCGAATTCTTAGTTCAATTCTACACTGATTTGATGTATGATATGTGCAACCACTCAAGCGGTTCTTGAATTATAGCCTGATTATCAAATTTTTTGAGAAAAAGGTTGTCACAAATTAGTCTCCGTATCTTCAAAATCCCTCATTACAAGAATTTCTTTTTGCGAAAGTGGAACAAAAAAAAGTACGCTGATACTGTTTCTTGTATAACTTATGAGGAAATATTATACAGGGTGTCTGAAAAAGGGCCCCAAAGTGAGCCTCAATAAAACTATGATATCTCACTTTTTTCAAATGGCAACCCTATAATTTTATAATTCCAATCGATTGCTGGTCAAAAACCAGTTAGATTGTCCCGAACATTTCATGCCTCTAAAATCAGTAGTTTTGCCGTTATTCAATAAAATTCGAATTTCACGATTAAAGACAGGTTTCGCACAGTTTGTAAGCTTGCATTTTTTAAGAAGGCTATGTTAGGAACTGTCATTCTTACTTTTTCTTACATATCAAGCACTAAGCAATAATAATTTCACTGGAATGATATATCAAGGGTATGTTCTTTATTTGCGGCAAATGTAACAAATTCCTAGAAAAGGTAATTAGAAATTCAACGAACGAAATTAACATTTACTGACTTTAACGAAATCAAAGTTCAGGTGGTATCAAAACAATTCCGTTTTGGGTTAATGCTTCCACTACGGAGAAAATTGTTTTGATACTTCCTGAACTTCGATTTTGTTAAAGGTGGTAAATGTGGATTTCTTTCGTTAAAAGTTCTGACTGCCCTTTCTGATATTTTGTTACATTCACCATAAATGAAGAACATATTCAATACATCACTGTCACTGTAGTTCATATTTTGCATAGTGCCCGATTAATCGAGAAGTATAAATGACAGTTATCTAAAATGCATTATAAATCAACAGACATAGCCTTCTTGAAAACTTTTATGTTAATAAATCTATGGTTAGGTTAGGTTAGGTTAGGTTTTATCCTTATAAATTTATGGTTAGACTAAGAACCCTTGATACAATCCTGAAATTCGAATTTTATTCAATAACGGCAAAACTACTGATTTTAGAGGCATGAAATGTTCGGGACAATCTAACTGGTTTTTGACGAGCCATCGATTGAAATTACAAAATTATAGGGTTGCCATTTGAAAAAAGTGAGATTTCATAGTTTTATTGAGGCTCACTTTGGGGCCCTTTTTCAGACACCCTGTATAATATTTCCTCATAAGTTATACAAGAAACAGTATCAGCTTACTTTCTTTTGTTCCACTTTTGCAAAAAGAAATTCTTGTAATGAGGAATGTTGAAGATATGGACACTAATTTGTGACAACCTTTTTTTCAAAAAATTTGATAATCAGGCTATAATTCAAGAACCGCTTGAGTGGTTGCACATATCATACATCAAATCAGTGTAGAATTGAACGAAGAATTCGGATATGTATAAATATACAGAGTGTTGCATTTGAAATAACGAAGTTACATTCGTTTCCGGTGAAACCGGAAAGATTCCTCTTGAAAATATTTTACAATTAAAGTTCATATACTCTGAAACAAAAATCCAAAATCTTGAATCTGTATTACAATTCCTTCCTCGAATACGTCTAATGAAACACTTAAAAAAATCACCCTGTATGTTCTGTTTTTCGCTTTTCATTTCACCAGGGCAGAATTCCTTCTCGGATTCACTAATAATTATCGACATAATGTAAATACCTAATTTTTTTCTTAAGAAACGAGAAGGAATCCTGCTTAATTATTGTGCACTTTTTCATTTATGTTATATTATTCGTAAGAATTCTCTGAGATGGCGTAAGTCATCCATAGATGATACCAGACTAGCTGTCCAAGGTCGGTTTTAGGTAGAATGAATTTTCGTCATCCAGTGCCATTAGTTCATTCTCACCAAAACAGTTAAAATTAAGAGCCCCATCAAATTATTTCAGAAGTGAGTCAACCGGTTTGATGCAGTATTCTAATTCTCAAATGAAACTAACTATTTGACTTTGCTTTCCATGAAACTCCTCGAGAAGAAATGATAACTCGAGATTCCCGAGATCGCGTGCTGTGGAATGCGTGGGAAGGACATCTATTCCTACGCAGATATATTTCCATCAGCATCCCCAGAAAAATTCCTCTTACCTAGGGCTTGTCAAAAATTTCCTCTTGAACGTTTTCAACGAATTTATATTTGAACATTTTCCACGCTTCTAGCACCCCTAGTAGTAAGATTAAAGGAACCGATTATCCCAACCCAGCTCAGGAGTGAATTTGGAGATGGATGTGGGAGGGCAGGACCGATACGAACGAAGTGCCTGTGTATTTGCCAACAGACCGACAGTTTGAGCCGATACAAAAAGGGATAAATTGGTGCTGCGGGTAATGCAGTTCGACAAAACACACAACAAGCACCGGGTTAGCCTAGAGAAAATTCACGTCACTGATGTGAAAACCGGCAGGCGAACAACGGGGTTATTTCAAGCTTGGACCACATTCCTTGGCTTGGGCCACATTCTTCGGCCTTGGACTGAAATACGATTATTGGCTAAGCTGAGTAATTTCTGCCTGTTACATTCGACTGTTATCTTATTTGCTTCGAAGATAACTTATGGCAGAGAGCTAAAAGCATACCTGAAGTCTATCGAAGCAGACTTGAGAGCATATCGCGTTACCGAGAACATCTGGCACTATACAGAAAACAAGATAGTTCATTGGAAGCAGAGCCACTATTTAAACCTTTCTTTCAAGATAATAAGTTATAAGTTTATTATAATATGATCAGACCTGTAAATTTAAATGAGTACATTGTTCTTTTCATAATATGTTGTTGAAAACCTGGCCAGGAATTTGGTTGCTGGGGTAAACAAGCCTCCCCTGAGAAAATAGTATTAGAATCTCATGCTCGATAACCTGTAAAGGTAAAAGTTAACATCACAGTGTGAGGACCGGAGCAATACGGACGAAATGCCTGTGTGTTCGCCAACAGACCGACAGTTTGAGCCGATACAAAAAGTAAAAAGTTTGTACAGCGGGTTCGACGAAAAACAAGACAAAATATCGATTTCATACTTGTTCGCTAGTCCCGCTCAACTCACAATGAATATTTGAAGCATTTGCAGATAACTGTTTCGCCTTTTTAAGTATTTACAGAGCAAAAAAATAGCTTTTACAAATTCTTCTCTCTCCGGATGCTCTGGATAATATAACTCCTTTATCCTACGTTTTCAGAACATTGGGCTGACGAAGTTCAAAGTATGAGTTTGCTATAATATGTTGACTTTATCTATGGAAGTTTTCTCAACCGCGTCTGATTTGACGCCATTTAATCAAATCCACGTTATCGATTGAAAAATGAATAAGGCAAATAAGCACTCTTTCATTTGTGCCAACGATGGAAGAATAAACTTTATATTACTTCATCTGGTTCATCCGAAATTTATACAATAGGAAAGGGTTATTCGTGAGGATTCTCTGTAATGTCGTTAGTTCTACATGATACCAGACTGGCTGTCCAAGTTCGGTTTCAGGTAAAAAGAAATTTCGTCATCCAGGCATAGTAGTTGATTCTCAACAGAACAGTTGAAATAAAAAGCCCCAACAAATGATATCAGAAGTGAGTCAACCGGTTTGATGAAGTAAGTATCCGAATTCTCAAATGACACTAAGTGTTTGACTTTGCTTTCCATAATATTCCTCGAAAAGAAACGATAACTCGAGATTCCTGGATACACGTGCTTGGGAATGCGTGGGAAGAACACCTATTCCTACGCAGATATATTTCCATCAGAATCCCCAGAAAAATTCCTCTTACCTAGGGCTTGTCAAAAATTTCCCCTTGAACGTTTTCAACGAATTTATACGTGAATGTTTTCAACGCTCCTTGTACCCCTAGTAGTAAGATTAAAGGAGCCGATTATCCCAACCAGCTCAGGAGTGGATTTGGAGATGGATGTGGGAGGGCAGGAGCGATACGAACGAAGTGCCTGTGTGTTCGCCAACAGACCGACAGTTTGAGCCGATACAAAAAGGGAAAAATTTGTGCTGCGGGTAATGCAGTTCGACAAAAAAACACAACAAGCACCGGATTAGCCTGGAGAAAATTCACGTCACTGATGTGCAAAGCGGCAGGCGAACAACGGGGTTATTTCAAGCTAACGTTTTCTGGCAGCGGGATCGCCATGTTTCGCATTTGTTTTCGTCTGAGGCTTGCGGAAAGATGGAAAAGTTGTTTCTCGGTAAAAGAATGAATGTTTTTGATGGCCTTAATGGTCGTTGTTTAGATCTGTTCACATAAATAGGGCAGCTGATGAATCTACAACTTATTTTTGTAGTTTTGAAGTTTTTGCTTTCATTATCATTATAAACTTGAGGATTCAAAACCTGAATCTAAACATCGAGGGTCTTATACAGACTCATGTTTTTGATAAGACGCGAAAGAAATTTCTTTTTCAAGTCATTGGAAAGTGCAGTGCACCTGAAATAAGGGTTATTCGAATAATTCAGGAGTGCCTTTATTTCGCCCAAATTTTTTTGATTTTTGTGACGGAATAGGTCTCAAACGACTCAAATTGAGTCAGTGCGGTAGAATTGAAGATAAAAAAATGATTCGGTATGGCCGAAACCACTAATCTTATGAATTCAGAATTGGATCTTTTGAAGGAAAATAATGACGCGCAAAATTTTGGAAATTTTTTTGAGGATCACCCAATATTAAGATAATAAAAAAATATTTTGTCTGTGTGATGTGAACAGAAGAATTTTTCAGATATCGATTGAAATATATTCTGGGAGGATTCTGCATTTCTTAGGAACTTTATAGGTTTTCACTCCCAGTCTCTGAAACATAAATAATTAAAAAATGTTTGATTAAGGTGAATTTTTGGTATACCACTGTACAACTGTTTAGCAAAATTCTCTTTCAGATGCATTGAATCTCGTATGTTTCCGGCAGAAGTTTCTGAACCTGTATGTATAATTGTTTTAGAGAATGAATATTTCGTGACATTTGAAATTTTAAATGCATGAAAAAGACCTTCCCGTACTCTCCAATTGTTATTATCAATTCCGTTGGATTTTTATTGTCCATTTCACCGAACCAAGAATGCTACTTCCAGATCGGGCCAAAATCTGCACTGAAGGCGTATGCAGCTAAAATTCACGATTTACGATCGGTATAAGAAGTGTCTGACCCCTTTCTTCTAATATGAATCAACTACCAAATGTTTTTAATCATAATTATGTGATTGCGTTAGTGGTTTATATTTTCGAAACCTAATATTGGTCTAGTCCCCCAAATGTTTCATTTGCAGACCTGTGTAGGTAAAAAGTTTAGGTCTAGAATCAGCTCCCAAAATATTGTGTCCTTTTCGTTTTCTAAGACTTCAAATTCTCTGATCGCTATCATCAATTCCTAAACTAACATCGCAATTTAAATTTCTGATTGTTATCTTCCATTCCGTTAGATTTTTATTATTCATTCCACCAAAAACCATGGTTTTTTGGTGAAAGCTACTTCCAGATCGGACCAAGATCTGAACGGAAGGCGTTTGCAGCACGATTCACGATCTGTTTAAGAAGTGTCTGACCCCTTCATTGGAAATGAATCAACCAGCAGTTGTTATTAATCATATTTGATAGAGTTAGTGTTTAATTTTTTTTCCGTTTCTTAACATTTCAAATTCTCTGATCGCTATCATCAATTCCTAAGCTCACCTTGCATTTCAAACCGAAGGCGATTGCAGCTAGAATTCACGATTTAATTATTTTGATGAACTTGACTTATTCATGTTGAAAGTGAGTAAATATTAGACCGCTATTGGATATGAAAAAAAATCATCTTTATTGAGTCCTAAAATATAAAACATGAAAAATATAATGAGGGTAAATCAGGAATGAAGACATCGGATGAAGCAAGTATTTGCATGTAGTAATGTTTTGAATTGTAGGACTCAAAGTCCTCTTAACGAGATTTGGAAAGGAAACTCTCCGAATAATTAGCGATGTTGTTACTAGCTTTACATACATTAAATATTCAACTTTCCAAACCAAACACAATCGTGTTCTTACGTGCAATATAAATAAGTTAAGTTCAATTTCACAATTATAAAGTATTGAAATGAAAATATCAAAACTACTGCAAAAATTCGAGTCAGTTATATTCTTCATTGAGGTAATCCATTTCTTCAATATAAAACATGAACGTAGGTACCTACTTGCAAGTACTTGCTCATTCCTAATTTATTCACATTAAAATTTTCATTTTTCATAGCTCAAAGTTTTCATAAGGAGCCTCAAAGAAAAGAACTGTTTTCCTTCTCAAATCAAATAACAGTCTTATATTTTCTCACTTTCCCCATGAAAAGTCTAGTTCATCTAAACAATTATACGGTATTGCAATGAAAATACCAAAACTACTTCATGGAATTGTATCAGCAATATTATTCACGGTTATGATTAAAATTCCATATTTCAATTCACCTGAAAGAAATAAAATATGAAGCATATTTAGTTCATTCTTTGGTGTCAGAGTCCACTCAAATACAAAAGGATGACATATTTAACCGATATTTTGAATATTTCATCTGCATTTGAAGAGAATTAAAATAAATTATATTCATTAGTCTAATTAAATATGAATAAATATTCAAAGTGCCAAAAAATCACAAAATTTCTCAATTGATCGCACTCAGATTACAATAATCAGTTCATTATAGGTTAATGTTGGTCCTCCGATCTCGTCCAGCTGTCAGAACTGCCTGTAACCTATTCCTAACCTAACCTTGCATTTCAAATTCTCTGATTGTTATCATCAATTCCGTTAGATTTTTATTGTCCATTCCACCTAAAACCTAGAATGCTACTTCCAGATCAGGCCAAGATCTGAACCGAAGGCGTTTGCAGCGAGAATTCACGATTTACGATCTGTATAAAGAGGGTCTAACCGCATCACGCGGCACAGCGGATTCCGGCGGAGGTGCAGGCATTATTGCAGACATTCCGGTCGTGAAATTGGGGCGAAAAGAATTATGGAAATTCGGTTTAGCATGCTACGTCAATTTTATCGAATTGTTCTCCGGTTACCGCGAGTGCAAGAATCCGATGGGACACAAGAACAAACACTGGCACTGTTTTCTCGTTTTACAACGAGGGGTCTGTGCTTGACATTGATTAAATGAAAAATGCGAAATGTTGGGGTTTCGGAACATTTTCATAGGTTCGTCGTAAATACGGTAAAACTCAATTTTGATTGGTGGAAACTTATAATTTTCTTCTCTGGTCCATATGTCTCTTCAACATTCTGCAAGTAGATGTCACCTATGTATGGACCATAGAGATATATAAGTATAGAAATGCCATCATTGGAATAAACGTGCTGTCAGATTCGTCATATAACCACCATCTTAACGTCAAATTCGACAATCATTGAATTTTCTGGAAGAATTGTAATTCTTGCGTTTTTTTCGAGTTAAATTGTGATTTTTTCTGCTTAATAATATATCATGAAATGGGACCGTTTTCTGTAAGGCTTTTTTCAAGCAGAAAAAGACAGGCTAGAGATAAAATATATCACAGGTAGGAATGAGTAATGAACAGATTCGCATTCGAAATTTTTGCATGTCTGACTCAGTTATCTGATATCTTTCTATATGTGTATATTATCGTCTGAAGAAAAATTGTTTATTTGATATTCAATTGACCTTATTTGAACAGGTTTCCTAAAGACCCAACACGTCATATTTTTTGGGTGAAATTCGTAAACAGAAAAAACTTTCAACTCAATTCAACCCTGAACTTTCCGCCATATTTGTCCTCGACTTAGCCCCGACCTGTGGTACTATTTTTCCTTACTCAACTGTATGTCATAGAGTCTCTTCTTCATTATATCTCGATGGTATGGACGAACACCAGTCAAAATATCACTACGTGATTTTAAGATGCAGTCGATGCATCTACGGTCGGGCTTTCTCTGAATGATCAACATTACTAATGTATCAGTAACAACCGTAAAAAATGTAGGCTTCTCGAAACATTAAAAAATTTGCCTACATGAAGAGTGAGTCTTTAATTGGTATATTGACTTCATGCGACGAATATCGTTTTTGAGCATTCTTGCTCGTTAACTACAGATTCAGCTCAGGTCACTTTTTATTTGGCAGTACCTAATGCCTCATTGACATCAAATAACGATTCATAAAATTTGACTGAAAATGGATGAAAGAACTAATTCTGAGAGATCCAAGTGTGTAGATAAAAAACGATATTCCAATATATGAAAAAATAAGATTTGTAAAAGATTCATGAGAATGTAAAAGCTATGAACGTAGGACTAAACAGCTGAACTACTTGGAAGTATGACTTGAAGAAAAAGAAACCATAAAGAACGTAACAGAAAAAGTATAAAAATTCAAATTAGAACTAATGAAAATTCTAGAAGAATGAACTAAGAATGCATAACCACAATGAAGAGGAGTGAAAAAAGGAAGAATTGAACCTACATGAGTGGATAGTAAAAAAAATAGCAAAATAGCGAATGAAGAATTGAATAATGATCATAACTCTCTCTGGGACTTTTCGCCTTCGTTTAGAATGCTTGATTTTTTGAGATGCACTTTCAAGATATCTACCAATCCAGATGAAGAGAAAAAACATATTCGTTTGAATGAAAAATATGCTTTGCGATATGAACATTTCATAAATTGTTGCTACGGTTTTTATCTTTGTACTCTTCAAACACACATAAACAAAACCGCAAGTATTTATGAGCGAAACCACGAAACACGTTTTTTGCGAATCTATAATCAATGATGCAATACAATAGCGTGATATTAGTAATTTTATCTATAATCAGAGAGATCAGAATTGAATTCATAACAACAGGATCCATATTTGTTTACGATGATACACACTTTAAAACATCGAATAAGTGGTCCGACATTAATAACTATTTTGTACAAGTACAAAGGAATTTTTAGCCAAATCTTGAGTTTTGTTTTCGAGATATTGAAATTATTTGGAAATCCATACTTGTGAAGATATCATTTCACTGCATCTCATTCGCATCTTTACAACAGTTCGATGTCATTTCGATGGACTTTGAAACAAGTAGATGAATAGAAAGAAAGGGAGAAGGATTTCCTGCCCGCTACGGATCTACGGAGTGGTTTCCCAATGGAGTTCTCTCAAAACATTGATTGAATTTATGAATGTGGATGATGACATTGCCTAGAGCCTTCGTGTTATATAATACTCAATATGTTTATATGTTTTTATACTTATTGATTACAAATTCATGAAAAAGCTGTTTTTCATCAATTATAGATGATAACTGGTCGAAGCTATGACTTTCATAATATTTTTATTAGGTATATTGTTTTAACATTCACACTCATTTATGTATTCAGAATTCTCAATTCTGAAGAATTTATCGAAGAAAAATTAGTAATTGAACAGTCTATACAAATAAATTTAACGAATTGATATAGGTATATCAATATAAATTCAGCGGATTTTATGGTTTTCACACATATGACATATCGTTGAACGTTCGAGAAGAACAGACGTGTATTATCAGTTTCTATGCAATTCGCTCATTATCAGTTATTCGTAAGTTGAAATTGAACAATTCAATTTCATAAATGTAAGTCTTTTTACACTTAAGTTGGGTTCACCTTATATTTATCAGATTTGATACTTTTTTCAGAATTTTATGAAATAATTCATTGTTTTGTTTATATTTCACTTTTCTCGTACACTCGAACAGCTGACGAATATAAAAAACCGGTTGACCTTGACAAGTCCCTTCCTCTTCTGCATGTCGCATCGCTTCGCTTGGCGATTTCGGCAGCAGTTGCCATAGATGCAGTTGCACTGGTCGTCGGGGATATAGTTGACGACTTTGTTTCTTCAACCTAAAATTTTTCGCGCATTCCCAATATCTACTGTTTCCCACCTGAGTTCCTTTCGATCGTGGCCATCCGAATCTGTTTTAAGTCTTCATTAGCGGCCCATTGAAGTGAAGAGTCTAACTGTCATCCTATTCCTTCTTCCTAGGTTTCCTTCATAATGTCGCAGGAGAGAAAATTGCGAGGTAATACCTCTGGCTCTCGTCATCAGTTAGCTCAGCAGGCTTCGTCCGATAATGTTAACATGCCAATCACAGCTCAGCATTTCAATACCCTTCTAGAAAACATTCAAAAGGTCGCAGCAAGTGTGGAACGCATCGAAAAGCGTCAGGACGACCTTTTTAATCAACTTTCAATTTGCACCGCAAAAATCGCTGAGCATAGCGAAATAATATCCGAACATCAAAGCGCAATTGAAACTTGTCAATCAGAAATTGTGAACTTACATCAAGCTAACTTAGCATAAGCGATGAAATTGATACAGTTTCCTCAAAATTAGATAATCTTTCATCTGCTTCTAGCACCTCCCATCTTTCAATTCAAGATGATATGGTAGAAATTCTGAATCGCGTAAAAAAATCTCACAATATCATTATATGCAATCTACCTGAGAAAGACAACTTGTCTGATGTTGCTACCGTTCGAGATATTGTTGAATACATTCAGCAGGGTGCCAGTGAGACCCTCAACAGTTCAACTCGGTTACCATCCAACAAAGATAGTAGCAAACCAAGGTGGATACGAGCCACTTTCACATCGCCTGATTTTGTATTGACCATTCTGAGAAATAAATCCAAATTGAAGGATCATCATAGCTTCGCGATATAACCATATATGACGATAAGACGAGAAAACAAGTTTCCGCCCTTAACTCTCTTCGTGCTGAGTTGAAGAACCGTCAAAACGCTGGTGAATCTAATCTTACTATCAAGTATTTACAAGGTGTCCCAACTATAGTATGTTCGACCCAAAAACTTCATGACTCCCCTAAAATCTGAATAATCTCCATGTTTGGCCACTGCTTCACTCTACTATACAACCACTATCCTCCAAATTTTCTGATATTTTGTTTATAGTTCAACTACAAAATTCTGTTTTTCACACTGATAACTGAGACCTGGCTACATCCGCCCATTTCAAACTGCTCATAAGATATACATCATTATATTTTTTCCTCGATGATTACTCGTCGAGCACTTCATTCTCTCTTCAGTATACATACAAGGTATTCCACTTTCCTCTCAACCAGAATAGAGGACACTGCTACAACCTTGCGAAGGATAATCTCAGGACAACTGCCAGTAGCCAATTTCTTCACACACTGGATGAATCGTTTGGCCAGCTTTGAAGATTAACCACTACTCGAAGTTTAATATTTCTTTTGACTTTTTTGTATAGCTTCTCGAATATTTCCATTTTTCTTTTGTATTGAGTTTATAGGTTTAACCTCAACTCTTGTTATTATTTAATAAATAAATAAATAAATAAAAAAAATAAATCTCTATTTGAAATAATATAGTCCGTTCACGAAAGTTTGAGCCATCGGTTGGCCATGAAAATTTTGACATATTCTATGTGTATATTAAAATGTTAGGTTATGTTGTTTATTTTCTCCTTATTGAGCAAAAATACAACTCTATACGACCCTAGCGGCGTACGTAGAACTTTCCCGAAACGAGTATTCCAAAACGCGGGACGGTAATGACGGTATATGACACTCGATTGCAGAGCCGGAACTAGGATTCTAGCGCCTGTGGCAAACTTTCAAAATGCGCCCTTGAAGAAATTCATTTTTCAATAAATACATGTTTTTCATACCTAATTGACATTTATTGATTATATTTCGAAGAACTTTTTATTCAAAATAATCTCCCATATTTCTCAAAAGGTAATGAATAAAAACGATAAAAAAAATTGTTATTTATTCTCAAAATACTATAAGTATACTGTTATATACAGGGTGTCCAGTCGATTGACGTCAATAAATTTTTTTTAGATTCCGCAGATCTGTGGCTATCCAAAAATACCCCATGTATATATTGCGATATTTTGTAGTTCTTGGGTATAATTTTTTGTGAGTGTTTTTTTAAATGTATTTTGCCACCTTGGATTGAACAATTCATATATTTCTATGCAGTGAGGATTTTGCAATTTAAATTTTTTCAACATAGCCATTTTGAATGTCGCTTCAATAAAAAAAATATAGCTTCCGAAATTACTGTAAGTTACCCAAAAAGGTTTGAAAACTAGAACAGTTTTTCGTAGGATGTACTCAAATATTTACTTTCGATTTAGAAATATAAAGAGGATTTTTCAGCTTTTAGTTGAGTTCAGAAACTTTGCGGAATACTAAGCTACAAAAGTCATAGGAAAAAAAGGTACTTAATGGGACTTTTTTTGTTGTAATCTGCCTTGGAAGGCGGAAAGGCATAAAATCATTGTAACCCGATAGAAGTGGTTTTTATCTTTTTATCATTTCTATGGTAGATTAAACTTAAAATGGGATTTCAATTTGATTTTAATTGAAATTCTCGTGAAACAACTGTAGCTCGTGTCTTTATTAATAATTTTGGTCCACACCACTGATTGAAGATGTTAACATTCGTCAAAATTGTTGTGAAATTACCTTTTTTAGGATAGGATAAAATACATCATACGGAAAAATCACCTTTCGCTTCAATAAATGTGCAAAATCTGTACCTCCAATTTGAATACATTATCGACAACGTACTGAAAGGTGACGTGTCAATTGCTTGCAGCTACTCGAATATTCTTGATTTATTTTTCTTTTGGTTTCTGTTTCGTTGTTGGTTCCCTTCACGCATATTGGCACTTTGTGAATCTCCAAACAAAAAAATCCAGAAAGATGGATTGGGCGTGCAAGGCTGATCGAATAGCCTGCGCGTTTACCAGACCTCAATCCCATGATTTTTTTATTTGGAGATTTTACAAATAGCTAGTGTACGTGAAGGGAATTGCCAACGAAACAGAATTGAGTTGAAACCTTTCAGAAGCGGAAAGAAAAATAAATCAAGAATATTCGAATAGCTTCAGGCAATTGACTCGTTACTGTTTACGTTGTCGACAATGTAATCAAATTGAAGTCACAGATTTCGAAAATTTATTGAAGTGAATAGTAATTTTTCAGTATTATGGTCTTTAATTTTCTATCCAAAAAATAGTTAATTTCACAACTAGCAATTCTCACGAATATTAACATTTTCCATCGAAAATGAATGTTTGAGTACATCTTACTAAAAACTTTAGTTCTAGCTCTCAAGCCTTTTTTTGGCAGTAATTCCAGAAAGCTAAAAAATTTTTTATATCAAAGCAACATTCAGGACTACCATGTTGAAAAATTATAAAGTGCAAAATACTCACTGCATAGGAATATATGAAGTTTTCAAACCTTAGCGACAAAATACATTGAAAAAACACTCAAAAAATCATAACTCGAGAACAACAAAGAATGGCATTATATACACGAGGTATTTTTGGATAGCCACAGGTTTGAGGAATCTACAAAAAATTCATTGTAGTCAATCGGCCGGACACCTGTATAAACATTAAAGAAAGTTTTAAAAATATGAAGACAACAAAAAATAAATGGATGAATGAATACGCCACTCTGAAATAAAGGGCTTATTTATAGTCGTTTTCATTTGAAATGGAATATATCATTTTTTACATTTTGCGCCCCTAGGTCGTTTGCGCCCGTGGCAAATGCCTCCTCGCCACCCCCACGGTCCGGCTCGCTCGATTGTTTGTGCCTAAGAAATGAGAATGCCTGAAGAAATGAGATTTGTATTGTGTGTTCATTAAATATTTGTCTAGTTAGTTGGTTTTTAATCTGATTTAAAGATGACCAAGAAAATACAGTGAAGAACACTAATTGTTGCTGTGTTTATGGATGAAGCTCTAAAGAGTTCTTTCACAGGTCACTATTTATAGGATTGTGGTTATGAAAAAATAATATTTTATCAGTTGATTACCAGTTTGCACTAGAGGAAGCATTTCAGACGTTTAGTGCAGTCAAAATCAAGAAAACAAAGAGATTAGCCAGTTTCAGGATTCATATTTGGACTTAAAGGAGGAAATATAGTATATTATTGGATGTATGTCCAATTCACTCGTTAAGAAAACAGATGAAGATTACTCGTTAATTGACAAAATTGTTGTGATAACTTAAGTTTTTATGAATATATGCCTTGAAATCATATCACTTGGCTAAAACTTATCTGGATGTTCTTTCAAGTTGCAGTATATCTTTTGTTTTTTATATGAGACAAGTAGAAGGTAACTGCTATATTCACTATTTTATAAAAAATAGCATACCACACTTACTTTAACTCTGTATTGTAAAATAATTATCATTTCTTATTAGATAACTAAGTTTTTGTTTATACCAGGGAAAAAATTTGTTGGTTTGTATTGAATGATAAATGCTTCACTTACGACAAAATATTGATGAATTTTTCTGATTTGTATTCAATAAAAATAGTTTTTGATGTTGTGAATAATTGAAATTAAGTTGTTTATTTTCATAAAGTCTTTCATTTCTGTAATAAAATCATCATGGAATTCAACGGCTTTCATTTCAATAACAAATATTGTCATTTTTTCTTTTTATATTTTGAAGAATAAATATTATAAATATAATTTGTTTCACTGCAGCAGGATTCCTTGTTCTACTAAATAACTAATCATATCAGGATACATTTTATCTTTGAAATGAGCCAAGTTAGATGGTTAAATATCTTCCTTCTGTGGTTGACAAGGGTGAATGCCCAAAACTGATATTTTTCTACATATCGTCCTCGATGTATATGATATGAACTTAATAAATCATTTCATAGGTCCATTTTCACGATTGTTCAGTCAAAAGACTAAATAAATCAACTGAAACACTTGAGAAACAAACCAGAATCTCTCTTGTTTTGCTTTGACGTGCACGAAACAATACTCGTTTCGGGAACAGCTGATTCGGCGATTGCAGCGCCGCCATCGGTAATTATTTATCCAATATTGATACGCATTGTTGTTAATATTGCATAAAGTTCTCTGATAACTCGCAAGCTAGTCGGACGAGACCGGGTACATTCGGCAACTTTGACTTTATTTTACGCTATGACAGCAAATACTGCCAACTTCAGATAAATAATCAAACGCCCAATATGCGCTCAAACTTTCGTGACCGGAGTATAGGTGGGTTTCACTCACCACAGATGATATCCAAAGCGCAGTGGGTAGCCAAGGTACTTATATCGAAGAATTCTCCATTAGCTAAAGGTTTCAGCTCTTCCACCATTATGGAAGCTTTTTCAGAGAAAACTTCTTGAAAACTGTCCAGAATTTTGAAATGGAAAGTTGGTGTTATGAGCTTTCGATGTCTCTGCCAATTAGGAGCTACAAAAAATTTATATGATCTTCAAGCTGTAAAAAAATATTATCCGATTTGTTGATAATACCTCCGCCAGTGAGCAATCCATCACCCAGCCATGCCTTTATGAAATTGTAGCTTTTTCCCTTCGTTATGTTAGTATTACTTTTCAATACTATCTGTAAAATATGATATTTTTATGCTGAGATGAATAAGAGTTGAATGAATTGATGAATTAGTGTTAATGTATATGCATGAGATATTTCTGACAAGAATTTGATTTCAAAATGTAATTTCGAAAAATTTTTATATTCACTCTGACATTGTAAACTATACTTCACATGACCAGACAACCGAAAATTTATTGGTCTAAAAACAAACTTGTTGCCATAATCTTATAGGATTTAAATATTTTCACTCAATTTGATACAGGATTTCAACCTCCAAAAACCTTTTACAATGGGGTGGAACTTTTAGAACTACTTTCACCGAAAAGGAAGCGTAGGCAGTTCATAAAATTCGGAGTGGCTGACGTAAAAGTTATTTGAAGATTCGGGAATGCATAAACACATAATGAAATTTCGTCCAAGGAAATCATATTTTTTTTGTGTAAGATAACTTCAAAATAGGAAATCCTGTGTTGTAACAAAGTCAATGTTTAAGAGCTTTAGAAAAACGTTCTTTTGTATCATAAATTCAAACATTTTCACTAACCTCGGCATGTTTCGCCCTGGTAATATGAAGTTGTGGAGTGGAACCAATCCATGATCTGAAGATGGGACCGAATTTTTCAGTACGATCGTAAAGTTTCTGATAGAAATCTGCAAAAAAAATTAAGATCAATAAAAATTTCTGTAGTGTAATTTTTTTGAAGGTATTATGAAATAAACTTTTTCTTAAACCAAGTTTCTTCATTCAGAGTAAGTGGATGTCTAATAAACCGAATTCAGAACAATCCCTGAGCAGGTGCTTTTGAATGGCCGTAAAGGACCCCGCACATTTTGTATGAGAATTGGCTCCCGGTGGATTTGGCTGAAAATTTGATATGATGTTCTACTAATCCTTCTGATCAAATGTCTTTACAGTCACGAAGCTGAAAAATGCATACTTCTAAAAGTTTTTAGTGATTTTTTGTATCCATTATGGTATACGTATTATCTTTCACACAGAAATGTTTGAGAATATTTCGTGATTATTGAAAGCAGATTCTGTCAATTCGAAATATTTTCAAACATTTCTGGGTGAACGGTAATACGTAAGCCATAATGGATACAACAATCGCTAAAAACTCCTAGAAGAATGCATTTTTCAGCTTCGTGACTGTTGAGACATTTGATCAGAAGGATTTGTAGAACATCATATCAAATTTTCAGCCAAATCCACCGGGAGCCACTTCCCATACAAAATGTGCGGGGTCCTTTGTGGATCAATGATGCTATTACCACAATTTTGTACAAAACTTGGGATTCATACTGAGTATATGAATGCAAAATTTTAGTGCGAGCGGAATGATATTCTGGTGATCATTCCAAAACTGAAATATGTAAGAAACCAATGAAAAAAATTTGATTCTTTGGTTCTGATGCGATCCTATCGAAATTTTGCATGAACATTCAGTATATCAATCTTCATTCACAAAATAATTTTACTCGAATCAACTATCTTGTTATGGAAATATGAAGATTTTTTTCAATATTTCAATTATATTTTAGATGGTTTTGTCAAAACTATGACCTGAAAATTTTTCATAGGGCTTATTATCTTCTATTAATACCTTGCATATGGCCGCCAATTTATATTTCGATGGGTTTCGTTTTGTCCGAGATTTTGCAGAACATAAATTTTGAATAGGCATATTTTATGAAACACCCTATACGATTTGGCTGGTTAACGAACTCACCCTGAAAATCTAAAGTCTCTATTGAAATCCTTTCCTGAGTTATAGTGCTAACGGAAGGATGACCCCACGGACAGAATTGAATTTGATCAAGGATTCGTTAATAAGGAGTCAAACCTCATGGTTCGAGACCATTTTCGGCTCAAAATTCGAAAATGCAGACATTTGTGCAAATCGATGTAGCAGTCGCTTAAGTAGAACGAGCGTTCAAAACTAGTATTGTTTGATTCTGTCACGAGCATTCGGAAAAAATATATGGGTGAGGTTGCAGTGTGAAGCCTTAAAAGCCCGTATAGCTCAGGTTTTTATCTTTCACTTCAGATTCGATGTTGAAGAAAAATATTACATTGAATTGCCAAAAAATCCGTTCAACTGAAAATCAATCACGTGTTTCCCTTCTTCAGGTCACTGATTTAATAGATCAATTTTATTAAGGACTTTCGTCCAACTTTATCTATTCGGTGGGAAGAGGGTAAAATTAATATAAACTCACCTTCTCTTGATGTCCCAAGTTGTGCCCATGTAGTTCCTATTATAGGATAACGTGGTGAACCTCCAAAATAATCGATAGCTTCTTCAATTCGCTTACGTTTTTCTCTTCCTCGGAAATATAGAAGAGGCAAAAGAATAAGTATTGCAATTATCAATATTTCAAATACGCCCATAGTGGTTCTGAAAAATAAGTTTGATTAGTTTTGTATACGTCATATTTCAAATGGAATATCATTAACTAATAGCAGAACAGAAATAGTTATGAAATAAAAATCAACATAAATATGTCAAGGGACAAAGTGAAATATTATGCCGAACTACAGTTTAGCCGTATAGGGATCTAACAAATATGGCATATTATGGGCACTACGATCAATAATAGAAATCGATAATAATAATTATAAGAAAGAGAACTACTCTCGCTGCATCAAACCAATAGGTAAAAGATAAGAAAAGAGGATTGTTGCATCGTCAAAAGAGATGACTCAGCAATCTCTAACTTTCTTTAACTTTGTCAAAAAGCGAGTTGAGGCTGCTTGCTGGTCTTCTCACCAGACATATTATATCGCCCTGTAGAGGTATAAAGAGAACTCTAATACAATCATCGTATGAAGGTTATGTGGGTCGCCCTCAGGAACCGCCAATGCGTAGGCGTAAGCCAGATTTACTTCACTGGGTAACATGACAACATAAAAGCGATATCTCCTAGGAAAATAATAAACTTTGCAGAGGCGTTTATATTCCATCTTACGGAGATTTTAACGTACATGTTGAAATGTATGGAAAAATCCCCTTTCAATAGTAAAATATCAGAATTGCAATGAAGATTCAATGTAACTTTCGAAATCATTGTATATTAAATTGGTTTTCCTTCCAGCCAAAATAAATGTAATATCCATTAAAACTAGTCGAATTAATGATATCAGTTGATGGATACATTTAATTCGAGTGTAGCCGAAAATGACGTTTTTTGAGAAAGTTTCCGATGAATTTTTCATTGATATAGATATGGAATCCAATGCTTTTTCACATCTCGGAATATCATTTCCAAAAATTTCCAGATACTGAACAGTATTACTTTTACTGAATATAAATGTGTGATAATAAATTCATACGAATTACATACAATACAGAATAAATCACAAAAATTCTTACCTGAGTTGAAGAAAATGAAGAAAAGTAAATAGTAACCACTACTCTGCTACTTATTCCGACTGACGATAAAAACACCACATTTGTTTCAATATAATCAGAGATTATTTATCTTAGAAGAATAATCTTATCGAATAAAAGGCTGATCTCTAGTAACAATACGTATTTTTACCTGGGTGGGATTACCACAGATTTGGTTGATTTGCTTTCAACCAAAAACATTGTTTCTATTAATCCAGCCGAGTTTAGAGTATTGGAATAATTTTATCGATTTAAATCTCTCCGGCTTGATCAATATCTTGAGATAGACCCCAAAAACTGATGCTGTTTCAAACGGTAGGCACATTTTGGTTCGTATTTTTGATTTGTAGCACTGATTAATGCTTAACGGCTGAGTTTAGACTCAAACCAAATAGGTCGCATTTGTCAATTGATTAATTATTGATTGGATTTTGATCGATTGACACCGTTAACCTTTCTGCACGGCGACTAATGAGATTTTTTGTATATTACCATATTAGAGCAAAGTCAATTGTTTTCCTGAAAGACTTCGCTATTATCTTGGCTAGCGTCAAGGCGGAGTTTGCGGCAACACATTTTATTGCCGAAATATATCCACATTAGCAACAAATATCAAAACTTTCCTTAGCAATCTTCTGCAAGTGAAATATCATAAATGAGTGAACTGTTAGAAGCACAGTAAGCATCCTTAAAATATTTTATGACAATGAGCTTCTCGAGCCTCTTTGGAAGATGTAATCAGTCTCTTCTCTTGTCTTGATCTGGTGTGCTTATCCAGTAAGATTGTTCATTTTTTTCCAATCATTGACCTCCGCCCTAATCAGAAGGGACTATACTCAACATGAGGGTACGGGGTGCCAGTTCTCGGGATCACTCTTTCGACGAACGTACCTATACGTTCGTAATATTTTGAGCGTAGATTTTGGGAAATTGTACTGAATGTATCCGATATTTTCGAGCATATCGTCAACTACTCGTCCGACGAAAGTGTACGTTCAATTTGAAGGGATATAATCAATGCAAATTCTGAAAATTCACGTTCAAAATATCACGAACGTATTCGTTCGTCGAACGAGTGATCCCGAGAATTGACATCCCGGTCCGGTGAAGTGTTCACTCTTTTTTTGGAAGGCTATCAGCTTACTCATTTCCGTTAATGTTCAAGTGGGTAGGCACCCAAACTAGAACTGACTGGAACTTCGACAGTGCTGTTAGGTTTTTCTAGAAAACTTCTTAGGTTTTCACTCCCAGTCTCTCTAACAAAATTATTCGAAAATATTTAAATTAATTGATTAATTTTTTTGAATTATTTGTGTTTCAAAGATTGGGAGTGAAAACCTACAAAGTTTTCAATAAATGCAGAATCCTCCCAGATTTATTTCAATCGATATCTGTTAGGTTTTGTTCAAAGCCCAAAATCGATTTTTTCACAATCATTTGCCCAGTGCTATCTGACTAATAAATCATCTTCATTGAAAGAAATGGACATGTTCAATTGATCTTTCAATATTGTTCATGTTGAATCGAATTCGATTTCTTGAATGATATCATATTTCATTGAGAATAGGAATTGGGTTTTTTGATTTTTTTTAAATTCAGGTAGTTGGTGCAGAAATACGAAAATTCAACTTGATCAAATAATATCGAAAAGTTGATGAGTAATTCGGAAAAAACTTTGATAAGAGATATACATAATTTGTATCTTCAATAATTTCGTAAAATCTGATGATCACCCGTATCCAGGTTATGTGAAATCAAATTATCATGAATGATTCCTTTTGTACTCGGAATTTCTCACTGATTGCCTCCTTTTATCTGTGTACGATAAGAATCTGATTTTTTAAGCAATTCCGGTTTGATTAGTTCTAGGAATATTTTGGATTGTCTGATAAGGAGGAAAAAAATTTACAATGAATATCTTTATTTATGAATGGAGTATTCTGACATCATAATATGAAGTGAATGATTTGATGCCATCAGTAGTTTCGTAACCCGATTTTGTCTTTGGACAAGCCATTTCACACAAGCAACTCTTTTGAACTTTCAATAAGATCAATCAAAAGTTGTGTTCTATTCAGAATATTTGCCCAGTCATTCTTATTTTTATGAAGAGCCTCACCATCTCATAGATTCTTACATTTGAATATATGTATGAAACTGCAAAATTTTCCTACGATAAAAGATTTATTTCGATAAATGAAACGATGAAAACCAGACATTTATGAAGTTCACTCAGAAAATTTTTATACTGATAAAATCAGACTGACTGTACAAAAATTTCGTATAGTTGTTTCAGATGACAAACTCTGTGATCCCTTTTTTCAACTATCGTTATGATTTTTTGCACGATGAATTAGCACATTTCTAATTTCGATAATTGATTCATCTATATCCAGATAATATTGATTTTTTCAATACTCCAAGTCAACATTATTTCGTAAAGAATTTCCAGAGTGTTCTCTAATCATGCTACATATTCACCTCAATGTTATCGTTTTTGTTTTTTTCTGCTTTGCATCTGGCATCCTGGAGAGGGTTATCGTTCATTTGGACTAAGTAAAGAAAAAAACCTTCAATATTCTAATAGTTTTTAAGTGTATTTTTGTTGAAACGGCGAGACAGGGTTTTCTCTACTGGGGTTTTTCCCTGAGCTCTGGTATCATACGAAAAATTAGTATGTACCCGTTTTGCACCAACCTCAGTTAGGGATTTTTATTTTTGTTTTATGTATGTATTATGTTAGCTCTTGATTTCAAAAGAATATATATATATATATAGGGAATCCAACGCGAAATATTTTTTTGACAATTCTGAATGAAAGCACGTTCAATCGTTGTCCCAATCTCAGGATAGGTCACTTGAAGATATTTCCATATCAATTTCCGTACAGCATCAAAGGCTTTCGGAGCAACAACGGATTTTGGACGACCTACAGAAAATTTGACATGAAGCGGACCTAATATTGTGAAACGCCGACAACGTAAGACCTCTGCTTCTGCTGCTCGCATTATCGACAAAAATTCCCGAAATACTTCTGCAGCAGTATCGAGGGCAGTGAGCATTCACACTCTACCGCAGCATTGCTCTCGCGACCACTAATCGTCTATGACGCAAAAGAAATTACAGCCTCAGCGCTTTGTCTCGTTGATTTATACAGGATGTCCAGGAGATTGACGTCAATATTTTTTCCCAAGACCGGTGACTTTACAAAAATACACCAGGTATATTATGCGATTTTTTGGAGTTCTCGAGTTATGAATCTTTGAGTGTTTCTTGAATTTATTTTGCAGTTTCATCATTTAAATTCAATAATAAAAATACTCAGCTTCCTGAAGTATCTGCAAGTTACCCAAAAGAGTTTAAATGCTAAAAATTCAGTTTTCAGTAGGATGTACTCAAACATTCATTTTCGGTTTAGAAATTCAAAAAGGTGTCTTTTTCGCTGTTGGCTACATTTGATAACTTTGCGAAGTCCTGAGCTACTAAAGTCATTGAAAAAAAAGATACTTGATTGGACTTTCTTTGTCGTAATCCCGATAAAAGTTATTCTACTCCTTTCAATAATTTTTTTGTTTAAAATGGAATTTTAGTTGATTTTAATTGAAAATACTATGAAATAAGTGTAGCTCGTGTGATTTTTGCAATGATTTTGGTCTCATCACTGATGGAAAACGTAAACATTCCTCGGAATTGTTAGTGAAATTACCTGTTTTGGGATAGGAAATAAAAGGCACATAATTCTGAAAAATCGTTTTCAAAGTCGAAGTTTCACCCCATTCCGTCTTGGACAATTTCTCGACAATAATAATAACAATATTTTCGAAAACATCATAAATTTCGTGAAAGCGATTCTATTGTCAGTGCAGCCACAGCAACCTAGCTGAATGTATTCACTCATTGACGCTCGTACCGCTGGCAGTGGCGGCTTGTGACAGAATAAAGTGATGAGGCTCATAAAAAAAATATTAATCTTATAAACTCTTTTGTTTCAGCTGCATACTTATCATTATGAAAAACTTCGGTATTAATGCTCCAATTTCTATAGCGTTTCATTGGGTGGTAATTGCCCTGAGATAAGTTTTTCAACTCGCTTCAACCAGTTTTTCACTAAACCCATCGGAATATGTATTATAAACACTGCCAAAAAATAATTTCATTAGAGTTACACTGCCAGATTCGATTTTCCTACCGCACCGATAGTCAAGATTTGGAATAGGTTGTATAACTTCTTCAATTGTACATTTTTACTCATAGGAATGACTCAAAAACTGTTTCTGTTTTATTGAAAACTCTGCGTATCACGAGTACTGCACAAACCCAATAAACCCAAACCAGAGTGAAATTTCACACTATCTTCCGCTTCACGATTAACCCGAATATGTGCAGTTTGCCGATGAAACGAAACGAAACCATCACGGATCAAGGGTAGATAGTCCGGTCAATCCAGACCAAAAAATTAGGGTGAAGTTACATAAATCCCAACAAGCTGAAAATCGGAAAAATTGTTCAAAACATAATAATTAATGAATATAAAAGTTCCCAATCATTCCCGTGGATGGACAAGAATTTATTCAAGTCAAAGGTCGAAAAATGAGTTTTTCGCGATTTTCAGCAAAACGGTGAGT
Organism: Propylea japonica; assembly: GCA_013421045.1. NCBI lineage: Eukaryota > Metazoa > Arthropoda > Insecta > Coleoptera > Coccinellidae > Propylea > Propylea japonica. Next base: position 79,773,156 of record CM024241.1, read on the forward strand.
AATTTAGACAAAAATGTAGATGTTAAAATTATCTTCAAAAATGTATCAATAATTTTTTCCTACGAGGCATCGTTTCTGAGATAAACGCTCCAAATGTTCTAAGAGTTGTTACTGAGGCTAGCCTCAAATTCACCTTAAAAGCCGCAATAGATAAACAACGAAGGGGAGGTTCATGATCTCGTCACGTCGATGTGAATAACGCTCTAGACAAGGAAGCGCGTGAGGCAAGCCTCACCTCACTTTACGCCTTGAAAGGAAGTGAGATGAATGTACAAAAATCGGACCTGTAACATGTAACGTTACGGTCCGATTTTGTGCATTCATCGTAACGTCAGTAACGTGTAATGTTACAGACGTCCGTAGCTGTACACGGCTTGAGATTGAGCTCGGATATTATGGAAGACGAGTGCAGTATCGTACAAAAAATTGAGACTGAAGACATAATGGGATGATGAATTGATTAATAAAATATTGGATTAATTCGCTTGATATTATTTGCGATTTCCGTAATTTATTTGGTGAGGCACCGCCTCACCTGCCTCATAGGACAAGCCGTCACTGACCGCTGGTCCTTTCACTTCCATCCAAAAAAACGCCAATTTGAGGAGCATGAGGTACAACAATGAGCAGCAGAAGGCAGCAGGGAAGTGTAGTATTTACATTCTCGCGCTGCCCACTTCCCTGCTCCTGCCGTGGAAGTGAGCTGAGTGTAATCGGGGTATTATACTCAAGGATGACCTTGCCATAGATACCCCAGTCGTTTTACCGAGTGCGTACAGCTATTTCAAGGAACTAGTGAGATGTTGCGACATCTATGAAGGAAAACGTGAAACGCTCAGGTTCCCCAAAACTATTCAATTAAATTTTAAAGCCGAGAACACAAGTACATATATCGTTTCAAGTAAAAAAGTTTTCGCCACATTGCAACATCGGGATTGTCCTATCCGGAAATATGAAAGGCAACCGTCCTAATTCTTTATGTCATTTTTATTCAAATCATTACAAACCGGTTAGTCCATAATCTCATGTACAGGTATATCACATTAAACTGCATAACACCTACATGGTTGAATTCTTTGGCGAATCACGACTAATAAAGTGAATTACATTATACGTATCACTCCTGGAGACTGCAATAACTGTACTCTGCAAATTGAATTTGCCGATCCACAGGAGATTCGGGTCTCCGCCTGCTTCAGACGTGGTAAAATCAACTCATATGTGTCAGGACTGTCGCAGTTAGACTTGAATAAAACAAGAGATAGTTGTGAAGGTATTCAACGGTAACAGGTGTGGTGAGCTTTATTCCCGGATGACACTAAAACTAAGCTCCAACTTTAACACGGCTCCACCAGTCTCGGATAATTGGAGATTTCAGCTTAGCAAATATGACCTGATTAAATCCTGCATAATATTAGGTCAGTAATGCATTCTGCATGTCCCTGGAAATGTATAATATACTGAAAAGTTTTCAGGGTGAGTTTCATCTTCAACGTATTCAGTGATTATTTTTGGAAGATTCGAGTAAATAATTACAGAAATAGATATATTTGAGCCATTGTTTTCTTATTTTCAAAACATCGGAAATCAATTCCTGACCCTCTTCAGAGAATATTTTCGAAACTTTGCTTCTTCACAACAATATAAATGATAAAAATTCTATTCTCTCTTTTTTCGGACCCTACAGTTTTGAATTTTGTACTTTGCGAAGAGTTCTATTCCTGAGAAATTACTCCCGAGTTATTGTCCTTTATTTTTTTCATCTCCAGAATCTATTTGGAATAGGTGAATTTGCCTATAACAAAGATGGCTTCTGGGCTAGTGAGTGGCGTTAGTGATCTCTTTGTGGCTAGTGTTTTAGCCCCTGCATTTTCTTGATCAGAGAGACTAAAATGACCGTGTTGTTCATATGTCGCCTACATCACTGATTTTTTTTCGGCACCCCATAGTAGCTTGAGTAAGAGAATAGGTAACTGATACAAAACTCACACCCTCATGGACAATCACATTCTGCTAAAAACTACATTGTTTAATTAAAAGAAATGTTTCTCTCTGTATAATAAGGCCCTTTCTATTTGACGCTGCATCACTTGCAAACTGATACAAAATCAGTTGATGCGTGTTTCTATTGGACAATTGTGATTTTGAACTGATGCATCACTTCCAACTGATGTTGCTTCTTGATAAAATCAGTTTAATTTCTGTAATCACTTCAGTTCGTCACAACTATAACATAACCTAACATATTGGTAAATTTACTTCTAAAATAACAGAAAGTGAATAATTATCCACGGTTTTCATTGCTAGTAATGAATAAATCATATCTATTTAAGAATTTCCCTCCGATCTTTAGTCAATATTCTGAATGGTACTCTGTCTTCAAATCTTATCGTTTCTTTGAGTGTCATCCGAAAAAGTCATGTTCTATTTGTCAAAATCAATCTACTTCCACTGAAGTGATTTCGAAATTTTAGTCAGGCGAATAGAAAGCTCCGAATATAAATGAAAAACTGCATATTTTATGTAAGGGCTCATAAAATAGCATTACCTATAAAAAGCACTATTTAGTCCAGTCAATTTGTGCTCAAAAGAACCCCTAGCAGGAAAGTTCTGGGGTAGTTTTGATTTTTTTTCGATTTTTATGTTTTTTGGGGTGCTGAATCCTAATCTGAGGTTTGCTAACAAAATTTCGTGAGGGAAACTTGAAAAAAATACAAAAAAAGAGAAAAAAATCTCATTCTTTGGCAGTTTTCTGCTTATAACTCGGAAACTATCATTTTTTCGTGAAAAACCTCTCATACAAAATGAAAGTACAAAAATTTCCTACAAATTGTACTATCACAGCTTGTTCTGCGACCACCTGTTCTGGCTCAAATTATAGTTTTAAATGAGGTATTTTCTATGACTCAATAAATGAAAAAAACTTAAATTCTATGGTTCCGATGATGCGATTCTCTTGAAATTTTGCATGAACATTCAGCATATCAGTCTCGATTCACAAAAAAAATCACTTGAATCAGATATCTTGTTATGCAAATATAAGATTCTTCTTTTCAATATTCCAATTGAATTTTCTATGGTTCTGCTCACACTATGGTCACACAATTTTGCATGAAGCTTATTATGACCGTCTTGCATATTGCCGCAACATTTCATTCCGACTGGTTTCATTTTGTCTGAGATATTGAGAAACAAAAATTTTGAATGGCCGTATTTTGTTTCATAAAACAAGGCCATTCTAATTTTTGTTCCTCAATATCTCAGACAAAACGAGACCAATCGAAATGAAATGTTGCGGCCAAATGCAAGATGCTCATAATAAGTCTTATGCAAAATTGTGTGACCATAGTGTGAACAGAACCATATAAAATTTCAATTGGAATATTGAAAAGAAGAATCTTTATATTTCCATAACAAAATGTCCGATTCGATTAAATTTTTTTTGTGAATCGGGACTGATATACTGAATTTTCATGCACAATTTCAAGAGGATCGCATCATCGAAACCATAGAATTAATTTTTTGTCATTTATTGAGTCATAGAAAATACCTCATTTTCACTATTATTTGAACCAGAGCGGTTGTCGCAAAACAAGCTGTGGTAGTACAATTTGTAGGAAATTTTATGTACTTTCATTTTGTATGGAAAGAAATTTTAGGAAAGTTGATAGTGTCAGAGTTATATGCAAAAACTGACCAAGAATGAGATTTTCATTCTTTTTTTGTATTTTTTCTATGTTCCGTCTGGAAATTTTGTTAGCAAACCTCAAATTCGGATTCAGCACCCCAAAAAACATTAAAAATGAAAGAAATTTAAACTACCCCCAAACTTTCCTGCTAAAAGCACAATTCGACTGCATTATATAAGCCACATCGATTTTATGAGGTCCCTACGATCTTATAACATAATATATCGAAGCGAAAGACGATGACCCCTGATTCAGTGAAATAACTATAATAATCTATGCGAACCACATGTTATGTGGGAGAATGCAAAACGCAGACCGATCAGTCTGAACTGAGGAAGAGAAACCAGATCAATAACTTTTGGCTTCCATTATGATAAATCGTTTGGAGAAACATAAAGCAAATTTATGATATCCATAACCGATATAGCGGATATAACAAGAAAATTTCCGACATTTCTCAGATACTAAAGATGTTTGGGAAGGTTACCAAGGGAATAATTCAACAGTTTTCCTTCAAATGTTATAGGAGCATAATTGATGATAGTGGTCCTTTGCGATTCCTTCGCTAGAAGTATAGGTTTGAAACATTCATCATGGAAAATGAAACTCCGTTCAGCACGTACACTTTCCCGGAAATTCAGGAGAAGGGTGGTGATCATAACGATTTTAAAACTTGGTCAATTTTTATTGCTTAGTTGAAAATCATTGAGTACAGAAAACGTGGGATGAACATTATGTTGAGAAAATAATTCATAGCAAATCGGTTGAATTAGAAATTATTGATGTTCTTTCAACAAATTCGAGCTAACAATATTTTATTAGATTTTATTACAGAATGTGAACCAATATCTTTCACAACAACATGATTTAGTGGAAAGCGTTCGCAGTTTGGTTCATATAGGCAAATTATTCAAATTTGAAGTCTGATATCAATGGGGGTCGATCCATCAATCAATGAATTCAGATTATCTCCGCGAATCTTAGATGCATCCTTTGAAACTTTTGTGTTGAACAAGTATTCGAACCTTATCGTGCTAGGTAAACTTGATTAGAGCCATCAAGTATATATACCCAAGTATAGCAATGTAACGTTGCGTCGACGTATACTTATAAAGGAGTCGCTCGACCAAACTAAGTGGACTGCGCCGACCTCAAAACAACGTCTTCACAACCATAATTTGCACCCAGTTTGGTCAATCATTTTCGGGCTGTTACAACGTCGTGATGCAACTATAGTTATCAGATTTACGTTTTCTTAACGTTGCGAAATTTACTTCTATGCAACTAATTTACATCTGCGTCATCTAGGATAATGAAGTTCATTCACCAATGGACGTAACCATAACGAACACGTAAACGTACTTTGTCCGTAACGTAATGGTGTTCAGAATGGACTTTGGGCGCAGTAGCAAATTAATGACGTTTTTGTAGAGTAGGAAGATGTTTCTGTACCTTTATAGTAAGTGTTCTATGAATTTTTTGACAATTGATTATTGTGAAGTGTTGTTATAATTAAAAATGTATGAAGTATTAATTCTGTTTTTATTGAGACGATGTTTGACAAAAAGAAAAGAAATTGAAGAGCAAAATCTAAAAGAAGAAAAAAATTGTGGGGTTAGACCTACAAATCTAGAATTAAACGTTAGAATTACGGACTACCATAAGCTCAACGTAAACGTAAAAATTACAGAGTCTATTGTGAACAGTTCCGTATGATTTGCATTGGTTCAACTTTGCGTTTTTCGTTTACGTTCAGGGAGTTTTATGGTTACGTCCATTGTGAATCCAGCATAAGACAGTTAATACTGCAAACAAATAATTATCGATGGCGATCTTATGCATAGAGCCAATAATCTCTGGTTTAAGAATAGAAACGATTGTTTCGCAACAAAAATAGACAACGAATACCACTTTACTGTTGATTATACTTTTGATTCATGCGGGAAAACAAGCGCGGCTGCAATCATTTATATTTTTCAACAATTTACTTTTAAGAGGTTTATATTTCGCAATATTACTAATCTGCTGGTATCTCAATTTGTACAGCTTTCAGTTTTTGTTGTCAGGGAAGTTGCAGGGTAATGTTGGTATTGATACCTATATGAATCTTTAACAGTCAACTCGTTAATGAGAGAATCTATAAAAGTCTCCTATATAATACATAGTCAATATGGATTGAAGATTTGAAATATCACAAAATCGAATTTGTTTTTCATTGGGTGAGCGAATTATAGTTAAAACCAACAACGTTGTCTATAAATTGAAACAACGCTGTAGAAAACTAACGTTGTTCAATAAACTTTTCAAGAACGTCGTTCCTAATCCCAAACTAATATCTACTTGGTATGCAGTTGCTTCAACGTTGTCGCGACGACCAGTGCAACTATAGTCATGCTTAACGTCACGACTACGTTGTAAGGCCGGAGACACACTAGGCGTTTTTTTCCGATCGGATATTTTGCCGTCGACGCCGTACCAGAAGTGGCGCGTGGGATCTTATGGTGACGTACACATTCGGCGGAAAAAAGGACGATCGGATTTTTTAACGCCGTCGGTAGAAATGCAGCCGACTGCCACTACATTCGTCGGTTTTTCTATCGACTACCCCCAGCAGTGGCCTACGTGACTGGCGGAGGTAGCGTGGTTGTGACTTGAGACGGATATTTTACCGCCCAGTGTGTAATCCAGTGTGTAAGCTACAATTTTGTTGTACCGTCGACGGCAAAAAAACCGATCGGAATAAAACGCCAAGTGTGTCTCCGGCCTAAGGTAGTCTTCAAAGCGACGTTCGTGAACGATTAATTCCTTAACCAATGACAACGTTAATTTTGGTGCATTATGTGGTTGGCAACTTCAAAATGCTACTTGAGGAGTCACTTGATAGTCTCTTGACGGTTTCTTTATGGTGTTCTGAAAGCATAGCCTAACGCTGTAATTACCATGTTCCTTCACAAAGACTTCACAGATTAGATATTCAAATGGAAAATCTTTCTCCGAAAAGCTTTTATATGATCTAGTTCTCATGTTTACCTTGGTATAAAATAATTTCTAACATTATCAGGGCATAAAACGATAATTTCAAGAATAAATCCGCAAGAACTAAACAAACTAAAGGGCTACAGGAACTCAGAACAATATCTCGTTATCCATCTCATCAAATTCCTAACAACTAGATACTTCGGATTCTCGACCAAATTGCCATAATAGCACGTTTGAAAATCAGAGGATTCAGTTCTAATACGAGGTTAGATTTGCAATTGCATGTAATCCCCCCCTAAGTTTAATGGGAAAATCGCTATCGGCGCTAATCTGAGCTACGATCCATATTAACGCTTTCTACAGACTATTAAGGTCGGTGAGATTATTGGGTGTTTAAACACAGAACAATCAATCATGTGTAATAAACGATTGGGGTGGTACAAATTCGGAAGAGGGCGTTCGGTTCTATATTCATCGTGGATTGTGACCTCGAGAGGGAGCAAAAGCCATAAAGTTGATTTATAAGCAGTCGCTCCACCTTTCGTGAGATCTGAAACAGGGCAGACCACGTAGAGGTGGAGATATGATGGATAATTTGTGCATCAAGGTTATTCCAAAGTCGAGTTGGAGGTGAGGTTTAAAATGGTGGAAGTGATGATTTGTAGTAATTTTAATGCGTTGTCATAAAAAATTACGTTTAATGAATATGTAGCTGAAACTTACAGTTGAATAATTATTCGTTGATGAGTTGAAAAAAAACTTCTCCGTTATATTTTTTCTATTACAACGTTAATAATGACACGCTTGTCACCTGGAATTTTAAGAACTGGATAGTAAACACCTTTGGGACAGTCGTAGATTTCTCCAGGGTGAAGATTTTTTTTCATCATAAATGAAATTACAGTCCTTAAACTCCACTAATATTTTAATCGCATTCAAGCTCGACGAGCTTCGGTTATTTAACCATCTTCAAGGGACAAAAATGTCAATATCACAAAATTCACATATAAAATTCTCCAACTCTTTCGTCAAATCAATTGATTGATCATATGGTTTCTATATCTGTATTATTTTCATCATCATATTTACTAACTGAATCTCAAAGTAATAAATATATGTTCATTACTTAGTAATCTAAAACATTCCTATCTTATACGCAACACACAATACAGCGTAACAGATAACAGGCAAACCGCTTAGTGAAGGAGGCTCGCCTCCACCAGTCGATATTCTTTAGAATGGACATTTCAAACTTCTTCAAATGAACAGTGCAGAAACCACTCAAAATTCAAGCTGTAGGTCACGTGTCGGAGGCCCAGCTCCGCGGCATTATTTTCACTTCTATAGGCGAACGAGCTAACTTGAAACTGAACGTCCTATCGGCCCGAATCAACCCCGGTGATCGTGTATGAAGGTTAGCTGTTGTTTTGATTCCCTTCCTTTTTATCGAGTAATGATCCTCTCGGCGTGTAGTTTGTGGTTTTGTGACATTCTTCGGAAGGGTCACTTTTCAATATTTCAGTAAAAGGATGGAAACGGAAACTGAAAGTGAGAAAGTGAGAATTAAATCGCAAATAGTGACCTCAAAGAAACGCAAGATCCTGTAGATTCAATTTTGAATAATAAATTCAGTGAAATGAAATATGATGTAAAATTTTCATAACTCAAGTAATTGCAACACCTCGACCAGCAATGCCAAATTTAAATATTAATTCTACTCATAATCGTTCGTTTTGCGTAGAATGGTAGTGGCTGAGAGAAGCCCAGTTCGCAACTATTTTGTTGGTCTCGGGCCTCCCCTGATTGAAATCTCACGAGCCGCCACTGCCTCATTATTAATTGGCCGTCATTTGATGAAACTTACATCTCCCTCGTGGCAATTAAATACAAATCGATGCTTCATACTATAATAATTGTTCATTAACTGAATACAACTCAAACGAGGAATTTCCCAGTGTGCTCGTAGGAGATATGAAGATCAAAAAGCAGGCTACAGGGTTGTCTCTGGCAGGTTACTTCTAATTTGTAAACCTGTCTAGAGACGAATCTATCTTTCATCGAATCGATCTTGCATCCTGAAACATGCTAAAAGTTGTTTGAGTGATGAGTGTACAAATTGGAGATGCACACACTGTATATTGAAACATGAAAAGAATATTATATCGATCTACTGTGCAGATGAATGAAAGAATAATATTCTGAATTTGAATTATATGCTGTATCTTTTTTGAGCCACCTCATTATTAATTGGGCTTCATTCGATAAAACTCATTCAACATCTCCCTCGTAGCAATTAGACACAAATCGATGCTTTATACCATAATAATTGTTCGTTAACTGAATACAACTCAAACGAGGAATTTCCCAGTGTGCTCGTACGAAACTTTGCTAGCAATTTTCCCTAGAGAACTAGCCGAGTTTCCATCCGATAAAACTCCTTTTTCGCCTTGCTGCTTAGTGTTTTAATCCCAAGAAGGAGCTGCTCCCTCAGGCCCAGATTTGAGGACTTCGAATATGACGGCAAGGGGTTCACTTCCGAAGACTTTCATGTCCCGTAAATCAATGTGTTATGGAGCAGATAACTCACAATCTAGATCATCGGATGGAGAAGTAAACCGCATCACGTAGTCTTACAAGGCCAGGCAGAAGCTCGGTGCAACAGAGAGTATTTTTTGCAATGTGCAGCGATTTGTATATTTGCGTATCACAAGGGCATGTCAATCTGCTTTATTAGCCTACAGTATCTTATTCCGGATTCTACTGCTCTTCACCCTGTGATAGCCAAAGCTTTACTTCAGAGTATCTTATAATATACTTGAGAAAATGTGAAGATCGAAAAGCAGGCTACATGGTTGTCTCTTAAAGGGTTCATCTAATCTGTAAACCTGTCTAGAGACGAATCTATCTTTCATCGAATCTTGCACCTGAAACATGGTTGTAAAACTTGTTTAGTGACGAGTTAACAAATTGATGAAGCTCACTGTATATTGAAACATGAAAAGAATGGAATAATCATATTCTGAATTTGTATTATCTGCTGTATCTTCTTCAAACCACCTCATTATTAATTGGCCGTTATTCGATAAAAAACTAACACATTCAACATCTCCCTCGTGGCAATTAAACACAAATCGATGCTTCATACTACAATAATTGTTCGTTAACTGAATAAACTCAAACGAGGAATTTCCAGTGTGCTCGTACGAAACTTTGCTAGCAATTTTCCCTAGAGAACTAGCCGAGTTTCCATCCGATAAAACTCCTTTTTCGCCTTGCTGCTTAGTGTTTTGATCCCAAGAAGGAGCTGCTCCCTCAGGCCCAGATTTGAGGACTTCGTATATGACGGCAAGGGGTTCACTTTCGAAGACTTTCATGTCTCGTAAATCAATGTGTTATGGAGCAGATAACTCACAATCTAGATCATCGGATGGACATGTAAACCACATCACGTAGTCTTATAAGGCCAGGCAGAAGCACGCTGCACCAAAGTTATTTTTTACAATGTGCAGCGATTTGCATATTTGTTAATCACAAGGGCATGACAACCTGCTTTATTAGGCTACAGGAACTTATTCCTGATCCTACTGCCCTTCACCTTGTGGTACCCAAAGCTTTACATGAGAGTATCTCATAATACACATCAGAAAATGTGAAGATCGAAAAGCAGGCTACATAGTTGTCTCTTAAAGTGTTCATCTAATCTGTAAACCTGTCTAGAGACGAATCTATCTTTCATCGAATCTTGCATCCTGAAACATGGTAAAAGTTGTTTGAGTGACGAGTGAACAAATTGAAGAAGCCCACTGTATATTGAAACATGAAAAGAATGAAATAATCATATTCTGAATTTGTATTATCTGCTGTATCTTCTTCAAGCCACGATTAAAACTAACACATTCAACATCAGAAGCACGCTGCACCAAAGTTATTTTTTACAATGTGCTGCGATTTGCATATTTGCTAATCACAAGGGCGGGCATGACAACCTGCTTTATTAGGCTACAGGAACTTATTCCTGATCCTACTGCCCTTCACCTTGTAGTACACAAAGCTTTACATGAGAGTTACTCATAATACACATCAGAAAATGTAAAGATCGAAAAGCAGGCTACATGGTTGTCTCTTAAAGGGTTCATGTAAACTGTAAACCTGTCTAGAGACGAATCTATCTTTCATCGAATCTTGCATCCTGAAACATGGTAAAAGTTGTTTGAGTGACGAGTGAACAAATTGAAGAAGCCCACTGTATATTGAAACATGAAAAGAATGAAATAATCATATTCTGAATTTGTATTATCTGCTGTATCTTCTTCAAGCCAGCTCATTATTAATTGGCTGTCATTCGATAAAACTAACACATTCAACATCTCCCTGGTGGCAATTAAACACAAATCGATGCTTTATACCATAATAATTGTTCGTTAACTGAATACAACTCAAACGAGGAATTTCCCAGTGTGCTCGTACGAAACTTTGCTAGCAATTTTCCCTAGAGAACTAGCCGAGTTTCCATCCGATAAAACTCCTTTTTCGCCTTGCTGCTTAGTGTTTTAATCCCAAGAAGAAGCTGCTCCCTCAAGCCCAGATTTAAGGACTTCGAATATTACGGCGAGGGGTTCTGTTCCGAAGATTTTCATGTTCGGTAAATAAATGTGGTATGGAGCAGATAACTCACAATCTAGATCATCGCATGGAGATGTAAACCGCATCACGTAGTCTTACAAGGCCAGGCAGAAGCACGCTGCAACAGAGTTATTTTTTACAATGTGCAGCGGTTTGCATATTTGTGTATCACAAGGGCATGTCAACCTGCTTTATTCAGCTACAGAAACTTATTCCTGATCCTACTGCCCTTCACCTTGTGGTACCCAAAGCTTAACATGAGAGTATCTCATAATACACATCAGAAAATGTGAAGATCGAAAAGCAGGCTACATAGTTGTCTCTTAAAGTGTTCATCTAATCTGTAAACCTGTCTAGAGACGAATCTATCTTTCATTCGAATCTTGCACCTTGAAACATGGTAAAAGTTGTTTGAGTGACGAGTTACAAATTGATGAAGCTCACTGTATATTGAAACATGAAAAGAATGAAATAATCATATTCTGATTTGTATTATCTGCTGTATCTTCTTCAAACCCCTCATTATTAATTGGCCGTCATTCGATAAAACTAACATATTCAACATCTCCCTCGTGGCAATTAAACACAAATCGATGCCTTATCCATATAATTGTTCGTTAACTGAATACAACTCAAACGAGGAATTTCCCAGTGTGCTCGTACGAAACTTTGCTAGCAATTTTCCCCTAGAGACTAGCCGAGTTTCCATCCGATAAAACTCCTTTTTCGCCTTGCTGCTTAGTGTTTTAATCCCAAGAAGGAGCTGCTCCCTCAGGCCCAGATTTGAGGACTTCGAATATGACGGCAAGGGGTTCTCTTCCGAAGACCTTCGTGTCCCGTAAATCAATGTGTTATGGAGCAGATAACTCACAATCTAGATCATCGGATGGACATGTAACCACATCACGTAGTCTTATAGGCCAGGCAGAAGCACGCTGCACCAAAGTTTATTTTCACAATGTGCAGCGATTTGCATATTTGTTAATCACAAGGGCATGACAACCTGCTTTATTAGGCTACAGGAACTTATTCCTGATCCTAACTACTGCCTTCACCTTGTAGTACACAAGCTTTACATGAGAGTATCTCATAATACACATCAGAAAATGTGAAGATCGAAAAGCAGGCTACATGGTTGTCTCTTAAGGGTTCATGTAAACTGTAAACCTGTCTATAGACGAATCTATCTTTCATCGAATCTTGCATCTTGAAACATGGTAAAAGTTGTTTGGTGACGAGTTTAACAAATTGACGAAGCTCACTGTATATTGAAACATGAAAAGAATGAAATAATCATATCTGAATTTGTATTATCTGCTGTATCTTCTTCAAACCACCTCATTATTATTGGCCGTCACTCGATAGAACAAACATATTTCAACTCTCCTCATGGCAATTAACACAAATCGATGCCTTATACCAAAATAATTGTTCGTTAACTGAATACACTCAACGAGGAATTTCCCCATGTGGTCGTACGAAACTTTGCTAGCAATTTTCCCTAGAGAACTAGCCGAGTTTCCATCCGATAAAACTCCTTTTTCGCCTTGCTGCTTAGTGTTTTAATCCCAAGAAGAAGCTGCTCCTCAAGCCCAGATTTAAGGACTTCGAATATGACGGCGAGGGGTTCTCTCTTCCGAAGACTTTCATGTTCCGTAAATCAATGTGGTATGGAGCAGATAACTCACAATCTAGATCATCGGATGGAGATGTAAACCGCATCACGTAGTCTTACAAGGCCAGGCAGAAGCACGCTGCAACAGAGTTATTTTTTTCAATGTGCAGCGGTTTGCATATTTGTGTATCACAAGGCATGTCAACCTGCTATATTAGGCTACAGGAACTTATTCCTGATCCTACTGCCCTTCACCTTGTGGTACCCAAAGCTTTACATGAAGCATCTCATAGTACACATCAGCAGATGTGAAGATCAAAAAGCATGCTACAGGGTTGTCTCTGGCAGGTAACTTCTAATTTGTCAACCTGTCTAGAGACGAATCTATCTTTCATCGAATCTTGCATCCTGAAACATGCTAAAAGTTGTTTGAGTGATGTGTGTACAAATTGAAGATGCACACACTGTATATTGAAACATGAAAAGAATATTTTAATCGATCTAATTGTGCAGATGAATGAAAGAATAATATTCTGAATTTGAATTATATGCTGTATCTTTTTTGAGCCACCTCATTATTATTGGGCTTCATTCGATAAAACTAACATATTCAACATCTCCCTCGTAGCAATTAAACACAAATCGATGCCTTATACCATAATAATTGTTCGTTAACTGAATACAACTCAAACGAGGAATTTCCCAGTGTGCTCGTACGAAACTTTGCTAGCAATTTCCCCTAGAGAACTAGCCGAGTTTCCATCCGATAAAACTCCTTTTCGGCTTGCTGCTTAGTGTTTTAATCCCAAGAGGGCTGCTCCCTCAGGCCCAGATTTGAGGACTTCGAATATGACGCAAGGGTTCACTTCCGAAGACTTTCATGTCCCGTAAATCAATGTGTGATGGAGCAGATAACTCACAATCTGGATAATCGGATGGAGATGTAGGTAACCACATCACGTAGTCTCCACAAGGCCAGAGGAAGCACGCTGCCCCAAAGTTATTTTTTACAATGTGCAGCGATTTGCATATTTGTGTATCACAAGGGCATGTCAACCTGCTTTATTAGGCTACAGGAACTTATTCCTGATCCTATACTGCTCTTCACCTTGTGGTACCCGAAGCTTTACATGAGAGTGTATCTCATAATACACATCAGAAAATGTGGAGATCAAAAAGCAGGTTACATGGTATTCTCTTAAAGGGATTATCTTATCTGTAAACCTATCTAGAGACGAATCTATCTTTCAATCGAATCTTACATCCTGAAACATGGTACATGGTAAAAGATGTTTGAGTGACGAGTGAACGAATTGAAGAAGCCCACTGTATTTGAAACATGAAAAGAATGAAATAATCATATTCTGAATTTCAAGCCACCTCATTTTTATGTGGCGTTATTCGATAAAACTAACATATTCCATCACTCCCTCGTGGCAATTAACCACATCGATGCTTCATACCATAATAATTGTTCGTTAACTGAATACACTCAAACGAGGAATTTCCCAGTGTGGTCGTACGAAACTTTGCTAGTCAATTTTCCCTAGAGAACTAGCCGAGTTTTCCATCCGATAAAACTCCTTTTTCGCCCTGCTGCTTAGTGTTTTAATCCCAAGAAGGAGCTGCTCCCTCAGGCCCAGATTTGAGGAACTTCGAATATGACGGCAAGGGGTTCACTTCCGAAGACTTTCATGTCCCGTAAATCAATGTGTTATGGAGCAGATAACTCACAATTTATTTCATCGGATGGAAGACTGTCGCAAATGTATTTTTGCCGATATAGAAAACAGCATCGGGCACTCATGTCGAAGGCTGTTCGCAACTTTTTTCGGCCGGGAGTAGTTCGGAATAAGTGTGGAGGGCGATAAATCGACTCAACTTCAGTTTGATGGCGTGACAAGTTCCGATGGGATACGCTGTTTCAGTCTTCTCGACTTCTTTGCAGCCAATCGTGCGGAAACACGAAAAACTTGATATTTTCGACAGCATCGATGTTACTGAAGTATTCGGATTCATATCAAGGTGTTGCAATGTGTCTGTTCATTGTGACATGAGTTTGTTGAATGATTACACCACGATTCTAATAAATGACAAAAGTCTTCAGAACTTAAGTCCAAGATCAAAACTCTATTATGACAACCCAATTCAAAAACGACTCTGTAACTTCATGTATAGCCCTAAAGCCATCCTGAAATTTAAATATTGGACAATTTCTCATCAAATGCTCTATAGTCTCCTCTGCTTTTCCGCATTCGCAACTAGGACTCTCAACTGAAATCCACTTGAAAAACATGCTATTAAAACGGCTATGAGCTATTCTTATACGAATAAGAACAGTCCGAATTTTCCTTGAAAGATCACATTCATGAACTTTATTGGAGGGATTAGTGATTAAATCTTTGTC
Organism: Propylea japonica; assembly: GCA_013421045.1. NCBI lineage: Eukaryota > Metazoa > Arthropoda > Insecta > Coleoptera > Coccinellidae > Propylea > Propylea japonica. Next base: position 79,788,469 of record CM024241.1, read on the forward strand.
TTGAATATTACATGTATTCCACTCGCATTGTCAAATTTCTTTATCGCTTTCATTCGAGGTCAAAAAATTTTATTTTTCTGTTCCTTTATTCTGCGGTTTCGGTTCAGAATGCCGAAGGCATCTTGGAGAGGGTTATCGGTTGGTCCCAATAAAGAAGAAATCCTTCAATATTCTAATAGATTTTAATTGTTATTTTGTTGGAAAGGCGAGACAGGGTTTTTTTCTATTGGGATTTTTTGCTGAGCTCTGGTACCATACTATACTCAGGTATAGTATGGTACCCTGTTTTGCACTAACCTCAGTTAGGGATTTTTTTATGTATTTTATTTTGTTTGCTCTTGATTCTTGAAATGAATTGATATTCTGGGCGAAATACCACTGTTTGCATTTATGGGATATGAATACTCAGTACTATTTATGTTTCTGTAGACAGTTCCGTGAACATCTGGGATTTTGAAAAAATATTACATGCAGAGCCTACATTGTTGAACTCTTCTGGTTTTTGAGCAGCTTTTCTCGAATATCAAGAATCTAAGAAAAAGTTTGAATATGACAGTTTCGTCCCATAAAAACTTTTTTTCTTGATTTTTGTTGTTTTTTCAGATGCAGTCTCACGATTACAAATGAATGAAAGAAGTTAAGGAAATATGCTTCAATGAAAATAAGCTTTCGATATGAATTTTTCAGCTCATTCTTCGAAAAAATATGGTGGCATTATACTTGTTATGGCACACAGTGGATTAAACTGAGGTGGTTCATTCTTGTATCATTTGCAGCTTACAACCATTATGTAGTACTCCGTCAATATTTTCCTCTCACAATACTGAAAAATGAACTTGCTTTAATGGTTGGATCACAAGAAATTTTGTAAAACCCTAATATCAAAAATATTTATATGATGTTAGAGAATAAATTTTGTAGACATTTGCATTGAAAGGAAGAAATGTATTTATGTTGGTAGGTACGTCCAAGAATGCTTTGCTGAAGAATAACTTTGCTTCAAAGATGTAGATTTGATAACTGACTTAAGGTGTTCTTTAGGTAAGTAGGGTTTTAATATGAAAATAATTTATTACGTCTAACTGCCTTACATTGGTTCACTTTTTGTGTACCTATATCACCCTAATCAGATACAAGTTTTGGTTCAATAATATTAATCGGGGACTAAGTTCTGTTCATTTTGTGCTATGGTTTGTCCAAAGACTTCGCAGGCTGATTTTCCAAAAATTTTGCTGCGGTGGCCTCTCATGATTCGAACTATTGTGTTTTAAGTTTTGTTCTGTTCTGTCCTAACATGAGGTCTGCCTAGTTATGACTCGAAGCCCTTGCAGTTCGTTTATTGCAGAAGCAATTTTATTGGAACAGAGCCCTACATATTTTGAAACCAATAAAAAATGCAGGTACCTGATATAGGTGAAAAATCAGGCTGCGCAGTAAGTTTCGAAATAATAACAAGGGACCAAATAAATTATTTCAAATTCATTATATTTGGAGAAAAAAACTAGTAAATATCATATGTATGTAATTTGGATTGCCTACTTTTTGAAGCAAGGGTAACTGGAAGCTCTGAAATCGTGGAAATAAACTTAAATTTTTGATCGTTTAATTCCAATATCTATCAGATGAACGATATACAGTTGTTCAATCGATACCACTATTTCACATCAGAAAAGTATGTGAATTATCCACTGAATAGTTGAGCTCAATATTATTTCATCTGGCCATTTTGATTAATTGCTGTTTCATTATTCATCTCATAGTAAAGAGTTCGACCAGACTAGATTAAATCGTGTGCTTAAGGTTTGCGATGGTCAGAGGGTCATCCAAGAATCTCAACAATTCACTGAGTTTCCACTTCAGGGAATTCTAGATTCTTTTCCATGGAAAGAAAATCGAAGGAGTCATATATCAAGCCTGCATAACAGAATTTCTTTAAGAGTTTTTTCAACAAATTACTGCTCTGATACAATTCATCAGTTCATTTGAATTTCCAACAGAAAGGGCAGACATTCGAGTTAGCACTCTTGTTTAGGGAAACAAGTGCTCTTCAGGAAAGCGCTTTATCGCCTGACGGCAAATAAATGCCATCGAGATGGTCCTTCATCTTCAAACCTCAAACAATCCATCTTAAACACTTACGTCATTGTCTCACAGCCTGAAGCGCGCTGATCCTTCATTCTAGAGACAGCCCTGAATTAAGAAATGTGAGGCGGTAATAATAATACGGTATCTAACTGATTACCATCATTCATATTGTCCTCTGCATATTACGCAAGAAAGAATTTTCCGGCTCATTTTCAGAATTCTTTTGTACTACAGAGGACCAGGGGTAGTAAGATGAATTGAGGGTATTACGTCTCCTGTGCAGTTGAGCATTCGAGAAACGGAAAATATCAGAGTATGCTCATTTAGCGTATTGTTGGGGGTTACATTCCATTATTTTTTCGTGAGATATGAAGGTATCTTGAAAGCGTTCAATGATTCATCTGAATGAAGAGGAAAAATTAGGGAATTTTGCTCACGAGAACGCCATGTTCAAATATTTCTTCAATAAAATCATTTGTCCAAAACCCTATCGACATATAGTCTTGTGAATAATGTGAAATTATTTGAGAATGTCATCTATTTGGGGTGTCAGTGAAAAAGTGTGAACTTCAGGAGGTGATTGTGCATGAAAAATGTATAGACAGTATGTATGCTATAAAGGTGTCCCGGAAAATGTGGAAATCTCTCGGATTCAGATAGGACATAAAAAATAAGATGACATGTCTCCATCAGTTTTTTTCCTAGCGTCCCTCCTACGAAGATACTACCTCCTTGATGACGCCACTGGGAATCATTTTTAGTGGAATAAATTTCATTACTCACTACTTTCATATATATTTTTTTTTCGAAAATGGTTTATATTCTCGACACTGAACAAGAGTACCCTTTCTTCAGCTTAAATTATCCAAATTTGTTTTTTGCACCTTATCATACAGGGTGTTGAGAATGTTAGCATTAAAATGTACAACCCAGTCCACTTCTGGTAAACTGAGTAAGCTAATTATATTTGAGTGCGATTGATTTAAGAGGTCCTTAATACTATTAATCTCAGTGGAATAATTTCAATTACTCACTTCTTTCATTATATTTTTTTTTCGAATACAGTTCATTTTATCGACACTCAACAAGAGTACCTTTTATTCAGCTTAATGTTCAAGGTATCCAATTTGTTTTTTTGCACCTTATCATAGAGGGTGTTGAAAGTTAGCATAAAATTTACAACCAAGTGCGCCTCTGGTAAACTGAGCAAGCTAATTATATTTGAGTGCGGTGATTTAAGAGGTCCTTATATACTATCAATCATATCGAATTTCATCAAATTATATTCAGTAGTTTGAAAATTATTCCACTAAATGGATTTCCAGTGGCGCGTCATGTAGGTGTCGTATTTTCATATGGAGGGCCGCTAGAAAAAAAATGTTCTATCTGAATCCGAGAGATTTTCCACATTTTCTGGGATACCTTGTATAACTTTTGCCCTCTTTTTCCGATATTCAGGTTGTTAAACTTTATTGGTAAGCTGACTAAAAAAACATACAATCATTTTTGAATAAATAGCTCGTGACAAAAAACTCTTTTGCTTTTTCTTAAGGTATGGGCTGCCATTTTTAACGAAAAAATGGAACTTAACATCTAAACGTACGTGCATTTGTCGTTTCTTTTGCACATTATGTAGTAACAATATATTTTGAGGGGTTTTATTTTTTCACATAAAGACGGAACCCTTCAGAAAAGGAAGCATAAGAGATTCTTCGTCAAAAATTGAACGAAGAATTCAAAAATGAAGTAATTTTCCTAGCTTTCTATTTTCATGTTCTATTTTGACAAATAGAACATGACTATTTTTGATGAAAATCAACGAAAAGATAAGTTTTGAATTCACAGTACCAATCAAAATATCGACGATGGTTCGTAAGGAAATTCCAAAAGTAATATAAATTATTCATTACTAGCATTGAAAACCCAGGATAATAATTCACTTTCTGTTATTTTTAGTAAATTGTAAACTTTTAGCAAAATGTTAGGTTATATTAATGTTGTGATGAACTGATGTGTTGTGAAAATTAAACTGTTTTGTCAGAAAGCAACATCAGTTGGAACTGATGCGCAACAGTTGAAAATCACAAAATTGTTTAATAGAATGCGCATCAGTTTGAAAGTGATGCAGCTTCAAATAGAAAGGGCTTTTTGAAATATGTAATAAAATGTGTAATAACCAATTTTCTTTCGCGTATCTCGACCGTTTCAGAAACACTAAAAAAATTTTAAGTTGTCGAATGAAACTCAGTATCATTATTCCTTCATGCATAATCACAGTCTGTTTATTGTACTTATTCACCCTGTGAAATACATACATTGAATAATTATTGAGACATTCAATGCTTGTTTAAAAAAATAAAAGTTATATTCGTACTTTGCAATTGAGTACACATTGTCCATGTGTTTTTAAAGCGTTTGTTATGGAAATATTAAGTATAATCTTCTGTGTGACAATCACCTTGTGCGTGCAATATTGATGCCTTTGCGTAAATTTAACGTTTTCCATATTCAACTTGGAACAATGTCCCTGTATGTTTAGATTAGAGCTCTATTGATGAAGGGTGGACATTGTTGGACATTGTAGGATTTGATGGTAGTCAAATATTGACATCCAAACAGATATTCACGTAATAAGAAACGCATACAGATCGATGGAGCATAGCCTTGAGTTATGTAATGATACACAATGGAAAAATGAAGAAAATAACAAATTCAATAAATTACACAGATGTCTGGTGAGATTTTGTTGTGACGAAGTGTAGGTAAATGAATTACGAGTATATCTCAATAATGAATTATGTGGGAAGAAAATAATGTTTATCAATGAGTTATGACATAAGCAAATAGAACATTACACTAATCACTTACCTTGATAAAGGAATCTCGATGCTCATTCGATTTTTTCAACCAAATAATTTCATTTTTCCAACGACCAAAGTTCAGTTCATCAAGTATATAGATACCACGAAAACATTTTTGAAATCATTTATGAGGATAAAAAAAGTACCGTAGTAAATTGATGGAATACTGTGGAATAACTAATAATTATAACCTTGAAACAATACTTTGTTTTTTTAGTTGTCTTGCATGTCGGAAAAAAACTATACTATCCTATATTGAGAGCAGAACGAAAATGGCGGGCTGGGTGAAATAGGTTTCGTTTTCGAGGGCTCGTTCTTCTTGAACGGGTGCCATAGCGTTTTGCCCAAATGTCTGTTATTTTCGAATTTTACCTGATGATGAATTCGTGGTCAAAATTCAATTCGGCCCGCGAGGCTTACCGTCCTTCCGCCCGTCCATTAGCACGATAACTTTCGGAGAGATTGTCCAGGATACTTGAAGTTTTCAGGGTGAGTTCGTTTCCTAAATGCTCCCATTAAGTGCGTTAACCAGCCAAATCGTACCATAAAATATGGTCATTCACAATTTTTGTTCCTTAATATCTCATACTGAACAAAACCAATAAAATTTCGCGCCACACTGTAAGATGCTCATAAGCCTCTTGCAAAATTATGTCACCATAGTATAAACAGAGCAATAAAAAATTGAAATATTTAAAAGAAGCAACTTGATATTTCCATAACAAGATATCGGATTCGAGTGAATTTATATTGTAAATGAAGATCAATACACTGAATGTTCGTGCAAAATTTCAAGAAGATCGCTTTTTCTGAACCATCGAAAATCCAATTGGAATATTGAAAAGAAGAATCTTTGTATTTCCACAACAAAATTCTATTGGAGTAAAATTTATTTTCTGAATAAAGATTGATGAAATGATTGATCATGCAAAATTTCAAAATGATAGGATGATCTGAACCATAGACAAACTAAAAAATTAGATGAGCCACTCGTATATTCCGTGCCATCTGTCGGAGGAGGAGACTAATACACGAAAAAATTATTTTCAATTTGAGAGTTAGAAGTCGTTGCATTCATGGAAATCCTATCGAGAAAATAGTAAGTATGTAAAATCATTATTATCAAAAAACCTTTGAATTGTCAACTGACACAGGAGTGGTTTGACACGTACTTTTTGAAATATAATAAATTTCGATATGCCTGCAAGAGCGAAGAAGTGTTATTGGATGTGAAAATCGAGATGCAAGAAGGTAATTTATAAAATTTACATGTATATTCTGTTAACTATAAGAATTAAGATACTCGTAGTTTTCAAAAAGTTTTTCATGTATTGAATAAGTTTAGTCGGGAAATACTCATATTTTGTATTATTGAATTCATTATTTTAGTTTTGAGAATGTTTTCAATGCAATTATTAGTTTATTGATTAGATATTTATGAAATAAATCTGTATTTTCAATTGGTGATACCTATTTCAGTTAATAAATTTTATTCTATCCAGAATTTGATTATTGATCCTCATTTCTCGATCCCAAAAGAAAATCAGATGAATGTTCGTTGCAGGTATTATTTTCATGAAAATAAATTTCTTACTCATCGATAACTTGCACGAATCCATTTCTGATTCCTTTTAGAAATTGAATTTCAAAAAACTTTTTGCCTCTTGTATATGGGTGTACCTACCTATTCAAAAGGTGCACTACAGAATCCTTTTTGAGGCAGCTTTACGATACAGATTCCTTTTTCAATTGAGCGTTCTTCACGAATTAGTAATGTTGTAAAAAAAAGATGGCGTTGAAGCTTGTTCTACTAGTGTCTCATCTATTCTCCGTTTAGTTAGTCTATGGATAGGATGATCTGAACTATAGAATCTGATAACTCTAATTGTCTAATATTTATATAAGTCATTTTTCGAATAATTTCCAGAATTTTATTCCGATCGTGCTGAGATTTTGTATTTATATATTTATAATAATCTCAAGTCCCATACAAAATTTGGAGGTGAAAGCCTCATTGCTCCACAATGAACGAACGCTCAAAAGCATCTGCTCAGGGTTTTCCTAAATTTGTTACTTTTGTACATTCGGATCAATGTTTTATTCCACTAAATTTCCAATTCTTCATTACCCCAAAATCTGCTTCCCAGCAGGCAGCAAATAATATTCGTCACCAAATTTCAATATTCGTCGTACGAACACAAAATACAGTAACAAGAGTTCAAAATAATATTTGTAATTGCTACGCCCTAATGAGAATGTATTGTTCACGGAAATATATTCACAATGGAGCTCGACTGTCACTAACGCTGCTGGAATCATAAGTTTTCCATATTTTATTCATAAACTCACCACTCTCTGCCGTTGCTCGGAATTGGCTGCTCGGAAGAAAAAATACCGGAATTTATTTATGAAACTTCGAAAGAGGAACTTGCCGGAATGGAATCGCAGATGGCTGTGTAATGAATTTGCACTTCTGAATTGGGCGCGCTCTGTATGCATGATGAAAAAAGCCCTTAACGTGAATTTTTGATGTCCTGAATCTACGGAATAGGTTTTTCGATGGTTCACTACTTACGCGGACGTTGTTAAGTTTTTTCGCTGAGTGAAAAGAAGTATTGAAACATTGATGGGAGAGAAGTTAGTTGATTCGAATTTGAGAACTTCACTGGGATTGAAATTGAGAGTTTATTGTTCATTTTGTGATGATTTACGGTTAAACATGAAGAGAGTTTCCAATAAGATGGTTTATTTTGATATTCAAAGAAAAATGCCATTTTCATATAAATGATCGTATGTTTATTTCATTATAGGGAAGAAGCTATGCGTTGTTATAGCGGAAAATAAAATCAGGCAAATGACCACCTCGACCACGCTTACAGGACCATATCCTTGTATTGAAATTTTTCATAACCACATGGCAAGTGGCTGCTCTATGTCCTCGATAGCCTCACGAATTCAATCTTTGAGGTCTTGAATCGACGCTGGATATTGTCTTAGACCATCTTTTTTACATGGCCCCAAAGGAAGAAGTCGCAAGGTGTTAAATCACAAGTTCTCGGTGACCAATTGTGATCACCTCTTCGAGAGATAAACGGTCCGAAAACTTTTCGTTAAGGGATCAATGGTTCGTTGCTTGTATGGCACCTAGCGCCGTCTTGATGAAAGTTAACGTGTCTAGTAACGTAATGACCTTAGTGGAATGCCTAATTAAAAAAAAAAACGACGATAAATGGACAAACCTGGTTTTTCTTCAACACTTTCGGCAAAAGCAGCAATATTCTCGGCCGTTCTTGAGCGACGTGCACGGGTTATATTCTTCACATCACTTACTTGTCCCAACAGCTTGAATTTGTTTAACCATTTTCTTTATTGCGGTCCGACAAGGTGCTTCAAGATTCGAGTTTTACAACGGTCTTTGCCAAATTTCACACCATTTTCGTAGTGAATTATAATAATTTCAATGCGTTCTTGAAGCGTGTATCGTTTCATTTTTATTGGAAATGACAACTTCAAACGTGACATCTACCGAAATAGCGGGCTATTCAAAATAACACCTCTGATTTGAAAACCCTTCATTCGAAGGAGCTGATTCATTGTTTTTATCGATGTTTCCTCTTCAGTGTTTCTGGCTTTCTTGAGAAACAGAAAAAATAGTCAAACTTGTTTTCTTCTGCTTAAGATGACTTGCCTTATTGTCATTTTCTTTGAAAGCAAAACTTGCTGTGCCATTCTCGTTATTGAAAAATGCAGCCAACTCGTCAAGAAATTTAAATTTCGATGATGATATTTTCATTTCAGGGAATAATCCAGAAAATGTTTCATCATGAAAAATTTCGAGTCAATAACTAAAAGTTTGGGGAAGCGCTGAAGATGATGTTTTTTTGCTATGCTTGATCACTGGTGAAAACGATCATTCTACTTTGAATACTCTGAAAAGTATTCGATTAGTTTTTTATCTTGCATCATTTCCGCTTATCTATTTAAACTTTCAACCTGGTCAGCCATGAAAGATTTGACACCAACAAAAATATCATGTTACACACCAATTGTAGTTGAATTCCTGTTGCAATTTTGCCGAATTTCAGCGGGTAGGGATTTCTGACAAACTATTGTCTTTGACCTGCAATAAGCTACTCATATAAAGGGTTTTCCAATAAGAGGTGTTATTCTGAATTGCCCGCTATTTCGGTAGATGTCACGTTTGAAGCTCTCATTTTTTGACATTTGACAAGAAACTACTCCATTAGTAAAAATTGAACAATACACGCTTTCAGAACGCAATGAAATTATTAAAATTCACTATAAAAATGGTGAAAATTCGGCAAAGACGGTTCGTAAAACTCGTACATTTTTGGGTCATCGTGGAGCACCTTGTCGGACCACAATGAAGAAATTGGTGCCAAAATTCGAGCTGTTGGGACAAGTAGGTGATGTGAAGAATAAAACCTGTGCACGTTGCTCAAAAACAGCCGAGAATATTACTGCTGTAGCCGAAAGTGTTGGAGAAAACTCAGGTTTGTACATTCCTCGTCGTTCTTTGGAATTAGGCATTCCACAAACGTCATTACACCTCATTAAGATTTTGGTATTAAGGCTTATAAAGTTCAGTTAACACAAGAACCCGAACCGGCCGATCATCAACAACATCGTGTCTTGGCTGATTGGTTGCTGAAAGTTTCCCGATCGTGTTATCTCTCGAAGAGGTGATCACAATTGGCCACCAAGATCTTGTGACTTCTTCCTTTAGGGCCACGTGAAAGAGACGGTCTACGCCAATAGCCCATCTTTGATTCAAGACCTCAAAGATAGAATTCGTGGGGCTATCGAGGACATAGGGCAGCCACTTTGCGATTGGTTATGGAAATTCTTATTAAAAGGATATGGTCCTGTAAGCGTGGTCGTGTTGATTAATTTGCCTGCTGTTATTTTCCACTATTAAAAGCATATCTTTTTCTTCATAATGAAATAAACATCCAATCAATTAAGCATTTTTCTTTGAATATCAAAAAGAAACATCTCTTATTGCAAAACCCTTTATCTAAATGTGAACACAAGACTGACGTGTTTCCGGTGAAACCTATGCTATTTGACGGACCTGGCTCATTGGAACACAAAAATTGTTTTTTTGTCAAAAATGGATCATCAACATTACGTTTTTTATACACCGTTTGAAACAGGGTTCCTCCTTTTCCCTAAACAATTTTGACGGATTGGAGCGCCCTTCTTAGGTGGTTGCTACTTCAAGCCTCAATAAAAAAATGTTTTCCTGAACCAAATCATTCAATGGGTTTCGGGTTCCGATAACAGTGGGATGAGAAAAATACTTCTCTGAGATAGAATGTATATAATTGCTTACTTGACGATCGCACAAGCTAACGTTCACTAAATTCTTTAAAACTTTTCGTTTCATTGCCGAATAAAAAACCAATTATTTGACGAGCCAGGAAGCAATTACGGAATCATTCTCGAAAATTAAACTCTGTTATTACAACCCGAGGGCTATTCGCTATATCGAAAACAAGTTATATAATAACCGTATAATCCCTTGATGTAAATAGCAAAGGAAATCGTATAATCCAAGAGATGCCATAAATCCTCAAACTTATCTGTATCCTGACCCACAAACCCTACTTCGATATGTAGAGTGCTCCGGTAATAATATCGAAAATAGGGCAGAGAATAAATCTGCTTGCATACAAATTGGTACACTGGGTTCAAGACAATAGAGAATACTGGATGAGTTTCACTACTTCATGCTTAATTCTCGTATATAGATATAAAATTCAACATTTATCCTACGGTACGTCAAGATAATTATAATGATATTTCTTCCAATCAATGACATATTGATACGAAAGGATCAAGAGTGATTCTGTTTGATTTAGTTTTCTGAAGTATGTACCTATATCATTAGAGTATAAGTACTGCAAATTGCGACAAATCGCGTAGGCTCATAACTTTGCCATCCTGTAATCAAAGTAAGCACATTTTCACTGAAAATTTGATAACTTTTATCAAAATAATCCACCTTCAGAATCATATACAGGGTGTTTTATCTCAGACGAGCCACTCCTCATTGTTTCTTATCCGCAAGTGAAAGGAAAAATTTTTCGAAACACGTCGATAATTCCGTTCAGAATTGAATAATGAAGAGTGATTTTTATAACGGTGTATGAAAAAAGAAATTATTAATTTTTTGAACGTTTTCGATAAAAAGCAACATTTCAGGTCAAAAAAAAAAAAATTCTCTCAATTACTTATTTCTCATGAAATAAATTTTATTCGAATCGGATATTTTGTTATGGAAATAAAAATATTCTTTTTTCAATACTCCAATTGAATTTTTTATGGATCAGTTAACACTCTGGCCAAAATATTTGCATGAAATTCCAGTATATCAGTATCTTTTTCCAAAGGATATTTTACTCGAATCGGATATCCTGTTATGGAAATATAAAGATTCTTCTATTCAATATTCCAATTGAATTAAATTTTTCAATTACAAGAAATTCACAATGCGTTAGCAAATCGTTTTTTGATCATAAAATGCCGATTTTCTCGGAAACGGTGCACTAATGAAGTATTCTTTTCAGGTAAAATACATTGACTTATCAAAATCTGTAGTGAAAATGTAAATTTGTCGAATTCATGATTTCCATCGAAAATGTAAGAAAGTGCTATCATTACTGACAATGTTTGTACAAAAACCCAATTCTGTGATCTAAATAGATCCTGAGATATTCGCAGAAAACTTGGGGAATATAAATTTCTTACAAAAAAATGTTATTTTTTCATGATAAATCTACACTTGGCAGTTAATATACCTACTCATCAACACTCTATATAAACTACTAAATTTTTCCGTCCACCTCAATATAAAAGGTGATTTTAATGTTTACAAAATTGAACACTACTGACCCATTTTAATGTTCAATTTATGCTTTTTTAATGTGCAATCCTAATGGCCACCGTACGCAAAGAAGCAATACAAGAAGTCAAAACGTTACTGGAACAAAAATACATAAAAATTTTATTATGTCAAATGATTGTCTTGTGCAAAATGAGAATAAATTTGAATCGAGAATTCATATACCATTAATTCTAAGGTCGTCGGAAAAATCTTGTCTCTGTTATCAATCTAGCGACTGAAGATATCGAACTATTAACGCGTGAGCGGAGGGAAAAATCTTGACCTTTAGTCGCTGTCTTTGATAACCTAGTTGACTAATTAACTATTATTTGCTCACCCTACACATTAACAATTATATCCTTCAAAACAAACGACTTATTCTAGTAGAACAAAAGAATATAGGAAACTACACGAAAACTTCAATACTCCACAAAATATGTGGATATATTATTAATGAGTCTCATTTGAAATGGAACTGATAAGGTGCTGAACCAAACTAATACCTTAAAATAATATTCAAATAAATTGAACTAGTCATAATTATCATATACTGAATTTCAAACATTGGAGAGGAAGATTTTAAATGGCTATATTATACAGCAAAAATGGATTATCAAAATAAAAAATGATTTCATAACACCAGCTGTATATCATTTGTCGGATATATGGTATATAAGGAAGCTAAATTCTGACTTATTCTGAGATGAATTTTCCGGCACATACATTTATCATCCAGGAAGATAAATCGAAATAAAATATAATTTATGTACTCACTGAGGTTTTGAAAAATATTAAACACGATAGACTGGAAAGTTATTTATTCATTGTATATCCGAGCGTTGGGGGGTGGATGTAAAATTTCACGTGATATCATGAAAGATATTTCAGATTTGTCAGTAGGAATACGGATCGATCAAATTGGAGCCCATTTCTTTCTGAAAATACGAAAAATTTGCCATGAATACAGCAGAGAATTTTGAAAAATGATGATTTAGTAGCGTTTTTTAATTCTATAAATGTATTGAGTATAACAAGTTGAAACTATTGCGTTAAATAAATTGATAAAACTTGTTCATTGTCCACCAGAATAAAACATATAAAGGTGTTTTGGTTATTTTTTTGAGAGATTGAATGGAAGATATTTTGCCATGAAATTAGTATCAAGTGGTTGAAAATGAATAATTCTGAAGAAATAAGAATTTTCGACTTTTCACAAAAAGTTTTTCGGTTGAAAAATATCAATATGCGTCAAAAATTGTTTTTTTACGCTGGGTATATGTGTAGTATAGTTTAAGGAATAACAATTGAAATTTATGGGAAGCTTAAGCGGACTGATTAAGTGAAGCTTGGGAGGTCCAGTTATAAGTCTGCTATTAAAACTGGAAAACTTCATGTAGCAAAACTTCAATACCATATACGGTTTTAGTTTTCATGGTATTGAAAAATAAGAGCTTCGATATTGGGTTGACATTTTTTTATGATCTGGAAAGTGAATTTCACCAGGTCTGATAATTCTTGGAATTCTCTCCGGTTTGGCAATGATGACGTTTTTTTCAAACGGCGATTTCCAATGATACAAGTTCCTACCACCATACTCAAATCATTGTGAGAGCGGACCAATGAAATCAGGGTAGGTAGGGCAATGAATCCAGTGGCGTAGTAACGCCACCACGGGCCTGTGTTCAAGATATTTTCCGGGCCCCTACCCTCACTAGCAGCGCTGCCTGCTGGTTACATAAAAAAATAGATAAGGACAAAATGAAACCACATTTTATTTTTCACTTATATTAGAGTAGTGAGTATACCTTCCACATATAAATACCTATAACCAACTAACAAAATAACAACTACAACACAACAAATAACACCTATAATCGAAATGAAAACAAAAAACAAAATAATGTTAAAACCAAATTACCATATAAATATATTATTAATATAATAAACACAAAAAAAATAAAAACAAAGCGCAATCAAAACTTTTTTTGGCGGGCTTTCGAACTTGCAAAATTTGTCACAATATTAGCTATACTTAATGTTCGGGCAACTTCATTTTCTATAGAAATAATTGAAAATAATTCTAGCAAGATTTCTTGAGACAAGTAACGAAGTAACTTGTGAATTATATCGTCGAGCTATTAGGCTGTTTTTTTCTGATTATTTTTGGTTTATAAAGAAGTGTTAGTGACCAATTACCAATTCGAACATTTATCCTTTATTATATACCGAAAATTATTTGAAAATAATTATCTGATAACTCGACGATACAATTCACTTAGTTTTCAATTCTATCAGCAATCCCCAAAGACTGACCCGCATTTTTTCATATTAAAAGAGGCGCCTAACGAAAAAATCAGCCACCTGATGAATTATAGAACTCACCTTCAATAATACTTAAAGTACAGAAATTCAAAAACACTAAAAAAAGTCAAGAATTTTGAGAACTTTCACTCTGAACACACTCACAAGCACAACGTCGTTTCAAATTCGAATAGGTACTTATTTCTCTAGAATAGGAATAGAAGTTAAATGATTTCGCATTTTCCCCCTAGTCCAAAAAAAAAATTTCCCTATATACCTGAATAATCCTACATACATCAAAGAAGCCGCCCCAATTAAGCGTCTGGTGACGTTAATGAACCTAATGTATTTATCCCCTAAACAGAATGCCGACACGCTTCATGCAAAGAGTTCGGTACGATTTGTTCAGGCCGCAAAATTGATTACGGGGATAGCAATTTTCACCAGAAGAATATAAATATAAATAAGGAATTGTTGATTCAATGTTTTCATTTGTGTGCGATGTGGTAAATTTTAATAACAATAATATTTCTGATATGAATTGATAATTTTAACTAGAGTTTCGGAGATAAGTTGGTTTTAGTACAAAATGAAGGATTTATTCTGCAAGAAAAAATAGTATAGACCGAACACCGGTCACTACGCCCCTGAATGAATCAATGTGAAGACAGCAGCGCTCAGAGTAGAGTCGAGAGAGTCAGTGAAAAAAGGCAGAGTTCAGATTTCAGAGAATCGTTTAAAACTCTGAGTGCGAAAACCGCACAGCTATGCGTATCGTCGAAAGAACTGAGTAGTGAGCGCTTGAGTCGGAGTAAAATCGAAAGAGCTTGACAATGTAGACAATGAGAAGAGTAAGTCAAGAAATAAAAATCGGTCGAAGTTCAGAGATAGAGTCTAGTGTTTCGAGTAATCTCAATCAATAGTATAGTAATCCTTTGAGCAAAAATAAGTTCAGCAGCTGGACTTTACAGTAAATATGTAACCGTTAATTTAGAATTGGTGCTGGATATAAAAGTGTTTTACGAAGACAAACTTCCAATCATACCCTTCAAGACAAATTGAATCATAAAAAAAAATAATAGTGCACACGGAGGAACCAATGAGGGTATCGCTATGAATGACAAATTTTCTGAATACTTTCGGTACAATGCTATTCAGAAAAGACCTAATAGGCTTCGAATATATCATGAATTCAACCTCTATTTCTTCCCACGTTCAACACAAGGGAGTCCTCCGGAAATTCAATCATATCGAATCTAGAATACCGCACTGATGAATCGATCTAATCCGGAACACGTCTATTCGGTGTACAAACTTTCGATGAAGTTGGATTGGAAACTTAATAATCTATTAACGGGTTGACAAGCAGTCGGAGAGGACAAAAAAGTTGCTCTTATACAAACTTCGCTGCAGAGAAGTGTGTATGTAAATCCATGAGAAATCACGTGGGATGAAAACCTACGAAAGTAGTGTTATTGAGAAACTACGAAAGTATTGTGATGGAAAAACTACTCAAGTAGTGTAAAGTTGCCACCAACAGCGAACCCTCGTTGATACCTGAAAAAGGAAAAGAATTCAAGCATTGTGAACAATACTAAGCGAAGGAAAAGTTCGAGCGAAAAAATATTCCAACAAGAATAAGTTATGAATAAAATTTATTCTTGAATCATTCTTCGCCTTGAGAAAAAAATCATTGGATGTTATTGTATGTAAATTAAGTTCTTAAAGTAAATTAGTACTTTCTGATGTGCAGCTTGCAGAGAATATGTGATTTAATTTACTACTACTGCATTCAGATTTTGTTTAGTCAATATTTTGTAGTCCATTTCCTAACAAATATGACGTCCATACAGAAAGCCCAACAATTCCAAGAAAATTTTAAAAAATGAAAAAAAACATTTAGAAATTGCATAAATATTCACTGGATTGCAACACGAAAGCGATCGAGAGGAGGTACATTCAGCGTTGTGCTGAATGCCCAAGATTCAAGTATGGAAAAGAAACAGAATAGAGCTGCAAAATTGCGAAAAACCATTTTATTGAGCTATGTAGCGACCATTCCTATTAAAAATAATGGAGTAATAGTAATGTATATTAAGCTTGAGATTTTTCATATTTACTTGTTCTGAATCACCTGAAAGGAAAAGTTTTTATTTTCATGTATTGTGAAGATTGTAACTTTATGTTCGAAATATTGGAAATATTCTATTTTATGCCAAAAATTATATTTTATCATCCGAAAAATTTTTATAATGAATATCCACTTATCTAACGCTGTTTAATTGCCTTCTATTAAAATTTTTCAACATTCAGCGAAATGTATGTATGTTGAATTCATTACTACGGAGTTATATGGATCCCCGCACTAACGCAGGGTTCGGGCCAAGTACCAGTGTGTGCACTGTCGCTAGGCTCCTATATGAGCGTCTTTCAAACGGAAATCTTAGCATTAGAAAGATTTCTAGATATAAATCTTGAGAGAAAAGAGAAAAGATGATCTGGGAGTGACGGAACAAACTCAACGAGGTAGGCAAGAAAAATAAGGTATTTTCAATCTGGGTTCCTGGCCATTCGGGAATCAAAAAAAACGAAGAGGCCAATAGGTACACTTGCCGAAGAGGGCGCACGAATGTCACTCATTGGCCCAGAAACCTTTTGTGGTATAGGAGAAGGAAAAACTCTGGCAGAATCTCCCAGGGATGAATCATTCCACTAAGTTCGGAACTGTGAAACAGCAAGATCTGAAAAATATCTGGATCTTGGTAAGAAACAAATACACCTCTTTCACTTCAATCAGGCTATTCCTCTGGGGAAGGACTGTTCCATTGTGCAGGCTGAGCTATTTGCGGTTCTTGCATGCGCACTGGAAAATATTCGCAGGGGATACTCTGGCCAGCACATTTATATATGTTGCGACAGCCAGGGAACTCTGAAATCTCTATTCGATGTTAGAGTTGATTCTCTTTTGGTAGAAGAATGCAGGGAAGCTCTGCGTGGGCTGGGCTCTGATAACTTTTTGAAAGTAATCTGGTGTCCGGCTCATGCGGATATACCTGGTAACGTCAAGGCAGATGAACTGGCTAGGCGGGGAGCCGGATCAGCATTTGTTGGTCCGAAGCCTTCGCTGCCAATCTGTCGCACATCTGTCAGAAGTTTCTTCAGGAACTGGCTGAACAGGAATTTTTTCTCGGAATGGAGCGCAGGGGTGGGCCTGAGGTAGTCGAGGATTCTCATTGAGAGACCGTCCTCGCGATCTGAGGTCAATAGGCTTCTGTTGCTGGAGAATAAACAACTCGGTCTTGTGACTGGTGCATTGACTGGTCACCTGTTTAACAAGTATTAGAAGAGAATGGGATTGACGAGCTGCTCCCTATGCCGGTGGTGCAGGAGTACTGATGAAACGGTTGAGCATATTATGTTCAACTGTGGAAACCTTACTGAGTTAAGGTCAACACACCTAGAAAATCCAACACCTTCTATTCCTATGGTGAGAGGGACCACTTCTGGCAGGCTCGCGACGTTTCTGTCTTCGTGTCTGAGGAGCTGAGTCTCTATGGAACGATGCGGGTGAACAATGGGCCACTAGGCCTCAGTTCGGCCGGTAAGGCACCGCACAGAGAAGAAGACCTCTTCACAGGCTTTCTTACAAGGCACTGTCGCCTCAGGTAGCACATATTGAGGATGGGAATATCGGACACTGACGAGTGAATAGGTTCTGTGGGGAGGAGGAAGAAACCTCAATTCACCTAGTTACGGAATGCTTTGGCATTGCGAGCCTAAGGGGAGAATGCCGGGGGCGAAAAACTTGTAAGACTGAGGAACTAGCCTCGTTGAAGCCTTAACAGATATTGGATTTCATCGGATCTCTGGAACTGGAAGGTAAGCTTTAAAGGGTGTGGTCAGAACAGATAACACAATAAACCTTGAGGTCGCAGTGAACTGTAACCCCTTTTTGAACTATAACTATAACTAACGCAGTGTTAAATCTAGAATACCACACTGATGAATTGTTCTAATCTGATACACACATATTGGTAAGTATTACTTATTTGCTTGACTCATTCTGTTGGTAGGGCAATAATATTATGTAAATTATTGAAGCGTAGATTTTTTTGAGAGATAATATTGAAAGTGCTTACCTGGTAAAGGACCCCGCACATTTTGTATGGGAATTGGCTCCCGGTGGATTTGACTGAAAATTTGATATGATATTCTACTAATCCTTCTGATCAAATGTCTGAACAGTCACAAAGCTGAAAAATGCATACTTCTAGGAGTTTTTAGCGATTTTTTGTATCCATTATGGCTTACGTATTATGGGAATTGGCTCCCGGTGGATTTGGCTGAAAATTTGATATGATGTTCTACTAATCCTTCTGATCCAATGTCTTCAAAGTCACGAAGCTGAAAAATGCATACTTCTAGGAGTTTTTAGCAATTTTTTGTATCCATTATTATGGCTTACGTATTAACGTTCACACAGAAATGTTTGAAAATATTTCGAATTGACAGAATCTGCTTTCAATAATCACGAAATATTCTCAAACATTTCTGTGTTTCTATTTGGTCAGATTAATTACTTTTCACAACTGCTTTTTACTAGATATTCATTATTTCAAACCGTTATTCATTTCATGTGATGAAAATCGCAAAGCAGTTTAGTGCAATTCCCCTGATAGAAATAGGAAAATACCAATATAATTTTTTTCTTTCTGCATCATTCAAACTATCAAATGAAAACAATTTTGGGAATGATATATTCCAATGCATAGAAATTAGAAAAAATCAAAAAAATTTAATAATATCAGCTATTCACTTGAAACTTGAAATTATAGCGAATCTATTTAAACGGATGAATCAATAAATTTTGTGGATTCTGTGAATGATCAAACTAATAAGATTTCTCATTTTGTTCACAATGGGAGTTTCTTGAGATATTCAAGAAAAGCTTGCAATGGAAGGTCTATAAGATATTCTTAAAAAGCTCACAATGTGGAGGATGTTGGGAAGTTCCCATACTTGTTACAAGGTGAGCAGTTTGAGAATTTCCACAAGGGATATCTTTGAGAGCTCTCTGGGAATATCCCTGAGGCGGAAATTTGTAGGAGATATTTATCTCCCAGCAAACTCTCAGGGACATCACAAAAGTACTCTCAATCTCCCGAAAAGATATCGCTGGGATATCAATGCGACGCTTTGTGTTGACTGGGATATCTCTGGTACAAACTGAAAAAGTATTCGTTTATATAAGAACGAACATGTACGAAGCACAAATAAGGATATAGCTATAAATGAAAAATTCCCTGAATACTTCTACTGCACACTATTCAAAATGAACCTTATAGGCCTCGAATGTATGATGAATTCGACCTCCTTTTCTTCCCACATTCAACAAAAGGGAGTCCTCCGGAAATTCAATCATATCGAATCTAGAATACCGCACTGATGAATTGATCTAATCTGGAACACGTCTCTTCGGTGTACAAACTTTCGATGAAGTTGAATTGGAAATCTAATAATTCCAGCATTGTGAGCAATATTAAGCGAAGGAAAAGTTCAAGCGAAAGAAACCGAGCGAAACCTTCGAGATATGCTCGACGATCTGGAATGTATTTTTGCCTTTGTGCAATGCTCGGTATCGATTTTGGTTATCCATTTCCTTATTGTTTTACTTTGACTTCGAAATTCCGTTGGAAAATATTGTTTCGATACTGGAGTTTCTTATATTCGATTTTTCGCTTCCTCAAATAACTTCGATGCGCTGTGCGAATGAACATTCATGTTGTATAGAAAACTGGTTTTGAGTGTCACTTGAGTCCTTTGTATTGAAAACACCGAGATTGTCGTATTGCGACTTTTTGTCGATATGATATGGGTTGTGTAAATTGAACGGCATAGAATTGTCACAGAGACTCGCGTAGTGTGAAACATATGCTTCGAAAATGTGAGTAATATTAGATAACTTTTGTAGATGGATCTGCATGTCTATAGTCCGTTCACGAAAGGTGTATTATTTTAGGATATCTTGTTTTCTTGTCAGATTGATAAGCAATGTTGTCAATATTGCATAGAGTTCTCTGATAACTAGCAAGATCGTCGGACGAGGCCGGGTAGATTCGGCAACATTGACTTCATTTTATGTTATGACAGCAAATACTGCCAACTTCAGTTAAATAAACAAACGCCTACATTGCGCTCAAACTTTCGTGAACGGACTATATAATTTTTTTGCGAATCATCATTCAAGAGATGCATGTAGCTTGAAAATATATTCAGCATTTTAATCGATGTAATTGAACCTGAAAATCATTTATCATCAAATATTTCGAATAAGAAACCTCAATCGTGATAAGTATTGAAAAATGAATAACCGAAACTGAGGCACATTTGAGGGTATTTTTTTCAATATTCCAATTGAATTTTCTATGGATCTGTTTACACTATGGCCACAAAATTTTGCATGAGGCTAATTATGAGCATCTTGCATATGGCCGCAACATTTCATTTCGATAAGTTTCGTTTTGTCTGAGATTTTGAGGAACAAAAATTTCGAAATGCTATATTTGATGGAACACCCTGTACGATTTGGCTGATTAACAAACCTAAGCGAGTCAAGGACAATACCTTCGAAAGTTATTGTGCTGACGGCCGGATGGACAGCCCATGGACAGAATTGAATTTGACCACGAATTCGTCATCAGGGAGTCGAATCCTATCGTTTTCTGCTAAAAATTCGAATATGACAGATATTTGAGCAAAACGATCTAGGACTCGTTTAAGGAGAACGAGCGAAAATAAGGTATATCATAAAAAGGAAAATTAACATGTCTGGACTCTACAGGGTTGGGATAAAGTTCGGCACCAAATTAATATCTTTAAAACGAAACGGGCGATATTTTTGAAATTTGGCAGCTGAGTGTAATGGACCACAATGCATCTGATGAGCATATTTTCACTAATGATATACTTCCGGTTTAACCGGAAATGACCAAATTTTTTTTTATTTAAATGGGACACCCTGTATATTTCTGCAGATTCTGAAAGTGCACCTCGTTTCGGATCTGTCCATATCGGGTTCCATGTAAAAATTCTCTGTAAATGTCTTTTTGTACGTTTGAGAAAAAATCCATTCAAATAAATAAATCGTTGTTATTTGTATCAATAGTGAGAAATAAAACGAAATACTTTGTAGTAGATAACTCTTTCTGCTTTTCATGACGTATTTTTATGAAAATCCATAAAAGGAAGAAATTACTTTACTAGTAGAAAAAATTTATTGAAAATAATTTAAAAAAAAACATTCTAATTGTTTGAAGTACTTGCCGTTCACCTCCTGACAATATGCCAGTCGATTAACAAATTCTTGAGTATTTTTTCTCAAGACTTCTCTATGTATTAATGCACATTCATCAAGAATCCATTGTCTCAATTCTTCTTTTTACAGATAATTTTTACATGGAACCTGGTATGGACAGATCCGAAACAAAGTGCTCTTTCAGAATCTGCAGAAATATACAGGGTGTCCCATTTAAATAAAAAAAAATTTGGTCATTTCCGGTTAAAACGGAAGTATCTCATTAATGAAAATATGCTCATCAAATGCATTGTGGGCCATTACACTCAGCTGCCAAATTTCAAAATTATCGTCCGTTCCGTTTTAAAGATATTAATTTGGTGCCGAACTTTATCCCAACCTGTATATTGATTAGTATCCGCTTGCGTCCTGACTTAGCAATCTTAAAAGTCGTCCAAAAATGTAAGGCTTTTTCCATAAACAATATACTTTTTCGAATGTTTTTTTCTGAAAGTATTGAATGTTATCCTTGCCTATTAGCACTCAGTAAAATGTAAAAATTTGCAATTCAATAGACCCAATTACCTATCTACAGCCTATTGATCAGCTTCGTCTATATTGAATTTACATGTACCAGGATTTAATTCTATTAACTCAATAATCTGATCACCGCTTCCCAGGGGAAATTTTCAGTTGCACTCCCTACAATTATCCCTATTCGCTGGGAGATCAATATTGATTAATCGTTCTGACTTCACTGATCCGTCGTTTTTTTCTCGAAATGTTATCACTTCTAAAAACCACGTTTTTTCCGATTCCTCTTTCAAAGTATTGGTAAATATGTTAAAATACGGCCTTGCACTGATTATCCCTGCTCGGACTCTGTTACTAAACACCGACTTCAAATAATACAGAACTCATATTGCAGTTTCATATTCGGGTTGCGGAAATATGATAAATTTCTAATAAAATAAATGAACTGCTGTGGTTGAGGCTGGATAACTTCCTGAAGGCGATCTCGTATTTCGTATAATAACTTTTCCATATTTACGGGGTAAATTAATTTTTCAGAGAGATTGACGGTGATGTTCATAATGAAGCAGCTAGACATGGATATAAACTTATGTTACCTATATTTGAGTCAGCCAGGTTTCACCGTTCGTTCACATTCAATTTGTTCACTTTTTATAATAGTATTCTGACCTTTAGTTCTCTGAGTAGGATGAGATTATTTTTCAGGAAACAATTGCTTATGTTACAGCTTCATTAGTTCCTTATTTGTTAATTCCACGAGTATTTTATGTACTTCATAGGTTTATGGAACTGTTTTGAATATATTGTTTAGTTGTAATATTATTTTGACATTAAACTGTATTCTTTGTTTGATGTTGAGTAAAGCAGCATAAGCTTATACGCCACCTCGTGATTTTTGTATGCTGTATATGACACTAAAAAAATAATAGCACTCGGACTTTTTCGTTGTTATATTATAATGTAACCCATTATATTATGGCGGAGGATGATACTCTATAACAAAAAATGACATGTCATTCGAAAGTACACTAAATGAGGTATTCTTCAAATAAAAAAACGTTTGCATAATTACTTATGTTTCATCGAAAAAACCTTTAGAAATTACAGTTTTCATGATCAAAGTAAGAATGGTTTTCTTGTTGCCTTCTTTTTCGCTAATTGTTTCAACATTATTTCGAAGTCTAATTTCTTAATAACACAGCTTCAATGCACAAAACCACCAGAGAATTCAACGCTCTTGTGACATGCCAGATCGCAAGTACGATAAAATTCGCTTCAATGTTGAAAACGACCTCTCTGCTAAACAGTTCGTTGCAAAAGTGAATAAAAATGTTCTAATTGTAATATCGATATATGGATACGCTTGCATTAAGCTTTTATCACTTCTAATGAAGGTCCTCATCTCGTGTAGAGCTTTTGGAGGTTGTTCTTACTGAGCTAAGTAAGATCTAAAGTGCAAACATTCATCGTGAAGTTTTTCATCAAAATCTTCAGGAAAACTAGAGATGAGATTAGTAACCACTACTTCTAATTCTTCGAAACTAGTCGATTGCAATTTCAACAAAAAGGAGAACTTCGCAGCAAAACCCTTGTAGCAATTTTCACGTTCATCGAGTCATCTTGTAAGATAGTAAATTATAACAAGATAAATTTCTTCTCTGAAATTTTCCCTCCCACTCAAAACAGTATGTGCCATTCGAGTTTCATGAGCAGGGACACTCTTGTTGTGGCTCTTCTTTCTTCATTTCGATATTTCTCAAATCCAGAATTGGTCTTCGCTCTCTCCGTAAATTGATCAAATTTACAAACTTTATCCTACGATAAAATCAACCAACGACTCATAATACAAAACTACTTCATCTTTACCAATGTCAACTTTCTGTACTGTTTCGCTCACTTCACCAAATTTTTTCAAAACTGGACTTCATACAGCGAACATTATTGCGGTTTCGAGAGATGTTAAGGTGCTATTGCATTGCGCGAAATTGACTCGCGCAACTGTTTCGCGAGGCTGTCGCCAGTCAGCCTGTTTCGGCCTGATACGTTTACACAACGCGAAACTTTTCGCGAAAACGGGTGAGCCGCCAGTTTTACAGAGACAATCATGGCGTTCCTACCTCTGACTGCAGCCTCAGCATTTGCTTTAATTGTGATAGGTTATGTGAAGAATAAAAATAAAAAAGAACAAAGAAAACATCGATGAGATTTAGTAGCGGAACCCATCGAGGATACGATCAGGAATTTCAACCGGATGACGTCAGAAGACTTGGAATACCTCTTATCACAGGTTGATCCTAAAATAAGATGAACATAGGCATCCCACAAAAATCGTAAGGCCTGCTAGAGCTGGATTAGATGAATGCACTCGCCTTGATTCATTTTGACGTTTCCACGACGCGAAATTAATACCGCGAGTCTCTTTGACTCGCTCTCAAAAACCGACTGGCATCGGCTCACCGCGAAACTGACTCGCGCAACCAAATTTCTGGCGCGTAAGCGGTATCCACTGCGCGCATTTTGTTTCGCGAGTCATTTCGCGAGTCAATTTCGCGCAATGGAACAGCACCTTTAGATATTCCATTGCGCGAAATGATTAGTCTTCAGATGTCATCCGGGGTGAAATTCCTGATCGTACCTCGTTGGATTCCGCTACTAAATCCCTTAGCAACTACAATCGTAGACGAAATATTTCTCTGGTCTTTATTCTTCACATGGCCCATCACAATTATAGCAAATGCTGAGGCTGCTGTCGGAGGTACGAACGACATGCTTGTCTCTGGAAAACTGGCGGCTCACCCATTTTCGCGAAAAGTTTCGCGTCGTGTAAACGTATCAGGCCGAAACAGCGACTCGCGAGTCACCCTCGCGAAACAGTTGCGCGAGTCCATTTCGCGCAGTGGAATAGCACCTTTAGACCTGTCCCGCTCATCAATTTTACTCAAAGCTGTGACAACTTCTTTCCAATTTTAGTTCATGCTGTTGCAAGCTTCATATCTCGCCGATCATCGAGTTGTAGTTTTCGAAGATGGATATTGCTACATTTTCCTAAAGGAGTTAAAGAATTTTTTTATTTACCGAAAATTTGCAGCACCTAAAAGCGTGCCTCCATGGCCTGTGTTGGCCAAATAGTTCACCGGTTGCACTCCCTCCGATTATTCGCTGGTGGATCCATTGATTAATCGTTACGACTCCCCGAATCCGCCAATTTTTTCGAAGAAGTTATCACTTCTGAATACCACGTTTATTCGATTTCCCGTCCATAAGTATGGTGTATAAATTAGGGTTTCCAATTACGTTCCGTCGAGATAATCTTGAAATAAAGATTGGCTTAACAAACGAGTCTTTTGCGTGACTGAATATCCATGCGAACTACGGAGGAAACGAGATGATCGAGCTAGTTCCAAACGCTTTCTTCGGGTAATTCGTTTACAATTAATTTCACTCGTTCAAATACTAATTCGAGCTGGCTGCCAGGCGTTCGTTAACTCGCAGGATGAAGGAATCAATTTGCGCCTGGACATAATAAGATAAGCTTGGATCGGGATAAATTGAGAAAATGTCTTCACTGTTAGTGGACACGACAGATGAAAATTTAATTATCATAATTGTGTTATAGTATGCTGAATTCCATTGAAATAGGACACCTCGGTTTGATGATCTCTTGGCAAAGAATATTTTCGAATGAATTTTCGTGATTTAAAAATGAAGCCATTAGTTTTTATATCATTTCAATTCCAATAAAATTCATGATATCCTTTGTCTATAAAAAATTTTCAATATATTTTTTTAAAGTGCTGTCTGATAGAAGACTTTGTGTTTTTTTATGATGTTGGTAGTTAGTTCTGACGAATAGTCTTTTCCAGGGATCAGTTATATAACCAATTTGATTCGATTCATATTATGTTATTTTTCTGCAACTTTTTCAAGAAATTCACATTTTGACTTATTTATCTGTCTGCGCTTGTCTATATGTAGGTACAGGGTGTTTGTAAATAAATGCGAGGGACCTAGGGAGATGATTATTCGATAAGAATTAGCAGATACAGACTTTGAAAGGCAATGACGAGTTGACAGTTTTTAATTTTTTTTAGGAGTCCTGAAAAACACTGAGTCAGAAAACTATACATAATATGATTCAATAAGTAGATGTTTCTCATGCAATTTGTTTGTAACCCACTTTTTATAACATAATTAGGGGTTGTAAATAATAACCCCTCATGATTTTACTTCAGAAATTGTTTTCGTGGGATAGATTTTCGAAAAATAAAATTCTCTAATGGTTTTTCATTCTGGAGAAAGAAAGTGTTCTGCAAAATTACGATACTTTTCTGGGAAAAAATAAAACCTTACAAGCAGTTATGATCACTGTTTATTCCATTTCATTGTATGTTCCATAGAATGAATATTCTAAGATATTGTTTATGTTTAGAATTGGTTTCGATTATGAATCGAAAGGAAGTTCTATTTGTGAAATTAAAATATTACGGATATAATTTTCTTACGGAAATTAGTAATTAAACCTTCCGAAAGATTTATATCACATCTTCATCTCCCGTCAAAGACATGCAATATCTTAGAATATTCATTCTATGGAACACTTATACGCTGAAATGGATTGATCATTACTGCTTGTTAGGTAGCATCGACTGTATCGAAATTTTGCAGGTGCATTTTTTTCTTCAGAACTAAAAGGGAAATCATAAGAAAATTTTATTTTTCGAAAATATATCCAACGAAACTAATTTTTGTACGAAAATCATAGGAGGTTGTTATTTTCAACCCCTAATAATAAAGTTATGAGATCAAAAAAATTCATGTGAGTGTTCTCAAGGAGCAGTAAAAAATTTTAAAAGTATCAACCCGTCATCGCAAAGGCTGTATTTTGGAAGGGGGGTCGACTTCGAAAAAAACTTATATGAACTATCCCTGCTTATTTTCATCGAGAAGTCATCCCCCAAAATCCTTCGCAATGGTTTACAGACAACCTGTATTGGTTCACCTACAACATTTTTCTCTGTTGATATTGAAAAACACACAGGCCCAATTGTGGAAAATCAATGAATGCCATTACTTTAAACATATATTTATACAGTGACAGGTCAAATACATTGCAACAGCCTCTTTCAGAATCGGGAACCCACAGGTCGAATGATCATTTCATGAATCTGTAAAGATAGAAAATAATATGTCAGTACTCAAAGAAATAAGCGAATTTTAAACACTCATATTTTTACTCACTTGGACATGGGGTGGTGTTGACAAAACATAAATTGCAGCTTCAGCAATATCTTCGGTTTTCAGAGCTGCAAACTTCTCCATATTATCAGTGTGGAACTTTTTCGACAAATCCGTTACCACTACATCAGGACTAAGGCTCTGAAACGAATGAAATTTATTTTGATACCAATATTACCTTGGATAAATGAAGTCCGAATACAGTTCGTTTTTGTTTGAAAATGGCTTCAATTTAGTGAAATAGAATATAGACAAAAAACAATCAACACTTTTTCAACTTCAAGAGAAAACTGCTATTGATACATAAAGAAATGCGTACCACAATAATAGAGAAAATGGATGGAAATTACCTATCACAAATTCCCATATTGTGACCGAATCTATTTCAGTCCTCGGAAATTTAAATTTCATTAAATACCATTTTTGGTTGTTGAATCGACGGCACGTATATGATATGTTTCAAAAATGAAATCAGAGGTAGACTCTTGCTTATAACAACTTGCATCAATATGAAATTCAACAACGCTTATGGTCACCTAGGGGCCAGTATGAAGTCGTTAGCCCATTTGAAGAGAGTCGTTATCGAATAATTCATGCAGTTATGTGGTACAAACTCCCACAAGCACACAATGCGTTCGCCCATCTGGAAGGGTAGATTGAGTCATTAAATTTACATTGCAGAACTCCTTCTTTTCTCGTCATGTCTAATTTTTTTCATTCGAAAGCAACCATTACATTGAATTGCTCCTAACTGAGTTGGATAAGACTTGATGCAGATAATGAATTATTGATAGTTGAGGCATTCAACTCATATGTCCAGAATATTTTTGTTATGTATTTCCTATCTGCTGTAGAACTGAATAATTGCTGAGGAAAACAGTGCCAGCATTTTTCCTTGCTGTTTTCTTTTGTACGGGAATGTTGTTAGGTCAAGCTCTTTCGAAATATGAACAATAAATTCTGCCAAATTCTGGCTATGAAAATAATATAACTAATAATTTCTCGCCTTGTAACCATCAGAAGTAAAGCTAAGTTTCAGTTGAACGTGACCACTAAAGTAAGAAAATAAAAACCACATTTATAATGCTCGTCCATTAGATAGAGCATTCGGAGTGTTTGGAGAATTGGTTTCAAGAATCTTTCTTGATATTTCATCAGATCTCTGGAACTGGAAGGCGAGCCGTGAAAGATCTGGTGAGAACAGCACAATAGACCTTGAGGTCACAGTGAAATTTAGCCCCTTTCATAACTATAACTATAGCTATCTTTCAGAATATCAGGTTTTGCCATGCCCAAATTGCAATGGCCTATCAGAGAGATTAAGACGCTTTCCTTCACATGATGTCACCGGTTTTTTTTTCGAGATACTAAATGCAGTCATTAACTCCTTTGGCAGATTTTGGCCACTTGATTCGCTCAGGGTTAACTATAAGATAGCACCAAATAATAAAATTATATGAAATAAACAGAATACGAACAGATGAAAATAGCCACAATGTCACTAGAGTAAAACAATTCAAAAAAATTCCATATGAAAAAGTTTGTAAATATTGAGGTCACTTATGAATATGTGCTATGTTTCTGTGCTCCTTCCGTAAATTCATGGGAAAAAATACTTGATTTAGCTTGGTTGTATTATATTGAAGGAAAGACTTATAGGGAAAGGTTGTACAAAATGACATAAATTTTGAAAATTTCAATGAAAAATCGTATGTTTCTAAAAACTGTCTAATAAAAACATAGCCTATATTTTCAACTATAATACAAACAACATATTTTCTACATAAAACAAAATATTGTTTTTCAGTTGATGATGACGAAAGGAGAGTATAAATTCATTTTACCCCAACTGGAGGATAAAAGGACACATTACACATTTTTATCTTTACCGGCTTCCAGGTCATGTGCTGACTGCCCATATAAAGAGCATTCTAGCCGAATATCAACCTATTTGGATAATTTGTATAGTTATGTACAATATATGCACCCAAAATTTTCTTCCCTCTCGTCTTAAGATAAGAGTTTCTTCATCTGACTCCAATTTTTTGAAAATCTTTTTTGTTAGTTTTTTTCCCTACTGAAATATTCATTTTTCATTCATTTTCTTCCTAAGCCGTTTCGAAATTTGGAGTCAAGTGTCTTAACTGGACATACGATATGTCAATTTGCCCTCTTAGACCTATGCCATTTACCCCACTATATCAATCACGAAGCAGAACGCAATTTAAAGAAAAAACGACAACTTATTTATGAGATCTGTAGGGTATTATTTTAACACCGTTAGTAACGTAAATAATTACAAACATTTCAATTGACGTTCTCAAAACACTCGAAAGTTATAGCAGATTTCATTGGATCATTCCAAAAACTTCTCTATGCATATCTAAAAAAATTATCTGTCGTGTAGATCATGCAATGAACCAATCAATATTGAATGATAATTACAAAATCTCAGACACCTTTTGCAACAGTATACTTGTTTTTGATCGCAATTGCACGTCGATTTTAGGAAAAACAAGCGCAATGTCCTTTTACCCCCCTGTGTCATTTTATACACCCTTTCCCTACTTGATAACTTCATTTATTTAAAAGTGAATCACGAGTTCAACTATTTATTTGTTAACGAAAATTCAGATCATGACATGAAATATTCGATCCTCAACTTTGAACTTTGAGTATCCTCATTATTCTGGCCATTTCTCCGATAATATTCAAAGAACGAAAAATCGATTAAACAGCTTGGGATGCAGATCTTGTCTTTAATATATTATGCATTCTGAAGTTTGAACATTGCACATTATCCCATTCTTGTTGTCAAATAATTCACAGAAGCGTAGGAAAGAATGCTATATTTCACACTGCGCAAAGTAACCCCTGGGAAATTTATAGGATCATAGTGACACTCAATTACGGCTCGCTTCATCCTGGAAACTGATTATCATTTCAATTTTTAAATAGATGTTCAAATTATATGTTTATTCTTCTAGATTGAAGATTGTATTATTATGTCGAGTTATGAAAAGACTTAATAAACTTGGAACCAGACATATAAGTGTTTTGATAATTAAACAGTTGATATCTTATGCATTGATTATTGTAGAACTCATTCACAAATTTAGCTTTCTTGTCTATTATTTATAGTTTATCTGTTATTATTCCAGCTGTTGTTGTATTTCTCAGACTATCTATTTTCATTCATTCGTTTTTGTGAACAAAGGCTGAATATAAGTGACCAAAGTGTAAAAATTAAAAATGATTACATGCCCCATAAAACCTTATAAATTGAAGACTGGCAAGAATTTTAAAAAGGAGCGCTGAAGCCAATGTGTTCAATAACTTACAGTAACTTTGATTTTTGTACCAGCTTCAACCAATTCTACTCTTAGATCGTTTGTCATAGCTGTAACTGCATATTTTGATGCTGGATAAACATTAATACCAGAACATTGTACTGGATAGTGTCCACATATGCTATTTATATGAATTATATGCCCATCAATATTGTGCTTCTTCATGCTTCTCACTGCATCTCTGGTTGCTACACATAAACCTGTAATTGGAATACCTATAATAATATATATATCAACCTCTAAATCTGACAATGAATTATATATTTGAATAGTTGTTTCAGATGATTATTATAAAAATTACATAATGGCTGTCAACTTTCACAATTGTGAAAAATATAAACTGATTGAGATTCATAGCAGTTATTGATATTGAAATTGATCAATTGGCGAAATCTATTCTCAAGATCTTTAACAAATATTCAAGATCTGAAACGAATAATCTGAAAAATATCACAGAATTGGATTAGGTACTACTGCAAATGTTAAATATTGAAATCGCAATATTTTTCAATCAATGTTTGTTTATTCGAATTTGTAACCGCGAAGAAGCAAAAATCACGAACTAATTCTGATTGAGAATAATTCATAATATGAACATTTATAATATGATATGAATATAATAGTTATTAAATCAACTAGGTTAATGAAGACAGCGACTAATGGCCAAGCAAATTTAACACGTGAGCTTCGCCCACGCGTTAATAGTTCGAGTCCATTAGTAGCTCGATTTATAACCGAGTTGAAATACGGTGAAATACATTCTCATTTTGCACAAGACTTACATTTGACATAATAACATTTCTATGTAGGTATCTATGTTCCAGTAGAGTTTTGACATTTCTCGTAGTGCTTCTGAATACTTTCTGAACGGTTACCATGAGGAATGCACTTTAAAATGGCATAAATTTGGCATTAAAATGGGTCATTAATGATCAATTTCGTACACCTTGAAATCACCTTTCATTTTGAGATCGACGGAAAAATAATTTAATGCTTATTTGTCATACTTATTGTTTGTTCTTTGTTAATTCTGTACTTTTTCTATATATTTATGTTTATCAAATGAATATTCAATTTCAAATTGAATTTTCGCATTGCATTCACTACTGTGAATAAAGCTGCTGTTTCTGCAATAACTTTGGGAATTTTTTCTTTATTATTTACACGACATGATCGAAATATAAATTGATTTTACCTATGACATTCAGATCGAAAGTTTTTTTCCAATCTTCTATTTCCCCATCGCTCAAAGTAGTGAATTCAATAGTACCAGCGCTGTTCACAAGAACATGTACGGGACCGAACCTTTCCTCAATTATTTTGAATGCATTTATAATTTCATCAGAGTTCGTAAGCTCCACCTTCAGACCATGCAATTCGCCTGGTTCTCCACTTAATTCTTTTGCTTTAGATTCTATCAGTTCTACTCTCCTTGCCAATCCAACAACCTATCCAACGAAAACATAAAACGGATTGATATTTCAATTTATAATCGACATTTTCATCCATGATATATAATTATATAATTTTGTCAGGTTTTTGCACAGTCTTTTTATTCTTTATTTTTATCTTACATCAAAAACTAAAATGTTTCGGTCACAGATCGGACCTTTGTCAAGGACAAATGATTAAAAGGAATAATAAAAATAATATAATAAAAAAATAAAAAATAATAAAAAACAATTGTTTTTTGAATTGTTAGTATCCATAAATGAGTACAAAAAATACTGAAAAAAACCTACGGTTGAACTGAATCATGTACATATCAAAGAATTTTATATAGATGACCCTATTCCTTTCCTTTTTCCATGATAAAGGTCCGATCTGAGACCGAAACGTTGGGCTTTTTGATGTAAGATAAAAATAAAGAATAAAAGTACTGTCCAAATGCCTGACAAAGTTATTTAAATGTTTCAAATATTTCAAGAGGAAACATCAATGTTTTAGTACCTTCATTCCGTTCTTAACTAGATATTCTGCTATTTTAGCTCCAATCCCAGCACTTGCTCCAGTGACTACAGCTACTTTTCCTCGCCACCTTTCCATTGAAAGAACCATTCTGTGAAAAAAAACAAGTTTTCAATAACATTCCGAATATAATTAAAAGTTTCTGGAATAAATAAGATACTGCTTTTTCGTAAAGATTCTGTAAGATGGCGTTAACTGTCACTTTTGACCGTAATGTTCGCCCAAACTTGAATGATCTCTGGACCTTGAAATACTCTACCTACATCAATCAGTGTTGTCTTCCATACCAATGAACTGGTTTGACCGTCAAATACAGTAATTAGTAGGTAGAACTTCCTTGTTATCTCTTAGAACATAGGATAAGATCAACTTCAACTCGGAGTTAAGAGTAAAAATAGAGATGCCTTTGCGCATTTGTTAGGAAGTCAAGTAGAATCTGTTTATGCACGCGAACAATCTTCCGGCGTTGCAAACTCATGACGTATGTTTATTCCGTATTGGGATAATTGGTCTACCGCTCCCCTATTCTAATACTAACGACTTGCGTCTGTTACAGGCAATTTTGTCCGTTTGGCTTGGCAGCATCGTCTGTGTTTATTTTCTGGATGCGATGTGTTTACATTTTCATTCGATTTGACGTTCATAAACTGAATTATTTTACTGATTTGGTGGCAATTCATTGTTGCTTGACGCTATTGCGGTAATTATAGGTAAGGCAAAATTACGAAAAAGTTGTATTATATTCAGGAATTGTAGAAAAAAAATCTAACCTATTGTATACTTCACCCCAGTGCGACAGTGAAATGCTTTCCATCTCACTCTAATGCTTGGTTGATTAAAATGCAGTACTATTCACGTTTAGGGGCATCTCTTTGTTTATTTCTTACTCTGAGAGCTTCAAGTATGGGTCTGATAATTTAGTACTTTTCCCAATGAATACACTTTTCATTTCCAACTTTTCAACGATGCGATTATATTAGATATTCGACGACGAACGTCACGAAAGGAAAGCGCTGAACTCATTCCAATCACCTTCGGATGATTATGGGTTTCACAAAGATTCTTTGATTCCTCAACCAACTGGTTTCTCTCTCAAAGAACCCTCCATACTCACTTAGGAAAAGCGGACCCAGTAAATTTTCCCCATTTTTACGTATAATATCCATAACAACTTTAGGAACAATATATCAGATTTTCACGAAATTCTTACATCCGGTTTTTTCTATAAGGCGTTCCAAAATTGCAGTTCAAAAAAGTGAATGTTTATATTTTGATGATAATTCTTAGAATTTTCAGAATTTCATCATTATACCTTGTGTTTGATTAACAAGAGATCATAAATCCCCAATACTTCCACACCACGTTAAGTTTCTTTGTACAGGCTGTTTCATGAAGCGAATATAGGTAAGTACCTAACTGAATGTAACTTTCAAAGGGTTTGTCCTAGAGACTGAGATTTTTAGGGTGAGTTCGGTTCTCAAATGCCTCGGTTAAGTTCGTAAACCAGCCAAATCGTAGAGGGTGTCCCATAAAGCCTAACAAAACGACAAATTTTTATGTTATTTAAGGGTTAGAACATTTTTCGTTTTAAAATTTACATTGTTTCCACCTCTCAGTATTTCTTTGAACATGACTGTTTAATCGAAACATATCATATGTGCAAACAATGAAAATATCGAAACGAAAAATTGTCCAACCCTGAACTAACAAATAAATTTTTCCTTTTAGTTTTCTATTGTTTCCACCTATGACATCTTCAAATTCATACTAAAAGGTAGAAAAAATGTAAATATTAAAACGAAACATGTTTCAACCCTGAACTCACATATAAATTTTTTGTTTTAATATATACATTGTTTCCACCTTTTAGTACGACTTTGAAGATGACTATAGGTACAGTCGAAACATGTCAGCCGAAAAAAAATTGTTTCGAATTATAGAGGACTAGCGACCCGCCCCGGCTTCTCACGGTACGACATCAAATTAGAAACCTCAAAAATAACAGTACATACTTTTCCACTATTTAATTGATGTTATTATACATATAAACCTTCCTCTTGAATCACTCTATCTATTAAAAAAAACGCATCAAAATCCGTTGCTTAGTTTCAAAGATTTAAGCATACAAAGGGACAGAGAAAGCGACTTTGTTTTATACTATGTAGTGATTTCAGACTTTAAACCTTCACTAGTTAG
Source organism: Propylea japonica (assembly GCA_013421045.1). Taxonomy (NCBI): domain Eukaryota; kingdom Metazoa; phylum Arthropoda; class Insecta; order Coleoptera; family Coccinellidae; genus Propylea; species Propylea japonica. The sequence goes on from CM024241.1 coordinate 79,823,203, forward strand.
ATGAATTTTTCACTATAGGTTTTCAGGAAGCTAAGTATATCAAAGTTTACTTGTTACAGACCTGTATAATCAGTCATAATTAGATGGAAACAATGTTAATACTAAAGCGAAAAAAAGTCCAAACCTGAATTTACAAAAAACATTTTTTTTATATCAACAATGTTTCCACCTATGACATATTTCGATTATACAGTAATCTTCACAGTCATACTAAAAGGTGGAAACCATGTGAATACAGAGACGAAAAATGTTTCAACTCTCAACTTAGATATACATTTTTCGTTTCAATATTTGCATTGTTTCCACCTTTCAGTATGGCTTTGAAGATGACTTTATAGTCGAAACATGTCAGCCGGAAAATAAATTGTTTCGAATTAGGGTAGATTTCAAACTTTAAACCTTCACTAGTTTGATATACTTAGCCTAAACATGCTGACACCAAATGCTAATGAAATTATGATGTCTTTTTCCACCATCGAATGAACAAATTCCCTCAAACCCAGTAAACCGCATTTCTACACTCAAGAGCATCCTGACAAACAGACGCAAGAGGGAATAACCCTCCTAGAATTTGATTATTTCTATCCGATGACTCGTATTGTTAATACCGACGAAACAATTTCCCCTTCTCCAGGTGTATACCCAGAGCATACAGAATTTGCGGCATACGCGAGGGCTTTGCTCAAAAGGTATATAACAATTTGCGAAAGCGTCTGCGGAATTCAAATATTTACTCGTCTCCCCGTTATGGGGTTACATGTTCCCCCAGGATTCACCTGGCGGCGATAAAATCTGAAAGTGTTTCGCGCACGGCAAATAAATATCAGTTCTTCCTGCTTATAGTGCATGTTCAACGCCGTTGACGACACACAATTAGAGCGCATACCCGAATGTGGCAATTTACGACGTTTGTACAAGAACGGCGATCCTTATCTTTATGGGTGTGTCTGGATCGATAGTATATCAGCTAAGGGTTGAAATGATTCATTGGAAATTGGCAACACTGGATTTGCTAGGTCATCTGAGATGATCTTACAGTTCATATATTAAGTATGTCAACTGTCAATTAGTTGACAAAAAAGTACATATATCATCCATTCGATTTCACATGTACCGAGTGAACACTCTTGTGCGAGTGTTTTTTATTCAGAAATGTAATTGGAAGATGCATAGATAGAAACATGGGAATGACATAATGATCCATTTTGATAGTCAACTCGTCGTCGACTCCAACCTAATGAGAAGTAGAAGAAGAACACTCAATAAATGAGGTAAGAACAACAAGGTCTCTTCAGTCTGGGTTTCTGGTCACTCAAGAATTAAAAAACGAAGAAGCTAACACACTAGCCAGAAAGAGAGCACAAACGCCATTTACTGGTTCAGAAACCTGTTTTGATATAATCAAATGCACATACAGGGTGTCCCATTACTCGACGTCAACCCGGAACCGGGTGAAAAGGCAAGTAATGCTGGTTGTCAGAAAAATATAAAAAAAATCTAAGTTGCATGATTTTAAAATAATGCGCATTTAAAAAAACACGCAGAATTCCACACCCTGTGACAGTATTTTCGCTCCTGTTGCCACAAATATCAACTTTTTCCAACTTTTTTCTTTGCTGTGTAACCTTGAATAATGCTTGTCTAAACTGTAATCAAAATTTTGATACCAGCTGCTCTAGGTTTCATAAAAATTAGGGCTTACTTCTCAGAAAAATAATTCGAAATAAACACTTGATTAGTTTCAACTGACTGTATTGAAAAAAAATGTACTACGTAGGTTTGGCATGTTTTTTCAAAAGTTGGCGCATTTAGTAAGGATTCCATAATGGTATAACACTTGTTTAATTGTAGCTGCCGTAGTTCAACTTTATTTTCGATTGCCTTTGAATACACTTTTTCGTTAACTGCTTCCCAGTAATAGAGTCCAATGGGTTTAAGTCCGGTGAACGGGCCGCCCACGAGATTGGACCAGAACGTCCGATCCATCTTCCGGGAAAAAATGTTACCAGCAAAAAAAATTTTCAGAGAAATTTCTTCGGAAAAATTTTTTCTGGAAAAATTATTTTCTCTGGAAATTTTTTTTTTTCTGATAACATTTTTTCCCGGAAGATGGAACTATGGATGGATGGCATCTTCCGGGAAAAAATGTTACCAGAAAAAAAAATTTTCAGAGAAATTTCCTCGGAAAAATTTTTTCTGGAAAAATTATTTTCTCTTTTTTTTTCTGATAACATTTTTCCGGAAGATGGATCGGACTTTCTGGTCTAATCTCGTGGCCGGCCCGTTCACCGGACTTGAATCCGTTGGACTCTATTACTGCGAAGCAGTTAACGAAAAAGTGTATTCAAAGGCAATCGAAAAAATTTGAACTACGGCAGCTACAATTAAACAAGTATTATACCATTTTGGAATCTTCACTAAATGCGCCAACTTTTGAAAAAAACATGCCAAACTACGTAGTACATTTTTTTTCAATACAGTCAGTTGAAACTAGGCAATTGTTTATTTCGAATTTTTTTCTGAGAAGTGAGCTCTATTTTAAGAAACCTAGATCAGCTGGTATCAAAATTTCGATTACAGTTTAGACAAGCATTATTCAAAGTTACACCAAAGAAAAAAGTTGGAAAAAGTTGATATTTGTGGCAACAGGAGCGAAAATACTGTCACAGGGTGTGGAATTTTGCGTGTTTTTTTAAATGCGCATTATTTAAAATCATGCAAGTTAGATTTTTTTTATATTTTTCTGACAACCAGCATTACTTGCCTTTTCACCCGGTTCGGGTTGACGTCGAGTAATGGGACACCCTGTATAAGAAAGAGTTACAAAAGAGTTCTGAGGAAGTACAAAATTCAGTCAGGGGTTGAAATGATGCATTGGAAATTTGCAGCACTGGATGTGCTAAGTCATCTGAGATGCAACACTGGATTTTCTATCATATCGATATAACCCTCTTAGAGTCTTTTTCAGTTAGAAAAACTTATAATCGAAAGAAACCATCAAGTGTGTGACATCATGATCCCTGCAGATAGACAAGTTGCTATTAAGATACTATAACCTGCTTTATCATCCACTCAAACCTTATATAGAAGTAAAGAAGAAAACTCAATGAAGCTGATAGGAACAAGAAGGTCGTTTTAGTCTGGGTTTCGGATCACTCCAGAATCAAGGAAAATGAAGAATTTCACACTCGACAGAAAGGGACCACGAACACCAGTTAGTGACTCAGAATCTTTTTGTGGTATAGACAAATGCAGATATAAGAAAGAGTTGCTGGAGAAGTAAGATGTTGAAGAAAAATACTGGATGATATATTTTAGAAATGGATTATCTCAGAAAGTTTCTTTGTAACTTTCAAGAAACAAGACACTCCACGTTATGAGGCTACATGTTTCACCAGAATTCACCTGCCGGCGATAAAATCTGAAAGTGTTTCACGCATGGCAAATAAATATCAGTACTTCCTGCTTATAGTGCATGTTCAACGCCGGTGATGACACACAATTAGAGCGCATACTTGACTTGAATGCATTGAATTACGACGTTTGTTCAAGAACCTTATCTTTATGGGTGTATCTGGATCGATGTAAATACGCTGAGGGTTGAAATGATGCAGTGTAAATTGGCAACACTGGATTTGCTAGTCATCTGAGATGGTCTTAGAGTTTCTATTCAAGTGTTTTTCATGCAACTGCAATTGAAAGATGCAAAGTTTGGACTTGGAAGGAAACTATAAAGGAAATGATAATTGATTCACCTATTATGTCAACTGTCAGATTAGTTGATTATTTCACAGTCAACATCTATTCGATTTGTCACGAACCAAGTGTACATTATCGAGTATTAGGCTCGTATTCATAGTTCGCTCTTGTGGGTGAGTGAGAGTTTGTATCGCCGTTATGAATACTAGCCTTAAAGGTGACCTCAACTCTCACTCACCCTCAGAGGCGAACTATGGATACGGCCCTTAGAATTCAGTACGAGTGTTCTTCAGTCAGATAAACTGCAATTGAAAGATGCATAGAAAGAAACCTCAATAGAAACCATCAAGGGTGGGACATCATGATCAATTTTGACATTCAAGTTGCTATTGAAGTACTGAACTTCTTTGTCGCCTACTCAAAGCTTATATGGAAGTACTTAGATAAGAACAGAACAAGAAGGTTTCTTCATTCTGGGTTTGGTCACTCAAGAAGTAAAGAAAACGAAGAATCTTATACTCTAGCCAGAAAGAAAGCTCAAACGCAACTTACTGACCAAGAGCCTTAATTCTAAAGTATGGTTAATGCACCTATACAAAAGAGTCTGGAGAAAAAAAACTGCGAGAGAATAACTCTGGAAAAATCTTCCGGGAATTCATCTGGCGCCGATTGAATCTGAAAGTGTTCGGTGCACGACAAATGAATATCAGTTCTTTCTGCTTATAGTGCAGGCTCAACGCCGTTGACGACACACAATTAGAGAGCATACCCGAATGCAATTTACGAGGTTTGTTCAAGAACGGCGATCCATATCTTTATGGGCAGGGCAGGATTAAACTATTTTCTTCCCCCAGACCAGAAACAATTTGCCGCCCCTCTGTCTAAAGAGAATTAAGAAAATTAAAATTTTCTAAATTCGCGATTTTCGCTGAAGTTGATAAAGACAATTTTCTATCTGAAATTAAAACAATCTAATGTTTCAAAGTGAATATTTCATAGTAAAAAATTACAGTTTTCATCATAAAACTTATAATGGTTTTCATCTCTCCTTCTTTTCCGCAAATTGTTGAAACACTAATATTTTTAACAACTCAGCTTCAATCTCAGAGTAAGAAATAAACATAGAGATGCCCTCTTCTTCTCTGTGCGGTGCCTTACCGGCCGAACTGAGGCCTAGTGACCCATTGTTCACCCGCATCGTTCTATAGAGACTCAGCTCTTCAGACACGAAGACAGAAATGTCGCGAGCCTGCCAGGAGTGGTCCCTCTCACCATAGGAATAGAAGGTGTTGGATTTCCTAGGTGTGTTGACCTAACTCAGTAAGGTTTCCACAGTTGAACAAAATATGCTCAACCGTTTCATCAGTACTCCTGCACCACCGGCATAGGGAGCAGCTAGTCAATCCATTCTCTTCAAATGCTTGTTAAACAGGTGACCAGTCAATGCACCAGTCACCAGACTGAGTTGTTTCCTCTCCAGCATCAGAAGCCTATTGACCTCAGATCGCGAGGACGGTCTCTCAATGAGAATCCTCGACCACCTCAGGCCCACCCCTGCGCTCCATTCCGAGGAAAATTCCCTGTTCAGCCAGTTCCTGAATAAACTTCTGACAGATGTGCGACAGATTGGCAGCGAAGGCTCCGGACCAACAAATGCTAATCCGGCTCCCCGCCTAGCCAGTTCATCTGCCTTGACGTTACCAGGTATATCCGCATGAGCCGGACACCAGATCACTTTCAAAAAGTTATCAGAGCCCAGCCCACGCAGAGCTTTCCTGCATTCTTCTACACAAAAAAGAATCAACCCTAACATCAGATAGAGATTTCAGAGTTCCCTGGCTGTCGCAACATATATAAATGTGCTGGCCAGAGTATCCCTGCGAATGTTTTCCAGTACGCATGCAAGAACCGCAAATAGCTCAGCCTGCACAATGGAACAGTCCTTCCCAGAGGGATAGCCTGATTGAAGTGAGGACCCACGATTCCGGCCCCAGACCCTGTTGCTGTGACAAAGCCATCAGTGAACCAGGTGGGACCTTCTGGACTAAGAAGCCTGTTTGATGAAGACCATAGGTCTCTGTCGGAAACAATTACCCTGTAGGGTTCGTCGAAGTAGAACCTAGTGCCCGCGCGGTCACCTCTCTGGAGAAGGGGAGCGTGAGCATCCTTAACCATTTTGAGGGCCCTCGCGTGCCCTCTCGATTTCATTCATCTGCTACAAAAAAGGAAGAACAAGAAAAAATTGTTTATACTGCTTGAAAAAAACAATCACGTTTTTTCAATAGCTATATGAGTATGTGATTTCCATCAAAAATTGCTTCGATTCTACGCAGAAATAAATACCAAAGCTCATTTTTTGTCGTACGTTACCTACATATGAGAATTCGTAATCGGAAAATACTGAAACAATGTGATTGAAATTGTCGAAACATCATCATTCGGCTCTCTTCTAATTGGTGGTGTAACTGGCAATATTTTCCAGAAAATATTGATATTCTCCTGCTGGAAATGATTTGCTAAGCGATGTCAACTCATTTTTTCCGTTCCATAATTCATGCCATAAAGGACGGTTGACGTTTATTCGCAGCAGAACAATTATACCAGCAACCATCTGGTGAAATCTGTATAAAAAATTGGATTGTTTTCCTCGAATTCGATATTTTCTCGCACATGATACACTTTTGATTGGCCATGAATTCCTTTGCCTACTATTTCAACTAACAAAGAACGAAGTTTTGGAAATAACATCAAATTCATTGAAAAATAATGAATGTCCCTAATTTAAACAATACTAGGAAGAACAACATAATATGAGCCCCAATGCCACCAATTTTGAATTCGAAATTCCAACAATCCAATCTGTTAAAAAAGGGGTTTTCCAATAAGGGGTGTTATATTGATATTCAAAGAAAAATTCCATTTTTCAATATAAATGATCGAATGTTTATTTCATTATAAAGAAGAAGCTATGCCGTTAATAGTGGAAAATAGCATCAGGCAAACCACGACGACCACGATTACAGGACCATCTCCTTTTATAATAAAATTTTCCATAATCAAATCGCAAAGTGGCTTCCCTATGTCTTCGATAGCCTCACGAATTATATCTTTGAGGTCTTGGCTATTGGCCATGTTTATGCTATTTTGATGACATCAATGAAGGGATTTGGTTTCTATCGATTGTAACAATTACTTCTGTTTCACTTGACGACTTTCTTCGCTGAAAAACACACTTTATATATTTTTGATTTCTTATATTTCAGACCTTCGGGCTATTCGATATAAACCAAAGTAATATCAGAAAGTACTACTGACTTGAAAATAACGTTTCATATATAATTTGAATAACGATAACAAATTCATGCCTAAGCATATTCCATATCCAAAAATATTGTATTAATTTGGAAAAAACTATTTCACGATAATTTAAAACAATAATGTAGGTCAACAGTCTTTTTTCTGGATGTAATATTTCAAAATATGGACAATAATTTCGATATCATAAAAAATTTATTCATTCCTCTCCATTTGATTCAATCAGAATTAACAAAACCAAATCCTCGTCACATGAATTGTAAGTATGAACAAAACGCATAAGAAAAATAATTTGAAATGGGTTTCATTTATAGTCAATTCTTGTTTTTCCTCCATTATTCAGAGATTTTTTTTCATTAATCCCTATTCATAATACGAAATGAAATTTAACGCGTTAATAGAAACGCAGGTATAATATAAACAATGAGAGCAAAGACTAATGTTAATTGATTTATATTTAATATTGGTTGATTTTAATAAAAAAATATTATTCTCTGCTCTCATTCCTTATTCATCATCATTATCTTTTCAGTTGAAGCCAGGACACTAACCACCTATTCAGAACCACAAAGCGTAATTAACTTCGAAGGAAGTAGTTCTTCAGTTTGCAACACTTCGAATGATGCATAGTATTCAGCTTTAATAGGCTTATAGACCAACAATTACAGGATCACTTCCTACGACTAGGGTTTCTAGACGGTCCAACTATAAACAAGACCAATTTATAATCAGAGACAGTATCCTGAAAATCCCATCCGGAATTACCTCTGATAGGATGAAACTTCTACCTGAATACCTTTGTTCTTACCCTTCGCTACTTCGATTGTAGTCCGAGATCCTTCGGGCTTCATTACACCAGATTTTAATGAACTCTCCAGAAAGTATTTCAGGTATTTCTTGGTTCGAATTTTTGTGGCCGATGGAAGTCCCGTATTGAAGCTTCTGCTTATTATTCTGCTTTCCGATCGCAAATGGTTTCGAAGGATAATCAATCAGAACTGTTAGGAATTTGGAATTTTTCGACTGCGGTATTTATATTCCGATAGAATTTGTATTGAATTCTTTCATTACGCAGTTATGCTGGGGCAATCATAACTGAATCGGTTATGCTGAAAGCGTAGCAATTAGGGAAAAACAGTATCAGACTCAGAATTGTTTTCGTTATTGGCTGTCTGAATTGGAAATATTTCGAATTTCATGAAAATCAAGATCAATCGAACGAATATACATAGATACAGCAGTCGCCATACATTCATACATTTTGTTATTGTGGACGAATACAATTATTGGTCGAAACAATCGTGAATGTGAACATTTGAACTATGGATTTAAATAGATATGAACAATATGAAATTTGAAATGAAAAACTAAACAGAAAAATTATATGAATATCTATCGATTTTTCATGAATTGATTTAAGAGATAAACCGTTTAACAGGAAATTATGTGTGTTATTTCATGTCTGAGTCTTTCCTATCTTTTGAAATAATCCACCCTCAACAAATTTTAATTAACTCTCAAGAAAGTATTCCAGTTATTTATTTCTTTGGATTTTTGTGGCCGATGGAAGTCCAATATTGAAGCTCCTGCTTATCATTCCACTTTCCGATCGCGAATGGTTTCGAAGGATAATCAATCAGAACTGTAAGGAATTTGGAATTTTTCAACTGCGGTTTTTATATTCCGATATAACTTGTATTGAATTCTTTCATTACGCAGTTATGCTGGGGCAATCATAACTCAATCGGCCAGAGCCATGCTGAAAGCGTAGCAATTAGGGAAAAACAGTATCACCCGGTATTTTTTTCGTTATTGGCTGTCTGAATTGGAAGGTATTCGAATTTCATGAAAATCAAGATCAATCGAACGAAAATACATTGATACAGCAGTCGCAATACATTGATACATTTTGTTATTGTGGACGAATACCCTTATTGGTCGAAACAATTGTGAATGTGAACATTTGAACTATGGATTTAAATAGATATGAACACTATGAAATTTGGAATGAAAAACTAAACAGAAAAATTATATGAATATCCATCGATTTTTCATGAATTGATTGAGAGATAAACCGTTTAACAGGAAATTATGTGTGTTATTTCATGTCTGAGTCTTTCCTATCCTTTGAAAAAACCAACCCTCACCAGATTTCGATTAACTTTCGAAAAAGTATTTCAGGGATTTATTTCTTCGGACTTTTGTGGCATATTAATTGAGGTTCCGTATTGAAGTTCCTGCTTATTATTCTGCTTTCTCGATCGCAAACGGTTTCGAAGGATAATCATTCAGAACTATTAGAAATTTGGAATGTTTCAACTAAGGTATTTATATTCCTAAAAAATTTGTATTGAATCATTTCATTACGCAGTTATGTGGGGCAATCATAACTGAATCGGCCGGAGCATGCTAAAAGCGTAGCCATCAAGGAAAAACAGTATCAGACTCAGTATTTTTTCCGTTATTGGTTGTCTGAATTGGAAGTATTTCGAATTTCATGAAAATCAAGATCAATCGAACGAATATACATTGATACAGCAGCCGCAATACATTCATACATTTTTGTTATTGATGTGAACAAATACAATTGTTGGTCGAAACAATTGTGAATGTGAACATTTGAACTATGGATTAAAATAAATATGAACAATATGGATTTAAAATGAAAAACTGAATAGACAGATTCTATGAAAATATATTGATTTTTCATGAATTAATTTCAGAAATATACCGTTCAACAGAGAATGATGTGTTTTTTTCATGTCTGAGCCTTTCAATTTCATATCTATTGAAATAATTCCCCCTATGAAATTTCAATTGACTGTCGAGAAAGTATTTCAGGTATTAATTTGTTCCGATTTTTGTGGTCTATTGAGGTCACGTATTGAAGCACCTGCTTTTCATTCCGCTCTTCGATCGTAAATGGTTTCTAAGGATATAATCAATGAGAACGGTTAGGAATTTGGAATTTTGTAACTGCTGTATTTATATTCCGATATAATTTGTATTGAATTCTTTCATTACGCAGTTATTCTGGGGCAATCATAACTAAATCGGCCGGAGCTATGATGAAAGAGTAGCAATTAGAGAAAAACAATATCAGACGCAGTATTTTTCCCATTATTGGCTGTCTGAATTAAAAGTATTTCGAATTTCATGAAAATCGAGTTCAATCGAAATAATATCCATAGATACAGCAGTCGCAATACATTCATACATTTTGTTATCGTGAACGAGTACAATTGTTTGTCGAAACAATTGTGAATATGAACATCTGAACAATAGATTTAAATGCATATGAACAATATGAAATTTGAAATGAAAAACTATACAGAAAGTTTTTATGAATATTCATTGATTTTTCATGAATTATTTTCTCAAATATACCGTTTAACAGAGAATCATGTGTGTAACTTAATGTCTCAGCCTTTCTCATCCTTTGAAATAATCCACCCTCACCAATTTCCAATTATTTTTCGAGAAAGTATTCTAGGTATTTATTTGTTCGGATTTTTGTGGCCTATTGAGGTTCCGTATTGAAGCTTCTGCTTATTATTCCTCTTTCCGATTGGCTGTCTAAATTGGAAATATTTCGAATTTCATGAAAATCAAGATCAATCGAACGAATATACATAGATACAGCAGTAGCAATACATTCATACATTTTGTTATTGTGAACGAATACAATTGTGAATGTGAAAATTTGAACAGTGGATATAAATACATTTATGCACAATATGAAATTTGAAATGAAAAACTGAACAGAAAAAGTAATTTAATTTCAATTGATTTCTCATGATTTAATTTCAGAAATATACCGTTTAACAGGAAATTATGTGTTATTTTATGTCTAGGCCTTTCCTATCCTTTGAAATAATCCACCCTCACCAAATTTCAATTAATTCTCGAGAAAGTATTCCAGGTATTTACTCTTTCGAATTTCATGAAATTCAAGATCAATCGAACGAATACACATATACAGGGTGTCCCGTAAATACCACGTGAAAGTGACACTGGAGATAGATTGACATTAGGTCTTTCAGATAGCATCAACATGACCTCAGTAAAGTCCGCTGGTATTCGAGATATCACCACTTTTGCAAACAACAAATGAAAGGGAAAGTGAGATAAAAGAGAAAGAAGAGCAAAAAATAATGGTTGTTTGAAACGGTAGCGAGGAAAGAATATCAAGCAACATGTAATTTGGCAACAGGTGACACTTGTCCATTTTTCTAATTTTTAATTATTTCGGAATAAACACATCCCTCGCGACAAAATTATAATTTCTAAGGTTTTGACATAAAAAAATTGGTAGTGTTGTATCATTTTGAAAAGTGCTGGAAATGACCAGTTTTACGATTATTTGTCAATTCAGTCTGATTTTTTTTCACATCAGTCAGTCAAACTTAAGTTAACGTTTTAACTTCGTCATAAAATACAACAATTTAGACATTTTTTTAAAGGATTTTGTTCTAGATTTCGGTGAAGTCATTACTTCATTGTTTAAAACAACTATTCAGGGTAGCCTAGGTAAAAAAAAACATGAGTTTGAAAACCGAAAATTGGAGATTTTCAAAAAAACACAAAAGTGGTTATATCTCGAAAACCTGCGGACTTTTACTGAGGTCATGTTGATGCTATCTGAAAGACCTAATGTCAATCTATCTCCAGTGTCACTTTCGCGTGGTATTTACGGGACACCCTGTATACCTACATTCAGCATTCGCAATACATTCATACATTTTTGTTATTGTGAACGAATATAATTGATGGTCGAAACAATTGTGAATGTGAACATTTGAACAATGGATATAAATAAATATGAACAATAAAAAATTTGTAATGAAAAACTAAACAGAAAAATTCTATGAATATTTATGGATTTTTCATAAATTAATTTAAAAAATATACCGTTTAACAGAGAATCATGTGTGTTATTTCATGCCTGAGCCTTTCCTATCCTTCGAAATAATCCATCCTCACCAAATTTCAATTAACTCTCGAGAAAGTTTTCCAGGTATTCATTTGTTCGGATTTTTGTGGCCTATTGAGGTCCCGTATTGAAGCTTCTACTTCTTATTTCGCCTTCCAATCGCAAATGGTTTCGAAGGATAATCAATCAGAACTGTTAGAAATTCAGAATTTTTTGACTGCGGTATTTATATTCCAATATAATTTGTATTGAATTCTTTTATTACGCAGATTATGCTGGGGCAATCATAACTGAACCGGCCTGAGCTACGCTGAAAGCGTGGCAATTGGGAAAAACAGTATCAGGCTTTCTGTTTTGGCCGTAATTGGCTGTCTGAATTGGAAATATTTCGAATTTCATGAAAATCAAGATCAATCGAACGAATATCCATAAATACAGCTCGTCACAATACATTTATACATATTTGCAATGTGAAGGAATACAATTGGCTATAAAATTTGTGTTATATTGAAAAAGAAGCCGAAACAATATAAAAGGTGAAATGAAAACGCATCCGATAGATTTCATGAATATCTGTCAATTTTTTATGAATTCAATTCAGAGATCTATGTGACAAGAAAACTCTGGTTTTCATAACTTCCTATTCAAGCTTTTCTCGTCCTAATGATGATTTAGCCAGTTCACTGATATGGAATATTGAAATCGAAACAAACAAACATTGTCCTTCTACTGTTATTGTTTTTTGCTTACCTGGCTGAGTTTGATATAATAGGATTAGGAATAGTATGAATAGTATTTTTTCTCTATTCACTAACTTCTCAAGAATTGCAGTTTATATCAGTTGAGTCGATTTGAAAAATTTCACGGAAATATTATTTTCAAATACGAGCCAGAATAATATATGTAATTTTTTTCATCAAATCGACTGTATTCTCTGTATATTTCAATCATTCAAGCCATTGAAAATCAGCAGTGTGAAGGTGGTCCTCTCAGAATTTAAATCTCCAATGATTTTCAGTAAATTCTCCCAGACAAATTTTATTGATCGTCGTTATTGAAAGCATTTATGAATATGTATCATATTATAGTGATTTCAAATTGAGGACCCTGCAGATTTTGACAATTCTATAGACTGTGAAACATATAGAAATCAACAATGAAATTTTAAATAGTATTTAGGCACTTATTTTTTACAGAATCGGGCGAATCCTAGTAATTTTCCGAACCATTGTAATACAAATTGTTTTGAAAAAAAATATGATTAAATTTCACCATGAAAACTGCCTTAAGATGAAATATAAAAGTACAAGTCGTTCTGAAAGATGTTGAATAATGAACGGAATCATCATTTATTTAACGAAAATATTATAAAGCCATTAAATATACAAAATGTCACAACATGGAAACAGAATAATCAGAGATAATACTATCCTAATAAAAAATAATCTGACTGACCTGTCATTCAACTTAAATAGAGTACACTTCACTCGAAATTAATCAGACGTTTCTGAATTGATTGTATGTTTCGATTTTGCAATAACCTTGCTTCTTATACAATCGTAGCCAGCACACTGATTAGAATTAAATGATTCGAATTTTCAAATGATAAGTCTCGTCCATTCATTAGCTTCCCGATTTCGGAGGTCAGCGACAAACTTGTAATCAAATGATGTAACAATGATATACATCGTGAAGGATTATTTTAGAATCAGTAGAGGTTTTTCGCAAAAATGGACACATTCGTCAAAATAAGATAGAGTGGGGGAATCCCAGCAGGATATTCGATAATAAAATCATGGTCCAAGAGTTTTAAGGTTCTAAACAGAAAAAAATTGAACAGAACAATAACCTTGACTCACTTGAGTTGTAAAAAACTTCATGAAGCAAGCCTTCAAATTAAAAAAAAAATCACTCATGAAAGGCTGCGATGGCCATCATTTACGAATGAAAATCTCATATAAATTTCCTCTCCTTCGTAGTATTGGGGCAGGCTTTGAGTATCCATTGGCCACATAAATTACACCAAACTTTTCCATTCTTTCCAAATTCTCCGGACACAACACAAATATCTTCATTGGCGTCTTTATCGAAATCATCGTTTCCTCCACTAGTTATTTATTCATGTTCTTCAACTTCCTCATTATTATTCGAGTGTGCTGATATTTTTTCCTTCTCGGTGCAGAGATTACAATATTTTCATCAAAATCATTTCTTTTCCTGTTTTTAGTATTTTGTTTTCTTTTTCAATTCCTTTAATTATAATGCTTCTTTGAAAGGCATGGAAATCAAACTTATAGAATTTTATTCACAATACTATTAGAACATGATGGAACAGAGATTATTTTTGTCAAAAAAACAATGTGAATTTTGTAGCCGCCTGTCTCTTAAATAACTCATTTTCACGTGGTATCTGTGAAAACAAATATAACCTTATTCATTTTATTTTAAAGCTCATTTTTTTTATTTTCCGAAAATGGGATAATACCGACCGGCCAGAATTTCCCTCCTTAGACTGGCTGGTATTACCCCATATGTAAGCAATTTTTGTTACGTTTGTTGAAATATTTTTGTAACGGTTGAAAGCGAAACAGTATTGACGATTTCAATAGAAACATCGGAATCATTAAATAGGCACGAAACTCAAAGTTAACTGAATGAAATCTTCGATAAACATACATTTGAAGATGCCTGATCCCTATGATCAATAGCACAGAAAACTGTCTGATATAGACACCGAAACGTTACGCTCATCTTTTCATTTATATCTATGAGAGATGATTACTATTCAGTAGGGTCCTGTAACGGTCTTAAAAATACAGAAGATTCGAAAAATCATCATTTGTATTGTACTTTGTTAGCTCTAGATTCAAAAGAACTTTGAAAACCTTGTACCTCTAAAATGGGTCAAGTTTAAATAAACTGTCAATATCCTAACAGGTACTCTGTTCAAAATTTCCGAACAGTAGCTAGTGTATGTCTTCTGCTAAACTTTACCTGATTCTTCTTACTCGATTGAATTTTCTTTCTGAATCGTTACAGAGAAACATGATTTCGAACACATTTTGCTACAAGCAATACCTCAACGCTTTTTGAAAAAGATGTTACCCATGTTATAATAATTTCGGAGACCTCACAGAGCTTCGCTAAAAGAAATAGGGACAATTTAATGTAACTGCAATAATTCCAAAGAAAAGCTGAATACAAGATTACCTGCTGCATTCAATTACCTTAGGAGAATTCTCATCTTGAGTTCTATTGTCTGTATCCCCAGGCTCAATGATTTAAAATTACTCATTTGGGTATTCATAGACAATAAATTGCGCTCTGTACCATTCATCTAAAAGGCATTTCCGTCTATAATTGTTCTTTTGCCCTGCCAAGACCAATTTTTTACTAACCCTATGAATCCTCATCTTGATTCTTGATATCTTCGCGATTCTGTGCACATTACTAATCATCCTTCATAAAAACACAAAGGAAATATTAAATAAGTTTAGAGAGCCCTGCTGAATTCATGTACCTATGGTTTATGGCTAGCATGTTGATATTTGTTCAACAAAGAAGTTGAAATGCTGATATCAAAGTATTGTTTTTATTGAACCACATTTCACTGATTGTTTTTCATTTGATTCTCCACCTTGAAATACCATCTAAAAAAAATTTAAACAACATGGGTGTCACAAATCTCAGATCCTTTCTGGAAATTATCCTCGAAAATTGTAAAAAGCTGCTCTGCATCGAGTACGGTTCCTAGAGATAATATTTCAGAACCTCATATGTCCATGGCACTGTCTACATCAGACCCATTGGAAAAAACCAAATCAAAGAATATTAATTTGTTTTTGACCCCGAAATTTTCATAAAAAAACTAAGAGGAAGAAAATGTTTATTCCATATTCTATCATAGATGTGCTTAATTCTTTCCCCGGTTAAAAAATAATCAGGAATCATTCAGAATATTGAATATTATTTTGTTTTCTATTCAATATTTGGGGTTAATAATTAATTATCCTTTCCAAGCTTACGTTTTTAAAGACCCTTCAGTATTATCCAAGGCCGTAGCAAAGGAGGGGGGGTCCGGACCCTCCCCGAAATTTTTTCAGAAATGCCAGATAATCATTCCACCGAAAATCCTTCGAATAAATTTTTTCAGAAAAGCAGGATAACCATTTCCCTGAAAATTCTCTGAACTTTTCCAAATTGTATGGAACACCTTCCATTTTATCACATATTCACAGGTATTTTTCAATTTATAAGATCATTTCGGTGTACATTTCCTGAGATATCTCAAGTAGCTTTAGGTTATTTTTTGTTTCTATAATCATGTGGAATATTCTGAGTTTCAGCCTATAACATAAGCCTCATAAAAGTAATTGGAAAATTTCATTTCTTTATAGGTGCGCTTTAGATACATACAGGGTGCTTTTATGAATCTATCACTTATTTATTTTATATTTCTGCTTCATAACAAGATTCAACAAATTTTTTAATTGGCCAAACTAGGTTTGCCGGGTCAGCTGGTAAATGAATGAATGAAAAAACTACTAAATTCTTAGGGTATTATGTTTCATGCATCTAAAAGGCATTTCCGTCTCTAATAGCTCTTTTACTCCACCATAACCAATTTTTTACTCACCCTATGAATCCTCGTCCTAATATCTCCGCGACTCTGCACATTATCTTCCTTCATAAAAACAACAAAGGTCTTCCCCAAGTCATATCATTAAGGGAAATCTTGAAATATTGAGTAGGCGCTAGCGGATTTATGTACAGTTTTATGGTGCTTATGGCTGGAATTTTGCCGTACATTACACAACAACACTTGTTACGAGAGGTCGTTAACTTCAAATATAACTCTCCGGCGTGGTTTATTAAAATTTACTCCTCGTCTGGCCTCCATGAACAAAATGGGGTTTTTACCACACTTTCTTCATTCTTTGTGCTTAGGCGGATGATGCTTGTAGGGCTGGAGAATCTCAGAATAGGTGTAAGGAATACCGTACTGACGAATAAAGTCATATTCTGGATATCCGTAGTATACAAAATGTTTATGGAATTGGTAACATTCGAGTGATTGCACTCGTTGAAGGAAATCTTTTCACTAGAAATCGTCGAATGAAATATTTAATTTGGAAAATGTCGATAAAACTTGGTACCTAATGGTTGTTTCAAATTGCGTTTTTTTTAATGAATAAAACACCTAATTTGCATACATTCTCCAAAACTTTCATTGGTAATTATTAGTAATGACATTTATCTACACAAAATAATATCTGCTCTACAGACGTCCACTCTTCTGTTAAAATTTCTAATGACATTTTGACATAATCGAGGCTTCATCTCACTAATCAAATCAATGATTCCATTCTTCAGTTCAGAAATCGATTTGATTGTGGATTATTTTTTGAGTCCTGGCTTTTCACATAACCCTAAAGTCAATAGTCCAACAGAGTCAAATCACATGACCTTTAGGCCCTTTCTATTTGAAGCTGCATCACTTCCATACTGATGCAAAATCAGTTGATGCACGTTCCATTTGACCATGTTGTGATTCTGAACTGATGCGCTTCACTTCCAATCCAACTGATGTTGCTTTCTGACAAAATCAGTTTAATTACCACAATCACTTCAGTTCATCATAAAAATAACATAACCTAACATCTTGGTCAAAGTTTGCAATCTACTTCCAAACATAACGAAATTGAATTTTTATCCTTGGTTCTCATTGATAGTAATGAATAATCCATATTACTTTTAGAATTTCCTTCCGAACTGTCGTAGATATTCCTATTTGGTACTCTGATATCAAACCTTATCGTTTCATTGATTGTCATCCAAAAAAGGGGTGGTTCTATTTGTAACTTCACTTCCAACTGAAGTGATTTCGGAAATTATTTAGAAAGCTGGGTTTTTATCCAATAAGGTTCACCTATTTGATCTTCCACTGAACCGGTCCCTTGAAATTTCTCAATAATTCGACTGGAAGTGCTTTGAGATGGAAGTTTCAAAACCATAAAATTATTTTATGAAAACATTTTCCACAAAACACTGATTTTCATAAAAAAATTCAACTATATGATCGCATTGTTCCACCTTGCATAATATCTTGCTCGGCCTTATAATGAACTAGCGACCCGCCCCGGCTTCGCACGATAATATCTTCGAAAATATTCACTTAAATAATACGTCTGAATAGTTTGAATTTTCTGTGCCTTCCTACCCTATAAGTTAAGTAGTGTGATGAAATGTCGCTAAAATTCGATCCGAGTAAAACTGCCTAAATTATGGCGCCTACCGACCCTCTAAGTTAGAAAAGTGATCAAATACTAACTTCAAGTCTTAGTGACTTAGTGAAAAAAAACATCAAAATCATTTCAGTAGCTATGGCGTCATGCGCTTCTTGACACGATCACGCCAGATTTCCGCGGGAATAATGTATTTTCCCGCCGTAAAAAGTAGCCTATGTCCGTGCCTAGGATTCTATATTTATATTAACCAAGTCTTATAAAAATCCGTTAAGGCGTGAATGAGGTAAACTTTCAAAACAAACGATATAAAATCACTAACTTAATTAGTTTTCTGCCTACTGCTTACGCCTCAAGTACGATAGCATGAATATTAATAGCCCATATTCTTTTCAAGGTTACTATCTATCACCTAACTAAATTTCATCAAAATCCGTACAGCCGTTTAGGCATAATAGAGCAAAACTCCCAGAAACACCATGAAAAAGTCACTAACTCAATTCAGTTTTCTGCCTACTTCCTACCCCCTAAGTACGATGACGTGATCATTTTGATCTTATATCCGTTTTAAGGTAACCATCTATTACCTTACAAAATTTCATCAAAATCTCTTCAGTCGTTCAGACGTGAAAGAGCTAAAGTCCCAACAAAAACGACTAAAAATCACTAAATCAATTTAGTTATCTGTCTACTGCCTACCCCCAAAGAACGACGGCTTAATTTGTAATAGCCTATGACCATTTCTAGGTTATCATTTATCACCATACCAAATTTCATCCAAATCCGTTCAGCCGTTTAGGCGTGAAAGAGTAACAGACAGACAGAGTTACTTTCGCATTTATAATATTAGTATCCATGATTAAAATGATTAAAAATTAGAATAAGAATGTAAGTACATTCTGCACTTGTGAACATTTCATGATCGTTTATGATTTCTCATTAAAAGAATATGTAATATTTCTGTGAATACAATTTTGAGAAGAAAAAGACCATTTGGTCCTATTCTAGAGCACGTTCAATATTTCTGAGTTTTATTATCATTACTGGTTCGAATTTTTTTATACTTATATTTTAAGCAATCTTTAGATCTTATCGAAAAGACAAAAAAACTAAAAATAGGGTTCGTAGCATTGTGAAGGATCAAACTTGATTCTCATATTTTCAGTATTTCGCAAAATATTGATAAAATTATCATCAAAATATTTTTACTTTTTCTTGTTATTCCGATTCTTCGAAATGGTTTCATGATTGCATGCATTCCGGTATAAATAGTATGAATAAGGTAAATTAAGTTTTTCTTTATGGATGAATTGAATCGACTCAATCTCTGTATGTTCAAGGTACGAAAACTTTTCTCATGTCAGGACATACTTCAATTTTTATTGTCTAAGCTATATATTTCGGTGCATTAAATAACGAAAAGCTCTTGACCCTCATTTTGTTGTTTTGAAAACAATCTATTTAGATAAAAGCCACAAACATTAACGTCATAGAATATTGTGTCAAAGAGTTCGAATTGATTTAATTGTCACCTTAACAACAAATTTCCTTCGATTTGCAATAATTATAGTCGAAATAAAACTAACTGGTCTGTATTTTTCGTATCTTTTCTACCGAAATACACATAATCACTCCATTTTTTTCCGGAATGATCATTCTCTATAATCATCTATGATCTGCGTCCATATCAAATCGGCGAAAAAAAAGAAAGGAATAAGTGGAGTAAAAAAGTCGATGAGTGAGAGGGGACTGAATGATGAAGGCTGCAACTTTCTGACAATTGAGTATCGGACAACCTCCTAGGATGTTTTAAACTAAATAAATAATAATTATGTTGCTAAAAAACCAATTCAGATATTGCCAACCACTTCAACGTCAAAGAATATTGTATCAAAGAGTTCGAATTGAATTGATAGTCACTTAATTGACAAATTTCGATTTTTTTCAGTAATATGAGTCCTAATGAAACCAAAAGTTCTGCATGTTCCGTTTCTTTACCACCGAAATGCACATAATCACTCAATTTTTATTCTCATTATTTCCGGAATGATCATTTCCTATAATCACCTGCGTCCATATGGAATCGGCGCGACATTGACGGACAGTACCAGAGTGTTCTAACTTCCGATGACATTCGGGCCAGCAGCGCGTTCGATCAGTTATTAAATCGCTAAAATTCAGTGATGAATAAAAATCTTATGCTTAGTATTCTCAACATTTCGAAAGATATTCTTGATATCACCTGAAAACAATTGAAACATTTTCGATTTTTATATGGATGGGTTGAAATGGTTTCATGAAATGCATTCATTTCGGTAGACAGTTTTCTTCAAATGTTATGAGCGAATTTCAGAATTCAGACAAAAGAGATTGAATTCATAGATAAGTATAATGCCAATAACTCCCAGGATGTTCAAATTTTAATTATGCGTTTCTCAATATCAACAAACATACGAAAGCTTTTGTTTCTTAACGTTGTGTCTTTCTCCAAATTTTACTGTAGTTTGTAGTAAAATTCGGTTCAGAAAATGACGTGAGAAAAATTATGGACTTCTACTTTCTTCTTCACACAAAACTCGATATAGATACTGCCAACCACTTCAACATCATAAAATATGGTGTCAAAGAGTTCTAATTGATTTGATGGTCACTTAATTGACAAATTTCGACCGAATTGTAATAAATGTCCTAATGAAACCAATAGTTCTGTATGTTCCACATCTTTACTACCGAAATGCACATAATCACTCAATTTGTATTCTCATTATTTCCGGAATGATCATTCCCTATAATCACCTGCGTCCATATGAAATCGGCGCGACATTGACGGACAGTACCAGAGTGTTCCAACTTCCGATGACATACGGGCCAGCAGCGCATTCGATCAGTTAAATCGCTAAAATTCAGTGATGAATAAAAATCTTATACTTATAGTCCCAACTTTTCAAGAGATATTCTTGATATTATACCTGAAAGCAATTCATACATTTTTTATTTTTATATGGATTGGTTGAAATGGTTTCATGAACTGTATGCATTTCGGTAGTCAGTTTTTTTCAAATGTTATAGGCGAATTTCAGAATTCAAACAAAAAAGATTGAATTCATAGATAAGTATGATGCCAATAGCTCTCAGGATGTTCAAATTTTAATTATGCGTTTCTCAATCTCAACAAACATACGAAAGCTTTTGTTTCTTCACGTTGTGTCTTCCTCAAATTTTTATTGTAGTGAAATTCGGTTCAGAAAATGACGTGAAAAAGAGCTATTGACTTCTATTTTGTTCTTAAACAAAACTCGATATAGATACTGCCAACCACTTTAACATCATAAATATTGTGTCAAAGAGTTCAAATTGATTTGATAGTCACTTAATTAATGACAATTTTCGACCGAATTGTAGTAAATGTTCTAATGAAACCAATAGTTCTGTATGTTCCGTATCTTTTCTACCGAAATGCACATAATCGCCAATTTGTATTCTCATTATTTCCGGAATGATCATTCTCTATAATCACCTGCGTCCATATGAAATCGGCTCGACATTGACGGACAGTACCAGAGTGTTCTAACTTCCGATGACATTCGGGCCAGCAGCGCATTCGATCAGTTAAATCGCTAAAATTCAGTGATGAATATTGCCTGCCGTGTTTTATGTTTAATGATCAAATTCTCAGGTCCGTCAAGTTGGCCCGGAAGTTCCGGCACTTCTTGAAGAGAAAATTTTCACGGAAAATACTAGGCAGGTGCTGAGAGATGCTGAAGAAAAAATCGAAATATCTTCAACCGTTGTGGAAAAATCGACGATTGAATTTTCCGGGCCAACTTATGTGCAGCCCGGACACCTCAGCATTTTTCATCGAAATGCTCACAAAGTTTAATGCTAGGTAGGTGCTGAGAGATGCTGAAGAAAAAATCGAAATATCTTCAACCGTTGTGGAAAAATCGACGATTGAATTTTCCGGGCCAACTTATGTGCAGCCCGGACACCTCAGCATTTTTCATCGAAATGCGCACAAAGTTAATGCTAGGTAGGTGCTGAGAGATGCTGAAGAAAAAATCGAAATATCTTCAACCATAGTGGAAAAATCGACGATTGAATTTCCGGACCAACTTATGTGCAGCTCGGTCACCTCAGCATTTTTCATCGAAATGCTCACAAAGTTTAATGCTAGGTAGGTGCTGAGAGATGCTGAAGAAAAAATCGAAATATCTTCAACCGTAGTGGAAAAATCGACGATTGAAAATTCCGGGCTAACTTATGTGCAGCCCGGACACTTCAGCATTTTTCATCGAAATGCTCACAAAGTTTAATGCTAGCTAGATACTGAGAGATGCTGAATAAAAACGAAATATTTTACCGTAGTGGAAAAATCCACGTTTGAATTTTTCGGTCCAGTTTTGCAGTCCGGAAACAATTGCACTTTTCATCGAAACTCTGACGGCAGTAAATGCTGCAGAATGATGCAGAAAATGTCGAAATATCTTCAACGGAGAAGGAAAAATTGTTGGTTAAATTTTCCGGGAAAACTTATTCTCAGCCCGACGTCAAGGACATTTTTCTTCGAAATGCTAGCTAAATACTGCTGAATGCTAAAGAAAAAGTTGAAATCTCTTAGCCAGTAGTGAAAAAAGCGATGATTAACTGCAGGTATTAATAAGTTGGCTCGAGACTGAAAGAAATTCTTTAGGTGTGTTATGTACGGCCAGATCCAGATGAATAAAATTAATAACTATATGAGAAATTCACATTTATCCATTTACAGTTTAACATGATCAGTCCTTGATGATCGAAGAAAGGTTAATGAATATTTTCTTGGTCAAACTAATTAACTTCGAAATTCATGACAGTTACCTTTTGCGGCAAATCGATTTTAATATACCTGATAGGAGACTGAGACGTTCTAATGTCTTTCATATCAAGTTTCGAAATACCAGATGCGCCCAGATGCGCCCATTCGCACTTCAGAGAATGGTTCATCTTTGTAATGATATAAATGACCATTTTAATCTATTTTCTGTTAATTCGAGTGAGTGCATTAAAGAAATCCTTGAGAAATCACTTCTCATTATAACGTTTCGATATTTTTTTTTGTATGTTTAAAAACTTTTCATAATATCAATTATTATAAATATTATCATTATACAGGGTGTCCGGGGAATAACTGTAACATACTCTTACCAGAGATAGAGTTGCACTAGCTGAATACTGATTGACTATAAAAAATTAATTTCTGGATTTCCCTAGAAAACTACAGGGTGTTTTTCCAACTTCATGGAAATACTTAGACCATCATAAAATCCAAACTTATTGACATATTTATTGAAACTTGGGAGGTTATTGGCACATGCCTAGGTCGTTCAGAAAGATATCAATTATTTCATTATTCCAGGGCCGACTCATGAATCCTCATTTAAGGTGTTCAGGGTAAAAAAATTACTTTGTATTTCGAATTGCGAATAATTGATTCGCTTTATGAAAGAGGCTAAATTATGCTTCAATTTGTGGTATCGCTTAAAGTGTCACATCAAAATTATTTTCTTATGAATTTTTGAATTTGGAAAAAGTTCGAAAAATTGAATTTATTTACCTGAACAGGACTTAGTCACCTTGTGGAGGTCAAAAATGAATAATAAATTTTCTTTAAAAAGTCACTAAAGATGAGGGAGACTATAATAATTTGTTGATATACTGGGTGGTCACCCTAGACGCGGATCTCATTGCGATGAAGTGAATGAAGGTATATTGCGAAAAAAAACTATTGGCGACATGTATAGGGTATACATAAGCATATTTCAAAATTATTCGTATGTATACTGGGTGTTCATTGGAAGAAGTGTCACTTTATTCTATATCTTTGTTGTCGAACACCCGGTATACATACGAATAATTTTAAAATATGCTTATGTACACCCTATACATGTCGCCAATATTTCTTTTCGCAATATACCTTCATTCACTTCATCGCAATGAGATCCGCGTCTAGGGTGGCCACCCAGTATATCAACAAATTATTATAGTCTCCCTCATCTTTAGTGACTTTTAAAGAAAATTTATATATATTTTTGACCTCCACAAGGTGACTAAGTTCTGTTCAGGTGAATAAATTCAATTTTTCGAACTTTTTCCAAATTCAAAATTCATAAAAAAATAATTGTTGATGTGACAACTTTAAGCGATACCACAAAGTGAAGCATAATTTAGCCTGTTTCTAAAAAGCGAATTAATCATTCGTAATTCGAAATACAAAGTGTTTTTTTACCCTGAACACCTTAAATGAGGATTATGAGTCCGGCCCTGGAATAATGAAAATTGATATCTTTCTGACACACCTAGGCATGTGCCAATAGCCTCCTAAGTTTCAATAATATCTGTCAATAAGTTTGGATTTTATGATGGTCTAAGTATTTCCATGAAGTTGGAAAACACCCTGTAGTTTTCTAGGGAAATCCAGAAATTTATTTTTTATAGTCATTCAGTAGTCAGCTAGTGTAACTCTATCTCTGGTAAGAGTATGTACAGTTATTCCCCGGACACCCTGTATTATTATTATAATATTCATTTTTGGATTGGGTTCAAAGGATTTGTTTTTCTTTATATGATCTAATATACCTCTAATTATGTATTTGTGAATGCAGTAGTGGACTTTAAATAGTCTGTTGTATTCCTTGTCTGTAATAAATAAATAAATAAAAAAAAAAGTAATTTCACTCAAAATATTCTTATTTTCGATATATCTGAAAAACGAGTGAATAGGTTTTGTAGTTAATTTGCATCCAACTGAGAGACGAATAACCTAGGTATCATTCTTTTCTATACGCCTCATAGATAGGGAGTAATTTCCGAGCAATTCTTATTATCGAATTTTAAACCTCAGCGTCGTAATTTTGGAAATAGTTCACACATGTCGAAAGCAATATTGTCCCTAGCAATTCAAGAAGTGTGCATGAACTTTAGTGTCTGCTATTTTACAGACAGAATATAAATTTCGAGTCCAATATTGCTTTCGGAAATTTGAATTGACTATATCTTCTACTAAGTAGCCGTTTGAAATTATTTTCGTCTAAAAATGCGAACAATTCCGATGTTCAGACAATATACGATAGTGCTGCTTAAGAATAATGAACGAGATTTTTTCAAACGAGCTGACGTTTCGACGGACTATCGCAATTGGCTATTATTTAAGAATTCTTCATTATTAAGTCGAATATTTCTCTTCAGAGATCAATTATAATATTCATCTAAGTATATTTCCCTCTATCACCATGTTTCCATTCTTTTTAAACAACAAAAATGAGTAAATCTCAAAGTAATTTCTAACTATATGCCTATATACAGGGTTGGGATAAAGTTCGGCACCAAATCAATATCTTCAAAACGAAACGGGAGATATTTTTGAATTTGGCAGCTGAGTGTAATGGACCACAATGCATCTGATGAGCATATTTGCATTAATGAGATACTTCCCGGTTAACCGGAAATGACCAATTTTTTTTTATTTAAATGGGATACCCTGTATATTTCTGCAGATTCTGAAAGAGCACTTTGTTTCGGATTTGTCCATACCAGGTTCCATGTAAAAATTCTCTGTTAAAAGAAGAAATTCAGTCTTTTTGTACATTTGAGAAAAATCCATTCAAATAAATAAATCGTTGTTATTTGTATCAATAGTGAGAAATAAAACGAAATAATTTGTAGTAGATAACTCTTTCTGCTTTTCATGACGTATTTTTTATGAAAATCTATAAGAAGAAGAAATACAGCTTTTACTAGTAGAAAAAATTATTAGAAATAATTAAAAAAAAGTCATTTTAAATGTTCGAAGTGCTTGCCATTCACCTCCTGACAATATGCCAGTCTATTAACAAATTCTTGAGTAACTTTTCTCGAAACTTCTCCATGTATTAAGGCACATTCATCAAGAATCCGTTGTCTCAATTCTTCTTTTTACAGATAATTTTTACATGGAACCTGGTATGGACAGATCCGAAACAGAGTGCTCTTTCAGAATCTGCAGAAATATACAGAGTGTCGCATTTGAATAAAAAAAAATTGGTCATTTCCGGTTAAACCGGAAGTATCTCAATAATGAGAATATGCTCATCAAATGCATTGTGGTCCATTACACTCAGATGCCAAATTTCAAAAATATCGCCCGTTTCGTTTTAAAGATATTAATTTGGTGCCGAACTTTATCCCAACCCTGTATATTGCACTTAAATGTGTACTATTTATGCAGAAGAACTCTTATTTGAGTATTTGATATATTTCGATAATAAGAATTGCTCGGAAATTACTCCCGATCTATGAGGCGTATAGAAAAGAATGACCCTAGGTTATTCGTCTCTCAGTTGGATACAAATTAACTACAAAACCTATTCACTCGTTTTTCAGATATATCGAAAATAAGAATTTTGAGTGAAATTACTTTGTAACTGTAAATGGATAAATGTGAATTTCTCATATAGTTATTATTTTATTCATCTGGATCTGGCCGTACATAACACACCTAAAGAATTTCTTTCAGTCTCGAGCCAACTTATTAATACCTGCAGTTAATCATCGCTTTTTCACTACTGGCTAAGAGATTTCAACTTTTCTTTAGCATTCAGCAGTATTTAGCTAGCATTTCGAAGAAAAATGTCCTTGACGTCGGGCTGAGAATAAGTTTTCCCGGAAAATTTAACCAACAATTTTTCCTTCTCCGTTGAAGATATTTCGACATTTTCTGCATCATTCTGCAGCATTTACTGCCGTCAGAGTTTCGATGAAAAGTGCAATTGTTTCCGGACTGCAAAACTGGACCGAAAAATTCAAACGTGGATTTTTCCACTACGGTAAAAGATATTTCGATTTTTTATTCAGCATCTCTCAGTATCTAGCTAGCATTAAACTTTGTGAGCATTTCGATGAAAAATGCTGAGGTGTCCGGGCTGCACATAAGTTGGCCCGAAAATTCAATCGTCGATTTTTCCACAACGGTTGAAGATATTTCGATTTTTTCTTCGGCATCTCTCAGCACCTACCTAGCATTAAACTTTGTGAGCATTTCGATGAAAAATGCTGAGGTGACCGAGCTGCACATAGGTGGTCCGGAAAATTCAATCGTCGATTTTTCCACAACGGTTGAAGATATTTCGATTTTTTCTTCAGCATCTCTCAGCACCTACCTAGTATTAAACTTTGTGAGCATTTCGATGAAAAATGCTGAGGTGCCGGGCTGCACATAAGTTGGCCCGGAAAATTCAATCGTCGATTTTTCCACAACGGTTGAAGATATTTCGATTTTTTCTTCAGCATCTCTCAGCACCTACCTAGCATTAAACTTTGTGAGCATTTCGATGAAAAATGCTGAGGTGTCCGGGCTGCATATAAGTTGGCCCGGAAAATCAATCGTCGATTTTTCCACAACGGTTGAAGATATTTTGATTTTTTCTTCAGCATCTCCCAGCATCTAGCTAGCATTTTCCGTGAAAATTTTCTCTTCAAGAAGTGCCGGAACTTCCGGGCCAACTTGACGGACCTCAAATTCTCCCTGGTGAGTTCCTGATTGATTTGTCCATTATGCATTTCAGTTTGGACCGAATTGTGAGCATCGAATTGTCGAGGGGCGCACACAAGATTTATTGTGAACAGGAGTAATAGGTTTCGATGATCAGCGCCTGCTATTGATGGTTGTTTGAAAGTAATTAGTTGAATAGTTTATGGAAGTTGCTGCGCGTCTATTGTCTTGTTTGTTACGAGCCTATTCCACCGTTATCTTTTAAATTCTCCGAGAAGTAAGCCTTCGTTAGAATTTTCAATCCTAGATTAACTTTTTCTATTGCACGTCCGAATTCTCCAGATTAAATTTAATCTATGGTTCTGGTTATTTTCTTGTTAGATGTGAAACGAATTGGTACTTGTGTTTTTCTTTAACTATTTCTCTTTTCTGTGACCTTACTTGTTATAATTGTGACTGTTGTTTGGTACTTAGTACATGATATAAGAAAAAAAATATTCATCGTTTTGTATCCAACAGTTCTACGGTAAGTAAGCTGAGCCCTCGAAATAGTCAATGTTGAAATTTTGGTGGCGATTGGAGAGAATTCGATTTTTGGCCAAATCTCCACACATATGGCGATTTTTGGCCAAAAATTTTTCGACTCCGATCGCCGTCATAATTAGACCCTTACCAATTCAAGGGTGTAGATTAATACCATCATGACAGAGTTTTTGTATCTTATTTATCCTCAAAAATCGGAAAATTTTGATCTTTGTGAAAAAAATCGGAAAGTCTGAACTATTGGCGATAAATGAAAAAAAATATTTCGTGAATGATCTACTATAAAAAATCAGCATGTGTCCAGTGTTCATTTTATGGCTGTTAAAGTACTCTTTTTCCGGATTTTTCGACAAGAAGTCCATTATTTGGAAAGATTATAATCTTATGAAAAAACTATTAGCGTATTCGTTTTGCCTACGAATCAATAAATAAAACGACCCGGGTCGTTATAGCTCAAAAAATTTAAATAGTTATTTTTGTATCAAGTGCTTAACATGAGTGTTTTTTTCATGGCATATGAGAGTGTTAATTTCACTCAAATGTGCCATGAAAACATGAATTTTATACAAATGAAATACAAACAAAATTTTTTGTACAACTGTGAATGTGAATTTACCTCGTTTGAAGTATAAAATGATTGAGACAATGCTTCCAATGTAATATTTCTATGCATACAGTCTTTACTTTTTGTCACCTTTAAAAAAGACTTCTTTTAACGGATTGAATGGTATATACTTTTTTTCACCGTTAAAAGAGTAATCATTTACGCATCCATAGTAATGAAGAAAAGTCAAGTTTTTTTTTCAGCTCTAGCTACGCCGGTCATTTTATTTATTGATTCGATAGCAAATTGAATACACAATTAGTTTTCCCAATTTTTTTCAGCTATAGCGACCCGGTTTATATTATTCACTAACGCGGAAGCGCATAAATCGAAAACGCAATCAGTTTTTCCATAGGATAATTATTTTTCCAAATTATACGGAAGAATTGGTCATCTTTCTGAACTTTTTTAAGAAAATCAATTCAACTGAATTCTGAAAGTAATTGGATCTAGGATAAATACGCATCGGAAATCCTAAATAAATGATTTCTTAAATATCCATTTCATCTTCACAGCGAATTTTGTCTTCTATTTCAATTATTACAAAAATAACAATAAAAGCGAATAAACAGACTTCAGAAATTATGAATCAAAACCGTCAAACGTATACGAAATTGAAGATGTTTTGATGTTTAAAGGTTGCCGGCTTGCTTAAGCCACCGATTTTGACGGATTAAATACATATAACTGTTCGTTAGGACCATTAACGGAGGATTACAGCACGGCGTAAGACAAGATCGTGCCCTAACTGTGAATTAAGAGTTAAACCTTCGTGAAATAGTAAATAGTTACCAGGTTGGATGGAGCAATTTCCGAAAGAAAAGATTCAGGTTTCATAGACAACAGGCATTTCAAGTGATTGAAAAAAAAATCATTCTAGAAAAAAAGGATCCTCATGAAATCATGGCCATTATCCTTTTTCTGTCTCGTAGTCAGGTTTTCTAGAAAAAAGTTTTTATTTAATCTACCAGAAATCGATGGCTGAGTTTATATTCATTATTCCTCTTAATGCTGTCACGTGAGAAAAACCCTACATTTTAACATACCGAAGTTCCTTTTTTCTGAAAATTTTCATAGTGTTCATACAGGTGACGAATCGAAGTAAAACCTGAAGACACACCCTTCATTCTCACTTTCGTTCTGAGTAAAATATCTTGGTCGTTAAAGCTCAACCCCGACTCACCCATAACGAATAATTTTCCCATGAAATGAAAAAGTCTTCCTCGCATTTTCCAACTCCCTATCTCCCCCGAGTTCTATTTCAATCAGCACTCTACAAATCGGAACATACGCCAAGTCCTAAGGATTTATCACCTGCGTGTTCCTATTTCCATGGAAGTAAAATATGTTCCGTGAAGTGAAACCATAGGAAACTATCGGAGTAGAAAACAAATTTCTGTCAGTGTATAGTGGACCCGTATCAATAACGGACCATGGTCGTAAATCATAAATATGTGTGTCCACATACATTCTGGAACTAAAAGAACTTCATCAATGTTTTTGATCGATAACGACCCATTTTAATGAATGATTCCTTCTATTTTTATCTATGTCTATCGTGGAAATAGGAATTCAAAGTTTTCAGAAACAATAGGAGTAAAATGATACAACTCTACTAAAAAATAAAAAAATATATTATGTGAAATGTGCAAAATGGAAATTTATTTCAATTGAGAGTCTACACTCAATTCAAAATGTGGTCGGCGGCTAAATCTGATGATTAACTCGTCTATCAATCTCGTTATTGCTGAACTAGTTCATTAGATATCTATCATTTATCAAAATAAATCTGTAGTTTACATCGAAGTATAATCTGAAGACACACCATTCATTCTCACTTTCGTTCTGAGTAAAATATCTTGGTCGTTAAAGCTCAACTCCGACTCACCCATAACGAATAATTTTTCCATGAAATGAAGAAGTCTTCCTCGCATTTTCCAACTCCCTATCTCCCCCGAGTTCTATTTCAATCAGCACTTTACAAATCGGAACATACGCCAAGTCCTAAGGATTTATCACCTGCGTGTTCCTATTTCCATGCAAGTAAAATATGTTCCGTAAAGTGACACCATAGGAAACTATCGGAGTAGAAAAAAATTTCTGTCAGTGTATAGTGGACCCGTATCAATAACGGACCATGGTCGTAAATCATAAATATGTGTGTCCACATACATTCCGGAACTAAAAGAACTCCATCAATGTTTTCGATCGATAACGACACATTTTAATGAATGAAATCTTCTATTTTCCTGTATGTCTATCGTGTAAAATGGAATTCAAAGTTTTCAACAATAATAGGAGTAAAATGATACAACTCTACTAATAAATAAAAATTTATATTATGTGAAATGTGCAAAATGGAAATTTATTTCCATTGAGAGTTTACACTCAATTCAAAATGCGGTCAGCGGCTAAATATGATGATTACCTCGTCTATCAATCTCGTTTTTGCTGAACTAGTTCATTAGATAACTATTATTTATTCAAATAAATCTGTGGTTTACATCGAAATATAATTTGAAGACACACCCTTCATTCTCACTTTCTTTCTGAGTAAAATATCTTGGTCGTTAAAGCTCAACCCCGACTCACCCATAACGAATAATTTTCCCATGAAATGAAAAAGTCTTCCTCGCCTTTTCCAACTACCTATCTCCCCCGAGTTCTATTTCAATCAGCACTTTACAAATCGGAACATACGCCAAGTCCTAAGAATTTATCACCTGCGTGTTCCTATTTCCATGCAAGTAAAATATGTTCCGTGAAGTGAAACCATAGGAAACTATCGGAGTAGAAAACAAATTTCTGTCAGTGTATAGTGGACCCGTATCAATAACGGACCATGGTCGTAAATCATAAATACGTGTGTCCACATACAGTCCAGAACTGAAAGGATTCCAATGTTCTGCACGCACGTGATCGATTCGAACTGATCCATTTTTCATTGCTTATGCGGCAGTTCTTGCAAAGTCGATTTGAAATTAATTTGTGTGTTTCGATTTGGTTTTTGTCAGAGACATGACTTTACTGCCATGATTCATGGGAAATAATATGGTATATTGAAGAAATATTCTTGAAGAGTGAGCAATCTGAGTTGGAACTCATGCTTGACGTGTCACAAATGAAAAATGAATTAAAGTTCTGAGATATTGATTTTTCATTACGAAATCGATGCTGTTACCAGAGTGTTATCTTTCTCAAAGCAAAGCCAAACGATATTTATGGATTGTGCTTTTATATCTTCTCACCTGTCAGATAGAACTCAATCAGTATTTTTCAATGATGAGTGGTCCGATGAACGGAAAATTTCATTTGGTATTCCGCAAGGGTCAGTTTTGAGCTCTATACTTTTTCTTATTTTCATTAATGACCTTTCAATTTTCCTGAATATATTTTGCATCATACTTTTTGCCGATGACATAATTGTTTTTACTAGTTTATTCGATTTGGTTACGCTTCTTACGAATCTTACAGGATCCACAAGATTTTTCAGGTGTGTTTGTTAATACTTGCCTCCGGTGGGACGTTCCCGTTGGTCACCTGGCTGGAAAATTGCCAGGAAATATATTTTTGCTCAAGTCAATGTCGAATAAGTTGTCTGGTGGAGTGTTGAGTATGGCTTACTTTTCTTTGGTGAATCAGTGATACGGTATGGAATTATTTTCCAAATAAATCGAGAAAATTTCTTAGTCATAAAACAATGGAAAAACTGCTCCTCAAAATTCAGAAGACAAACATTTGGGACAAGACATTCATTCTATTTCATTTGGTCCAAAAACCAAGCCATACATTTTTTCGATTTGGGGCAAAAATTGAAACTGATGAGATACGAGAATAATATAATCCGATCTATTTTTCATTCTGATGAACACAAAATGCTGCTGATAACTCCCGTTGCAAACTGTTTGGCTCTAAATCAAAGTATAGCAACCCCACTTTCTAATTTGAAAATATAAATTGGTAAAATATGGATGTTAACAAAGGTGAATCATGTAGAGTAAATATTTACCATGGAATACATAACAAACTCCATCAATCTTCATATAGATAACTATGAATAAACACACCTGGATATTCATGATGTAAGGGCAAATAAATTCCAGTGATGTTACCAATCAGATAGCCACAGAATGTCATGAATACAATTATCAATCTGACCTAGTTTGATTATAATGATATATCGGGGGTTCCTATGAAGATGTACCATTTTACGCTCATTCTCCTGTTACATAAAGGTTTATGACCAAAGTAGGTACCTAATTAACAAAAATATTCAAAAGTCTAAAGTCAAGAATTCCTAATATTGGGAAAAGGAAAACTGGAATTTGAATATCCTGAGAACTTTGGATTTGATTCTATCTTTTATGAATCGAACTTCTGTTATCAAATCTTAATTCCGCACTAAGTAATTCATGATTCTTCCGGCTCCAAATTCTGAAATTTTCCAGGTTTTTTTGAGGGTAGTTGACATTAGAAATGAATATTATGAAGCAAATAGCATTCAGGACATTAAAATTGTTTTTAGATTCAATACTATGTAGTCTAGAACAGCTATTAATTGAGGTAATGCCAACGACATAAACGTCTTAAGGTGCTTGAATTAGTCAAAATATCACCTCTGCATATAAACTTTTAGCTGAATTTAATTCGGAATATGTTGTTTAATTTATTTTTTATTTTCCTTCTGTTGTGAAGAACTACTCATTGCATGCAAATCATAGATCACAAACTATCCGAATGATATATTTTCTCGTTTCGGCCAATGCAACAATTCCAAATGAAAATATGAAATATCTGATGTGTAATCCAATTCGATCCTGAGAGCTATTGGTTTGATTCAGTCCATTCAGTAATTCATATTTCTTATTCAAGACTTAAACTCCTTGAAAATTTGAAGTTTCATTCATTTTTGGATAGGTACACGTACTTCAATTTTCTGAGTTTGAATCTGCACTGATATGTGCTATTCAAACATTTCTGCTTTCATTAAAACCTAGTAATTCCTATTGTCAACATACGAATTAGTCTCCTTCTAAAAAAGAAGGATAGATTGCTTGCTGGAGAGACATTCTGTAACTAAGTGAATATTAGTTAGCTGCTCTACTCCAAACAATCCACACTCATCAGTTTCTGTTAGGCTAATTGTCATCATATGCTTTGAAAAGCGACAATGTCCTGTAAGAAAGCCATTTATTTTTACTGGGTTCCAAATATTTCTCGAATCTTCTAGTTTGATTTTTGAAA
Organism: Propylea japonica; assembly: GCA_013421045.1. Lineage (NCBI taxonomy): Eukaryota > Metazoa > Arthropoda > Insecta > Coleoptera > Coccinellidae > Propylea > Propylea japonica. Next base: position 79,857,288 of record CM024241.1, read on the forward strand.
TGATACCTTACGGGAAGATTATTCCAGAGCGTTTCTCTTTCAGTTTCTTCGTTCTCTGATAACACTTTCCAATAGGATGTGCATTTGCCTATATACCACATATATGGGTTCTGGACCAGCAAGTGGCGTTTGTGCTCGCTTTTTGGCTAGTGCTTTAGGCTCTTCATTCTCTTAGATTCCTTTGACTCCTTCAATCTTGTTGAAACAATTTCTACCTGTTCCAAAATGCCATTATACATATTCTTCACTCTCTTCTTCTTTCGAATGGTTTTTTAGTTACAGCGTCACCGATCGATAGAACTTTCGAAATAAGAATGAAAAAACTAATTGAAGGATATCCGGATATATTATTGAAATCTCCATTAGTTCGAACAAGGTGAAAAAAGCAGAAGAAATTAATCTTCTCTTAACTTCTTCCTCCATAGCACATAATATTCGAGAATTGTAATGTTATTTATTTTCATCATTTTGAAAAAGATTTTGCTAAAAATTGGCTTTGAAAACATCCATATTTTAAAATTGGAAAAAGTGATAATTGATAAAATTCAATTGGTTATAATTATCTTTTGATAATTGAGTTAATCGTTTGCAACCTACATGTGAAATTGAATTACTTATTTCAGAAAATAAACGATTAAAATATGCCACATTATTTTATGAATTATTACCCATTTAATGCAAAATATAGCAATACAATTCCCGTCTGTCGAGGCAGATTTATTCTGTGATAACCTAAGAGTTCAAAATGAGTCTTCGATTAAAAATTGTAGTAGGAAAAACTAAGGAAAAACATTTTGTAATGGATCGTCTCGGAAAATTATGTGAAACAACTCAGGGAAAAAAAGATTACATCAGCGTGAGTAATGCAGCATGTTCGAATTAATCATCGTACGTAATTTATGAATTCGTCAACACACGTCCGGATCGTGGTACTACACACAGGATTTGCATAGCCCATACAAGAATATGCCTAATTGATGGGGGGATTCTGGAGGCTACCTACCTCCTTGTGAATATATGTGGTAGAGGATTGTGGAGGAAACAGAAGTCTGAATTAATATTTGAATCTCAATTAGTTAGGTAGTGGAGCTAACATGGACTTGGAGTTGTTTAAGTTTTAGAATGTACACAACGAAATATAGATGCAGGATTCTCTAGGTTGAATGAAATATGAAGTTGAGCTCTCACTGTATTGGTTAGTTGTTAGTTTTGCAAGATAGTTCAATGTTTTGATTGTTTTATAAGCTTAATGTTTTTTCAGGTATCATTTCAGACTGTAGTTCTGTGTATAATCTATCAAAACCTACTATGAAATTTATCGATTTCTTTTGGACTACATTTCGCCATTTATATTTATCGTTTCGGTCAGTATTCGCCAGCCATCGTCAGCTAGGAAGCACTTGAGAGTTGCTAGTTTCAACAAAGCAACGTAAGATTATAGAGTCACTATAAAGTGGGTTTATGACAAATATTTGTCACTTGTGACTGAACCATAGATGCTTTTTCTGCAAATTGAAGAAAATTCTGATATTCCTGACAAAGCTTTTCGAAGAAAAAGTCAAGACTTCCTTACTGTAGGACAATATCATTTTTCTACGACCGTGCGTTTTTACCCACTTTCCCGCACTCATTTTAGTTCTGAAAGTATCTCTTTCCAGGACTAGAGCGGAAAAACACGCTTTTCCGCACTAGTGTGGTAAAGTAAAATATGCCGACAGAGATCGCTACCTACTTAGGCCTCTCACTTTTCCACAGTTTCTTTCTTCTGATATTGTGGATATTGTGGAAGATTCACTACATTAAATCTTATTGTTTTTTTTTCAAGCATTGTTGGACAAGGTTTGATTTATCAGTCTGTTTTCAATGTGCTAATTTTTATTTTCATTATTTGACAAGGAAAGACTCATAAGAGAAAGTTCGTTCGACAAGATTTGAAAAAACGATACTCCACTGTATGCCTAAAGAAATAAGTGAACGTTATCTTATCTTTGATGTTCCTCAAATTAATTCTAGGTAAAATGACTTTTATTTGTGAAGCAGAAAATCCTATTTTCTAGATGGCTTTGTGGTATTTCGTTTCCTTAAGGCCAATACTTCGAGAAAGCTCTGATGCAACTCCAATTTACGCGTGATTCGAAACGAACATTGGATTTCTCAGACCAGTTCAATCCATCATGTCGACGCCTTTAAATAGAATTTTTTTTCCAAGTAAATAAATCAATGACGGATTTCGGTATCGCTGCAATTTTGTTATTTCTCCTTAAACGAGTGCTATATCGTTTTGCCGAAATGTCTGTATTCAGATAGTATTGCTGTTCTAGTTTCTAAGAAAAAGCAGCCTTGGAATATCCTGAAATTCTGAAGAGATTATCACGTTCAAAAAATTTAATTAATTAAATTCTTGATTTTTTTAGCCATCCTCAAATCAAAATCAAAATCTTAATGAGCATATTTGATGAACAATACGAACCAGATATTCAAAGTTATAATTTGATCAATCGTTCCTCTCAGACAAATAATTAGGTAACTATAAATTTTTTCAGCCTCATCCAAAACAAACTATAGTTTTGACTACAATGAACAAAAATCCGAGTTTCGGTTATGAAATAACATTTCTTCCGTTTTTCCGTGAAAATCTTACCCTTTTTCTCCTAACAGCCAAATTACCCACCTTGCCATAAATCTGAATGACGAGAAAAATAAAATATCATTTGCACGGTATGAGTCCTACAGAAATGGCCTCGTACATCAAGTAAAGTAGTATTTCATTCTAGGAAACCTAACCTGAAATTAAAACTTTTTCCTCTTATTCTACGGTGCACTGAACTTTTATACCACTGATTTACAGAAAATGGGACAAGTGAGTTGATTTAAAACATGTTTTTTTTCAGATAAATTTCAGCGAAGCGCAAGGAGTTCCTGTTGAGGACAACACAATAACAAATAACGAGCCCCAAGAGGCGGCCGCTGCTAGGTTTCTTCCTGATGTTGAGATCATAAAAATCTACACTACCTCACGAAATAGTCTGAAAATCTACTGGGGTATCACTCCAGAAGACATTAAGCTCAACAGAACGTATGGAGTGTTTTACGACATTGATAATAAGGAAAACTTGACAGGTTTTTGATTGTTATTCGATTATTTCTATAACTTTTTGTGTGAGGATATAATTTTTGCAATTTATAAATGAATCAACAAACAGCATACAGGGTGTTTAATCACAAACTTGACAAACGAGTATAGCGTAGGAGAATCATTTTCACTTTACCCAACAGCATGTGCGAGAATTGAAAGTTAGTTTTAACGAATATTCTGTTGATTATTAACAGTTATGTGTAACATTTTAGCAAATGCTTTCTGGTCACATCTCACTACTTTTTCGTGTTCAATTCAGAAATAGTATGAAATTTGAAAAAAATTATTTCTTGATTGTTTTTCACTATTGCCAATTAACAAGGTATATTTACTGTAACCTCCAGTGACAACTATGGTGACTTTATAGTAGAGGGTGGGGCACAGGAACATGCGAGTTTAGAAATTTCATTGAACAAAATTCATCACCTTATAGCATACAGGGTGTTTCATCACACACTTGACAAACGAATATAGCGTGTAGATCACAGTAGGAGAATCATTTTCACCTTACCCAACAGCATGTGCGAGAATTGAAAGTTAGTTTAAAATATTCTTTTGATTATGGACAGTTATGTGTAACATTTTAGCAGATGCTTTCTGGTCACATCTAACTACTTATACGTTTTCAATTCAGAAATAGAATATTATTTAGAAAAAATATAATTCTTGATTATTTTTCACGATGGACAATTAACTACAAGGGCGTAGCCAGGGGGGGGGGGTTTTGGGGGTTCAACCCCCCCCCCGAAATATTTCAGAGTTATTTTTTGTTGCAAAAATATACTTTCATTTTGCACTTAAACCAACTTATCTCCGAAAATCTAGTAAAAATTATTTATATCACTATGAATTCTTGAAAACAGCAAATACTTGCTACAGAAAGCGACCCTCACAATTCCCGGCACCCACAAAGTCAATTTCCAAAATGTCAAAACCCCCCCCGAAATTAATTCCTGGCTACGCCCTTGATTAACTAGGTATATTTACTGTAACCTACAGTGACAACTATAGTGACTTATAGTACAGGGTGGGCAGAAAAACATGCGAGTTTAGGAATTCAATTGAACAAAATGTTAATAGATTTAATTTTTCTCAATTGTCGAGTATAACATTTGAAATTTATGTTAAGACAGTGAGAAGTATGATATCTAGCAAATAGTATGCTATATTGTCAATACACTGTGGTAACCGATTTGGGATAGGTTGGACATCACTGTCCAGCATCTAGTTGGTTATGCAGCCGATAGCCAAACAGATGTTTATTTATTTATTTAAAGTTGAGGAATATTGACCGGAAAAAATACCACAACATAATTTCCACAAATTACTTAAACTATTCAAAAATACTAATCCTGCACAGGGTGGCCAGAAGTGGTGGTCCCTGAACTACAACTTTTTAACTCTAAAAGATAAGAGAAACTCATTATGCCGTCAATAGCATTGCTCTTTCGTCTTTAATTTTCGAGTTATAAGCCAAAATTAACATTTTGGCAATTTCAACTTTTGTCTTTATTTCCGTTCCTGTTTGTGCCATGAAGTTGAAACAAAAACATTAAGTATACAGATACTTTTTTCATAGGAATCCAGTGGTTTAATTTAGGTAATATTTGCTGGGGGATTTTCTTCCTGAACTATTGCATGTAACTTTGTGTTTTCTTATGGAAATATTAATTTAATGCCACTTAAAAATAATTACTAGTATTATCCTTTCAAAAATATATAACATGTCATATATCTCTCTTAGGTCAGTGATGACGCTTAGGAGGCAAGAGTTGGCCCAGGTCTCCCCAAATTTGTATGGCCTATGCTCAATAAAATAGTACCAATCCATTCATCACTACTCTCACTGAAAATTCTGTACCACCCCTGCCCCCCCACGTAGCGTCGACACTGACACAAGGGCAATATTATGATATGTTATATATTTTTGGAACGAGAAAAAAACGGTGATTATTTATTAATAAATTTTTGTTTCATTAGAGAAAACAAAGTAACATCTAATGAATCAGGAAAGAAACCCCTTAGGAAATATTAAATTAAGCCACTGGATGGATTTATATCAAGAAAGTATTTCTATAATGTTTTTGTTTCAACTTTATAGCACAAATAGAAACGGAAAGAATGACCAAAGTTAAGATTGCCAAAATGTCAATTTTGGCTGATAACTCAAAAACAAATAGAAGATAGAGCAATGCGGTCGACGGCATAATGAGTTTTCGAAAAATGATTACCGTACTGTGACATTCATATCTCGCTGTCTCAAAGGGTTTAAAAATTGTAATTCAAGGATTACCAATCCTAATCACCTCATACAGACTCAGCTAACATCTATCACTTGTTTTTTTTTCAAGTGTGCATGAATCCTAGAACGATCGATATGAACATGCGATTTCAGATATCCGTGTAAAGAATCGAAGCGGGAAAAATCTTCTGGCCATTGCAGATCATTGATCAAAGTAACAAGATGTCCGGGAAGCATATTCTCAATTGCGTGTACAACTGGAGGCAACACTGAATTCAAATGTGCACGGGTTTGTTCCGCTAACTCTAATCGCAAACCTGTGCACAATTCAAGGCAGGCATCCTCCGATCGTACTCGGGTTTGTGATTAGTATCTGACACACAAACCCGTGTTTGTTTCAGGAAGGTAGGCAGCATGCAGGATTAAAACAAATTAAATCTTGTTTCCATTTGATAAAAAATTCAAACACTTCATTCTACGGAACTGATTCTTTATTTACTTACATTAAATTTCAATATATTTTTAGCAACATTAATGTTTTTTCGCAGGGGGTTCTTCATTGGAAATGTTAGATGAGATATGGTGAATTCGTTTCCTTTTCATAGTTTCTGTTTTAGCTGGTCGTCCTGATTGAATCCTTTCGCCGCATGGTAGGCCTCTCTCTTTACGGCGAGCGATTGAAGTAGGCTGAACATCAGTGGCGGCTCGTGGGTGAAAAAAGAGGTGAAGAGCTAAACAAGCAGAAAAATGTAGAATAACATCTTTTTTATGTAAACTCACCTATTTTTTGTATATCAGATCTAACCTTCGGTCCTTTAAATTAGCAAATTTGTCCGTAATGTCTTCATAAAATGGTTGTTTGTTTGTTAGTTGAATTAAAAGTTCTTTTGAATGGAAATATTGGCCAAAGAGGAAAGCCTGTGTTGAGATACAGAATTTCTTAAATAAGTTTTTATTCTCTTGAGGCAATATTATATGATTTGCCATTTTTCATTTTTTTTCTTGTAGAAATTTTCAAGTCAACAGTAGGCCGACCTTCATTTAAGATGTCCTTTTTGTCTTCGTCTTTCCAACGATGAAACGGAGTTTCTATTAAACTGCACACAATGTCATTAATGGGGTTCATTTTTAATATCGAAGCCGAAGCACTTAAAGTAAACAACAGTTATAGGCGACGCACGGACAGTAAAGCGGACAGTAACCGACGACGTAACAAGTGCAGACTGCAGAGGGTTACTGGAGCTCTTCAATACAGACAGCGAGAAAACGTAATAGAAAGCCCCGGTGACGTCACCCGTTACCATAGTAACGCAGTCTACTTGAGCGATCGAGGTGCAAGTTCCGTGACAAACCTCTTCTCTCGATGCGGCCAGCGACAAGATATTTATAATGAGTTTCGTGATTCGATAATAAACGTCTCCTGAGTTCTGACATGGAGCTAATGAAACGATTAAATTATTGTATAAATAATGAATAATAATTATCATCCTCAATGAACATTTTAGGTGACCCTGACCCTAGGAATTTTTAGGTGAAGAGCCACTTCACTCCCTTCACCTGAAAAGCCGCCCCTGCTGAACATGAATTGTTCGAAATCTTCTTTGGATCTTCTTTTCAGCAATATATGCAATTATACTCGATGCTGTTTGTAATTTGGACAAATCATTTCCTAACTTAATAAGAATTTTTGTATTAGCAGTATTGGAATCTTTTTCCTAGATATCAGCTATTCTTTCCTATTGTGATTTTATATTTTCAACAGTATTAACGTAGTCTTCATTGTTGATGGATATACGGTTTTCTGCTGGATTTATTGGAAGTAAAAATGTGTTTGGCACTTCGTTCTCCATGGATTCTCTATTATGTGCGCATTTGAATTCAGTGTTGCCTCCAGTTGTACACGCAATTGAGAATACGCGTCCGGGAAAGTGCGTACGCAAAAGAGCCATTGATTTTCATGCTGTATGTGCCCTGGTACCGTCCTGTTAAGACCACACATCTCGCACGTCTATCTCGTCGAGTTTAGGGAAGGAAACACTATGCTTATTCATATGGACATAATGGTCAGAAGTCACTAAAACTGTCCATTCGTTTTCTTCGAAAAAATATGGGCTCATTATACCATCTCACGAAAGTGCACAAAAATGACAAGTTGTGACTTTGGCTCACCTGAAGAACAACTTTCGTTTGTCTTTCTCCACGTACTGAACGAAATGCCGGATATATTTGTCCGACATTTTCTAGCTAAATCGATCAACGCAGTTTATCGATAATAATGGACAAAATTTGCCAGATATCATTTTTGAAACTTTCTGAACATAAACTCCACATATTCTTCAATATTGTATTTGATGATGGAAATATAATTAAATTAACATTTGCATAAATTTCCTTTTATTAAAAATCTTAATTCCGCCTGTATATTTGCAACATATATAGCAATTGAAGTGAGAATGATAAAGGAATCACCAAATGAATCAAAATGAACGAAATTCCTTCTCCATTCAAATAAATTTCGAGGCATATAGACAATTCATTTCACCATCAATACGAAAATGCGATATTTATTGAACTATAAATTCTACACTCGTTATATTAAAGTAAAACTTTTCAAGGTTTCAACTCAACAAATGCAGTTATAACGTTCATATATTTCGATGGCCAACATTAATGATATCACATTTTCATAGGTAATAACTGTTCTGCTGCCATTTTATTCAGTGAATTATATCATTGATTTAGGTCTAGGTCACAGCGTATTGTGTTTTACACTTGGTTTAATAGATTGATGGCTATGATAAGATAGCTGTCCTTTTATTTAATGAACGCAAGCTTGTATGAGAAAAACACGAAGTAATGCTGAATTAGTAATAACAGAATCAGATACGGCTTTCACATTATTTACTTTATCGAATATTCAGAAACATGCAACATATAAATGAGGTTGAAATTCACAACATGCATGACAACTAGAGTTCACGAACTTTATTGAACAATTTGTTCATTAATTTTAATGCAATCTTAGTTTGATTTCAATGAATTTTTTATAATTTATTTTTTCAGTGATTGATATGGCGAAAAATTTTCTTTCAGTTCAGAGAACATATCATTATTTATCAAGTGCTTCAAAATCGAGAGTCAAATAGTATCATTTTGTCACTAGTTTGATTGAAGATATCGTTTTCTAGGCAAAAAAGGAGGGTGGTAAAAAATTTGTTGAGTTGCTATTGAGTACATAGACTGGGTGAAAATGATTCAATATGCTGCAATAATTTTTTCTCCTACTCATGCGCAAGGTACCTATTACTATCTTACGATTAATGTATTATTAGAATACGTTCGAATGAGAATACTTATTTAATCAACTAGGTTATTAAAGACAGCGATTAATGGTCTCTTGACCATATTGGTTCGAGACCATAAGTAGCTCGATTAATAACCGAGTTGATTACAAGATTTCTCCGACGATCTCAATATGAATTGTGTATGAATTCTTGATTGAAAAACATTTTCATTTTGCAAAAGACATACATTTGTCATAATGAAATTTCTATGTTCCAGTAGAGTTTTGACATTTCTCGCAGTGCTTCTGAATATTTTGTGAACGGTTGCCATGAGGATTGCACATTAAAATAGCCAAAAAATTGAGCATTATAATGGGTCATTAATGATCAATTTCGTACACATTAAAATCACCTTTTATTTCGAGGTCGGCGGAAAAATCATTAAACAACTCAAGGTATTCAATTGTAACGAATTTTATCACTAACTAAAAGGTACTAGTAGATAGGTGATCAACATTGAAGACTTTTTGCGAGAAGGTAAGGTTATGTTAGATGAACATTTCACGAAAAAGGTTATTTTATTTTGGCCTTGAACGGTTCGTGTTTACCGAGGCATTATAAAACTGAAATTACTAAATAGTGACCGTATCATCATATACGAGATCAATCCAAATATGCACCGGGTGTCCTAAATTCGTCGTCTAGTGAGGGGATCTCAGAAAGACGATGAGCTAAAATAAAATGAGTGGCACATTTATGGGCTCTATTTTTGAGAGAACTCATTTGGTGAGAACCCCAAACTTCTTAGTCAAACCGTTTGCGATCTAATAGAGAAAATTGTAAAATGGCGTCAAATGAAAAGTTCTCGTAGCTAACTTCTATATTACTGAAGTTATAAGCATGAAACTGAAACATTATACAGGCACTTTTTTCATTGAAATTCATTGAAGTAATCAATTCTTCTTTATTACATTTTGTTCTAGCTCATCGGGTTTCTGAGATCCCCTCACTAGACAACGAAGTTAGGACACCCGGTACTATAAGAGACATTTTTCACCTAAAAATTGTTATCATCTGAGTTTATCTTTCTTCGCAGAATTTTAAAATTCACGGAATTAATAGAAGAGGATGTTCTTGCCATGTGTTGTCAAAACCGCTTTCATTCTGAAAAAAATTAGATTTTTTTTGAATTGGCAAAACTGAGTCATATTTTATAAAAGTTATAATCTTATCCCAAGGTTGATATTACTGATGAGTACAAAAAGACATTGATTTATTAACAACGACTTCTATCTCTTTCTCACTTTCTTAGTTTTACATTTTCTACGATTTTTTAAAAGAAAAATTTCAGATATTGCATTAGGTACTCGGAAAAATTTCAATACAATCCACATTTGTAATAGTGAATAACTGACATCGGTGAGCAATTCTACGGAACTTCAAATCTGACTATCATGTTGTGATTACAACGAGATAGTTTCTGAAAGCGAAATATGTGGTCAATGCATAACTGTTTATATTTTTCACGATTTAAATTGTGAGACATTAAAACATTTTGATATACAATCTAAAAGTAGTTCATTAAATTCCATGTCATGGTTTGTCAAAGTCAAATACTTTTTATGATGAACTAATCTTTCCACGAAATTGATTTTGGAACATTTCAGATTAATCATTCACATTATACTTTTGTTCAATAAAATTATTTGGGATTTAGGAAATAAATGTCATATAATGGTTAATTTTATATGAGAATAATATTCTCTTCGAAATTTTCTCATAAATCTGTATAAGTAATCATAAGTATCCCAAGTTTGGATTGCAAGGGTTCTCATGAAGTCTAAACGAAACTTCATATTAATTAACTCCAACTCACAAGTTAACAACAGAAATTGGAACATTTTGAAGCCTTTAGTCCTAGATGCTTTCCATTCAGTTCAGATTATAGAGCGCAGAGATTAAATGAAGCTCTGAGAATTAATCAACATAAACGGCGTTGTGGCTGGTTATGTTATCAAACATGAAACAACAACTCTGACCCCAAGCAACCAGTAATCAATTTGGGACCCCAGAGACCTTGGATCTAATGGCGATCCCATCAGAATTAACGCATTCAATATCTCAGTCTCTTCAGTATTCACACAATCACATTGTTGATCAACTTTGCACTGCTCAGTATCGGTTCGAATTGAAGTTTCTACTTGATGTACAGGTGCATATATAATTTATACTAGCAATAGCGGAGGCGGCGTTTCACCAGCAGGGCATCTTCAAGGATTTTTGAAATTTTTGTGTCCTCGTTTTGCTCCGTTTTGCTTACCACTCAGTTAATTTTGCTCACCTATGTACATTGAGCTATAGACAACTCAATGTGCCCTGCAGTTTGCAAGTTACAGCAGCAGGACACCTTCAACGGATCTTGCTAATATTGGTGTCATTAAAAAGCTCTAGTCTTGCTTCGTTTTGCTCACCAATCTTTTCATTTTGCTCACTTATACTTTGGAAGATTTCCAAAAAAAAAGTTTTTTTTTGTCCCACCCTAGCAAGTGACGTATCTGCGTTTTGCTCTCAATTTGCTCTTTTCAAAACTGAAAACACTTCTCTCTATGATCTATCATTCCCGAAATATAGAGAATTCAAAGTGCCATGCTGGTTAACATAACACCAGCCGATTTTTTTCGCTAAAACCTTCGAAAGTATAGGAGAGCAAAATAAACAGATTGGTGAACAAAACGAAAACTTTCTAAAGACACCAATGTCATCAAGATCCGTTGAAGGTGTCCTGCTGCTGTAATGTTACACCAGCAGGTCACTTTGAATTGTCTATAGCTCAATGCACATAGGACAACGAGGACAAAAAATTCAAAAATCCTTGAAAGTTTCCTGTTGGTGTAACGCCGCCAATAGCGAAGAGTGGTGCGAAGAACCAGAATTAGATTGAAAAATAAATAATTTACGAAATATTTTCTACAAGTGTGTTTTTTGGAATTTTCAGTTGAATTGTAAAAAATATGAAAGCTCAACTCCTTAATCAGTAAAACCCTTATGCATTTGGTATTGTAGCAACAGGTTTAACGAAGCTTGATTAGCAGTTGAATCGTAGATGTAAATTTTGATTGTGGTCGATTATCTGAAATATTCACAACTATAACAATACTTTACCTACGACTCATGTATGATCTACCTATTATACGCCTGTTGCTCGGCCATAATACATAATACCCATTAATAACAAATGATGATTGAGCAGTCAGATGCTTTCTTGATTCAGCTTCGATATTAAATTGGTGGAACAAATATTTCTTCAGATCCCTAACTAACTGATATGGGTTTATCTTTTCAATCAAGAGCCAAATCCACTCTAAATATAATTAAATTTTATTACAAAATATAAAATGAAAATTTCTCCAAACAAAAACTACTTATACGTCGATATGACTTTTGCATACTTGTGATAGAAGAGTCCTGTCACGGTTGCTGATTGTTGAAAACATTATGCGCTCGTTGCATAATATACTTTTATCACTAAACGTGTCTTTTCAAACTTCATTTCAACACCATCGTGCTCAAAGAAAATACCTTCAGGAAAATTACTCACATCATTTGAGATTATTACCAATATTCCTTAAAAAAATCAGCGTGTGTCCTGTTGATGAAAAATGGTAAAAGGCCCAATAAACCGATTAATAAAACCTGAATTCAATATTGACAGGAAAACGTAACAGCAAATTACGTATGGAAGCGTTCTTTTAATTAAAAATCATACCATGTTAATGTAACTGTCGCTTCAAAGGAAATCCTGAAAAGTTTGCCAATTACGCAAAATCCAGCTGTAAAATTGTGTCCTCGACATTTCATTGCCGGTTTCACGAGCTTCAGTTGACTTGAAATGATCGCAAAACTTGGCAGTGTCCCAGTCTGAAAAAATCAAAGCGCTTCTTATATCTGTTCTTTTTCATTTGATTACTTCTTCGTATTTGCTTAATGATGAGAACTGAAAGATGACAAACAAAATTCAAATAGAAGTGTCTGCGACTTTCAAATCGAATTAAAGCGGTTTTGAAAATAACTCGATCTAACGAGAAAGAAAATGAAAAATATTGTTCGAAAATTTTCTTGGATTCCTCATAATGAAATAGTTCAGTTGTTAGAAATGAAAATGAAACTTTTTCTTTAAACATTATTCATAACAGTTCTAAAATCTCGATAAAATTCAGGAAAAACTCAAATCGATCAATGTATCGATAGAACTGGTATAACTAACACCTATTTCGAATAATTTCACTAAAGTTATCCTACTATAGAACTTCCAAAACTAACCGATCTGAAAATAAGTTATTATGTTAATACATACTTTATTATGATTTTTATTATTTCAAGTCAAATAGAAGGTCTAAATTCATTCGATTTCAACTCATTAACAAATTTTCCAAGCAGCTTTATGTTTCATGAATTTTGTCAGGGAATTCATCATACAGCAAGAGTAAAAGATAGAATTTCAGCTATGATTTTCATCGTAGGAAATTTTTTTCTATGCAACATTTCGATTGAAATCAAGTCGTATACTTTTATTACTCATTTCAATTATATTATTATATTATTAATTGAATAGGTTTCCATACCAGATGTACCATCATAAAGGAATTCCTAGAGATTTTTTGATATCCGTGATTCAGAAGCGGAGTAGGTACACAATATATTTTGTTCTCATTTTTTGTCTACGTTTCTAGAACGTCATTTCTGCGTGTTTATTTCCAATTGAAACCTATCGATTTAAACCTCGTGAGGAGCTGATGTGAATTTTTTTTAAATCTGAGTTTTTCAAATTCTCTATCGCTTCACTTGCTCTGTGTCAACAGCAAGAATCACTCCTTAAGATTGGTTGACGTTGATGTAAAATTTATGTACCTATGTATAAAGAGAAATTATAATGTTCATTCATTAAAATGTAAATTATGTTTACGATCGTTTTCTGTCCACCATGTACCGTTGTCTCAGCATAATTTCTATCTGAAACTATACGATGTTTCGGCAAACATTTTCATTCAAATAAGGTCGAAACTCTCGATTACTTTCATAAGAAATTGGTCTACCTAGTAGCTACTGACCTCTTGCATAGGTACAGGGTGTTAGTAAATAGGTGCGACAAAAGCCAGGAGGTGATTTTATATGAACGAATATTGAGACTATGATATAACTTTTGTCGTCAATGCTTCATTTTCTGAAATGGAAGTTTTACTCTAGATATGACTATCTATTTATTGCTCTGAAACAGGTCGAGATTCTCGTATACTTATGAAATTTGATTTTTGAATTAGAATTTTGTATTCATCATTGGCGCATATACGAATAATCAACTCAAAATTTACCTAGAAAAAATTATATTTGCTTCTGAGGTATTTCAAACTAACAATCATGTTTGAATTCATCGTTCAAATCGTGACTAAAAAAATTTCCTGGCTATATTTCATATGGAGCGCCGTTTTTCTACAAAAAATGAAACAATCCTACACGTTCTTGTCGTTTCTTCGAGACATTATGTGGTAGCGACGCGTGAAAATGTTTCATTCTTCTGCATATAAACGGCGATCCACACACAAAAAGCCGGTAAAGATTTCTCGTCACGAATTTCACGAAGATTAAAAAAATGTTCGATAGCTGAAAAATTTCAGTATTATACAATTTTCTTAGTCGGTGTTTCAGAAAAACTCAACCTCCTTATATCTCGGAAAACGAAGCATTTGTAGACAAAGGTTTGTCTCACGTATTCATCAACAACTTGTATATAACTTTTGCGAAGGATTGATGTGTTTTGAACCCCTTCACCCCCCAAAATCATTGTGGGGCGATTCTTTTCGTAATTCAAGAAAACACTCAAATTAATTCTTTCTTCTCCCCAACAGAACCAAGAACGAAAACTCAGGAACCATGTATAGAAATCTTAAACCTGGAATACTGCAAGAGATACTTTTTCGCAGTAGCACCCCTGAACGACGGTTTCGGTATCAATCCTAACTCCACAAACATTCGATCAATCTTAACTTACATGGATCCACTGGCACCGCCTCTGAATTTGCACGCTGACTTCATTCCTGGAATGACGCCCTGTTTGCTAATCAAATGGACTGCCTCCTGCAGGAATATTCCCGATCCAATGGGCTATAAGGTGAGGAAATCCTAGACGGAAAATGCTTAACATACAGTGCACGTCAAAATTAAGGAACAAATCATTTTCTCAGAAGAAAAATATTTGCAACAAAATCTTGAAATATGCCAATTTCCGTTTCACTTTTGCCAAATTTGTATTAATTTTTGAGGGATTTTTTTTTCAACCTGTGCTATTCCCTTCAATCCTCTAAATTTTTTGAATGGGGAAAGTGGATCATGTGGTACTTTTTTTGGCGAGGTCTTTGTATCTTCTTTACAGGCATGTGGAATTTTTCGATTTTTTTTAAATTAGTAATTTCAGGTTTTCAGTGTGCACTTCGTCATGGCTCATTTACTTTGAGACGATGGTATCTATAAGGAAAAGCAGACCCAGTGAATTTTTACCATTTTTACATATTATATTCATATCAACCTTTGGAGCGATAAAACAGATTTTCACGAAATTTTTACACCCGATTTGTTCTATAGGACGTTCCAAAACTGCAGCTTCAAAAAAATTAATTTTTAAATTTTGATGATAATTCTTTTAAAACTGAGTCTGGTCCCAAAGTCACTACTCAATAAAGTTATATTCAGTTATTTATACAGCTTCATGAAACAGCCTGTATAAAGAAACTTAACGTGGTGGACGGTGTTTTAGAGATCTGTAATCTCTTGATATTCAGAACCCAAGGCATTATGATGAAATTCTTAAAATTAGAAGTATTATTATTAAACTTTAAAAATTCATTTTTTTGGAGCTGAAATTTTGAAACGCCCTTTAGAACAAACCGGATGTTAGAAATTCGTGAAAATCTGATGATGAATATTGCACATGCTGAAAACCTATTTGAACCAAATAATTTTTCTAAACTAATTTTTTTTTCTTGAAAATTTCTGTGAGCCCGTTAAAAAGATACAAAGAGTTTGAAACAAAAAGTACCACATGCCCCCTTTTTGTACTAAATGAATTTAGAGGGTTGATGGAAATGGTACAGGGTGCAACAAAAATACTTCAAAAATGCAGAAAAAACTGGTAAAGATGAAATAATATTTTTCTTTCGATGAAAAGAATTGGTTCCATATTTTTGACACGCACTGTACCTATATAAACTCACCTCGTTTCGCATTCTACATCCGAGTAAGAAGTAGTTCGGGATCTTTACGTATTCGGAATTCAAATTAAGTATAGTAAAATGCAGTTCTAAACTGCGAAGATCAAAAGTGCATTTGTGGTCTACTTCACAGGATTTTGTTTTCGCGATTTGCTTCAGTGCCTCAGAATAAATTTCTTTTCAATAACTGGTATTATATTCTGTAATATATTTCAAAAATACAATTGAAATGCCAGGAAAGCATATTCGAAAACCGCCCGGCAGACTCTCTCATACGCCTATAATAATCTAGTAATTCTTTCGAATTCAAGAAAAACTTCTTCTTCTTTATGTGCCGTCTCCTTTAAGAAGGTTGGCTATCATCATGGCGATTTTTATCTTTGAAGTTGCGGATCTGAACAACTCAACAGAGCTGCTGTTGTACCACTGCCTTAGGTTGTTCAACCAGGAGATGCGTCTTCTTCCTATACAAGAAAAACTACTGAGTGTAATTCTATATTTGTTCAACTTTTCGAGTCAACTTTGAAAAGCAAAACAAGATATTGCACTTCATGTTTTTGAAATTCAGAAGTGAATCATCAAACGAACCAATTTATTTGTATTTTCTCTGAAGAGCATCTTCTGTTTTATTTTTTTCCTACATTTTCTAACAAATTCACATTCCTTTATTGCTGAAATGGACACCTGTGTGCTAATCAAATGGACTGCCTCCTGGAGGAATATCCCGAATCCTATGTGTTATAAGGTGAGGCCATCCTTGACCGAAAATGCTAAGCATATATGAACTCACCTCATTTCGCATTCTACATGAAGTATCCTTGTCTGAAGTAGGTTCTGTATTCGGAATTCAAATTGCAGTAAAATGCAGTTCTGAACTGTGAAGATCAAAATTGCATTTGTGGTCTAGTTCACGGGATTTTGTTTTCGCTTATTGCAAGAAGTAGTAGTAATGTATTTTTATTTGGGCTCTCGCCAAAGGGCTTGATTTAATTTATAGAACTTTCGTTCTTTAACATCTACATTTTTCAACAACTCATCTGATGTAAGTTTTATATAATGTAATACCTTTGCCGTTTTAAGAGTTTGAAATTATAGTACCTATAGTGATGAAGGTACAAACCATGGACCGAAATATAAATGTTAAAGAACAATAGTTGTATAAATTGAATCCAGCCCTTTGCCGAGAGTCCTAATAAAAATGCATTATTATTTTGTTATATATTCGAAAAAATGATTCAAACTGATTTGAAAGCTTTGAAAAGTTTTGGAAGATAGTTTCAGTTGATGAAAAATCAGCAATAATTCTAGGTCAATTCGAAAAAGCAGAATGGGATCTTTCATTTCTTAAATTTAAAAAAATGGGCTGTTCACATTTCGACGCCAAACGAACTAATTATTCTTATCTCCAATGAGCGTCTTTTGACTTATTTCTTTTCTTAATGTTTTTATAATTTCACATCCCACATGAATTAACTCTCAGGTGAACACGCTTTATTTCCCCTAAATTGTTGATATAAAATTTCGCAGAATTTATTTCCATTATGAATACATACTTTGCTGAACTATATATTACATTTTTTCGATAATGTCTGTATTATAATGGGCCCCACTCACTTCGTTCCTCTCCGCCGTTTTTACCCGACGGTTTAAAAACGGTCGGGTAAAACTGCCGCAAAAACGAAGTGTATGGGCTAAAAATGGCGCACTTACCCGACGTTGCAAATTTCAGACGAGGCCTGATTTTCGTCCGTTCTCTTGACGTTTTTAACCGACGGGTAAAAACGGCGGAGAAGAACGAAGTGAGTGGGGCCCTTAGATCTTATTCTCAGGAATCGAAAGCGTGAAAAAAGCCGTTTTCAACCACTTCATTGCAGAGTAAAAAATAGGTGTAACTACAATTCAAGTCCTGTATTTTCCCATCCCTATCATTATTTTTTTTATTCCTTGTGAAAAGAATCCCTTTCTTTTCGGGTAATAATTCCGTCACAGCATTCTCTGGGAGCCATAAATGTTTGCACGCAGGATCTCTTTCATTCGGTATGATTAAAATTTAAATTGAAACGCAACATTTAGGAGTGCCAGCTTCGCGTTGAGCCCTGTTCTTTTTGGCAATACTCACTTTCATACTTTTGTATCATAAGAAACTGTATTATAGAGTGAAAAGAGTCAATTTTTTAACTAGTATGAATATACTCTTTCGAAGAAGACCATGAAACAATAATGCATGTGTATTTTATGAAATAAGTGGAGAAAAATGTTAAGGGAGCAGCATCCATTTCTACATAAGTTACAAGAATCACGGAAAAAATGATTTTTTTTGACGAATAAACTGAAAGATTTATATGTAAAGACTTCACTAAAAAAAAGAAACAATAAAGTGCAGAAATGTTGTGAAAGGATAGTTTGGATAGTTTTATCATTTGACCGATATTTTCCAATTAATACTAAAGCTTGAAATGAGATCTATTCAAAGCTTTAATTTTAGTTCTGGTTATTTAAATGATGATATTTCGATTCGCAGAAAGGAACTCTACAGTTCCAAGCAGAATAACATCTTCTGTAAATTTAAACAGTTGCATTTCACTCCATGTACCAACTCAAATTTCGGATGAATTATAAGGTGAGCATGTGACATGTAAATGTGAGGTGATGTGATGTGCCCATTTCTTCGAAATTGATCGATTAAAATATTGGTTCCCTATAATTGTAGATGCCGTGCTTTCCAACCGAATTGCAAAAAAACTGATGATTAGTTCCAACTTTCCAAGTAGTTTAATCAGTAATGAAACGTCCGGATCAACCATCACTATTATACGAAAACGAAACGAAACGAAAAAAAACATCCTTATTGCTTCCTAATTAGAAATCTCATCACGCTCGATCGAAATTAATACCTTCAGGACGGCCATTCTCCACTCTAAACACTAATTTACATGTCCCTCGTGCTAACCGAACGAAACTCATTTCCTTTCCAGATACGACTAATCGAAAACTTTCCTTTGGCACCCCAATCTACGAATACATTGAAGACCCCTTTGTCCGTCGACTACCACCGTGCTTGCAGTATTCCTGTCCACCTAGGCGGAATTGCGGAGATCAGTGTTGCCAACGATCTACCACAATCATTGTTCACCGAGCCCATCAAGCTGAGGATCCCTGATCTCATGCAACCCTTGGATGTTAGATTGGCGGTGAATGAAAGCAATCAGGCTTTTTTGTTGTACTGGAGAGAGCCTTACGTGCCTTTTTGCGACGGACAGTATTTCTATGAAGTTTTTGTTTACGATGATAAAAATGTTACAACTGGAAGTAACTATACAGTTTTCCGGGTGAATAGACCTGGGTTTGTTTATAAGGGTAATGGCAGTGAGTATACTTTCGGAGTGGATTTGATGTGCTGTGATTATTCTCGTAGATCAGCCATGTCGGACTTGGTTTATGGAAATGTGAGAGGTGAAATTGAGCATATTGTACAGTTTTGAGTTCGTTAGTAAGGCGGGTATACGTTTACATTTCAACTATTGTTGTTCACATGTTACCGAGAAGGCGAAAAAGTCATTGTTTTGAGGGCTTCATTATTTCTGGAGGGAATTTTTTATAAAGCTGAGTATTGGAGTGTTTTTATCCGGATAAGAAATTCCTATCTCCGATAACAGGAGCTTCTGAATTCTCCAAATATGGAAGAGTTAGCCTATTGAAAAAGTTACAGGATATTTGATGAATTCCAAAATTAGATAACTAGGTTGAAAATGATGGCATGCCGAAAGTGAGAAAATGTTTATTTGTTCTGAAAATAGTGTGAATTAAATATTCCTGTATAAAGCCAAATATTTTGTTTATCTTCAAAATGATCTATGAACTTCAACCCTTTTTATTTCACGACTTTAAACGTTCTCCAAAAAATTTAACCTTATAACAAGCTGTAAGATCTGATATGGCATTTCTGGTCATCACAGTAAAAAAACAACTTTTTCAATTGCTGACAGAATTACCTCACTTCACTTACTTCGAGTAAAGTGTAGACACACTGAGGCAGCAAAATCTTAAATCATTCTAAAAAAACAACCTCTTTGTCCGTCGACTACTAGCGTGCTTACAGTATTCCTGTTCATCTAGGCGGAATTGCGGAGATCAGTGTTGCCAACGATCTACCACAATCGTTGTTCACCGAGCCCATCAAGCTGAGGATCCCTGATCTGATGCAACCCTTCGATATTAGATTGGCGGTGAATGAAAGCAATCAGGCTTTTTGTTATACTGGAGAGAGCCCTACGTGCATTTTTGCGACCCCCAGTATTTCTATGAAGTTTTTTTACGAGGATAAGAATGTTACTGCCAGAAGTAGCTATACAGGTTTCCGGGTGAATAGACCTGGGTTTGTTTATAAGGGTAATGGCAGTGAGTATACTTTCGGAGTGGATTTGATGTGCTGTGATTATTCTCGTAGATCAGCCATGTCGGACTTGGTTTATGGAAATGTGAGAGGTGAAATTGAACATATTGTACAGTTTTGAGTTCGATATTAAGGCGAGTAGGTTTCAATTTCAACTCGTGTTGTTCAAAAGTTACCGAGAGCTTCATTATTTCTGGAGAGAATTCTTTGTGATGCTGAGTATTGGAATATTTTTAACCGGATAAGAAATTTCCATATCCGATAACAGGAGCTTCTGGAAGAGTAAACCTGTTGAAATGTTCCAGGATCTTTGATGATTTCGAAAATTAGATAACTAGGTTGAAAATGATCATGTCGGAAGTGAAAGAAATGTTAATTGGTTCGAAAGAAGTGTAAATAAAATATTCCTGAATGAAGCCGAATATTTTGTACATCTCAAAAATGATCTATGAATCTCAACCCTTTTTATTTTGAGACTCTAAAGGTTCTTTAAAAAATTCAACCTTATAACGAGTTGTAAGATCTGATATGGCATTTCTGGTACTCACAGTAAAAAACCAAACTTTTCGATTGTTGAAAGAAATCACTCACAAAAAAAACCAAGCCGAAAACCACAAAAAAAACGATGATTGTTAATAGAATTCACTCACAAAAAACGAAGCTGAAAAACTATACTAAACCTCATGTGTTTTGAGGGAATGCTTTGGATCATGATAAATTCAATCAACATGTCATTATTATCATATGTTTCATTGTCCATTACGAATATATAGGATATGAGTTACCCCGAGTATGAAATTGCAAAAATATTAAGGCAGCAAAATTATTTAATCATTCTAAAAAACGACCTCTTTGTCCGTCGACTACTAGCGTGCTTGCAGTATTCCTGTCCACCTAGGCAGAATTGCGGAGATCAGTGGTGCCAACGATCTGCCACAATCATTGTTCACCGAGCCCATCAAGCTGAGGATCCATGATCTGATGCAACCCTTCGATGTTAGATTGGCGGTGAATGAAAGCAATCAGGCTTTTTTGTTGTACTGGAGAGAGCCTTACGTGCCTTTTTGCGACGGACAGTATTTCTATGAAGTTTTTGTTTACGATGATAAAAATGTTACTACTGGAAGTAACTATACAGTTTTCCGGGTGAATAGACCTGGGTTTGTTTATAAGGGTAATGGCAGTGAGTATACTTTCGGAGTGGATTTGATGTGCTGTGATTATTCTCGTAGATCAGCCATGTCGGACTTGGTTTATGGAAATGTGAGAGGTGAAATTGAGCATATTGTACGTTTTGAGTTTGTTATTAAGGCGAGTAATGTTACCGAGAATGCGTAAGAGTCAATGTTATGAGAGCTTTATTATTTCTGGAGAGAATTCTTTGTAAAGCTGAGTATTGGAATATTTTTATCTGGATGAGAAATTTCATTTCCGATAACAGGAGCTTCTAATTCTCCCAAAATGTGAGAGTGAACCTGTTGAAAAAGTTCCAGGATGTTTGATGATTTCCAAAATTAGGTAACTTGGTTGAAAATGATCATGCTGAAAGTGAGAAAATATTTATTGGTTTGAAAAGAGGTAAATAAAATATCCTGAAATAAATCTTAATTTTTTGTTCATCTACAAATTTATTTATGAACCTCAACCTTTTCATTTTAGGACTGCAAGATCTGATATGGCATTTCTGGTAATCACAGTAAAAAACTAACTTTTAAATTGTTGATAGTACAGTTTTGAGTGCGTTTTTTTAGACCAAATGGCTTTGAACTTTTATTTATTTCGATTTGTGTTGTGCAAATGTTACTCAGTGAGCAAAAATGTGATTTTTTGGAAGCTTGGTTATTTCTGGAAAGATTTTGTGGAGCAGAGAAATGAAATATTATCAAGATTTGAAATTTTTATTTCTGGTAACTGAAAATTTTCCAAAATGAAAGAGAAAATCTGATGAAAGAGTTACAGAATGTTTGATCATTCTGAAAATAAGATATAGGTTGAAAAAAGTAATGCGAAAAGTAAAAACGTTTTATAGATTACAGTTAATAAAAAGCCTCTCAAAACAGCTCAGTGTTTAAATTCTTCTGAAGGATTCTCAACTTTTTTATTCTAGGACAATGCATCATCGTCAAAAATTTATTCGGTTTCAATTTGACGTCATAACAAGCTATAAGATTTGATATTCAATTTCTAGTACCTACCTATGCACAGTACCAACTAATATTTTTAATTGGTCATATATGTAAGTCACAAAGAAAGAATCAAGTCAAGGAAACAAATACTGATAACTGGTACCTCGAATTTCATAATGATGAAAGATTAAGTTTCACGAAAAACTCACCGAATGTTTCGAAATTTCCGAAATTGGATAACTACATTAAAAATGGTTGTGCTCAAAGTACGAAACTGTTTATTGGTTTCAAATAGGAGTGAAATAATAAGGCAGTTAACCCATCCAACTATTGAAACATGTAGTATGTTTGATAAAATTTCGAAAAACTTTCTCACTAGAATAAGCTCAAATAGGACATATCTTTTCCAATGCTCCCAGAAAAGGTAATCATCAGGAATTTTCACAGCACCTGTTCTGAAATTCTGGTTCAATGATATAATTCAATTTTGCCACTCTAACCGAAAAATCAGCATGACTTGCATAGCCTTCAACAGTCAATGCACACTAAGAACTGAAGCACTTGATGGGCTCTGACATTCTACCAACTTCATATCTGAGGATACCCCTCACTAAAATAGAAACCACGGAGCTATTGCATCCTTTTCACTGTACAAGTCCCACTGACCAATATAGAGTGATAAATCACGTACCCAATATCAGATAATAAAATTCTTATGCCATCTGTAGTCAATGTAGGGGAAATAATAACCTTATTGAACTGTAACGGCATGCACACACAAAAATTCCAATATCATCTACTAGAATGCGTAAAAATTCAAATTTTGTGAATTTTTCATTTCTGTTTTTTTACGTTGAAGTAGTATCATTACGGTGTTTTTTCAAAATTTTGTGTTTTACTATTTGTGCAGCTTTTTTTTTATCTGAATTTCCACAGAATATTTTCAACAAAAATCTGATGAGATTTTTCAGGTTTTATGCAGCCATAGACGCAAACACTGAGATGAAAAAGAAATTATAAGACTCTTATGTTCTTCTGATCTTTAATTATGAATATCTTCATATAATAAAAATTTCATCTTCATTACGACGTGGGAATTATTTCACATTAGATAAGTTCCTTTGTGTGAAAAAATAACGATACATTTTTTGTGTAATTTTGTATTTATCAGAATAACTCTGAATAAAATTCTTAGCCCTTGTATTTGAGGATATTTACAATCAATCTTCTTCTGCAATGTTTTCTGTTGTTTCAAGATTAGTTTCTTCTTGAATACCAAAAATTTTTTTTTTGTATCATTGTGAAATAAACAAAACAACATATACATATGACATTCTATATGCTATAATTTACAAAATTTTACAGTGTCCTTATAAACTATACTTCGAAAATGGCTTGAGGATATTATATGTACAGAGTCACTTCGAACCTCGAAAATTTTCCACACTCCCAACTATTTTACAATACATTTACACACCATACAAACTTGAACTTGCTTAGCCGGAAAAGAATCGGATGGAATCTCATGGGCCAAGAACGGCCACGAAAACGCTCAGCAAACAGACGGAGAAGGGTATTCCAGCCGGAGTTGGCCGCCGTGCTGCATGGCAGCTGGATGCTCTCCTGAAAATAAAAACAAATATTTAAATTAATTATAGGATTCGGTAACAAAAGTTGAGAAATGTCTAGGTATCACACTGGCGACAAAAAATGTCAGTGAGGATTCAACTGATTTCACTGTTTATTTCAATTTATTCATTGGTTCGAATTGATTCTCTCTCATTGGAAAATCAACTATATACAGTGGAACTTCCCTAACTCGAACTTCCCTATCTCGAAAATTCCCAAGTCGAATTTTCTTTAGAAACAAAAAAACGATTATACAATATCACCTATGTATTTTTTTCTGTATAACTCGAATTTCAAAACTCCATAACTCGAGTATTTCTAAAACTCGAACTGAATTCAGCAGTAACCGTGGCGGCAACCAAGCATAACTCGAATTTTTTGGGCCACACACACTGCAACTTCGGGGAATTACCTAGCGGAGAGCCTCCGATATGTCAAACTTGTTTGTTTTCAATTTTTCTTTGTGGTCACATTGCAACCGCGTTCTATAAAATATTGTGAAATTTTTGAAAGGTTTTCCGTATTTCGAATTTTCCGTAACTCGAAGTGAAAGTACTGGCCCTTGGCGATTCGAGTTAGGGAAGTTTCCACTGTATTCGCAAAAATAGGACATATAGGACAAAACAAAAAACTTCATGAATGTAACCATCTTCTGAGCGTGCTACCAAAGTCAACTGGTCAATTATTCTAATCAGAAAAATTATCAAGGAAAATCCCCGCACTCGTCGATTTTTAATATTCGAAGCAATTCATCCTACGCTTTTTTGAATTTGACATTTCTCACCTCCTATCTGTAACCCCTTCTTTATTTTTTCAATTGAGCGCACGTTTTACTTAAACTAGTGCTATATCGATTAGCCTGAATGTCTGTAATTTTCGAAGTTTTAGCCGAAAATGGTCTCAAACGATAGGTCATGAGTCCCTGATGACGAATTCATGGTCAAATTCAATTCTGTCCGTGAGGCCGTCCGGCCGCCTGGTAGTCTGATAGCACAATGACTTTCGAAGGGATTGTCCTAGGACATGAAATTTTTAGGGTTAGTTCAGTTCCCAAATGGCTCGGTTAAATTTGTTAACAAGCCAAACCTTACAGGGTGTTCCATAAAATATGGCCATTCAAAATTTTTGTTCCTCAATATCTCTGACAAAACGAAACCAATCGAAATGAAATGTTGCGGCCATATGTGAGATGGTCCTGATAAACTTCGTGCAAAATTTGTGGCTATAGTGCGAACATAACCATAGAAAATTCAATGGGGATATTGAAAAGAAGAAACTTTATATTTCCATAAAAAAATTCCGATTCAAATGAAATTTATTTATAAAAAAGATTGATACACAGACTATTTATGCAGAATTTTGTAGCTATAGTTTTAACAAAAAACCATAGAAAATTCAATTGGTATGTAAAGAAGAATCTTTATATTTCCAAAATAGGATATCCGATTCAAGTGCATTTTTTATGATGAAGACTGTTATACTTAATCTTCATGCAACATTTGTCGCCATAGTGTAACAGAATCATAGAAAATGGAATTGGAATATTGAAAATAAGAATCCTAATATTTCCATAACAGGATAACCGATTCTGTGGAATTCATTTTATGAATCCTGATATACTGAATATTGGAACATCGCAACATCAGAACCATAAAAATTAATTTTTGTGATTATTTATATTTTTAAATATTTAATTCTTTTGAAAAATTTCCAGAATATTATTCCGATTATGCTGAAATTATGCATTTATATATTTGGTATCAATCTCAAATCCCATATAGAATTCTGAGGTAATAGTCTTATTGACAAAGAACGAGCGCTCAAAAACTCCTGCTCAGAGCCCTTTCAAATTTTCATTAAAATATCAGGAAATAATTTACAATTATTGATTGGAGAGAACTGCATGCAGACCGTTATTCTAATTCTCACTGATGAAAATGCACGAATCTATATGGATTTGTGCTTGTTTGAATTTGAAATCTCTCACCCCCTATTATTCTCCACTCATTTGTATTTCAAATATGACTTGTGACATATCAGTTGAAATGAATAGACTATAAAATAACCTTTCATTTGATGTATCACAGTCCATACATTCCTATTTGAAAAAGTGGAGTGGTAATGGGTGAGAAATCAACTTCAAAAGAGCATAGAATAGATTGCTTTTGAAATTTAAAATCGATGACTGCAAGGATTTTACTCCAGGATTTTTCCTACAAGAATTATTGACGAGTTACTTTACTTTTTTAGCACCCTGTACAAAGACTATAGGAGACAAACATTCATTGAACAGAAAGTACAGCACTAGGTCGATGATGACCAAGTCATCTCTTAGGTAACAAAAACACAGTGAAAATGGAGTTCATTGACAGTTGGCAACTGAAAATAATACTATAAAATAAGAGAGGACGTATTCAAGAATCACCTTGTATTATTATCTTATTGTTTGAACTAAATAAATCGATTTCGAGTTTCGTATGCATATAATATGTTCTCATTATCCATTGAATTGAGCCACGTAGTTAATCATATTTCAGTAAACCTATTCAGAATAGATAACTGACATACAGTATGAAATGGTTTCATTAACTTAATATACAAATCATTAAAATTAATTGGAGTCTATCAAATAAAGCGATTATGTGTACTGGTTCATTTCTAAAGGTTTTAGGTAATTTGTAATATAAATTTGATGATATTCTAGTTATTATTTGGTAATACCGAATCCAATATAGTTATTATTATATTGATTGATATGCCAGTAAAGTTTTCGTCTCTTTTCCGAATGTTTTGGAATATTTGTAAAAATTTTCAATTTAATTGGTGAAGAACTGTGATTCTCTTAATCTAAAATGTTAGTACACAGTAAATGTGTTGTATTACTATGATCATATTATTATCCATAAAACAATTAGAAATGAACTCTTAATAAATTAGTTACTCTTGCAGGATTTGTCGAAAAAAAATATTCCTCAACTATTTTTCCAAATATCACCTGCTATCTATACAGCTCTAACTTGATGTAGAATTCAAATCGACCTAATATTTGATATTTCTATAGCATGATCAAACGAAAAAGTAATAGTTTTGGATAATATTTAGTTGGGAGAGAAAATTGAGAGATAAGAGTTGCAGGTAAGTTTCAACGAAGTATTCAATGATTTCATAGGAAAACCTTCGGGCTCAAGGTTATATTGAACATAATTTTTTTTGTCTTCTTCAATGGTGAATTGATCAACTAGCACCCAATTTGTCATGGGCAATGAAACAAAAAGTATTCAGAATAGGACAAATGGTTCAATTTTCACGTAAAAAATATTACGTCAAATGTACCTCTTATTTGACATTATATTATATCAAATGTAATCTTTAAAATATTTTTCCATTCAGGCTATACACTCAAATTACAAGAATGAAGTCTCGAAAAAATTTCCAACCAACTCGTTTAGTAATCTGGCGATTAATAGCCTCGAGATATCCCTACACTCACGCAATAATACTTCGAGGTATCAATTGGCATTATTAATGAACTAGTTGATTAAATGAAATTTGCCACTGACATATTTCATATCATGAAAAATTTTGCACATATTCGTATGTGAGTATCAAAATTTCTAGTTAGTATAACAGACGCGAGCATTTCATATTAAACGTTTCTTGTATCGACAATTCCAACAACGTACATCGCTATGTTGGAACAAAAATTAAAATGTTAATTAATCTCGCTTCGGATAAACTTTATTTTCCAAGTTCCACGTACATTCTGTGGAATTTTCGTTTCTTCTGGAAAACGTGCCGCTATGAAACTGGAGGTTAAAACATTATAAAGTGAAGAAAATCCTTTGTGTTACGCTATGGAAGTCTGTTCCAAGTTATTATACATGCGGATTGAGTCTGTAATTTTTCACTGCTACCTTTGACGTTGTGTGGGATTTCAATTAATCACGATAAAACTGAAAGACGAATGGAAATGTAGGACACGTAAGAAGGAAAAAGTCTCCAGGGCGTTGTTTTCTTTTCAGGACAAGCAAAATTTTCATATCCCATTTATCTCTGCAAATGTCATATTTATAATTAGGTTACTTGTGCAGCAGCGAATTTCAGGTCAATTCTATTTGTGGTGTTCCAAATTTCTTTTATCTTCAATGCTTATGAAGTCTTTTATAATAATCATGACTCTCATTAAGTGAAACAGATTGAATTTGGGAAAATATCAATGACCATAAAAAAATCGGACGTAACATTATCTTATTGAAGATAAAGTATAGTAGCGTAGCCAACAATTTCATTACGAAAATTTATGATATACCATCATTAATTCTCGCGCAAAAATTGAACAGTTTCTATGGAAATGTAGGTACTATATATTGCGGGATTTACTATTAGATCCTAATTTTTCGGAGAAACAGTGGAACAGTTTTTTAATCGATAAGCGTAGGTATAGTAGCTTTCAGATTTCACGAGTCGTTCGAGTTGTCTTCTTTCTGTATCGACTTCAAGTAGCAAGTACTCCCCAAAACACTTATGCGTTCCGGGAATATTCCTGAAGAATTCTTCTTCAGTTACTTTATTCTTAAAAAACGTTTTTGTTTAGTGCATTTGCCTTATACCACAGAATGGATCTGTTTATTTCCTTTGATCCTTGAGTAGAATCTAGAGTAGAGAGAACTTGTTCTTCTTGCCTACCTAAGTTTTCATCGGCAATCACATATTAGCTTTGAATCGATGACAAAACTGTTCACTGCTTTAATAACAGCTTTACTGTCAGATTGGATCACTTATATGTGACACCCTTGATAATTTTTTTCCAAGTTGATAGTTCTGCATGTTTTAATTTCAAATATTCCTGCTTGAAAAACACTTGAATTGGAGCCCAATGGTAGTGTCTTCTTGGTTGTGGAACCGTATACAGCGCTAGCAACTATCGTGCTTTTAAAGCCACCTGTATATCATTTGACGGTATAAACTTTGAAGTTTTGGGAAGTGTATTCCTTTTCCATTCATTCTTCTCCTATATCATCGAGTTGAAGTTCTTTTCGTTGCACACTTGTTTCTTCCTCTTCTTCTCTGTGCGGTGCCTTACCGGCCGAACTGAAGCCTAGTGGCCCATTGTTCACCCGCATCGTTCTATAGAGACTCAGCTCCTCAGACACGAAGACAGACATGTCGCGAGCCTACCAGGAGTGGTCCCTCTCACCATAGGAATAGAAGGTGTTGGATTTCCTAGGTGTGTTGACCTTAACTCAGTAAGGTTTCCACAGTTGAACAAAATATGCTCAACCGTTTCATCAGTACTCCTGCACCACCGGAATAGGGAGCAGCTCGTCAATCCCATTCTCTTCAAATGCTTGTTAAACAGGTGACCAGTCAATGCACCAGTCACCAGACCGAGTTGTTTCCTCTCCAGCAGCAGAAGCCTATTGACCTCAGATCGCGAGGACGGTCTCTCAATGAGAATCCTCGACCACCTCAGGTCCACCCCTGCGCTCCATTCCGAGGAAAATTCCCTGTTCAGCCAGTTCCTGAAGAAACTTCTGACAGATGTGCGACAGATTGGCAGCGAAGGCTTCGGACCAACAAATGCTAATCCGGCTCCCCGCCTAGCCAGTTCATCTGCCTTGACGTTACCAGGTATATCCGCATGAGCCGGACACCAGATTACTTTCAAAAAGTTATCAGAGCCCAGCCCACGCAGAGCTTTCCTGCATTCTTCTACCAAAAGAGAATCAACTCTTACATCAGATAGAAATTTCAGAGTTCCCTGGCTGTCGCAACATATATAAATGTGCTGGCCAGAGTATCCCCTGCGAATGTTTCCTAGTGCGCATGCAAGAACTGCAAATAGCTCAGCCTGCACAATGGAACAGTCCTTCCCCAGAGGGATAGCCTGATTGAAATGAGTAGAGTAGTGTATTCATTTTCCTTTCTTTCTTCTTTTTTATCGAGTTGAAGTTCTTTTCGTTGCACACTTGTTTGATTTTAACATCACTAGGTAGGTTCGGTGATAAGATTATCACATTATAACCCTACTACCTGAATTCGATCACCACAAGACAAGCAACGTGTTTTTTAGATATTTTTAATTAAAATACGAAGACTTGTAAATAAAATGTTCTATATGAATCAGCACAGATTAAAACAAACCCGCCTCTACTAAAAAAATATTGAAAGTGGTAGAATTTCCTGTCGATATTCTCATTTAATTTTCACGTAGGTACATTTTATGGAATTACCGTTGCTTCTGGCAAACATGCCGCTATGAAACTGGAGTTTGAAACATTAAAAAGTGAAGAAAATCCATTGTGTTACGTTATGAAAGTCTGTTCCAAGTTATTATATATCCGGATTGAGTCTGTAATTTTTCACTGCTACCTTTGACGTTGTGTGGGATTTCAATTAATCACGATGAAACTGAAAGACGAATGGAAATGTAGGGCACGTAAGAAGCAAAAATTCTCCAGGGTGTTGTTTTCTTTTCGGGACAAGCTAAATTTCCATATCCCATTTATCTCTGCGAATGTCATATTTATAATTAGATTACTTGTGCAGCAGCGAATTTCAGGTCAATTTTATTTGTGGTGTTCCAATTTCTTTCATCTTCAATTCTCATGATGTGTTTTATAATAATCATGAGATTCATCAAATAAAAAGATTGATTTGGGGAAAATTTAAATGACCATAAGGAAAATCTGACGTAACATTACCTCATTGGAGGAAAAGTATAGTAGCCAACAATTTCATTACGAAAATTCGTGATGTCTCATTACTACTTCTCGCACAAAAATTGAACAGTTTCAAGAAACATGTACTAGATTTTGCGGTATTTATTATTAGATCCTTATTTTTTAGAGAACCAGAAAAACAGTTTTTTAATCGATAAGCACATATCAGATTTCAGATTTCCCGAGTCGTCCAAGTTGTCGTCTATCTATCAGTGGCGGCTGCCTATGAGGCAGGTGAGGCAGTGCCTCACCAAATAAATTACGGAAATCACAAATAATATCAAGCGAATACATCCAATATTTTATTAATCAATTTCATCATTCCATTATGTTCTTCAGTCTCAATTTTTTGTACGATACTGCACTCGTCTTCCATAATATCCGAGCTCAATCTCAAGCCGGGTACAGCTAAAGACGTCTGTAACATTACACTTTACTGACGTTACGATGAATGCACAAAAATCGGACCGTACGTTACATGTTACAGGCGTTAAGGTCCGATTTTTGTACATTCATCGATTCATCTCACTTCCTCTTCAAGGCGTAAACGGTGAGGTGAGGCTTGCCTCACGCGCTTCCTTGTCTAGCGCGTTATTCACATCGACGTGTGACGAGATCATGAACTCCCCTTCGTAGTTAATCTATGCGGCTTCTAAGGTGAATTTGAGGCTAGCCTCAGTAACAACTTTAGAACATTTGAAGCGTTTTATCTCAGAAACGGTGCCTCGTAGGAAAAGATTGATACATTTTTTGAAGATAATTTTAACATCTACATTTTTACACCTTTTTGCTGAAAATCGGGAAAAACTCATTTTCGACTTTTGAACTTGAATAAATTTTTGTCCATCCACGGGAATGATGGAAACTTTTATATATTATTTATTATTATGTTTTGAACAATTTTACAGATTTTCAGCTTGTTGGGATTTTATGTAACTTCACCCTAATTTTTTGGTCTGGATTGATCGGACTATCTGCCCTTGATCCGTGATCGTTTCGTTTCGTTTCATCGGCAAACTGCACATATTCGGGTTAATCGTGAAGCGGAAGATAGTGAAATTTCACTCTGGTTGGGGTTTATGGGTTTGTGCTGTACTCGTGATATTGCAGAGTTTTCAATAAAACAGAAACAGTTTTTGAGTCATTCCTATGAGTATAAAATATGTACAATTGAAGAAGTTATAAAACCTATTCCAAATCTTGACTATCAGTGCGGTAGAAAATCGAATCGGAGGTTTCAAAATGAGAGTACTACTGGCCTACTGGCAGTGTAACTCTAATCAAATTATTTTTTGCAGTGTTGATGATACATATTCCGATAGGGTTAAGTGAAACTGGTTGAAGCGAGTTGAAAACTTATCTCAGGGCAATTACCACCCAATAAAACGCTATAGAATCATTGGAGCATAATACCCAAGGATTTTTCATAATGATAAGTATGCAGCTGACAATTAAGAGTTTGTGAGGTTAATATTTTTTTTGATGTGCCTCATCACTTAATTCTGTCACAAGCCGCCACTGCTATCTATATCGACCTCAAGTACTCCCAAAACACTTATGCATTCCTGAAATATCCTCCTCCAGAATTCTTCTTCACCTACTTATTCTCAAGAAACTTTTTTTATGTGCATTTGCTTCATACTACAGAAAAAAAAAAAAATTGCGTTTGTGCTACCTTTCTGACAAGTGTGATTATTTCCTTGATTCTTGAGTGCCCAGGAATCCAGAGTGAAGAGAACTTGTTGTTCTTACATACCTCATTGAGTAGATGACTACGCATTTCAGTGCTTTATTACAGCTTTATGTCAGATTGGATCACTATTATTACACCCTGATAGTTATTCTCCAGATTCATATTTATACGTGTTTTAATTTCAATTATTTCTCCTTGAAAACACACGAATAGGAGCCCAAAAGAAGTCTACCTAGTGGTTTTAAAGCCACCTATATACCATTTGACGATATTAACTTTGAAGTTTTGCGTAGTGTATTCATTTTCCTTTCTTTCTTCTTTTATCGAGTTGAAGTTCTTTTCGTTGCTCACTTGTTTGATTTTACATCACTGGTTAGGTTCGGAGATAGGATTGTCACATAATAACACTACTTTCTGAATTTGATCACCACAAGCAACTTGTTTTTTTTATATTTTCAATTGAAAATACGGAGACTTGAATTCGAGTGTTGTATATGAATCAGCACAGACCAAAATAAAAAAGTCACCACCAAAGTGAACGGATGTCCTATTAGTTCCCACATAAACAAAGTATTGGCAAACTTGAACTTGATCAAAATGAATAGTTTTTCATTAGGTACTTTCATTTCGATTTTTAAGGAAAACTATGATTATAAAGGGAAATCAATGGATTCTCATTCGAATGAGATGGAGAGGCGATGCCATCAATAAAATAAAACGACAATTTTATGCATATTTATAGTTCAGATCGTGTTTGAATCCTAAACTGTGCTTGTAGGTTATAGTTATTTATAAAAGAAGTTTCGAAGGCATTGATTTTTTCTTTGAGTGCAAATTCCTCAGATTTCCAGAGGAATTCATGGGAAAACTCCACAAATATCAGTGGTCTTCGCGTTAAGAAATATCAGAATAGAATTTCATCAATGAATTGAGACATATAAAAGATAAATTCGGCAATGGATAATTCCGAGATCCAACACATAATAATGAAATTGAACCATGAACACTGAGCGAATTAAATCTGAAATATTAAAGCTGAATAATTTTGCTATGGCATAATGAACGGCTTCACCACAGAATTAGAGATAATAATATATGAATGCAACGCTATCAAACCTTTTTGCGGTTTAGGTGATGCATTCGGCACTGATTTGAATACCGAACAAAATATGTGCAACGCATTCTGAGGCCTCGGATAAAATAAATTTATACCAAAAATTCCCCTATAATTTCATTTACTGGGACCGATTCAAATGTACACGTAGAAAATACAGTTTCGTGGTATGGAATAATGGGCCTGATTGCGTTGATGATGGGTTATCAATGTTCTATTTGCATAGCACTTATGGACATATCCGAAATATGCATGATTTGGTCTATTACTGCACTGCATTAGGCAGAGCTGTGAATGTCGATACGTTTGAATATTGATAGATAGATTAGTCGATAGGGCAGTGATCTTCAGTTGATTATTGATATTGAACAGAGTGAAATAGAATAAGCTAGAGGAAAAACTAATAGATGTTTAAAATTCTGGAAGTACTGACGATAATTGCATAGACATTTTGGATGTGGAATTAAGTTATTGAAATGTTATTTGGGCTGTTTTCATCACTTTTTTTTCTGTTGCACATTTTTGCAAGCATTTGCTCAAAATGAAACTTTTAGTTTTGAACTTTTAAAAGTGTAATTAGAGTTCCGATTATGATTCATGATGAAGGCTGGCGTTGAATAAAAAAGGAATGGAAATAATGAAATTTGCCCAAAAAATATTGCAATAGATTTTCCATCATCAAAAATACCAGATGAATATCAAATTGGGGTTTATATGAGCTTCTCAAATAATATTCAATCACTGGTAAGAATTGGTTGTAGATCCTTTTACTCAGTTTCCGTTCAATTTACCAGTTTTGCTCTAGTTATCACTAGACAGTGAGCTTTTTGACGTCATGCTGAGGAGGTACCTAGCGCACTAAGACCTAAAAGTTGAAATTAATTTTTCGTTATATTTTGATTATACATATGAAATGACAAAAACATTGTACGTTAAATTTGGACAAGTACGAACAACTTTCTAATGCGAAAACTTTCAGTGCTACTGCGTTTCCAAATGCTCGATTTCCGAAATTGTCAATATAACGTCACTATGAGTCTGCTTACCTTTATACGAATTCGGTAAGTTTCAAAATATCAAATTTGTATATACAAAAAGTGAAAGTGACATTTTATAAAGACAGATTCAGGAATCACAATGTTTTACATTATTTTGTACGAAGTAATACAATTTAAATATTACTTTACTCCCAGTCCCTGAAACAAAAACAAAAAAATTTTTAATCAAGATGAAATGCTCCTGCGTAAATCCTTGCACTCATTTGTCAGGTGCAGATTAGTTTCGAAAAAATTGTTATCAAAATGAAAGAGGAAATAAATAAAAATGATATCGTAACGGTTCGGTGTCTATATCAGACTCCTTTTTCAGACAAACTTTGAAAATCTTTGAAATTGTGCTTTTTCTCGTTCGTAGTCTAATTGATATTGACAACTTTCAATGTTTGTAGACTAACTGACATTGAACGTTTTCAATGTTTGTATTCTAATTGACATTGAAAGTTTTCAATGTCAATTAGAAAAAAAGCGAAGATTTTCCAAGTTTGTCTGAAGAAGGAGTCTCATATAGACACCTAAACGCTACGTTATCGTTTTCAATAATTCCCATTTTTAGTTTAAATTTTTTCAAAACCAATTTGCTCCTGACAAATTAGTGCAAGAATTCACGCAGGAGCATTTGATCTTAATTATTTTTTTTAATTGTTTCTGTTTCAGAGACTGGAAATGAGAACCTAGAAAAAGTTTTCTAGAAATGTAGAATCCTTCCAGATTATATTTCAATCGATTTCTGAAAAAATTAAGGTCTTTGTACTGCCCATAGTGTAGTAATCTGGTTACTGACAGCTCTATCGAAAAGTATTACATTTTTGAGGTTATGACTCACGTACATTCTCTATTGATGAGCTGAGCTCATTTGTACCCAATGTCATTGTTAAATCTTTCTTCGCTAATATAAAGTTTATTTATATTACACAGTACATCAAACTTTTTTATTCTTAAAAAGCAGAACATCCATGCCCCCACCGGGATTCAAACCCAGAATAGCCGGTCCACAAGCAACGACTATCACCTCCTAACCGCCGGCGTCGACATTTTTGAGGTTTTGAGTACTGAGAACGTTTCGAGGAATGAACGCTATGTCTGTTTGTAACCCACTTCCATAAGCAACCATTTCAATCTAGCCCTGAACTACAAATTAAACAAAAGGAAAATGTACTCGGACTTTTGTCCAAATCAATTTTCATTGACGTCATATCAAAATGATTTAAATGAAGAATTGAATATTCTTTCAGGTTATGCTATGCAATCGCTCATAATGGAAAAGTCGAAATGTTTTCTTTCAGATATTGACACAATCATTTCATTTTCCCGGTATATTCATTTTGTGCCCTTGAAGCGTGTGGAACGTGGCTTTTTTCACTGGCAAGAACTAATCTGAACGACAATAAGCGTTGTTTGAATAATACCTTCTTATTTCACCATTAATTCACCATTAATGCTTGACTTCCCATCATAAGGCACCTAAAATATCTGCCTTGAGGGCTGATTCAGCTCTGTGTCCATCCAGAGGATAAAGGATCTGCTCATGTACAAATCCTACGACAGCGGCTGAAGGTCTGCATTCCATTATCCTGGATGCGCTTTGACTCGAGAAATGGTGCATGTCCTTCGCCAGCTGAAATCACGCTACTGCATACCGCCTTATTGACTGCATAATGTGCAAGAACAATTCGGAGACGCGCAAAGACGTTTCTGAGATGCGGAAAAAGCATACGAAAAGGCAATTCCATAACTGAATATTTATGCTTCAATTTTTGGGCCGTGGTCGTCAGCTGAATTATTCAAGTATTGTGCCGTGTTAAATTTAGGTTCGCGTTCACCCCCGAGAAATGTTTCTTGTAGTATACAATACAACAAATAGATGATATTTAAGATTTGTGCTATGAATGGGGGTTAATTATCTAAAGTTGCAATACAAGTTTTACTATTATAGTATTCGGTGCAAGCGAAAGTTGAAGCTGTATATCATGAGGATGAGTAATAATACTAATAATTCTTCTAATGTGCTTCTGAATGGAGTATGAGCTTTGGAGTTTGTGGAATCCTTCAGTTGGTTAAGACTTCAAGTCTAAGGTCAGGGGATAGTCAGGGTTTAAATAGTTAATGATATATCGCACCTTTAAATGCAGACCGTTATTAAACACAAGTATTCAATTTCACAGGATAAAAAAACGAAGATAGATGTATCATTTTGTTGTATAACTTTCAAGTCCGCGGAATGCTTTTCATTCATGTCATGGAATACAATAAAAACTTTCTTCTAATGTTAATTAAATAATTATTTTCAATAGCTTTTGAATTTTATAGTAACACTTTAATACTAATTTTTCGTTCAATCCAAGAGATCCGTATGAAATCGCAATGTGAAAAATTCACTTAACAAAAGTATATCAATAATTCAACGAGGTGAACCATTAATTATTGTCTTTCGAACATTGAATAAGTTATTTTTTCGGTTTTTTTCAACATAGGCAGTAAAAAACATCATGTTAATTTTTTTTACCGATAATGAATTGTATAGAATTATTAATGGGTTTGAGTAATTTTCGATTTTACAGGCCAAATTACAGAACAATTTCAAAAACACAGATTTATCGAAAAATTAACATAATCTCAAATTTTAACAATATGAAGAACAAACCAATGTTGATTGTTCACCAATTACCTATTGCGTTTAAATTTTGTTTTGAAAAGATAATACACACGTCACCTATTATAATAAAAGTTCTTAAATCTCTGTGGCTAAACGAAATGTATCTCTTTGCCAATTATTCTTTATGATGCAGCGAGGCTTAATTGGAATAAACACACTTTTCTCTTGAACTTGCGTCACCACTCTTCAACAGGCGCGGTGCAATTATTGGTATAGTTACGGTTTTGCACTTAGCTGAACATTCAAGATCGGTTCTGTAACAACGCCACCTAGCTTGTTATGAGGAACTTCAACGAAAGAGTGAGCTTCTTTTATAGGATCCGCCATATATCGTGCGTTCAAAAAAATACGTGGTCAAGTAAGCTGTCGATTCTATTTTTCCTAAGAGTCTATGAGGAGAAAAATAAAATCCACGGCTTACTTGACCACGAATTTAACGGTTAACGGTTAACGGTGCGATATGTACGAAATACATTGGACAAGATGACACGTCCTGTAAACGTGTCAATTCAGATGAAACAGCTTCTAAGCTTAACGCTGCGTCAAATCCCAAGGCTTAACGAATTTGGGCTCTTCACAGCATACCGCCTTATTGACTGCATAATGAGCAAGAATAATTCCAAGCAAAGGCTTTCCTGAGATAGTAAAAGCATATGGAAAGGCAATTCCAATATTTATACTTCAATTTTTGGGCCGTGGCCGTCAGCTGAATTATTCAAGTTTTATACCGTACTAAATTTAGATCCGCGTTTACCCCTCAGAAATATTTCTTGTATTATAGATGATATTTCTGATTTGTGCGGTGAATGAGGTTAGTTACCTTGAATTTATAAGTATTCAGCGTAAGCGAAAGTTGGAACTGTATATCATGAGGATAAGTAGTAATTCTCCTAGTGTGCTCCTGAATTGAGTATGAGCTTTGGAGTTTGTGGGGTCCTTTAGTTGGTTATAACAAGTTCAAGTCCAAGGTCCTGGGACCTCCTGGGTTTGAATAGTTTATGATATACGTCCCAAATATATCGGTCAAGGTGTCATTAGATGGATCAAATAACTTGTCAATTCAGGTAGAACAAATTCCAAGAGTAGTGAATATATAAAGGCTGAATTAGGCCAAACGAACGAAGAACAAGGTCTGAAACAAGATTGTTCTTCTTTGACCTTTCAGTGTTTTCTC
This sequence comes from Propylea japonica, assembly GCA_013421045.1. Lineage (NCBI taxonomy): Eukaryota > Metazoa > Arthropoda > Insecta > Coleoptera > Coccinellidae > Propylea > Propylea japonica. The sequence continues at coordinate 79,895,774 of CM024241.1, forward strand.
TTCTTTCTTATTCATACTAAAATATCAGCATCGAATCTTCGAGAACACAGATAGAACAAGGATAGAATGCTCCACGTCTTTTTAAACTGAAAGAATTGGAATGAGTGGAAGCACTGAGCACTTGTCAAGATAAAACTTTATACTTTCGAAACAAAGTTCTTTTTGTCCGACTACACAGGGTGTTGCACGAGTAAACGGACAAATGAAAACTGTGAATAGAGGACATTGAGCTGAGTTCAAAAACACTCTGTGTAGGTCTCATATATATTTCTTTTTCGATATACAGTGGGTTTTACCAAATTTTGATCATACATATTGTTGAATGGATTACACTAATTTTTCTCCTTAGGTTTCACCGTGTAAGTGAACGAATTGAAATTAAGGGGTGTTTTATTCATCTGTACCGAAGTTTCAAATTCTAACAAAAACAGATATCTAGCCATTAGCACAATAACTTTCGAATTTAGAGTCCAGGCACATAAAATTTCCACTGAGTATATAAGATTATGGGTGGCAGCTAATAAACAAGCTCATTAAAAGTCTAAATACTCAATGGCCATTATAAAAGATAGTAGGTGGAATAACTTCTTTGTTAGTAAGTGGAACCTCATCAAAAAAGCATTAACTTTTTTGACGTGCCCACCTACGATGTCTTTAGAAGAACTTTGCATTCTCGTAACTTTATTAGGTTCTCTCCTTGCTCCATATATCAATGCAAAAATTCCTAAAGTCGTAGAATTCTGTTAATATGAGTTTTTCAATGAAATGCTTCATTCGATGAAGGTTGTAGGTAGTAGAAATTAATTTTCTATTATAAGTCGTACTTCGTGGAAGACATCGGATGCACCAAATATATGAAGGCTTTCATGAACTGGTGCTTAATTGTTAAAATTGAAAAAATCTGCGAGTTTTCGTATTCATGTTAATTGGTGTATAGGAGGAAATGGCGGATCCAACTCTCGAGAAAGGGGGATTTTGTGGAGACAAATCAGCACCCCCAAAATAAAATTCTGATGAGGTCTTACACAAACCAGAAGTTTAATTGATTTATTACAGAAACAGAAGCTTAATGAAAATAATTACAAAGGTATAACAAAACATCCTTCAATATTCACTTAAATATGATGGACAACTAGAAAAAGAGACAACAGAATACATTTTTACGAACACTCAAATTTAATTCTTTCTTTTAAATCGAATCTTTTTTCATCAAGCACAAGATTTGAGGGTTCATCCAGTGCAGGGGGGGTCATGATCCCCATGACCCCCCCCCCCTCTGGATCCGTGCTTGACAGGAGGATATGCCTGTCAAATTTATGTTGATGAAATAAGAACTGAAAATGAAATTTTTAAATGAATCGTTTCAACGCTGATCTTATCGAAGTGTTGATTAGGCAGATATGTAACACCCTGACTTTTCAAGTTTGATCTCTAAAGATAAGATGCATCTCTTATAAAAATGAATTATCATCACTACATAGTATAAAACAAAGTCGCTTTCTCTGTCCCTAGGTCCCTATGTCCCAATGTATGCTTAGATCTTTGAAACTACGCAACGGATTTGGATGCGTTTTTTTAATAGATAGAGTGATTCAAGAGGAAGGTTTGTAGCAAAGAAAATTGAGGAAAAATTTCAAGATATCGAGAAGAACGTGAGAAAATGGTAAATTTGACATTTCTGATAATTTCATTATTTATGACATCGAATTCAATGACAACTGTCAAGTCTCCTTATGAGAGGGAAGTGCTTCCAAAATTTCCTCATTTCAGAAGAAAAAGGCCAGATCCAAATGAAACAAGGTATGAATATCGTTTATTAATCGTTTTATAACGTTTATTACTAAAAATATTTGTTCCAGAAACTATGAAATTATAAGGAAGTACGTGAAAATTGTCAATTCAGTTTAGAGGTCAAAAAAGCTCTAGGAAATTTGCAATTTTGAGAAGAAAAACGAACAGATCCGAATCAAACAAGGTACGAATATCGTTTTTGAGTAGTTCTATAACGTTTATTAATGAAGAAATTTGTTCCAGGAATTCTGAAATAACCAGGAAGAACAAAATATTTTGGACATAGGTACGTCTGATGTAAACATTTGTTCGTTTCGAGTGGAAAACGTTATTTGAATAGGTAAGTCCATATGAAATCATCAACCTCAACGTTCATTCAACGAATTCCTAACATTTCAGCAATCAAGAGCATCATTTCAGGTCGCAGTGATATTTGAGGCTTCTACTAAACCGAATTTCCCTTTTTACTGACAAATAACGTAATGAGAACAAAATTCGGGGATTTTTCGTATTTTAGGAAAAAATACGCCAGGAATGATATTAAACAGTATGTATTATGATAATTATCGATATTTTAATATATTTTTTCGATTTCTTGATATATTTACATGTATTTTGATTCCTAATAAAACCCGTTGAAGTCTGCTGTCGTCACGTGTAACCAGGCAAGTGGTTTAACGACTAACGTGTGGACCCGGTAGTGTACCGGGTTCGAATCCCCATCGTGGCATGTTCTGTTATTCTGGATAAGAAAATTGTTACCAGGTTCAAAGAAAGCTGATGAAAATAATTCAAAATTTTCATGTGCATATTTTATTTAGGTACGTTTTAGATATGTACAGGGTGTTTCTATAAATCGATCAATTATTTCACATTTCTACGTTATAACAGAAAGCTTTCAATGAAATTGAAGGGGCTTTTGAATTTCGAGTGATTTGTTATAGGAGGTGGGATTTTAAATATAGATACTATGCTTCGGATTCATACGGGGTGCTCCTATAAACATGTCGAATATTTTGAATTTCTGCATTATTGCGGGGACATTTCAACAGAAACGAAGAAGTTTTTGAATTTCAAATGATTTACTATCGATGGTGGGATTTAAAATATATTATTCTTTGGATTTATACAGGGTGTTTCCGTAAATGTCAAATATTGTAATTTTCTACTTCATAACACATTTGTATAACTTTTCTTATAAATGTTCAATAGATGCTCTGAGTATATACAGGGTGTGTAGTGTAGTCAGACAGATACCCAGAAATAGATCAAATATCTATGAACATCAATAACCAATGATGATCTATCGACGTATACAAAACGGTTCGAATGACCTACTGTTCATCTGATCTATCGGTTCAATTGATCTACCGGTTAAATTATTCTACTTAGAAAGGTAGATCTACGGTTTCACAAATCTACATAGAAATGTAGATCTACTGGCCTGACTAGAAAAATCATTGTTTTTCATATGGGCAGTTATACGTTGCGTGTTCACGAGTTGGGAAACCATCCGCTTTGTTTGTGTTAACGTCAGACCAAAAACAAAATATGGTTTACCAAAGAGCACTTCACAAAAACGGATAGTATAACGCTTCGATTCAGTATTTACTTTGGATAACTTTCATTACTTAGAGAAGTTCAACTAAATAACACTTCATTTTTGTAATCGAAATGAATTCATTACTGTTGTGAAATGAAATAAAAGTTTTCCTTTTCAAATATGAAAAAAAATTTTTTCTTTTAATCACCAAACGCAATTTTACATAAAACGAAGCCATGTGGTGGCAAGAGTGTGCCTATAAATAGCGCGTACGAGGTACCTGTGCGAATCCGGGGCGGGTCGCTAGTGAAACAATAATACCCTACCACATACCTTGAAACGAAGTACTTACAAACCATTTCAAAAGTAGAATAATATTTTTACATCATACATTCAATCCAAGTGGCGGTAGAGCGGCTAATCTCAGAGTAACCATTCCCAGCATTTCTTTTCCACCTGGTGCCGTTCCTGCCTGATCCCCAAAACGGAATCCAAGAATACACCATAGACTTAGTATTCTCATTCGCTATAAGAACATCCCCCTCGCTCTGATATGTAAATTTATCAGTCAATATTCAATCCTAATGACGCACTTGAAATTCAAATTCTTGCTCTTTGTCGTACCGTCTGTTGTTATTTCATCTAGTCAGCTCGAGTGAATTTGTTTTTATGGTTTTTTTTATTTCCGAAGTCGCGACCTCTGCTATTCGAATTGGTTGTTTTGTCGAATGAGCATGAATGGTTCCTTGAATTCAACCTTTTGGAATATCATGCGTGAAACTTCGGAATTCAGGGTTCTTCTGCCAAATGTTGCGTTATACATGTTCGGCCAGATTTTATTATTTTAACTAAACTATGTTGAGGTGTTTGCTTTGGTTCATTTATTTGCACTGGAAACAGTATATCTCGAATTACCAGAGTTGCTCCGAAAGTATATTTTTAATCTTGAATTTTGAGTACCTATTCTGGTAATTAATTTGATATTGTCAAATTCAAAATTGAATATGACTCATTTTAATGTTCAACAGCAATACGTGTAATGTAGGCATCCTACCTGAACATAGAAAAAAAAAGAATTCATATGTCACATACAGGGTGTTCTGATTTGTTTCCGACAAACTGAAATGGGGGATAGATCACATCATTTGAAGCAAAAAGTTTCTATGAACATGGGTCCGGAAATGCTTCATTTCCGAGATACAAGGTGTTATAGTTGAAAACATAATTCGCGTTTTCTTTAATATTATTGGACTGATTCCAAATAATCGCATGAAAATAGGGTTTTTTGAGGTGAAAAATTCAAATTGTGGTTGATTTGGTCATATTTTCTAGAGGACGCCACTGGCAATCATTTCGTCCCATTTAAACCGTTGCATTTTTTTGTGCCACCCTGTACGTCATTTCGGACTAGAAAAATCATTCAGAACTTTAAAAATAACAATTACATAGCATACCACTCCTACTTATCAGTGGGCAATAGAAAATCCGAATGCAGTTCGCCTTAGAAATTTTCAAAATGAATTAAAATAAATATTTGAAAGGGAATAATTTTCGGAGATGTTCGGGACCCTTTGGCGTTAAATGCATTTTTCTCTGAAACGATTGCTCCTAGCGACTTCGACGATGTAGACCTTTTTTTGTGTAAAAAGGATGAGAAAATCGATTTTTCAAGTCCAAAACGGTGTACAGGGTAGCACAAAGAAGTTGCAATGGTTTACATGGGTTGAAATGGTTGCCGTTGACGCCCTCTAGAAAATACAACTAAATCGACCACAATATAAATTTATTCTCCCAAAAAACCCTGTATATAAATTTTTATGAAAGGATTCGAAGCATTCAAAACATATTGAAGAAAACGCGAATTATTTTTTCAACTTTAACCCCTGTATCTCGGAAACTAAGCATTTCCGGACCCATGTTCATGGGAAATTTTTGCTTGCAATGATGTGATCTATCACCAATTGTCAATTTGTCGGAAACAAATCAGAACACCCTGTATATGTCTTGTGCAAATCATAAATGTATTCCAATGTATCATGAATTCATACCCATGCATAATGCGGTCGACGGAAAAATCTCGTTTATAAATCAAGCTATTAATGGTCCCAAACTGTTAAAAAGTTGCGATATTACACGTATTGCTTTTGAAATTTGTTCGGTTTTATATGGCAGCTGTTGTATCCCCGCCGAAATCCCACACACCGGTAGGGTCTAGCGCCTGGGTGGTTCGAAATAAGTGTAAATAAGGTTTGTAAATTCAATTTACTGCAGCAATGAAAATATACAGCACAGCACAATACTACCAAAACTAGGAATGATTTTTCTAATAATTCAATCTGTCAAATCAATTTTTTAAAACTACATGCCTACTCGCTAAATATAAAAGTGACGTTTTTAAAATAGGTACAAAAATCAAATGAGAATAAAATACTACCTAAGTTACAACAGCAGCTATAAAATGAATTTTTAGAAATTAAGCAATATTATGGGTCATTATTGATCAATTTTATATACGACTAGCAGACCCAACAGACGTTGTTCTGTATACACAAAAATTCATTCAATTCGATCGAGCCGTTTAGTTGCAGAGTAGATGAATAACCTGAATAACGACTTCAGCGCCATCTGTTGATCTGATGTGTGGTCATAAACATACGGGCATAGGCAATCCAAAATACATTCATACAAAACATCCCTCACACTTCGGTACCTTCTCCTAGCCGCCTTGTGCCTACCTCGGAGATATTTTGATGTGATTTCATCTTCAACCTGCCATATCTTTTGATGTATTCATCATATAATAATTGAATGATGTAAGAGGCAATTTCGTTCTCTAATTAAATACTGGGTATGAACGACGAATTCAATTGGATAAGGATCAATAGCGTATTCATAAAAAAATATTCACAAATAATGCATAATTTCGAGAAACATTCGGATACCTTTAAAAGGTAATACAGAGTAAACCTTGAAAGATAGATATATGCTATCCCGGACTTTTTTGTGTAGAACTATTGAAGAGGTAAATTTCCGTCATACATTGTTCCATGTACGTCTTACGGTTTTTGCAGCGCACCTGAAAATAGCTGATCATGGCTGATTTTGGTACTCATATTTATTATCATTGAAGTTATAGTAGGTTTCCTCAAATTTCTCGGGTGAAAAGTATAGCCCATGTTACTCAGGGATAGTGTAGCATTCTAAGGGTGAAATAACTATTGAAATCTCTAGTATAGCTTATGAGTAAACTCGTATCAACCCTCAAACCCACAAATATACAAATCTTTCATCTTTATAATATAAGTATAAGTATAATATTAGTAAAGATAGATCAATTCTCTACAAATGCCCTATTGACCACTTTTTCTATAACCTATCGTTTTGAAAATATCTCGAATAAAGTTGGGAGGAGATGAAAAATTACATTTTTTCATCTTCTAATGAAAATAAATCGGTCTGTGCTCATTCGATCAGGACGATTGATACCTCATTTTATAGTTAAATAATTCTCTACAAACGCCCTATTGACCACTTTTTTCTAAAACCTACCGTTTTGAGTAGAATCCGTACCAACTTAAGACACCGGATCTGAATAAGATCAGTTTTCAGAATATGAAGAAAACAAAAAACTTTCCAAATTCACGAATTATAAATGACATTCATAGAAATTTCCTGAATATGATAAAAATATTTTCATTTATTCGAAGTTTTTAAATGAAACTTGAATAATTTATTCTCTATTAAAAATACTCGTAAATACTTAGCACTAACATCCATATTTATACAACTTCATTGATATATTCCAGGATCAACAAACAAAGACATCGAAGAAATTTCATTTGAAATAGTTAGTTGATTGCATTTTCAATGAAACTTGCGATTATTGCATTAATCCAATCATTCCCTCGAGTTCTTCTAACACTTCCATCCCGCAAATGCAATGGAAATTCTCCGCTGTGACGTCACATCTCGATGGGCGTGTTTGTGTATATCGTGCTCGGAGACGCAATTCGATTTTGGTGCGATTTCATCTTCAACCTGCCATATCTTTTGATGTATTCATCATAATTGAATGATGTAAAAAGCAATTTCGTTCTATATTAAATACTGGGTATGAAGGAAGTATTCAATTGGATAAAGATCAATAGCGTATTCATAAAAAAATACTCCCAAATAAGCATAATTTTGAGAAACATTCGGATACCTTTAAAAGGTGATACCGAGTAAACCTTGAAAGATAGATATATGCTATCGCGGACTTTTTTGTAGAACTATTGAAGAGGTACATTTCCGTCTTACATTGTTTCCATGTACGTCTTACGGTTTTCGCAGCGCACCTGAAAATAGCTGATTTTGGTACTCATATTATTATCATTGAAGTTATAGTAGGTTTCCTGAATTTTCTCGGGTGAAAACTATAGCCTATGTTACTCAAGGATAGTGTAGCATTCTAAGGGTGAAAGAATTATTGAAATCGGTCAAGTAGCTTATGAGTTAACTCGTATCAACGCCACAAACACACAAACACCACAAACATACAAATCTTTCCTCTTTATAATATTAGTATAGATAGGTTTTTTGCATAAGAATTCGTTAATTCCTGCAGAATTCCTCTTATTGAATGATGATAACTTTTGTCGATCTTGAAATAAAAGCTCAATTTAACGTACAGAAAATTGATCGATAATGACCCATTTTATTGCTCATTGTCTTCTATTATTGCAATGTGCAATTGTCATGGGCAATCAAATAGGTAGCTACTCAGAATCAATACGAGTAATGTCACAACTTTACTGAAACATAGAAATTTATATTATGACAAATGTATCTCTTGTGCAAATGAGAATGCGTTTATAATTCAGCGATTAATAAACTACTTAATTGAATAACTATCAGTTCAAAATGAAAACTGAATTCAACGTTCATGAAAATGATCAATAATCACTCATTTCAATGCATGATTTCTCTTTTTCAAGGTATGGTTGTCAGAATATCCCAACATAAAGTATTCGAGAAGCAATACGAGTAATGTTACTACAGCGATATTTAGAAGAAACAATAGGTCCATTGTTTTGCTTTTATTTGGACATTATGGCGGCGATTTGAAATTTGAGAAACTTCATTTTCTGTCGAGAGGATGTGCAGTGAAAGGAATCAACAGCAGAATTTCACTCTTCTAGTGTGAAAATATTGGCCCTCATTTCAAAGAATATAAAATTATTGTTTTTCTTTATAGGTATCATGAAGCCAATAGCCAATTCATAATGCGTTTGACGGAAATATCATTGGATCAATTCGTTTATAGCGATTCATGGCTTCAACTATTAACTATCAAGCCGTTCCTTCAGGAGAAATTGATAAGAATAGTATAAATTTTCTAGAATTCGTAACAAATATAAAATCGCGCATGGAATATGGATGTAAAAACCAGTTCATAATGAAACTAGAAGCTGATTGATGTTCAAAGCTGGAATATTGCCTAAGAGAAATACCCGCCAACTCCCCTAACAATCTGCCACTAGGTGAATTTCATTACAAAAGTCACAATATCAGTATCTACCAATTCACAAATGTTTCGTATTATCTGTCCCTACGGGTGTATCGAATATATTCGAATAATATGATTCTCCCCTCGAAATAAGCGGTTTACGCTAAACTAACAAGTCGAATAGACCGTGGGTTGGTTTTTATCTTTTATTTGGTTCGATTACAAAATCCCTGGCGGTTACGCTTCACAATCAACACGTCGAGTCGCTAGAATGAAAATATTGGTCAAAATGGTGCTGCTGATTCAAAACGGAAAATGGATTCGATTTAACTGGATGAACAGTTCTACTGTTATAAAAATTACGGTGACCTTTCTGGTATATACGACTATGTAGTATTGCCTACTATCCACGTGTTCAGAATAAACCATACTATCTGAGTACTCGATAAAACAGATGAAAAATTTCTATCTCATTGTAAAAGCGTTGTGAGGTTAGAATTTTCGGACGACAGTGGTGTAAAATATCTTGGTGAATACTTTTTAGAACAGAATAGGTTAAAAACTATTAGTGTGGGTGTAGGTATAGTCCGTTCACAAAAGGTTGAGGAGTCGGTTGCCCACGTCTTGGGAACTATCCTTTTATTTCGATCCTACAATTTTTTGTTCTGTAGTTGTTGCTTTTGGAAATAACATCTTCACGGTCAGTTGTAGAGGTGAGTATAAGTAAATAACTCGCTGTAATACATTTTCTGTGTCGCATATTGAAGGATAGGTTCAGTAAGAGAAGAGTGCTGAAAGTAATGATACAAATATTATGTGGATTCTCTAGACCATCCTTTCAAAATGTGGGGATATTAGTAAATTATGTTGATCAAATTAATTTTTTTCCATATTTTCATTTGAACAGCTATTGAATTGCATTTTTTCTGTCTGTTATCCTCTTCAATAATAGAACATAAAATTATCATCTGAAAATTTTATAGCGCGGTTACCCCTCTAAAAGCTGTAATCCAGCATTTCGCGAAAATTCTGTGGAATCCCCAGAAACGGTTTTTACCGAGAATTATTGAGCTCGGTCTCATGAACCGATTGACGTAAAAATAGATCGATTCGAAGCGAACTACATTGAGTATTATATTTCTTGAAACACGCCAATACTTGAGAACTAATTCTTTCAAGTGATGAATTCAGCGTGATTCAAAACTCGGGGATGGTTGCTGATGTTTTTAACGAAACACGAAAGAATTTTTTTGGCGGCTAGGCAAAATGGTTTACGTATACAAAGAAATCTTTTGTGGTACATACGAATAGCTGTTTATGCGTGGCTATAACGGAACTCTTACACAAAATCTATGATATCTGTATATTTTTCCGAAAAAGTGGAACTGCGACAAAAAATTGAATCTAAAACTTAAGTTATGGATTTAATTAAGTTGAATTGTCCTTTTAGCAGAAAAGTGTTGGGATAATTTTGATTTCTTTCATTTTAAATTTTTTTTGGGGTGCTGAATCCGAATTTGAGGTTTGCTAACAAAAATTCGTGACTAAACATAGAAGAAAATACAACAAAAAAAAATTCATTCTTGGTCAGTTTTTTGCTTATTACTCGGAACTATCAATTTTTCGTGAAAAACCTCTCCATTAAAAATTTTTACAAATTGTACTACCACAGCTCGTTTTGAGACAACCCCCCTTATGGCTCAAATTATAGTTAGAAATGAGGTATTTTCTATGACTCAATGAATGAAATAAATTTTATTGTTCGGACAATGCGATGCTCTTGAAATTTTGCATGAACATTCAGTATATCAGTCTCGACTCACAGAATGAATTTCCCTCGATGCGGATATCTTGTTTTGGAAATATGAAATTCTTCTTGTCAATATTCCAATTGAATTTTCCACAGTTCTGTTCACCTATGGTCACACAATTTTGCATAAGGCTTACTATGAAGGAGCATCTTGCATTTGACCGCAACGTTTCGTTTCGTCTGAGATATTGAGGAACAAAAATTTTGAATCACTATATTTTATGATTCTTAGGAAACGTAGTCTTATCGGAACAAAATTCTCATGAGTCACCCTATCTGTAGGTATTTCTGTGTAAAAGCGATCAGAGTTTAAAATTTCCTCGCGAAGAACTTCAGATCCTGCAGTGTACCTAAACGACTCATGGCTATAATATCCCAATTACGTATTTTCCCACAAACTGAATCACACATCCTAAAATCACCTAGTGTAAATATGGAAATCTAGAACGTGAAAGCGTTACTCATCGAAAGATAAGAATTACCGGTGTATGAACGATACAGATTTTCATTTTCTGAGGTGATATAATCAGTAACAGACTTATTTTGAACTCGAAACCACGTTTTGAAGAGGTAGTTCCTACTAGCGCAGTAAAATGGATTCCAAAAATATTTTATGTTTCTTGGCATGCTTGGTATTAGCAGTATCCACAGGTGAGTCAGTTATCCAATCAATTAACAAGTGAAATAATAATAATTTATTATCATACAATCCAAAACACATAAAAGATTTCGGCATAAAAAAAATTCGAATATAAATAGTAATTCAGGAAGTGGAAAACCCAAATAAGTTTTCTAGGTGCTTGTCTTTGTATCTAGTTGGCCAAGAAAAATCCTTCAATTATTGTTTTGTTTCTCATGATTGCTAAATGAATAAATTAGGAGGAGATGATAACAATATGGATTGAAGATTCTTCACGTGGTTTTCGCAACCATAGCTTCATTAGCTAAACTATTATACACAGATTGTCACTAGCCTTCAAAATTATTCTTATAGTTTCTAGATTTCAGAATGAAGATGCGACGCACCTTTTTTCTCTCCTCTTTGCTCTGAGATCAGATTTTCCATTCAATATATTATTCAGAGTTGAATACTTTCATGCCGAATTAAAATAAAGAATTTCTTCACATTTGATATAGGTATACTTATTAGTCCTCAGCAATCAGTTGATAATAAATCATCACTGAATCATATTACTATTATGTTTGTTAATCTGTTTATGCAAAAAGATGACATTAATTATTATTGTTTTCAGTTACTGCGTTAAATTGTATATCGTGTCAAGAATATATAGAATACAACGGAACCACCATAGTAGCAGAAAGGGGAGGTTGTCGTAATAAAACAGAAGGGCCTGGGATACCATGCGAAGAAGGAGAAGTTTGTTCAACAATTTTTGACCCCAAAACAAGTGAGTAGATCATACAGTAATGTTCAGATTATTCAATCATTAAAACGTTGTGGACAATCGAAAGGATTCAGTGAAATACGATATAAATTGTTGTTCTTAAAATTTTTTTTCATTTTGAACCATTGGTAATATATGAATAAAATTCAATGAAATTTCTGTCCCTGATATTGTATTAATGAAATTCTGCTATGCTCCGTAACCTCTGCTTTGTGTGGACCTACGATACTATTATTTTATAATGAAAGTGAATTTAATATTTGTTGAACAGAATTCTCAAACTTTTTTTTGGAGAGATTATCATATTTGTCAGTCTGACCTAAATAGAACATTAACTTCCCAGGTTATTTGAGGTTTCCAATTTTCAAAAATTCTTGAACTACTGAACTGAAGTAAGGAGAACATAAATTTATTGAAGAATCCAGTAGACACATAATATATGTCTTGTTTCGTTTAGGGATAATCAACTAACTAATTAGTTAATAAAAACTATAGTGATCAATTTGTACATTGACCTATAACTACTGTCTTGTCTTCCGTATTTTATGTTGCATGAACATTTTTGTTTATTCGTAATCTGTACAAAAGGAGTTCGAAATATGAAACGCCCGAATTATGAATGAAACAGATCATACTACACAAGGGATTTCGATGTAGAATAACCCCGTGATATGACCGAAATTATGGTGGTATTCTCCTTATGGAATTGAGTGAAATTTCATATTTTCATGAACTGTTCTTCAACGCCTTATTATCTGACTCATCTACTACTCCAATGAAGAAATATTTCTTATGTTGAACAAACATCTAAAATATTCCGACAAAGAAGTTTAACAACAATGTATATTTCCATGTTATCGGTGATATCACAAAATTCTGACACACTGAAATCTATTGCAATTACACGAAGTCTTTTCTAAACATTGATGAATTCATAATAAACAACATGCCCCATATTTACACCAATATCAAGTATTTTGGAATTTCCTGAACAGATGAGTAAACTAAGTGTAAATAGTTATCGAATTCAATACCAATATGCTTTCAACAATTTTGTCGATATATCCACATTTCAAACATATTTGGTGTATCAAATCATATTTACCAATTTGAGATGCTGAAATTTCATTTCTGTTTCAGATCTACTCACAAGAGGCTGTGATAAGAGAGATAAATGTGACCAAATTAAACAAAACTGTTCTACGTGTTCAACAGATCTTTGTGGAAATTCTGGATATACCATCAATCCTATTCTGGCACCTCTCTTAGCTGGACTAATCTTTGCTGCTCTCATTTAGGAAAATTGAATCTAGCTACACAACGACGATATTATTTATACAAGAATTTTTCTAATAAATAGATTCAAAAGCCTATATTCATTCGTCATATTTCCCGAATGTTAAAAAAAACGAAATGCTAACTTTGAAGCCAAGGATCATATCTCAAACTGATTCGAAATAACTTTATACAAAGGAAATATTGCATTCCCTTTTCTTTTGTATTAATCAGAGGCAGTTTAAATTTCAAGATGTCTCTCAATTTTCCGACTACACTGGTTCTTATGAGTAAATATTCACCTCCTATTGAGTGTAATTTTTCGAAATAATTTCAATTCATACACTCCAAATTCAAAACTCAAGGTAGATAAGTGTTTCTCACCATTTGATGGAATGTTTTTCCTCTCAAACTTACCATTGGAAAAATCAATAAACTTTATTAAATAAATGGAGTATTGGAATAATAATGAGATCTTGATCTAATAGAATATTTTATAAGAACAGTTAGCGGTCAAATGAATTAGTTTGCAGAGTCATAGATACATAGGTCATCGTTGTAGAATAGCTTAAGTAAGTTTTACTCGTTTGAATGATACTAAGCACTCTTGCAGAACTGTTACGAGTAATGAAGTAGTTTCAAACAATTTAATAATAGAAATAAATTGGTCAATTGTCAAACCAATTCGTATTCTCTGAATTGAAAGCTTCACTGATTTTCAGAACACCTTCGAATATTCCAAATTATTTTTCATTGGTTTCTTTCCAAGAAAAACTTCATCAGAATCTATCAAGGGTTTGAGAGAGTGATCCATTCTGACAGTTGAATCAATGAACTCCTATCATCCACTCAGAGTTGATGTGGGAGTGACGAAGAAAACTCAATGGGTTAGGTAAGAACAACTGGGTTTCTGCTTACTGAGTTACCATAGAAAACGAAGGAGCCAATAAACTTATCAGAAAGGTAACACATTCTGAACAAGAACTTTTCTTCGGTATAAGCAAATGCAAGAGAGTTTTTGGAGAAAGAACAACCTTATAGAGAAGCACTCTGGAGGAATCTTCCGGAAGTAGATCATTGCAAAAAAGTCCCTACGAAGATTTAACACTGCAAATTATTTGGATAGATTTGGGTTTAAGCAAGAATAAGTTACGCCTCCTCACTTGGTTCCTAACAGGACATCGTCATCTAAGGAAGTATACGATGAAAATGGGCGTAACAGAAATTGGTGAGTGCAGATTAGTTCGAGGAAAAGGAGTTCGGTTAAAGAATGCTTCATCATAATAAACCTGCGCGAAGAAAGTCTTGGAAAGAAGAATAATTAGAGGAAACGAGGATTCAGCCTTCTCCTGTACCTCTTACACCCTTATAAGACCATGCCTTTTTCATGTCTATATTCGAGCGTTTTTTAGGGCTATTGGTTGAGTAAATTTTCTCTGAATGAGTCACACTATTACACCCTGCCGTTTCAAGAGGTTTCAGGTAGTAATTCCAAAATTGCCAACATTGAAGAAATTAATATTTTACCTTGAGCTTGTGTTTGGTTCGAATATTTTCGAAAGAAAACCATGGTATCTGTATTGATATAAAAAAAAATGATGCAAACAAAAGAAGATGAAATTGAAATAAAAAAAATCACTCATAACTGTTATTGTAATTGTAACTGTTATTCTGAAGAAAAACAAAAGGGTTTTACAGGAGATAGAAAAAGAAGCCTTGAATGAACTAAAAATCAGGCAATAAAAGTCCTGAGTCTAAATTATTCATATATAGGTGAAAAAATGTATGTATTTGTTTATTATATTATTATGCCCATTGATTAAATCTTTGAATAAAGATAAAGAGTAATGAACAGATTTATTATGGCGCAATTCAAAAGAAAAATATGTTAAGTTACACAAAGATGTCGAATTAGACAAAAAATGTTGTGTTATTGGACCCGACTCGACATTTCTACTGAAAGACTCGAGATCCCCACGTTTCAGGGGTGAAAGATAGAACGGGTTCTATTTATTTACAAGCCTGAAATAGACACCAAAATAGTCCCAGGCGCATGGTTGAAATTTCAGGCGGTATCGGTCAGTCCGACAAAAAGGCATGAAAAAGGCATAATGTAATAGGGGTATTAGAAAATCCAGGTCACTGATCTGAAGGCCAAATGCTAAAACACCTCTTATGAGGGGGGCATAATAGACCTCAAGGTCACAGTAAAATGTAATATAATCCACTATTCTCAAGATGACAGCGAACAGGAAAAGTGAGGTTTTTTTATACTCCATAAATGAAGCTCCATTAAAAAAAGTTGAATTACGTTCAGGTTCATCAACGTCTGAAAAATACCTACGCAAATAGACATTCCTCGAATTACCTCATGCGTATGCGCTCACCTCAAAAATTCTTCGTAATCACTCAAGCGCTGTTCCTTTCACGTCAAAAAATCAAGAACTCGTCTCTCGACTCAGACTAATACGAATACTTTCTCAACAATAGCCCACGTTCTCCACACCCTGACGAAAATAAATCGAATACGAGTTTCAGGATGATTTATCAAACTTAAATTTCTACCCCGCACCATCCACTCCATCGCACATTTATCGTGGTCTACGTCAGAAGAAATTTTCAATATAACGAGATAAAGGCCGGATGGTTTTTCTCTAATCCGTTTTCATTCGCATCATATGTTTCCCGTGTTTCTTTCGCTTCGACAGAAATTAGATTGGGCCAAATCCGCAAAGATACATACGTCTGCTCTTCAAGTTTATGGCGGTTCTCTTTGAGTTGAGCTTCGATTCTTTTCAGGACCTGGTTATACGGGTAATGGTTAATCAAACTTCATTCGGCCTGAAGATTCAAATGTTTTATTTCTGTTCAGGGTGAAGCTGGGTATTTCGAGCAGGATTTTTCAACAACTTCTCTGGATCTCTGGGTGTCATTGTCTAGATTTAAATTTTATACCTTGAGTACGTATTCTTGCCAAGTGTTATACATATCTTTGTGTTAACTTTTTTTGTTTGAAGAGGTTTTATTTCAAAGTTCATAATTACAAGGAAGAAGTATAGTGTTTCCCAATAAGGTTGTAGAACTTTGTAAGGTTTTGGCGGCCATATTTGTTTATCAATTTTGACGTTCGAAGTGTCATTTTATTCAGAAAGGTTCAAAGTTTTACCATGAAAAGTTTCACGCTCACACAACGTTTGGAAATCGTCCAAATTTATTACGCAAATTCGCGTTCGCCGGTGGCCACGCGAAGAGAGTTTCATTTCTGGCTGAACGGCTTCGTTAACAAGCAGAATTTCCGATATTGGAGCGATTCTAATCCACATGTGGTGCAAGAAAGACCTTTGCATCCACAAAAGATCACAGTTTGGTGTGGATTGTGGAGTGGTGGCATCATCGGGCCGTATTTTTTCCGAAATTACGCCGGACAAGCCGTTACTGTGAACGGCCAGCGCTATAGCGACTTGCTGCGTGAATTTCTCTTCCCGAAATTTGATGAAATGAGTGACGACGATCTTTATTTCCAACAGGACGGCGCCCCCCCACACATTTCGATCGACAACATGACTTTATTGCGCGATAAGTTCGGCGACTCATTAATTTCGAGAAACGGCCCCATCGCCTGGCCGCCAAGATCGTGTGATTTAACGCCCTTGGATTTTTTTTATGGGGATATGTGAAATCACAAGTGTACAGCAACTCTCCAGCGACAATTCAAGACCTTGAGGAGAACATTACGAGGTGTATCGAGGCCATACCACAGGAAATGCTAGGCCGAGTCATGGAAAATTGGGTCAAACGAATTAAGGTCTGCAAACGAGCTCGTGGAGGCCATTTGAACGATATCTTGTTTAAATCATAAACTTATACACCATATCTTTCGAATAAATGTTTGAGAACCAAAATCGGTTAATTTGTTGTTGTTTTATTCAATTTCAAAGTTCTATCAAGCTTATTGGGAGACACTGTATGTCAAGCCTAAATACTAAATAAATAAATATTTCGGTTTGAGAAACTGGAAAAAAAAATTTCTGAAAATAGATTATCTGGGTACAACTATAATTCTATCCGATTGTAACTACTAAAATTCTTGGGATTCATGTGCAGCGTAGTCTTAATTGGTCAACCCATGTTGACGTCTGATGCACAAAAAATAAATACAGTGGAACTTCCCTATAACGAACATATGTATAACGAGTTTCTCTGTATAACGAATTTTGTACAAGACGTTGCACCTTGAATCCAAATTCCATGTTAAAAACACCCTCTAAAACGAAGTAAACTCTCTCTAGAACGAAATATTAAAAGCACATCACTTCTGAATGGGTATTGGTAAGAATATAATATAACGGTGGGTTTATTCTGAAATTTTTCCGGACGTACGTAATAGATCCCTACCTTAAACTTAATCATTACTGCGGGCAGAGAGATCCTTCTGAAACAGTTTTAAATACACACTTGGCTGTTTGGTATCAATCTAACCATTACGCTAGCGTAAAAAGTTGAACGAATATGTCTAAAGGCAAGTGCTTAAGTTTGAATGATAAACTTAAATTGATCAGAGAAGTCGACCGCGACATTGCCGATTATAGAAACAAATTTTCTGTATAACCATTTTTTTGCGGATTTAGCGCTTTCGCTTAAGGAAAGTTCCACTGTAGTTTTTATTTCGCTATTAGAGACTCAAAAGTACCTAACCACGTAGTCCTCTTATTGATGTTCATTACAGCCTTGTTTACTGTCACATGTCATATAATGCTCTGATCTGGGGAAACTGTAGTTCCTTCTCTAGAGGTTTTGTTGCACAGAAGAGAATAATAAGTCTCATTTTTTATATGCATTATCGAGCATCATGCAAACCTGTGTTAATTATCAATATTTAATATTACTGTCACTGCCTTGAAAATGTATATTAAAATGTCTCATATGCGCGAAGAATACTTGAAAAAA
Source organism: Propylea japonica (assembly GCA_013421045.1). Taxonomy (NCBI): domain Eukaryota; kingdom Metazoa; phylum Arthropoda; class Insecta; order Coleoptera; family Coccinellidae; genus Propylea; species Propylea japonica. The sequence continues at coordinate 79,914,034 of CM024241.1, forward strand.
ACTTGCTAGTTCTCATGAACATAGAACTCGCAATACACAGGTTCTTCTGTTTCCTAAACATCAGACTCACAGTTTCGAACGTTCTCCAATGTACCAGAGCATAAAATTGTTCAACCATTTGCCTCCTCATTTCAAATCTCTAAACAAACAAACTTTCAAAAAAGAAATCAAGGAGTGTTACTAAAAAACTGCTTTTATTCATTCTATTGAATAGTTCGTTTCTGACTCTTTAACAAGGATTGTATTGGTACCTATTGGTTTTTTGACTTATTCTATACATATTGCTGTATCCCAAAGGATTAATAAAATTATTCCATTATATTATTTCGGTCTAGCACTCATGGCTTCCTTCATTCACCACTTATTCGCCATTTACTTCTAAATCCTCACATACTTTGAAAAAGTGATTTTTGCAGAACATCCGGACTGGAAGCTTCCAGATATAAGACTTCATGAGAAAGTGAAGAATGTCCTTGCTGATTTTCAACAGGTTTCAAATGATCTTATCAGCTTCGAAACTTTTGAGGAATTATTCTGGTGGTTCCCACTTTCAGAGGACCTATTCCCCTTGAATCTACAAGACCTGTGTATCAATGAGGGATGATGATATTCCCTTTCTATTTGAAAAAAATTGTCATTATTTTGTTCTCGCAGTTTCAATAATTTATAAAAAAATCACCCAATAACCAATATTATTGCTTAGTTTATTCAATTCACCCAAACTTTTCCATATTAGCTAAGAGTAGATGAAACATCTCTTATTATTGACAGAAGGATTATGCCAATTGCCTGTGAAATAAAATCAGTATATGACCAATTAGTTGACAATAACCGAAAAAAATATTTTCGATAAATGCCTGTAAAAATCATCTATTCAAATACGGTAGTTTAAAGTTCCTCAATTCGTCATATCTTAGGGTGAACTGTCATCTTCGTTGCGTTTCTGAGCCGTAGGTAACCAAGTGACAGATCCAATTCTGCGGATGATATTATTGATATGGGGAAACAAACAACCCAGTGTGATAGTCGGCGTACACTTGTCATTCCAATTGTTACGAATGGCTTCAGGAAGATCGTAGAGAGCTCCTCATTTATAGCAGCTTTGTTTCGTACGTACAAACAGAGGCGTGTGGATATTATCTACCACCTTCATCTGAATCAGTTTCAACGAAACGTTTTGTGAACTGACGATAAAAAAAATACCATATAAGTTTATCGCTGCGTTGAAATTGCTTGAAATAGCTTGAAATTGCTTCAACAACTGCGATACCATCATAAATAAAAAATGTTGACTTAGGCTTTCCGAAGATACCTCTGAAATGATCGTCGCAGTACGATTATGGTCTCAATTATAAATAAAACAAAATTTATTTGTACTACTACATATTTTCTCTTAATATTATTCTTGCCCATTTGAGCGTTCGTTCTACTTTAGCGAATACTTACATATCTGACATATCTGACTGTATATCTTTTAGCCCGAATGTGTGTAGTTTTCGATTTCGGGCCGAAAATAATCTCAAGCAATAAGGTTGACTCTCTAATGACGAATCCGTGCTCAAATTCAATTCTGTCTTTTCTGCCGGCACGATAACTTTCGAAGGGATTGTCCTAGGGCCGCGTCATAGTTCGCCCTTGAGGGTGAGTGACAGTTGATGTCACCTTTAAGTCTAGTATTCATAAGGGCGATAAAAACTCACACTCGCCCTCAAGGGCGAACTATGAATACGGCCCTTAGAGACTTGTGATTTTCAGAGTGATTTCGGTTCTCAAATGCCGTGGTTGGGTATTCCATAAAATATGGCCATTCAAAAATTTTTTTCCTCATATATCACTCAAACAAAACGGCACCAATTAAGAAGAAATTTTGCGGTCACATGCAAGATGCTATTACAACCCATATACTAAGTTTTGTGGTCTAGTGTTTACAGAATCATAGCACCAAAGAAATAGAGATTAATTATTAAGAATCAATATGTTTCCTTAACAAGATATCCGATTTGGGTAAAATTTTGTGATGAAGATTGATATAACGAATATTTATGCAAAATTTCAAGAGGATTGCATCATCCTAACCATATAATTCAATTTAATTTAATTATTGATTTTTTCATATTTCCGTTTTTGAATTATTTCGATAATATAATTACGATCGTGCTGAGATTTTGCATTCATCTACTCAGCATGCATCCCCAGTCCTATACAAAATTTTGAGGTATAGCACTAATGAACGAGCACCACTCAGAGCTATTCTCAATTTTTTTTATAGTATATGGTATTCGACAACATCAATGCCATCAATGTAGTTTTAACCGAGTATCTTCGTTCATACTTTGATACAAGTTGCTATTGAAGTATTTCAAGATTGTGGTTGCTTCTTGAGCTATGCTGTGTATTTGGATGAATATATCGACCTACTAGCTGTAGGTATACTGTATACTCATTATTATTCATTCCTAAAGAGGAAATCATCTATACATCGGTGTCAGAACGTCCTCCGACGTCTTCCGATGCCTACTCTCCAAGCTTCTTTATCCATCCACAGATCTTCATCCAAATCTCTCTCCCTTATCTATCTGTCAATTCTTTCTCCCAAGCTATTTCTAGGGCGTCCTCTTTTTCTTTTCCCTGTGGGTCCAATTGAGGATTTGTTTTGGTAGGCATTTTTCCCCAATCTTCGCGTCCATACCATCTGAGCTGATTGATCTTGATGTCTTGCGTTGTTGTATGAGTAACCCCCATATTTCCCTTTTTCTGTTATTCGTGAATCTCTCTAACATCGATCTCCTACTGCACGCCTCCAGAAATCCATTTTCAGTTGCTTCGAGGGTTCTTTCTGCCGACGATTGCAGTTGCCATACCTCACTTCCATATGTCACAATACTTTTTATATTGTATTGTATAATTATCCTGTGTTTGTTTCCATATTATGCTGTTGAGTTGCGTGATAGCTCTTCTTCCCAGTGTATTCCTCTTCCTGATACCTTGGTCTAATTTACCATCATCTGAGATTCTAAACCCAAATATTTATAATTGTCGCAGTATTTTATCAGTTGTCCATTATTCAATATCAGATTTTGTGGGGTGCCTCCGATGTTCATGTACCTATCTTGTTTCTCTATGTTGACTTCCAAAACCCACTTCGTATATTCTTCGATTAATTTGCGAGCCATGTACTCCAGGTCATCATAATTTTGCGCTATGAGTTTCTGGTCGTCAGCAAAGCAGAGTGTAAACAAGTTGTTATTTGCTAAAGGAATACCCATGTCTCTGCATTTTCGTTTCCAGATTTTTTGCGCTCGCTCTAAATATATTTTAAATAGGCAGCATCCCTGTTTCAGGCCTTTAGTTGTAAGGAAGCCTTTAGAAGTTGATCCTTTAAATTTCACCTTACAATAAGAGCACTGATACAGTTTTAACGGCTAATATGATATAAGAATTGATGTTAGTTCATGTAAAGCCTTCCATAGCAATTCTGGGGGATTCTATCGTAAGCTTTTTAGGTGTACATATAAGATGTGAAACTCTTGGTTTACTGCAACTTTTTTTCCTATGATCTGAGTTAAACAGAAGAGGTGATCGTAGTTGATCTTCGGCTCTGAAACCTGCTTTTTTTCGGCTTTTAAATCACTGTATTCTCTTCCAATTCTATTTTTCCATATATTATACTAATCGTGCTCATGACCGCTATCCCTACAACTATCACAATCGTTTTTATTTCCTGATTTGTAAATTGAAGAAATGAAAGAAGTTCCAAATTTTTTGGGATATCTTGTCCACTAATACAGTATTGAAATAAATTCCTGAGTTCCTCCTAATAGTTTTTCTGTGCTGTTCGCTGGGACACCTAAGAAATCCCTCGTCAATTATTCAGATGTAAGCTGCTATTTGGGAAATGAAGATGAAACGAAGCACATAGAGTATATTTCCATGAACTGGTTGATAAAAACCTCTAAGGCTACTATATTATCCTAGGAAAGGCTCAAGCAACAATGCGGCGTATTTCAACAGGTTGTTGATCCTAAGTCCCCGTCGAACAACAAGAAGGATTTATATTATTTTGTTGTATATTGTTTCCTGTTTTTGTCCGACATTGCTTACTGGGATAAAGTTCCCGCCGTGACCCCTGCTAGAGCGATGTCGACGGAAGGATCTAATCCTTAATTTCCTGTCCAAGTCAGGATGATCCTTGTGTATTGCTGTTGTTGCCCATTATCCCGGTCGGTGTTCTTGAAGATTTGCTTTCTGCGTAAAGAAATATGTGACCCGAAGTAGCACTATGGGAGAAGAAGAAGTTTCTTTGACATATATTTTGATATGGGAGATCAAATTCGATCAAGATCGAGCATAACAAATGATTGTAATTTCAAAAGAGATTGTATTCAATTTGATGCATAATATCTTCTTATTTTATCCTCCGAAAAAGTAATATAAAAAGCCTCGAGAGTTTGAAATGGTTGTCAGCATAAACTTCGATTCTTAGATCTTAGAATTGAGAGATATTAGAATTACTGATTCACTAAAATATTATGACTTCAAACAGAAAAAAATTATATAAATCTGCGGATTCTGTAATATCGCAAAAATATCTATAAACATTTTTCTCTTCTTTCAATATCAATTCGAGAACTTTCTCAATCTACTTATATTCGATCAGAGTTCATGCATCGGAGGTAGCTGTTCGTAAGGATACCAAGAGATGGCGTTTTGGTTCTGTTATTCTCAGAGCTAGGCGACATTTCTTCAAATAAGGGAACCTAGAATGCCGTTCAGACGGAGCTCCTCTATACTGAAGAGCACCAAATAGGGCGAAATAGCTACTTATGGATGCTCTGTTTGATATTACTACTATGCATGTTCTTTGTGCGTTGACGGGATTTGTTCCGAAGTGTGGGTTTAATATTGGTCGATTTTAAATCAATTAATATTATTCTCCGCTTTCATTGTTTATATTATGCACTCGTTACTGTTAAACGAATGAATTTTAATTCAGAACTAAGAATATAAGTTTCTTTGCAACTTATTAAGTTGAAAGTGAGAAGGAAGATGCTTCAAATTTTTATTAAATTGATCAAATTTCATTCTAGAGCTCAGAATTTAATAAGCATTTCCGAGAATATAGGTATTAACATCACTTCTTGAATTAGGGTTGCCATTGGTGCGAACATAATAATAAACAATTCCTTGAAATCTCTACAGGCATTCCTGATATCTAATATTTTCAGGATATGATTATTGCTTATTGAGTTTTAAGCTGTCGAATGAAAGTTGTTTTATTCCATGAAAAAAAAGTGTTTTTCGGTGATTTCAAGCATTATGAAAATCCGAACAAAATTGATGACGTACCTGAATACAGATATACTTAGGAACCTATTATCGAAATATCAAAAGGCATTAACTGATGTGAACCATGATAACGAGTTAAGTTGATACCTATATTCAAGTTTCAGTTTGAGGATTTCTGAACATTTCGAAGCCAACAGCACTTTCTTCCGGATATTGCTCTACTTACGTAGGAACAGGACCAGACATTATTGATTCCTGAATGTCATCAATTTCTTCAACGTCATATTATTCGGAAATTACAGGTTTCAGGCGAAAATAACGATAACAAAAAGTTCCCTTGAGAGCAAGCACAAGAAAACACAGTTCAGCAAACTCATAAGGTTTGTTACAGTTTCACAACGATATTTGGCAACACTGTCGGAAGCCAAAAGCGAGCCATGTCTACGCAGAAAGTTTTCGTAATTATACAGTATTCCTTGTTGGGCAATAAATTATCGAAGGAGGTATCATCTCGAGGAAAGAAACAACTTCCTGAAGTTGTAGAACTATTTTACGCAACTACGTAGGAATAAAAAGTGCGAAAGAGCCGAAACTTAGACGAGACTCGTGGAGTAACCAATTCAGCTTCAGCAAGCTGGACCAGAAAAAAAGAATTATGTGTCACAAGATGGGATCAAAAATTTGAAAACAATTAACTCGAAAAGTTCAAAAGCCGAAATATGGTTCAAACCTTCCTTGTGAGCAAGCAGGAGAAAACACAGTTACCTCAACATTTCAGTTTTTTTACAGTTTCATAACGATATTTGGCAAGTATTATCGGATGTCAAAAACGATCTATCTCTACTAAAGAAGTTTCCGTAATTATATACAACAGTATTCCCCATTGGCTATAAAATACCGAAGAAGGTCTTATCTTGAGGAACTAAACTACATTCTGAAGTTTTATAGCCATAATACGCAACTACGTAAAACTACGATAAACAAGGGTGAAAGAGCAGAAACAGAGACAAAACTCGTGAAAGCAACGAATCATCTTCAGCAAGCAGGGCCAGAAAAGAAGGAATTATGTGACATTCTCAAGATCGGACCGAAAGCTAATTTGCTGATGAAATTGAACTGTCCCCGCGTCTCGAACAACAAATAGAAATTTCAGGGGGTTTGCAGGTCGCGAGGCAGCTCCGAGATAAGATAAGGGTAGATTTATGGGGCTCAACTCCTGCGTATACATATACCCTAAGAAAAATTATTGCTACTCAAATCGTATGATAAAGTAGACGCGTGCATTTTATGGCTTAATTTCGTGGTGAAATGAATGGAGAGATAAATTCTGATAAGGATTCGTATCTGGAGTATATTTAAGACCGAAAAGATGTCCATGGGTTGGCTTAGGCCATTGGATTCAAGAGGATATGCACATCAACATGCGTAAAAAGCCTCCTTTCTCCATTCGTAGTTGTTTCGAAAACATTCTATTTCTAAATTTTTGTCAGTATTGATATTTCCAAAAAGACAAGTCAATGCAGGTATATGATGCTCTTTTATATACGTTTTTTCCTCACGATTTTGAATTGAGTTATGGAATAAGAATGACATCAACCATCATGCACTTATTGGCAGTTGACAATAGTATGTTACTACAACGGTTATGCCCGATTGCACCGTTCGTCTAAGCAACGTTTAAGCCCTGAAGTGACGTTTATTCCATTGATGAAACGTAATTTCAGGGCTTAAACGTTGCTTAGACGAACGGTGCAATCGGGCATTAGTCTCTCAGAGTAAAATTAAACCTAGAGATGCCTTCGCGCATTAGTTATACAGCCAAGTAGAATCTGTTTATGCCCGCGACAATATTCCGCCGTTGCGAACTCGTGCCGTATGTTTATTCTTCCCAACTTTGATTACTAACAGCTTAGGTACGTTTGGTACGAACAATTCTGTCAGTTCGCAATATCGTCTCTTAGTGTTTAGCTTCTGAATGCGATGTGTTACATTCTTATTTCGATTTGATGCTCATAAACCGAATTTATTTACTGATTTGGTGGCAATTCATTGTTGCTCGAGGCTATTGCGGTAATTATAGCTAATTACGCAAAATTACAAAAATTGTATCATAGGTACTCAGGAATTGTAGGAATGATAATCTAACCTATTGCTTACTTCGCCCCAGTGCGACAGTGAAATACTTTCCATCTCACTCTTATACTTGGTTGATTATAATGCAGTACTATTCAACACTTATGCCCCTATTTTTACTTTTCTCTGAGGCTAGTCTACTATTTCAGGTTAAGTTTGAAGACTTACAATGTCTAAATATAGTAAAACATTTTCCTAATTTTAACATAGCCTTACTTATTTAAGCAAAAAAACTGTCACCAAATCACTTAAATTATTCTGCTTATGAACATCAAATCGAAACGAAAATATAAAGAACACGCATCGTAACTAAACATGTAACTAAACCGTACAGAACAATGTTGTCAAACTGACAGAATTGTCTATTAGTCCGAGAGCTGGCGACACTCCTCATTGTCCCATTTCAGAAAACTGATCAAGAAAATGAAGTCCTGCCACCTCTTTAGCGGGACAACGGTTGACGGTGGAATGCAAAACATGTAAAAAAAATTGCATTGATCAAAAGCAAAAAAATTGAAACCTTGTCAAGTTTTAAATGACATTGAAATGAGACATAAAATGACTTTTGCCAATTCGGGAACCTTACACTCCTTTTCAAAAAAGTCACTAGAAATCACATTTTGAAGGATATTCTCTGCTTTTTAAATTTCGTCACGTTCCAAAATTGTGTGGCGAAACTTTTAGTTTGCATCAAATAGCAATGAAGAGTTGGACGGAGAGGCTTCGTACAAGAAAGTTTGGAAGCTTCCCTTCAAAAATCAGAAGTTTATTTTTTGGCTGAGAATGGAAATAATGTCAAAAATAGTTTTGAGCTCTTGAAAATGAATATGCTCATATCAAGGAACGAATGTGGTCCAAATTTCACAGAAGAACGTATTTTTCTTTTTTCCTTTGAGAGAATCAATTTCGTTTCCTCATCAAAATTAATCGAATTCAATTTATCATACAGTTAAGTGACTCTAACTCGAGGAATATTCAATCTTCTGCCATTTCGTCTTCTTCAGAAACTTTTTATTAGGTTGTTACTTCGTGTCAGAGTATCACATCACGCCACTCGCTTAATATCTGATGCAGAAGACGCAATGGGATCTTCTTTATTATGACAAAAAGGACATGTTCGGCACTGAGATGACCTTGTGGATTGTGGTAGGAGATTCAAGTATTTTGGCCATAGTTACCTACAAATTAATTAGTTTCGAGCCAGTAGAAAGGGGTTATCCATTAATTCTGTTTGAATCTATTATGTTTAACTCTTCTGGAAAGCCAATTCATCAAATTCTAATCAAATTTATTCAATAAATATTACAAAACTATAGGTAACAATTAAAGTCAATGAAAAGAAAAAACAGTGAAACTAACAGAGTGACAAAGAAAAAAAAACTATTTAATATTTATTTCACATGAATTCGTCAACCGAGTAACAACACTTGGAGATCAGGTGCTTTCCATAACATCTGCAGAGTTTGATCTCATCTGGAAAATGGTTGTACAATCAGATCGCTAAAGAGTTGTGGCCTTCTGAGCTTGTTTTATTCTGTAGTATGGTATGCATAAATCAATTCTTTTCCGTGTGCTATTCGCCACTCATTATATATTTAGTCTTGTTCTCATGAACATGAATACAACAAGTATAAACGAATTGGCAGTAAAAGTTCGGAATGTTATACTTTTTGAAATATTCTCTACAAGAAGTGGTGTTACGGATCCCTGCTAGCGTTCTAATAGCTTTCTTCTGTTTTAAGAAAATTGCGTTCGATTCAGGCGCATCATCCCAAATAGTAGGTATACCATAAGATAAAGAGCTATGGAATAGTGTAAAGTAGATATCCCTCAAGACAACCTCATTGATTAGTCGTTCCAATCTGTTCATGAGGAATATAACTGCTGATGAATTTTTTGTGAGATCCTCTATATGGTTGTTAAATTTCAAATTATTGTGAATTCGAATACCCAGGGATTTCGCACTTTTGATGTTATGTGTACCTGATCTACCTCCTATTTTCAAGATGTTTGTTTTGCCACATTCAGATGGAGACTATTTGAATTAAATCAACTCTCGGCAAAAATCTCTGTCTTTGTCCTCACTGAGTTTTTGGAAGGAAGTATCATCTGTGTAGTTACAGACATATATTATTATTCCTTTGAATTGAGAGCTAACAAAATACAATATATAAAACAAAAAAGTCCGTAGCTGAGGTTTGTGCAAAACAGGGTACCATACTATTCTGGCGTATGATACCGGAGAACAGGGAAAAACCTCAGTAGAAAAAACCCTATCTCGCCATTTTTACAAAATTGAAACTTAAAACTATTCGAGTAAATACATCCAAAATTTGGAGACAAAATACTTAATTCATGCTCTTGGACCAGGAGGGTGTTTTAATCATTCCAAGTGATGATTTTTCGAATCTCCTGTTCTTCTAAGACCACTAAACAGGACCCTATTGGAGGGTACTCATATCCTATAGATTTAAATATATAATTTCATCCTAAATATTGAATTCAATTTCGGAATAATGATAAAAAACGATATAATCGCAAGGGATGTTAATTGGAAGGTCGTTAGTATATATTATAAGATGTAGTGGTCCTAAAATGGAACCTTGAGCTATTACTTTACGAATCTTCATTCAGGATGTTTTTCCGTTTAAACTGTATATTATGTTGCTATCTACCTTGAAGAAATGAAGCGAGTAATTTGAGTGGTGGTCCTCGAACTCCATAATATTCAAGTTTACTTAGAAGAATTTCGTGAATATCTCGTGAATATTTCATTGAATTGAAATTATTCTTGAGGATGGAACATTCATGGACATATTAATGCTATTTGTATTATTTTACTTCTAATGCTACTTAGGCTGTTCTGATAGTTCAGAGTCGAAAGTGTTTTCCTTTTTTATAGAACAATAACCAGCTTATGGAACACAATCCAGATAGAACAATTTCAGACGAATATATATTTCGTCTTTCTAGAAGGTTAAAAAGAAAAACTCTCTGAAATAATCTTTGGTCTAATCGCGAATTTTCCTTTTTACACCAGTCAAGCTAGCAGATGTCAAGGAAATATGCCATAATACTGCCCAAAACTGTTTGATCCCGAAATTCCTTAAAATCCTTTTTCCTCATAGAGCTAGACGTACCGTAATCTTATTTCCAGACCAGAAAGCTCCAGGATATCGCATGAGGTTGACACATTTCAACCGAGATCTGGAAAAAAGGTTAATTCTGTTTCGTGTTCTGAGAAAAAGGTGGGCGATTTATCACAGCTGAATCCTCGTTAAAGTCTTCCTGTCTGATGAATTTCTGTATCGGAGGGCATGATTTTTCAGGTTAGATATAAATCAGTGTCAATGTCGGTTGAGACTTGCCAGCGAAATTATTTAAGGGGGTGTGACCAAGAAAACAATTCTTGGGAATCTCCAAGTTGCGTCATATTTTCCTTGAATAAATATCTATTTACAGATTGAGCAATCGGTTTTGGCTGATGAAGCCAAAGTTTCAATATAAAAGTTTTCTTCATCTTCATCTGAAATGCAGAAAAGACGCCGTTTAATAGAAGTTATGGGACTTTCAATGAAGCACTAAAAGTGTTTTTCTGCTTGTTCAGGATTAGAGAAGCATATTATAATAACATGTGTGTATCATGCCTCATATCATATTTATTATACTCATTAACGATTGTACCTTTCATGTTAAAAATTCATATTATGCTCAAAAAACTTTCTGAATGAGCTACTGAACTATTTTGTAGTTTCGATCGAAACATTCGAATTTAATAAGTGAGGAGTGATCGACTTTGGGTATTTCAATTCGACATATTATTCACTAAATATGATTGGTGAAATTCTTATGAAAGCACAACTAACCGCAATTAGGCAGGAGGAAGGAACCCCCATTCACCTAGTCACGGAATGCCTCGGCATTGCGAGCCTGAGGAATGAATGCCTTGGACGAGAAACTTGAGTGAGGAACTAGCCTCGTTGAAGCCTTCACAGTTATTAGATCTCTGAAACTGGAAGGCGAGCTGTGAAGGGTTTGGCCAGAACAGCTCTGTAAGGGGGCACAATAGACCTTAAGGTCGCAGTGAACTGTAACCCCTCTTTTAACTAAACTAAACTAACCGCAATTAGTCATTTCATAAGTATCATTTAAGTTTTAAATCTTTCGATATATCTATATTTACAAAAAAATTAGAAAATATCGACGGAGTAACATTAATTCTCGGTCCGTCAGTCGAAAATAAAATTTTTTGGCGCATTAGAGAATACAACAAAGATAACTAGACATTCACCTGACTTTTCAATTGTAAAGCTTGAGTATTGTAGCTTAAGTGATAAACTGAAGTTTTTTGATCCACGAATCTGAGTTCAAGCAAATCAGACCATTGTCAGCTGAAATTATAGAAATTGAAGACATTTGAGAAAATATGACATGTCTAATGCACGAAAATATTACTAAGAACCGAATCGTTTTCGAATAGTTTGTATTCCAAATGAAAAAAATTCAGAGTAGAGTACATTCTCAACTTGTTCTTATTCTCATTGAAATTTGTCAATTTCAATAACGTCGTATTTGATATTGATCCACTCAAAAAGTATCATAATATATTTCCTTCGCGATTTTAATCTAGAAATCTCATAACCATTATAAAAATACAGGGTTGGGATAAAGTTCGGCACCAAATTAATATCTTTAAAACGAAACGGGCGATATTTTTGAAATTTGGCAGCTGAGTGTAATGGACCACAATGCATCTGATGAGCATATTTTCACTAATGAGATACTTCCGGTTTAACCGGAAATGACCTAAAAATTTTTTATTTAAATGGGACAGCCTGTATATTTCTGCAGATTCTGAAAGTGCACCTCGTTTCGGATCTGTCCATATCTGGTTCCATGTAAAAATTCTCTGTAAATGTCTTTTTGTACGTTTGAGAAAAAATCCATGTAAATAAATAAATCGTTGTTATTTGTATCAATAGTGAGAAATAAAACGAAATACTTTGTAGTAGATAACTCTTTCTGCTTTTCATGACGTACGAGTATTTTTTATGAAAATGTATAAAAGGAAGAAATTACTTTACTAGTAGAAAAAATTTATTAGAAATAATTAAAAAAAATCATTTTTATTGTTCGAAGTACTTGCCATTCACCTCCTGACAATATGCCAGTCTATTAACAAATTCTTGAGTATTTTTTCTCAAGACTTCTCTATGTATTAATGCACATTCATCAAGAATCCGTTGTCTCAATTCTACTTTTAACAGATCATTTTTACATGGAACCTGGTATGGACAGATCCGAAACAAAGTGCTCTTTCAGAATCTGCAGAAATATACAGGGTGTCCCATTTAAATAAAAAAAAATTTGGTCATTTCCGGTTAAACCGGAAGTATTTCATCAATAAAAATATGCTCATCAAATGCATTGCGGTCCATTACACTCAGCTGCCAAATTTCAAAATTATCGTCCGTTCCGTTTTAAAGATATTAATTTGGTGCCGAACTTTATCCCAACCCTGTATGTCAAATCCGTTATACATCAGTGCTAAATGATTAAAGTACGTGCATTCATGGCAGTTAAATTTAATTTGAGTGGAAAACTTTTTTCATTTATTTGGAAAAGCTCCCTCCAAGGTATTTTTCAGGGCTAACTCCCATTTGCGGAGTTCGAAGAATATATTTCCTTATATTCGAGAGTAATAAATTTTCATGGTTTATAAAGAGCTCAGGCTTCACTTCCTTTTAGAATGTTCATCAGAAACAAAGGTACCAATGAATTTCCACTGGGATTGGATTGATCAAAAAAATGATCTATGAAACATTGTCATTTTTTATGAGAATCTGAAGAGATTAATGAATCAGTCGATTCACATGTCAGATTGGATAACTAAGCAGTTGGCTCATTCGGATAAAAGAGAAATTTTGAAATTATTGCTCAACAATAGTTACACTTAATCAACTAGTCCGTTCACGAAAGTTGGAGCCGTCGGTTGGCCATGATAATTTGGCATATTCCACTGTGTTTATTGAAATTTCAGATTATGTTGTTTATTCTCTTGTGATACGGAATGTTATCAATATTGCATAGAGTTCTCAGATAACTCGCAAGTTCTTCGGAGAAGCCGGGTACATTCGGCAACGTTGACTTTATTTTACGTTATAACAGCAAAGACTACCAACTTCAGATAAATAAACAAACGCCTACTATGCTCCCAAATTTTTGTCATCAATAACAGCGATTACTCGTCGAGATAGTTTAAGGCACGTTAATAATTCGAGATGATCAATCGCTGGAGTACTAAACGTGTTGATTACAAGATTATTTCGTCGAACCCATTGCGAAAAGAGTATAAATTTTTGATTGAGATACATTTTTATTTTGCACAAGAGAATCTTTCGACAAAATGTAAAGGGTTATCCATTTTGCGTTTCAACAAAGTAAACGTAAATAAAACACATAAAAATTTTTTATCATGATATTTCTTTTTTATTATAAGTTTGAACGTTGACATTATGTGTGAAACACTACATCATTTAAATGACACCCACCCGAATTGTTGCAAGCATCGATTCTTTTGAGGTAATTTTCAACCACTTTTTTGTCACATATTGGGCAGTATCTCAGCCATAACTTGACGAATTTTGGTTTTAACTACTCAAGAGTTAAAGGTTTATCTGCATAAACACGGTCTTTCGCGTAGTCCCACATAAAAAGTCAAGCAGTGTCAAATCGCATGATCTTGGTGGCCAGTTGATATCGCCGTTCACCGCCGGTTGTTCAAGCCCCATTCGACGTATCCACGATGCTGATGTGAATGGTCGGCTGACTTCAGTTGGTAAGTAAGCTGAATTTTATATAGGTGGTAGTTGTAGATCTTAATGCAAAATATGCCATAATGTGCCGCAAGACAGTCCTAATTCCTGAGATGACGAGGAATCGACAGATTCGGGTCTTCGGCAACACTTTCACTTACAGTAGCGATATTTTTTCAGTGGTACGAGCAAAACGATGATGCACAGGGCTTACAATATCTGTAACCGATCCAGTCTCTTCAAATTTCTTCACAATTTACCAATTGCTTGCGTAGTTGGACGATTATGTAAACCAAAATCTGCTCTTAAAGCACGATATGTGGCTGTGGCAGAATCGCCACAGGTATTAGGTTTTTACAATTTTCATGCGTTTGACAGATGTCGAATTCCAGCCCTATACTTTTGAAACCGCGAAATGGATAACCCGTTATATTTCATTAGATATTTATAGATATCTATGTTTCTGTAAAGTAGGTACTCGTATTGCTTTTGAATACTTCATGTTCGATTTTCCACGACAAAAATACGTTACATAAAAAAGGACAAATCATAAATCTAACTTGGTCAATATTGATCAATTTCGTGTAGGTTGAACTGAGCTTTTATTTTGAAGGCGATGGAAAACAACACTATTCGATTGCCCCTTCAAGGCAGAAATTGAAGTTGATGGTTACCTAATAACTGTATATGATACACATTTTTAATTGAAAAAATAATTATTTTTGAACAACATAATCTAAATGAGTCACGGTTGAAATTGAATATAATAAGACGAATGAAGAGTCAATTTTACAGCTGAACTAGTAGGTACCTATAAATAAACTTATTTGGTCATCTGTTTTTTAAAATTTCCTCCATCTTAGAGCAGTATTCAGAGTCATCCCTCAAGGTGAGGGTGATTGTAATTGTCAGATCTTAGTTGAGCAGCTGTACCCATTTCATGAAACATACTCATTTCATGGGTGCTAGCGCCTTCCCTCAAGTTGAGGCTGGCAAATATCGCACTCCACTTACTGAGTATTTATGAAACGGCTCAACTATTTAAGTGCAATCTGACACTCACACTCACCCTCAGCTTAAGGGATGACTATGAATACGGCAGTTGGCAACATATCTCATAGTTTTCTATTTCTAATATTAATATAAGGGTATAAAGAGATATCACCAAGAGTCATTGAAAACGTGGTAATGAAACTATTGATAAATTTCTCGACACAGAGTGTAACTGTACTGTACTGGTTGCTTTTTCAGTTTATCAGCGTTACTTCATTTCGGTGTTTCATTTTATTTAGTTATAATTTCACTCGGAAGGACTAAGTAGTCTAATTTCGCCCCAACCCCAATCCTGAAGCTTGATAACTTTGTACAGGACCTATCTCCATGGATTTTATGGGTTTCAACCGACATTCACGATTTCCAGTCATTGCAAAATAGCCATTCGAATTCTGCCTGTTGTCCCAAAGACAAAGAATATCTCGCAAAATCCAATTTCAAATTTTGCATGGCAGACCGCAAAAACTCATCGAGTTCTCGGCTGACTCGTTGCTATATTCCAGATTTCGGATATTATCTTCCCCGAATACGCCATATATGCAGATAATCTCATTTGAATTCATAAGGTCTCTTTCGGACATCGGACTCTCGCGGCCTCTAGGAATTGTTTTCGTTAAACCCAGCGGTGTTTGAAGATTTTTTGTTAAGGAATACGGGTTGATTGTGAGTTGGGTAAAGATGCGTTTTTTGAAACTAATTTGGGTAAATATTTGAACTGCGGTGACCAGCAGATATCGACCAGATGTTGGTGTCATGGTATTCATTGAGTGTTATTGAACAACATTAGTGGAACCAATAGGCGGTCTGTATTAGTTTGAAAAATATGGGCCCCAAAGTTTCAAAAATATTTTATCTTCATGTCACTTTTTTCACTATAAAAACTGCCCCAAGTTAGTCTATAAATCACCTTTGAACATACAAATAACTATTCTATTAATTTCATTTCAGTTATATTCAATAATTAATGCAAAACAATCGACATTCTAGAGGTACCACATAACCACAAATTTTAAGAACAGCCCGCCGTTTTTCATTGTGAGTTCGGCACCACTGCTGCTTCTTTCGCGAATGACATATCAAATGATGGCGGGAATTACGGGAAAGCATAATATCATATTCGCGCGGAAAAATCTGCGGAAATGCTAAATCTGACTTAAATACGAAGGCCTTTCCTTCTAGTTTGTGGATATGTGGTACCTCTGAAATTTCGATGTTTCTGCATTAATAATTGAATATACTTGAAATAGAACTAACCGAATAGTTATTTGAATGTTCGAAGGTGATTTGTAGACTAAATTGGAGCAGTGAATTTGAATTTTTATAGTGAAAAAAGTGACGTGAAGAACTTTGGGAGCCCATATTTTCTGAACTAAGACAGAACGCCACTTACTGGTTTCACTAATAATGTTCAGAAACACTCAACGAATACAATGACACCAAAATCTGGCTTATACGCTTTGGGTATGAATTGATCAAGGACTATTATAATAAAACTTTTGAATACCTCTTTTGACCAGATATGTACCAGTGTCGAAAAAAAATTATTCTTCTCGGAAAGGAGCTATTTGGTTGATTTTTTGTGAAGGTACATGACGGTCAATAGGTACGTACTATGGTGCGTACATATTTCATCCCGTTAATTCGAGGAGTTAATGTAAAAAAAACAAATATGATTTCACGAATATTGTCATGAATTTTCGGTTCCATTTATGTTATGATGAAAATAACTGATGTAATAATGAACCCTCCAATAATATTTTCTTATTTCTAATTCGAAGAATGAAAATATCATTTTCTCATCTGATTCAAACAAAAAATTTGGAAGAAATTCTATTTTTCCAACATAGCATAAATTATTCCATTCTCAGAGTAGGATCTTATTTTCAATGAATCTTTGAATATACAATTCTTTGATGTCAGTAATACAGCATGAAATATTCGTTAAAACTGAAATATTGTTGCTCTGAACGAGGTACCGGGTTTTTCACTATAATTTGACCCCCCTTTAACTTGTTTGTTACTGAAGAAGATACAAAAAAATGTTTCTTATGAAAGTTTCACACGAAATCAACTGAGGTTTTTTGATATGAGTCCAGAAACTGAAATATATTACGGGTGACCAACATATTGACGGCAACTTCATTTTTTCAAATAGAGCACCTTGTATATATTTCCTGTTTTGTTAGCTCTTTTTTCCCTGATTTCGAATATGTAACATATGTTGGTCTATCTTTCTTATTCTAGAACTAAGCACTACGAGTTTCAAATTTCAATAACCATCTGGCATAGCGTTTTGGAACTTCGTGAATATTTAGTGGCCAATTTGATCTTTGGATTGGTAGGCGGACTCATTTTATGGCCACCAAATAGTCCCGATTTAACATCGTTGGACCGTTTTTATAGCTCTTCCTGATGAAAAAAGTTTATTTCAGCAATAAAGACAATCAATAAAGGGAAAATAATATTAATGATATAAAATCAACCTATTAAACCCATAATTCGGAACTAATCCCGTCAACGCACAAAAGATAATGATAATATTGTAATGATTAGAAACAAATTTTGAAGCTTTATTTTCTGACTTGAATCAGAGCCATAATAATGCTATCAAAAATAGTTTAACAACTTGAGACAACTATATGAACTATGTGTATTGAACGAAGGTGATCATTTCGAGCAATTCTTTAGTTGATGTTATTCTCACCATACCACCTTAGTTTATCATTTTTAATTGGTTAAGTAATTGTTAGTATTCATTCTAAAATAATGCTTTTAAGTAGATTGTTTGGATATAGAGAATTTCGTGGATATTTCACATATTTTTTTTAATTCGGTGTCATCATTTCAAAACTTTGAAACACTGAAATTGAAGAGACACCTCACATACGCATTTATATTCGAGATCAGGAGGAAATAGCCTATCAAAAAAAGGAAGAATATACAGGACAGGGTATCCCATTTGAAAAAATATAGTTGCGTTCAATGTTGTTCAGCCTGTATATCTTCCCATTGACGTTATTATAACTCCAGAAATGAGCATTTTCAGTAAACGCACTCTGCCACTTGTAAAATGATTACAGATCTTGGCAGGTGGTTCTTAAAATTTGAAACTCTGTGGTTCTCGGAATAATAGAGATAGACCACATATGTTACATATTCGAAATCAGGGGGAAGGAGCAAGCCAAATATGGAAGATATACAGGGTGTTCTATTTGAAAAAATTAAGTTGCAATCACTATGTTGGCCACCCTGTATATATTTCAATTTCTGTACTCATATCAAAAAACCTCAGTTGATTTCGTGAAACTTTCATACGAAATTTTTTTTGTATCTCCTTCAGTAACAAAGTTAAAGTGGGGGTCAAATTTTAGTGAAAAACCCGGTACAATTGTTAGAAAGTAAATATTTTTCATTGTGGTTACCAAATACAAAATAATCTGGAAATTCTGGTTTAAATCTAACTACATGTCTGCACAGAAGTGAACTGAAAGATTTCAACTTCTCTCATCTCAATAATCAATGTAAACCTTCTCAAGTAGCCGAGTGAACAATGAAAAGCAATCGTGAAAAAATTCAATATCTCATATTCAAAAAGATTTCATTCTGAAAGTTCTCCTTCAAGTACTTCAATAAAAAAAGTTCTATAATTGAAGGAGGTCCGACCGGATCTGAACATTCAAGTTTATCTCGAACAAATATTAGAACTTGCAAACTCTGTCAATATTCAATCATTCCAAAGATATCAACAGCAAATAGTGTATCTGGTCGATAGTTTCAATTGGTTGTGAATCATGTCGGTAGAAAGTATTTACTTCTCTGTGAGACCCTATGTCATGTCACCGTATAGTAGGAGAATATTGGTTTCAATTAATTTTCGAATCTTAGAAATTTCATATTCGGGTAAAATTAACGATTCACTTTCTTGATTCTGCTGAGAGATCCAAATATCTAATTTAGTAGAATGGAACGCTTGCATCTCTCAAATGTGATTTGGAATCTGGTGAAGTTTCCAGCGTTGTTGGCTTGGAAACAATTATGAACTTGTTAGGGAATCATAATGAAGATAATGGATAATCGATACTCTCACGGCATCTTGGTCATTCATAGTTTCAACTAGGGTGGTTCTGCCTCTGATTTTCTGGTCGATGTGGATAATTCAATTTACCCTTGATTGTGGAATGTTCAACATACAACCTCTGTGAATTACTGATAAACACTGAGCAATATTCCTTATATACAATATCATGGCATTAATATTAATTGACTGACTAATAAAATAATTTATTATTAATTTCATGGTCAAATTGCACAAGGAAATTAAGTGAATAATTTATTTAATCATCTACACCTTTCACAGTTGTAATTGAGAAAATCAAAGTTTAATTTCAAAAAAAAAAAACTGAATTTAAAAATAGTAAATTTAGTATCAGGCGAACGAAATTGAAATTTAGAAAAGAAAGTGACGATTCAGAAAAACAAAGTTGTAATTCAGACTAGTTGATTGAAATTCAGAAACGGCAAATGGAATATCAGAAAAGGAAATTGTTATTCAAAATTCTCAATTCAATTTCAGAAAACTTATTACCGAAGTAGTGAGCAGGGGACATATCCATGAAGTATCTACATACTTCGAAAGTCGACAATGCCCACGAAAACCATTATTATTTTTTGCGCCCGCCATTGATGAAGTCATGTCTCAATTTGAATTACATAAATGATATTAGGAAAACACAGATTACATATTCAAACAAATTAATTGATTCTAAAATATATATTCAACATATTGTGAATTGCAATTTTCTATTTCAGATTTACAATTTTTTTCTGAATTACAATTTCTTATTTCTGAATTACATTCGACTGCATTGTGAATTGAGTATAAATTCTTGATTGAAAAACATTCTCATTTTTCACGAGACACATATACATAATATAAATTTCTATGCTTGTATGATCCAGTAGAGCTTTGACATAACTCGTATTGCTTATACTTTCTATTCGGTTGCCAATGACGATTGCACCATATAACAGCATGAAATACACATTTATACGTTTATTTCGACCTGATATAGTTATTCAATCAACTAGGTTATTAAATAGAGCGACTAATGTTCCAGATATTTTCACGCATGAGCGTTAATAGTTCGAGACCATTAAGGTTGACGCTCACTTGGACGAGACGAGACGAGACGAAACGAAGAGTTGTTTTTCGCAGGCACGATTTGCACTGAATCAATCGATTCTGATATTCGCTTCGCGCCTCCCAAGTGAGCGTCTACGCAATTGATCGGTGCAAATCGTGCCAGCGGAAAACAACTCTTCGCTTCGTCTCGTCCAAGTGAGCGTCAACCTTTAGTCGCTCGATTAATAACCGAGTTGATTACAAGATTTTTCCGACGATCTCAATATGAATTGTGTTTGAATTCTTGATTGAAATACATTTCCATTCGACTTACATTTAACATAATGAAATTTCTATGTATCTATGTTCCAGTAGAATATTGACATTTCTTGTAGTGGTTCTGATTATTTCGTTGCCATGAGGGTTGCACATTAAAATAGCCGAAATTGAGCATTAAAATGAGTCATTAATGACCAATTTCGTACACACTGAAATCACCTTTTACTTCGAGGTCGGCGGAAAATGAATTTAATATAAATTCTTGACATTTCTTTTCAGCACAAAAGGTACATTCGACATAATTTAAATTTCTATATTTCAGTGTAGTTGTAAAATTACTCGTGTTTCTTTTGAATAATCTATGTGTGGTGCAGTATGCAGGTCAAACATAAGAATAATAGAAATTATAAATTAAAATGGGGTTTTCCTGATCAATTTCGTGTACATTGAACTCAGGTCTCATTTCGAGGTCCACAGAAAAATTATTTAATTGAATTTTTCATGCAGATGGAAGAAAGGGAGAAAGGAAACAAATAAAATTTCCAGAAATAAAAGCACGCAGTTCTAGATGAATCAAGATAAATTATATGTCCGTCATTAAAAAAAGGCCGTTAGAGCGAACGAATATGTCGTTCACAAAGTGACAGATGAAGACTGATTTAACCATCGAGATTAATTTGGATCACGTATATAAGGGTATTATTTGTAAAGGCTCCTTGACCTCACCCTAGTCGGGTGGAGTAGGAGCAAAAACCGAGATATAATGGGGGCATTTTCATATGTCTAAGTGACGATATCTATCACACATATTCCAAAAAGGAGTGTATTTGAAATGATGAATTATTTGGTATTAGGAATCTCATCTCATAGATGTGAAACTTATGTCGGAAAAAGATGTAATCAATACTAAATTTGAATGATTTGAGTAATATTTTGCATATCAACCGAAAATTCAATTCCACCTCATCTTTGGATGACCTACATAGTTTGCTTGAATGATTACCGCTGCGTTATATTATGAAAATGACCAAAATATGATTTACACAAATAGTTTCAAATCTGAATGTGATACGTAAACATCAATTGGGTTATTGAGCTTTGGAGCTTCTTGAAAAACTAAAAGATTTCTTAATTTGCGTTTCCCTCATAAAGGGGAAATATAATAACCATTAGATAAATTTCAATCTTTTTATAGATCTCTGAATAGAATTAGACACCAAATGAATATACCCCCTAAACAACCTTGTAAATCCATAGAAAAAAGCATATGAATGAAATTCGATGCAGGTGGATCTGCAAAGCGTATGGAACAAGTCGCCTAGATCTTATCACAAAAAAATGCCGCAACTATCACATCATTTGGGCCTTCTGAAGGTGTAACAATGATTTGAGGATACCAGAGAGTATTAGGAAAGGAAAGGTGAAAGAATCGAGATAACATATCCAAGTTCGAAAATTACAGCAATGTTGTATCAGCAAAAGCAGTTAGGAAACAGCATCAAGATGCAGAATTTTGAAAGGAGTTGTAATATAGAAGTAGGTTTTCGAGAAGGTTTAGAGATGGAGCCGATATTTCAAATTGGAGCTAAAGCTATAGAGAAACAAGTCGGAGTGCAGAAATATAGTTGAAAGATGATGTAGTTACCGGACTCCAGCAACGAAACACCCTGTATCTTACTTGTATCCAGGCGCTTTTCGGAGTTTTTGTGAATATTCTGTACATGGTGATGAAATATTTTTGGTGTACCTACATACATTCTCAGGAAGAGAATCACACCATTGGACAAATTGTTAATGAAAAACCCACACATAAATCGAAGCATAAAACCACAACAGAATATAAATCATCCAACAGCATAAACCAGTTACCAAAGACGAATAATGACATCAAACCCTGAATGCATACAACCTTATCTCAACCCTAACTCACCTCTGATAACAACTATAATTACTGCCTGAAACTATGCTAAATTCCTCTCCCGCTGATTTTTACGGTCCCACGCCCAGACCCATTAGCCGGAAATAATGGTTCAATTTAAAGTTTGCCAACCACCCTTATTTCTAAGCATTAAAAACACGTTAGCGATGCAGGTGAATCTGGAAAGCGTATGCGACATGTCGCCCGAATCTAATTACAACAAAATGTCACTCACCGTTCAGGACGTGCACAATGAGCGTTTTGGGATTCGCGTTCGAAGGACTACATGTGTATTTCCCAGAATCGGAGTCCTTCGCCTTCTGAACCAGGAGGCAGCTAATCGTGATGTCTCCCTTCTCCGTGTACACGCTGACACCACCCCTTGGAGAGTCGTAGTTTATTTCCTGGAAATTAGTTCGCAATTATTACACAATAGGCATGATTAGGGTATTGGGTTATGAGTTTGGAGGGTTGCAAGAGACTTTTCGGGGGAGGAATAAGGGTTATTATCTGTTCATCTGTTAGGTGATGGAGGTTATTTAATCCTTATTTATTTGTTGGGCTGATTTGAAGAGAGAGTTTGAAATACAATATGTTCAGAATGCCTGTTGTTGTAATGTACGTGTGAATTAAGGAAGTTAAAAATTAATTACTTGAATTGATGGGTAGTGTCAAATAGGGTGAAGTCGCAATTTCCAAAGTTCCTGGTTAGGTTAGGTTGGATAAGGTTTTCACAAGGTTTTGAGTAGAAAAGCTGGGTGTCATGAGATATTCAGATCGATTGAAATATATTCTGGAAAGATTCTGCATTTCTAGAAAACTTTTTAGGTTAACACTCTCAGAACACGCCTGAAACAGAAATAATTCAACATTTCTTTATTGAGATGCTCCTGCGAAAATTCTTGCACTTATTTGTCAGGAGCAATTGGTGCTGAAAAAAATATTGCCTGAAAGTAAAACTAAAACAGGAAATAAATGAAAGGATAATGTAACGTTTCGGTGTCTTTATCAGACACCTTCTTCAGACAAACTTGTTAAATTTTCGGAATTGTGTATTTTTTCGTTTGCAGTCTAATTAATTAGAAAAATACACAATTCCGAAGATTATCGGTCTTTTCATTTATTTCTTTTTCTAGTTTTACTGTTAGCCAACAATTTTTTCAAAACCAATTTGCTCCTGACAAATTAGTGTAAAGATTTTTGCAGGAGCATTTCATCTTAATTATAAAATTTTCAATTATTTCTGTTTCAGAGACTGAAAGTGAAAACCTGAAAGGTTTCTAGAAATTCATGATATTTTGTTCGAAGAAGGAATTTCGCCGATTTCTGATGGGTATTTTCAAGTAATTAATCTCTCTATTTATAAGAGATTTCACGTGGCCGTATTTCAACCTTGGAGAGTAGTTGTTTATTTCCTGGAAATCTGTTCGTAATTATTACACAATAGACAGAATTGAGGCATCTGCTGGGAGTTTGGAGGTTTGCTGGAGACTTTTTGGAGAGAAATAAGGATTATTATCTGTTTTGTGAGCTGATGGAGGCTGTTTAATCCTTATTTGTTTATTGGTATGATGTGAAGAGAGATGTGAAGTTGGAATACAATATGTTGAAAATGCCTATTTTAATATGTGGAATGGGAAGTAGGATAATGTTTTCCGGAAAATGAATAAATTGAATTGGTTGAGAATGTTGAATAGGCGAAATTGTAGTTTCTGGTGTTTTTAGTTGAAGGAGTAGGCTAAGTTAACACTAGTTTTTGAGGGCATAAGCTGAAATAATGACATTTTCTTCTAGATGAATTGTCGAGGATCATCTGATGGCTATTTTACATTGAAGAATATCTTTTTTACAGAGAAATATCACTCACTTGAATTTATCACAGCTTTGAGGATTAGGAGTTAATTTCCGGGAAATTAGTATTATTACACAATAGGCATGATTCGGGAAGTCGCTGAAAATTTGGATTTTTTAGGGTTGCTGAAGACTTATTGGGGAGAAATGAGGGTTATTATCTGTTTTGTTAGCTATTGAATACTTTTAAACCCTCATTTGTTTGTTGGAATATGTGAGGAGAGATGTGAAGTTTTGAATACAATTTGTTGAAATGCCTGTTGTTTTATTATATGTGGTTCAGGGAAGTATGATTTTGTTTTCCGGAAAATGAATTATTGAACTGGTTGAGAATGTTGAAAAGGGCGAAGTTGCAGTTTCTGGTGTTTTTGGTTGGAAAGAGTAGGTTAGTTAACACTAGTTTTTCGAGGAAGAAGCTGGAATATGACATTTTTTTCGAAAATGAATTGTCAACGATCATCTGATGGCTATTTTACACTGAAGAATCTTTTGTTTTCAGAGAGATTTCACTTACGCGATTTATCACAGCTTCGAGGAGTAAGAGTTTATTTTCGGAAATTAGTTCGCAATTATTATACAATAGGAATGATTGGGCATTCGCTGAAAGTTTTGGAGTTTGGAGGGTTGCTGAAGACTTTTCGGGAGAGAAATGAGGGTTATTAGATTCTGTTTTGTTAGCTATTGAATACTTTTAGATCCTCATTTGTTTGTTGGAATGATGTGAAGTTTTGAATACAATATGTTGAAAATGCCTGTTGTTTTAATATATGTGGATAAGGAAAGTATGATTATGTTTTCCAGAAAATGAATTAATGAATTGGTTGCGAATGTTGAATAGGGCGAAGTTGCAGTTTCTGGTGTTTTTGGTTGGAAAGAGTAGGTTAAGTTATCACTAGTTTTCGAGGGAGAAGCTGGAAAAATGACAATTTTTCGAAGATGAATTGTCAAGGATCATCTGATGGCTATTTTACACTGAAAATCTCTCTTTTTCAGAAAGATTTCACTTACATGAATTTATCACAGTTTCGAGGAGGGAAAAATTATTTCCGGGACATTAGTTCGCAATAGTTACACAATAGCATTCGCTGAAAGTTTTGAAGTTTGAAGTTTTCGGAGAGAAATAAGGGTTAAATCGTCTATTTACCAGCAAATGAAGACTATTTAATCCTCATTTGTTTGTTGGAATAATGCGAGGAGAGATATGAAGTCTTAATACAATATGTTCAGAATTTCTGTTTTCGTAATATATGTGGATATGTGGATGTAGGATCATGATTTCTTGAAAAATAAATGATTGAATTGTTTTAGTTAGGAAGGTAAGATTATGTATTCTCTAGAAGGAATAATACTGATAATATGATGGCTATTATCTCTGAGAAGAATAGCTCAATTTCAGAGGGATTTCACATACATGGCCGAATCACAGCCTTGGGAAGTCGTAGTTCATTTTCTGGAAATTAATTCGCAGTTATCACACAATAGGCATGATTGCGCCATTCGCTGAAAGTTAGAGAGTTTGAAGGGGATACTTTTCAGGGGAGAAATAAGGGTTATTATATGTTCTGTTAGCTGATGGAGTCTTAATCCTTATTTGATTATTTGACTTTTATTTTCATTAAATTTGATCGATCATCTGATGGCTTTTTTCAAGAAAAGAATCGATCTGTTTCAGAGAGATTGCATTTACGTAGCTAAATTACAGCTTTGGAGAGTTGTAGTTCCTGGAAATTAGTTCGTAATAATTACACAATAGACATGATTGGGGCATCTGCTGGGAGTTTGGAGGGTTATTGGAGACTTTTCTGGAAAAAATAAGGGTTGGTATCTCTTTGTTAGCAGATGAAGGCTATTCAATCCTTTTTTTTAGAATGATGTGGGTAGAGATGTGAAGTTTGGAACACATTTTGTTGTTGTAATATATGTGGATTGAGGAAGTGAAAAATGAATTAACTGAATTGGTTGAAAATGTCAAATAGGGTGGGGCTGCAGTTTCTGGTGTTTTTGCTTAGGAAGATTAGATCAAGTGTATATAATTGACATAGTATTTGGGTCATTTTTGTCATTTCAACTTCTCGTTTCCAACATTTCGGCTACCATTCTCTAGCCGTCGTCAGAAAAACACTTGCAACTGTCTGATGTCGTCCCCATTCGTTGAAGGTCCAAAAGATTGAAATATTAGAAAAATTGGAAATAGGTACAATGTGAGAACAACATATACCTACTATCAAAGCTAATCTAACTGATGTAAAACTGGTGTGAAAGAGCCTTTATCGGATGAACTTTGTAAACGTTCGAATCGAAGAACATTGAAAAAAATTGCTGAACATGGAAATAATGATGAGTGAAAGCTTTTTCAAAAAGCTTGTAATGTAGACTATAAAATTTACTGGGGTGAAGCTTCCACGATATCGAATGTAGAAAGATTGTACCTTAGAGAATTAGAGAAAGCTATCATCTCAATCACCTAAAATCCCATTTTTCAGCCATCCTAAAAAGATACGAATGAATTGTTTGACAACTGATTCGATCAAAATTAGATCAAAGTTATCGATTATTTTTTTCTGATAATTGTCAGGAATTGCCGTCAAAGAAAATTGCCTTTACGAAAAGTTTTTGAGTGTTTCCATGATGACGGCTGGTAAATGCTATAGCAGAAACTACGGGTAGCAGAAATGATAAAATAGTCCAAATAGGAATTCAATAATAATTTGGTGATTACTCTGTTTTTGCACAGAATGTTCAAAAAACAATAAAGTAATCGAATCTCATATTTGTATATTCATAACAAATCAGGGACAGCGCGTGTTAGTCGTACAAGCATGGAAATATAATGGAAAAATGTTAAAAAAGACAATGACTCTTGTTTTAATTACTTTTCAGGCTATTTTCAAATAAATGATGATGAGAAAAAATGAAAAAATGCAAACCACATTGAGAACAGGATGATTGAAATATTCAACTCCAGAATATACAGAAAGGATACGGTTTTTGTTTAAAATGAGTAGGATATATTCAACGTGGTAAGTAATTAATTTGATGATACAAAATTCCTAGGGTTTCTTCAAATACCGTACATTTCCATGGCTTTCAATGTTGTGACAAACCGAATCAACATTTTTTCAGCTTAATTAGTGAAGAACGGGCAAATTAACGAAGTTGAGGAAAAGGAAATACAGTCTAACTCGGAATTTAATATATTCAAGGGAGAAATAGCCAATTGTTGAAGGAACTCATTTAGACTAATTGATTCAAATGGTTGGTTTTGGGACTTTGGAATTAATTCAAGAAATGGAAAAAGTTCTGGTGTTAATAGAAATTGCCGCACTATGCTGAGGTAGCAGAATATAGGTACTTCATGATTATGGTTTTAACTTTGAGGAATATCAAAACTTTTCGTAACCCAATATATTTCTAGTTTTTCTCTATTAGTTCTTTTCTTCTTTTTTCTTATAATCCTTCTTAATAGGAGACTTTTGAGGAATGTTTGTTCACTTCTGGTATCCTGATTATTTCTTTATGATAGCATGTTTTGAGACAGTAGATACATAGGTTCACATTTGGGTATAGAATATCCTTTACGATTTCAAACTTTATTCAATAAACGAGGTTATTAAAGACAGCGACTAATGGTCATGATATTTCGCTCCGCTCGCGCGTTAATAGTTCGAGACCATTAGTCGCTCGATTAATAAGATTATAAGATTTTGTCGACAATCTCAATATGAATTGTGAATGAATTATTGATTGGAGTACATTCTGATTTTGCATAAGAATCACATTTGACATAATAAAGTCTCTATGTATATATTTTCCAGTTTTGACATTTCTCGTAGTGCTTTTGAATACTTTGTGAACGGTTGCTATGATATTTGCACATTAAAATAGCATAACTTGAACATTTACATGACTCATTAATGATCAATTCCATACACATTGAAGTAACATTTTATTTTATATCGACGGAAAGGTAAATTCAATTTTTTTCAGTATATTTAATGGTTCCGTTTGAAAAAACAATTTCTATAATTTTTTCATTTCCCCGTTATGTTAATGATAGATACGCATAATATGGGTAAGCTTCACTGGAAATGCCTACCAAAGTAATGGGTGTAATATGAATGTATATTTTGCACAAACAGTGTGTTGAAGTGAAGCAAAAAGCATTCAGAAAGCCACTGATGCAGCTAGGGGGGGAAATGTGGGGCTGCCCAAGAATTTATTCCTTCGTTATTTCTTTCTTCTTTATTTTTTCAACCTTCGTATTTTTTGCATCATCAAGAATTGTTCAGTTCAGCCCTCCATAACAAAATCCTGGCTGCGTCACTGCAGAAAGCCACGAATAATCCGAAAATGTCTCATGCTGAAATCGAAAGTTGTAAGTACTTTTTATAGAGCCGGTAGTACCGTAGCTCTAAAAATATTTCCGATCGATAAAGAGCAGTGGTTCTTACTCAAGAAACCAAATTAATTACTCTGTACTTCTTGTTCTCTATAAACGTGTAGGGTACCATCTACCGAGGGCCACCTTGTATATTGCTTTCCAATACCAATGACATATAATTTTTGTATCCGTTCGGATTTCCGAAAGATTTCTATGTGAGTATTTAAAACTGTCAAGAAATAATAGGACATCGTCAAATTAGGTTCAACGAAGCGAAGGGATTTAACTTCAACCCTAACTTTTTACATCACTGGCTTTCAGGCAAAACAGAACTCCATTTTAGACTATAACATTAAATAAATAGTCCGTCAAATTGAATTTTCAAGTATATTACCCATTGTACGAGTTGTACGTTTCTCAGTTCTTCACGCACATACAATTAATGAATGACAATGAGATATGTGACGAGTTTAGTGCGTCAGAATGAAGCAGATAACGAAGCTCGCCTTTCAACCGAAAACTTCTTTAATAAACCTCGTTCTTCCATTCTAAAACTCATTAAAAGAGGACATTTCTACAGTCTGTCCATTGTCTACAGCCCTACAGTATATTTATACGGAAAATAATGGCGAGGCGAACGAAGGATATGAATAATTCATTTATTCTGCGTCGGAATAACCGCCATTACTCAAACAATAATGGATATGTTTTCTATTTTCTGTCAATTCCATATTGATGCAGATAATTCCGTTATTTATGTGACGTGTGGACAGGTATGAATGATTCAGGTTGGGATAATCAATAATTATATGAATCGATTCAGAAATTACATGAAATTGAATAAAACTGCCGATAATCTTTTTGGTCACCCTTGAATAACATCCATATCACGCAATATTGACTATAGTATGGGACACACAACTTAACGAAACATTCCTCATTACTGAGATTAAGGTTGAATTTGTTAATTATGAATCTAAACTAATGGTGTATTCATTCCGACATAGTTTCGATTTCTCTTTATTCTTCACGTGAACATCCAAGTCTAATGTGTGTTTTCTGACGACAAGGGCAGGCCAAAAGTTGAATAGTTGTGGCGAAAATGATCATGATCATATAGGCGATAAAATTTCAATGAATTCTTCTAAACATATTATTATGTTCTATATATCGGCCATTATGATCCATACATAAATTGAATCTTTTCCTTATTTCATTATACCTGAGTTACTTTGGCCAAAATATTAGGGTTCCCTCGGACAAAGTAACTTATAATGAACTAAGGAAAAGATATAAGTTATGTATGATTCATAATGGCCGCTATATAGAACATATGATTTGACATGTTTCGTTCGTTGTTGAAAAAAATATTTATTGTTATAAAATATAACATTTGATGAATTTAATGAGTGGGAAATAGTTTGCTTCAAATTCTTTCTGATTTAAAGAAAATAATCATATCTGTCTCCAAATCAAGGCATACTGACACAATATAGAAAAAAATAAATGGCATAGAATTAACATAAAACACCCCGCATGTCGCTGTCGGTAAGAAATTAAAAAATGGTATTCAATTGAAATATTCAGAATTGAATTATTTTTTGAATGACATAAAAAAAGGTATGTTCCTAGCCGCAACGCCTGGCGACTCAATTCTTTTCTCCGCCTTTTATCCACATCTCAAGTCAACATTGACTTGTACCAAATAACGTCAAGAGAATGAAAAAATATTCATCCCTCTTCGGAAAAAATAGGTTAAGTAAATCACCATGTACAAGAATTTTCTCCTCTAACTCACATAATTTACACTCGTTATCTTCTGCTTTAAGCCAATTCTCATTATATGCTTTTCGAAGCCACAATGGAGGAGGCGTAGCTTATTTTTACTGAAATCAAAATAGTTTTTGGACCTTGAAATATAGTTCTGGAGGAACTTTTTGGAATGATCCACTCTCGAGTGAAGCCAACGGTTGGCTCGTTCTCACTATCGGCTCGCACTGGCTTCCTTTGATGAAGACCGACACTAGAGCCATTTTCGTTGTTAAACCGTTGGCCCAGCTGCGTATACCAACGGCCACGTCTACATTGTATTGGCTTTGTCAAATTGGCATTTCCAACAGCCAGCCGCGACTAAGAGTGGACGCTGCTTTAGAACCTTCTTGACTTACTTTTAAGTTGTGGGTAGTGTATTTCTTTTCCCCTTCTTAATGCAATTCATTAGAAAATTCCTTTCGCATTAACTTGTCATAATGCCGATGACGTGAAGCTCTACCATGACCACAATACATCTGGCGATATTCTTCAGAAGGACTGCAATATTATAAAGCAGTGGGCGACGAATTGGTTGTTACCTCTTAATATTTCCAAGTGTCGAGTCCTTCATCTGGGTGGTAAAAATCCATTAAGGCAGTAGGTACTACGTAAGTGGTGTTCCTGCGGAAGCTTGCTCATCTCAAGTGGACTTGGAAGTTTCAATTTATAATGATCTTTTATGGAGGTCTCAAATATTACAGACGACGAATAAAGCCAAGAGGTCCCTCTACCTAATACAAAAGTGCCTCAACCGTTGTCACTACCAAACGTTGACATTATTCAAAATTTATGTCCTCCCCATATTGGAGTACGCTGGTCCTGTTTGGCATCCTATGTTTTCTCATGATGCAGAGCTACTGGAGCAACTGCAAAAGGTCAGCTTCCAAAATTCCATACGATATCATAAGACCTGATTACCAAACTCGACATGCTCTTCTGAAACTGGAGACATTTGCTGATCGTAGATTGAGGGGAGACATGATAACCAAATTTAGAGCCGTGAAAGGATTTTTTGGAATAGATATGTCATCGTTGTTCGAACTGAATATAAACCAACTGAGGGGACATAATTATAAACTAGCTAGAGAACAGTTTTTTACAAGAACCAGAAAAATTTCTTGAGTACCAGAGTGTTTCACCATTGGAATATGCTACCTAGCAAAGTGGTCAATGCAAAAAGTGTCAAGATGTTCAAAAATTGATGGGATTCTTGGAGATCACAAGGTGTTTTCCGATTTAAATTTTGAATTTTCAGTACTTCCGTTTGTTTTTCTTATTTTGAAAAGTGTATATCGATCACGTTGAGCCTCAATGATATTTTGTTTGAGTTGTATAGTGTAGCCTCAACTCTTATTATGTAAATTATAATAATAATAATATACGCATACAACTCACCATTTGAGTTTCTGTTCTATGTAAGATCTCATACCATTTTCAGGTCATCTGACTCAAACAACGCCTGGGAACTTTTCATTTCGCAGCCAATAAAAGCGGATGCTATCTCAGCAGCAATGCGTCTTCCTTCATTTTCTATATGAATCTCATACTCCTCTATCACGATGAAAATGATATGTGAGACGAGATACTCATCCATATTGCTCGAAAAGGCTCGATATCTATTTTCTCGAAATCGATATTGTTTTTCCCCACTTTGCACGAAAATGTTAACCAGCCAAACGCTCGCCGTCTAGATATAGCAGAGTGCTCGACAGTATCAATGAATTATATTTCTCGATGGGTTGGAAGTTTTATGAAGCCCGATATGTTCAAGCCCAGATTGTGCTTCCAGATTTCCCAGGCGTATATGATTCCCGAAGAATTGGAGTCTGGATACGGCTCTAATAATTTTCAATGAACTGTTTCGAACAAATGGAAATGCGATATGTTCGAGCTGGTAGAAGTGTTCGGTTACTTGTATCTGCTCTGAAAATAGGAACAGAGTTTACGTGAAGCCGTGCACTTTCAGGATTTTCTTCGTGATCATACTACAAATTCATTGAGGAAGCTGTGGGAGATATAAAGTTCTCGGCCTGTTTAATTTCAGTTATTCATTGAAACAAAACTACAGGAGCATTTTGGAAGTTTGCTTTACTATGAAAAATGTCTGGAAACCACAAGCTAACATAATATGAAATTTGGCAAAAAAAAATCAGAGGATGTCCCTATTTGAGAACAACATTCAGAAATCTCAAGATACGCCTGAAAGAACATCTGAAATGTCTCAATCCGCATTTACATTTTGCGAATTTTTTCTTTAATTTCGACCACATGGAGAAGGATAAAAATTGCAGAATTTTACACCAAGCAAAGAAAGGTCTCTTTTTTGATAACATGGAAAGTAAGGAAATTATAAAGGCATATAAGAACAAAACTATTATTTAAAACCAACAAATTAAATTACAAACTACTTATTATACAGGGTGATTTTTTTAAGTGTTTCATTAGACGTTTCCAACGAAGGAATTATAATACAGATTCAAGATTTTAGATTTTCGTTTTAGAGTACATGAACTTTAATTGTAAAATATTTTCAAGAGGAATCTACTTCCGGTTTGACGGAAACGAATGTAACTTCGTTATTTCAAATGCAACACCCTGTATATTTATACATATTCGAATTCTTCGTTCAATTCTACACTGATTTGATGTATGATATGTGCAACCACTCAAGCGGTTCTTGAATTATAGCCTGATTATCAAATTTTTGAAAAAAAGGTTATCACAAATTAATGTCCATATCTTCAAAATCCCTCATTACAAGAATTTCTTTTTGCAAAAGTGGAACAAAAGAAAGTACGCTGATGCTGTTTCTTCTATAACTTATGAGGAAAATTATACAGGGTGTCTGAAAAAGGGCCTCAAAGTGAGCCTCAATAAAACTATGAAATCTCACTTTTTTCAAATGGCAACCCTATAATTTTGTAATTCCAATCGATTGCTCGTCAAAAACCAGTTATAGTCTCCCGAACGTTTCGTGCCTCTAAAATCAGTATTTTGGCCGTTATTCAATAAAATTCGAATTTCACGATTAAAGACAGGTTTCGCACAGTTTGTAAGCTTGCATTTTTGAAGTAGGCTATGTTAGAAACTGTCATTCTTACTTTTTCTTACAGATCAAGCACTAAGCATAACATGCAATAATAATTTCACTGGAATGATATATCAAGGTATGTTTTTTATTTACTGCAAATGTAACATATTCGTAGAACAGGTAATTAGAAATTCAACGAACGAAATTCACATTTACTGACTTTAACGGAATCAAAGTTCAGGAGGTACCAAAACAATTTTCTCCGTACTGGAAGCCTTAGCCCTAAACGGACACGAGTGAATACAGTAATAGATAATGAATGATCTGTTACTGTATCACACGATTCTGTTTTAGGTTAATGCTTCCACTACGGAGAAAATTGTTTTGATACTTCCTGAACTTCGATTTTGTTAAAGGTGGTAAATGTGGATTTCTTTCGTTAAAAATTCTGACTGCCCTTTCTAATATTTTGTTACATTCACCATAAATGAATTCAATCCTGAAATTCGAATTTTATTCAATAACGGCAAAACTACTGATTTTAGAGGCATGAAATGTTCGGGACACCCTAACTAGTTTTTGACGAGCCATCGATTGGAATTACAAAATTATAGGGTTGCCATTTGAAAAAAGTGAGATTTCATAGTTTTATTGAGGCTCACTTTGAGGCCCTTTTTCAGACACCCTGTATAATATTTCCTCATAAGTTATACAAGAAACAGCATCAGCGTACTTTCTTTTGTTCCACTTTCGCAAAAAGAAATTCTTGTAATGAGGGATCTTGAAGATATCGACCATAATTTGTGACTACCTTTTTTTCAAAAAATTTGATAATCAGGCTATAATTCAAGAACCGCTTGAGTGGTTGCACATATCATACATCAAATCAGTGTAGAATTGAACGAAGAATTCGAGTATGATAAATATACAGGGTGTTGCATTTGAAATAACGAAGTCACATTCGTTTCCGGTGAAACCGAAGTAGATTCCTCTTGAAAATATTTTACAATTAAAGTTCATGTACTCTAAAACGAAACTCCACAATCTTGAATCTGCATTACAATTCCTTCCTCGAAAACGTCTAATGAAACACTTAAAAAAATCACCCTGTATATGGTGATTCTGAATGGATGCGAAAGATTCAAGGAGATGATTCCTCAGAATATTTTATGAAAGAAAGTTTCCACGAATGTTGTTCCGGAAATGCATTGTTTTCAAGATACAGGGTGTTGAAGTTTCACTTAAGACCTGACTGAAAAAGTGGTACACAACTGAGATATTTTAAAATAACCATTATTTTGTATTCTTCGTTACTTTGTGATAAAAAAATGTCTCTGCTTGCGTTTCGTGCCGTTTTTATTCAAGGAAATTAAACATCTTAACGCGTATTGGTCGTTATGTAGTAGAGATACTACGTCAAGATGTTTTATTTTGTTTACATAAAAACGCAGCCCCACACGAAAAAATGCTCGGGAGATTTTTCGTCGTAAATTGAACGAATAATTCAAAAATAATTGTAAGTTCAAAAAATCTCAGTGGCGTACCACTTTTTCAGTCACTTTTTAAGTAAAACTACAACACCCTGTATCTTGGAAACAACGCATTTACAGAAATACATTCAGAAACACCCTGTACACCAATTTACTGCTCACTACTCTAGGACTCTTGTTTTTGTTGCAGGTTCTTTCTTCATTTTGAAATATTGATGAATGATAGCGAAACACATTCTGAAAAATTCTTAAATCTTATATTGTTCGGTTAGATGTCGCCTTAACACATTTTAATTTGAAGTGGACTATGCTGTTCTTCAACAGTTGAAATGTGAAAACATACTGTATGATATTTTTTATGAATAATATTTCTCTATTGATTATAGTTGGATATTTAATTTTTATGAAAGTTTTCTTATATTTATAATTTGAAGTTGAATGTTAGTTGCTTGTGTATGTTTTATGTTTTAATTATTTACGACGTTATTTTTGAATGAACTTTCAGGTAATTCTTCATTTCAAAGGTAGTTATTTGATGGTTCAGTTATGAGAAAAAAAATATGTTGTTGTTTGATGTTGCCTCCATCAATAATGCTCGAATAATTAGAAACTCTTTCAACTGGAAATGAAATGTGTTCGGCTACTGCTATGTACTCAAATATTGGAAACAGAGTTTACGTGAAGCCATGGATTTTCTGTCACCATGGTGATCAAGGTGCTTTGCGGCCACCTCTGGAAAACCCTTTAACCCTTAAATTGATGAAGAAAAAAACGATTCGAACAAGAAACTGCACATACACATGTGCATTCGACTATCTAAAATAAAAAACGACGATGGAAGCTGAACCTTTTCCCATTATAACGCTGAGTCCTGAGAACCTATTTCTCCTCTATATTGTGTACGCATCATCTCGAAAGGCATACCCTGTCCAAATTAACCATATTCTCAACACGGGAGATCTCCCCATATCCTCTCCTCGAGAATTGTCTTATCCTTCGGCGTTGCTACTATTCCATCCTTGAATATCAATGATATTCCTGTTACAAAGGTTCCTATCAGCTTTCCTAGGCTCTATGCTATTGACGGCGTAAGCAGGATTTCATTTGTGATAATCTGCAGCTATAAAGTGAGAGAGTTCAGAGTTCATGAGTTTGCCGAACCAGATATATTGGGTCGTCTCATAGGAAGGACGACGTTTTGTCGAGTCATTGGACCTTTTTGAGACTGCCTTTTTAGGACGAAAGTTTTGTTTGTATGAATCTTTATAATGACTTTTGTTTGAGTTCCTATATCAATTTGTGGAATCTAGGGATATATCACGATTTTTCGAGGAAAGTAGAGATTTCCTTTTTTTTAGAGGTCTGGCTGCTAGGAAAACAGCGTGCTACAGTTTTGACCAATGAGATCAAAACTCGTTCTGTCCAGCCGTCGACACAATAAATCTAGAATAGGTGAAGTAAGGGCTTTGACATTTCAAAGGTAGGTTAGGATGTTTCGGTGGCATTGACATTTGGAAACTTTTATTTTTTTTATTTTTCGAAAGCACGTATTCAATCAATTCTAAATTTGGTTATTTGAAAGGCAATTCAAGTAGATTAAAAATAGCTGACTTGACATTGTGACTTATAATGTTATTGAAAGATTTATGGGAACTCGATAATCGTGAACAGCTTGAACTTTAAGTTGTGAAAATGAACACTTATCTTTTATTTTTAGAATTTTTTCGGAAACCATTCACGAAAAACCCAATTCCCAGAAGCTTCTTCTCTGAGAAAAAAGCACCTCTTGGCCTAGTCCAGGAAATAAATATGAATTCGATTATTGTAGTCGATTACCCTAAAGCAACGAAGTAATGTCTGATATGATATAATTGTCAAGAGTTGCCATGTTTTTTGTCACAGTTCTCAAAAAGTTTCTTCACGGCAAGGTTGGTCCTACGAGGGAGGAGTGTTGTAGAATACCTCAACCGTTCATGAAACTAACCATTTTATAATATTATAATTGAAAAAAAAATTTTTTAAATGAACAAAAGACAGGAAAATGAATGAGACATTCTCAACTTATAAAAACTGAAAAAAGTTATGAAATTTGTAAGCAAACAGTACCAATTTCAGTTTTTTCGAAAAAATGGAGTCCCCCCGAAAATTCACCCCATGCTTCACGGTTGCCGAAGAAAAATGTGCGCAACACTCCCAAAAATGAATTTTTTAGAATCGCAGAAATCCTGTCTACTCGTCTAAAAAACCTACTTTTTGGACTTGTTACGTAAATTACCGATAAACTTATGTGAAAAGGAATTATTCGAAAACATTTCTTCATTCGATTGCTTTATATATTTTTGATTAAAGAAGAACACTTGTAAGTTCAAATTTGAGCATAATGCAAGTTAGCTCATCACTACAGGATCTAAGAAATATTATCAATATTTTGACGAGTTGATCCTTTGTTTTTGATGTTTTCACTTTCAATCTTTCATTGCACCATATTCATTTTTTGATGATTTTCGGTCCAATACATCAACAAATTTTACAAACTTTTTCATCGGAAATCTAAGAAATAAATACACAATCCCTGATTTATATTATACCATTAGACTCCTGTCATCGACCTGCAAAACAATTTCTCCAATTCTGTCCAAACAAACTGATTGTGGTTCAATGCTTCACAGCATAACACCGTCCAAATCCCCAGAAATATAAAGTTCTAGCGATCGTTAAGAAGGCATCGTCCCCGAAAAAACTGTCCATATACGAAACGACTGCAGATCGGGATTAAATGTGGCGAAAAATCCCACACCGCCGTGCTGCAAAAGCTCGTTCAGTTTTCAGTCCGACAAACGGCCATTATATCACATTTGCGGGACGACATTAAAATGTTAAAATTTCGCAGAATCGACAAAAAGGGCCACGCCGAATAAGGACATTTATTAGGTTTCCTCGCATGTGACGCGGCTCTGTGTAAGCTCTTCTGAATTTCGCCCAACAAAAAGTGCTTTTCCGGTTAATTTGCTAGGGGAAAGCAGATATAAGTCGGACGATGAACTAGTTTGAAGCTCGAAGTATGTGGGAGTAAATT
The DNA here is from genome assembly GCA_013421045.1 of Propylea japonica. Lineage (NCBI taxonomy): Eukaryota > Metazoa > Arthropoda > Insecta > Coleoptera > Coccinellidae > Propylea > Propylea japonica. The sequence continues at coordinate 79,952,281 of CM024241.1, forward strand.
ATGTATGGTTTAGGAGTGTTGCTACGTATAAAATATAACCACGAGGTATGCTGCTGGGTTTAGATAGAACATTTTGTCGAAATATTTACAGCCAGGCAGAACGTGTATAACTCACATTTATATAAATTTATAACGTGAGATACTTCAGGATTTACTGCCTTTTCGGAGCATGTTGAAGTGTAATATACGTTATACAAATTTTTTTTCTTCTACTTGGTGAATCTCATTAATCGTGATCTCGATTTACTCACAACGAAAGAAGAACCATTTCTTCACATTACATAATCAATCGAGGCTTCGAGGCTGATGCTGCATAATCACTTGACCTCTATATTTTTTTCTTCTAACCAAACTGAATTACTTACGGAATAAATAAAAATGATAATACTTTCTCACTTTCAATTTCTTGAGCTGAGTTTCGAACTGACCGTAGTCTACAGTCAATGAGAATTAATTTGAAAATGTTTAAGTTCACCCTTGAATTAAACGTAGAGATGTATGAATCCCCGTTCTATTCTCAGTTCTCACAAAGAAATACACAAGCAATTTATTTATATAGGAGAAATGTTACTAGGATTTGAGTCCTGCCCTACTCAACTGAGGGATTACCACTAACTTCCAATCCTTTCTTGGAAATACATACCTCATTCAAGTCAACCAAACTAACGGATTGAAAAGTATATATTGAAAACTACCGTATATGATAGATACCCTTTCCATGAAGTTGAGCTCTGCGAAAGGATCAGTTTTCAAAGCCATTATTCCTTTCCTAATGGACAATTCTACATCCTTTGTTTTATTGAAATACAAGTATGGAAGAACGTTTATCGACAAGAGATGGAAGTATAACATCAGGGTCTGAGCAGCAACCAAAATATCCCATGGGAAACTCTAGATTTGTCTCTGACTCATTCAATGTTACTTTCAACGATCAAAAGTTAATATATATGAACTTTTTCACGAGAAAAAAGCATAATGATTATGTTTTTTCCTCATTATCATTTGTCTTCGATATCCTGCCGATTGATGCAAGTTTTAAGTTTATGATAATTGACAAGTTTGAATATCATTCATCTGGTTGGTGCATTTTGGTACTAACATTGGCCTGCTTCTTGTTGATTTTATAACGCAGCAACGATATTGTTAGTTCTCGAACGAATCAGTCCAAAAGACCCAAATGCTTCATCTCAACTCATCAACCTTGATCAACCTTTTAACCTGAAGATAACTCAGTAGTCGTAAATGTCGTAAATATGTTACAGATACGAACTTTATTGAAATCGTAAATTTCAAAAAGTTATGTACCTATTTTTGAAAACATCCAAGACTGGCCTTTTTGTTAGGTAAATCAACTAGGCAAAATCAAGCCACTTCGTCTTTTTCTGAGAACACCCGGGCCCCGTATTCTCGACAAGTGATCTTTCAAAGCGAATACGAACATTGCGCGTTGTGCATTTTTGCAGGTTGAAGAGGGACTCGCGCAATGAAGTTCATATACGCTTTAAAAGATCACTTGTCCAGAATACGGGTCCAGGTACGTGTCTAGTTGATTTAAGAGTAGAAAAACTCACTATTTCATCTGGCTCATCCCGTCATGAGATTCAATCGTAAAAGTTCGACTTTCCAGGCAACAATAAATTTAATACTGTTACTGATTAGTCTAGTGTTTTCTCCTGATCCATTTGATATTAGACCTTAGTGCAGGTGATTATTCTACAGATTATTGTTTGACAGATCATTGGTCGCATGCTCAAAATTTAAAACACATTTCAACCTGAAGGATAATGTCCCAAACGTCATAAACAATATACAAATACGTATTTAAGTGGATTAGTTCATTCCAACGAAAGAATCACATCGAAAAACATTCAACACTGGCTCTTTAATAGATATATCAAGGATTCAAAATCAAGCTACTCTATCTCGTAGTTAGTACACCAGGTAGGTACGTTTCTAGTTTGTAGGTACAAAACTCAAACCAATTCGATCTGAGAGCAGAAAAACTTTTTTGCCATGAATATGGTAGAGATACATATTTCAGTGGAATCATTCCTTCTGAAGAAATAATTGGACAACGAGAACAGCATTTCTTGTAAGTGAATCAACAAGCCAAAATCAAGGCACTTCATCTTGTTTTGAAAACACCAGGTACGTGTCTAGTTTTCCTGTACAGATTCGATCTGAGAATAGAAAAACTGACTATTTCATCTGGCTCATCACGCCATAAGGTTCAATCGTGCCAGTTCGACTTTTCAGATCATGGCAACAATCTGTGAACTTAACGATGACGATAAAATGGAGAAAACCCGATCTACATCCGAAGATCTTGTGGCACCAATATTTTCAACCATGTCAAGAATAAATCCGTAGGTCCAAAACTTTTTTCTAACTCATCTCATCTTAGAGTAGATAAGTTTCAAGGAAAATCTATAGGCATATTATTTTTCGCATACTCAAAATTTAAAACACAGTTTCTTCTGAGGGATGGTGATCCATTTGCCATGAATATGGTAGAGATACATAATTCAGTGGAGTCATCCATTCTAAAGAAATAATTGGAAAACGATATTAGCATTTCTTCTAGGTGAATCAACAAGCCAAAATCAAGCCACTTCATCTTGTTCTGAAAACACCAGGTCCGTGTCTAGTTTTCCAAATTCGATCTGAGAGTAGAAAAACTGACTATTTCATCTGGCTCATTCCGCCATAAGATTCAATCGTGCCAGTTCGACTTTCCAGATCATGGCAATAATCTGTAAACTTGACGATGTCGGTATTCTTAGTCACGTAGGGAAACCCCAATCTACTTCCGACGATCTCGTGGCATTTGGCGTTCATTCTGAGGGCTCAGCTGGGTCACGGATCGATCATGATGGGGGTTGTATGTGGTTTATGTGTCACGAGGGGTGGTCGGAAGATTCAATAGGACCTGGTGATAATCTGTACGTGATGCCCGTTAATGGCGTTTACATTCAATGATGATAGACGTTTGGCTATAAGGATATGTGTGCGAGGGTTGGGGACATTTGATGCGATTTTAGGAAAGACGAAGATTGGGTGGAAATATTTGCTAGTCTTTATCGAATATGTATGGTTCCGAAAGTAGTTTTTAAATATTTTTCAAGCTACCTGCTACTATTTTCATTACATGGTTGAAAGAAACTGTTATCTGAAATTATTTTTGGAAAATGTCGATTATTTTGTGGCGATTAACAAACTTCATTTTCAGTGAATCTGTGATTATGTTCCAACATTTTCACTCAGAGCTCGACTGAATCAGCGCTTATCAATCTTTCATTACATAGCGTTGAAATACAAAATAGAAAGAAACAGATTATTGAGACAGTGAACCAAGATATGAGTAATTCAATTTTTAGAAAACGGTATGTTGGAAACTACAATTTCCCTAATTTTTAATGAAAAAACTGGAAATTAGTTTGGCATCATTTATGGAAAAAATGGGTGTTAAATCAGAAGAACTCATTACGACCCTTTTCACGGATTCATTTCAGAACTTGAATACGCAAGTGAATCTTATGCATTTTCTCTAGTACTTCGAGATTAACAACTGTAGTTTTTTTTATAGAATATCAGACTTCTTCCAAGGTTGAATAAAAAATCAAATCAATCACTCCAGCAAATCAATACCTACTACAGTTTTTCCAATGTTTTTGTACCATAATCATGAAGAAGAACCTGAAAGTTCATGGCTCCACATTAACGCTGCTCTCAATTTTGAAGCATATAGCAGTAATCGTACCAAACCAGATCAAACATATCACATTTCCATGCAAACATTTCATTGAGTCATTTTATCCTTTTCCATAAGTTTGAATTTTTTCATCAGACATTTCCTAATTGAATACTTCGTCAGACCTTCGACAATTTTTCAAATGAAGTCGTTGCACGATCATGAAAAAAAAACAGTATAGTTCTTTATGTCAACTCTGCTCCCAGTTCCAGAGCAGATAGCATTAGGTATCTAATTTCCATTTGAAAAAGCTCATAGAATTATTCGAGCCTTTTCTATGTGATCTTTTTTTCGTCAGATTTTTCCAGAGGTGAAGCCAACAACAAATAACAACAATTTTCCCTAAAGTTCAATTCCTGATAACTGAATTGTCAAATTATTCGCTCTGAAAAATTTATACCATTTTTAAGAAAATTGGAAGCTTGAAGAAATTCCAGAAAGTCTATGGCTTCAAGTTCACGTATACTCTGCTCCCTATTTCAGAGCATAAAGCAGTAACCGAACACTTCTACCAGCTCGAACATATCGCATTTCCATTTGTTCGAAACAGTGCATTGAATTACATGCGTTTTTTATACGTTGGCGCTAATTCATTAGACCTTTCTGAAGGTAAAGCAAACATTAAATTTTCTTCCGTTTCTTCTGTTAACTGAATCTTCGAGTCAACAATCGGAAGACTTTATACCTTCTACAGTTTTTTCGAAAAATCTTTAGCATAACAATAAACATACACCACTAATTTTTTTATTGCGGTCCGACAAAGTGCTTCACGACGATCCAAAAAAATTTTCGAGTTTTACGAACCGTTCCTGCTAAATTTTCACCATTCTTATAGTGAATTTTAATAATTTCAATGCGTTCTTGAAGCGTTTATCGTTATATTTTTATTAATGGCGTAGTTTCTTATCGTCAAATATCAAAAAATGATAGCTTCAAACGTGACATCTACCGAAAGAGCGGGCTATTCATAATAACACCTCTTATTGGAAAACCCTTTATTAGAGGATGCATTAAGAAAGTTGTATATATCGATTTTTGCCAGCTAGGAGAGAAGCTAATCAATGATAACTCATTTTCCTTAGAGCCTTGTTTGTAACTTCAGTTTAAACCCCAATTTTCGTTCGAAATCTTAAGAGAAGGGGAGGTCCCAAGTTCTCGAGTAGATATGAGGTCGTTAGCTTTTCGTTATTCATTTGATGAGTTGTGATGAAAGGGAAATGGATATACGCTTTCACAATCAGTCGAGCTTTTTGAAATGAGATGATGCTGCATAATCACTCAAGCTCTTGCTTTATTTTTTTGGGCAACCTGAACTACCTACGTATTGAACTCAAAGTAAAATTGTCTGAAATATATATATATATTCACTTACATTCAATTCCTTGGATCAGATCAGTTCCTAATACAATATATGTTGGTCAGTTCAATACTTTGAACCGAAATAGTGATATGTCATCAAAATCGAGATGCCACACAGTTTTTTCAGTAACTTATTTACTATCCTAACTTCTGCTTCAACTCTAAGCTTTTTCGAAAAAAGTTTCTTAGTAGGATAAGACAATTCTGAAGGAGAAAATTTGGGTAGATCTTCCATGTTGAGAAAATGGTTAATTTTGGCAGAATATTCCTTTCGCGAAGAATGCGTACAGTTACATAGTATCAAGAAAATATGGGTTGAATATTTCCTGGACTCAGAATTCGAATGGAAAGAAACAGCTTCCCTCGTAGTATTTCATTTCAGATTTTCTACATCACATACACTACTTGTGTGATTTTCCATTTAATTTAAAAAATTTAATGATTCTCGGAAAGAGTTATAAATATCGATTTTTCCCGGCTGAGAAAGAAGGAGATAAAGGATAACTACTTATTACCCTTAAGGGTCTTGTTTGTAACCCCCGTTTATACTCCGATTTCCGTTCGAAATCTTAATAGAAGGGAGGTTCCAACTTCTCGAGTAGATATGAGGTCGTTGGCTTTTCGTTATTCACTTTCTCAGTTGGTATGAGAAAGGAAGAGATATACGTCTGGCATCTAGCAAATCCCTCAGAATGGACCGAGTTTGTACGAAATGAACATTTTGGAATCATATCCAGAATGTTGTTGGAAGTTTGGAAGAATATCTCATAAAGTTTCGTGGTTTAATCAGAAAAGTAATCTGTAATTTCACCAGACTGTCATTTTGAGGAAAACGCCGGGACAAGATTGAAAAACAAGTCGTTCGAAAATGACAATTATTCGATATAAATATAGGTTTTTTTTCGAATTTGTGTAACTTGTTTTTTGATTCCCGAAAGCTATTTCGTAACTCCTGATAAGTTCAATACCAATCTGTACCCAACAAGCCAGTAAACAGGGCTTTGTTCTTTACCTGACAAGGTTGAAACATCCTGAATGTATGCTTTTCAATATTATATACTTTTTGTTGTAGTTGTTCGGAAGTTCATTTCAATGTTATTGTTAGAGTGTAACATATCAGGAGCGTATTTCGGGAGCACGATAAATCTTTCAATACAAATAATATGTTTTCGTATTCGTAACGTATTTCCTAAGATACATTATATCGTTGAATTATAAATGAATTGAAAACATTCGGTAACACATATCAGTATTTATTGACACCAGTAGCTGTAGTTCAGAATTGAAATAAATCTAGAGACCATCCAAGAATGACCCTGAACGTCAAGTCGCAGCTTTATTTTTGGTTCAAGAAAATTTCAGAGAAGCCCCAATCAGCAGGGGCTTTTGAACGCCCGTTCTTTAGTGGAGCAATAGGACTGTCCTCAAAATTTTATTTGGGACTAAAGAATCTCAACACAATCAGAATTACCTATATTCAGAAAATTATTTATAGTTATGCATGACTATTCATTATATCAGTCTTCAAATTTAAATTAAATTAAATTTGACTCAAATCTGATATTATGTTATGGAAACACAAAGTTTTTTCTTTTGCATATACTATTTTTGCATTTTCTATGCCTGAAGATTTTTTTCAAAATCGGATATTTTCTTATGGAGATATGAAGTTTCTTCATTTAAATATTCCGAATGAATTATGATTTAGTGTACACTATTGCCACGAAATTTTGCACGAGTCCTATTATAAGCATCTCGAACGTGGATGCATCATTTCATTTTGATTGGTTCCGTTTTGTCTGAGATATTGAGGAAAAAAAAATTTTAATACAGGCATTTAGAAACGGAACTGATCCTGAAAATTTCAAATCTTTAGGACAATCCCTTCGAAAGGTATCGTGCTAACGGATGGACGGAGTGGCCCACAGACAGAATTGAGTTTGATCAAGGATTCTTTATCAGGTAGCCGAACCCTATCGTTTGTGACCTTTTTCGCCTCAAAATTTGAAATTTACAGGCATTTGGGCAAAACGATATAACACTCGTTTAAGTAAAACGAGCGTTCAAAAAGTAACAAAATTTTTTTGTGCTTTGGGTTTCCTAGAGATAAAATATAACCCAGAAATGTATTGGATTAGAAATTTCTAGATGGATTTTGGTAATTCGGTGAAGTTCTGAAAATATAAATCTAACTCAAGAAAATATATTCACTCAAAACTGATCGATGAGTGTTCGAAAATGATTAAGTTATTATGCTAGACCGAAACCAAACAGAACAAATCTTCAAAATTCGAATATTTCGTCTGTCAGTTTTATTTTTAACACCAACCGGAGTTTCTCAGATAAAAATACTGGAAGTGCTACTAAACCAACTAAGTTTTCGAACTTTCACAGCCGCCTGGGATGTCGATCATTCTCGGTAAATGATAAAGGACATTTACGTGATGAAATATTCATTGAATATTATCACACGAAATCTCAATTAACCGATTTGTCATCTGAATATCAAAATAGGTAAATAATTTCTAGGAAATTTCGAATATAAATTTGAATTCTTCCAATAATCTTCTTCCGATATGTAGGTCCTACATATTCCATGAAAAAATTGATCAAAAACTATTACAATAATGTTTTCGTATTTTTTTAACTGAGAGTTGTGTTTTCAACTAATCAATGCACGAAATGAAAAAAACGAATATTCTTTTCAACAAGCTTGAATTTTTTGAAAGCTGATTTTATTGGCGCTTTAGGCTTTAGAGCAACGAAATATAATATTTTGAATTTCTTCTTCTGAAGATATTCATGGAAGCATTCGAACAGCCTCACGGATAGACGACAGCCGTTTTTTTGTCTCAAAAATCGAAACATGAAGACTATGTTCCTCTTGGAATAGTACAAATAGGTAAGCATGTAATAAATAATGAATACTCACATGAACAACTTACCCCATTTTCCAATAAATTAAATATCGTATGTAAACGACGCATTATCCACAAAGCCTACTCCCGCGACATGAATATTTATGATTTTAAACACGTCGACCTAGATTTTGTTTATCAACAAGCAGCAATGGGACCTTGGAGGGTGGAGCCCCTACATTATTTGATAGATTACCTCATCTTGTCTTCGATCAATACACGAACTCAAAGTTTTCTCATGCCCTGGGCTATAGGGCAGAGCGGATTCTATCTTTCCAATGTGGAGTTCGAGAGATGCCTAAATTTCCTACCTCAAAGAGATCCAAATCCACGAACACAATGGGGTTAGGAATTTATCGTTTCATGTCAGTTGTTCGCGAAGAATTTTCAATGATGAAAAATGTACTGTATTAGTATGAAATTTAGGCTCCTTATTTCGTTGGTAGTTCTTCTAATCGACACTGTCTCTTCTGAGATCCCTCTTCAGCCGTATTGCAAAAGTGTGTTTTTGAACAATATACCTACTCTCTTGTTGAGATTTTTCGACACTTTATTGCTAATATTGCTTATGGAAATATTTGTATAGTTTATTTATTCACGACTATTGTAAAATCCGTCCATTGTACGTCTCTGTGCTCGGCCATAATAATACCCATTAATCACAAGGAAATAATGAGATAATAAATCACTGCTGTCAGATGCTTCATATATTTAGCTTTGATATAAAATCCTTTAAATTGGTAAATTTTCAGTATTCTAAAGTACTCCAACTAACAACTGTAGGCATATCTTAACAATCGTGGGCCAAATCTACTTTATCATATCAATTAAAGCTTTCTTTGATATAAAAAATACAATGACCATGTTTTTCAGGGTTTTGTCGCGGTCTCCAAATGTTAAAATCTTCAGGAATATATTCAGTAGTCGTGGATAAAATGAAGTATGCTACTCGCGTATAATGGCTGTTATTCACTCGGTGATTTGGGCCACTCGCCTGCGGCTTCTATCCGAAACTGCACCTTGTGAATAATAACAAGGAAAGCTGACGATAAACGATACAAGAATTGAATTTTCTAGGAAAATAATAAACTTCACAAGAAAAACATCATTTTTGGAGTGTCATTAGGGTGGGAGAGAGAAACTTAGGGATTCAGTATTCAATTGAACAAAATCAATTATCGATTTGATTATTCTCCTTCAATCAAGTACAACAATTTAAATTCATGTTTGGAGTTTTGAAGATGATAATATATCTGAAAAATTTCGGGAAACTATGTCCAGCATTTCGTTAGTTGGTTGGTATGTGGGTCATAGCCAAACGATCGTTTTTCAAGAGGGCGTGGACTGAGAAGATCGATGTGAATTTAGATATCTCATGAAAAAAATTGACAGGGGGCTAAATCAGGCGACTGTACTGAAGTGCTGAAAACCCCCAGAGAACTTCACATTCACAACGTGACATTTTCAGTGACTACTGACCGTTATGTCTACATGAGATTTTTCTCCTGAGGTCTTTCACATTCGCCAGATACAGTCTCCTGCAAGTTTATGGGGATATCTGAGATAATATGTTCAAAACAATCGTTTCAGGAATCTGGTCCACTTGAAGAACAACATAAGTTGCGCTATAGTCAATATACTCAAGAAATGCTGGACAGAATAGTCTGACATTTCCAAAGTCGAACAACACAGTTTGACAATTATGACCACAATTTGGCAGATATACTGTCAGTTGCAGGAACGTCCATTAAAATTTAAAGGTCCATTAAACTCTTAATCCTCCATTATTACAAGGAACTAATGAGGATTAAGGGTTAATGACCTTTAAATTTAATGGACGTTCCTGCAACTGAGCATAGTGTCAGTTGCAGGAACGTCCATTAAAATTAAAGGTCCATTAAACCCTTAATCTCCATTAGTTCCTTGTAATACCATTATTACAAGGAACCTCCATAGGTTTAAGAGTTTAAGAGTTTAATGGACCTTTAAATTTTAATGGACGTTCCTGCAACTGAGCGATAATCTTTAATAGTTATTTAATCAACTAGGTTATAAAAGACAGCGACTAATGGTCAAGATATTTCAATGCGTGAGCAGAGCGAGACCATTAGTCGCTAGATTAATAACCGTGTTGATTACAAGATTTTTCCAACGATCTCATCATGAATAGTGTATAAATTCTTGATTGAAATACATTCTTATTTTCCACAAGAAATACATTCGATATAATGGAATTTCAATGCTTCTATGTTCCAGTAAGTTTTTACATTTCTCGTAGTGCTTCTGAATACTTTGTGTACGGTTGCCATGAGGATTGGACATTAAAATGGCTAAAAAATTGAGCATTAAAATGGGTCATCAATGCTCAATTCCGTACACACTGAAATCAACTTTTATTTTGAGGTCGGCGAAAAAATAGTTTAACATTACCTCTGGATGTTGTACTTGCTCTAGAAAAAGGAATTGGATTTCTAATTCAGCAAGTTCCCTGAACCACTCTGTCATAAAAAGTTTGTTCACAATCCAATTTAATATTGATTTGACTGTGATTGCACGGATAGTGCTATCAAAATTATATTATTGGATTCAGGAGGTTCAAATTTTTGTTTGTCTCTACAATTAGTGGTTCAACATCTGCTGCTTACAAAACTTGTTTGCAAACACGTCTAGATTCAAGGAAAATCAAGGGAAGAAAGATTAAAAATATTCATATGTTCCGCGATGAGAAGTTTTCACGCCCCACGGCTTTTCCATAAGCGCAGTCTTTTTAATTTCGCAGCGAAATTCCATCAAAATCTCTAGAACATTTTGCCGCATTTCCAATCCCAGGGATAAGTTCTTTGGCTTCGTCTTTCTTAACACCTTCATTAAAATACCTCAAAGTCCTGAAAGTTCGGTTATTTTAAGTTACCCAAGTGGGTGTATAGAGCTTCAGAACGAAAATTACTTTCTCCAACCCGGTACTTCGTTAAATAATGCATTGATTTAAATAGGATTTACCACGCTTTATTTATTTGATGCCTCCATACCTTGACAGTTTCATTATTTAGTCCCGCGGGAATTAAGCTTCGCCATTTTAAATTGGGTTTTTCAGAGAGGAGTTTCAGACCTTCATCATCTTTCGAACCTGCTCAATTTCTGTTGTCAGTTATCGTTTATTCGGGGAGAGAAAATTTCAATAAGGTTTTATGATTGAAAGGATTTTGGTATAATTCTCTTTTTGGTATATTCCTCCAACAGTTCAAGTCTGGTTGATAATTATATTGGAAGAAAATTCGAATGGGAGAGGTTGCTACAATCAGTAGTGTTGAATTGAATTAAACGAGTACATTGGGTTAATATAAACAGGGTGGGACAAACTGACAATTCGTTAACTACAATTATCATTTTTTGTTATTGGTACTTTTTACTGAAATACTATACCCTTCTTATCTCAGTAGAGTAACTGTCTCCACGTTGCTAGTAATTTGAAAAATAGTTCGTACTGAAGATTCGCCTAATCACAGAACGGAGACTAGGAGAACGCGTTATTCTTTACTAAAACCGGGCAAGTAGTACAGTATATTTGTGCCTAAAAGAACCCCTAGCAGATTAGTTTTGGGTTAGTTTTGATATCTTCCATTTAATATGTTTTTTGGGGTGCTGAATCCGAATCTGAGGTTTGCTAACAAAATTTCGTGACGCAATATAGAAAAAAATACAAAAAAATAAAAATCTCATTCTTGGTCAGTTATTTGCTTATTACTCGGAAACTATCAACTTTTCGTGAAAAACCTTTCCATACAAAATGAAAGTATTTAAAATTTCCTACAAAAAGTACGACCACAGCTTGTTCTGCGACAATCTGTTCTGGCGGCTCAAATTATAGTTGAAAATGAGGTATTTTCTATGACTCAATAAACGAAAAAAAATTAAATTCCATATTCCGATGTTGCGATCCTCTTGAAATTTTGCATAAACATTAAGTATATCATTCTCGATTCACAAAAAAAATTTTAATCCAATCGAATATCTTCTTAAGGGAATTTGAAGATTTTTCTTTTCAATATTCCAATTCAGTTTTCTATGGTTCTGTTCACACTATGGTCACACAATTTGGCATAAGACTTATAATGAGGATCTTGCATGTGGCCGCAACATCTCATTTCGATGGGTATCGTTTTGTCTGAGGAACAAAAATTTTAATTGGTCATGTTTCATGAAACATAAAATATGGCCATTCAAAATTCAAAATCGCAGATAAAACGAAACCAAAGGAATGAAATGTTGCGGCCATATGCAAGATGCTCATAATGAGCTTCATGCAAAATTCACAATATACCGTGAATGGTAATATAGTCACTGTATCCCCAGAGCATAGCATTGGAGTTTCCATTCTATTTCTACTTGTTCTATGATGAAAATCTCGATGGGAGGGCCGTAGGAAGTTATCTCTGGTTGTTTTCTATCTCTCAGGAACAAAAGGTTGTAACTGAATGATTAACAATTTGACCGAACCGGTGGACTGAGGCATTCTCCCGTGATTCAATGTTGCAAGCACCAAACTAACTATGAATTCTAATTATTGTCATTATAGGTAAAGGTAAAGTACACCTACTACAATAATGACGTCCAACAACTGGCCTTTCTACACATCACAAATACTGTTATGATGGAAGTTTGTCGTGTGTTTGGAACACTATTAAACAAGTTTCGAAGTTGTAACTGCCCGGAGTTTACATTGAAACTTTGTACAAATGTTACTATAAGGACACCACTCAATAGCACACCTCAAAATATTGACAAAGGGGAAAATATCCTCGTCTGTAGCAATTATCACAGCAATGCACTTTCAACTTCAAGTAGGTATATAGGATTTTGTTCAGGGCGTCTTGAATTAAACGGCATTGAAGTCGTCGCCCGACTTATTTGAGTTTAAGATGATCTCCTAGATAACTTAGATCTTAATATGTTGTTATATTTTTGAAGGCATTCTTCCATAGTACCTATGTTCTCTTCAAATTAGTATCAGAAATGTGATTAAACACACTATATCATTTATCTATTTCGAATTAATTCCATCATCAGGCCAGTTGAGAGTATACAAATGTGGACATGTATTTATTTAGGTAAGAGTATGCAATTTACTGTCTTTGAGTTAAAATGAAAATAAATCATTTAAAAACATCTGAGGTGTTGTCAGAATTATTGAAAAGGCAGTGAATCATTATCATTAGTATTTAATTTCTATAAATGTTAACTGAATATGGAATTGTAGGATATGTGGAAATGTGATATCTAATATGTTGTTAGGAGGTGGTGTATTGGTGATGGAAATTTTCTCGAAATTTAATATTTATTTGATGTTTTCAGGAAAATATGAGTTTGAAAATGCTCCTTCTGTTAAGTTTTATATTATAATTAAGTAAAAATGGTTGAACTATATCCAAAATTTTCTTTTTGAGATCAACTTTTTTCCAAATTTGCCTGGAGGTCAGAGGTCTAGTTCAAAAGAATCACCCACGAGTTACATGGGATGTTGTCAAAATTTGAATTTCGATATTTTTTAAATTCTGTTCGGAACCCTGATTACTATATTTGAATTTACATAGATCACTGGAATTCCTCATTTTTGTGAATGTCTGATTTCCAACGACTTCAGAAAAATTTGAAGTTGTACTGAGTATTAATAAACCTGTTAAGTTTTAATATATATATTTTTGTCTCACCGCAAGATTTATTATTATTCCTTATTTAATTTATTATTATTTTGTATTTTATACATTTCGGTTTAGTCTGGTGAATCTGGCGCCCAACTTTTATTTTCATTGTCAAGTTTAATTTTAATATTTGTGCTCACACCCTCACGAAACAAACTGATTAGCCGATAAGCATAAGTGTAAATTATAGGCTACAAGCTATTTAAATAGATACTTTTAATATTTAGATACGAAATACCTAATTATTTGATCTTTGGCCAGGAGGGTCTTCTAACCAACCCTGACCTTGTGGGCCATGATTTTTCGAATACTCTGCTACAGGCCCCTTGTGAATGATAATAATCATCTCCCATAGATTTAAACAGCGGTATTTCGTCCTGACTATCGAATTCAATTTCGAAAAAATGATTGAAAGAACATATGACAAACTTATGTCAAAATGACAAGTAAGAGACTACTAAATACAGGATGTCCCGGAAAATGTGGGAAATCACTCGGATTCAGATAGAAGATAAAGAAAAGATGACGAGTTCCCATATTTTTTTTCCTAGCGGCCCTTCCTACAAAGATATGACATCCTAAATGACGCCACTGTAAATTCATTTTAGTGGGAATAAATTTCAATCACTTACTTTTTTCATTATTTTTTTTCAAAAGCGGTTCATTTCATCGACACTGAACAAAAGTACCTTTTCTTAGTTGAATGTTCAAGGTATCCAAATTTGTTTTTTCAGCACCTTATCATACAGGGTGTGAGCATTAAAATGTACAACTGTGTCTGCCTCTGGTAAACTGAACAAGCTAATTAAAATTTGAGTGCGATGATTTAAGAGATCCTCAATACTACTAATCATATCAAATTTTCATCAAATTATATCGAGTAATTTGAAACTTATTTCACCAAAATCGATTTCCAGTTGCGTCATCTAGGTGTCGTATCTTCGTATAGAGGGCCTCTAGGAAAAAAATTATGGAAACTTGTCATTTTCATTTTTTATGTTCTATCTGAATCCGACAGATTTCTCACATTTTTCCGGGACACCCTGTATATTCATTGTGATAAAAAATGCAACCATCAAAACCGAGAAAGTGACATACATCCTTGAACTCCGAAATCGTTCTTCTGTAATTGGAAGTATCACAAGAGAATCCGTCTTTCGGTTGCACAGATCCCGTAATTTTTCTCCGGCAAATCCCATTCGCATTCAATATAGTGCTATCCGGAAAAAAAATTACATAATCAAGACACAGCCTCGCGACGAATTTGAATCACAATGAACACCCCAATTCCCATAACGATGCCTCAATCTCTTCATCCACCTCATTTAACATCCAGCATTTCATTCCTCGATTTCCGGTATTTGCGTTGGATTTGCCTACATGAGAACCATTTGTTCCGGTGCTGCGAGTCAAATCCTTGCGGGCTGTCTATATCTGAGATTAATCAGGTTCTGGAACATCATTTGGGGGTGTTTTTGACGAGACGATAACCATTGTTCATAAACAGGCGGGTTCGTACATAAAATGAGTTTAAATCAAAAATGTCCTAGATACACTTTACTAGGATTGAGATAACTGTACGATAAATATAAAAATTTTAGAACAGACCTGAGCAGGAGCTTTTGAGCGCTTGTTTTTCGTGGAGCACTAAGACTATTACCTCAAATTTTTAATGCGATTTGAGATTAATACCAAATATATAAATGCTGAATCTCACCACAATCGGTTATCCTGTTATAAAAATATAGAGAGATTCTTTTCAATATTCCAATTGAATTTTCCATGGTTCTGTTAACACTATGGCCACGAAATTATGCATGAAAATCAGTAGGTATAATAGTCTCCATTGACAAAAAAATTCACTTGAATCGGATATCCTGTTTTGGAAACATGAAGATTATTCTTTCAATATTCCAATTGCATTTTCTATGGCTCTGTTATTACTATGACTAAAAAATTCGGTATGAACATTCAGTGTATAAATCCGAATTTATAGAATAAATTTTGTTCAAATCAGCTTTCTTTTTATGGCAATATGAAGTTTCATTTCGATGGGTTTTGTCAGAAATATTGAGGAAGAAAAATTCTGAATGGCCATATTTTATGGAACACCTGTACGATTTCGCTGGTTAACGAACTCAACCGAGTCATTTGTGATTCGAACTCACCCTGAAGATTTCAAGTCTTCAGGACAATCCCTTCGAAAGTTATTGGGCTAACGGCCGGCCGGACGGCCCCACGCACAGAAATGAATTTGACCACGAATTCCTTGCCAGTCCCATCAGGGAGTAGAACCTTATCGTGCGAGATCATTTTCGGCTGAAAATTCGAAAATTACAGACATTTGGGCGAAACGATATAACACTCGTATTAGGAAACGAGCGCTCAAAAAACTTATGAAAAACATCAGCATGACAGAGCATAAGAAGATCCTTGAAAAACTGTCTTTAAATTACATCAAGCTCCTACCAACTAAAAAAAGCAAGCTAGCATTTTTTTCATCAGAATTAGGCTTTTTATGCTTAGGTTAGCCTTCTGGAAACTGTGATCATGTATTTTTTCCCCCATATAAATGGTTCTTGACCCAGCTAGCTCTGGACACTTGCATAACATGTTTCAGCTGTTTCTGTTTCTGACTCGCAGAGCCTGCAAATCTCATTTGCTGACTTCTGTGATATTATCACTATTTTTTAATCTGATTAGGCCCATAGCAAGCAAGTAACTAGACTATAGCGATTTATCTAGGCGTATTTACACCTTATACAAGTCAACTAACTCAAACCTAGCTAAGCAGCAGAGAAATCTGTGCTATTTTTGCTAGGGGTGCAGATTCCTAAGTCGGACTAATCTTCTCGCTCTGTTTATTTCAAAGGTTGTTACTATTTTTGGAATAGCTTTATGGCTCCACCAACAATAATAGACATTTTTAAGGATAGGATACCTGCCTCTCAAAAATTTCACGACTGAAATAGCTTCAATAACTGCAGAACAGATATTCTCTCACCAGATGCTTCAAGTTAAAGCGATCACGACAAAATGTAAAAGATCTATTCTTTTTGTGAGCCATCATGATGTGTAATAGCTAAGAAAGGTTTTAAGCCTCATACCAAACACTTCAAAAGCCAAGAAAACAAAATGATATATGAACCTGAACATCACAGTATCCTAGCTATGCCAAACTTTCATATGGATGGGTGAACTCGAAATGTGTGGGAAAATTTTGTTGACCTAATACGTTATGTGAATGTGAAAATGAATTTCTTTCCTTCATACGTTATTGATTCGTTCAAAGGAATGAAACTATGGAATCCGCCACAAATGAAGAAGGAAAAATGCCGTCTCACCGAGACGATACCCCGTGTCATACATAGTTAGCTACTAACCCAAAGTGTTGGAGTTGGAGAATTCATCAAATTTAAAAGCTCAATTGAAAATATCTTTTATGTACAGATAACAAAAAACATCCATCTCCGACGAACTCCAACCCTTTCAATTCTGCGATTGAAGCATTTCTAAGTTGCCATCTCTCTTTTCTAATTAGCTATCTAATTGCCAATAGAAATCAGAATAGACAAAACTGTTTAATCATAACCCTTCGTGTAGGTTCGAGACTGCGGAAGTGCGGATTTCGCTGGTTCCTAAATCAACTCAAACTTCACCATAACCTTCATCCCCAACCCCTCATCTTGATTAATAATCCCATCCCTAACTGAGCATCCTAATAACAATAACATCAATTTAAAAACGTGATAGATGGCAGCACAGGTTCCCTTATTTACAACAGCGGTAGAACGCACGATCAGTAGGATCCAAACTACCCGAATCGAGTTCATCTAAATAAGGAAAGATGTATTCTCTCCTTCCCTTCTACATCTGATCGATTGTTATTCACCCTGAGTCGTCTTGAGGCCATAATTTTCACTAATCTGCCATGTTACTGCTGTTTTCCAGTCAAGACAACCCAAAACTGAACGTAAAATGAAGTTCGAGGAAATTATTGTCCTGGAATCAGCACTAGGAGCTGTAGAAAACAACGTGGCTGGTGATAACGATGGCTGAAGGCGATGGATTCCAAATGTGATACTTTTCGAATTTATCGTTTTACGTTTGGGGGTTTTTATAGCTGTGAAGAGTTCACAAGGACAAGGACGGAAAATCGAATCGGACAGCAGTTTGTGGCACAGAAGTGATATTTTTCAGAAGATATTTCAAAATGGAAAGTGAAAACAGATTCACAATTCCAACGAATATATGTTCATATGAATTGTTTTGTCAACTGAAAAAATGAAACATAAATCAAAGTCATCGATGATTGGTTTTCGACAACTGTCAAAATTGACAAATATTCTCAATATCCTGCCGATGGCTGAGAGAAAGTGGCATTCAGCTGGGCAAAAACAGTTGAAGAAAATAGTTATTCAGACAAGTTGGTTAAAAAAATAAAATTTTTCCGCCGACCTCGAAACAAAAGGTGATTTTAATGTGTACGAAATTGATTATTACTGACCCATTTTAATGCTCAATTTTTTGGCTATTTTGATGTGCAATCATGGCAACCGTTCACAAATTATTTAATTCAGTTTTAAATTTTTGTGCAGTATAAAATAAAAGAAATTGCTTTTCTACATGGTGCATATACAGGTTTGGAGATACACATCGGAAGCATAGAAAATTCAATGCATCAGAGAGAGAGAGAGAGAGATAATTTTGCCGTGCAGTTAACTAGTGCTATAATGGAAAGGTTCACGTGATTCGTAACTCGTTATGAACGAGCGACTAGAATATTGTAGTTTGTTCTCTCTCTTATCGTTGGGAGTGGGTAGGGAACCTGCAGCATCGATTACTACGCTCAGCCTGACACATTACTGAATGCATCTGACTGCCCATGTTAGTCGATTTGAGAGAGACAACCATATTATTTTTTCATTGGACCATCTATCGCGTCAAACTAAAGCGAAATATAGCAGGTAAATATGTCCAGTTTAGCACTGTCCAACTACACGGCAAAATACTCTCTCTCTCATGTATTGAATATTGTATGTTTCCAATGTAAATTCAATATAAAAAACTTTCAATATATGGGATGCTTTTGCTGATCCAATGTGTAGAATAAGGGTGATTGACATGAGGACTGGAACCGCTGCCAAGCTATTAAGAATTCGAAACAGCAGTTATATGAAAGATGGGTTTCGTGAGGGTCGTGAAGACACTAAGGTTTCGACGTAGTGACGTAGTGTTAACATTTTTGCAAGGGGTTAATATTACCAAAAACAGTGAATTAACCAGATCTGATAATTCTCAGAAATAATTCCGTGTCTAGTAGTAATGTTATTTTTCACACGTCGATTCCATTTGGTACGAGTTCCTACCACCGAAGGTATATCGTTGATGAGATCAAGTGAGATAGGGGTTTAACGGTAGTTGTTCGCATTCGAATTAAGTAAGGAAGGGGATAGAATCGACGAGGCACAAAGAACTCGGGCAATGAGTCAGAAAAAAACGTCACAGCTCAAGGAAGCTTTGACAGATAAAAGAGGGAAACCGGCAGTGCACAGAGTAGAGTCGAGAAATCTGAGTACGAAAACCGCCAAAGCTAGAGTAACATCAAGAAATCTGAGTCAAAAAACTCGGTTAGAGTGAAGTTGAAAGGCTAATAGAGATAGACATTGAGAAGAGTTAGTCTAGAGATAGAAATCGGTTTAAGTTCAAAGATACAGCCGAGAGATTTTAGAATTCAACTTGAAACAACATCTGAAAAATTGAAGTAGGGGAAAGTGAGGTAATACGATCCCTAAGGGTCAAATGATCCCCCGCCGTAAATCAGAAACAGTTTGTACCATCTATCCAATACACATCAAACAATATGTTCCCTGCGCCCCTGCGAGTACCTGTAAAATGTCAATGCGGTGCGAGTGCTTGGCGTGATTTTATTAAAAAATAATCAAAAAGTGTGGCTCTGATCTAAGGAGAGCATGTTTTTGGACTTTCCGTTTTTTACATGTAAGTGTGTACAGAAATGGTGTTTTATTTGCGGGTATTAGTAGCAGTTAGCTAATATTTGAGCAATGTTCGATCATCGCACGCGGTATGTGAAGGTTTTGTTTGATCGATATTTTGTAATTTGCTAGTTGGGGTGAAATGATCCTTCTTTGTGTCTAAAATGATCCCTGGAATCATTTTACCCCATTAATAGTTCTTGTTTACAGATCATGCCTAGAATTTATACAAGTAAAACTAATCGCAAAAGAGGCATGAAGAACAAATTCAAAAGGCATTAGAGATGGTATGGCTTACAAAACCGCGAGAAGAGAATTTAGAGGTCCTTGTGATGGTATTAGAAAGAAGAGCCAAGGTAAAAATAAAATAGCTGTAGGCTCAGCTAAAAAGTTAGGTAGCAAACAAACAGTGTTCAACCTGGAAAAAGAACTGGAACTTGTTGATGTGGAGTCCAGAATAATATACGGACTGACCACTCAGGATTTCTTAACCTCAGCTCACCAAAAATGGCAGAAAGAAATAATTTACCGCATCAATTTTCCGAAGCTAAAGGAAAGCGGATGGACTTGAATGGCTTCGTGGATTTAGACGTAGACATCCAGAAATTACAATGCGTACGCGAGGTTTTAATAAGAATGTGGTGGATGAATTTCTCCTGACTTTGAGAAACGCCCAAGAAAAATATCATTTTTCAACACATCGAATATTTTTGTTTTGTGTAACTTGCTTACATACTTAAATTGTTATGAACCATACATATTGATTTAAATAAACAGCAGAGTTTTTTATTTCATTTTATTTGATATTTATAAACTTATAGTACAAAATGATCCCTGGGATCATTTTGCCCCTACCCCAGGGATCATTTTATCCACAGGGGTGTATAAAATTATCCTTTACTAAACTTTAACAAAAATATCTGATACAAAAAAACTACATAGATGAAATGAAAAATAAGTAGGCAGATACAAAGTTAAGTAAATTCACTACCTTCAACAATTGAAATCTTGCGGTTTTGCCTACAACTTTAGCCACAATTAAAATTTTCCCTTAAGGGGATCATTATACCTCACCTTCCCCTACACTTTTAACCGCTTTTCTATACCTGATGGATTGTTTACACTTCAATCAAACTCGGAGCCATAACTCACAATAAAATATATCATAAAAGCAATTTTCCGTTAGAATTATCCGAAAACTGAAAGTTGAAAAAGCGGCAGTTCGTGCGGAATAATAGGTGAGGCCGTTTTACGACGCTGAGGGCGTACATTAGGGGTTGACTTGTTATCTATCCACTTTACGCAACTTGTGGAGTATAATAGCTAAGTGGCCGTTCTGGAAGTTCCCGCAGATATGGGGACGTCAAATTGTTTTCACTCTGCCGGTGTGGTTATGGCAGTTACCGTGCTGTAGAGGCCTTAAATGTTGTTTGTGAGACCCTAGCTTGGTTGAAACACTCTTTTATACATTTTGTATGAGAACTTGTGTTTTGTTAGACTTCTGGGTTACTATTATCTTGTTTGTATGTTATTCAAAGTGGGGATTATGAGCAGAGTTCATAACTTTTTCGTCACCATCTTCTTTCTTTGGCCTAGAAAGAAGCCCATTTGAAAAAAGTGGGAATAAAAGAAAACGAGAAATTGTACAAATTTCAACGTAGTTCTCGAAAAAAATATACTAACTCACAATTTCTCTCGAAAATTTTCACATGTCAGCCTAATGCTAATCAAAAGACCGAGGAATACAACAAAAACAATCAAAATATCAATAGTAATACATTAAACATATTAGTAATATTTTTCACATTTAGGTTCATAGAAGTGAAGCTTGATGTATAAGTATTGCATAGCTGCAGTACTAGTTTGCAAAATAGAAAAATATATCTATTTATAGATTTTCAGGGTGAAGTATTGTTCTTCACGGAGGAGAAATTAGGTAATAATTTCAATATTTTTTGCATGGAGTAATAGAGTCAACAGTTGAAGTGACAGCTATTGTGAATTGGGATAATTCGCAACTTATATTTCCAACTACTTTGTAAGCCTCATGGCACAGCGCGACTCCGTACATTATTTGACGTTGCACTGCTTGTTCAAGGCTGTGATTCGAACATCTAAATGGCAAAGCGAAATAACTACACCCTGACGTAAACAACCTCTGCTGCGTCCAAATCCGACGAATAACTATGGTTGTTGCATGATTCATTTTCAAACGTTGTGCTTTATGGTTTGGAAAATTACAAAATATCTGAATTCTTGGGATCAGAAATTAATAAAAAACCAAATTGAATGAAACAGATTCCTTCGGTGGAATTCTAGGACCCATTAGTTTTGCTCTTTATTTGAGCTCCCACCGCGACGTAACATAATATATCAGGGCAGATTACCTCATTTTAATAAACAATGAAAAAAATCTCTATTCGGTATTTATTTTCAGGTCTCAAGATGAGTTTGTGATTGAAATTCAGGAAATGAAGCCAACGAACGCTATTTTGACATAATAATATATAAAGCAGCACCTATCAGATATGCCTATAGTCCGTTCACGAAAGGTTGAGCCGTCGTTGGCCATGGAAATTTGGCATATTCCACTGTGTATATTAAAATTTTAGGTTATGTTCTTTGTTTTCTTGTCAGATTGATACACAATGTTGTCAATATTGCATAGGGTTCTCTGATAACCAGCAAGCTCGCCGGACGAGGCCGGGTACATTGGCAACGTTGACTTTCTTCATCGTTATGACAGCTAATACTGCCAACTTCAGATAAATAAACAAACGCCTACTATGCGCTCAAACTTTCGTGAATGGACTATAGATTGTTGGAGCTCATACACAAAGAGTCATTTAATTGAATCAAAAAATCAACACGAAACTCTTTCAACAGCGTTCGCAGCTTTAATTACCGTTGAAGGAAACTTGATACAACATCAAGATTGTGAAATTGTTAAAAGAAAATCTTATAACATCTAGAAACCTGAACAACGTATATTGATGTATTTGGAATCAATAAAGCAGTGGAACACAGGATAGGGAATAATTCACTATTTGTTCTATATTTCTTGAAATGTGAATCACAAGACATAAATCATTCGTAGACTACGAAGATTTGATACATTTTACTGTTCAAAGTGAAAGAACTTCAGGTTTTTGTGAGTTTCAATGCATAAATTATAATTTTCAAGTCAACTGCTGTAGGTACTGCTGTTGCTGAGAGTTATTTGAAGGACTTCGTAGAACAGAAAAAAGACTATTTCGAATGAAATTCATTCATGTGCTAGCAACTTGCAACCGATGCCTTCTCTGTCATCTTCATGCACTAAGCAATCTACGAGTGTTACTCCAGCCAGTTATCACCAACTAACTACTATGGACCGTCTATTCTGACGCATTTGCAGAATACAACAAATTGTATTTTCAACATTAATATTAATGATGAATAGTTGATTTTCATGGAATGTTTTGTATGTTGAAATGAATTTATATTTTCAATGTTCTTTTTGACTCTTTATGCGGTCGTAGAAAAAATAATGCTCCTAATTCATACTTAAAGTGTCTTTTACGCCCTCGACTGCTTGACCGTCCGCTTCGAGTCGTTCTGGTCAACGGCAGTCGTGTGCGGAAAAGTATCACTTTCCGTTAGGAAAATAACTATTTCTGTCCTTGGTGGAATTTTCAGTGGCAATTAATATTAATGAACGCATGCAAATCTGTGAGTTTCATGAGATGAATGTTTCGATGATTCAGAAACCAAGGTTGAATTAAATTTTTTCCTTTGTACGAAACAATATACTTGAAAATTCTGAAAAGAAATTAAGTAAGTTACAAAAATTCTATCAAACTAAAGTTTTGAAAATATCGATTTAATTCTTTTCCATAATCAAGTGCAACATTCAATGTCCATGGTTAGATAGTTATAAAATGATATCTATCAAATGTTTATTGATGTCGATACACTGAGTTTATTAATTTTCGAAATATCGTACAGGATTTTGCTGGGTATGTTGGCAAAAGCAAAGCGAATGTTGTTCAAGTGGGCCAGGGTCCTCTACCGCACCCTGTACGTCCGTTACTTTATATTCAGGAGTTGAAAAAATTTCTTCGCTGCTTTTTTGAGAATTTCATTTGAATTTCCAAAAACTCCTGCCATTAATTACAGTTCAGGAGACTCAACCTCACTCGATTATTTTCCCTCAAACTCAGTGTGAATCGTATATATTCACAATTCTTGAATGTAAATTTTGCATTGCATTACATTTCTATGTAGGTGGAATTTTATGGCTGAATTTCCACAGTTCTTTGACGTTGAAAGAAATGAAATTCTCCGATGTGAATTGGAACTCTTAGTATTGAAAGGCGCTGACACCACTCGAGATTCTTCTTCGGTATTTAGTTATTCGAAGTTGGGCGAACTCATATAAATTCCGGAATGCTATATTGACAGAATGCTGACTCGAAGTAAATGCCCTTGAGCTTTGAATATCTGAGAGGATTGTAAACACCAATAAAACCGTTGTTTTGCATGCTATTTCAGATGGTAAGGTATATGAAATTATTCCCGGATATCGCTACAATGGGACTGACTGCAAGAAATAAAATTGGGCGAATCGAATGTAGGATCTTACAGTCAATAGAAATAAACTCGTAGTGAATACGTTCGAAAAGGGGCATTCACGTGACTAACTTAAGTATAACTTTCTTGTGTCACATTTGAAACCGATGAAGGCATGCATTCAAATAAAATAGATGTTTATAGTCTCAGCTTCGATATTCGAAAAAGACGTTCGTCCTATTTCTGACACAGTGTATTGTGTTTGTAAGAAGGCTCAATATTCGCTTTTGAAGGTGTTGTTCGCTTCAAGATATTCGATAAACCAAATTCTTTAATTCTTTGCAATAATCTCCTCTGTTGAATATTGCATTTTGGCAGCTTTGGACGTAGACTAGCCGATCTAAGGGAGTAGTCTGAATCACTAGGACATCTTCTTGAAGCATTCAATTTGACCATAGGACCAAAGTAAATCACTGCAGAAAAAACTCATACTGCTAATTCCCTTTGGTACTCGAACTGAGAAGGCTTAAGGGGGCTAAATCAGACATTCTTTGCGCAGGCTTGCAATCTGTAACTAACAGAATCTATGCTCGTCAGTTTTTGTTGAGCCTAATCATATGCTTTCTAAAGCGATTATGTTCTATTAGAAAGCGCATAGGAAGATGTAACTTATTCTCCCACAAATTCAAACATATTTTGGACCTTGCAGTTCCAAAGTTCAGAACGAATTTTTCAGGAATAATTCATTCCTGGCAGATTTCTTGAGAGTGATTTTCAATTTCCTTTTTCACTTAAATACTTCTTATAGGTTTTGCGCCAGTAAGATGCGTTTGTGCTTCCTTTTGGGCAAGTGGGATGTGAGTTTATTCGTTTACTTGGATTCCTAAGTGACCAGGAAAAGATCCTGATAGACGATAATGAAATATGATTACCATTCGAATTTTTCAGTGTTATAATAAGCAGCAACGATAGTTTCAAGAACTTCAATTGAAATAACTATTCTATTATTTATCTGTATTGATAAAACAGGATCCATGGTTACTAGTATACCGGCAAAATGTCATTCTCTCAAACAACTGCACCAAATTGAATAATTCTTCTTTTAATGTGTTCATAATTGCCAGGACAAGGTTTATACAACAAAATGATACTGATAATTGATAATTCGAAAATGTTTATATGAAATGCACAATAAAATTAAAAGAATGGATTTGGATTGTTGATAATTTTCTAGATGTTTTTGAAATTAAGTAAGCTACTAATGGAGAAAAACTTATCTTGTATCTAAGGTAAATGATATTTCGAACTATTGTAGCACACATCTGTGTATGATACTCATTTATCGCTTCTCGATAGACTGAGAGATTGAATGGTTTCCCTAGATAACTATACATTGAAATTCATAATTTATTTTATCATATTGGCATAAGGAAATGTTACAATAATTGAGAATTACTATTATCCGAAAAATGTGAAATATTAATTTGAATTTTGCCCGTTTTCATCAAAATGTAATCGACAGGAAACTTGAAAATAAAAATAAGTTATTCTTAATTCTTAATCGTTGAATAATATCTAATAGGTCCTGTAGGTTTGATATTGAGTGCTGAATAAACTTTTACTGCTTGGTTAAATGAATTAATTTGTACTGTTGCTAATTTACGGAATATTTTCAAAATGAAGAAATTTATGCCCACAAAACCAATCCAGAGTAAGATCCATTTCTTTTTTTCCTCTTACGATATTATTTTGATTGGCTTTCACAATTTCATTAATGCTTTGAATTTCCCTCATTTTTGAATCTGAAAGTTGTTTCACGAAGGGCAATTCTGAAGACTTATGGCCTCATTCTGATTATATGTGAATTCGATTTTCCCGTTCAAACCATAAACTCACTTGGAATTTTCGGTTTTTCGAGTTGTTGCTGTCGGAAGTCGCTGAGTTTATGGACGACCGATGGGTCACTCCTAAATTCGATAGCTTCCGAAAGCAACAACTGGAAAAATCGAGATTAAGAAAGAGAGAGAATAGATCAAATTAAAAGGTGGATTTAAGGTTTTGAACAAGGAACATCTCGAACTTTTGAAATTTACTCAAACTGGGCTCACTTCTTCAAGAGAAAAATACTACAAAAAATATGCTTAATCGGAGGTGCTGCTCTCCTATTATGCAAATTATTTTTTTCAAGCTGACGTTTTTATAGGTCCTTCAATATTACAAGTATGTGTGCTGTGCTGTGCTTTCTATATCTACTCGAATTTCCAACTCATGCATAGTAGACGGAGTAGAAAAAGTATGACTTATTCAGACACCTCCAAATGCAACTATCTAGATAAATAATAACACTCAACACAAAGCAACCTGCTCATAACACCACTATGAACAGTCAGCCTCCAACAATGATTCTAGCCGTCGCGTCGAGCAATAAAGATTGGAATTTCAAACATTTTTCCATATCCGCATGTGACAGATACACTGCAGCAAGCAGCTAACCGAAATAAAAAAGTGGAGGAGGTCCTTATCGTGCCTAGTTCATCATATATACGCATACACTTCAAAGACCTCATTTTTCGAGATATATTTCGAGTTGAGGGCATACTCGTGTTTATAAATCACAGCAATGGCGTTCGGCCGACGCCAGGAATTTGCGGTATGTCGAATTTATGCAATACCGCAATCGGATATATGGCCTAAGTGGTCCAGAAACCTCATTGGCAGTAAAAAGTTGGATGGGGTGATGAAAAATGGAGAGATATTACTACTTATAATGAAAAGAAGGTTATTACGGACTAAAATTCTGAAATTGAGATGAATGGAAGAGTAGTTTACGTCGATAGACATATGCAACTTTGGCTTGGATAAGTAAGGACGAGTATTGCTTTCTAATACAGTTTGAAAATAGCAATATAAATCATATGAAGCGTTGACGCTTCTGTACGCTCGTTGGAGTTTAGTTTAGTTCAGTTTTAAGAAAGGAGTAACAGTTCACTGCGACCCTAAGGTCTATAGTGCCCCCTTACAGAGCTGTTTGGACCATACCCTCACAGCTGGCCTTTCAGTTCCAGAGTTCTGATAAAATCCAATATCTGTAAAGGCTTCAATGAGGCTAATTCCTCATACTCTTACAAGTTGCTCGCTCAAGGAATTATCTCCTCAGGCTCGCAATGCCAAGCATTCCGTGACTAGGTGAATGGGAGTTTCTTCCTCCTCCTCACAGAACCTACACTCGTCAGTGTCCGAATCCTATCCTTAACAGGTGCCTTCTGAGACGACAGTGTCCTGTAAGAAAGCCAGTGAGGAGATGTAATTGTGGTCTTATTAAGATCCAGATATCTTTCGGATCTTGCTGTTTAAAAGTTCCAAAAGAACTTAGTGGAATGATCCATCCCTGGGAGATTCCGCCAGAGTTTTTTCCTCTCGGCTTTCTACTTCTCCAGAAACACCTTTTATAGGTACATTTACCTATTCCACAAAAGGGTTCTGGGCAAATGAGTGAGGTTCGTGCGCCCTCTTTGGCAAGTGTATTGGCATTTTTTCTTCTCTTGATTCCCGAATGGCCGGGAACCCAGATTAAAAAGGCTTTATTTTTCTTTCCTACCTCGTTGACTTTGTTCCGGTACTACCAGATCATTTTGAATCGATGAAGTAGGAGCTCAGTGCTTTAACGGCAGCTTGACTATCTGAGTGTATGGCTATATCGCACTTCTGTTAGTTTCTTTCTAGATTTAAAATCTAGACATCTTTCAATAGTTAACTTTAAAAACCTCATTTTCTAGATATATTTCGAGTTGAGGGCATACTCGTGTTTATAAATCACAGCAATGGCGTCGGCGACGCCAGGAATTTGCGGTATGTCGAATTTATGAAATACCGCAATCGGATATATGGTCCAGAAACCTCATTGGCAGTAAAAAGTTGGATGGGGTGATGAAAAATGGAGAGATATTACTACTTATAATGAAAAAGTAGCTCATTACGGACTTAAATTTTGAAATTGGGATGGATGGAAGAGTAGGTAGTTTACGTCGATAGACCTATGCAACTTTTGACTTGGACAAGTAAGGACGAATATTTCTTTCTAATACAGTTTGAAAATATTAAGATAAAATACATAAAACATTGACGCTTTTCTACGCCCGTTCCTATTTGAGTAGTTTAGTTTAGTTCAGTTTGAAAAAGGGTTTACAGGTCACTGCGACTTTAGGTTTATTGTGCCCCCTTACAGAGCTGTTCGGACCACACCCTCACAGCTCGCCCTTTCAGTTTCACCTGATATAATCCAATATCCTCACTCTTACAAGTTTCTCGCCCAAGGCATTCTCTCCTTAGGCTCGCAATGCCAAAGCATTCCGTGACTAGGTGAATGGGGGTTGTTACCTCCTCCCCACAGAATTTTCACTCGTCAGTGTCCGATAATCCCATCTTCAACAGATGCTTCCTGCGGGACAGTGTCCTGTAAGAAAGCCAGTGAGGAGGTGTAATTGTTTCTAAATAAGATTCAGACATCTTTTGGATCTTACTGTTTCAAAGTTCAAAAAGAACTTAGTGGAATGATCTATCCCTGGGAGATTCCGCCAGAGTTTTTTCCTCTCGGCTTTCTCCTTCTCCAGAAACACCTTTTTATAGGTACATTAACCTATACCATAGAAGGGTTCTGGGCCAATGAGTTAGGTTCGTGCGCCATCTTTGGCAAGTGTATTGGCCTTTTCGTTTCCTTTGATTCTTGAACGGCCGGGAACCCAGATTAAAAGGACTTTATTTTTCTTGCCTACTTCATTGAGTTTGTTCCGGCACTACCAGATCATTTTTGAATCGATATAGTAGGAGCTCAGTGCTTTAATAGCAGCTTGATTATCTGAGTGTATGGCTATATCGCACTTCTGATAGTTTCTTTCTAGATTTAAATCTAGACATCTTTCAATGGCTAACTTCAATAACCTAATTTTTCTAGATATATTTCGAGTTGAGGGCATACTCGTGTTTATAAATCACAGCAATGGCGTTCGGCCGACGCCAGAAATTTGCGGTAGGTCGAATTTATGCAATACCGCAATCGAATATACGGCCTAAGTGGTCCAGAAACCTCATTGGCTGTGAAAAGTTAGATGGGTTGATGAAATATGAAGAGACAATACTACTTATAATGAAAAAGAAGGCTATAACGGACTTAAGTTTTGAAATTGAGATGAAAAGAAGAGAAGTTTACGTCGATAAACCTATGCAACTTTTAGCTTGGACGAAGTAGGACGTGTAATGCTTTCCAATACAGTTTGAAAATATCAAGATAAAAACATTAGGTGTTGACGCTTTTGTAAGCTTGTTTCTATTTCAGTAACGATAATTCAAAATCGAATATAGTGAGAGCTATAAGTTTTTTATATTCACTCATAAAACCCAGCAAGAAAATTTCACGACTTTGCTTGTTCGTTCTCTTCTGTGTTTGTCCTCTCATTCGAAAAGTCTTTCGTCGTGAATATCCGGCATATATTCATCCAACAAGCTTTTCACTCTGCTGTAACTCCACTTTTTGTCAATATTCAACTCCTGAAAGAATTATCTTTTTCGAAATTTCAAATAACTTTCCATAATCTCAAAGGAGCATTTTCCAAACATTCAGAATTCTACGGTTACCCTATATATTTTCAGGCAGATGGATGCATAAAAAGAAACTGACATAGGAGTTAAGTGCTATTCAAGCACTGACTCAAAGCTAATGTGGAAGTGTCAAAGGAAACTCAGTGAAGTAGGCAAGAACAACAGGGTCCCTTTAGTCTGGATTCCTGTTCATTCAGTAATCAAAGGAAAGGAAGGGGTTAACACACTAGTCAGAAAAGGAACACAAATGCCACTTACTAGCTGTGACCCTTGTTTGTTATAGGCAAATGCATCTTATAAGAGAGAGTTTTTGGAATAGGAAGGAACTGTAAGAGAAACACACTGAGGGAATACTTCGGGATTGAATAATTCTGAAAAGTTTCTTCGCAACTTTATAACAGTTAGGTATAAAAAGTATTTGTTCCTCAAGTGAGAATGAGTTCCGCCTTCTTATTGGCTGGTTGGACAGAATCTAACGGGTGTAAATTCTGTCGTGAAGTGGTCGAAACTCTTATTCACCTAGTTACAGAACGCCTTGAGTCTCTTGAACAGTAGTATTATAGAAAAAACGCGGATCTGATGGGTGGGCTCAATTGACCTCAAGGTCGCAGTGGAATTGAACCTCTTCAAAAATTTTCAATGTACGAGCACAATATTGTTTTGTCAATATTCATTTACTCTACACAATACGGCACTTCCACGTTTGTGAATCCATCAGTTGATAACAAGGGTTGCCACCACATTGTTTGCCCTTTTCTCAGCATGTTCGCCCTTTCATTCGAGAGGCCTCTCATGAATATCCGGCATATCGTTATCCTTCAAGCCGTCACCACCGCTGTCATCTCACGTCACGTCACGTTTTACACCAAGAGTCAAATCCTTACAAAAATTTCGTTCTCCAAATTCCAGATCATAAAGTTTCCGGCAACATAAGCGGCCATTTCCCTCAACTTTCAAAATTTGACGGCAACCTCGTTTCAATCAAAAAACTGTAAACCTTCTTTATTTCTTCACACTACGATACTTACAGGTGTTCATAATTAAATTGGCAACTACTTTCTCCTTCATCCCGCTATCAACCTAGTTGACACCAAGGTTGGCAACAGTGTTGCTTGCTCATTGTTTGACAGTATTCGATGTTTGCCTTATCAACCCACAAGCTGCTCATTAATATCAAGTAGATCGTTCGGTATCAAGCGTTCTCCTATGCTGACACTTCTTGCCACTTTACTTTTCAGATCCTGACATGATTCTGACGATATAAATGGCCACTTTACACAACTTTCAAGATTTCACGGCCACTGATGACTGTTAACAAGTTATTCGGCAAGTACTTTCCCTTTCAACCGCTGTCAACCCGGCTAACAATAGGGTTGACAACCACATTGCTTGGCCGCTCTTTTCAATGTTCGCCCCTCATTCAAGAGGCCTCTCATGAATATCCAGGATATCGTTATCAATCTAGACCTCTCCTCCGCTGTCACATCACGTCACGTCACGTTTTACGCCCCGAATTAAATTCTGACAAAATATCCGTTCTCCAAATTCCGAAACTTAAAGTTTCCGGCAACATTAACAGCCATTGTAACAACTTTCTAGATCTTATGTTAATTCTATATACATCAGAAAATTGCCAACCTCCTCAATTGCACACAATACTATATACAAAGGATATTTTCTGTGAAATGACAATTTATATTTCGATTGGCCACTACTCTTTTCTTCATCTCTCATTAACCTGGTTGATAGCAAGGTTCGCAGCCATGTTGCTAGGTTGCTTTTTGCTACCATTCGATGTTTACCCTACCATTTTACAGTATGGTCATGAATAGTCGGTGAATTTCGATCTATCAAACTTTCTACTCTGCTGTCACTTCACGTTTCAGATTCTGACGAAATTATCATTCTCGAAATTCCAGATAGTTTTTGATGATTCCTGCAACGTAAATGGCCGTCTTCCACAACTTTCAAGATTCAACAGCCACTGATTACTGCTGAAAAGTTGTTAAGAACTGATTTCTTTTCAGCCATCTTTCAACCTGGTTAACGAGAATGTTAGAAACCACATTGCTTTGCCGCTCTTTTCCCATCATTCAATATTTGCCCTCTTATTTAAGAGGGAATATCCGGAATATCGTTATCAATCAAACATTTTTCTACGCTGTCACCTCACGTCACGTTACATTTCAAATCTTATTAAAAATTTTCGTTCGAGATGCCAAATTATTCATCAAATTTAAGGGACGTTTTCAACAATTTCCAGATTCTTTGTATACACCAGAAAGGAAGAAAACTCAATGATGTAGGAAAGTACCATAAGGCATCAATAATTTAGGTTCCTGTTCACACAGGAATCAGAGGAATAAAGAGGATAACACACTTTCCACAAAAGGATCATAAACGCCACATTTCGAAGAGATTCTTCGGAACATTAAAACTGCAAGCTCCAAAAGTTATTCGGATCTCAGTAAGAATAAGTTTTGATGTTATGATGTTTATTTTCTCGTAAGATTGATACGCAGTGTTGTCAATATTGCATAGAGTACTCCGATAACTCGCAAGCTCGTCGCACGAGGTACATTCGGCCACGTTGACTTTATTTATATGAGTATTGTGATGAGGACTCCAGATTACCGACGCAAAACTGACCCTGCTGAACACAAAAGCGTAGTAGACACTGAGGATTGACTTATAGTTCTTAAAGATTCTACATTGCCTAAATAAAAATCCGAGCATCCTGTTGGCGTTTTTCACGATACTATCAATATGTGGGATAAAAGTGAGTTTCTGATCAAGTATTATACGCAAGTCCCTGAGCTGATCTACTGCGACTAGAGTCAAGTGCCGATATTATATTGATAAAGTATAGGATTTTTACCACGGTAAAAGTAGACTACTTGACACTTCAACACATTAAGATAAAGTTAGTACGTGCCACAGAACATCTCGAAACGCTCTTCTGAACAGCAGAGCAGTCATCGATAGACCAGATGACGAGAAAGATTTTCATATCGTCCGCATATATGAGTATCCTCACCGTTAGAAAATTTCATTGATATTATTGATGTAGATTATAATATTCATTTACTCTACATAATTCAGCACTTTCAGGTTGCTAAACGGGCTGACAACAAGGTTGACGCGCACATTGCTTGGCCGCTCTTTTCCCAGCATTCGATGTTCGCCCTCTCATTCAAGAGGCATTTCGGCATATCGTTATCAATCAAGCCTTCTCTTCAGCTGTCACATCACGTCACGTCACGTTTCACGCCCCGAATTAAATCCTGACAAAATTTTCGTTCTCCAAATTCCAGATCATAAAGTTTCCGGCAACGTAAACGGCCATTTCCCTCAACTTTCAAGAGTATGGCGCTGAAAATTTATGATGGGGTGACGTTCGCCAGGGAAGGCGAGCCTGAATATTCGCATCCCGTGGGACTCCTGGAAAGTTGTTGTTATTGTTATAAAGCTTGCGGAACTGCTCGTTTTATTTCAGGTAATTCGGGAAATCTTTCATCCACCGTTTTGCGTTCAGAAAGTTGCAGAAGGAAATTTGTTGCGGAACGAAGGAGATTGTTATTGTGTTTGTTGTGAAAAGTTTAGTTGCAATGAAGTTTTTCTTTTCTATTCAATCCATTAGTATTACTTATCGAATATTTTATGATTTAGTGTCGCGAAAAGGTCTGTAGTTTGTTATTTATGAGGCTGCCTTCTTGATACTTAACTATGATTTTTTGATTGCCAGGATGACAGAACGAACTCTTTTCCACATTTCTTTGTAATCTGGTTACGGCAACCTCTTAGTTGAGCTGCTGGTTACATCGGTAGTCCTGGAAAGTTGTTTTTATTGTTTATGAAGCTTGCGAAGTGATCGTTTCATTTCAGGTTATTCGGTTAATCTTTCATCCACCGTTTGCGGTCAGAAAGTTGCAGAAGGAAATTTGTTGCGGAACGAAGGAGATTGTTATTGTGTTTTTATGAAAAGTTTGGCTGCAATGAAGTTTTTTCTATTCAATCCATTAGTATTACTTATCGATATCTTTTATGATTTAGTGTCACAAAGGGTCTGGAGTTTGTCATTTGTGAGGATGATTTGTTGATACTATGATTGTTTTGATTTGCCAGGATGAAAGAACGAATTTTTTTCACATTGTGGGTATTCTGGTCACGACATCGTGTTGACCAATGACCTCTTAGTTGAGCTGCTGGTTACATTGGTAGTCCTGGAAAGTTGTTCTTATTGTTATAAACTTGCGGGACTGCTCGTTTTATTTCAGGTAATTTGGGAAATCTTTCATCCACCGTTTAGCGTTCAGAAAGTTGCAGAAGGAAATTTGTTGCGGAACGAAGGAGATTGTTATTGTGTTTATTGTGAAAAGTTTCTTTGCAATGAAGTTTTTCTTTTCTATTCAATCCATTAGTATTACTTATCGATATCTTTTATGATTTAGTGTCGCAAAAAGGTATGGAGATTATTTGTAAGGCTGTCTTGTTAATGCTATGATTTTTTGATTTGCCAGGATGACAGAACGACCTCTTTTTCACATTTGTGGGTATTCTGGTCACGGTATTGCGTTGACCAACGACCTCTTGGATGACTGCTGGTTAATCGGTGCTCTTGGAAAGTTATTGTTATTGTTATAAAGCCTGCGGAAGAGATCGTTTTAGTTCAGGTAATTCAGGAAATCCTTCATCCATCGTTTTGCGCTTAAAAAGTTGCAGAACCTAATTCGTTGCTGAACGAAGGAGATTGTGTTTGTCTTTGTTGTGAAAAGTTTGGCTACAATGAAGTTTTCTTTTCTATTCAATCCAATACTATTACTTATCGATATCTTTTTTGACTTAGGGTCTCTAAATAATTTTCAATGCTTCATTTGTAATGCTCTTTTGTAGATACTATGA
Organism: Propylea japonica; assembly: GCA_013421045.1. Classification (NCBI taxonomy): domain Eukaryota; kingdom Metazoa; phylum Arthropoda; class Insecta; order Coleoptera; family Coccinellidae; genus Propylea; species Propylea japonica. Next base: position 79,987,052 of record CM024241.1, read on the forward strand.
TTTGCTAGAAGGACACTAATCTTCTGTACATTTGTGGGTATTCGCGAGGTATGCGAGGTGAGGATTAACGACCTCTTAGTTAAATCGCAGATACATCTGTACTTTGAGCGTATTTATATAGATTGACTGTCTCCGTGTACACACACCATGAGAGAAGTGTCACAGCGATATATCTAGAATAGTGTCAGTGTGTGCTAGGTGTGTGTGTCTATCCATATGTGGCATATTTGATCTAACTGAAGTCAATTTGCGTTATTGGACGAAAGGTGACATAACTTACTCAGAAGTACAAATATTCCTGAACGAAGGGACATGTGTGTCTAAAACATAAAAATAGATAGCAACAGCTCTGAAATGATTGGTCCGGGTTGCCGATCTGAGTTTTGTATGTTTTTTCTGTGGTGGAACTTTTTCTTACACAGTTTCGAAATTAATACTTGAGAAGGAGGTTCTTACAGAGCTCACTATCTTCTTTTCTCAATTCAACCATCAGTTTGTTGTACGCAACCAACTGCAGCGCGAACGCGTGTCCAAATGTCTACAAATGGGAATGATGACATTATACATAGTATTTTATCATGAAAGAGAAGAAATCACCAGAATATTGTAAATAATGCATTTTGGGTAATATATTGCCGAAAACACCCGATCAGTAAGCGCATCAATACATACTGAAAAATGAAACATTTGCTTTTAGAAGTTGAATTCTAGGTGACATCCGGTTTTACTGCTGTTTCTTTTTTTCCATTCAAATTTTAACCCAAACTTTTCTGTTTCGACGTCGACGCCATTAAATTAAAATACATGATGATATGACCATGAAATATTCACGCAAAAGTGTCGCACTTTATGTCTGGTCAAGTGAACGTCGACGCATCTGAAATGAATTGCACTGTGACACTACTCTTGACAATATATTTCGCTCAGATGTGTACACCATCGTAACTGATATAAAAATTGGTGTCGTAGACTGTATTAAAACTAAGCTAGGCTTAGTCGAATCATAGACAAACTCCGTTTAGTTAGTCTATGAGTCGAATTGAAAATGAATTCAATAATTGACATAGGCTTCAATAAGTTACAAAAATTCGTTTTACTCTGACAAATGATACGTTGGTGAACGCATGGAAAACGAATTTACTGAAGGTTTTCGAGATAGACATCTTTCAATGGCTTCATTTGATATTTCAATGTATCATCACATTCATATGACCTTACATGTTCAACTCACCTACATTCTTGGAAATTCATATTGAAACATAATGGAAATAGCTGAAAAAAAAGCAATTTTCAAAAAATAAATGAGCGTTGAGTGGAAATCACCTCATGTAACTAACTCCTCTCCTCCAAGTAAGAAAAATTAATAGTCCGAAAACTTGAAAATGATATCTTAAGTTGAATGAATGCAAAAATCCTACTCACCAGGTTGTTATGACTCCACACTATGCTAGGAGGTGGTTCTGGACTGTGCTTCACAATACATGTTAAATTCATTGTACTTCCCTCGTTTATATACATTTCTGGACCACCCAGTAGAATCGTTATAGGTTCTGGAAAAAAAACATAATCAATATTGGCATGAAGTTATAAATAAAAAGAAATTTCTGTGAATGTGTCATACGAGTATAGGAAATATACTTCAACTGTACTTTGGGTGATTGGCGGAGGGATGAGCAGCTAACAAAAAAATTGATATGTCATTCAAAAGTACACTAAATGAAGTATTTTTTAATGGAAATTAATATTTCATTGAAAAAAAACATTATAAAAATGGGACTAATTTTTTCAACTTCAGAATCGCGAAATTCATATCCTTTCACGCCCGCAATAAGAGTTTTTTCTGCACACATACTCTCTTATCCTGTAGCAAATTTATGGCGTTTTTTGAATATATGGTCAAATTTAATAAGACCACCAGAAGAACTGAATAATAATCATCCTAGATATAAAACTCGAGATATTTCGGGAAATCAAGAAATTGAAAGAATAACCGTCAACATTTCGACCATATGTTATATGACATTTTTTGTAGCAAATAACTAAAATAACCTCCCCTTGAAGTTTATCCAAATTGAAAGTAGACACCCTGTATATATCACTAGAATAACTGGACTAGAACAGGTATATTGAACCTCAATTTTTTGAAACCAAGCTCACAAATATGCCAGTTAGGGAGTAGGATTCATGCTTTCTGAAGCGAAAAAAATGTGTACCTAATACATGGAAATGAATCGACAAAGAGAAACACAATTATATCTACTTTTTTCGATGTGTGGTCATGGAAAAATACTGCGAATTTTTTACAAAAGTTAGTAAACCACTGAAATGTATCAATTTCCTAATTTCTTTGTCAACATCGCCTGATTTTCCGTTTTAAACTGCAGAATTACTGACCGTAAAATGCCACAGCATGAGAGAACTCGGGATTTAAAACATAAAAGCTCATATATTTTTCATGTTTCATTATAAAATGAAGTCCTTGAAATTTTGAGTAGTGCGGAGAGTAATTCTTTTATGGGAGAATGGAATGAATTCTCTCTGAAATTCATAGCAGAATATTAGATCTCGAGCGAGATAATTTATATTTTTAGTAATACTTCATCTTTTATTGAACTTATGGATAAAAATGAGACATCTCCTAGGAAAAACGTCTTTCATATCAGTATGGTCAAATTCAATTCATGTTTTCTCGAAGTTGATGAGGCTTCTATTGAAAGTCAATTGATTGAATAGCTATGAATGTAACCTACCCTATTTTCATTTAACTCAACACAATTTTTTTTACAACTGTCAGAAAAATTGACTTTCCTTCATCACTATGGATCCGTAAATGATTACTTTTTTCACCGTTAAAATGGTTATTTTTGTATCAAACTATCAAGTGCGTAAAATGGGTGTTTTTTTCATGGCAAATGAGAGGGTTAATTTTTGGCCGAGACCGCAGGTCGAGACCAAAAATTCTCTCGAATGTGCCATGAAAACACGATTTTTATACGCACGAAATACAAATAACATTTTTTGTACAACTGTGATATGAATTTACATCGTCTGAAATATAAAATGATCGAGACAATGCTTCCAATGTGATATTTCTAATCTACAGTCTTTACTTCTTTTCACCGTTAAAAAATAGTATATTATATTATAAGGATTGAAAGTGCATCTTTTTTTTACGAGCAATATTTGCAGTTGCGAGGCGTAGCCGAGCGAATGCAAATTGCGAGTTAAAATAGGCACTTTTAGTCCGAATAATATATACTATTTTTTCTCCAACCAAGTCAAAATTACAATAAAATTGGTTTTAGTGAAAAATCGTTCATAATTTGGTTATGAATTTGAAAACAGAATCATGACAGTGATTGTCAAGTAGACTTCAAATGCATTTACTTTTAATCCAAGGATTAAAAGTAGCGTTTTTAATCCTAGGATTAAAAGTGTTGCTAAGTAACGAGTGAATTTTTGTACGGTAAGGAAATTTATGACTTTTGCACCTGAAAATAGTACAAAAATGTCAACATTTTTTGATGGTTGGAGAAAAAGACTTTTTTTAATGGTGGAAAAAAGTAATCATTTACGCATCCATAGTGATGAAGAAAAGTCAAGTTTTTTTGACAGTTGTACAAAGAAGTCTTTTTTTCACCGTCAAAAAAAGTGAGTTTCCATCGATACTTCGATGCAGAAAGATCACTGGAACATGATGCATAGAAATATTGTATTTGATTAATAAATATATTTCAGACGAAGTAAATTCACATTCACAGTTGTACAAAAGATGTTGCTTGTATTTCGTTCTTATAAAATTCGTGTTTTATGGCACTTTTGTGTGAATTTTTGACACTATCATGTGCCATGGAAAAACACTTATTTTACTCACTTGATACAAAAATAACTATTTCCATTCCATTGACATACAACACTCTTTCATTCCTTTCAAAAATCATTTATTTCGACAAAGTGGAATGACATCATAATCGGTCGAAAATCGATACTGACCAAAAACTGTTATGAAGAACTACATAAATATACGAAAATTCGATATACTATGATGAATAATTTGCCGTTTTTAATATAATACCAGTCATTCCACCAGCAAAGTATTGCATCAATGTTTTTTTATTCAGAAGGAAAAAACAAATTTTCAGTCGACTTTAATCAATTATATGCTGCCAGGCAATCTGAAAACAAATAGGATGAGGAAAGAGTTGTCTGTTATCTATTGAATCTAAGGAAACAATGGTATGTTAGTGTTTCCTTTATTTCTGCATGAAACTCATGAGTATGTTGAAACGGAAATGAAATGTAAATGTTTTCTATTAATCCGTATTTCTCTAGCCTCCAGCGTTTAAAGGGATTTCAGACTAGAAAATGATTTTAGCACACGAAAATTGGTGAATCTTTTTTATTTGTGATGTATTTATGCAAGTGATACGTTTTCATAATGGAACAATATCATTTACTCAAAGTTATGCTTCAGCTAAGGTTTTATGAACAACTGGAAAACGAACAGTGAAATAATTATGGACCAAGAACTCGCAACGTGCAGACTTTCATTATTAATAAAATATGGAAATTTTACTACATATAGCAGAGGACGATCATCAACAAGGAAACTTGAGTTCTAGTTGCTTCAGATTGTGAAAGGTAATGAAGAAGTGGAAATTATAATGAAATATATTTTCTGCATAAAAAGATTGGAAGTTGCTCTCTCTATCGGTATGTATTTACGGTTCCCCTCTATCAGATACTTTTAAACCTCATTTATTCAATTAAATTATTAGTTCATTATGATACGAAAACTGTGAGGAATTTCATTTGATGATTCTTTAAGAAAAACTACATTAGTTTTGGTCTTCCGAAAGAAGCTATAATGAAGTTAATTAGAGTATATGCCTACAAACGAAGGTATTCGAAAAATATTACGAATCCCTTCGTCCATATAATATGTATGAGAATTTGGTAGTCAATTGCTCATCCCTTCATTATCTCTGACCTGCTATCACCACCATGACCAGGTTTCTCAGTTGATGATTGTGTTCATCAGTGTTGGATCATTTATAAAAAAAGGTTTTCAGCTTTTTTGAAATAACGAAAGTCTGTCTGTCTGAGCTTAGCTCTAAACCAGAAGAATAATCAGGCTTAATTCACTGCTGTATTATGCATGAATAATTTATTCTCCAGTGTTGATATTTTGAAATACTTGAAATCATTTCCATCAAAGCAGTATCTGTATATACATATTTAACTTACCATCATTCGAATGAAAACCATACAAGTAGGAAATAGAAACGAGACATTCAAATTACAAACAGATAGGTACCTGGAGCCGTTATGTATGAATCTTTTCATCGGAAAAACAGAAAAGACAAATTCTGATGATTTTTAACTGCCACTATATTTTCCATAGGCGTTATAAATCCAATTAGTAAGAAAACAATGTCTCTATAAAATTTGCCCTGAAAAACTTTGAATTTCCAATTTTCCGAGGAAATAATTAGCCCAATTCAAACTTTGAATAACATTCGAGCTGCTCCAAGTCGTAGGTAGAATCGATTATCCGTTATTATTGTAGGAAAAATTAAATAAATTTTCTCCATGAAAATATTGAAAATCACTTCTTCTATCGGCAAATAATTATTACCGTTCCATGAGACACCTTATAGTTCGTTAAAATATAGAAAATATTGCCCTCTATAGAAAATCATCAATTGATACCATGGACCTATAATACTAACTGGACGTCGAACTTCCTTACTGTCACGTAGAAAAAATGAGCCAAATGGCCGCCATTTGCAGTTTGGGATGAACCACAAATATTTAGATGTTTTATGCCATCTGTGCTCGAATTCATAGTTTATAATAGGTTCATGCTCGAATTTAAATTGAAACATAGACGTTCCTTTGAAAGAAGTGATGAAAAACGAACTCTATATATTAGTGTTCTGTGAACTCTGACATTTCGGTCTATTAAAATTATAAATAATTTCGATTCTTGTGATTAGTTATTGAACAATATTGGTAATCCTATCATTTTAATTCGTTGAAATAAAATAAATAAAGGAATATTGGTAATTCTAATATTTCAATTCATAGAAAAAGTGACACCTCTCAAATTCACCCCAAACTCCAAATGGCCGCCGTTTGCCTGAAAATTTTTGACAGGTTCGCCATCTAGTTAATATTTTAAATCTACGAGTATGATTGATACGTATCTAAGCAGAATATATCATTTTTAATCATTTAAATCAAGGAAACTTGAAATATAGATAATTAAAATTTGAGGGTGTCTGGTAGCGAAGTTGAAAACGCAGTAAGTGTCTTCCGAAGACCAGAGTAATTCATAATATATAAGGAAAAAAGGTATTGGATTTGCTTAAATAACTGATACAAGTTTGCGAATCAATTTCTAACTGCTACAATATCTTCACCCTGCTGGAGTCATCACGATCCATACTTCATAATCATAATTATTGATAGTTAGATGTGGATGTTAGATAATTTTTAATAATTTACTAGCAGCATATACACATCTCAGAACAAAACATAGTTTGCTTTGAAAATAATTCAACGAGAAAATGAAAATGAGACATTCAAATTACAAACAGATACCTGGAGCATTATGCTTGCAGTTTTCCGTCTGAGAAACAGAAAAAACAAATTCTGATGATTTTTAACTGCCGCAATATTTTCCATTGCCACTAAAAATCCAATTAAGATGGAAACAATGTCTTTATACTCGTGAAATTCGCCCTGAAGAGCGTCTGAATTTCCAATTTTCCGAGGAAATAATTAGCTCAATTCGAACTTTGAATAAACATTCAAGCTGCTCCAAGCCGTACAAGCTCTCCAGTCTCCGCGAGGATGCTGTGGCACAAAAATCCTCATTTTCGTTTCGGCAAACATAGTTGGAAGTGTTTTTGTCTCTTAGGATAACAGGCGGTTTCTATGGAAGCGTAGGAAATTGATTCAGTTTTTCTGACACTTTAGGAGATATACAATGGCCTGCGAGAAACACCATTCGTATTTCAACTATTTGTTTGCGGAGTTACTGCTGGAATTTTTGGTTTGTGTTGTTATTCGTTCATTCAGATGAAAAAAATAATTTGTGGAATATAAGATGGACCATGCTTCTCAACGCGATTGGATCAATCTCCGAAAAAGGGGCCCACTCACTAAGAAGGAAGAATGCGCAGTTAAGTATCTGCACGTTTGCTGTAAAGCTGAGTTTAGACGAAGCGCACCTACTCGCGCACCAGCCTCGCTTCCGCTCCCTCGCATCGTGTAAACATGCTCCTCGCCGTGAGGCCCCTCGTCCTCGGGGCGAGCCGTCGCCGGTCGGTTTTCAGTCGCGCATCAAAGAAACCTCACTCTGTCGTTTGAACAAGAATTTGGAGCTAGTCGAGACTAGCGAGTGCGCCGGCTTTAGTATTCTATTTACGCAGGGAAAATGGACCAAGCGAAGTGCCTGGAACTTATCGAACTATACAGGGTGTTCCTAAATTGAACGTACAAATAAAAAGGGGAGATTCCTTAAGTGAGTTTAAGAAAAAAAAGTCCCATAAACATGGGGTCGCAAACGTTTCGTTTTCGAGATACAGGGTGTTAAAATATTAATCAAAAACATGTGTTGATTATTCGAGTTTATCGAATCTTTATGAATCGCTACAGATCAGGAAAATTTCCATAAAAACTGACACTGAGTTCATTCACCACAGCTTACAAAGTGGCCTTCCCATCCTAATTTGGATTTTCACGAGGATTTCGAGAGAATCGTTCAAAATTTTTTTTCTCGAAATCGTTGGTAGATACGACAAAACTACAAGAGACAAAAAGTTTAGTATAAGAACAAAGCTTCTTTTTACATTTTTAAAATTAACAGTTGCTCACCAAAAAAAGTTCTGCAGAAGAACAGGTGGCAGTGTTCCAGAAAAATATCACCCTGTAGATCTTCTATCGAAATTGCCATGTCTCGTGGTGAGAACTCTCAAATGTAACATCTATGCCAAATTTCAGTTGAATATCTTGTGAAGTGTAGATACTATGAGAAAAAAACTTGAAAAAAATTCAAACTTCAACACTCTGTATCTCGAAAACGAAACGTTTTCGACCCCATGTTTATGGGACTTTTTTTTCTTAAACTCACTTAAGGAATCTCCCCTTTTCGTTTGTACGTTCAATTTAGGAACACCCTGTATAAACAGCGGGTGGTATTGTGGAATCCCAAAGAAAAAATGTACCACAACAAAAATAAAAGACAGGATGCATGGAATGAGATAAGTTCTGTTCTGTCAATTCCGATTCCTGCATTAAAGGCAAAGATGAAAGGGTTGATGATTTGTGTCCATTTTTGCAATTTTCGGCGAAATAACAGCTAGCAGGTGTTCAAAATCTTCAAACGTTATACGCAGGAAATTTTTATGGTTTCTTCAGCAGGGTCTACCACCATATCGGCCATCAATCTGCAACCATACTGCAATCGCCGGCGAAATAATGCCTTAGCCCACCACCGACGCTCCTTCCTATTTTTTTTCAATCTCATTTTTTTAAGTGACACATTGCTAGGAAAGCAAACGACGCGGTAATTGAAGGTGTAGCCATGCTGAACTGTACGACTCTATACGAGGCTGATTACTACCTCGCCTTCTCATCCTGGCTCGCCCTTCCAGGCTAATCCAGCGCGTCGTGTAAACACTAGCGCGAGGATGAGTTTTGGTGCGCGAGTAGGTGGCGAGGTTTGACTCGCGAGTGGGTGCGCTTCGTCTAAACCCAGCTTAACGCAAACGTGTGCATTCATATTTCTCACACACATACACTTTTGCGTGTTGGTTTGGATGTGCGACAAGCGTGAGATGACGTCGAAAAAGATCTGATGTTAATGGCAGTGGCGTGTGTTGTTATTAAGGAAAAGATGTCCAAGGTATAAATATCGAACCCGACACTGTGTTGCTAAACATATCAAACGTGCAGAGACTTGTTGCCCATACACAGTCGTTTTTGGTCATTCTTCCACGTACGGTGAAGAATGCACAAGCCACACGACGGAGATGATTGCGCATTCCAAATTTACGCCATACACACACTGTTTTAACTGTACCCCGTACAACGCGCATTCAAGTCTTCGCGCTTCCCTCTTAGTGAGTGGGCCCTTTGAGGAATAAATTATACTTTTTATTCTGAGGAATCAACGTTGCCGCTGCTATCGATAAAAGTGTGAATAAGCTTGATTAACGAAAAGAAAAATTGCAAGTGAACTAGAATGATTCACTTTTGCCTTGACTCCACTTTGGTTCATCTTGTTCTGAACAAAGAATCATTATTTTATGGTAGTCAACGATTTATGATACCTTGCATTGTCTTGATGAAGTGCCAATAACGATTTATATCATCTGTTAGGTCTGATGATAATATTCCAAATTCCTGGCATTCGAATATAAGTGCAACAAACGATACAGTCAGTTATTCAATCATTCATTGTAACCAATTTTTGAGGTGGGTGAACCACGACTAAGATTTCAGGTGAAAGCAGAAATATAGTTGTCAGATTGAGTTAAGTCAAAGTTATCTTCTGCTGTGTTTTGAATTTGAACGCACAAACGTTTTCTTTGTTTTATTGGAATGAACTGATTTACTTCAGACAAAAAGATTAATTTATTTTTTTTTCGCAACTATAGCCAAGATTTGCCCAAGTTCGAAGGTTCACTAATAAGGCTTTTCTTACGTCACTTATTTGAATCACTTCCATAAAAATGTTGCAAGTTTCCTCATCATATTCAGCTCGAATTTATTGAAGAGGAAACACCAAGGGAATAAAAATATTTCAAACTGGAGAAAGATTTTTCAACGGTTTAGCATTACCGATATTTCTGTTGAATAATAGTTATTTAATCAACTAGGTTATTAAAAACAGCGACTAGTGTTCAAGATATTTTAAGGCGCAAGCGGGGCGAACGCGTTAATAGTTTGAGACCATTAGTCGCTCGATTAATACCCGTGTTGACAAGATTTTTCCGACGATCTCAATATAAATTGTGTATGAATTTTTGACTGGAATACATTCTCATTTATTTGCACAAGACCTATATTTGACATAATATATTTTATGTATCTATATGTTCTACTAGAGTTTTGACATTTCTCGTTGTGCTTCTGAATACGTTGTGAACGGTTGCCATAAGCATTGCACATTAAAATAGCATAAATTGAACATTAAAATGGGTCATAAATGATCAATTTCGTACACATTAAAATAACCTTTAATTTGGAGATCGACGGAAAAATTGTTCAATCAATATTTCTATTCTGATTGGATTCAGAACATGTAGGATAAATTTTTTTCTCAAAGACGCAAAAGATGATCTGAAAAATAATGTTTTAATGTTATTTGCTTTTTTTTCAACGTTTCGGCCAGAATTCGCCAACCATCGTCAAGAAACTTGTAACTTGTAACCTGCGGAAAACATCTTTCCTCACTTTGATCCATTCTTGACTGAATCAGTTACAAAAATTATTTGACTTTTTAAACCTGGATCATATTTTTGTCCAGATTATTTTGAAATTAACAAAAGGTTGACTGCTGGAATTTTTTGTCTTTGACATGAGAGTTTCATTCTTCATTTCTGCGTTTCATTTTTCTTGTGTTGATATTATGGAAGATTTCACTCAGAAAATTTTATGATCTCATTCAAGGCATGTTGAACGTGCTTCGACTTACCTACCAGTTTCTCCCTCTTTAGCTAATTTTTTATGGTTTTTGATTCGAACATTTGAAAGCTATGAGAGATTTTGGGTTATTTAATTTTCATTATCAGGTTTTACTTTACTTATATTAGCCCTGATATAGTATCTTGAGTCTTGCCGTTATCACCTTGTACTCATTTCTAATTATTTCAATTTTTTCAAATGACTTTTCCGCATATGGTATTACATATTATATTGTTTATTTTTTGCGCTGATATCTTCCAACAAGTTCTTGGAATGGTCACTAGGCTTCAGAATTTTAAAAAGATATTTTCAATTCCTTGACTATTGTCTTCCGGAGTAGAGTTTATTTTCCATGCAAAATGATGAAAATAGCTCAAGGTTTATTTCAATATATTATGTTCCGTCATCAAAAATACCACTTCAACAATCTGGATAATTCTTGGAGAACTATTTCTGCTGGAAATTGCAATTTTCACATCAGATCAAAGTACTTCGAATGCCTAGAACGGAATTTCTTCTAATACTCACTAATCTCCCAGAGTGGAACATCAAGAAAAAGAAAGTGTTGCTAACACACTGAAGGAATCCATTCAATCATACTCTCTCCAAGGTGGATTCCATAAAACCTGACATTAAATCCCACACGTCTTGGGGTTACAGCCTTGTATCGAGAGTCGGAAAAATACATTGACGAAACACGAGGCCTATTTCTCATAAACGAAAATTTATGGCCATCGATAAATCAAAAAGGTTATTTTCCACAGGGCGCACAAAATTGGTACATTAACCTTTCTTATGGCGTCATCTGGGCCACAATATTTCCCACAATCAGTCTAGTGCCAATTATGAATTCTACCGATAAAAAAATGAGCCGGTTGCACCAAATGGCTATAAATTGAATGAGTTTTTAACGGCTATGATATAAGAATAATGGATTGCACTAAATGGAATTATATAGCTAGAATTAAATTTGTTTGCTCGTTTAATAGTTTTATGCTGAAGACGTCGGCTGCGTAGGCTATCAAAGATTCCTAATTTTTGCGCTCTGTCTTTTGATTTTAAAAAAAGGCTGGTTTTTTTATCTAATGGGTGGTAAACTAAGGAATTCCGATTTGAAAGAGATATTAACAAAACTGGGTAGTCAACTAAGGAATTCCGAGATATAAAACAAGAAAAGTCAATTTTAATTTTTTTTCTACAAATATGTTCAGCTCTTTGGGAATTCATTTCTTATGAATTACGTTGTCCAAATGTCCACCGTTTTTCTACTGGCACTCTTCAAGTCGAATCCCCAAATTTAAAAAAAACACATCGCAAAGTTTCTGGACCGATGTCTTGAATTTCCTGGCGGATATTTTCCTTCAACACAATTAGAGTGCAGGGATTGTTGCGATAGACTACACTTTTGAGGTTTCCCCATAAGTAAAAGTCGCAAGGTGCCAAGTCCAGGCCTTGGAAGGTCTCCACGTCGAGAAATTAATTCATCAGGAAAAAGCGCCTGAATAACAGGTAAAGACCGATTTGAAGTATGACAAGTGGCCCTGTCTTGATGGAATTAAGTGTCCCGAATCAAAGTCCTGAAGGGCTGATTCAAAAAAATTGTTCAACATGTCCACATAACGATCAGAATCCACTGTTACTGTTTGGCGGCGTCCAGCCAATAATGCCTTGTGCGTGTATTGCACACCAACGGCCTTATTTTCGAACAAATAAAATCATGACAGTCGCATGTTTATATATATACAAGTGCGTTCTTCACGTAAAAGCCAACGAAAATCTTTTAAAAAACTTTCTAGTTGTCATCGATATCCAACAAGGAATGGGGATGTCCTCGTTGTGCCGGCACATAGAACAGCCAGGTTTGAACATTCGCCTTTATACCAGAGTATACGAATATACAATCATCTACCTGCGAGTATTAAAAACTTGAATCTTGTACGTTTCAAAAATACGATGAAAAGTATGTTATGGAGCAGAGGATATTATTCGGTTACCGAATATTTGAATGATTCGGAGTTAGATGTGGTCTTCTAACAATTTCTATTTTGTTGCTATTCTTTGATTTATTTGTATTTGACTTGTCCTATACTGTACTGTCTGACAGGATGAATAAAGTTTATTATTATTATTATTATTATGCAATTGAGTTTCATGTTTCTCTATGGGGTTTTCTGAAGACCTATACCTACCGACAATTTCGTTGGTTCACATAGCCGTTGAGATGAAAATGGGCTTCATCAGAAAAAAAAAATTGATTTTGGTAATAAGCGCTCACACATAACGAACGCTCACCACCCGTCCAGCGAACCATGGCGACTGAATTTCCATGAACCCCTTCTTCGTGTAAGACCAACCTTACTACTCTATTTCAATTCAAAACAATTTTAGAGCGCTTTTAAATAGGAGTTCCTTAGTTGATCACCCAGTATGTGAACTCAACTCAACATGTGAATAATAGTGTAAATATACTCATAAAGAAAGCGGATGTCGAAACATTAACAGAAAACTGAAGGAACTGTCTTAAAAATTGTTGAGTCACGACAAACCAACCCGCTTGACTAAATCTCAAAAGATTCTCTATATCAAGGTTAGGTGAAGTTATACAACAGATCCTGGTAGGACGAAGAAGCTGAATAGTTAGAGATTCATAACTTGACAGAATAGATTCTCTGTAAGGCTATAAGTTCAATTATTACTATTTGGAACATTGAGCTTCTTCGAGAGATTGATAGAAATTTGTACATAAGAGGCTCACTTTCAGTAATTTCGCCAGAGCAGGGATAGTTTGCCATGGACATGAAGCTACGAAAACACGCAGGTCGTTCAAAAGCATTTTTCCGTCGGAGTTCTATTGAAATTCGGTGCACTAGACCAACGTTGGATGGAAGATTAAATTAGTTCTAAACTCTATATTCTAATCAGCTCGAGCAGCTTTTGTTATTCTTCAACAAAGAAGTGACACCGAATAATAAAAACTATTTTGCATATTCAAACATTGAGAAATTAGCATATTAATGAAATATAGTAAAATTCTCCTTTTAGATATACTAAGTTTGCGACCTAAGATATTTCCATCAGAAAAAAAATCATTAAGTATCATAATTGGGCTATCTCAGGTTTGATAATTTGAGTTGGATCAAAATGGAACCACACAACAGCGACGGAATTATCATAACAGGAAAATTCTTATGATTATTATTATAATTAAAAGTGATGACAGACTGATATTAATAATGGATTTTGATACGCGTTGACAACGACTCAACGCTACTTGCTGTGCAACTGACAGACACAATACTTGAAAAAACTATTACATCTAAATATAGATTATGTACATCAAGATGATCTCAAAAGTCTGAAGTTCATTTCGAAACCTGCTGAAATGGCTCTCAAAACATAAGGCAATTTTTAAGCACTTATCTGTAGATGACACAATCTCGACTAATTAACAAAAAGAAATCTTCAAATAACATCTTGATGATATAATGGAGGTCAATTCTCATGACTCAAAGTACAATCCAGCATCGAATTCCAACTCGAATAAACTATTTATAAGGCATTTCAAGAGTGATAAACGTTCTAGTAGTACTGCTTTCATCATCAAGAATATCTCCGAATATTCTCGAAATCTGTTAAGATGGCTCACACAAGCTCAGGCAATTTTTTTGATCAATTCTATAATTAGAGTATACAAGAACAATGATTATTTATCGCTGCGTAAGCATTTCTTATTCACTGAAAAAGGCATTCATCCATTGAAATCTTTAAATAACATCATGATAGTGTCGTGAAATGTCAATCTTCATGTTTTATAAACTTTTTAGAGATTATTAAATAGAATGAGTCTTCGAAACTCCGACACAGCATCTACTGCCAACTCCACAAGCTATTCACCAGGTTCACAAGGCATTTCAAGAGTGATAAACGACCTGCTCTCGCTTTCATCATCGCCACGATCTCTAAAGTAAATTCGAATCCTGCCGAAATGGCTCTCAAGACCTAAGGCGATTTTTCAGCTCACGACTCCCAACTAATTTAGCACCCATCGAAATATCTAACTTACAAACGAACAACTGATTAGATGAAGTCAACATGTTACATTGACGATGCGGTTATTGTGGCAAAGTGCGAGGATGATTGACAGACACTTCTGTTTAAGTTTTAAACAAAGGCCAAAACACATGGAAATATTAAATTTACCACTGAAACGTCACTTGTCTTTTCGGAAGAATGGATGCAAGGATATATGCTGCTCTCAGGGATATCAAACTGAGCAACAAGCACATGCGCACTAAAAAAACAAGAATATAATATATTCTGTTTTTTTAGTGCAGCACTGTTATATTATAACAGTGCTGCCATACATATAATGGATAAATTCAAACACGTTGATATAATGGCATATCAAGATAAGGAAGCAACTGAAGCACGAACCTACAGCCGAGTGGAAAAAACTCGTAACGAATGGGGAGTTGAAAGTTGTCCGACGGCACCATAAACAAAGTAGGTTATGGACAGAGCTGTGCCGAGCACCGAAGAAAAGTGCTTCCAGCGCAAAGCACTAAGCCCTATTGCTCCAGACTCTCGAGCACTGAGCCTTTTTTTTGAAGAATGCTCGCGATTACCAAGCACTTCTGGAAAGTAATTCGTTTACACGAGCACCAAGCACTAAGCACTTATCAAAATAAAACTTAATATTTTCCATCCAAATATCTCTTAGTTTGGAATTTCGATTTTTTATGTCTTGATTTTTTCTCTCTAGTGTTATCGTGAAATTGACAATAGGTTTTTTTTAACGAGTTGTTTAATAGATACTTAATAAAACTAGTTATTTAAGAGAGCGACTAATGGTCAAGATTTTTAAAGCGTTCGCTCCGCTCACGCCCTAATAGTTGGAGACCATTAGTCGCTTGATTAATAACTGGGTTGATTACAAGATTTTTCCGACGACATCAAAATAATTGTATATGAATTCTTGATCGAAATACACTCTATTTTTTACAAGACATACATTTTACATAATATAAATTTCTATTCTATGCTTTGTTGAGTTCTGACATTACTCTATCATTTCTGAATGCTTTATATTCGGTTCTCCATGGAAATAGCACATTGAAACAGCATTAATTTAACATTTAAATTGGTCATTTATATTCATTTTGTACATATTAAAGCACCTTTCAGGTCAACGAAATAATTTTTCGATAAATTCCGAATATACAGACAGGTTACCATGACGACATACCAAAAAATTTTAGAGAAACAGTGACGTCTTGTCAACGAATTAGATGGAAATGTTCCTTATGTTTTCTGAGCTCTATATGGCATTCATTCAGTTAACAAACTGTATGTATGAAATTGAAATCATGATAATAGATACCTGAATCCTATGTTGAAAAAAGGGCGCATTTCTCTTAGCATTTTCCTGAAAAAACTACGCCATATAAATCATAACAGTCTGTTCTTCTTGTCAAAATAATGAAAACGTGAAAACTGTTCCATAAAGTCATAACATACAGCGAGATTGTTCTTTAACACCAGTGTTTTTGTAAAGCAAGAAAAAATGAACAAACTTTGTATCTATAGAATTGAAACGAAAAAAAAAAATAGTTCATTTCTTTATCTATTTGAATCACGCGACGGTCTGTCATTTCCATGTTCCAACAGGTCGATGAAGGGCTTAGTGCTTGGTAATTCCCGAAAGTGCTTGGGAGTACTTTTTCGAATTACTGAGCACTATGCCCTTTCGGAAAATTCGCGAAGCACCAAGCACTAAGCACTGATTCAATCAAGTGCTCTCGAGCACAGTACTCACGAGCACAAAAGTGCTTCGAGTGCTTTCACGAGCTCTAAGCACAAGGTTTCGGCACAGCTCTGGTTATGGAATGCTCTTATAGAAAAGTTGGACGAAGGAAGGATGAAAAATATTGAAAGAGACAAGGCATAACCTCAATGCCTTATTATCGCTGAGTAAGTAGTCCTTATACTCTATAGATAGTTAAATGGAGAATGAATGAGAAAGATCGAAAGAGACAAGGCACAACCTCAATGCCTTATTATCGCTGAGTAAGCAGTTCTTATTCTACTGAAAAGTGCATTCATCCATTGAAATCTGTAAAACATCTTGATGATGTCGTCAATCTCCATATTTTCTAAACTTTTAGAAGATCGGTGAAATAGTAATAGTCCGTAAGACTCCAGACAGCATCAGCTCCCCAACTCCAACAAGCTATTCACAAGACATTTCAATAGTGATAAACGACCTGCTTTCGCTTTCATCATCGCGACGATCTCTAAAGTTAATTTCGAAACCTGCCGAAATGGCTCTCAAAACCTAAGGCGATTTTTCAGCTCACATCTGTAATTAGAAGGCACAATCTCGACGTTTTATTACCGCAAGGTGAGCGGTTCTTATTTACGGAAGGACGCCATTCACCTGGTTGAAATCTTAGGATCGCATCTCGCCATAAGGACCCGACGGCACATGGGCGTTGTATTGTTTTCTAACGACTCTTCCTGACTAATTTGGCACTGATAAGAATATCAACTTACAAACGAACAACTGATTACATAAAGTGAATCTGTTATACTGACCATACAATTATTGTGGCAGAGTGCGAAGATGATTGACAGACTCATGTGTTACAACAAAGGCCAAAACACATTGGACTATTTATCACTAATACGTCACTTGTCATTTCTAAAGAATATCTAAAGGATGCAATTATATCTGGTGATCTCAGAGACATTATAGTAAGCAACAAGCACATGAGCACTAAAAAACAAGCATATATAACACTGGTGCAATACAAGTATAATGACATACGGTATAGAAGCAAGAGCCGACAGCCGAGCGGCAAGAAATGCACTTTGAACTGCCGAGATGAAATTACTGAGGAACGTTCATAGCTTCGCATAATAAGGCGGAAAGAGAACGAAGAAACTTGGAACGAATATAGAGTTAAAGATTGTCCGATGGCACCATAACTAAAGGAGGTTATGGAATGCCCTAATAGAACAGTTGGACAAAGGAAGGATGATGAAGATTGTAGGAGACAAGGCACAACCTCAATGAATTATTATCGCTGAGTAAGCAGTTCTTATTCACTGAAAAGTGCATTCATCCATTGAAATCTCTGAGTAACTTCTTGAAGATGTCGCTAAATTTCAATATCCCTATTTTTCAAACTTTTTAAAGATCAGTGAAATAGAAAGTCTGTGAAACTCCAGACAGCATCAGCTTTCCAACTCCAACACTATTCACAAGACATTCAGGAGTGATAAGCGACCTGCTTTCGCTTCCATCATTGCGACGGTCTCCAAAGTTAATTTCGAAACCTGCCGAAATGGCTCTCAGAACATAAGGCGATTTTTCAGCTCACATCTGTAATTAGAAGGCACAATCTCGATCGACGTTTATTACCGCAAGGTGAGCGGTTTTTTTACGGACGGGCGCCATTCACCTGGCTGAAATCTTAGGAACGCATCTCGTCATTAGGGCCCGACGGCAGTTGGGCGCTGTATTGTTTTCTTACGACCCTTTCCGACTGGCAACAATCAAAATATATAACTTACAAACGAACAACTAATCAGATGCAAACAATCTGTTATGCTGACCATGCAGTTAGTGTGGTCGAGTGCGAGGATGATTCACAGAGGCTCCTGTTTAAGTTAAACACTTAAGACAAATGGAATATCTACCACTAGGATGAGGTCACTTGGCAGTTTGAAAGAATTTCAAAGGATGTGAGGATATGTGGTGTTCTCAGAGAGATTATACTGAGCAACAACCACATAAGCACTAAAAACAAGAATGTATAACACTGGTGCAAAACCTATAATGATATATGGTATAGAAGTAAGAGCCGACAGCCGAGTGGCAAAAAATTCACTTTGAACTGCTAAGATGAAGTACTGAGGAGGTTCTGAATTTCACATAATAACAAAGGAGAAACGAAGAATTTGGCAACGAATGTGAGTTGAAGATAGTCCGATGGGGCCATAATCAAAGAAGGTTACGAAATGTCCCTAAAGAAACATTGGACGAAAAAAGTATGATGAACATTGTAGAGACATGCGTTATTATCGCTGGGTAAGCAGTTCTTATTCACTGAAAAGTGCATTCGTCCATTGACCCTCAAATAACTTCTTGATGATGTCGTGAAATATCAATCTCCCTGTTTTTAAACTTTCCAAAGATCAGTGAAATAGAAAGTCTGTGAAACTCCAGACAGCATCAGCTTCCTAACTCCAACAAGCTATTCACAAGACATTTCAGGAGTGATAAACGACCTGCTTTCGCTTTCATCATCGCGACGATCTCTAAAGTTAATTTCGAAACCTGCCGAAATGGCTCTCAAAACCTAAGGCGATTTTTCAGCTCACATCTGTAATTAGAAGACACAATCTCGACGTTTTATTACCGCAAGGTGAGCGGTTCTTATTTACGAACGGGCGCCATTCACCTGGCTGAAATCTTAGGATCGCATCTCGTCATTAGGGCCCGACGGCACTTGGGCGCTGTATTGTTTTCTAACGACCCTTCCCGACTAATTTGGCACGCTTAATGACCTGCCGGAGCCCGGCTGGAGATTCATGTTGTTTCTCGCTAGCCGGCATTTTGATATGGTTTGAGTGCAGCTTCACGGAATGAAATTAAATTTGCAATATTTCTGGAAATAGAATGTTGAAGTAGGAGAAGATTGAAGAAATTTGTTCTGAAGGGGTTTCCATTAGTGATCTTCTATATACTTGTTAATGTCGCTGCTTTCAAATGATTACATTTTCGAGGAATTAATATTCGGTATTCATTGGTTTGAAGTACGATTTGATTTGAAGGAACGATTTCGAGTTGAGTAATTGGTCTTGCAGTTGGTGCATCTCTCAAATAAGAAAATCAAGAATAAATTTTTTAATTTTTTTAATAAAATTTTTAAAGAGAAAATATTAATGGTTTTTTTTTATCGACTGCAAGCAAGAACAACAGAATGTCTACAGTTTCCTGATCAGTCTAGGATAAAATAAAGGAATAGGCTAATATACCAGCCAGAGAGAGAAAGCAAAACGTCACAGACTAGCCATATAAGAGAGATTTTTGGATAAGGGAGAAACTGAAAGCGGAGCTTTCTTCAAGGAATCTGTAAGACAGAAAGTATTTAGATCTCTGTAAAAATAAGTCACGTCTTCTCCTTGGCTTCTTACAGAACAGTACCGCTCAATGTAGCATATAATGGATTTTGGCTCAACAGAAACTGACGAGTGTACCTAGATTCTGTGGGGAAGATGAGGAAACTTGGCACTTGACCGCTTGTATTGTTTTCTAACGACCCTTTTCGACCAATTTAACACGCTCAATGACCTGCCGGAGCTGGGCTGGAGATTCATGTATTTTCTTGCTAGCAGGCATTTTGATATGGTTTGTGGCAGCTTCACGGAATTAAATTAAATTTGCTATATTTCTCGAAATAGGATGTTGAAAGAAAAATTTAAGAAACTTGCTCTGAAGGTGTTTCCATTAGTGATCTGCTATTTATATATATTAATGTAGTTTTTTTCATATGATTACAATTTTGGGGAATAATTATTCAGTGTTCCAGCTTAGATAAGAGTGCGAATTAACTTCAAGGAATTATTTCAAGTTGAGTATTTGGCCCTAAAGTTTGATTTCTCTAATTTCAAAAAATCAAGGGTACATATAAAGGAAAAACATACTTTATAGGCAAGAACATGCTTTCTTAAGAAGCTAACACACTAGCCAGAAAGGGAGTACAGACGACACTTCTGTGATGGTAGGGAAATGCACACAGGGTTTTTAGAGAAGGAAAATAGTTATTTAATAAACTAGGTTATTAAAGACAGCGACTTATGGTCAAGATATTTTAATGCGTGAGCGGAGCAAACGCGTTAATAGTTCGAGACCATTAGTCGCTCGATTAATGACCGAGTTTATTACATGATTTTTCCGATGATCTCAACATGAATAGCGTACAAATACTTGATTGAAATACATTCTCAATTCGCACAAGACATACATTTGACGTAAAGGAATTTCTATGTTTCTATGTTCCAGTAGAGTTTTGACATTTCTCGTAGTGCTTCTGAATACTTTGTGTACGGTTGCCATGAGGATTGCACATTAAAATGGCTAAAAAATTGAGCATTAAAATGGGTTATTAATGCTCAATTCCGTACACATTAAAAGCACCTTTTATTTCGAGGTCGACGGAAAAAATATTTTCATTCCATCTTTTATCTCTTTAGAATTTTTTTAATTGGAAATAATTAATTTTTGATGAATGTCAAAAATGTGTCTGCCAAAACAGATTGTAGTATTATATAAAGTTTTGTGCTCAAAGAAATATTTTATATTTTTTTTGTTTTCAGACTTTCCATATAAATTTTGATCGAAAATGAAATTGTCATTATTGATCAATGGAAATCAATTTCCAACAATTCGATATAACATATGATCCATTTCAAAATTTCAATTTCTTTGCTGCAATGATTTATAGCAAACCATTTTCAATGACTAGTTTCATCGGTTCTGGAAAAAACGGCAGTTTTCATGAGGAGATATTCAGTTGCATATAGCGAGATGGTTGAATGCTCAGTAGATTTCGATCAAAATCAAGCTGAATAGGCTGAAAAAATCTGATTAACGTCAATTCATACTTCAAAGCGTTATTGATGGCTCCTACCTCTTGCCTATCATCCATTGAAGTGACAGCCCCTCATTTTGCAGTCGACATAAAAGCAGATTTTTTATAATGAAAACTCTTCAGATTCACGTGTTTCATGATCACTCGATGTGAATTAAAGGCTATCAGATATTGAAGAGAAAGAAATGTGTATTGTATTCTGGATTAACCGCTTGCTGGCGATAATTCGCTTTAGAACCCTCATGCCACATTACACACCATACTAATTAATACGAACGCAGCAGTTAATGATGGAAATTCATTCCTGTTCAAGGTGTTAAACTGAAATCGGAAGCTAGTGAAATGAATGGATATCATTCGAATGGTTTCCATTTAGTTCTGAGTTACCCTTTCCTCTCTCATTTGAATGTTGATTTGATATAAATGTACCTATATAACATGCATATAAAAGTTGTTTCATTTCGCTATTGAAGAACAGAAATTAATATTTATAAAAAAAAATCACTTTATGTTTTTTGAACGCTCGCTCTACTCAAACGAGTGCCAATCGTATTGCCCCAATGTCTGTAATTTTCGAATTACGATCCGATAGTGGTCCCAAACAATAGGGGTCAACTCCCTAATGACGAATTCGTGGTTGAATTCAATTTTGTCCGTGGGCCGTTCATCCGTTAGAGCCATAACTTTCGAAGGAATCGTCCTAGAGACTTTCAGGTAAGTTCGGTTCCTAAATGCTTCGGTTAAGTTCGTTAACCAGCAAATCGTACAGGTTGTTTTTCTAAAATATGGCCATTCAAAATTTTTTCCCTCAATATCTCAGACGGACAAAACCGATCTTAAATAAATTTTGCGTCCACTTGATAGATGCTCTCATAACCATGCAGAATTGTGTGATCATTGCCTCAACTTCACAAGAATCAGGTTTGTAGAAAACATTTTGTTTCTTCCGGGAGATCGAACAAGCAACATTTCTATAATTTATTCGAGCTCTTTCTTAACCTAATCTTTGATTTTTTTACTATTGATTCAAAGCTGACCAGTAGAAACCATTTCGCCTCCGAAGCAGAAAGTTTGCCAAACTATAGTGAACTATTCCTGCACACACGTAAAACAAAATGTGAGTTTTGCAATGTTCTTCTTTTTGAACCATGCAAAAACCACCCCGTCCCATTTGTCCTAAACTTTATCTCATTTGAATAAAAGGGCTGCCAGACTCCAAGAATAGAATAATCCATCACATTTCCGAAATTCCACCTCCTTATACCAGAATATAAATTTTCGATTCCATAAATTTTCAGAGGCTAAAAAGGCAGAACATACAAAATAACGCATCCTAAGGAACTGCAGGCGAGAGCGTTGCTTTCAATGATCAAGTGGGCTTACCGACAACGATAATAGTTATGGAAATTCACCAGACTTAACGTTTTTTGAGCAAATATTATTCATCAGTGAACCAGTAGATCATAGAGACCATTTTTGGTCAAGGTTGACATTAACCTACAGATATTCTGGAAAAATTATGACGAGCTGTTTCGCTTGGATCAAATAAGCAAAAATAATGACCAAGAACTGTCTGATTTATACGGCCTGTAGTTTCATCTCTAGAAGCTCCAGAACAACTCTTAATATCTTTTACTCGTTGCTGGTTCGCAAAATGATTATTATGATTAATACTGATCACTATAAGGCTTCCTTGAAGACCCTCAGAAGCTGTTAAGATTGTGCGAGTTAGGAGAATCAGGTGTAATAGAACATTCCTTTTTTGGTCGGGTTCGAACTGACAACTTTTCGATTATTAATCCGACGCTCTAACATAACCTTTACTCGGGTAGATTCCAAGCTTACCAGTTGAGAACTATTACTGCAAACGAAAAATGAGTTAGAGTGTTGCAATCTACTTCTTTTCAAAACATGGAAAATTCGTCCAAAACTCTACTACTCTCATTTCAATAAAATGGGCTGCCAGACTCAAGAGAATAGAATAACTCCCATCACATTTGAAATTCACCCTCCTTATACTCGAATATAAATTTTCGATTCCAGTAATTTTCAGGAGCCAAAACGACAGAACACAAATATACATAATAACGCATCCTGAGGAACTGGAGCGAGAGCGCTGCTTTCAATGATCCAGGTGGGCTCGCCAACAACGGCAAGAGTCATGGAAATTCCACCGGACTTGACGTTTTTTGAACAAATATTATTCATCAGCGAGTCCAGTCAATCATAGAACCACTTTTGGCTCAGGTTCGATATACTCACAGATATTCTGGCAAATTATGACGAACTGTTTTCGCTTGAATCAATAAGCAAAAACAATGACCCTGAACTGTATGATTATAACGAACTATAATTTCATCTCCAGAAACACCAGAACAACCCTTAATGTATCTGTCACTCGTTTCTTGTTAGCAAAATGACGATTATGATTATACTGATCACTCTTAGGCTCATCTCAGAATGAATTAATCTTTTGAGAGTTAGTATAATAAGGTGTGTAAAAAATTCAATTCTAATTCGACGCTCTAATCTAACTTTACCTACCTACCTAACCTAACCTAACCTTACCTTATTCGGATTTGGATATTATTGATTTTCAGCTGACCAGTTGAGACCATTTCGTCTCTGAAGCAGAAAGTTACAGAAGTTCATGCCAAGCTATTCTAAGGAACTGGAGCGAAGCGTTGCTTTCAATGATCGAAGTGGGCTTACTGACAACGAAGAAGGTCATGAAAATTCGACTTCCAGACATAACTTTTTTGATCTAGCATTATTCAACAGTGAGTCCAACTTAATCATTGAATACCACCTCTGGCTCAAGTTAGAAATTGACCAACAGATATTTGGGCAAAACTATAATGGTTGTTTTGATAGCATCAAATACGCGAAACATGAACTAAGAACTGTCTGATTCATATGGCCTTTTTTCCATCTCTCGAAGCTCCAGAACAACCCTGAATGTTTTTGTAGGTCGTTTTTGGTTAGCAAATGATTATTATAATTGTACTGATCACACTTAGGCTTCCTTGAAGCCTCTCAGAAGCTATTAAGATTGTGTGGTTTAGGAGAATCAGTGTGTAGAACATTCCCTTTTTGATCGGTATCGAACTGGCAACTTTTCGTTTACTAATCCGACGCTCTAAACATAACCTTTTCTTAATTGATTCCAAGCTGACCAGTTGGAACCGTTTTCTCCCCAAACCTGAAAGTTTCAGAAATGTATGCAAAACCGTAGTGAACTATTCCTGCAAACGAAAAAAGTGTTTCGATCTTCTTCTTTTCAAAACATGGAAAAACCACCCCCTTTCCATTCGTCCTAAACTCTATCTCATTTCAATAAAAGGGGCTGCCAGACTCCAGAGACTGGAATAAATCCATCACATTTCCGAAATTCACCTCCTTATACCCGACTATGAATTTTCGATTCCAGTTATTTTCAGGATCCAAGTGGGCTTAACCGACAACAAAAAGGTCATGGAAATTCGACGACCAGACATAACTTTTTTTGATCTAGCATTATTCAACAGTGAGTCTAACTGAATCATTAGAGATCACCTCTGGCTCAAGTTGGAAATTGTCCTACATATATTTCGGCAAAACTATAACGAGCTGTTTTGCTAGGATCAAATACGCAAAAACAATGACCTAAGAACTGTCTGATTTATACGGACAGAAGTTGCATTTCTAGAAGATACAGAACAACCCTGAATGTTTTGGTCACTCGTTTCTTGTTCGCAAAATGATTATTATGATTATTTATAGGTACTCATCACTCTTAGGCTTCCTTGAAGCCCCTCCGAAGCTGTTGAGATTATGCGAGTTAGGAGAATCAGGTGTGTAGAACATTTCTTTTTTGAGCAGGTATCAAACTGGCAACTTTTCGATTACTAATCCAACGCTCTAACCTAACCTTTTCTTGGATTGATTCCAAGCTTCCAGTTGAGACCATTTCGTCTCCGAACCTAAAAGTTTCAGAAGTGTATGCCAAACCGTAGTGAACTATTTCTGCAAACGAAAAAAAGAGACGAAAGTGTTGCAATCTACTTCTTTTCAAAACATGGAAAAACCACCCCCTTTCCATTCGTCCTAAACTCTATCTCATTTCAATAAAAGGGGCTGCCAGACTCCAGAGAATAGAATAAATCCATCACATTTCCGAAATTCACCTCCTTATACCCGAATATAAATTTTCGATTCCAGTAATTTTCAGGAGCCAAAACGGCCGAACACAAATACATAAATAACGCATCCTAAGGAACTGGAGGCGAGAGCGTTGCTTTCAATGATCCAAGTGGGCTTACCGACAACGGAAAGGGTCATGGAAATTCCGATAGGCGGTGTCGTGCCTACTTGACATTCATACACGCCGCTGTCTTTTCGTTGGGGATAACGGATCTGGAGGGTCCAATCCTCGGTCATAGGGTTGTGGATGCTCGTGAATCTTTGATCTGACGTATAGGTAGATCGGCCCACCGTCAGCAGATGGAGGTCCCGATGCCTGATCCAGGTTACCTGTAACATAAAGGTTCTATCAGACGTAATTGGATTTGGAGATAGGTGCGAGGAATTGAAAGTGTCTGCAGCTTCTTGGACATGTGTATTCTTTACGGATTATGAGTAATCTTGAGTAGGTACAACAAAATTCTACAACATTGAAACCGACCGAAATCTTCGTGGATGAGTCAGGAGAAAAATGTCTTTATCCTTGGAGATACAGGGTGTCTGGTGGCAGATTTATATTTTCAAAGTTAATAAAAAAATGCTATTTGACATATCATTTTAATTAAAACATTGAATGACAAAATAATCATGCGGATTTCATTTTTTGAAAATTATACCATCCAAATGTTTTCCATCGAGTTTTACACACTGTTCAAAACGGAGCCTCTTGTTCTCCGCCACACGTTTCAGTAAACTCTGTTCAACTTTGCTGATTTCTCGATGAATATTTTCTTACCCTGGGGTAATGCAATGCTCTTTGGTGTTTCAGTCGAGAGTTTGCAGGATCTTGGAGACCAGTTTTGCTTATTTACGTGCCTGTTTAAATGGAAATGAGCCTCGTCGCTCCAAAAAATGCGATTCACTGTTTAAAAACGTTCCAACATCGTTTGACAAAATGTTTTGCTTAAAAAAACGTCATTTTCTTTAAGTTCTTGAACGATTTGAATTTTGAATGGATGGAACTTTAGATCCTTTTTTAAAATTTCATGAACAATCGCTCTGGGAAGTCCCAGTGAAGCTGCCCTTTTCCGTATCGAAAGTCGTGGATTTTCACGTGAACTCTCTTCAACCAGTTCAATGTTTCAGGGAGTCCTTGAAAATCGACTGGGTCCTGGCCGTGGGGTGTTTATAGCCGTAGCAGTTGTGCGGAACCTTTGCACCCAGAAACGAATTAAATTCACACTCGGCCCATCAGTTATCCGTCGAATATCGAAGTGTGAACAAAATTGTCGACGAGCAATTACGTACGAATCGTTACTCTTGAAAAATGCCTCGATGGCGAACGTGCGATGCTCATTCGACCACTGCGACATTGTGACAAAGAAATCCGCATGACCACTGATTCCAACGACACTACCCTCCCCCCGCGTAGTTTATTACTTGTTGAAATATTCGTATTTCAAAACATAAATCTGCCACCAGACACCCTGTATAAACTCAATTCCGAATTTTCCAAAATTTGGAGTATAACTTTTATGCTTGTTCAATCAGGCCTAAGTTCTCCAGATTCCAGATTAAATCAACGTTTATGTATTTTTCCATATACAGGATGTTTTATAATAACGACATCAAAAGCCAGAGAGAGCTTTATCGTCATCAGAATACGAGATGTCAAAGTTACAGATTTTTTTAATGTTTCAAAATTAAATATTACCATGAATTGAAAAATATATGCTCATTAAAACTTGAGATTGAATCTTTCAATTCAGGGGCGTAGAATTATGGGGCTCAATTCATTCAATTGGGAAAAACCTGTCTTTTATGTTTTTCAATGTTTATTGAGAATATATCTCTTGAAAACGGTTTGAGATATAATATTCGCGTAGGATATAAAATTCGTCAAAACCTACTTGGTTGTTCATTTTTACTATTCAATTCGAAAAATAGCCACCTCGGTACGAAAAGAGGATGATAATTCACTAGGATGAAGTTTGATACTTCCGACTTATAATCTTCTCTCAATTCTTCACAGTTCTGAAAGGGTTAAGCGTATACTAAATATTATTCCAATAGCATTATTGAATTTTGAAAAATTAAAAATTATGATTTTTTCCCGAACTTTGTTGAAAGGGAAACAAAAAGGGTGTTCGAATGAGTTTGATATCACTGCCCTTTTAGCCGCAACCCCTAACAGCTTTCATTTTTGAATAGGAAAAAGAAGTCGAGCAGCACCTTGTTGGAAAACCAATTCAACTTTCTGCATGAATGTATTTTTTTTGCTTTATTCACAGAGACTCAATATTACATCAATAATTCTCACCGAATTTGAGTATTTGAAATTGGAAAACACTCGAACAAGTCAAAGTTTATTTACAGGAGGACATGTGTGTTGGAATAACTCTGATATTCCTAACCCTCCAGCCGCTACCCTAATAGCAATCATTTAATTAATTAATTTAAACGAAAGCGCACGATTTACCTCATAAAAAATACTCTCATGCAGGAAATTGAATTGCCTTTCCAACAAGGTGCTGCTGGATCCCTTTTCCCTATTCAAAAATGAGAGCTGTTAAGGGTTGCGGCTAGAGGCGTAGTGATATCAAACTCATTCGAACAACTTTATTTATTTTTCCGTTGTTCCATCCCAAAGTTCAAAATTTGGGGTGGAAAGTTATGGATGGCCACCCCTGTATAATGCGACTGGTCATGAGGACAGTCATGATCGAATTAACTGAAAAGCCACAAACTTGAATATTTCCAGAGAGTAATTTCCCATGAAAAAATTCAATCCCGAGAATTATTCGATTTGACATCTTCTCGAGAAGACACGTTCTCGTTCGATTGCAACATAAATCTGAGTCAAAGACGAGTGTTTTTTCAGATTTTGTTGAAAATCTGAACTGAATTGGAACAAATCAGATACCCGAATTGTATCGAACAAGACTATTTCATGAGTAACAGATTATTCAGCATGCATTATGAACCTTTGTTTAGAAATTAATTTGTCAACAACTGGAAAGTTTTGATGCGGGTGAACTCGAAAAAGCTCCTGAAAGTTGCTGTAGTAACTCTTTTTTTATCTATAAGCCATTTTTCATTTAAAATTGCGCATTTCTGATTGGAGGAAATTGAGAAATAAAAATATTTTTTCACCGACCTCGAAATTAAAGGTGATTTCAATGTGAACGAAATTGGTCACTAATGATCCATTTAATAATTCAAATGTGGAATCCTCATAGCAACTTTTCACGAAGTATTCAGAAGCACTACTAGAAATGTCAAAACTCTACTGGAACAAAGATACATAGAAAATATATTATGTAAAATGTAATTCTTGTGCGAAATGGAAATGTATTTCAATCAAGAATTAATACAGTCATATTGAGATCTTCGGAAAAATCTTGTAATCAACTCGGTTATTAATCGAGTGACTATTGGTCTCGAACTACTAACGCGTGACCGCAGCGAATGCTTTAAAATAACTTGACCATTAGTCGTTATCTTTAATAACCTAGTTGATTAAATAACTATTATCGAATGGAGCGTGATCATCGTAGTATGGAAATTTACCAAGCGCGATTCAAACGAATGAAACGGACCAAAAATTCTTACAGAAAGTCCAAGGGCGGGTGTTCCCAAGAAAATAACAGTTACAAAGTGTTCAACGGCACCGTGAAATCCATTTTGACGAACACAAGCATTCCTCTACGAATAGAACATAGAATTGAATTCTGATGTCTGCCATGCACAAGAATATCCTCAATTCAAAGCACCAATTACACGTCCATTATGATCAACACTGCCAAGCGCAGGAGTCAGATTACCACGTTTGGTACAGCCTCGACGTTTGAATGTTGTCGTTATCTCCCACAGGCACGTATTAGAAGCCGAATTGTTCTGGAACCTACACATTCCCATTCATAGTTGCTTCAACTTTAATACTCATCGGCAAAAATTTCATTACGGGAGAATTCCACAGCGGGCAGCTTAATTCTGTGATCAGATTGAACTAAGCAGTTTTCATGTAGGTATATTATGGCATTTCAGTAATTTATAACATTCTTGTGGATGGAATATATAATTCAAAAATTTAATTATCTGACATTGTTGCTTTGATATGCTTGTGCTGTTCTGAAAACTTTTCGAGAGCCGAGCATTACTTAGGTCTGTCCAAGATAAAGTTAACCAACCTACCCTTTATAGTTCTCATTGATTGAGTTTATTTTCTCAATAGACTGAGCTCTTATGTCAGCTGACGTCAAGGTCGTGGCACCTGAGTCTGATTTTAGCCCATACCTTGAACTGGCATAGTATGTGCTCGATGGTTTTTGCGGACGATCCACATAACCTACAGATATCGGAGTTTTTCTTTCCATTCTTGTGCATGTGATATCTCACGAAACACTGACCTATGAGAAGAAGAGTAAACAGCCTCTACTCTTTTTTTGACAACTATAGAGCTTGTTGAGCCTTCGTTAAGAAAATCACTCTCTCTGCTTGTCTTTGACCTAGAGCTTCCAGTAAGAATGTTTGTCTCTTATTTCCTAATCATCGACCTCTGCTTTAATCACTATGGGTAATATCAAACTGGTCTCAAAATGAAAGAATAAAGACCGTGAAATCGACATACACATCGAGCAGAATTAAATAACAATCCTCTTTCACTTTCTGCAACTATAAAAATCATAGAGATAGAATAGTCTATTATATCTCGATGATACAAATAGGAGCATTATACAGGTCCATGTTGGAAGGTATCAAAATACAGAAATCTTTCCTTATGTCCTATAACTATACAAAAAATAGATAAATCTATGTATGTTTGGGACATCGGACAGTTCTTTCCTTTTAAAACATATGTCACATTTAAATTCGCCTCGCGGACTGAAACATTCTCCGGAACAACAGAATATTCTGCCATTAATTTACGATCAGATTTCAGCAGCAATATAAGACAACTGTTATTGCCACCTTTCCATTAGACAATTGTTCTTTATTACCTTGAATAAATGTAAGTAGTTCCTTCCAAAAAATGATCCACGTTGATCTTTAAAAACAAAAATGGAGACCGTGAAATAAACAAGCACACTCAGCAGAATCAAAAAGCAATCTTCCCTCTTGTCCTGCAACTGAACAAATAACTAGATAGATGAATGTTTAGGAGCATGAGACAGTTCTTTCATACCAAAACATAGGACGAATTTAAATTCGCCCCGCGAACTGAAACAGCAATGAAATATTCCGTCGAGAATTAATGATCAGATTCCACCAGCAAAAACGAGACCAACCTGAATTCATAACCAGTTAGCAATGTAACTTAAGACGTCTGGCTCTACCACCTTTCCATTAGTCAATTATTTTCAATGCTGAATTAAAAAACTGTAAGTAATACCTTCCGAAAAGTTGTCCTCAGTGGTCTCAAAATACAAAATTAAGATCATGCACATCGAGCAAAATCAAATAACAATTTTTCCCTCATGTCCTGCAACTGTACAAATAGAAAGATGTATGTATGTTTGGAAGCTGAGGACAGTTTTCTAGTACTAAAACATATGTCCCATTTAAATTCGCCTCGCAGACTGAAACATTCTCCGGAGCAACGAAATATTCTGTCGAAAATTTACGATGAGATTCCGCCAGCCAAAAAAAGAGACCATTCTGAATTCATGACCAGCTAGCAGTGTAACATAAGACGTCTGGCTCTGCCACCTTTCCAGTAGCGAATTATTATTATATTCTGCATTATATAACTGTAAATAATAGCTTCCAAAAAAATTGTCCCCTGTGGTCTCAAAATACAAGAGAGATCATTCACATCGAGTAAAATCAAATAACAATCTTCTCTCATGTCCTGCAACTGTAGAAATAGAAAGATGTATGTTCCGGAGCTGGAAACAGTTATCTCGTACTAAAACATATGGTCGCATTTAAATTCGCCTAGAGAACTAAAACCTTCTCCAGAGCAACGGAATATTCCGTCGAGAATTTATGATCAGATTCTACCAGCGAAAAAGAGACCAACCTGAATCCATGGCCAGATGGCAGTATAACATACAACATATCTGGCTTTGCTCTTTGCTTCTGAAATCTCCAAACATTTTTTTTAACCATGCTTTCCTATATTTTAAAAAATGAATAGTCTTTCATGAGGAGGAAGTTGGTTTGTGGTAAGGTGGTTTTATTTTTCTGTACTCATTTCACGTCTTTGAGGAGCGTTCTGAACACAACTAAAAGTTCATATAAGTGGATAATTTAAATGTTCCTGTGTCCATGCCATAGGGATAGGATAGTATAAAGTTGCGATCATTGAAATAAACGTGGTATCAGATCCGCCATATCACTTCTACTCAAATTTACCATCGTTGAATTTTCTGAAGGAATTGTGATTCTTGCGCTCTTTTCCAGTTATATTGTGATTTTTTCTGCTTCGTTATATACAATTGATTGGTATCGTGTGCTGTAATGCTTTCTTCAAACATAAAAGAGATAGATAAGAAGAAAATTAGAGAAAAAATACATTACAGGTAGGGATGAGTACTGAATAGATTAGCATTGGAAAGTCTGTCTTGGTAATCACATATCTTTTTTTATTTGATATTCAATTGACCTTATTTAAAGAGGTTTCCTAAAGACCCAACACGTCGTATTTTTTGGGTGAAACTTGTGAACAGAAAAAATGGCACCTCAATTTAACCCTAAACTTTTCGCCATATTGGTCTCAGTCCCGTCCAGTGGTACTGTTTTTCCTAACTCAATTGTATGAATTATCGTCTCCTCTGTATTATATCTCGATGGTCCATGTTAACTCCTTAGATTTCCGGAGATCAATTCCTCGGTTCCTCAAAATGAACGTAAAATGTAAGTTCTTTCTTTCTCACCTACAGAAGATCGGTAAAGAAAACTCCGTTATGTGAATCGGCCACTGAAACCACCGAGCACATACTATGCCAATGGACCGCCTCGGTGGCTGCAAGGACATGGTACTTGCCTACAAGTACTTGCGAAGCTGTAGGTCTGGGTTCGAATCCCGGCGTGGGTATGGATGTTTGTGTATGTCCTAGTATGTCTAAGAACAAAAATTGTTAGAGTGGTATGTAAGATGTGAATGAGAGTCTTAAGTGTTAATTTGAAATCCATGATATAATGATATGTTCGTTGCCTCGATGGTCTAAGTTACCAAGGGCATTGTGAAAGGATGTTGAATGAATGAATACTATGCCAATGGCGCTGGCGCAAACCAGACTTACTCTACTAGGTGGCGCGTCATTAACGCCAGCTGACATAAGAGCGAAGTCTCCTAAGGAAGTAACCAGCTTTGCTGAGGAGATTAGATTCCAGGGGAAAACGTAGTTTTAGTATGGTAACGCACAAAAGACCTTATTGGTCGCAGTGCAGAAGGGTAATCAACGTGCCGATCAACCACTATCTAATCTAATTTCTTTCTTTCAATATTTTCTCTCCAATATTTCTAGAAGAGTAAAGGAATGAGCTTATTCTCATAATTAGGTTTATGGCAGCTCTTCCCATTCTTTATGGTTACATCAACAACAGCCCTGAAGATGGCATGAACGAAGTCAAGAAATTGGTGAGGTTTTGGACTTAGAAGAACCAATGATTGAATATGTTTTTTCCGATTAATTTTATCAAGAATTTCACGGAAATAACTTCAAAGATGATGTTGTAGGAAAATTTTTCATTATCCTCAACCATTGCATACAAATGTAGTATTACTAGTAATACCTTCAAAAAATTTGCTCAAGTTGGTCTAAAAATGCAGAAATCGAAATCGTGAAATAAACACGCACAGGCAGCAGAATCAAATAAAATCGTCCCTTATCTTATGTCCTGCAACTGTACAAATAGATAGATGTATGTATGTTTGGGAGCATGGGACAGTTCTCTCGTCCTAAAACATAATATGTCGCATTTAAATTCGCCTCGCGGACTGAAACATTCTCCCGAGCAACGAAATATTCCGTCGAGAATTTACGATCAGATTCCACGAGCGAAAAAGAGACCAACCTGAATTCATGACCAGCTAGCAGTGCAACATAAGACGTCTGGCTCTGCCCCTTGCTCCTGAAATCTGCAAATTTATTCATATTGCTGTACAAGTCTTATATCTGAGGGAGTTATATTTTATCCCATTCCATCTTGCCCTTATAAAATAAAAACACGATTTGTCGCCTCGAAAATGGATCTATGAAAATTTATGTGCCGTGAATATTTCCTGGATTTCCCTCTACGAATAGCATTAAAATAATTTATACTCCAGACCTACGTCCTGTGAAATGAAGAGGTCAGGACTTGGGATTAATGGAGGTTTCGGCTTATAATTTGAAATATCACAGAGGAAATCGAAATATCCAACACTCTGCCATGTTTTATTAGAAGTGCGCGGGGAGTTCATTGGAGAAGAAAATTATAGCTGCAGCGATGTACCTCGGTTTTTATAAGAGTTGACGTGTAATCCTCAATTGTAGGCTTGATCGTATTCACTAAAAATGTAATTTTATTGGGTTTTCGTTATATGCATGAGGTTCAGTGACGTAACTGATTTGTGGTTTGAATGCTGTTCAGCTGTTTTATAAATCGTTAACGCGCGTATTCCTCGAAATGGTGGTTCAATCCACTCACGAAATACTTGGTGGCTAACAGCTATTGAAGAGCATCAAGCAAGGCTAGAAGTAATCTGTATTATCATAATCAGTCGTAAAGGTGAGGTCAAAAATGTAGGACAATCGAGGGAACTCATTGGAAGTCCTTGTGAAACAACAACGTGAGCAGATAGAAATAATAAATAATGCATAAGTATTCATTAGAACGCCTAGCAAGACTTTGTACTCATCAACAAATTGGGGATGATTTTGCAAACATTTTGTGAATGATTCATCGGTGAGTTCTTGAGATTTTTTTGCCAGAAATTCAATTTTTTCGTCCGAATAAAGTTGGAAGGTATATGCAAAGCTGCGAAAGTGTTTCCATTAAAAGTTCGAACAGTGGTATCAATTTGATAAACAACAACTGAATCGTACCACATTTACCACATAATATGTAATATAATCGATTCTTGTCAACTGAAAATGATGGTTACAGTCATAAAAAATAAACATATCTTATCCGTCGGCCTCAAAATGAAAGGACGTGTGTTGAACTTATACGAAATTGATAATTAATTCTACATTTTATAACTTAATTTGAGTTTTTATTTGCAACTGAACATACAGTAGGTATTCAGAATCAATACGAGTAATTTTACAACTCTACTGGAACATAAAAATATATTAAATCACATTATGTCAAAAGTTTCTCTTGTGCAAAATAGGGATATATTTCAATCTTAAATTTATCGCAATTCATAATATGGTCCAAGAAAAAATTTACTAATGAACTCGTTTATTGATCTATTCATCAATAAACTAATTTATTAAATAACCATTATGTTGAATATTTTTTCAGACGATTTTTGGCTGAAATTCCTTTGGACGAGATTTTCTGCCTTTCCATAATTCAAAAACCATCATAAGCACTTTTACAAAATTCATTAAAGGAAAGAAAGATCAGTTCAGAACAGTGGTAGTTTCGCAGATCGACAACACTGAATTAAATTTAAAGGATTTTACCCGAGTTCCAGAGATATGGTCACCTAATTCAAAAAAATGTGTCTGTCTGAACCTTAGACTAAAGAAAGAGTCTTTAGTCTAAAGTCCAGACCGTGAATCAGAATTGCGTTGCCTCTTATAGTCAATAGTCCAATGGTCCTAGAGCTACTGAACGTATTTCAGAACCATTTGAAGTTGCAAAAAGCTCCTACTAACACTGCCAAAGAGCAAAGAGCTTGACAGTAGACTGGCATAACAAGAGACCAGCTTACATGAAAACGAATTCCCGTAGGAATATAGTCAAATTTGCGAGAAGGTTATAGCCCCGGATCAGTAGCTGTAGCATTCATAATCATTCATAAATTGTATAATATGCAAGGTTTTCATATAAAAATTTAACGACTTCAAACCTCACTCTTTCGGAAAAACAAACTCATTCATGAAAGTAATTCGTGGGTAGATGAAATATCGTGAAAACCATAGTGATATAAAACGCCTCTGTATAATGATATTTTATGGGATTTTGATGAGTATCATCATGAATGAGTAAACATGCGAATAATAAACACGTTTTATAATATACTCGGACAAACATGTATGGGTTTACTGTGTTTTGCAGTATATTTATATTCTGTCAGGTCCACCCACACAGATGTTCAATGATTATCCAGGCTTATCATATTCGGTTACGTTTCCATGGCAACCGACGATTTTCATGACCATGACAATAAAAATTAGAATGTGGTTGAGGAAATAACATTCCGTTCAGAGAATAGATCCTATACAGGGTTAGCCTTTGACTTATACACATATTTTAAACGTAGATTCCTGAGGTCGAAAGAAATACTTTTTTGCGTCATTTTCGAGTTATTTTAATTGAAAAAAAATGTCTGTGGAATTCCGAGAATTGGGAGCATTGGCAAATGCAATCCACAGAATTCAAGTATTCTTTATTTCTCGCGATTATAACTGTGAAAAATTTATTTAAAGTTTTTTTACTCAGCAATTATGCTATGTACCCAATATATTGTATTTTTTCATAATGCTCTGTAAGGACGATACAACCCCCCCCAAGACATTTCACAACGTCCATACCTTCGTCGGTATTCGAACCCAGACTACCGACACCACGGTCTGGAGTCATAGATACCCACTAGACCAACCACCGGGTTCGGCATAAATTGATTAAGTTTTACATTCAAAACCATGCCCGACTTCGAACTTTTTAAACGTTGAATTTCATTATTTGTGCTTCATTTCTTGTTCATTTTCTATACAGTTTGTAGCAAAAAGATATTCACTGTTAGTTGAAAAAGGTTTTTTATTCAGTGAATCGGTGCTCTGAAAAATCCAAAAAATTTCCGCCACAAGTTACCCATACAATTATGGCCGATTTATGTGACACTTTTGCATCCAGGGATATATAGGATTTGCTTCCCCCCCTCCTTTACCTCCATATTCAGAACATTTCAAACATAATCTCGAAACACAGATTTTCGACAGCCTGCATATTTTCAACGGAGCCAAGTTTTTTTTTTTATCTCAGGAATCTACTGAATTCCTTTCGTAATGGCCAGTCCAAACTCACGGTGTCATTTTTATTAAATTTAAAACTCACATCAGAATATAAATAAGTATTTATAATATTCCAACGCCAACTGCGCTGTTATAATCATTTATAGAAACCCTATATATGTACAAGTACCTAAGGGACGAACTCTTTATTTGAAGGAAAAAGTTTCCATACTTCAAATATATTCTGCGAAATATAATATCCTGAGGTCGAAATGGATGAAATGATGGATTTGATATCAATTGTTCATATTATCTCTATATTATACTGTCTCAAATTCCTTGTTTTGAAACTATGGAAGCTTCACCTCATAAAATCCTGTGGTCTTCATGCTATAAGTGTTGAACCAGCTTTGATTCTTCAATATCGGAAGCGATACCTTTCAATAACCTAACTTTCTTCTTGTCATCAGTTACATTCATACAAACTCATTATCTTAAAATTTCTAGAATATTAAATACCCAGAAATCCTTCGTCGATTGTCAGAACAGAATCATTCGATGAACACAAAACAAATTGTTTCCAAGACCCACTTTCACTGACAAACTGACACAACACTAATTCCTCGAAACACTTCGTCAATTATGAGGCTCTACCCTTTCAGTATTTTAGAATTGAGAAATCAACTTTTTGCTTCCTCGTCTTCTTCACAGAAGTGATATTCTTCAACTCACCTGACTTTCTTCCTGTCATCAATTACTTTCATACAAACTCATTATTTCGAAATTTCGGCAATTATGAGGCTCTACCCCTTGGTGACCCCCTTCTCGTCAGGCTTTCCCTTTTGGAATATAAACTGGATATTGCAGAAACAAGACATGTCCGTTTTCGACTCGTAAGCCAGAGAGAACCTAAGCGAATGTAGTAGATGTAGTTTTTTGAATTGCGAAATCCACCTTTAGCTTTGTAACGTGGTTTTCTCGGCGAAACTTACCTCGAGCGCCGGCTATTCTTTTTTCTAATAAGGGAGAATAGCAAACCTACCAGGGCAGCTGCTAGTCAGAGACAGAGTTCTTCGTTATCTAAGATATTAGCGATAACAGAGAAAATCAGAAATAGAGCAAATTTACACAGTTTATTCAAATAGCGAAAATAGCAAAATACAGTGAAATAAGACGCTATATGAAATCAATACAAAATGTAAGCTTGGTCAGTTTTGTCTGACTGCGAGCACTTTCATAAGAAGCAAATATTTTCCCGGTACGAGTCAGTATAAGAGTGCACAACGGTTATACTTGTCCGATATTCTTTCAGTCCTAGAATTCACCACGTAGTCTACCACTTCGCTTGTTTCTCGTATAAACAGGTTGGGTTTGGCCAGGTGAAATTAGAGGGTTGAACAGGATATGTCGAACTTGCTACAGCATTGGTTCGGTTATGCCCTCCGGTCTGACCATGAGTTTACACGCCATGAAGGACAGACTAACTACAGGCACTAAGGAGCAGGACAGAGCAGGAATGGTTTTCGGTTGAACGTACTATAGCAATGGTTTGCATCAGTCCTCCGGTCTGACCATGAGTTTACACGCCATGAAGGACAGACTAACTACAGGCACCGGTTATACGGACAAACGTACTATAGCAGTGGTTCGCTTGAGCCCCTCGGTCTGACCATGAGTTTGCACACCATGAAGGACAGACTAACTCCGGGCACCTGGACAAACTAGGAAAGGTATTGTTGCGGAATCTGACGGAACAGCTATTTAGGTAGACTCAACGAGGAATAAAAATAGGACTGCAATAAATCAGCTCGGTACTTACAATTCAATTGCACTAGCACTCACTTTGAAGCAAAAAAAGTGATAAAATTCGGAAGCTTAGAAAAATCTAGAAAACGTTTAGCGCAGAAAATAATTCGGAACTAATTACTAAGGTATACGTCTAAAGCAGAACAGATTCGGAACTAATTGAAAAGGTATAGGACTAAAGCAGAAAATATTCGGAACTAATTAAAAAGGATACGTCCCAAGCAGAAAATATTCGGAACTAATTACCGATGTAGGGAAACCCCGGCTTTTATAATCTTCCGGAGGGGGGTGGAAAAGGTAGGCGCAGAAACGTTAAAATTTGCAGGAGAGTACCACGGTAAAAACATCTTAAAACTGGCTTATCGTACGTATATGCAAAAACGGCGTTATCGGCGATCGGCGTTGTTCTTGCGGACGGTTCTACGATGTTTTCTGTATGAAAACAAAATCAATCGCTAAATGTTCGGTTTTTTCGATTGTTTTGAATTAATTCTGAACGGAATAAAAATTCACGAATTTAAAATGAAAACTCGAATAAATTATTTTAAAATGAAGATCAATTCTCAGTTCTAAAATTGAACTTCATAACAGCTTTCTCGTCTTTTTCAAGAAAGTGATATTTTTCAAATACCTGACTTTCTTCTTGACATCAATTACATTAAAACAAACTCATTATCTTAAAATTTCTACAATATTTAATACCCAGAAATCCTTGTCGATTGTCACAACAGAGTCATTCGATCAACACAGAACAAATTGTTTCCAAGACCCAGTTTCACTGACAAACTGACACAACACTAATTCCTCAAAGACTTCATCAATTATGAGGCTGTACCCCTTGGCGACCCCCATCTCGTCAGGCTTTCCCTTTTGGAATATAAACTGGATATTGCAGAAACAAGACATGTCCGTTTTCGACTCGTAAGCCAGAGAGAACCTAAGCGAATGTAGTAGATATAGTTTTTTGGAATTGCGAAATCAACCTTTAGCTTTCTCGTCTTTTTCAAGAAAGTGATATTTTTCAAATAACCTGACTTTCTTCTTGACATCAATTACATTAAAA
Organism: Propylea japonica; assembly: GCA_013421045.1. Lineage (NCBI taxonomy): Eukaryota > Metazoa > Arthropoda > Insecta > Coleoptera > Coccinellidae > Propylea > Propylea japonica. Next base: position 80,026,555 of record CM024241.1, read on the forward strand.
CAAACTCATTATCTTAAAATTTCTACAATATTTAATACCCAGAAATCCCTTGTCGATTGTCACAACAGAGTCATTCGATGAACACAAAACAAATTGTTTCCAAGACCCAGTTTCACTGACAAACTGACACAACACTAATTCCTCAAAAGACTTCATCAATTATGAGGCTGTACCCCTTGGCGACCCCCATCTCGTCAGGCTTTCCCTTTTGGAATATAAACTGGATATTGCAAAAACAAGACATGTCTGGGATTATTAAGTTTTCGACTCGTCAGGGCGAACCATTAAATTCGGATTTCTCAGAAGGATCCGTCCCTTCATGTACTGGGACCTTTCAGTAGGGCGCCGGCTCTTGCTCTGAGAATTAGGAAGATACTTGTCGAATAAATCCTCTTCAGGAATTTCACGAGTGAGCGATGATGGAGGAACTAATTAGTTCTTCAATTTTCATCGTCATGTCTGGCTTGGCGTTAGGAGGAGGAAGGAACGTCTGACCTGGTTTCAAATTGGCCTTCTTGGAGTTTCTGTCAGTGGTTGAGAGGATCAGAAAGTTTTTTGCCAAAGAAGCAGTGGTTCGAAGTAGTATTACAATATGGGCTTGGTGCGATAACGAGACAAAGCATCCCAAATGGGATTTGAAACTGTCAAGGCTGAACTTGGGTGTTCTCTAAAATCGAAAATTTTTTCAAATCAGAAATTTTGCACTCTAGAACCTTCAGAATTCGAAGTATCGATGACAAATATCATATCGCAAATTTTCTCAAAGTTTACCCAAGAACAGCAAATTCAAATCTTTAAATTCTCAAGTCAATAGGTTCGAAATTTGAACATAGAACATTGAATATACAGGGTGTTCCGTAATTAGACCGACAAACTTCTAGTGGACATTATAGATCATATTTTAGACAGATTCGACCCAAATCATATAATGCAAAATTGCTTCGTTAAGGAGCTAGTGCCCTTTGAAAATGACGTCCTGTCCACACTTTTTGCCACATATTCGCAAAACGGAGTCACATAAGTTGTTGAAAGTTTACACATTGGCTAATTTTTTTTCTTGTCAAGCACAATCGTATCATTTGGGGAGGGGGGGGGCGAAATAAGATCAATACCTACCAACTTTAGAGATCGATTCAACATGAATGCAAATAATTGATATCGAAATTTTTGGCGAGAGAAGATGATCTTTGTTTGATAGAATTGATTTATATCTTCAACCTATAACCATTATCAAGTGGAAATAAAATTCAAAACGAAAGTGAACATTGAGTACTTAGTGAGAAGAGAGAAATTTCAAATCTATTTTTTTCAGAAATGGTGCATCTGGGCGTTATTACACAGGAGCTTTTTTTAAGAAAAAACATCAGAGTTTATGAATATGATGTAAATCTCGCGAAATAATGAAAGTTAAAAAAAATTTCTACTAAAAATACCCTTCGCCCTCCCCCCCAAATGATACGATTGTCCTTGACATGGAAGAAATGCACTCAATCTAATCGATGCGTATTTTTCATACTAGCCAATGTGTAAACTTTCAGCACTTTATGTGACTCCGTTTTGCGAATATGTGGCAAAAAGTGTAGACAGGACGTCATCTTCAAAGGGCACTAGCTCCTTAACGAAGCAATTTTGCATTATATGATTTGGGTCGAATCTGTCTAAAATACGATCTATAATGTCCACTAGAAGTTTGTCGGTCTAATTACGGGACACCCTGTATATTTCAATATAATTTAACCATTACATTTCATGGTTCTCAAATTTAGAGTTTGAACAGAGGGCGAACATTTCAGATTGATACGGAATGATCAGTTTATTTTCATTCATATGAAGATTTGCTTTCATAGATGATGTGATGAATACAAACAAATTAATAGTTATGTTTTCCAACAATTGAAAATGCTCTTGATTGTACTGGCATTTGACTTTCAGATTCAAAGATATTATTTCAGTTTCTTACTATCGTTTTATTTCTTACTGTTCGAATTGTTATAAAATGTTATTTTTGTTTTATACTGTTATTTTTTTTTCATTTCGTTATGATGTGATATTTGTTATTATGCTCTCCTATTATATCACCCTAGTAAGATATTTGTATGCATATGAATCATATGTGATACTCAATACGAATTTTATTGAAAATGTTGAAAAAATATTATTTAAAAAAATAAATGCGAATTATTCAATTATTCACACATCATAAGGTATAATTCTACATTGAATCATGTGTTTCACCTCGGCATCAGGAGAATTGAAACAAAATGACAATTCATGTTCAAATCTATTTTTCATAAAAAATTTAACACTCACATTGTTCTTGAAAACATTTATCAGTTGAAGAATTGGACTATCGATTCGTATCAGGCTCAAGCGATTTGTGTTGATAGATTTTGCACTATGCAGTGAAATATCAAAATTGTTTCAACTCCCCTCGGTCTCCTCTACTTCACAAATGCAATATTTTTTATGTTTTCTTCGAACTGGCCTTACGCTGCGTTCACAAGCTTACTCCGAGCATGCTCTGCTTACTCCAAAGCGTTCAGAAACTCCATTAAGCCTGTCAGAGGTCAGAGTATGTACTCTCGATCGTTCAGAAACTTTCTCGGAGTAAGCTTCATGTACCCTGCTTTTTCGAAGAGTATTCGGTACTCTGAGAGTTATTTCAATTCAAAGCTTCATGCATTTTTTGTAATTCATTCGAGAAAAATATTTCTGGTTTGAGTTTAAAGCGTTTTTCGCCGTTTGTTGAACGTTTTGCGTTAATATCGCTGAATAATACAAAAGATAATATTAATTGTCTACAATAGACCAAAAGCTTGTAAAAATGTGGAAGTTACTGATATTATAAAGTTCATCTTAATCTAACTCAACCTAACAGATGTGTCGCGAATGACATTTTTTAGAATAGAGTTTCTGAACGACGACCGAACTGTATTTACTGCGTCATACTCCGCCATACTCTTACTCCACTATCAGAGTGAGTTTGTGAACGCACCCCTACTGGTACTCACGTGTAATCGTTTAGTCGTGAAAATTCTCGTTAAATTTATCACCAACACTCCTTCGAAATTAATAATCTTCTCCATTATATCCTCGAAATGAATTATTTCAAAATCACTTAGTGGTTTATTCACAGGCGTGTAACCGTACACAACGTTGAAACAATGAGTTCTGGAAAACCGTGTAAGAATACTTAAAACCCAAACCTCATTGTTCACCTCAGCAATTAATGCAAGCGCCCAAGAAAATCCTTAATGAAAACCTCCAACGCGAAAATAAGCTCCCAAAATTTGCTTAAAGCCTCTATTCCATCCTTGAAATACTCGACACCAGGAGCGTCCTACGTAAACGTAAAATCCCAGCTCTAGACCGACGCTTTTATGACTTAAACGACCTTTTATCTTTTGAACGCCGGTGACAAATATGGAAATTATGTTCGGGCTTTCAAGTGCATCTCCGTCGATTGGATTAACTAAAGGAGATTTCAGAAGTTCCTGAATGTCGATGCATAGCAAACTATACAGCGACATTTTCAAACACTTGAATAATGATCATAAACATCGTTGTTTTATCATCGATGTTCAAACACTGAATATCGACGATATATCATTCTTCATGAATGATATATTTTATTGGTTCCATCTTTTGTCACGTTCGAGATCTAAGAGTAAACTACTCAAGTAGCATTTTGACGACAACCACAATATGCACCAAAATTAACGTTGTTATTGGTTTAGGAATTAGTCGTTCTTGAAACGTCGCATTGAAGAACACCTTACATCCTTACAACATAGTCGTGATGTGGAGCATGACTATAGTTGCACTAGTCGTCGTGACAACGTTGGAGCAACTGAATACGAAGTATAGTCCATTCACGAAAGGTTGAGCCGTCGGTTGGCCATGGAAATTTGGCATATTCCACTGTGTATATTAAAATTTTAGGTTATATTCTTTATTTTCTTGTCAGATTGATACGCAATGTTGTCAATATTGCATAGAGTTGTCTGATAACTCGCAAGCTCGTAGGACGACGCCGGGTACATTCGGCAACGTTGACTTTATTCTACTTTATGACCGCAAATACTGCCAACTTCAGATAAATAAAGAAACGCCTACTATGTGCTCAACCTTTCGTGAACGGACTATAGGTATTATTTTGGGATTGGGAACGACGCTGTTATAGCGTTTTTTAGACAACTTTAGTTATCTGCAACGTTGTGTCAATTCAGAGACAACGTTGTTGGACTCAAATATAATCAGTGGTGATTTACTACTTGAAAACGTTGTCTCGTAGTCATTTAAGCAACCTTCGAATACGATGAGAAATATCAATTTAAACTGATCCATCATATTTTTATCGATAAATTCCTCAAAATTATTTCATTCCCTAACCCAAATGAAAAGTATTTTTGAATAGTAAAGAAGAAAATTTTTATATTGAATCGATCAAAGATCACGTTTATATTATCAACGTCAATCCGATTGTGTTATTTGTCTTAAAGACTTCACGAGAGTAAGTACATATGTGTTTGTCATGTTGTAAGCAGATGAAAAGATGAACGAGGTACTTACCATAAATTTATACGTTTGATATATGAGTGTAGTGCTGGTATGTTTGAATTTGTTCAGAGAATAAGCTGAAGCTTACCATACACAACAACGTAAGAGACTATAACATGAAGCAATGTGAATGATTCTTCACTAGAAAAGAAACATATTTTTCACCCCTGAATTGACTTATTTTTGGTGTTCTATAGGTGAGGGCAGAGCTATTGAAGTTTCATTTTGCATCAATAATGTTTAAGATTCATTTTTGAATCTTAATGCTGATTTCGTTAATGAAAGTGCAATTAAAAGATAGGTCATATATTCAAAAAAGATCTACCTTTTTAAAACTTTCAATAAAAAAAGTTCCTCATTATTAATGGCGCTTTTTTTCAGTTGGGTATTTTTTCGACCCTAAATTATACCTGTTGTGTAGAAAACATGTGATTTCTGGCTATTATCTCAAGTTCTAACGCGACAAAAAAATATTCACGCCACCCTTCTTAAAACCATGAAACCCTCTACAAGTTTGCTCTGATTGATCCTTATAAGATTATTAAGAAAGTTGCCGTACTTTTTATATTCTTCCCGAGATTCGACTGTTAATAATCACAAGTATTTCCATTTCAACCTACCTCTTTCCCTGATCGAAACAAGAAGTCCCTGTGTCATCCACGGTTTCAGACATAGCTATCTGATTTTTCTTCTTATATATTTTTTCTTTGAACATTCAGCAATAACTTAGACAGCTTTATGATAAAAATTTCAAATGCCTCATTGCAAGACATCTTCCTAAGACTCCCTCCTAAATTTTTTTTCTGGCTTCCTTTCATACAAAATTGATCGAAACTTTGTCCTGTTTACAGCATTATCTTGCTCCACTGGATTTTTATCACCGAGTGAAAGTAACAAAGAATAATGATCCGTCATGTGAGCCGTTACTATTGAACTATAAATAACATTTTTTCTAGAAACTTCATTTTAGTTTCAATGAAGATTTGATCAATCAGTGAACTAGACGTTGGAACGTTACCCAAATTGGTTCATCAATGTATGAAAAAAATCCTAAATGTTCCATGATGTTGGTATATTTTATAACATTTTTATCAGAATTGTTGAGCAAATTTGTATGAATATTGCCCAAAAAATTATTAACATCAGATCTTTCAACCGACTAAATAATTTTCAAGCTCCTCACGAAACCCAACCATATTCGTTGAAAGTGGACGATAAAATGCTGTGCGCGTAATTTGATTCGATGTGAACAAAATTTCTGAAAGCTTAGTCTTAGCTAGTTTATGAATTTTAGTTTCAAACTTAATTGTCTTTCTGACATATACGATAACTCCATCACTTTGGTTGAAATTACAACTATTATGAATAATATCAAAATTTGTTCTAACGCGTCGGAAAAATATTTACGCCACTCTTCTTGAAACCATGAACCCCCTACAAGTTTTTTTTTATCTTAAAATCACTTGGTTTCACAGCCGCCAAAAATTGGGTGTTTCCATCACTCGGAGAAACTTGCATGAAGGCCCTGATGTAGGACCACTGCTAAAATCTCAAAGAGTGAAGAGGAAGTAATCAGTGCTTTCAGCATGCGATCTGTGATGATTGAACTTCTCATTTTGACACTACTCACTACTAGATGTCACCATCTGTAGGATAATACTCGATAGAGTCTTACAAGTGGTCTTAAATGTAGAGTTTTTCAATAGGATGTTGTCTCTGAGGCATATGGGACACTGACGAGGCCTAATAAGGCCGAAGCCGGTCTGTCTCTTCCGTCATTGACAACATCTTGAATAAATCATCCCAGTCCGCATGAAGAAGGTTCTGTGAGCCAATAAATTGAAGATTGTATTCATTTCGTAGATTACTATTTTCAATTTATCTATGTTTCAAAAGTTTGGTTTGATTAATCTTCACTCCACGTAGGCAAAGATTATATAGTATAAAGATCGGAAACGACACGACTATAGTTTATGAGCGCCATCTCTGGGTCAAATGTGAACTAATGTCACTATAGAAGGGTAAAAATTCTGGTTCTATGATTATAAGTTTCGAAATCAATATACATGGGAAATGTCATTGATATAAAAAAGTGCCAATCAATTCCTTTGCACGAATATTATTTCACTTCGAACGGCTTTTGCGTTAGTTTCGTCTCAAAAAAAGTGGAAAAAAGATGAGTTTGTACCCTTCAGTTGTGCAGATTACGAAGGAGATAGTGAAACTGGATGATCAACTGATGTTTTATGGATGTATGCAGGTAAAGCTATATCTTGGCTTGATCAACGTCAAACATCTGTTGCTATTTCCACGATAGAGGCAGAAAATTATGGATTAAAAATATAAAAATGAAAAATCCTGTAGGGAATACGAATTTCGCATCAATTCTTATTACAGTTTTCTTTATATAATTCTAATCAAAATTACAGATTTATATCAAAATTGATCTTCAGTGCCATCTCTGGGTCAAATGTGAACTAAAAAATGTAGTCGTTTTTTAGTACTACGAATGTAGTAGGGCGTTTCCTATCTTTCTATACTCTATAATCTATGCACGTAGGCCTTTAAATTTCCAGGCAGCAAAACTCCTAAGAACTCTAATTAATATCATTCGCAACTAATATAAAGCAACGTTAATGATTCGTCACTAGTACATCAACTTATTTTTCGCCCCTTAATTGACATATTTCTGATGTTGTATAGGTGAGGGCAAAATTATTGATGTTTTATTTTGCATCAATAATTTTTAAGATTCATTATTCAATCTGAATGCTGAATTCGTTCATGAAGGTGCACTAAAAAGATAAGTCATATATTTAAAGAAGATCTACCTTATGAAAACTTTCAACAAAACGAGTTCCTTATTATCATGGGGGACTTTTTTCAGTTGAGTTTTTTCAACCCTTAATATGCCACATTAGTGGTGACGTCACATGTCAAAGACAGGGTTCCAAACAACCTCATTCACACTGGAATTTGAACTAGTTATCGGTCTATGTACGATTTGGTTGTGTTGAGGACGTTTTTAACCTAAAAATAAGCTCATTTTGTGAATCATCATATCATTTAGAAGAATATCGCAATTAAAATGAGAGAAATCAAGCCCACTTGAGGTTCTGTAATTATGTTTATATTTTTACGTTGATGGAATAAGCCTTTTTTCATCCTTAAAACGTTTTCCACACGACTAGATCGTAAATAGAACAATGGGTAGTTCAAATTTCCAAGGTTTGTTTGGAACCCAGTGACAGCTTGAGACGTCACACTATCCAGTGTATTATACCTGTTGTGTAGAAAACATGTAATTTCTGGCTGTTATTTCAAGTTTCAACTCGTCGAAAAAATGTTTACGCCACCCTTTCTTGAAACCATATACTAAGTTTGCTCTGATTAATCTTCAGAACTCCACGTAGCCCTTTAATTTTCCAGGCAGCAAAACTCCTAAGAACTCTAATTAATATCATACGCAACATCGTAAGAGACTAATATAAAGCAATGTTAATGATTCCAGCGCCAGGTTTTACTTCCACGTTCATCGTAGCCTAACCTGCCATCAAGTTGAACGCGTAACCCCAAAATTGCTAGACGCTGTCTAATTATTAACAACAGTTGTTCAGTGTTAATGAGTCGAGTTTCTCATTAACTACAGCGAGTATATTAAACAGCAACGTAACTTATGAATTGTTATTGGTAAATCAGGGTGAATATGGCTGAGTTTCAGATAGCTCTGTAAAGGTGAAATTAATTTAATTTTCCGGCATCATAATGGTTCACACGCCTGAATATTATTTTAATAGGAGTTGACATTTCTTGAACTAAAACACTTGTTTCTTTTAAGACACTAAACATTGAAACAGTGTTCGAATCGCATACTTCCAACCTCAGATTATGAAGTAAACCAAGAGATGAATTCACGCATTAGTTAACGCAGCCTAGTATAATCTATAGTTTTATATCCTTGTATGAGCCATTTGTAATTAAAAATTTCTCATTTCTGATTGGTGGAAATTAAGAAATAAAAATTTTTTTCCGTCGATCTCAAAATAAAAGATGATTTTAATGTGTAAGAAATTGAATATTATGACCCATTTCAATGCTCAATTTCTGCTTTTTAATGTTCAATCCTCATGACAGCCATTCACAAAGTATTTAGAAAGTACTACAAAAAATGTCAAAACTTTACTGGTCATTTTGACATGAGTTTGTCACACGTTTTTTATCATTATTCCGAAATTAAATTCGATATTTAGGGTGAAATACCACTATTTAAATCTATGGGAGATGATTACCCTTCAGTAGGGTCCTGTAGCGGTCTTAGAAGAACAGAAGATTCGAAAATCATCACTTGGAACGCCAGACCTGGTTTAAAACACCCTCCTGGCCAAGAGCAAGAATTACGTATTTTGTATCTGAATATTGAAGGTATTTATTCGAATAGTTTTAAGTTTCAATTTTGTAAAAACGGCGAGGCAGGGTTTTTTCTACTGAGGTTTTTCCCTGTGCTCTGGTATCATACGCCAGAATAGTATGGTACCCCGTTTTGCACCAATCTCAGCTAGGGACTTTTTTGTTTCATGTATTGTATTTTGTTAGCTCTCAATTCAAAAGAATATATATACTGGAACAAAAATACATAGAAATTTAATTACGTCAAAAGTAAGTCTCATGCGGAATGAGAATGTATTTCAATCAGGAATTCATACGCAATGTATATTGAGATCGTCGGAAAAATCTCTTAATCAACTGGGTTATTAATCGAGCGACTAATGGTCTCGAACTATTAACATTATAATATCTTAATCATTAGTCGCTGTCTTTAATAACATACATAGTTGATTAAATAACTATTATTCACGAAAACAACATTCGGCATTTTGGACTTGTATCGATCTTTATTCCATATTGAGATGATTACTCTAGGGCTCGACTACTAACCCCTACTAACAGCTAGAGTCTGCTTAAGACAATTGTGTTAGTTTTGCAACATCGTCCTGTTACTGCTTAGTTATTTGATGCGTATCATGATGGTTAACTTGCTTGGGTATTATTTTATTAGAAGTTGTAACGTTATTATTTTGAATTTATCATAAAATGTAGTTTTGCAAAATTTACTGAATCTTTTTCGAGGTTTGTTGGTTAGTGAACTTGTTTGGATGGTTCATTTTCAGGTTTCCTCGTTGTTGTACTGTTCGCTTCGTTTGCCTGCCTCTTCGAGTTGTTTTCCCTCAGAAAACGGTTTGTTTCTTATTTAAAATTGTGAGGTTAGTGTTGGTTGTCATTTTGTGCTTGTCATTTTTAGTTAGTTCAAAAGCAGTGGTTGAATTTATTTGGCCTCAGTAAAGTACTTCGGAAAATCGTGGAAGAATTATAGAAATGGATTTATAGAGACCCTCCTCTGGTATAAACTGCGTAGATTATTAGTACCGTGATGACTCCTTTATATTATTTTGATTTTTATGTGTTTTCTTCTTCTTCGCTATAACAACTGATAGGCTCTGTGAACTTTGAGTATCCGGAAATTTCTGTGCGACTGTCAGGGCGGACGTTTTGTTGTGCGGAGGTCGTGTGGAAGGTTTAGACATTTTGGAAGAGAATTTTGAATCTAGATTCATCCTCGTTGTGAGGGATTATATCTTCGAGTGTCATTGTTCCCTGTTATGTCATTCCATAGCAGCGTGAAGTATTTTGGAATATTTTGGGAAATACAGACTTTTCCACATGGGGTCCGTACGGAATCTATCTTGCACCTCTAGGTTGTTGTATAGCGAATATTGAATTTGAAGGAAGTTTCGACTGAATTTGAGGTTGAACCTATCTCCCTCGAACAACAGAGGGTCCACGTGCCTGGCATGTCTTCTTGGCTGAATTATCTATGTACCTGTCAGTTAGAGGCATCCACGAACCTGTCAGTGAGGGGTATCAATTGGCATCCACTTGCCTGTTATCTTGGAGGTATCTACGTACCTGGCGTTATTGGTTGGAGCTATCTACGTTCTGGAGTAGTTTGTGAAGGTACCAGTGTGTAGCACTGGCTTTAACGTTGTAAATTATTGTCTTTTCTTTTGATAATTTGTGATATTATTCTGTAAGGTAATTTTATATATCATTGTGTGAGCAATTATAGTGAGGTGCACTTCATAAGTTGCGTTGGGTACCAACATAGGTGCTTGTGTAGCCCTTCAGGATTTTATTATAGGATAATTGATCGATATTCCCTTCAGGAATCATTGTTTATTTAAAGTAGTTATTGACAATCTGATCCAGAACGTTAAGCTGAATGTAAGCTGATTAAGTGGGTTTATTTTGTTAGTTTAGATGATTCGTTCTCATTTAATTTAGTGTATTAGTAGGTTTTCCTTCTGAATGCCCCTTGGGGGAGAATCTCTATCCGTATTGTATCAACCACTGCACATATATTTTTTTTTTGGTAATAATAATTGTGACTTGAATTTTTGAGGGATTTTTGTTAACTGTTACTCTGGTAGAGGAGTAAGCAGTTCATTTACCTTGGGTAGGCAGCATTACTCTACCTGGCGCCCATTACATTCTATCATATATAACTCACTCCCTTCTTCACTGAGTGTAGCCGCGAGCCTATTGCATTGAGACCGGCTCTCCCCAAAGTCAACCTTTCAAAGTTGACATTTCTTGGCCACAAAATTTTATCTATCGTGTTGATTAGTTTCACACATAGGTAACATCATTATTGACACAGTTTTCAAATTAAAGACTACCAAAAGAAAATCATAATTATTAATTGTAATCGTCACATTCAAGGGTTGATGACTGATGCTCACAAAGCTCATCGAAAAAGTTTATCAATTAAATATTCTGAAATCATTTCAGACTAACAGTTCTCAATTAGATATACCCATTGAATCGACAATGGTATCTTTTATTACAATTGTTACTTTTCAGCCAAAAAGTATCGGTTTTTTATACATATCAATTGTTGTGTTGATAATGGCTATAAACATACAGATAAGGTTTTGTGTTTTCCCAATATCAGTTCTATCTGTTTGATACACGTACTTCAGATAACGTAAGGTTATACAGACCTTGCTACTATGAAAATGTACAGACTTTTTACAGTACCTACTACGAAATGGGAAAATAGGTAACCCAAAATGATATTCTATAATGAAGGTTGTTTTAAGAATAGATTTTTTGACAGGTGGAAAAACTCGTTTGAAGAGATAGTTTAGTCAATTATTGTATTATGAAACATTCAATGTAAAGAAGTCGAAAAAATAAATTGTTATATTCATGCTTATAGGACCCTGGTTCGGGTTGAATACTTTTGTTCTGTGTTCCTCATTAACTACACTGAGTATATTAAACAGCAACAGTTAAAAAATAGGGTGTTTTTCATGCATTAAGATTTTTGTTAAATATACACCTTTCCAATTTCCCAGTCAAAATTTGAAGTAATTGATTTTGAATTAAATAATGACAATTCCGAAACTCAAGCCATGATGATGATTCACAACAGAGTGGTTAGTTGGCATCGTTCTAAACCGTTATTCAACTTTCAACCAATAAAATGAATGCTAACGCTTAACCGCCAATCCTGACGTTTCAATTCTGCTACTCAATTCGGTGATTTCAATAGCTTTTTTCCCGAAAACCAGACAATGAAACTAAAAACGGATAATCGATATGACTTTCTGAAGGTTCATGATTCATAATAGCTATTTAATCAACTAGGTTATTAAAGACAGCGACTAATGGTCAAAATATTCCAGACCATAGTCGCTAGATTAATAACCGAGTTGATTATAAAATTTTTCCGACGATCTCAACATTATGAATAATTGTTGATTGAAATACTTTTTTTTTATTTCGCACAACAAACGTTTGACATAATTAAATTTCTATATTTCTATGTTCAGTAGAGTTTTGACATTTTTCGTAGTGCTTCTGAATACTTCGCGTACGGTTGTCATAAGGATTACACATTAAAAAAGCGTAAATTGAGCATTGAAATGGGTCATGTATGTTCAATTTCGTACACGTTAAATTCACTTTTTATTTCGGTCGGCGGAAAAATGAATTTCTGTGGAAATCACTGGAAATACCAATTCATTCGAATGAGTATCTCTCAAACATATTGAAGGAATTTATTCTTAGAAATTCACTCGTACAAACATTTTTCAATAAAACAAGAACAAAATCTCAGTTGACATTCTCATGCTCTAAACGTTGCTTTATCTTTTGTAGAGTCCCGACAAATATGGAATTTATGTTAGTGGTTGCAAGCGCATTTTCATCGATTTTATTGCCCCACAGAACGGTTATATCTTTCGCGAACAAAAGAACCCGCTCCGTTTATTTTACTGGAGGATGCATTGTCAGCCAGATACTTATCTTTTGGATGGAAGGGTTGTTTAGGCGCTCCGGATGGAAATAAAAAGGAGAAGGGCTGTTGTTTGGTGAGAGTTCCGGCCTTGAATCAAACCTAGGGAGTTTTGTTCGTTGCGCTTGAAGGGCGGAGAGGTTGTTATTTTTGGTTAAATTCTCTGTGGCTGAAATGCTTCTAGGTAATTGTGAAGTTCAAGAGTCTAAAAACCCGCATATTACTGCGTTTTATATGTTGTTTGTTTTACATCCGGTTTACTGGACTGTATGCATGAAGCTCTTTTACTGAGAAATACCACTACATGCTTCACCTCAGACAAACTTTTATGTTTCACAGAATTCAGCATTAACAATTATGTTTTTTTAGACATTGATCCGATATAAATGTAGTAAACATTTCGACTGTTGTGCAAATACAGGGTATCCCGAAAACAATGGATAAGCCTGCAACTATAGATAGACAATGTCGTGGTCTAACATATTCCAAATTTTGACCTTAATGAAAATTCCACGGTTCCGGAGATATTCATGGTTTTCGTATTTTTAGAAAATTTCCAAAAGCGATTAGTTTTTCTAGTTCCATTTATACAAATGGAGAGTTATTTCGTTATGGTTTTTTTGATTTCACATGAGATAGTTCAGCTATCGGAAACAAAGACTTAAATTCATCAAACTAGTGTTAAAAGTTAGAAACTCGTGAATTACAAAGAAAAATTGAAAACTAAATGAAATTCCTTCAAGTTTGATGAGCTACAGTGTAAAAAAATTGTAGGACGCCCCTGGGAGACATCATCTTAAAAACTTGCTCAGTTATTGCAGATTCCAAAAGGTATCATACACCTAGGCATTCTGTAGTTTTCATTCTCGTAACTACTTGATTACCAAATAGTCGAAAAATTTCGAAAACCTGTTTTCGTTGCGTAATCGTTATTCTGAGCTCATGTGTTAAAGTCAGGAGGCCATTTTTGTTGGAATCTATGGAAAATTATGAAAATTATTTTATTTTGAAAAAAGCAGTAGCGTATCGTTTCTCTGGTTGAATAGAAATATGTATGGCATTATTTGCATTCAATAATAAGTTTAACACGACAGTGTCTATCTATAGTTTCAGGCTCATCATTGTTTTCGGTTCACCCTGTATATTCAGAAGCCAGAATCTATGTAGTTTATCGTTAATTATTGCAGAGCTCTGATCATCAATTTTTCCATTTCGAAACATTATTCTTGGAAATGAAGATCATTTTAAGCTTATTTCGCTAGTGGATCAGCGAAAACATCCATTCACTGAATTGTTCGTTTTACCAGGTATATTTTTTCGAAATCGTCAGATTCTTATATGCATAAAAAACACAAAATCGATGGAAATTCATCACTGCTTTACCCCAATCACCTTCTGGCGACCAATTACGACTAAATCAGATCATTCTCGTTCAGTTTATGACTTTATTGGGATCTCTGAAGTCGAAAACAAGCAATCCCCTACAGCTGCGAATTTAAACCTCCATTTGACGAGGTATTCATCACAATTTGACGATTTTTTCATTCCGCTTTAACAGGGGGTGCCCATTTTAAGTCCCTTTAAATGGCACGTATACTCAATTCGATAATCGTTTCTTCATTACTGGATTTCGTGTCCAACGCAAGCGTTAAGGAACACGAAGTGAGGATCGTTTGATTGAGTGAAACGACCTGTTATAGATATAAAAAAAGTATAAATGTAAGTGTGTTGATTCAAACTGCCGTAAAAAAGTTAGAGAGGTTTGCGTGACCCATAAAAATTGGGATGTTCTTTCAAGTGTACCTAATGGATATAAGGGATATTCATTTTGATTATTTTTTTAGGATGAGGAGAAATTTTGTGCGATTATCTTCATAAGGATTCTTCTTCTTTTCAAATATTCCAATTGATCTTCCTATTGTTCTGTTAACACCATGGCCACAAAATTTTGCGTGAGGCCTATTATGAGCATATTTCATGTTGCCGCAATTTCAATCCCGATTGGTTTTGTTTTGTCTGAGATATTGAAGAACATAAAAAAATATTTTTTAGATAGATTTTGCTTTTTTCACCTCGTTTTTTTTTTTCGAAAACGTTTATTTTCAGACAGATCCTCATTCGCATCAAAAACACAAAATCGACAAAAAATCTATCAGACCTCTACGCCCTTATTTCCTGGCTAACAATCGCAACTAAATCAGATCATTCTCGTTCAGTTAATTACTGTTTTGAGATCTCTGAACTCTAAAACAAGCAATATAGCTATATTTTTAACCTCTATTTGTCGAGGTGTTCATCACAATTTGACGATTTTTTTCATTCCGCTTCAACAGGGGTGACCAATTTAGTACATACTATTAAATGTCAGGTATACTCAATTCGATCATCGTTTCTTCATTACTGGATTTCGTGTCCAACGCGAGCGTTAAGGATCACGAATTGGGCGATCGTTTGATTGAGTGAAACGACCTGTTATAGATATAAAAGTGGTATAAATGTAAGTTATAGTGGATTCAAACTGCCGTAAAAAAGTTAGGGAGTTTTGCGTGACCCATCAAAACTGGGATGTTCTTTCAAGTAATGGAATATTGGGATATTCATTTTGATAATTTTTTTTAGGATGAAGAGAAATTTTTGTGGTGCGATTATCTGCTTTTGTTACAGTAAAGAGGATGTTTGTGTAGGGTAGGTGTCTCGACAAAGTATAACTTGTGTTTGAAAGGTAAAAGGACGCGTTGCACAAGTACTATTTCATTTTGAAGATTAATTGTTTTTCAATCACAGCAACACCATATTATGCAAGGAGCTTATAACGATTGCTATTATTCACAAGGTGAAGTTTAAACCACGAGCCGCAGACGAGTTGCCCAAATCACCAATTGAATAATGGCCATTATACGAGTGAAGAAAACTACACTTTATTCACGACTGAATTTTTTTTTTATTTTTAATATTTGGTGGCCGTAATATGAACCTTCTATTACTAGTGTGGATATAGTTATGTTGACATCCGAGTAATATTGGTGAGGAATTGTCATTATATATTTTGTGATAAAATATTATTATATTGAAGTAGAATTGGCCGCCGATTGAGAAGGTATTTCCTGTGCGATTTTAGCCTCAATTGGACATCACAATCTGACGATTTTTTTATTCCGATTCAACAGGGGTATCTAATTCACTGGATTTAGTGTCCAACGCGAGCTATAGGAAACACGAAGTGAGCGATCGTTTGATTTAGTGAAACGACCTGCTATCGATATAAAAATTTAAGAAAACCCTGAGTAGGTGCTTTTTAGCTTTCGTTCTGTGGTGAAGCAATGAGGCTATCACCTCAAAATTTTGTAAACAACTTGAAATTGATATCAGATAAATAAATGCAAAATTTCAGGACGATCGAAATGATATTCTGGAAATTATTCAAAAACTGAAATATGTTGAAACTTGACGATTATAGTTATTCATACAACATGTTAGTTAAATGAATGTTTATTCATGAGAAGAAAGTTTGACCCAAAAGCCCGTAGTTCGAGTGGGATGAAAATTCAAATATTGAATACTTTTTAGAGGAAAGTATTAGGTATAATTCAAAATAACGAGATTTCTTCGATCGATGGTTGCTAGGGCACTATGTAAGTGCAAGTGTCAATGAAAATTATAGAACAGTCAAAGAATTTTTGTTTCGAAAAAATGTCTAGCGGTGACGACGAGGTTGTAGTTCCCGAATGCATTATACAAGAAGCAAATGAGGCAGCAGAAGCAGTAATCCAAAAACGTGATGCAGAAATGGATATTCCAGCAGGGCCTGAGAAGTCCTCAAACACATGTGATATAACGACTGAGCGTGTTTCCTTTGGAGGAGATACAGGTTTTCAGTTCCATTTTCAAAATCTTAATAATTGTAATTTTCACTTTAATGATAGAAATGACTGTTAGTGTAGAATTTTTGATAAATTTTAATGAACATACTTTAAAATGAGTTTTAGGTGCATTGTGTGTGGAAAAAATTATTTCCAGAAAGTGAGTGGTGAACATTCTATTCCACTAGTGAATTAATAGTTATTTAATCAACTAGGTTATTAAAGGCAGCGACTAATGGTCGAGATATTTTAAAACGTGAGCGGAGCGAACGCTTTAATAGTTCGAGACAATTAGTCGCTAGATTAATAACCGAGTTGATTACAAGATTTTTCCGCCGATCTCAATAAGTATAAATACTTGATTGAAGTACATTCATATTTTGCACAAGACATGAATTTGACAAATGAAATTTTATGTTTCTATGTTCCAGTGGAGTTTTGACATTTCTCGTAGTGCTTCTGAATACTTTGTGTACGGTTGCCATGAGGATTGCACATTAAAATGGCTAAAAAATTGAGCATTAAAATGGGCCATCAATACTCAATTTTGTACACATTAAAATCACCTTTTATTTCGAGGTCGGCGGAAAAGAAATTTTAATTCACTCAGTGGATAAACGTCAATTTACCCTTGTTACCATGGGTTGAATATTGTCGTCTTTAAACGTCAAAATGGGATAAAAAAATGTATTATATATTTATAATACATTCAGTATATAATTCTTCGTTCACAAAATTAATTTTACTCGTATCGAATATCTTGTCATGGAAATATTAGGATTCTTCTTTTCCAATTCATTTTTTAATGGTTCTGTTAGCACTATTATAAACAAAATTTCATCCCGATTGGTTTTGTTTTGTCTGAGTTATTGGGGAACATAAAATATCTTTAAAATTTTTTTTTATTACCCGTAGGGCTAATAAAAAATGGGGGTAGCCCCATCACCTTCTGCTGAACAATGGCAACTAAATCAGATCATTATCGTTAAATTTATAGCTTTAATGAGATCTCTGAATTCGAAAACAAGCAATATAGCTACGATTTTAACCTCCATTTGAAGAGGTGTTCATTTCATTTTGACGATTTTTTCGTTTTCGATTCCACAGGGGTACCCGATTGAAGTCCTATTAAATAACAAATAACACGTATACTCTATTCGATAATCGTTTCTTCATCAGTGGATTTCATTTCAGACGCGAGCTTTAGGGAACTCTGAGTGAGCGATCGTTTGATTGAGTGAAACGACCTGTTATCGATATAAAAAAGGTATAAATGTAAGTTATAGTGTTGATTCAAACTGCCGTAAAAACGTTCGGGAGTTTTGCGTGACCCATAAAAATTCGGATGTTCTTTCGAGTGTAATGGATATCCTGGGCCCGGTCCAGCCCTAAAGAAACGCCTTGGGGATATTCATTTTGAGGTATGGTATTTCTTTAGGATGAGGGAAAATATGTGGTGAGAGTATCCTGCTTCTTGTTATAAAATAAAGGGGATATATATTTTGTGTTGCGTAGGTGTGTTGACTATAACTTGTGTGAAAAAAACAAAAGGACATTGTTGCTTTAGGCGAAGCATTCCGTGAACGTCTAGGCGCACCTTAATTTCTGGTTCCAAAAAGATAACCGAAGTTTTTGGTGGTTTTTATCATAGAAATGAAATACCAATAGCTGTTTTTTATGGAAAGTTAGCACCTACCATCTTCGGAAATGATATAACTGATTTGGAAACTTTTCTTTAGGTATGTTTTTCGCATTCGAATGAATAAATAAATGTGTCACAGTATAGAAATTGTTGCGCTAACTCTTTAAGTGGAGAGAATTTAGTGGACTGTATTAATCACAAATCAAAGGTGTTGTAAAAATAAAGTGAAAGAAAATAAAGTAAAATGCACCAGACTCACCAAACAGTATTCTTCGACCAATCTTCTGGAGAGTACTCTCGGACGGGGTCGGTGATCTTCAATTCTTCAATAATAGTGTCTCTTTCACAAAATAATAGCGTAGTTCACGTAAAATAGCGGAACACAAGGTTCTATCTCAAAATAAGAGAAAATATACAATAGCGGAAAATAGAATAAAGAAAATTAGCGGTAGCGATAAGAAACAGTCGGAGGTTGTTCTTAGACTCTCAAATATTGTTCAAATTTGTTGAATTGCGCACGCACAGTAGACATCAGAATGGATAACTAAGAATCCATAGGCTGTCCAGTGCAAATACTATTGAAATGAAAACTATTGAATTTAGAAAAAAAATAGATATTACTACAACAGAAATTGAACAGACATATACCTACAATAGAATTATCGTTCAGCTTAATTGCAATTTGGACTATCAATTCGCACCTAGTTTGTCATTGAATCTTATTTGCTTAAATAGGAGAAGTAACAATGAGAATTGGAAAATGTGAAAACAAAAAAAAACTCAACTTTCTGAGTTCAAAGATATATACTTACCTAATAAATCTTGCCCATAAAAGTTATAGCATACCAATGAATTCTTCCATAGTATGTTCTTCGAAGATTAAGATATAAAAATAAAATAAAACACACTATCATTGTTTATTAAAATCTTCGGCTATCGATTTCGGAATATTCCATCATCAGGCCAGTGTCTTGAATTAAAATGAACACAAACTGTTTAAAAAACATTAAAAGTGGTCCTCCTCTGTCAGAATTGTTAAAATTTTTAAAAAAATCTAGTCAAACTTTACTACTAATATGTCTAATGTCAACTGTTGACATTCCCACAAGAAAGACATATTATTAGTTAAGGTTGACTAGATTTTTTAAAGAATTTTAACAATTCTGACAGAGGAGGACCACTTTTAATGTTTTTAAACTGTTTTTGTTCATTTTAATTCAAGACACTGGCCTGATGATGGAAAAATTCCGAAATCGATAGCCGAAGATTTTAATGAACAATAATAGTGTGTTTTATTTTATTTTTTATATCTTAATTATAGCATACCCTTTAAAAACTATAGAAGCATGTAGGAAAAACACATATATAGTCAAATTGTTTCCGGCCTTGTAGGGTCTGTTGCCAGTTCAAATTTTCTTTTCAATTATCTTGTATTAATACTGTACGCGCATCTGCTTCATTTTCGAAATTGCCTCAGAGTTAATTAACGAATCTCACGAAAGAGAAAGTCCAATGAAAAAAATCCAATAAAAATAAACCTTTCTGCGGAGCAAATTGATACTGTTGAAATGAAACAGACTTTTTTAGCCATTTCCAAATTTAAAAATTTCCCAATGTTAATATTAATTCGGTCATTACGTTAATACGATTCCCTTTTCGTGTTTTTTTCGTTTTGGCGTTCGATATGGCAGATATTTGGGTCTGAAATTCATAAAATAATTTCGTATATTTTAGTGAAGATGAAAGAAACGCCGCTTGACGGTTTATTCTCTTTGGGTTGATATCTCGATTTAAAAATTACGAATTCTTTTTCATAACATAAAAACGGTTCAATCATTGGGGACAAAATTTGCATTCTTCAGTGAAATTATGAAACCGTTATTCAACGAATTTACCATGAGGAGATTTTTTTCCTAATTCATTCAAAAATTCATTCCAATAGATTGAGGAATCTTGAAAATATTGTTAATTCAATGATGTTATAAATATTTCAATCGCAGATAATTCGAAATTGACTGTTATTTTATCCTTTGAAGAGGTTTCCTTTGTCCAATTAATTTATTCAACCCCGTAACAAGAATATCTTTATTAAGCGATTTGTTTTTGGGTAACAGATAATCGTTTTCTGGCTCAATTCACCTGATTTGACTATTGAGTGAAAGAAAAACATTTTTTATGGTTTAAATGTTACTTTATTGAGTTCATAATAGAGTTGAAAACATTTTCGAGTGAAAAACAATAGAGGTAGCCCAAATAATATTTCAATAAGAAAGGCAATATTTTATAATATGAATCATTGCAATTTCAATCTCGGGTATTCCGGTATTTTGAATCAATGAATAATATTGATATCAATGAACTATTTTTTTCGTCGCCTCAAAATAAAAACTCAGTTTGATTTGAAAGGAATTGATCAATAATAATCCATTTCAATGCCCTTTCTTCTATTTTAATGTGTTATTGTCATGGGCAACCGAACATAAAGTACGGCAATACGAGTTATGTTATAACTCAAACAAATGAGTACATAGTATTTTACAAATGAATTCTTCCATAGTATTTTCTCTTCAGATTAGTAAGAACTATAATAAAACAAACTATTCATTATTTATTATAATCTTCGGCGGTCGATTTCGGAATTATTCCATCATCAGTCCAGCTGAAAGTACACCAGTGGCGCAGCCAGGATTTTGTTTTGGGGGGGGCTGAACTTAAACAATTCTTGATGATACAACAAATACGATAGTTCAAAAAAATAAAGAAAGAAGAAAGGAATAGCGAAAGAAAATTAATCTTTGGGGGGGGCTGCAGCCCCAAAGCCCCCCCCCTAGCTGCGCCAGTAAAGTACACAAATGTTGAAATGTATTTATTCAGGTGAGAGTATACACTTACTATTTTGAATTAAAATGAACATAAATCGTTCAAAAACATGTAGAATAGTTTTCTATTGTCAACTTAATATGGATTCATATTCAGTTGACATTCCGGCAAGAACAGATATATCAGTAATAAAAATTTGACTAGAGATCAATATTTTAAATTTTCTGACGAAAGGAAACCATTTTAAAAATTTTTAATCGATATGTGTTCATTTTAATTTGCATACTCTCACCTAAATAAATACATGGTCTACATTTGTGTACTTTCAGCTGGCCTGATGATGGAATAATTCAGAAATCGATCGCCGAAGATTATAATAAATAATACAAATAGTCCGTTCACTAAAGTTGAGCCGTCGGTTGGCTATGGAAATTTGGCATATTTCACTGTGTATATTGAAATTTTAGGTTATGTTTATTATTTTCTTGTCAGATTGATACGCAATGTTGTCGATATTGCATAGAGTTCTCTGATAACTCACAAGCTCGTCGGATGAGGCCGGGTACATTCGGCAACGTTGACTTTATTTTACGTTGTGACAGAAAATACTACCAACTTCAGATAAATAAACAAACGCCTACTATGCGCTCAAACTTTCGTGAACGGACTATAGTGTGTTATATTTCTTACTAATCTCGAGTATATAGTGTGTTATGCAACGAGCGTATAATGGTTACTATCATCCACAAGGTGAATGAATAATTGCCATCATACGCGAGTAGAATACTATACTTCATCCACGACTACAGCATATTTTTCTATAGGTTTTCAACATTTGGCATCTGTAATATGTCCCTTCTAGTAGTAGTGTGGAAAAAGACAAGTTAAAATATGGGCAATTTTTTGATGAACTTGTCATTGTATATTTTGGAGTAAAAGTTGATCACATTCAAAGTAGATTGGTCAACTATTGAAAAAGTATTGCAACCTCTATTTGTTGGTTAGGGAACTTCAAACACCGAAGAAATATCACTTTTAGCAATATAATATTACAGCTGAATCCATGCAATATATCTGACAGCAGTGGATATTGACTCGTTATTGACTTGTAATTAATGGGTATTATTGAAACCGAGCAAACAGACGTATAATGAAAAGATGTTGAAATAGTCATAAATAAAATATATTTTGTTGAATATATCTTCATAATGAGGTCAAAGTAAAAATCTTGTAATCAACTCCTACATCAATCTAGCTAACAAACAACTCTAATATTGCATTCTTTGTTCAGCGTCTATGATCATCATTTTTTTTGTTTATTTAGAATTGAAAATAATATCCTCAATTTGCAACCCACAGTAGCTCATGAGAAGAAACAAAAATTAGGTTTCTTTCGAGTATTTTTTGAGACGTTTACCATTCAACCATTGACGTATTAAAGAATGGACAGGACAAAACATTTAATCAAAGCATTGGATCATTGATATCTAGGCATTAGATGTTTTTACGTTCTGTGATTTTACCCACATAAGGGAGAGATATACTGTGAAGGATGGAATGATATTTGGATAGTAAAATGCCTCATTAGTCTATACTTATATCACTCCATCCTTCACAGTATCTCTTTCTCTTATATTGGGGGCACGAAACATAGTGTGAAAGTAACGTTATAAGTCAATGCATTCAACTCAGAATTTATACGTTATTTTCATTATATGAGCAAAACCGCAAAAGCTTATGACTTCACTGATATTTTGACGTGTAAATTCTCAAATTCTCTCCTTCCCAAGTTGTCCACCATCACCCTGCCCAAATTTCGATTTTCCGGACATTGCCGGTGCCCATAAAATTCCCCCCTCACATAAACCTCCCGGAATTCCTTATATTGGACACAAAATGCAAATCAGCATTCAGGAATGCGAACGCACACTCGCAAAATTTCCGCGTATTTAAGTCCTGCACGACCTATTAACCCTAGCCCTCATAATTTACGTAATCAGACTACGTACTTCCTGTGAGAAATGAAAATCCCATAAATGTGAGTGTACGTTATTCGTTCCCTAATACATGCTCGGGATGAGGGGTTAAATTGGTATATAAATCCTGCTGAAATTCATTTTGTCGAGATTTATTCGTAACTATATCGTGTATATTTAAGTATATGTATGATGAAGCTTGTGGAGATGATCTACGGTATTCTGACAAATGATATATTTCGAGCGAAATGAAATTTGGCTGAATATACAAGGATCCTCTGCATTACCAATAAAGTTTCAAACTTTTGGTGAAAGGACTCAAAATTTTGCATGATTGATGGTTAACATATTCATTTCATGTATTGACCCATTCGAGCACAAACCTCACAGAACATTAATTTGATTCGTCGAAGGTTATATCGTTCCAAAAAATAATACAATTCAGTAGTTTTATCGGCACAAGGAACCAGAACAAAAACTTATTATTCTTTCAGCGACGTTTCGGAAATTTATTTCCTTCTTCAGGCTACAAGAATATATAAAATACAATCAGTCGAGCACTCAGAGAGAATCAAAAGGAATACAAACGTCAAAAAATAAAAAAATAACAATGTTGAATAGATACATATACGTCATAAAGATAAAAAATAAATATCTATAAGAAGTCCCAATTAAAATGAACAATAAGGACATATTCCAAGACTCACACCATATAAAAATATTACAATTAAACTTAAAATTATTGTAAATATAAAATATTACAAGAAAAGAGAACACACCACATCAGAATAAAAACTATAAACATGATAAATATAGGAATACATAATCTACAGGAAAAATAGGGTTCTAACGCAAATTACATAGTGATATAAAATAACAACATTTGAAATCAAAGCGGCAAAAACAATGAAAGACAGGTACACATATGTTCACTGTCAAGGGCCCACTCACTAAGAAGGAAGAATGCGCAGTTAAGTCTCTGCACGTTTGCTGTAAAGCAAACGTGTGCATTCATATTTCCCCACACATACACTTTTGCGTGTTGGTTTGGATGTGCGACAAGCGTGAGATGACGTCGAAAAAAGATCTGATGTTAATGGCAGTGGCGTGTGTTGTTATTTAGGAAAAAATTCCAAGGTATAAATATCGAACCCGACACTGTGTTGCTAAACATATGAAACGTGCAGAGACTTGTTGCCCATACACGGTCGTTTTTGGTCATTCTTCCACGTACGGGGAAGAATGCACACGCCACACGACGGAGATGAATGCGCATTCCAAATTTACGCCATACACACACTGTTTTAACTGTACCCCGTACAACGCGCATTCAAGTCTTCGCGCTTCCCTCTTAGTGAGTGGGCCCTTTTAGTCCGACTTCTTTGATCAAATTGCAATATACAGCGCTATGTTGACTCATTCTGGTTTTCAAGTACTGCTTTGTCTAACCAATATAACAACCATTGCAATCCCGACAATCCAACCTATAAACAACATTAGAAGTTTTTTCCAATGTTGTTTATAGGTTGGATTGTCGTGATTGCAATGGTTGTTATATTGGTCGTATCGTTTGAAATTAAAATCATTAAAAGTTACAGACCGACATAAGATTACCATGACGTCATTTAAAAAAAATAGAATAGCATCTATTCTAGAAACAGATAATAAGATTCAAAGACTTATATAGGGAAAATGATTTCTTGCTAGCATATCAGATGAAAATATTTTTTATTGCGCAGTCAGAAAGAATGCTGTCTGACTTCAATAGAAAAACGTTTCCTGAGCTCTTTATGGGATTCATTCAGTGAATAAATTATTATTTCCACATTCGCCAAAAAATAACTTGAGATCATGATACAAGATACCTGAATCGTATTCTAAAAATGGGTCGCATTGAATCATAGAATTACCCAAATTTTCCCAATTGCGTTGTGCAGAGGGCCTTGCTGCCAGCACACGAAAAGAAGAAGAAGAAGTTCCAATTTTTTCTCAGTGTCTGAATGATAAAAACTTCAAGACTTGTTCCAGAAACATACATCGAGATCGATTTTTCAACACCAGAGTTGCAATGCAGAAAAAATAAACAAATGAGGCATTCATATAAGTGGACCACAAAAATGATTTTTTAGTTCTTTGTCTATTCCAATCACGCGAAAGTTCCTTATTTCCATGTTCGGACATTCGGTAATTCTGATAGTGCTTGGGAGCACTGTGGTGCTTGGAAGCAGTTTTTCGAACTACTAAGCACTAAGCCTTTTCAGAAAAGGAAAAAGGGAAGCAACAAGCACTAAGCACTGGTTCTAACAAAAAAGTGCTTCGAGTGCTTTCACTAGCACTAAGAATAAGACTCAGGCATAGCTCTGATGAACGCAAACCAGCGTGGGAGTTTATTTTTTCTTCTTTGACGGGAAAAAAATTAACATCTCTGTTGACAGGTCACTAAATATAACTTCTTACGAAATTACTTTTTTCGCCGGGGAAAGATGTAGAAGATGTTTTGGTTTTACATGAATCAATACAACAAGAGATACCTACCTCTCAAAAGTAGAGAATAACGTTTAATTCTGAAATATCTGCGATTGGAACATTACAGAATTGAATTAAAAATGAACTTTCATTTGAATAAGAAAAAAAATCATTCATTATGGAATTTTCTTTGAATTATGGATTCATAATTTCAATGAGGAATGCAAAATTTTTTCTCAATAATTGAAACGTTTCGATGCAATGAAAAACAATCTTTTTTCTTTAAATAGTGGTGTCAAACCAAATAGAATAAACAGTCAAGGGTGTTTCCTTCATCACACTGAAATATTCTGATTTATTTTATTGATTTGGAGACCCAAAAATCTGATAGATAGTTTTTCAATTACATAAGATTTCTATACTTGGAGGAAAATCACTCGGTTTCTCAGATAAAATGTTCGAACTGACATTTTTAAAGAAGGATTTGTGATTTTTTTTGTGGTTGAACAAGTAATATTTTTTTCATTTATATGATATTCAAACAAGAAGCAGATCTGTACTCAGTTTTTTCCATTGTTTAATTTCTATTCGAAGTTTTCATCTGGCAAATTTTTTTATTCGTTCGGAAACAAGTCCATTAAATAACAGCAAATGACATGAGAAAGGGGAGTAATAAAGTTTAGCATTTTGCCATAAATCATCCCATTTCCCTGAAACACAATAAATATTTATATAGGACATTTTTTAATCTCCTTTCAGTTTGTCATCTATACTATTGCGCCTTTGTTCAGTCACCCTGTATAACCACGATCTAATACAAGTCTTAATATACTCGAAGTAGAAATGAAACATATTAGATATACGGAAAAAGCTCAGGGCAGGTGAAAAATCTCTGCTGTTTCAAAGTAATCATGAGAATATTGGAACGAACAATAATCAGTAAAATACTTTCAAATTAAAATTTTCATTCCAGTAACATAATAATTTTATCCCTCTCCTCAAACCAGATCACGATATCAATAAGCCAAAAATTAATTTTCTCTTTTAATTATTGCTCAATTAATTAATATTTGGAAAGGGTATCTCTTCATACAATTTCTGGTTTCGAAACCAAATGTTGAAAAACAAATTCTCCATTAATTTGTAGGTAAATAGATGAACAACAACATAAGTACATACTTCATCTTGTTTCATAATTTGTCGTCGTTAATTGAGCTGCAATTGTTTTATAATTAAATTTCGAATGAAATTAAATTCAATTTTGTCGAGAACAAAACACGACGTGAACTTGAACCTTTATGAAATACTGGAGGCGTATATGGTGAAGTGGATGATAAGTATGGCCCTCAAACCACTTCGGAGTTTGCAACTTGTAAAATGGAAACTCTGTTTTGTGAAAGTGGATTCATTTTATCATTATAATTTTTACTTCGAAAGTAGATTCAAACGTTATAGAGGAGTTGAAGGTTGAAGGAATTGACGAAAGTCAAGGAGTGAAATAGTTAAGAAGATTGAAGTAAATAACGAACACGGTGGGTTTAAATTCATTGAATTCATTGCAGATATTAGGACATAGATATATGAATTCAGAGAGCTTTTGCGTGGTACTGAACCAACTGCTACGACCATAACATTGATGTTAATTCTGAGATCTCTAATCTACGGAAATCAGACTGTGAAACACGGTGCATTTTTCTACAATTCGATTTCCCAAATATGGTTTCTAGAGAAATGGCAATCTGAAATCAAGAGAAAAGATCACGATATCGCCCAGAAAGAATCATCTACACCTTTTATAGGCCCAGAATTCTTGGGTGGAATCGAGAAAAACACCTACAAAAAGGAATTCCTGAGATATAAGTCGGTATACCAGAAGGCACTCTATCAGAACCTGCCCGTTTAGCCCTTTCAGTGTATTTGTCCCTCCACAGGGACATCGATATTCATTCAATCATATGTTTCGTATATGGGGTTATTTCGAGTCCAGTGTTCACGTACCTCGAGAAGGACATCTAATGTATACGAGATTACAAGCAGCGCCCTTTTTGAAAATTATCTCTAACTGAAATCGTAGACATCTAAGTACTGTTTTCGATTGTTGAGAGCGCATATTGAAACCGCCTTTCTGTTCGAATTCAAATCTTCCCTTTCCATTTAAGAAAAAGTGTACTTACTGTGTTTGTTTTTGGTAATCAAAAAAATGTTATATTTGGTTTTCATCATTGGAATCCACCTCATTTATTATTACGAAGGCCTCTAATGACCCCAAAAAATATGTCCCTGCGTAGGGACAATTACACTGGAGGTCCTATTTTTGGGTCAATGCAGTAACCGGGGTTTTTGTGGAACTATACGATTTTTTTGTAGATCATGTAAAATCGCGAGGAAAACCCATTACTCAGGCGCGAAAATGCTATACTTACTTGGAAAATAATGTGGATTCAGACATTCCAGATTTATCTGATGAAGGGGACTATGATTGGATGAACGATTATGTTGGACCAGCAAAAAAATATCGATACTTTATGAGGAGATACTTATAAAAGAAGGAATCACTGAAATGAAATGCAAGAACATGACGAAAATGTAAAAGGACCAAAAGATGAAAATGAAAACGTTAACATGATATGAATGTCTGTACTGAACATGAATCATCGAAAAACCTGGAACCCAGAATCTGATACCAATGAAAAAAATTAAAAAAAACTTGAAAACAAAGATTTGATAAAGGAAATTCATTTGATTTTATGATTTTCATATGAAATAATTTAAATTTATTTTTATTATGATAAAAATAATTTTTTTTCATGCGTAAGGTGTTCTGCATTTTTTGACCTCCAGTGCATTTGTCCCTCTGGAGGTGTAAATTCTATAAATCAGGATATCGACTGTTCGGTTTGGGGCCCGTTATATGGACCAAGGAAAGAGCAAATATTTTAATCATAGATTATAGAGTATATATATATAATCTTTGTTTTTAATGTATTCAACTTTTTAATTAATTGACAACTACTACTGCCAAAACATTTCATGCAACTAGATCAAAAATATATAAAATGTAGTAACTATGAACAGGGAAAATCTAGATTGTAGCCCAACATCCTCCGGCCTAAGGGTTCTCCTCTTCAGAATTCTACCATATCTAGATTTCTGATTTCTTGTTCCTGTTCTGGTTTCTTCTTTCGTCATTTTTTCCTGTTTCTAGTAAAAATAATTTTTGTAGAGGACGAATCAGACAACCGGTTGTCGTCTTTAATTTCACTTCTCGGCAGGCACTATCTTTTTCAAAATACATTTTTTCAATTTTTCCAACGGGCCAAGAAAACCTCTTCTTTCCTGCACCTTCGACCAAGACTATATCACCAACTTTCTTCCATTCATTTGCTTCTTTCCTCTTTTGACTTCCTCTTGCGTTTCTTCTTCCATCTTGTACTGTCCACAAACTCCTTCTGAGTGGCTTTGGGATCATATTCTGCATTCATATTGAAATCATTATCTTCACAATGAGGGGCATCGTTTTCTTCAACTTTTGTGTCACCTGTCCAATTATCATAATTTTCAGGTTGTAGTTCAGCAGCATCCTCATGAATTATATCAATAGATGGTTTTATGTCTTCTTTAGGGCCATTTTTGTAATAATCATCATTGAAGATAGCTTGCCTTCGTTTCTCATCAGTTTCTGTGTCAAAATCTCCTTCAGAATCCTCATTATCAAAGACTTTTTTTGTTTTCCTGTTATAGGTTGCGTGACTTTTTCTTTCAGGGTGGCTTGAAGTAGATACTGAACTTTATCCTCTTGCATGATTTTCTGAACTTTGTGAATTTTCTTGAATTGTCCCCGTAAGTTGATCCATTCTTGACATTCCCATCAAATTTTGGCAGTTCTAGATTCGGATAATTCAAGTTCGAATTGTTCGATTTTCCAATCACAGATCTATTTTGCGTAAATACTATTTCATTTTTCATCTAGATGATTTCTTCTCTAAATATTTCTTGCTCGGTAAGTTCTTTCATCAATTCATCTTCATCCAGTGATTCTTCCGACATCAAAATCTCTTCTATATTACTGTCAAGTTCAAAAATTCTTTTGCTTTATCATCGATCAAATTTTTCCAAATTTCAACTGTATTTTCATCCCTGGTCCCACCAGAACTGGACACACATAATTTTCAATTTTCTTGATTCCAGCTCTTAGGATTTCCCGTTTTAACCGCCAACAACTCAACATATCTTGGCAGGATCGCCAAAATGTAAATTCTATAAATCAGGATATCGACTCTGTTCGGTTTGGGGCCCGTTATATGGACCAAGGAGAGAGCAAATATTTTTAATGTATTCAACTTTTTAATTAATTGACAACTCCAACCATAGATTATTAGTTAATCTATGACTCCAACTACTGCCAAAACATTTCATCCCACTAGATGAAAAATATATATAAAATGTAGTAACTATGAACACGGAAAATCCAGATTGTAGCCCCAACAGGAGGGACATTTTATGAAGAAAAAACGGGAGGTGAAATCAAATTTTTTCAATGGAATATTCTTATTTGAACCATTTCTGCTTTAGAAAGCTGGGAGATAATTTTCCGTTCATTTTTTCGCAGTGGTACACTGAAAGGGTTAGAACATTCCAAAAAAATTCTCGGAAAATTCACAGCAGACCGGTTGTTCGGTCGTAGTAGAGTACGACAGAATTCACTACTAAAATGCTTCATTGACAGGGACTTTAGTTGAGGCCATTATGCTAGGGTGGATGTTGTCCATTTCTAGCGTGAATGTAGACTCATTTCAATCGTTCTTCAGTTTTCTGATTCCTCATTTTTACGCCACAGCGAGTTCTTGGTGAGAGTTAGCAGTTCATCTTCGGGAAGGTCCCTTGAAGAGTGGTGTCCTGCAGGGTTCAGTTCTCGACCCAGTGTTGTTTTTGTTTTTGATTGATCTTTCTCTAGTGCTTTCATCAGATCTTCCGATTACGCCGAATATTTTGAATTCTTTTCGTGTGCGTAAGGCTTAAATCTTCAGAGGGACTCTGACAATATGTATGTCGTGCTTTACATTGCCAAAAAATCTTCTTCGACGATGTTCGTTCGTTCGTTGAGTACTTTGTATCCAATAGGACCAACGAACGATGGAATTCACTGCCCATAGTCTATCACCAATGTAATAACATCGTCGAGGATTATTTTGCCCAAGTGAAGCACGATGCACATCTTGTTCAAGAACCTCTGGAGGGTTAAGCTTAACGCACTCGAAAATAGTTTGAAGTCATCGGCATAATCAGAACAGTCCTATGAAAGCACTCGCGAAAGATCATCCATGAAAACAAGAAAAAACACTGGGCAAAGAACCGTAACTTGCAAGACATAACTCGTCGCGGGCGCGTCCTGAAGATGAACTGCTAATTCTCACAAAGTAAAGAACTCGCTGTGGCGTGAAAATGCCCCGATCCGCTGAAGCACAAAAATTTAGCTCAATCAAACTCGAGAATTATTGACTTTAATAAACCCGAAGGGACCCATTGAAACCCAATACTTGATAAAGTACACAATACTGACTATGGATGACATACCACCACTCAATTTTCTACATGAAATCCGAAATTATGGAAAAGTCCAACATTCCGATATTTCTTCATAGATCAAACCTAATGGTTGTGCCTTGGATCGGAAAACCGAAGAAAGAATGGAATGAGGAATTGTTCCCATTCACGCTATATAATAATAATAACACTGCGATAGAAGTACAACATTGGGACAAGAACTGAATCCTACGGAATACCAATTTTCACCGACCTACATGAAGATGAAGAGTTGTCAACTTTCATCAAGAACTCTCGGTAGCGTAAAAATGCCCTGATCCACTGAATCGCAAAAAATTCAGCAAAATCAAACTCGAGAATTATTGACGTTAATAAACCCGAAGGGTCCCTATTGAAACCAATACTTGATAAAGCACACAATTCTGACTCCGGATGACATACCACTCAATTTCCCACATAAAATCCGAATAATACGATTCAGAAGTGAATGTCATTGTGGAAAAGTCCAACATTCCGATATTTCTTCATAAATCAAACGCTAGGTAATGGTGGTGCCTTGGATCGGAAAACTGAAGAAAGAATGGAATGAGGAATTGTCCCTATTCACGCTAGAAATGGACGATATCAGAACACTCAATAAAAGTACTCTCATAAGAGCAGCCATGAAACAAGTAACAATATTGGGACAAGAACTGAATCCTACGGGATGCCACTTTTCACCGATCTATATGAACATGAAGAGTGGTCAACTTTCATCACGAACTCTCGGTAACGTAAAAATGGCCCGATCCTCCGGAACAAAAAATCAGCAAAATCAAACTCGAGAATTATGGACCTTAATAAACCCAAAGGGCCCCTATTGAAACCCAATAATAGGGGCGTTCGGCATCGACATCGGACGTTTCGGATCGATCTAAACCGTTCGTTTATTACATCCCGATCCGGATTGAGGGAATACACATCTATACCGTTCGTCATGAAAATCTGAGTAATCGGACGTCGATCTTTTCGTCGGTCTATTTCGACGGAGCAAAGCGATTTTATCCATAGAGTGTTTTATGTTTTTTATATTTTTTTTTGTTTTATGTTGAGTTTCCTGATCCGAAAATTCTAACAGTTAGTTTCTTCTGTTTTCATTTATTCATTAAAAACTCAATTAATTCATTAAAATTTTTCAATATAGCTTTCGTAGTTATAAAGGGCAGGAGGAGATATGCTTTCCCGTTTATTTTACGTGTAATTAATCAATTAATTGATCAGGATCAATCGCCGTATTGAACGACCAGAAGGGATGATATTGCATTACTCGTTTCTTTTGCATTCAGTGCCTTTGCACCTAATTATTTAATTGAGATTTTATGGAAGAGCTACTTAAGGGTGAAAGTATCGTTAAAAGATGAGCATATTCCCAAAATAGTGATCTTTGAAATCTCATAATCTATAAAAGTAAAACAGAGCAGTATGTTCTGTGGCAGATGCTTTGTGCCGTTCGTTTATTCCCAGATATTTCAGATTTATCTGTACGATCTGTGGTCACAAGACTAAAAAATCCGTCCGCTCGCGGAGGTCAATGCCGAACGCCCCTACTTGACAAAGCACAAAATACTGACTCCGGATGACAAACCACTCAATTTCCCACATGAAATCCGAAATAATACGATTCGGAAGTAGATATCATTATGGAAAAGTCCAACATTCCGATATTTCTTCATAAATCAAACGGTAATGGTGGTGCCCTGGATCGGAAAACCGAAGAAAGAATGGAATGAGGAATTGTTCGCATTCGCGCTAGAAATGGACGATAATCAGAACACTCCGATAAAAGTACTCGCATAAGAACAGTCATAACAACAAAAACAATATTGGGACAAGAACTGAATCCTACGGGATGCCACTTTTCACCGGTCTATATGAACATGAAGACTTGTCAAATTTCATCAAGAACTCGCGGTAGCGTAAAAATGCCCCGATCCTCTAGAGCACAAAAAATTCAGCAAAATCAAACTCGAGAATTATTGACGTTAATAAACCCACAGGGCCCCCATTGAAACCCAATACTTGATAAAGCACACAATACTGACTCGGATGACATACCACTCAATTTCCCACATAAAATCCGAAATAATACGATTCGGAAGTAGATGTCATTATGGAAAAGTCCAACATTCTGATATTTCTTCATAAATTAAACGCTAATGGTGGTGCCTTGGATCGGAAAACCGAGGAAAGAATGGAATGAGGAATTATCCCTATTCACGCTAGAAATGGACGATATCAGAACACTCCGATAAAAGTACTCTCATAAGAGCAGCCATGAAAACAAGTAACAATATTGGGACAAAAACTGAATCCTACGGGATGCCACTTTTCACCGGTCTATATGAACATGAAGAGTGGTCAACATTCATCAAGAACTCTCGGTAGCGTAAAAATGGTCCGAACCTCTGGAACAAAAAAATTCAGCAAAATCAAACTCGAGAATTATTGACGTTAATAAACCCAAAGGGCCCCCATTGAAACCCAATACTTGATAAAGCACACAATACTGACTCCGGATGACATACCACTCAATTTCCCACATGAAATCCGAAATAATACGATTCGGAAGTAGATATCATTATGGAAAAGTCCAACATTCCGATATTTCTTCATAAATCAAACGCTAATGGTGGTGCCCTGGATCGGAAAACCGAAGAAAGAATGGAATGAGGAATTGTCCCTATTCAAGCTAGAAATGGACGATATCAGAACACTCCGATAAAAGTACTCTTATAAGAGCAGCCATGAAAACAAGAAACAACACTGGGACAAGAACTCAATCCTTCGGCATACGAGTTTTCACCGGCTCACATGAATATGAAGAGTTGTCAACTTTCATCAAGAACTCTCTGTATCGTAAAAATGCCCTGATCCACTGAAACACAAAAAATTCAGCAAAATCAAACTCGAAAATTATCGACGTTAATAAACCCGAAGGGCCCCCATTGAAACCCAATACTTGATAAAGCACACAATACTGACTCCGGATGACATACCACTCAATTTCCCACATGAAATCCGAAATAATACGATTCGGAAGTAGATATCATTATGGAAAAGTCCAACATTCCGATATTTCTTCATAATCAAACGCTAATGGTGGCGCCCTGGATCGGAAAACCGAAGAAAGAATGGAATGAGGAATTGTCCCCATTCACGCTAGAAATGGACGATAATCAGAACACTCCTATGAAAGTACTCGTACGATATTGGGACAAGAACTAAATCCTACGGGATGCCACTTTTCACCGGTCTATATGAACATGAAGACTTGTCAAATTTCATCAAGAACTCGCGGTAGCGTAAAAATGCCCCGATCCTCTGGAGCACAAAAAATTCAGCAAAATCAAACTCGAGAATTATTGACGTTAATAAACCCAAAGGGCCCCTATTGGAACCCAATACTTGATAAAGCACACAATACTGACTCGGATGACATACCACTGAATTTCCCACATGAAATCCGAAATAATACGATTCGGAAGTAGATATCATTATGGAAAAGTCCAACATTCCGATATTTCTTCATAAATCAAACGCTAATGGTGGTGCCCTGGATCGGAAAACCGAAGAAAGAATGGAATGAGGAATTGTCCGCATTCACGCTAGAAATGGACGACATCCATCCTAGCACAATGGCCTCAACTAATGTCCCCGTCAATGAAGCATTGTAGAAGTAGCCGCCCTCGACTAGGCTTAATAAAATTTATTCCTGGAATAAATGCCTGTTCCGGTCTTTTTTCTGTTTTCCTTTTCTGCTTTATGACGAATTGTTACGTTTGTTTTGTGACTTTCCATACATTCAGGAGTGTATCAGGGATTTGTGAGCTTATTCAACTGGAAGCAAAACTCATAAAATGAACTATTTTGTTGACAATAGGCTCAATAGAATACTCAGCGTAATAATGTTTTTTATCTATGAGGTCAGACGAGATGAGATAGAGGTCGAATGTCGGTTCAATTCGCTAGGAACTACGTATATTCAATTCAATTAACGAATGTTTTCATCATCCCACATATTCTGCGAGTTCTCTAAGGGTTCATCATCTCAGAAACAACCTGCAGGCGTTTTCGGATACTTACTCGGGTTAACACGATCCCTAACCTTGGCGTTTCTTCACCTAACCCGAAAATCCAATCCGTGTTCGGTAACGTGCTATTAACTTGAGCACTGGCTCAAGTCGATCTATCGTAAACCTACACGAGAGCAGGGTCGTAGAGTTACCGCATGCGCACTGCAGTTCAATTTCGGATTCGAAAAAGGCAGGAATGAGTCTTCTACTCTTTCCCTAGTAATTTCATATATTCTATTCCTAAAAATTATGGAAAGATAAGAGAATTAGGCTCAGTGTAAAATGTGTGGTTCCATGAGCCGAGAAAATAATGTGAAACAGCTTCGTCATAACTTTGTATGCAGATCCTTCTGCGTTGAATCCAAAGCCTCATTTACTTCTTCAACGTAGGTACTCAAAGATAACGTTCAACATGCGAGGGCACACAAGATATTATCAGAAGGATTTAACAGAAGCCAATAAATCCAAGCAAAACTAGGGACAATTGGTAAATAAACTGGAACTGAAATAATAAATTTTCTACTTCTTCAACATAGGTACTCAAAAATAACA
This sequence comes from Propylea japonica, assembly GCA_013421045.1. Lineage (NCBI taxonomy): Eukaryota > Metazoa > Arthropoda > Insecta > Coleoptera > Coccinellidae > Propylea > Propylea japonica. Next base: position 80,062,443 of record CM024241.1, read on the forward strand.
TTAAAAATGAAAGGGCAAACCAGAAATTACAAGAAACATTTTACAAAAGGCAATAGATGCAAGCAAATCTAGAGACAATCCGAAAATAAACTTGGACTGAAAAAATAAATCCATAACATATTTGGTAATGTTATTTATACGAATGTCACTTCAAATCCTAAACCTGATGTGTTCGTAAACTTAGGACCCGGAAAATCTACTAATGTTAACTAAAACATTCATGAAATTGATCGAAGAGGGCCGACAGAACTGAGTAAGTCCCCAGAAGCCATTAAGCTAGCATAATCAGTTAAAATATTTTTTAGAGCTATGTCCTATCAGCTTTATTTGTTCATTGAAAGATTGACTATATCTACTCTGTAAAGAAGGACCATCGAACTCTTTTTATTCTTCACTTCATTTTCTCTGTTGTATAACAACAGCTTTCTATCTCCTCCATTCTACGTTATTCTAACATTTGAGCATCCTCATGAAAAACCATTAAACATGGAATTAATCCACTGTCATCTCCAATTCCTCATCTGAGGGAAAGATCTACCATAGCCGGATAAAATTTCGGACAGGGTAATAAAAAGACAGGGAATGTAAAAAACAGGTTGGGTTTCTGTACTTCTTGAGGTTGTTCTCTTGAAAGGTGTTTTCTCTGAGTGATTCCCTTTTTTCAGAACCCTGTTAATACAATTTTTACGGAGCAATCTGGAGAGTGGAAGGTATGAGAATTCTCCATCAGAGAATTGAATCCATTATCTCGGATTCTTTACGATGCGCTTAATAACTTCACCTCGTGTTCCCATACCTTTAGTGCTAAGACGAAAGCCTAAAATCTTTCGCCTCAGGAAGCTGCTTAATTTAAATTAAATATAATTTTTTATTGCTTGCGCTAGCTGGTTCTTAAAAACTGAACACTTCACAGTCAACTTCATTCAAAACAGAGATTTATGAGCGAAGTGATTTAGTGGAACAGTAAAATAAGTCTGGAGTAAATAAATAACATCTGGATTCTAAGCATAAAAAGTTTTAAGTTTTGGGATATATTCAAGAGGTGAATACGAAAGTAAAGTTCTGTTTCAAATTCAACGATGGTATGTCGATTAACAAAATGAACCGTATTGATCTTAGAGTTTTAAATGGGACATTATAATCATGATACCATTGAATATGAAACTAATTAATCATAATATTCGTCTGACATTTTCACATGATTATTCGTGACTAAGAAGTTCTGGTTCTCGAAATTATAAAAAACACATAAGAAGTCATCTCTTCTATGAAACTCATTGAATTTAATCAATTCACAGATAATTTGCTCAATAATAAAACTAGTGAATTTCATTATGATATGTTTTCAATGAAAAAAGATGGGCTCAAAAAGCTGTTAAATAGTTCATGACGAATATAACAAGTGAATGAAATCCGTCAAAGAAAAAAAAAACGGTTTATCAAATGAAAATTAATTACAAGTACCCAGTTTTCCAAAGACTTTTATGTAAAGGGTTTTCCAATAAGAGGTGTTATTTTGAATAGCCCGCTATTTCGGTAGATATCATTTGACAAGAAGAAGCTACGCCATCAATAAAAATGGAACGATACACGCTTCAAGAACGAATTGAAATTATTGAAATTCACTATAAAAATGGTGAAAATTTGGCAGAGATTGTAAAACTGGAACATTTTTGGGTCGTCGTGAAGCACCTTGTCGGACCGCAATAAATGAATTGGTGGAAAATTCGAGCTGTTGGGACCAGCTAGTGATGTGAAGAACAAAACCCGTGCACGTCGCTCGAGAACAGTGTTGAAGAAAACCCAGGTTCCTCGTCGTTCTTTGAAATTAGGCATTTTATGGCCGAAATTGGGTAGTATTGATCTGGAAAACGTTCACTTTCAACAAGACGATGCTACGTGCCACACAAGCAACGAAACCATTGATCTTTTGCAGGAAAAGTTTCCAGAGTGTGTTATCTCTCGAAGAGGTGATCACAATTGTCCACCGAGATCTTGTGATTTAACACCTTGCGACTTTTTTCTTTGTGGCCACGTGAAAGAGAAGGTCTACGCCAATATAGCCCAGCGTCGATTCAAGACCTCAAAGATAGAATTCGTGAGTCTATCGAGGACATAGAGCAGCCACTTTGCGATTCGGTTATGGAAAATTTTATCAAAAGGATATGGTCCTGTAAGCGTGGTCTTCGTGGTTATTTGCCTAATGTTATTCTCCATTATTAACGGCATAGCTTCTTCTTTATAATGAAATAAACATTCGATCATTTATATTGAAAAGTGAATTTTCCTTTGAATACCAAAATAACACCTCTTATTAGAAAACCCTTTAGTAAAACGAAATGTCTAGTAAGCTTCTTGCTCTCGTCAGTACAGAGATACAACTTTATTGTATAACGCGAGATACACGTGTTTGTGTATAAAAAATTCAAATCAATCTTATGATGATTGATTAACGGAAAAACCTTGGCAAACTGGGTTGTTCAAAACACATCGAAGCAAGTCGAATCAAAATCGTATTTCATTATTTTCTTGATTCAATGGCATCTAGTCTAGTCGCCAATTGAATTCATTTGCTGTTCGAATAATTCCTATCAGTTTTCCATCTATCGAAGTGACAGAAAGTGCTGATAAAGCGAAAGTATCCAGTAAATCGCTGAATGGATTAATTTCTGTGATAAAAGGAACGGTCTGATTCCATTTCATTCACTAGACTGGGTGAAAACAAGATTGATTGTATTCAACTTTCAGCGTCGCGATTCGATTAGTAGCAAAAGAGGCACATTCTCAGGAAGCAATTTCAAGGTTTCAAAAATACGTTGACCCAGTCTGTTGTAGATATATGACAAGAAAAACAAGGAAAAAAACATATTGTAACAGACTCGGTGAAAAATATTTCAATTTTCTTATTATCAGTTCGCTGAATCTGCTGAAATATCCTGTTTTATGCTCCTTGATGGTCAGTTTTTTCAAGATGAAAGAAAGTTCAAAACAATTTCCGAAGAGGACTGTATACTTTACATGTTTTCTACATCAGAAATTCGGCTTTTGGTGTGTATCACACTGATGGCTGGAAAACTGAGTACGAATGAAGCCTGGTTCTCAGAGCTTTACATGAAACGGGACTATATTTTCTCTCTTGCTGTCGCAGAATTACAAGTGTAGTGGGTTCATTTCAACTACAGAATAGGCGTGTTGCGCCATATTTTGATAACCAGAAACCAAAAGGAAGGGGTAACGAAAATTTTTGTTGATATCCTCTTATTGGTTGAGAACAAGGGTCGAGTCGGAGCCGGAGTGTATGGTCCCTCAGTCCAACCAGCTCTACCAATGGGCTTCTGTTCAACAGTTTTTCAAGCGAAAACCTTCGCCATAAGGAACTGCCTTTCGCAATGTATGAAATGCAAATATCAGAAACAAATAAAATTTATATTATCTGATAGCGGAGCAGCCGTTCAAGAGCTTAACTTTAAGGTAGTGCTGTCGAAGCTCCCCTGGAAATGAGGACCATCGATCCTGGTAACACCACCTTTTTATTGGCCCCGAACCATTCTGCAGCTCACCAAAGAACAAAAACAAGCTGCTTCATTCCTTTCTTACTCAACGAGGTGGACGATAACAGTATTCTTACTGAGGAGCTTGGAAAAGGTTTTTTGATACCTGTCGCTTCTGCTAAGAAGTCACCTACTGCGCAATTCTTCAGTTGTCCATATGGAAAGGCTACGACTTTGTCCATCGGGTTTTTTGAAACCGGAGCGAACAATGGACGTAGCACACAGGAAAGTGGTAGGGATTATTGAGATCTCTCTGCCGGAATGGTAGACAACGCGGAGTTCCACACTAGATCTTTAAGTCAAGGTCAAGGTGATTCACTTGGCCTCACCGCTTCACCTCTAATTGTTGTAGTGAAGTATAAAGGGTTGAAATATTTTGTCCATTTTCAATCATCATCAGTTTCAAGAGTATTATTCATTATAACTGCAATTCAAAACCAATGTCGTATCCACATGTTTGAACCTCATATTGCACAGCACTAGTCCCTTCCTATTTTCCGCAAAATTCGCATGCCATGTACCACAAATTCGTTCATCCCATCCGTTCATCTATCAAGCGGTTCTCGAATCCGTTTCGGTTTCGGTTTTCAGTTTTCCAAACAATCCGATCTGCCACGTGCAATGACGAAGTGTTTTCGAAAATGTTGATGCCGCGGAAGAATCCGGCAATGATCTAACCCCAATCGGAAAAGATTGCAAACTGTGTCAATTTGCATCGAGAATGAAACCGTACATCGGTTGTTTTATTTGCGAGCTAAATTTAATAAGGCATGGTCAAGATAAGTACCGAATTTCTAGTGGCTAAAACACCTGGCTATACAGGCAGCACAGCAACCAAGTGGCACATCAACTGGCAGAAGGAGAACCACGTTTATTGGGCCAGAACCATTTCCAGTGAGTAGGAATAGGAGACATTGACTGGCATACTCATAGGAGACTGTCCATCGGTAAAGGCTGAAATGCTGTGATTCATATTTCTTGAAAGCGTATCAAACAATGGTAGTAGCAGCTAACACAGTATCAGGGTTCATTAAGACTTGCTGCCAGAATGGGAAGCAACGCGGGTCTTCACGATAGATCTTGAGATCTAGGTGCTACAATTTCTACTAAGGTCTATTCAGCCTCACCCCCCTCCCCTTATCTAATTTCAGAAAGAGAAAATTGTTGTGGTGAAGCATAAAACGATGAAAAATATTGGCGATATTAATCACACCTTTCACAGAAATATGAATCAAAACTGAAATTCAAAAGAGTAGTCGTATTGACATGTTCCAACGCCATATACCACTGCACTAGTCCATTCCCCTTTTCCACAAAATTCGCATACCATCTACCACAAATCCGTTCATCCCATCCGTTTATCTATCAAGCCGTTCTCGAATCCGTTTCGCTTTTCCAAACAATCCGATCTGTCACGTACCATGACGAAGTGTTTTCGAAAATGTTGATGCCGCGGAAGCATCCGGCAATGATCCAACCCCAATCGGAAAAGATAGCAAACTTTGTCAATTTGCATCGGGGATGAAACCCCGTACATTGGTTGTTTTATCCGGGAATGCGGCGTTGTAATTGAATCGTCGTCCCATCCCGTAGGACTGGTAGGTAGCATAATTTAATAAAACAGGGTCAACATAAGTACCGTAGGCGTATCTCTAGTGTCATTATCGCTGCCGACTATCTTGTATGTGATAGATGTTATAGACCGGCTATGCGTTGGCAGCAACCGAAGTACGGACTGTGTGTGTTTGCGATTTAAACATGGCGTCTGCAAACAATTCATGTCGAGAAAGATTGCGCTACATAGGTTAAAGGCCGTTGATTAATGGTGTTAATTTGAAATCAACCAACGGTGTCTTTTGAAAGATTACGTATATGGCAACGACAAGCTGAACTTTCCTGTCGTATTTCAACAGTACATCAGAGATGAGTTATTTTCTCTGAAGAATGAAAAGTTGCACTTTCCCGCAAGCAATTGCGTTCTGGTTTGTTTTTGCAAGGAACAGATCATTGAAAACATACTGTGTTCTCAAGAAAAAAAAATTCATCTATAATCGGTTTATGGAGCAGAAATGTTTAGATGCTTCAGATTCTCAATGGATCACAAAAATCAACACTAGTGGTACCAATATGAAACACAAAATAATATTTTGTGTATGAAACAATAAATAATAAGCACTCTGTGTGATCCAGTTTTCCTAATGAAATAGTTATTTTCCTAATAAGTGCGGATAGTGATACCTACTTTCCGCACGCGACTGCCGTTGACCCGAACGACGCGAAGCGGAGTTCGGTCAAGCAGTCCAGGACTGGAAAGACACTTTATGCATGAAATGGAAACAATTCTTTTTACGACCGCATAAAGATTCAAAAAGCACATTGAAAATATAAATATGTACTTTTCCGCACTAGTGCGGGAAAGTTATACTTTCTGAACTAAAATGAGTGCGCGAAAGTGGATAAAAAAGCACAGTCGTGTAAAAATTGTTATTTATTATACTAGGGAGGAAAGTGTTGAAATTTTTTCCGTGTATAATATACTTTTTTTTTGTGAAAGAAATAACGATCATTTAATAGCGAAAAAACTACCTATAACTTTTCACGAAATTACTGTGAGTAGTTTTTTCCTGGATATGTGGGACTCATTTTTTTTGCCAGGGTAAAAAGTTATTTCGTAAAAAGTTATATTTTGTGACCTGTCAAGAGATATAAGATGTCAAAACGTCACAAAAAAACATGTGATTTTTGGATAAATAGGGTGTTTCATCAATAACTGGACAAACGAATAAAGACTCTAGATGGCAATCGGGAGCATATTATCTCGTATTCCATTGTCGTGATAGATATTGCCGACTTGATATGGCATCGGCGGAAGTGTGGACTGAAAACTTCTTCGATTTGCATCGGTGATTCTCAATGGATCACAAAAATTTACACTAGTGTTACTAGTATGTATCACAAAAAATGCACTCAGTTTGCACCAGTTTTCCTAATAAAAAACTTATATTTTTGATAAACAGGGTGTTTCATCATCATTAACTGGACAAACTATTTTAGCGTCTAAATGACAACCGGGAGCATCTGACTATCTCGTATTCCATAGTCGTGATAGATGTTACAGACTTGTAATGCGCTGCAGCTTGACATCGGCGGAAGTATGGAGTGCAAACTTCTTCGATTTGCATCGGGAATGAAACAGTAAATCGGTTGTTTTATTCGGGAAATTCGGCGTTGTAATTGAATCGTTTCATCCCGTAGGACTGGTAGGGTTATTTGCGAGCTTAATCAAATGAAACAGGGTCAACATAAGTACCGTAGGCATATCTCTAGTGTCATTATCGCTGCCGACCATCTTGTATGTGATAGATGTTATAGACCGGCTATGCGCTGGCAGCAACCGAAATACAGACTCGGTGTGTTTGGCGTCTTCAAACAATTTATGTCGAGAAAGATTGCTCTACATAGGTTAGGGGCCATTGATTGATGGTGTGTTCACCTGTTAATTTGGAATCAACCTACGGTATTTTTTAAATTATTACGTATATGGCAACAAACAACCCGAACTTCAATGTCGTATTTCAACAGTACAACAGAAATGAGTGATTTACTCTGAAGAATGGAAAGTTGCACTTTTCCGGGCGCGATTGCGCTTTTTTCCGTTTTAGCAAGAAGCGGATCATTAGAAAATACTTTCTGCTCAAGATATGAAAAATATTCATCTGCAATCGATTTATGAAGCAGAAATATTTAAATGCACCAGATTCTCAATGGATCACAAAAATTTACATTAGTGCTACTAGTAGGCATCACAAAAAATGCACTCAGTTCGCACCAGTTTTCCTAATGAAAAACTTATATTTTTGATAAACAGGGTGTTTCATCATTAAATGGACAAACTACTTTAGCGTCTGAATGACAATCGGGAGCATCTGACTATCTCGTATTCCATAGTCGTGATAGATGTTACAGACTTGTTATGCGCTGCAGCTTGGACATCGGCGGAAGTATGGACTGCAAACTTCTTCGATTTGCATCGGGAATGAAACCATACATTGTTGTTTTATCCGGGAATTTGGCGTTGTAATTGAATCGTTTCATCCCGTAGGACTGGTAGGGTTATTTGCGAGCATAATTAAATGAAACAGGGTCAACGTAAGTACCGTAGGCGTATCTCAAGTGTCATTATCGCTGCCGACTATCTCGAATGTGATAGATGTTATAGACCGGCTATGCACTGGCAGCAACCGAAGTACGGACTCGGTGTGTTTGGCGTCTGCAAACAATTCCTGTCGAGAAAGATTACGCTACATAAGTTAAGGGCCCTTGATTGATGTTGTGTTACCCGTTAATTTGAAATCAACCTTCAGTATGTTTTCAATTGATAACGTATATGGTAAGGACAAGCTGAATTTCATTGTCATATTTCAACTGTTCATCAGAAATGAGTTATTTTCCCTGAATAATAAAAAGTTGCACTTTTTCCGCGAAATTTCACTCTGCTCTGTTTGGATACATAGGTTAAGGGCCGTTGATTAATAGTGTGTTCAACTGTTAATTTGAAATCAACCCCAGTGTCTTTTCAAATGCCTATACGGCAATGAAAAGCTGTATTTTCTTGTCGTATTTCAACAGTGCAACAGAAATGTGTCAGTTTCACCGAAGAATGCATAGTTTCACTATCTTGTACGATATTGTTTCATTTGAGCAAGGAGTTGAGTACAGGACAAAACTTTTGGCTCAAGATAAAAATTTCTATTCGGTCACAGAAATCTACAATAGTAGGTACTACCAATAGAACACAAAATATGCATTCAGTGCGCACCAGTTTTCCCAATGAAAAACACTTCATCTTTTTGCATAAACAGGGCACTTCATCATAAACCATAAAAAAAATATGTTAACTAGATGACAATCGAGAGAATCTTACTTTTTCGTATGTGATAGATGCTATAGACCGGATATACTCTGCAGTCGGGCATACGCCGAAGTACGGACTGTGTGTGTTTGCGTATTGAACATGGCGTCTGCAAACAATTCCTGTCGAGAAAGATTACGCTACCTAGGTTGAAGGCCGTTGATCAATGGTGTGTTCACCTGTTAATTTGAAATCAACCTACGGTGTTTTTAAATGGTTATGTATATGGCAACGACAAGCTTAACTTTACTGTCGTATTTCAACAGTAAAATAGAAATAATTCTATCTGAAGAATAAAAAATTGCACTTTTCCGCACCCGATTGCGCTCCGCTTCGTTTCAGCAAGGAACTGTCTGCTCAAGATAAGAAAAATTTTTTTCTAAAATCGGTTTATGGATTAGATATGTTTAGATGCACCAGATTCTCAAAGGATCACAAAAATCTACACTACTGCTACCAATATGGAATACGCACTCAGTGCGCACCAGTTTTCCTAATGAAAAAAATTTTTTTTTGATGAACAGGGTGTTCCATCATTAACTTAACCAATGAATTAAGCGTCTAGATGACAATTGTGAAAGATATTACAGGCTTGCTATGCGCTGCAGCTTGGCATCGGAGGAATTATGGACTACCAACTTCTTTCGATTTGCATCGAGGATGAAACCCTACATCGGTTGTTTTATCCGGAAAAGCGGCGTTGTAATTGAATCGTCCCATCCCGTAGAACTGGCAGGGTTTATTTGCGAGCATAATTAAATAAAACAGGGTCAACATAAGTACCGTAGGCGTATCTCTAGTGTCATTATCGCTGCCGACTATCTCGTATGTGATAGATGTTATAGACCGGCTATGCGCTGGCAGCAACCGAAGTACGGACTCGGTGTGTTTGGCGTCTGCAAACAATTCATGTCGAGAAAGATTACGCTACATAGGTTAAGGGCCGTTGATTGATGGTGTGTTCACCTGCTAATTTGAAATCAACCTTCAGTGTGTTTTTAATTGATAACGTTTATGGTAAGGACAAGCTGAATTTTACTGTCGTATTTCAACAGATCATCAGAAATGAGCTATTGTCCCTGAAAAATACAAAGTTACATTTCCTCACGAAATTTTGCTCTGCTTTGTTTGATTACATAGGTTGAGGGCCGTTGATTAATTGTGTGTTCAACTGTTAATTTAAAATCAATCCCAGTGTCTTTTCAAATGAGTATATGGCAACGACAAGCTGTATTTTCTTGTCATTTCAATAGTGCAACAGAAATGTGTTAGTTTCACTGAAGAATGAAAAGTTGCACTATCTTGTACGAGATTGTTTTATTCAAGCAAGGAGTTGAGAACAGGACAAATACTTCCTGCTCAAGATAGGAATTCCTATTTGGACAGAGAAATCTATACTAGTAGGGACTACCAATAGAACACAAAATATGAATTCGGTGCGCACCAGTTTTCCCAATGAAAAACACTTCATCTTTTTGCATAAACAGGGCACTTCATCTTAACTCATAAAAACAAATATGTTAACTAGATGACAATCGAGAGAATCTTACTTTTTCGTATGTGATAGATGCTATAGACCGGATATACTCTGCAGTCGGGCATACGCCGAAGTACGGACTGTGTGTGTTTGCGTATTAAACATGGCGTCTGCAAACAATTCATGTCGAGAAAGATTACGCTACATAGGTTAAAGGCCGTTGATTAATGGTGTGTTCACCTGTTAATTTGAAATCAACCTACGGTGTTTTTAAATGATTATGTATATGGCAACGACAAGCTTAACTTTACTGTCGTATTTCAACAGTAAAATAGAAATAATTTTATCTGAAGAATAAAAAGTTGCACTTTTCCGCACACGATTGCGCTCTGCTTCGTTTCAGCAAGGAACTGTCCGCTCAAGATAAGAAAAATTTTTTATCTAAAATCGGTTTATGGAGCAGAAATGTTTAGATGCACCAGATTCCCAAAGGATCACAAAAATCTACACTACTGCTACCAATATGGAATATGCACTCAGTGCGCACCAGTTTTCCTAATGAAAAACTTTTTTTTTGATAAACAGGGTGTTTCATCATTAACTCAACCAATGAATTAAGCGTCTAGATGACAATCGTGAAAGATATTACAGACTTGCTATGCGCTGCAGCTTGGCATCGGAGGAATTATGGACTAGCAACTTCTTTCGATTTGCATCGAGGATGAAACCCTACATCGGTTGTTTTATCCGGAAAACCGGCGTTGTAATTGAATCGTCCCATCCCGTAGAACTGGCAGGGTTTATTTGCGAGCATAATTAAATAAAACAGGGTCAACATAAGTACCGTAGGCGTATTTCTAGTGTCATTATCGCTGCCGACTATCTTGTATGTGATAGATGTTATAGACCTGCTATGCGCTGGCAGCAACCGAAGTACGGACTCGGTGTGTTTGGCGTCTGCAAACAATTCATGTCGAGAAAGATTACGCTACATAGGTTAAGGGCCGTTGATTGATGGTGTGTTCACCTGCTAATTTGAAATCAACCTTCAGTGTGTTTTTAATTGATAACGTATATGGTAAGGACAAGCTGAATTTAACTCTCGTATTTCAACAGTTCATCAGAAATGAGTTATTGTCCCTGAAAAATGAAAAGTTGCACTTTTTCGCACGAAATTTTACTCTGCTTTGTGTTCAACTGTTAATTTGAAATCAATCCCAGTGTCTTTTTAAATGCGTTGTAACGTGGTTTTCTCGGCGAAACTTACCTCGAGCGCCAGCTATTCTTTTTTCTAATAAGGGAGAATAGCAAACCTACCAGGGCAGCTGCTAGTCAGAGACAGAGTTCGTCGTTATCTAAGATATTAGCGATAACAGAGAAATCAGAAATAGAGCAAATTTACACAGTTTATTCAAATAGCGAAAAATAGTTATACAAAAATACAGTGAAATAAGACGCTATATGAATCAATACAAAATATAAGATTGGTCAGTTTTGTCTGACTGCGCGCACTTTCATAAGAAACAAATATTTTCCCGGTACGAGTCAGCTAGAATAGAAAGTAAGTTAAATTTAAACGGTGAATTCAAATATATGATAATATCAGGAAAACAGGGATAAAAGGGGTCAGTATAAGAGTGCACAACGGTTATATTTGTCCGATATTCTTTCAGTCCTAGAATTCACCACGTTGTCTACCACTTTGCTTGTTTCTCGTATAACAGGTTGGGTTTGGCCAGGTGAAATAAGAGGGTTAAACAGGATATGTCGAACTTGCTACAGCACGAGGGTAAATATCTGGGGATTTATGGTGTACAGCCTAGAGGATTTACAGGGATTTACTAAGGATTTACAAGAAAAAGAGGATTTACAGGGATTTATTGATGATTTCCTTGGGATTTAGAGGATATATGGTGATTTATTAAGGATTTATCGAGGATTTACCAGGGATTTACCGGGGATTTACCAGGGAGTTACCCCCACTTCCCATTATTGAGTTGCGCATGCGCATGGTGTGTTCGATTCTAACCTACAATTAAAACTTGCGGGTGTAGTATATAGTACCTTAAATTCTTTTCTATAGTGATATTGATGAAATATTGTTGTTGATAGTCAGAATTAAGGTGGGTCGATAGATTTTTAACACAACGAAAACAAAATCCTCCCTCTGCTCAAGGGCGTACCCAGGATTTCAGCTAGGGGTGCAGCTCATTCCTGTTTCGAGAAGATGATCGGTCGGGTATATTTTTCATTCCCACTTGCCACGAAAATTGACGTTTATTTTTGCTTCTAGGGGGGGGAGGAACGGCCCCCCCTGCCCCTACCTATGTACGCTCATGCCTTTGCTGGCTTCTGGAGGAAACTAAGAATGGGGTCAGTACTGACAGATTAAACAGATTCATCACTAAGTGTTCAAAAAAAACAAAGAATCGTTGATTAGCAGCCAAAACAAGTGCTAAAGAAAATACAGAGTTCCACAAAAGAAATCAATCTCCGATACGTCAGAAAGTTCAGATAGTTCTGTTGATAATATTAATACGACGATAGTAGCGATGCATAAATTTCTTTGGACCATAATGTCACAAATAAAGAGACTGGAGTGGAGAAAAAAGAAAGCATGTTTCCCAGTTCATCGTTTAATTTTCACACAGCAAAGAATAACTTCTATGCGGTTTATTACGACGAAGGTTGGTTTGTTGGAGAATGTGTCACAATCATTCATGATGATGATCCAAATTCGAATTTAAATTTTTGAGACAGAATAAAAGGAAGAGGTGCGAGTTTAAATGGGCTATGAAACAAGACACAGCAGTCGTAGAAACAGACTATATATTTTTTAGACCTATAGCAATGAAAGCCAATGAAAATAATATTAATGAGATCGAGGAGACAATGTTAACGAAAATCAATGAAGCTTACGTTAATAAAAAGAATCTTGTTGATATATTTTCATTTTATTGTCATATCATTTTAATATTATTTAACGCCTTATAACGAATTACTATTCAGTTTTCATCAATAAATTTTTTCGAAAATTAAAATTTCAATTATTAACAACCCGACATGTATTTCACAAATCACATATGGATATCAACAAAATATTGAAATGTCACCGTATGTAATACCCGAGGAAACAATAATTATGGTGTCCTAAAACTCGACGTCAACCCGGAACCGGGTGAGAGGGCAAGTAATGCTGGTTGTCAGAAAGATATAAAAAAAATTGAAGTTGCATGATTTCAAAATAATAGTCATTTAAAAAACACAGAAAATTCCACACCCCGTGACAGTCTTTTCACTCCTGTTGCCACAAATATCAACTTTTTCCAACTTTTTTTGCTGTGTAACCCTAAATAATGCTTGTCTAAACTGTAATCAAAATTTTGATACCAGCTGCTCTAGGTTTCATAAAAATATGGCTAACTTTTCAGAAAAAAATCAAAATAAACAGTTGCCTAGTTTCAACTGACTGTATTGAAAAAAAATGTACTACGCAAGTTTGGCTACCGTAGTTCAAATTCGCTCTCGATTGCCTGTGAATACACTTTTTCTTTAACTGCTTCCTAGTAAAAAAGTCCAATAGATTTAAGTCCAGTGAACTGGTCGGCCACGAGATTGGACCAGAACGTCCGATCCATCTTCCGGGAAAAATGTTTCCAGAAAAAAAATTTCCAGAGAAAATAAATTTTCCAGAAAAAACTTTTACGGAGAAATTTCTCTGGAAATTTTTTTTTTGGAAACAATATTTTCCGGAAGATGGATCGGACGTTCTGGTCCAATCTCGGGGACCGGACTTGAATCTATTGCCTTTTTTTACTAGGAAGCAGTTAAAGAAAAAGTGTATTCACAGGCAATCGAAAGCGAATTTGAACTACGGTAGCTACAATTTACCAAGAATTATACCATTTTGGAATCCTCACTAAATGCGCCAACTTTTGACAAAACATGCCAAACTTGAGTAGTACATTTTTTTTTCAATACAGTCAGTTGTTGTTATTTTTTTTTCTGAGAGTTATTATCAGTTAACCCTATTTTTATGAAACCTAGAGCAGCTGGTATCAAAATTTTGATTACAGTTTAGAAGAGCATTATTCAGGGTTACACAGCAAAAAAAAAGTTGGAAAAAGTTGATATTTGTGGTAACAGGAGTGAAAAGACTGTCACGGGGTGTGGAATTTTCTGTGTTTTTTTAATGCCTATCATTTTAAAATCATGCAACTTAGATGTTTTTTTATATCTTTCTGACAACCAGCATTACTTGACCTTTCACCCGGTTTCGGGTTGACGTCGAGTTTTGGGACACCCTGTATAATTGGTAAATTACGGTGATTTACAAGGATTTATGAGGATTTATAGGGGTTGATGAGGATTTATCGGGGATTTAAGGTAAAAGTTGAGGATTTATGAGAAATCACGGGGATTTAAGGAAATAGTTGCGGATTTATGAGGATTTACGGGGATTTATTCATTGGAAAGGATTTATGGTGTACAACATTTAGGTTAGATGTTTACCCCTCGCTACAGCATTAGTTCGGTTATGCCTTCAGTTTGACCATGGGTATACACGCCATGAGGAACAGACTGACCACAGGCACTAAGGATCAGGACAGAGCAGGATTGTTATTCGGTTGAACGTACTTTAGAATGGTTTGCATCAGCCTTCCGGTCTGACCATGGATATGGACAGACTAAGTACAGGCACCGGTTATACGGACAAACGTACTATAGCAGTGGTTCGTTTGGGCCCTTTGGTCCGACCATGGGTATACACGCCATGAGGGACAGACTAACTACGGGCACCTGGACAAACTAGGAAGGTATTGTTAACGAGGAATAAAAAATAGGACTGCAATAAATCGGCTCGGTACTTACAATTCAATTGCACTAGCACTCACTTTGAAGCAAAATGTAAAGAAAAATGAGAAAATTCGGAAGCTCAGAAAAAATTTAGAAAACGTTTAGATCAGCGAATAATTCGGAACTAATTTATTAAAAAGGTATACTTCTGAAGCAGAACTAAATTCGGAAGTAATTTAATAAGGTATGCGTCTAAAACAGAAAATAATTTGGAACTAACTACCGATGTAGGGAAACCCCGCCTTTTATAATCTTCCGGAGGGGGTGGAAAGGTAGGCGCAGAAACGTTTAAATTTGCAGGAGAGTACCTCGGTAAAACATCTTAAAACTGGCTTATCGTACGTATATGCAAAAAACGGCTTTATCGGCGATCGGCGTTGTTCTTGCGGACGGTTCTACGATGTTTTCTGTATGAAAAACAAATCAATCGCTAAATGTTCGGTTTTTCGATTGTTTTGGAATTAATTCTGAACGGAATAAAAATTCACGAATTTAAAATGAAAACTCGGATAAATTATTTTAAAATGAAGATCAATTACTCAATAACTCAGTTATAAAATTGAACTTCATTACAGCGTATATGGCAACCACAAGCTGTATTTTCTTGTCATATTTCAATAGTGCAACAGAAATGCACTACCAATAGAACACAAAATATGCATTCAGTACGCACCAGTTTTCCCAATGAGAAACACTTAAGCCGGGTTTCATAAAACTCCGACCACCTTGATTATTGAAATGTCATCATTTCTGTGCAAATTTCAGTTCATTTTTGACGTAAACCATCGACCTTATTCAAAATCAACGATTTGATTGCCGGATCAAGATTTCTGAAACCCAATGTTTACCTTTTTGCATAAACAGGGCATTTCATCATGAACTATATGAACATATATGTTAACTAGATGACAATCGGAGAATCTAACTTTCTCGTATGTGATAGATGTTATAGAGCGGATATGCTCTGCAGTCTGGCATACAACGAAAAACGGACTGGGTGTGTTTGCGATTTAAACATGTCTGCAAACAATTCATGTCGACAGAGATTACGCTACATAGGTTAAAGGCCGTTGAGTAATGGAGTGTTCACCTGTAAACTTGAAATCAAACCTCGATGTGTTTTTAAATAATTACTTGTAGGTATATGGCAACGAGAAGCTGAAGTTTATTTTTGGAATTTCAGCAGTTTATAATTACGCAGTTTGGTGAGATAAAATGACGTATCAATGAGTGATTTGTCTTTAACTGGTCAGCATCTCTGCTTATAAGGCTCAGCCACCCCCTGAATTTTTGTAGCCACCCCTCTGCAGTCTGGCCTATGCTGAACAAAATTGTACGAATTAATTCGTTGTGGCCCCCACTGCATAATCCTAGCCTCTCCTGGGTTGTCCCTGTTTTCACAAACCGGCGTCGCCACTGAGTAGGCTTTTAAGATAAACATTTATTAAATTGTGAATTATTGGAATGAAAAGTTGATATCAAAAGACGGTCGAAACTCTTGACACAATATATTTTGTGAATTATCTTTCGGAGTTGGAAAGCGAAACAGAATCAGCCGACTAATTAATCATTTTAAAGCGGTTGGCTCGGAGAGATAAACAACTCTGTAGAAAAACCATCTACTGAGAGCATATATTTTTGGTTAGTATAATATTTTCTGAGCTTCATATATACAGGGTGTCCCAAAACTCGACGTCAACCCGAAATCGGGCAAAAACGCAAGTAATACTGATTGTCAAAAAAATATAAAAAAAATCTGAGTTGCATGATTTCAAAATAATAGGCATTAAAAAAAATGCAAAATTCCACAGCCTGTGACAGTCTTTTCTCTCCTGTTGCCACAAATATCAAACTTTTGATACCAGTAGGTTTCATGAAAATAGACTAACTTCTCAGAAAAAAAAATCAAAATAAATAATTGCCTAGTTTCAACTGACTGTATTGAAAAAAAAGTACTACGCAAGTTTGGCATGTTTTGTCAAAAGTTGGCGCATTTAGTGAGGATTCCAAAATGGTATAAAACTTGGTTAATTATTGTAGCTGCCGTAGTTCAAATTCGCTTTCGATTGCCTTTGAATACCTTTTCATCTTCCGGGAAAACATGTTTAAAAAAAAATTCCAGATAAAATAATTTTTCCAGAAAAAATTTTTCCGAAGAAATTTCTCTGGAATTTTTTTTTCTGGAAACATGTCTTCCCGGAAGATGATTCGGACGTTTCGGTCCAATCCCGTGGCCGGCCCGTTCACTGGACTCGAATCCATTGGACTTTTTCTACTGGCAAGCAGTTAAAGAAAAAGTGTATTCAAAGGTAATCGAAAGCGAATTCGAACTACGGCAGCTACAATCTACCAAGTATTATACCATTTTGAAATCCTTTCTAAATGCGTTAACTTTCGACAGAACATGCCAAACTTGCGTACATTTTTTTTTCAATACGCTCAGTTGAAACTAGGCAATTGTTTATTTTGATTTTTTTAGTGAGAAGTTAGGCCTATTTTTATGAAACCTAGAGCAGGTGGTATCAGAATTTTGAATACAGTTTACACGAGCATTATTCAGGGTTACACAGCAAAAAAAAAGTTGGAAAAAATTGATATTTGTGGCAACAGGAGTGAAAAGACTGTCACAGGGTGTGGAATTTTGCATGTTTTTTCAAATGCCTATTATTTTAAAATCATGCAACTTAGATTTTTTTCATAGTTTTTTGACAACCAGCATTACTTGCCTTTTTACCCGGTTCCGGGTTGACGTCGAGTTTTGGAACACCCTGTATATAACACAATTGATTCTCCTAACTCGCACATACTTGATAACTTCTGAAAGGTTTCAAAGGAAGCCCAGGGGACTATTGCACCAAAATACTTCGCAACTATTCACTTTGCACTTTGTACTCTGACAAATTAGCAAAGTGAAAATTAATTATATTGCACAACATTTCTCCCAACATTTAATTTCTGCGGGTGTTTTTCAATGTACACTTGATTTTTTACATTGCACTTTTCAATTATGAATGCGTTTCATGCAACGTAATTCATTTGAAAGGTGAACATTGCAAAGTGAAAAGTATTCGGTACAATAGGCACCTGGAATAATAATCAAATTTATAATCATAACTATTATCGTTGCAATGCCAATTTAATACTCATATTTAACGAAAAATATAGTGACTCCCAAAACCACCAAGTTTGGTTTTTGTTTTTCTAGGACAGAAAATCGCATATCATTGATGAAATTAAATGAAATTTTTAATTAAGTATACAAGAATATCAATTTATTTCATGATATGGGTATTTCAATTGGCAAATTAACAGAATAATCACCCTCTCTATTACAAGCATGCTTTTCGAGCCAGCAAATATAGTGGAAAAATTATAAATGTTGTTTTGAAAGAGTATTTACAACAAGAAAAGTTAATTTTGCATTTTATCTATTAAACGTTATGCATAAAAATCCTTTCATTTCGTGATTCGTTGTGTCGAAAGAAGGTGTTAATACGTTCAGAATTTAGGGTCCGTTCATTTCCATAGATATCAACTTGGATATTCACATGAATTAACAGAAGGGAGGGAAATGTCAGAATTTTATCTCTCAAAATGGGGTTGTTAACAATGGAGTCAGCGTAAAGGGTGCTCAATGTTTTTGTCGCCAAATAATACGGTCGTAACGAATGTATTTCTTGATAAGAGATAATTTTCCTTCGAACATATTTTGAAATTTTGTCTTGTGCAATCTTGAAGCCGAGAAATGAAACTGTTCTTCGTTAAAAAGTAGTCCTTAATCAA
The DNA here is from genome assembly GCA_013421045.1 of Propylea japonica. NCBI lineage: Eukaryota > Metazoa > Arthropoda > Insecta > Coleoptera > Coccinellidae > Propylea > Propylea japonica. Next base: position 80,081,023 of record CM024241.1, read on the forward strand.
ATGTCACATATCAAATTATTTCTTGAATATTAACGTGCTTATCCACTGAATGCGAATTGTGGATATTCACACATTCAAAATATATTTATTCTGTGACTAAAACTTTGTCGATTTATTATAATGAAATGAAGTTAAGAAATTTTGAATTCAACATTCAGAATAAATTTCAGTTTTATGAAAAAATTAAATGAAAATTCTTAAACCAACATTAAAGTATTATTCTAACTACAACACGAGTTCATGACAGCTTCTGAAATCTTTAGATTCTCGAAGGTAAACCAAACGAAATTAGGATTAGATCCTGGCAAATATAGGAAGGATATGGTAGGCTCCTCCTCAACGAGCTGAACGGAAAAAGTACTTTTATTCAGTTACAATTGAAGAAAGTGACGCGCAGCCTTATAGGGCCTGTCTCATAAACGATATCAACGAAAAATAAGAATTGTTTCGTGCATAAGCAATGTACGAATTGCGACAAAATCAAAAGCTTGTCAGGAAATGTAGGTAAATTATTGAATGCATTTGGACTGAAAAACCAGGTTTACCTTGTATGAGTAGATACCTAGTCAAACTGGAGTGCGCGGCAACTAAATGGCAGATCATTTGGTGAAAGATTGGCCAGGCCCATTCTGCTGTATCTCAGCCTGTCATCAATCTATAGCAGTCAAGTCCAAAATAAAATTAATGAGTTCTCTCCTACTCAAATAGTTGGACAGAAAAAGTACTTTTCCGCCGTTCTCGAAATAAAAGGTGATTTTAATGTGTACGAAATTGTTCATTAATGACCCATTTTAATGCTCAATTTTTGGCTATTTTAATGTGCAATCCTCATGGCAACCGTTCACAAAGTATTCAGAAGCACTACGAGAAATGTCAAAACCCTACTGGAACATAGATATATAGAAATTTCATTATGACAAATATAAGTCTTGTGCAGAATGAAAATGTATTTCAATCAAGAATTCATACACATATAATATTGAGATCGTCGGAAAAATCTTGTAATAAACTCGGTTATTAATCGAGCGACTAATGGTCTCGAACTATTAAAGCGTTCGCTCCGCTCACGCTTTAAAATATCTTGACCATTAATCGCTGTCTTTAATAACCTAGTTTATTAAATAACTATTTATGCAGTAGGTTCGACTTGAAAGCTCTAGGGAACTTTCCTGTGAACTTTCACTATAGTACAGTCAAATAGGGTTTTTAGCAGGAAAGTTTTGGGGTAGTTTTGATTTTTTCGGTTTTTTATGTTTTTTTGGGGTGCTGAATCCGAATCTGAGGTTTGCTAACAAATTTTCGTGAGGGAACATTGAAAAAAATACAAAAAAAGAGAAGAAATCTCAGTTTTCTGCTTATAACTCGGAAACTATCAACTTTTCGTGAAAAACCTTTCCAAACAAAATGAAAGAACATGAAATCTCCTACAAATTGTATTACCACTGCTTGTTCTGCGACAACCCGTTCTGGCTCAAATTATAGTTGAAAATGAGGTATTTTCTATGACTCAATAAATGAAAATAAATTAAATTCTGTGGTTCCGATAATGCGAACGTCTTGAAATGCTGCATGAACATTCAGTATATCAGTCTCGATTCACAAAAAAAATCAACTCGAATCGGATATCTTGTTATGGAAATATAAATATTCTTCTCTTCCATATTCCAATTCAATTTTCTATGGTTCTGTTCACACTATGGCCACCAAAATTTGCATGAAGCTTCTTATGAGCATCTTGCATATGGCCGCAACATTTCATTTCGATGGGTTTCGTTTTGTCTGAGATATTGGGGAACAAAAACTTTGAATGGCCATATTCTATGTTTCATAAAACATGACCATTCAAAATGTCTGTTCCTCAATATCCCAGATAAAACTAAACCAATCGAAATGAAATGGTGCGGCCAGATGCAACATGCTCATAATAAGCCTTATGCAAAATTGTGTGATGATAGTGTGAAGAGAACCATAGAAAATTGAATTGGAATATTGAAAAGAAGAATCTTTATATTTCCATAACAAGATATCTGATTCGAGTTAAATTTTTTTGTGAATCGAGACTGATATCAGTACTGAATGTTCATGCAAAATTTCAAGACGTTCGCATTATCGAAACCACGGAATTCAATTTATTTTCATTTATTGAGTCATAAAAAATACCTCATTTTCAACTATAATTTGAGCCAGAACGGGTTGTCGCAGAACGAGCTGTGGTGATACAATTTGTAGGAAATTTCACGTACTTTCATTTTCTATAGAAAGGTTTTTCTCGAAAAGTTGATAGTTTCCGAGTCATAAGCAGAAAACTGCCAAAGAATGAGACTTTTCTCTTTTTTTGTATTTTTTTCAATGTTCCCTCACGAAATTTTTTTAGCAAACCTCAGAATCGGATTCAGCACCCCAAAAAACATAAAAATCGAAAAAATCAAAACTACCCCAGAACTTTCCTGCTAGGGGTTCTTTTGAGCAAAAGTTGACTGGACTACTAGCAGAGCGAAGGAAATGTTCTCGATAACAGCGTCGCCACCAAGATAGCTGAACACCTGCTGTACAATTATTCAACTGTCTATAGTAAGAGGCTGCGATACCGTGGTTTGTGTTTCATGCAATCGGAGCAAATAATGGACGGAGTACTTTGATTCATTGAGAATGGCGCGTGGTTGTACAACAGATATTGGTTGAATTGCTGTAAAGTCTACTTAACCTGCTTATTCGCCTCTTTATCTTTTATGAATCTACATAATAGGAACAATATTTCGTTGAAAAAAAGGATCAATTGAAAATTTCAATTCCACTAACTATCGCCATCAAAGTGTTTAATTGTCATTAGTTAGGTCTCAATTTCCACCTTCAAATAGAAATGAATTCCCACATCGCACCTCCATTATATGACACCCCAGAGGCAAGTCTATATCGAAACTATTAAATCCCTTATCAGTTCCTCAATAAACCAATCCAAGTTCCTTAAACTTCTCGGGTATGGATACTCATAAACTTATCCAAGTGGGAAATAAAACCGAAGCAGTTGACTGAATATCGACAGACCCACCCCCTGACCACAGCGTGCCGGCGTTATAACTGCACACTCGAAAACTTTTTCAATTTGGAGGGGCCCCAGAGCCCAGACGGACTTCACGTCGGAAACCATTAGGAGGAGTGAAGAGCGCACTTTGAACGGTCCTTCGTTAATCTGGAGATGAAAGCAATTAGCCCGCTTCGGTTTCGATCATGCGGAATGGATATGATGTGAATTGAAATTCTTTTGGGGGAGCTTTTGCGGTTTTCTGGACAGTTCTCGAAATTTTCCTCCATGTTCCTGTGGGGGGGATTTCGTGATGAGGACTCGGTTGATGTGACATCTTCTAAGGTTAGAATGTTCTGTGGTTTTGAGGAAACTTCTGACGAGGAAAAGAATTCTCAAGTTCATCTTCAGCAGTGCCCTGTTGATGAGTTGACAAGTGTTCTTTAAGAACAGTTTGACATTTCCTGTAGGAAACAACTCATTCCTCTGTACAGAAAGTAAGAGTAAAATCATATGTTGTCTCACACTACATAGAAATTTGGAGTGATCATTCAGATATACTTCCAGAAATGCAGCAGTTTCACATCTTCAACATCTTGAAATGCACCAGCTATAAGTGCTGAAAACCGTAGACTTTTTTTTGCGACGTTCACGTAGAAACGATTCTTTTTTCACTATTTTTGAGCATCATTCAGAGTTGACTATATCATTTCTAACGTGAACCCGAAAACGGGGTTTGCGATTGAATATTGGGGCGTTTTCGGATACTTACTCGGGTTAACTCGATTCCTCACCATCGCGTTCGTTTACCTGAAACATCCAACCCGTGTTCGGAAAGCACGCTGCTATTGACTCGATCACTAACCCAGGTTGATTTATTGTGACCCTACACAAGAGCAGGGTCGTAGAGTCACATCATGTGCTCTGCAATTTGATTTTGTATTCGAACAACTTCTCCATAACTTTGTATACAGATCTTTCTGCGCTCAGCTACAGCCTTCTTGCTTCTTCAACAGTTACTTAAATATAACATTAAACAGGAGAAGGCACACCAGGAATTATAAGACAGATTTCACAAAAGCCAATGAATGCAACCAAAGCTAGAGACAATCCGAAAATAAACTGGAACTGAAAAAACCAAATTCCTCTCTTCTTCAACATAGGTACTCAAAAATAACATTAAACATCGAAGGGTGCACCAAAAATTATAAGGAAGATTTCACAAAAGCCAATCAATGCAAGCAAAGCTAGATGCAATCAGAAAATAGACTGGGATTGAGATAATAAATTCATAAATTATTTGATTATGTTCTTATTGATACGACTGTCATTTCAAATCCCAAACCTGATGTGTTCGTAAACTTAAAACCAGGGTCCGTGATCCGAGTAGATCCGTTACGTGACCCAATGGATCGAGTTACTAATCCTGAGTAAGTTTCCGAAAACGCCTTTAGAATCGTTCGAAAATAAAACATATTCCAGAAATTTGCCAAACTTCTACGCTTGGCTGATGAAGAATTATTTATTTAATTAGATAAAGCAGTGGTTGGAGAAAAATACCTTGTGGTACACCAGTAAACTGTATTTTGTTGAATCGCAGGTATAATTTTTGATTGCATAATTACATCTGTTGAAGGACGAGCCTACAAACTCGAAACAACTATAGAGGCATTCAATCAGCCAGGTATGTGTAGAAAATCAAATTTTTAAAAAAAGTATTAGAATACCATTGAAAAAAATCACAAAATAAACCATCAGAAAAGAAAAAAAAAAAAATCGAATCGCCGCATATACGCCTTCTCCCAAAACCAAATTCAACTTCTTGGGATAAATGATCATCCGTAAGTCGGTGAAAGACATAGTGGATAGGAGCATCTGTGCGTGGAGTCAAGAATATAGTCATCATATCTCGTAAAACACCTCCAAACCAGACCAGCATACCTTCGATTTGTGAATTGAAGACGTTCGGTCATCATAGTACCAGAAGGGCCAGATAAGCGAAACAACCAAGGTCGTCCGAAGGCAACACCGAGGATGACAATTTGAAAATCAGCACTACTGTTGCAGCCTAACCTATATTCCGTTCACGAAAGGTTGAGCCGTCGGTTGGCCATGAAAATTTGGCATATTCCATTGTGTATATTAAAATTTCAGGTTATGTTGTTCAGTTTCTTGTCAGATTGATACGCAATGTTGTCAATATTGCATAGAGTTCTCTTTATTTTACGTTATGACAGCAAATACTGCAAAGTTCAGATAAATAAACAAACGCCTACTATGCGCTCAAACTTACGTGAACGGACTATATGGTTGCTTTTGCATTACGTGGTACTGGTATGGTATGGTTCATGGCGAATTTTAAATAAAGCGTTTATGAAAAAGGTATGGAGATGGAGATGGCGATAATAAGCTCGTTATTTCAGTAGATGTCACGTTTGAAGCTGTCACGTTTTGACATTTGACAGGTAGAAACTACGCCATTAATAAAAATGGAACGATACACGCTTCAAGAACGCATTGAAATTATTGAAATTCACTATAGAAATGGTGAGAATTTGGCAGAGACGGTTCGTAAAACTCGAACATTATAGGGTCGTCGTGAAGCACCTTGTCGAACCGCAATAAAGAAATTGGTGGAAAAATTCAACCTGTTGGGACGAGTTAGTGATGTGAAGAATAAAACCCGTTCTGTCGCTTAAGAACAGCAGAGACTATTGCTGCTGTAGCCGATAATGTTGAAGAAAACCCAGGTTTGTTCATTCCTCGTCGTTCTTTCGAATTAGGCATTCCACAAACGTCATTACACCCATATACTTTAACTTATATAGAATTATGTGATTACACCGTATTTTGCATGAACATTTGGGTCTGAAGGCTTATAAAGTTCAGTTAACACAATAACTCAAGCCGGCCGATCATCAAGCAACGAAACCATTGATCTTTTGCGGGAAAAGTTCCCGGACTGTGTTATTTCTCGAAGAGATGATCACAATTGGCCACCGAGATCTTGTGATTTAACACCTTGCGACTTCTTCCTTTGGGGCCACGTGAAAGAGAAGGTCTACGCCAATAGCCAACCATCGATTCAAGACCTCAAAGAATGGAACTCGTGAGGTTATCGAGGAAATAGGGCAGTCACTCTGCGATTAGGTTATGAAAAATTTCATTAAAAAGAAATGGTCCAGTAAGCGTGGTCGTAGTGGTCATTTGCCTGATGTTATTTTCCACTATTAACGACATAGCTTTTTCTTTATAATTAAATAAACATCTGATCATTTATACTAAAAAATGGTATTTTTCTTCGAATATCAAAATAGTTCCTCTTATTGGAAAACCCTTCACTAAATGTCACAAGAAGATTTTAAACTGGCTAAGTCCCATTGAAGAGAAAAAATAATGTAAATTTTCGTCTTCAATAAGTAGCTGAACGTCGTCCGCAAGTGGTGTAGAAGATGTAGATCAAATTGAAGCGGAAGGTATAAAAAATAGAGTTGCCCAAAATAGGATCCTGAGGAGCCCCAGATAATACTGCCCCTAGCCGAAAAAGACGATTTGAACGATTGATCAGGAATCGAACAGTTAACTACCGAACCAAATCAAAATTTGTCAAAGAAGCGGGTACCTATGTTTTGACCCTCCAACAATTGTATACATGAATGTAAAATACAAGAAAAAAGTATTGAAGAATTACAATGACTTCAATCGCCATTTGTTCAAATTGGAAACAAGGAGAACAAAATTTAGCTGAAATTAATCTGAACTGCAATCAGCAGTTAATTCAAGTTTCATTTTCCAACTAGACTGAAAGGAATGACGTTAAAATCCCATAGCACAGAGAGGAATCTGAATCGATGATCGCACAACCTCAACAACATTCGATAGCAATTTTTGTCACAGGTCATTTACTCCAAATCGAAAGGCAATTACTGCGATCCCGCTGGTGTTTCCATGAATTAGGTTTTCCTTCTCAGTTATAATCGGCCTACGTTTCTGAATCTCTTCCCTCTAACAATTCATGATAAATCTACGGATTGAACCGAGTGGAAGTTATTATTTTCACCACTAGAATTTTATGGAGAAAAATCAAATCAGAAATTATTCATTGCTTACAACTAATCGACCAGGTGGGAAAAATTCAGTGAATTTTTTCTCATCTGGAACTTTTTTAATTTGAATTTCGAACTAGAAATCTTCCAGCAGATTCAAGTTATTATTTACTTTACTTTTTTGCCGTATAATTCGCACGATCTTCATTGAAAATATTATTCAAGGAACTCCACCTGAATATTCATGTTCAAACATTCAATGTGGGTCACAATGGAGCTCTAATGACATTCTAACGTTATGTGCTGGCAATTAAATTGACTGAAAGAAAAAATAAATATAAAACTTATCAAGAAAGTCACCTTATACCGAAAGAACATACTTCACTGTTACCTCAGAAGAAGGAGTAAACTTCCTTCGTGTCTGAAGTTTTCACATTGAAAGCTAACTTATTCTGCATTTTTTTTCACATTTCGTCCTGAGGCATTAATTGACTCTTTTTCGAAATTCCCTTGCTCACGAAGTTCATCAGAGAACTGATTTGGAGTTTTTTTTTCGAAGAATCATTTCATTCCACGTTTCCCTACAAACCTATATAAAATAACATGTTAAGTATAAAAATATAAGCCATTCCACACACCAGATCTTTCTGGGGACACCTTTTTAATTGAAACGACTGAAACGAACCTGTTTCAATATTCACCTTATCCTCTCAACACAACGAACAAATCCACTTACTTAAAGGCTAATCTTTTTCGATTTTCGCCGTAACATTAACTGTTTGCTGTTTCAAAGACGTTTTCCTTTATCGTAATAGAAGCATCTATCTTCGGGCTCGCGATAGATAGAGGCGTAACTGGGAACGAAAAATAGGCCAGTAAAATGTTCCATACATACTCTAAAATAACAGGCTGAAAGAAATCATAAGGCAATTCGTCCTCCTGTTTCCTCAAAGTTTTTCCTAAAACTTTAAGTTGAAACGGCACGAATTGAACTTGTTTAAATATAGTCCTAGGCTCACGAAGTTCATGAGAGAACTGTTTACACTAGCTTTAGAGCTAATTTCCTCGGGAATCATTTCGTACCACGTTTCCCTACAAGCCTACATAAAATACCATGTAAGTGTAAAAATAAAAGTCAACATACTATCAGATTTCCTCTTATGAAACCTTCAATTGAAACGACCGAAACGAACTGTTTCAATCTACCCGTTACGCTCCAATCACAACGAACAAATCCCCTTACTTAATCACTAATTTTTTCAATGTCCACCGTAACGAGAGGAGAACATTAACCGTTTTCTGTTTCAACGACGTTTTCTTTATCGTTATAAAAGCATCTATCTTTCGGGCTCGCGATCCGCTAACAGCGTAATCTGGAACGAAAACAGGCCAGTAAAAGTTCCGCTACCTACTTATATAGAATAACATACTAGCAGAAAACCATGAGGCATTCGTGCTACTGTTCCCTCAAACTCTTTTCCTAAAATTTTAAATTGGAACGGCATGGATTGAACTTGTTTCAATATATTCCTAGGCTTACGAAGTTCATGAGTTTTCCTTTGATGAATCATTTCGTAACCCGTTTCGTACGAAACTACATAAAATACCGTGTAAGTAAAAAGATATCAGCCATTATAAACTACCACATTTCTCAATATCACACCTCTGATTAAAACAACTGAACGATCCTGTTTCAATCCACCCTTACAGTCAATCGCAAACGAACAAATCCACTTACTAAAAGGCTAATCTTTTCAATGTCCACCGTAACAAGGAGAACGTTAACCGTGTTCTGTTTTAACGATGTTTTCCTTTACCTAACAGAAGCATCTATCTTTTCGTGTTCGCAATCGCTAACAGCGATACCGGAAACGAAAACAGGCCAGTAAAATGCTCCGCTACGTACTCACATAGAATAACATTTATTAAGAACCCATAAGGCCATTTGTACTATATTTTCCTCGAAGTCTTCTCCTAAAACTTCAAGTTGAAACGGCATAAATTGAACTTGTTTCATATATACCCTAGGCTTAAGAATTTCATGAGTGAACTATTTTCACTTGCTTTAGAGCTGCTTTCTTTTGAGGAATTTTTCTTACCAGGTTTTCCTACAAACTACATCAAAATACCATGTAAGTGTAAAAATATTAGCCATTAGACACTATCAAATTTTCCATACGACACTTTTATTGAAACGACTTAAACGGAACCTGTTTCAATCTACTCCTTTCGCTCCAATAACAACGAAAAAACCCCCTTACTTAAGGACTAATCTTTTCAATGTCTACCGTAACAAAAGAACATTAACCGTTTTCTGTTTCAACGACGTTTTCCTTTATCGTTAAAAAGCATCTATCTTTCGGGCTCGCGATCGCTAACAGCGTAACCTGGAACGAAAACAGGCCAGTAAAATGTTCCGCTACCTACTTACATAGAATAACATACTAGAAGAAAACATAAGGCAATTCGTGCTACTGTTCCCTCAAACTCTTTTCCTAAAATTTTAAATTGGAACGGCATGGATTGAACTTGTTTCAATATATTCCCTAGGCTTACGAAGTTCATGATAAAACTGTTTACACTTGCTTTAGAGCTGCTTTTCCTTTGATGAATCATTTCGTAACACGTTTTCGTACGAAACTACATAAAATACCGTGTAAATTAAGAATATTAGCCATTAAAAACTACCACATTTCTCAATATCACACCTCTGATTAAAACAACTGAAACGATCCTGTTTCAATCCACCCCTTACAGTCCAATCACAACGAACAAATCCACTTACTTAAAGGTGTAACGTTATTATTTTTGAATTTGTCATAAAATGTAGTTTTGCCATCTTTTTCTAGAAATTATTAGTTAGTAAACTTATTGGAATGTTCATTTTCTAAATTTCCTTATTGTTGTTAATTATTCACTTCGTTTGCCTACCTTTTCGAGTTGTTTTCCTTCAGAAAACGGTTTTTTATTATTTGAAAGTTGTGAGGTTAGTGGTGTTGTTATTTTGGGTTAGTTCATTATTATTTGGCCTCAGTAAAGTACTTCGGAAAATCGTGGAAGAATTATAGAAATGGATTTATAGGGACCCTCCTCTGTTATAAACTGCGTAAATTAAACAGTAACGTAACGATTCGTTTATATTTTGGTTTTGATGTGTTTTCTTCTCTTCGCTATGACAACCATGACAACTGATAGGCTCTGTGAACTTTGAGTTTCTGGAAATTTCTGTGTGACTGTCAAAGCCGACATTTTGTGAATACGAAAATCTTGTTGGAAAGTTTGAGACATATCGAAGATAAACTTTGAATCTAGATTCATCCTCGTTGTGAGGGATATAACTTCGAGTGTCATTATTCCCTGAGAGTATTTTGGAATATTTTGGGAAAATACGTTTTATACGTGATCATAAACTCTTCCACAGGAAATTCGTTAGGTATGCCTACATTTTCTATCTTGAACCAGTTGTCTTACCATCTTTTTTATAGGTTGTTGTGTAGCGAATATAATTGGAATTATTTGGAACAAATTCTTGACTGAATTGGAGGTTGAACAACAGAGGTAACTAAGATATCCTTTTATAGCTTATGAACCGTTTCTTATAGTATTTTGTTAGGGTCCACGTATCTGGGTGTATCTCCACGTATCTGGGTGTATCTCCACGTATCGGGGTGTAGTTCCACGTACCAGGGTGCAGGTTATTCACGTCCCTGAGTTCCATGTGACAGGTGTTGAGTACAGTTTTCCACGTGCCTGGCAAGACTTAGGTACTAACGAAGCTGTCAGTAGAGGTGACCTGTCAATTGTTCTACGTACCTGGCGTTATTGGGGGTAACCTGTCAGTTTTCCACGTGCCTGGCAAGACTTAGGTACTAACGAAGCTGTCAGTTAGAGGTGGCCACGATTGGCATCCCCTTGCCGGTTATCTCGGAGGTATCTGCGTTCCTGCCTGTTATTGGTTGGAGCTATCTACGTTCTGGAGTAGTTGTGAAGGTAACCAGTGTGTAGCACTGGCTTTAATATTGTAAATTGTTGGTTTTTTTTTTCTATTTTGATAATTTGTGATATTGTTTCGTAATGTAATGTTGTATATAGTTGTGAGCAATTATAATGAGGTGCACTTCATAAGTTGCGTTGGGTACCAACCAGGGTGCTCGGGTATCCCTTCAGGATTTTGTGATAATAATTGATTGGTGTTCCCTTCAGAAACCATTGTTTATGTAAAGTAGTTGTTGACTTAGGTCGGTTAGGATTTTGTGATAAGATAATTGATCGGTGTTCCTTCAGGAACCATTGTTTATGTAAAGTAGTTATGGACTTAGGTCGGTTTATATTGTTGGCTCAGATGATTCGTTTTCATATAATGTAGTGTATTAGAAAGTTTTCCTTCTGACTACCCCGTGGGGGATAATCTTTATCGTATTGTATCAACCACTGCACATATATTTTTGTTTTTGGTAATAAATTATTGTGACTTGAATTTTGAGGGCTTTTTGGTAACTGTTACTCTGGTAGAGGAGTAAGCAGTACATTTACCTTGAGAAGGCAGGCATTACTCTACCTGGCGCCCATTTTATTCTATCATATATAACTCACTCCCTTCTCCACTGAGTGTGGCCGCGAGCTTACTATTGCATTGAGGCCGGCTTTCCCCAAAGTCAACGTTTCAAAGGCTAATCTTTTCAATGTCCACCGTAACAAGAGAACGTTAACCGTGTTATGTTTTAACGATGTTTTCCTTTACCTAAACAGAAGCATCTATCTTTTCGTGTTCGCAATCGCTAACAGCGATACCGGAAACGAAAACAGGCCAGTAAAATGCTCCGCTACTTACTCACATAGAATAACATGTTATAAAAACCGATAAGGCAATTTGTACTATATTTTCCTCGAAGTCTTCTCCTAAAACAAATTGAAATGGCATGAATTGAACTTGTTCCAATAGATTCCCTAGGCTTACGAAATTCATTATAAACTGTTTATACTTGCTTTCGAGGCGCTTTTTTTTTGATGAATCATTTCGTAACACGTTTATCTACAGACCTACATAAAATACCATATAAGTGTAAAAATATTAGCCGTTGGATTCGTCCTATTATTCCTCAAAGTCTTTTCCTAAAACTTAAGTTGAAACGGCATAAATTGAACTTGTTTCAATATATGTATACCCTAGGCTTAAGAATTTCATGAGTGAACTATTTTCACTTGCTTTAGAGTTGCTTTTATTTTGAGGAATCATTTCTTACCATCAGGTTTCCCTACACAACCTACATAAAATACCATGTAAGTGTAAAAATATTAGCCATTAGACAGTATCAAATTTTTCATACGACACTTTTAATTGAAACGACTAAAACGAACCTGTTTCAATCTACTCCTTTCGCTCCAATAACAACGCAAAAACCTCCTCACTTAAGGACTAATCTTTTCAATGTCCACCGTGACAAGAGAACGTTTACCGTTTTCTGTTTCAACGACGTTGTCCTTTATCGTAATAGAAGCATCTATCTTTCGGGGTTCGCGATCGCTAACAGCCTAACCGGGAACGAAAACAGGCCAGTAAAATGTTCCGCTACCTACTTACATAGAATAACTAGCAAAAAAAAAAATTTTCCTGAATCTTTAAATTGAGTAGGCTTAAATTGAAGTTGTTTCAATATATTCCTTAGGCTTAAGAAATTCATTATAAAACTGTTTATACTTGCTTTAGGGTGCTTTTCTTCGAGGACTCATTTCGTTTCAGATTCCCCTACAAACCTACATGAAATACCATGTAAGTATAAAAAAAATAACCATAAGACACTATCAGATTTCCTCATATAACACCTTTAATTCAAACGATAGAAAGGAACCTGCTTCAATTACTTAAGGACTAATCTTTTCAATGTCCACCGTAACAAGAGAACGTTAACCGTTTTCTGTTTTAACGACGTTTTACTTTACCTAAGTAAAACCATCTATCTTTTCAGGTTCGCGATCGCTAACAGCGTAACCGGGAACGAAAACAGGCCAGTAAAATGTTCCGCTACTTACTTACATAGAACAACATGCTAGAAGAAAACATAAGGGAATTCGTCCTATTGTTTCCTCAAAGTCTTTTCCTAAAACTTTAAATTGAAACGGCATGAATTGAACTTGTTTCAATATATTCCCTAGGCTTACGAAGTTCATGAGAGAACTGTTTACACTATCTTTAGAGCTGATTTTCCTTTGAGGAATCATTTCGTACCACGTTTCCCTACAAACCTATATAAAATACCATGTAAGTATAAAAATATTAGCCATTAGACACTATCAGATTTCCTCATATGACACCTTTAATTGAAACGACCGAAACTAAACCTGTTTCAATCTATGCCTTACGCTCCAATCACTACGAACAAATCCCTTACTTAACGACTAATCTTTTCCATGTCCATCGTAACACGTTAACCGTTTTCTGTTTCAACGACGTTTTCCTTTATCGTAATAGAAGCATCTATCTTTCCGGGTTCGCGATAGCTAACTACGTAACCGAAAACAAAAACAGGCCAGTAAAAAGTTCCGCTACTTACTCACATAGAACAACTTGCTAGGAGGAAACATAAGGAAATTTGTCCTATTGTTGCACCGATGTTTCTGTTTCAACGACGTTATTGCTTACCTAAATAGAAGCATCTCTCTTTTCGAGTTCGCGATCACTAACAGCGGAATCGGAAACGAAAAAAGGATAGCAAAAAGTTCCATAAATACTTAGGTACATATAATAACATGCAAGTAGAAAACATGAGGCGACACGTACTATTCGGTTTCCTCGAAGTCCTCACCTAAAAATTGAAGCGTTCTGAATTGAACTTGTTTGAATATATTCCCTAGGCTTAAGAAATTCATTATAAAACTATTTATACTCGATTTAGAGATGTTTTTCCTTTGAGGAATCATTTCGTACCACGTTTTCCTACAAACCTATATAAAAAACCATGTAATTATAAAAATATTAGCCATTAGACACTATCAGATTTCCTCATATGACACCTTTAATTGAAACGAACCTGTTTCAATCTACCCTTTACGCTCCAATCACAACGAACAAATCCCCTTACTTAAGGACTAATCTTTTCAATGTCCACCGTAACAAGAGAACGTTAACCGTTTTCTGTTTCAACGACGTTTTCCTTTATCGTAATAGAAGCATCTATCTTTCCGGGTTCGCGATCGCTAACAGCGTAACCGGGAACGAAAACAGGCAGGCAAAAAGTCCCTTACAGCGGTCTTATCGTCGCTGACCGGATCGGTCGTGTAGAAAAACTGCGTGATCTTCATTTCTCCGCCGGCTAACTGGCTGATGGGGAGGCAGATGGGAAAGCGAAAGCCTTTCCGGACCATTTAGATCGGCACTGAGAAACAGCAGGTGGGACAAAAATAAGAATTAACTCGTTTCCGTGATACAGACGGTTATTGGAGATTTTACAGCCGTTTCGGCTGTCTATTCCCGGGTTATCTGGACGATTTGCCGTATTCGATGGCGAAGAGCGATAGGGAAAGGCGACTTGAATAATTTGGTCGAGAGACGTTCTATCGGAAATGGGGCATCACCTAAGGGAGCCCAATTTTCGCTAGAATGATCCCCACATTCTGAATAACGAATGTACTGTGAGTTCACATACATTGATTAACTCCAGCAGAATTCTTTTTATATCTATTCCTCTTCTGCTCAAGCTTGAACTATGTCGAGTATGTCGTCGTCTGATTTCCTGAATCGAAGCCTTTTCTAATGATCGTAGCTTTCAGGCTTATGTGGATAAATCTCTTTTAGTAGCAAGACATCTTGGGAGTGGAGTGCCTCAGGGATATCTGAGGCAAGTCATTTAGAGACTGTTATTTGACTTATCTGGTAGATTGTAAAGAGCGATATCGAAAGGTGACTTGAATAATTTGGTCGAGAGACGTTCTATCGGAAATGAGGCATCACCTCAGGTTTTCCAATTTTCGCTAGGAAGATCCCCACATTCTGAATAACGAATGTACTGTGAGTTCACATACATTGATTAACTCCAGCAGAATTCCTTTTATATCTATTCCTATTCTGCTCAAGCTTGAACTATGTCGAGTATGTCGTCGTCTGATTTCCTGAATCGAAGCCTTTTCTAATGATCGTAGCTTTCAGGCTCATGTGGATAAATAGCAAGACATCTTGGGAGTGGAGTGCCCCAGGCATATCTGAGGCAAGTCATCTAGGGACTGTTATTTGACTTATCTGGTCGATTGCAAAGAGCAATAGCGAAAGGTGACTTGAATAATTTGGTCGAGAGGCGTTCTATCGAAACCTTTTCTAATGATCGTAGCTTTCAGGCTCATGTGATTAAATCTGTTTTAGTAGCAAGACCTCTTGTGTTTTACTTAACCCTCTTCTGCTCAAGCTTGAACATTTTCCTTTTTCGTAGCAAGACCTCTTGGGTGTAGAGTGCCCCAGGGGTCTCATTTGGGCCCACTGTTATTTATTCTCTATGTATCTGCCCCTCCCAAAATCTTCAAATCTCATTGTTCTCATATTTCCGACGATTCCAAATTACACTCCCTGTGAGGCAGATCATAGTGTTCTGTAACAGAACACTAGGTACCAACACTGAAAACAATGAAATATAACATTGATACTTGTGAACCTGTGAACCTCAAATATTTGTACAGGGTGTTTCATCATAAACTGGACAAACATATATTTTCGCGTAGAGGACATCGAGAGAATCATTTTTGCCTTATACAATATATCCCGTTTTCGAAGCATAAGCGAGATACAGGGTGTCAAACGTCATTTTTGAGTAAGATTCTTATGAGTGTGGTCAGTTATGTTTTATAGTTGAAGTAACGGTTTTTGGTAAAATCTCAGTATTTTTGGGTATTCAGAAAAGTTGACGAACTCCGAAAAAAAATTACAAAGTGGCGGAAGACCTGCAATGTACCTAATTTTTTGCGGTTGTCAAATTAACTTTTATTTTCTGAATGAACACAATTTTCTAAGAATTTTTGTGAAAATTTTTTTTCAAAAATCGAACACAAATTTTTTTTTACATGTCTACAACGATGAAAAAATTTCACTCGAAATGGATGAAATTTTGTACAATGGTACTTCTTGAATTATCAATCACTAATATGGAAACAGAATTGAAAAATATCTAACGGTTTCGTTACTACTGGCATTCAAATATTTCGTTCAGACCTCTGAAATGATGAAAGAAAATTTGTTTTGAGTTCTAGAGTCAAAATAATTAAATTATTGGCATGTCCAAACATTCTAGATGAATTTATAAAAAAAAATCAGTGAAACTTAGTTGGGACTCGATATAAGGCAAAAATGATTCTCCCGATGTCCTCTACACGAAAATATATGTTTGTCCAGTTTAGGATGAAACACCCTGTATGTAAACTCAATTCCAAAGAAGACTGCAAAAACTACATTAGGACAGGTCCGTACAAATAGAAGTGGAAAACTTCAAATTATAGAATGTTTAGGAGTTTTGACTGCGAATTAAAGATGGTTGGCTCAAATTAGCGAGGTGACAAAAACCATTGTTTTTTTTTAAATTTGGGAATAGTTATTCAAGGGACCTCAAATAAACTTCAAATAATAGAGATTCGAATAGTTACAAATTATATATACATAGTTGAATTGATTCTGACCGACAGTCTTTTCATGTGTCTCTCAAAAGCACTCTCATTGTTATCATAAAAAGTTCATTTCCTCTTGCTCTGATACTCGTCGCTCGTATCTTCTCTCACACTGCTGATTTCATTGGACATTTCGAATTAAATAGTATTCCTAATTAAAACATTGATTAAACCACCACACAAGATTTCCTTCGAGCAAACTCAACCGTGCTTTATTCCTATATCAAACTATATTCATCAAGCCACCTATGCTTGCCTCTCGCAGTGATATATTTTATGGCAAACAAAAATTTTATTGAAGGTATTTAATATCTTCATAATATCAAACAGCTTCGCAACATTTTTTGTCCATTCTGCACCGCTCTGAATTCATGTCTTTTCTCAAAAATTGAGAGACTTATTCCTCTTCCACTCATTTTCTTGGTGAGATTCGATTAACTGGATTCAGCTCGACGCATATAGAAAAGGAGACTTCAAATTATAGAGTGTTTAGAAGTTTTGACTCCAAATTAAAGAATGTTGACAGTGTATAACTTCAAATTAGAGAGGTGACCAAAACCATTGTTTTTTTATCGAAAGTTATTCAAGGGACCTGAAAAAAACAAATAATCGAGTGTCACTTTATAAAGAGTCGACTGTATAAATAGTAAAATTGATAATGATGATCAGTCTTTTCATCTATCTCTCAAAAGCACCCTCATTGTTATTCTGTAAGGTTCATTTCTGCTTGCTCTGATATTCTCTTCCTACACTGCTCATTTCATTGGAAATATTGAATTAGATAGCATTCCTAATTATTACATTAATTAAACCACCGCACGAGACTTCCACTGAGTTAACTCAACCTTGCTTTATGGCTATATCAAACCATATTAATCAAGCCACCTCTGCTTGCCTCTCGCAGTGAGATATTCTACGGCAAACCTCAGTGACATCCGAAAAAGAATGCACGTTACAAGTAGCATCTGCTCTTCCTCCCATATATCTGCGGTATCCCATATTTTCCTCTAATTGACGTAGTGCGCTTTGAGGCTTCTTGAAACAATTCATTACGTCAAATCTGAAGACACAGCTGCTTCGCGTTCCGTTATTTTGCATATTTCACATTCGAAATTTAGAGAACAAGTAGAATCTTGATGCTAACGTTTAATTCGAAAATTGTTCTCGCAGCATAAAACTCGAACATCGAAACTATGCCGAGGTCAAAACCATATTAGATGCAAAGGGTTTCTCTTCGTTTTGTATGGAAAAATAATTTATTCTTACTTAAAAAAATTTTTTTCTTCGTTTCATAAATGTATAACATTTCTTAAATCGCCTCAATATCAGTGGAGACGCTAGCGGGTAAGTGTGGCGCAGAATTTTCTGTGAGGGTAGAAATGAAATATTTGGTTAAATTTTGTTCCGTATAGGCCATATTCCAGGAGCGTCAGCATAAGGGCCTTGCCAACCCTTGCCCACTTCAACGTCGCCACTGCAGCGATATATAATATGTTATACAGGGTGTTTCATTGGAAAGGGAAATACTTCACAGGTGCATAGGTGGCACCAAGACGCTTCTAGAGATACCCCCTTTATGGGTCTCACTGTCTTCATAGCCGAGATACAGGGTGTTTTATGAATTTTGCCCGTTTCTTTCTGAGGCCGTACCAGACGACAACCCGGTATATTTTTTTCATATTTGGCAAATATGTTCCTGATTGAGAGCCCAAACATATCATGCAATAACCGCCTAGAAAATCCAGGTCCGGGTTAACAAAAAATTATGATCGTTTGAATCGTCGAAACAACACCCTGTACATCGGAATTTTGAAAATCTGTTTTAATATTCGAAAACATCACTAAAAACTAAACTGAGACGTATACTTCAAATTTTCGCGCAGAAAGTTTTACTGCACAAATTTTCAAGGTAAAAGTGAGTTTTTAGGAACTTGGGTACCCGAAAGTGTTTTGAAGTGACTTTTAACAATGAATTATCAACAATATTGAATCCATAATTATTTCAACATTACTTTGTAATTCATTTCCACATTGGTCTCCTTTTTATAGCCGTATACTTGAAAATCCAGGTCCGGGTTAACGAAAATTATGAATGGTTTGAATCCTCGAAACAACACCCTGTACATCGGAATTTTGAAAATCTGTTTAAAATTCGAAAATACCACTAAAAACTGAACTGAGACGTACACTTCAAATTTTCGCGCAGATAGTTTCAATGCACAAATTTTTAACGTAAAAGTGTAGTTTTTAAGAACTAAGATACCTGAAAGTGGTTTGAAGTGACTTTTAACAATGAATTATCAATAATATTGAATCCATAATTATTTCAACAATTTTTTGTAATTCATTTCCACATTAGTTTTCATTTATTGAGAAGTGAGTTGGCATCCCAACGTATAATAATTATGGATTTCATATTTTGATAATTCATTGTTAAAGTCACTTCAAACTACTTTCAGGTATCCAAGTTCTAAAAAACTTCACTTTCACGTTGAAAATTTGTGCATTGAAACTATCTGCGCGACAATTTGAAGTATACGTCTCAGTTCAGTTTTTAGTAGTTTTCTCGAATTTTAAAGCAGATTTTCAAAATTCCGATGTACAGGGTGTTGTTTCGAGGATTCAAACTATTCATAATTTTCGTTAACCCGGACCTGGATTTTAAAGTATACAGCTATAAAAAAGAAAACCAATGTGAAAATGAATTGCAGAGTAATGTTGAAATAATTATGGATTCAATATTGTTGATAATTTATTGTTAAAGTCACTTCAAACCACTTTCGGGTATCCAAGTTCCTAAAAACTTCACTTTTACCTTGAAAATTTGTGCAGTAAAACTTTCTGCGCGAAAATTTGAAGTATACGTCTCAGTTTAGTTTTTAGTGATGTTTTCGAATATTAAAACAGATTTTCAAACAAAATTCCGATGTACAGGGTGTTGTTTCGAGGATTCAAAGGATTCATTTTTTTTGTTAACCCGGACCTGGATTTTCGAGGCGGTTATTGCATGATATGTTTGGACTCTCAATTAGGAACATATTTGCCAAATATGAAGAAAATATACCGGGTGGTTCTTTGGTACGGCCTCAGAAGAAAACGGAAAAATTCATAAAACACCTGTATCTCGGCTATGAAGACAGTGAGACCCAATAAATGGGGTATCTCTAGAACCGTCTTGGTGCCACTATGCACCTGTGAAGTATTTCCCTTTCCCAATGAAACACCCTGTATATTTTTGAAACGAGAAAAATACGGTGATTATTCTCAAGTTGAAAAAAACAAAAGTTTATGTAATAAATTAGGAAGGAAATCCCTAATCAAGCCACTGGATTACTATCAGAAAGGTATCTGTATAATGTATTGTTTTGAGTTCCTAGCACAAACAGGCACGGAAATGATGACCAGAGTAAAAATGGCCCATAGGTCAATTTATTATCACTCGAAAACAGAAAGTTATCAGAGAAATGAAACTCAGAAATTTTCCAAAGAAGAAGTTGATAGAGAGGGTAAAGAAATGACATGTTCTATGAAACGCCTTGAAAGTCCAATAATAGGTAAAAAAACAAAAATTCAGAGGAACAATAATTCGAACTTCGCGTTTGTGAGACCAAAACATGCATACGCAACATTGATCTTTGTGGATTAATTTATATCAACACAATTGACCACTAGCGATAGTCTCACGTACTTAAACAATAATATGAAGATTAGGCTCTTTGAAATTAAATTTCATTTCGAACTAAAAAAAAAGCAGTATGATGGTGGTATTTAATTTGGTGGCGTAAAAATATGATTAAAATCAATGTACAACTTGAAGATATAAGGTACAGAAACCTATCTTAGTGTACTGGATAATTCATTGAAAAAATAGTTAAATTGATACTGGCCCTTCTATCTATCTATCTATCTCTCGATTTCATTCGGAATTGGATGCTTTCATCCCGTTATTCGAAACCTGTATATTCAAACTGACGAACCGGAAAAAGGCCTAGCAGTTTTGATTATCCAATTCACTCCAAATAGGCGTAAGGGGATTTAATCCGGGAATGATGGGTATAACCCATGGAAAATAATTCGTATTGACGTGGACCTAGATCTCACCATGTTTCTATCCATATCTCCATTAAACTTCGTGAAACTGCGTGACTTTTCAACATTTCCTCACCACAAGCTTATAGCAATGCATCTTAGTGTTAAATACCTGCCGCGAGACCTGCCGGTAAAGACCTACAACATCACCTGATGACTACAAAAACTTAGCGAAGAGAGAAATATCCTGAAGGAGTTGACGCAGAAAGCACACCATTTGGAATAACATGTTATATTGAAACACCTTGAAAGACGAAAAATAGGAAAAAGCAACAAAAACCCAGATGAAAAAGGATTCAACTTTGTGTTATGAGTCCAAAACATGCATTTTTAGCATTGAAAAGCAAGGTGCAGATCTGTCTGGCCTTTGTGGGTTAATTTATATTAACACAATTCACTACCAGCGATAGTCTCAAGTGAACAATATCAGAAGATTAAGTTCTTCAAAATGACCTTTCATTTTGAACTTTGAAAGTATTTAGTTTGTTGGAGAAAAACTATGATTCAAATTATTAATGTACAACTTGAAGATTTTCTTTATCACAGAAAGCCATCTGAGTGCACAGGATAATTCGTCGAAAAATTAATTGAATTGATATTTGATGACCAGTCTATTCATCTATCTCTCCAAATTAAATATTATTCGAAACCTGTATATTCAAACTAAGAACCGGAAAAAGGCGCTGCAGTTTTGAGGATCGAATTCACCCCAAAATGGCAAAAGGAGAGTAAATCAGGTAATGATAACCTATGGAAAATAATTCGTATTGATATTGATGATCTGCATACCACCATGTTTCCATCCGTATCTCTATTAAACTTCGTTCGTCAAAGTACGTGACTTCTTATCCATTCCTTACCACGAGCTCATAGCAATGCAGCTTAGTGTGAAATACCTGGGGGTAAAGACTTACAACAGATCACCAGATGACTACAAAAACTCAGTAATGTCCTCAAGAAGAAGTTTATCCAGAAATATATAGTAGGAGAGCTGGTACGAATTTTAGGGTAGGTATTTGAGGCAAGCTGAAAACTTGTCAGATACCTCTCCTATTATATCCCAACTCGGGATTGCAGATCTGGCTGGTGAGTAGCGGGGCTAAATCAACCCCTACATTTTTAATGGCCTGGCAGGTAGAAAGCCCTACCGAAATGATCTGTCTTTTTGGAAATCTTATTTTTTAGTTATAAGTAACACTCCATTAAAATTTCAAGTTGCCTCAAAAACATTTTTTATAATTTTTTGCAAAATATTTTGCACGCGTCTGGCAATGTTAAAACCCCGATTAAATTATTTGGCAGCTTGAAATTTTAATGGAGTGTTACTTATAACTAAAAAATAAGATTCCCAAAAAGACAGATCATTTCGGTAGGGCTTTCTACCTGCCAGGCCATTAAAATGTAGGGGTTGATTTAGCCCCGCTACTCACCAGCCAGGTCTGCAATCCCGAGTTGTTGGGATATAATAGGAGAGGTATCTGACAAGTTTTCAGCTTGCCTCAAATACCTACCCTAAAATTCGTGCCAGCTCTCGGACTAATACCATTCGAAATGACATAATCTATGAGACACTTTTAAAGTCAAATAATATTAAAAAGGAACAGATGAAACGGGATTCAAATTGCGATTCTGTGTCCAAAACATGCATTCGCAACATTTGAAAGCCACGTTCAGATCTGTCTGGCATTTGTGGATTAATTTATATCATAAAATATGCTACTAGCGATAGTCTCAAGTTGACAATTAAATGAAGATTAGGCTCTTTAAAATGACATTTCGAACCAAGAAGATGGAAAAAAGCAGTATGATGAAAGATGTTTATTTTGGTGGAGAAATTATTATAAACAATGTACAACTTGAAGAGCGTCGATACAGAAACCCATTTGAGTGTACTGGAAAATTCGTCGAAAAAATAGTTGAATTGATATTGGTCGACTAGTCTGTTCTATCTCTCGAATTCATTCAGAATTTGATGCTTTCATCACATTATTCGAAACCTGTATATTCAAACTTACGAACCGGAAAAAGGGCGCAGCAGTTTTGAGGATCGAATTCACCCCAAATTGGCGAAAGGGGAGTAAATCAGGGATGATAACCCATGGAGAATAATTCGTATTGACGTGGGCCTGGATCTCACCATGTTTCCATCCGTATCTCTATTAAACTTCGTTCGTGAAACTGCGTGACTTTTCGACAGGGACCTGGGAAAAATTGGAAAAGTTTCAGGATTCAAACAAAAGGCAGGGTCTGGTGTGTACGCAGGAATTTCTCATGCCTTTCAGAGCCTTAAGTCGAGCAAATAGTTCGGTTGCCGTGAAGAAAGAAATAAGAGAAGTGGAAATTTTTTTTGTAGGCTGATGAATTTTTGAATGGAATGTCGCATGCCTTTCTTTCCATTGTTTCATATTTTCTGCAAAGTGGGCTTTCAGCAAATGAGAATTTGTTTCGGTGAATATTTCTAACATAAATTAAATAAACTCTTGTAGAGACAATGGTTAAATGTGAAGTGAAAGTTTTCAATGAATATTCTCATATTTACAACTCAATATATCGAGTAACTCAACTCAGACAAAGTGGACAACTTCTTCACAAAATTTCGCTGTTACCAGCTTATCACTATTTTCAGATCTAAATATTCATTTCCAAATAAACAGCATGAGCAGTTTTGGAAATATGGGGAAATATTAGGAAAATATTTCAGTTACCATAAATTTTTCAAACCAACAGAATTGGCCCGCTTATGAAAC
The DNA here is from genome assembly GCA_013421045.1 of Propylea japonica. Taxonomy (NCBI): domain Eukaryota; kingdom Metazoa; phylum Arthropoda; class Insecta; order Coleoptera; family Coccinellidae; genus Propylea; species Propylea japonica. The sequence continues at coordinate 80,104,569 of CM024241.1, forward strand.
AAACTGAATTGAAATATGCAGGTTCCATTCACATTCTGAAATTTTCCAGTTTTCAGTTTTTTTCGTTCGAGGATAGAAAAAATTCAACGCTAGATCAGCAGCACAAGTCAAATATACGCTCTTATTTCAGTTCTAGGAATCATGTTTACCATAGATGATGATTGATGAGATGTGTTATTACTTAAATATTGAAAAGTCAATAGACGAAACTCAGGTGAAAATAACTCAGAAACCGTTCAAATTTATTTGCTCTTTCAAAAAGCATAAAAAGGCATACTAGTCCGGGAGCCAGGTGCAAATTTAGTCAGTCATTTCCGGTCGACAGATAATTGGTGAGATGCTTCAAAGTGTAGTAAGAAGCCCCTTGAACGTCAGCTGCAGCGAGGTCAGTGTGTTGAGCCTCTAATAGTTCCAGAAATGTCACATTTTCACGTCACTTTTTTCACTATGAAAACACCCAAATAAGGCTCCAATTTAGTCTATAATTCACCTTCAAGAATTTACATAACATTTCGATTATTTTTTTTAGGTACATTCAATAATCGATATGAAAAAATGGAAATTCTAGAGGAACCATATAATGACAAATTCGAGAGAAAGCCTGCCGCTCTTCATAATAAATTTGGCATTACTGCTCCTCCATTCGGCGAGTGACATATCAAGAAGTGGCGGGAATTAGGGAAAAAGCATCGATCTTATGCGCGCGCGAAAAAACCTGCGGCAGTGTCAAATCTACAAGAAAAAAATCTCTGGAATGTCGATTTTTTCATATCAGTTATTGAATGTATTTAAAATGAAACCAATCGCATCGTTATGTGAATGTTCAAAGGTGATTTATAGATTAAATTGGAGCCATATTCCGTTGTTTTTTATATTGGATAAAGTGAGATGAAGACGTGGCATTTCTGGAATTTCTGGAGGCCGCCACCTCTCAACCCACAAACCTCGCCGCAGCTGACTTTCACGACGCTTCTTCTTACCACTCTCTGAAGCAATTATCTTTCGAGAGGAAATGGCTGACCAAATTTGCACCTGGCTCCTGGACTATACGAAAGTCTAGAATCTACTCTTACGGCCAATCGTTAACACGATAACATTCAAACGAAACAACATCAGAATTCAAAATATTCAACCTTATTTTCAGATCAGAACATGAATGTTGAATTCATCAATAAAAAGGTTGAAACCAATGAGGGCTACCGTTTTTTTCCTCGCTAGTTGGCGCCTCTGTTGCGTGTGGTCCTGTCAAAGTTTCTTGTACTGTCATTGATTTATTATTATAAAACAAATTCATATTTATAAGTGTTCGGTGTTATAAGTCGTGTGAAAAAAGTGTACTACATTCTACTTGAATACTGTACAATATCGAGCATGCCGCAGGGTTGTGCCGTTCCGTATTGTTCAGAAAAAAAAGGAAAGATAAGACTGTCCTAAAGCAGCTGATGTACCCCTTCAAACATTTTATTTTTGTGTGGAAAACATTTCAACCCTGGTTATAATACGTGACCTAGACGATCCTAATACAGAAAACCGTGAGTACCTAATTATCTTTTACATTATGTTGCTTCAGACACTTTACTTCTACAATTGAATAAATCTAGTTATAAATAGTTGTATTACTTGTAAGATACTGTTGAAAATTTTTCAGCTATTCCCAAATTGAAACTGAAACAATACCTAGTCATTTTTCTGGTACCAGAAGATGAGGACCGATATAATAAATACTAGTAGAAAAAGTTCTTGAACGCAGAAAGAAATTTGAAAATGCAAGAATCGTTTCAACTGTAGAGGAAAATCAATATGTAGCCAAGGATTTTACAACTACAAACATTTCATGTTTGTTATCATCAACTCACTAACTTGAGGAAAACATTTACTGTAAAAATATATATCAAGAACTTGTGTAAATGAATAATATTATTACCCCACTTTAAATGACTGATTATGATTAGTTAGTATACATTGATCTCTGAGGTTTTCCTTTTCGCACATACTGTTTTTTCTATATATTCACTTATAATAATAAATGAAAGGATTGTGTGAGGTTTTATTGTTCTACTCCAAGTTTTTAACACTTTTCAGCTATCATAGGTATCATGTAAGTAGGATAAAAAGCAATTTCTTTTGAAATGATAATAATCTACTTCTGTAATTCATTTCAAATCATGATAATGCGTTTCCACCGGAATTATCATTCCTATCATAGTATTTGGATCTGAAAAAGAAAAACCATAACCCTAAACTCAATAAATAAGCATACTTTCCGCAAGAAATGCGTATTGAAACTCTGAACAAACTCACCTTTGAATTAGCTCTCTTTTTAGCCCGCTTAATTGGGCAACTATCTTCTGTAATACCGCTTTCAAAGCAGTATTTTCATTGATCCGTGATTCATATTTGCTATTATTAATCTGAATATGTATGTGAAACTCCTCACATCCTCGTAAGATTGAAAATAACAGAATACAGATTCACAATAACGTTTGAATATTGACAATTCAAATTATCGTGGACCTCACGCAACACTAGCGCCTCTAGCGGAAAATTCATACGCGGTAGCCCGCATTGCTCTAGAAAAATTCAAATATGTGCAAGCGCTCAAAAGATTCTGATTTCATACTTCGAATATTTCCAGTTCTTAACTCGATACTACTCTGAAAATTCGAAGCCCAAACTTCATTCGCTCTAGAGTTATTTATCATCCTAATTGACAGAAAGAGGGAATCAGCTTCGACCACGAATTTTTATCAGTGAGCTAAACCGAATAGTTCAAAACCAATTCGAATATCACAGTTATTTGAGCAAAACAATAGCATTACACTATTCTCCTAGGAACATGCGAGCAAAAAGACATAATTTAAACGCTTGATGGATCATTTCAAGGAAAACATGCTCACATCAATTTCCAGCAATATCAATGGACAGAACCCATGAAACTTCAGTAACCTTCGAGTTTTGATTTCATTCATATTTAATGGAGTGAACTAAGTGCTTGAACTAGATATTTGGGGAAGACCGCATCACCACAACGATCTGCGGTGTCATGTAAATTCGATTTCCCCAGTATTCACGATAGTGCATCTGTTCATCGAAATTGAATTTACCTACATTAATACATTCCAGTCATAATGGAGTATCCGATATTATGTACTACGATTCGCTTTCTCTCCAGGTCGCTTAGAATAGAATTCATGATATGTGATGGTGATAGTTGACGATATGAATTCATTCAGGGAATCCTTGAATTCTGTGAAAACACCTATCAATGAAACTCTTACGATATCAGTCAAATAGTTGAAAGATTATTTGGGCTGTTTACATTATCTTGGATTGTTCTATCCAACGTTTCGGTAAGCATTCGCCAGCCGTCCTCAGGGTAATCGTAAAATTGAACTTAGAATTCAGAAGATCGTAATGAGGAATTCAACAACATCACAAAACTCTCAAGAAAAATGGCTACCTCAAGAAGATTTCAGATGTAGCCAGAGAACCGAGGAAAACAAGAACAGAGGCCCAACGAATAGACAATGATCCTACAGAAACAATAACCTTTGTCATACCATATGCAAGGGGTATATCTGAAAAGATTAGAAGGAATGGTAACAAATACGATGTGAGAACAGTATTCAAGACCAAAGACAAAATCAGGGAAAAACTCACGAAAGTGGAACCTTTCAACGTAGATCAAATTACCAAGGAATGTATTTATGAAATACCCTGTATGTCAAGATTAGAATCAAAGAACACCAGAGATTGGCTCAACTTGGAGAAACCGAAAAATCCAAACTAATCCAACATGCTATGAACGAAGGCCACAATATCAAATGAAACGAGGCTTCCATAATATCAAAGGAAGAAAGATGGAAAAGGATGAAATGGAAAAAAGCAGCCTTCATGACTATACTGCCAACCAGAACAGTCCGCCCTCCATTAAAATAAAGGATGTTTGGAGACCAATGATACGTTCTGAATTGAGGAGGACGAACTCGAATCAGGGAAGTACCAACCTGATTTAACTACTACACATATCATCATAGTTGAGAAATCATGTCAGTGACCTCTAACACAGAATTTGTAAAAATTCAATTTCCTTACAGCTAATTTCAGAAGCTAGTCGCATTAATTTTGCTGAATTTTAAGTTCAATTTTGCGATTACCCTGAGGACGGCTGGCGAGTGCTTGCCGAAACGTTGGATAGAACAATCCAAGATGATGGAAACAGCCCTAATAATCTTTCAACTAATGATCCATTGTCAAGAATTTCCCGTTCACAATTAGTCGAATCACACAACTTTTCCTAGATCTTTAAATTATCATCTTTAACCGAGTCTTTAACCCATAAGGAACATAACCTATCCATTAGTTACCTCTGCGTGATAGGGGTTGCAACAGAAAAGCAACACAACCCTTTTACTGGCGACCCCAACGTGATGTGGGTTGCAAACCTCATTTTGACTAGCATCTGTTTACATAGAAATAACAATTCACAAGATCTCGTGATTAATTTGAAATTTATTTTTCAATCAACGATAAGGATAGGGAATGGAATATCAGTTGCTTTTTGTTGGCAGTATTCTGTAGTTGTTTGAACTTGTGAAGTAGTGTTACATATCGACCAAGATTCCTGAATGACCTCCCCATCTCATATGACTATCAAGAACCATATTACTGGAGGATGAATCGAATCGGAGCTGAAATAGATTCTTGAGGTTGACACAGATTTCTATTTCATATTGCTGAATGTGTTTTGAATTCTTACATATATACTAAAATTATTCAGATTTTGCAGAAGTTGTTTTGTTGATCTGAACCCCATCTGCAAACTGCATCAGTTTGCATGAAAAATATCTCCACAGACCATAATCTACAAAAATTTATGGTATTTCGAATTACCGTTTCAAAATTAATTAATTTTTACTTTTTGGTGTGATGTTCTTGATTATGTCACGTTTAGAGGTGTAATTTTTTGACATTTGACAAGTAGAAACTATTAAAAAAACATTAAACCATTAAAAAAAATTGAACGATACACGCTTCAAGAAATAATTGAAATTATTAAAATTCGCTATAAAAATGGTGAAAATTTGGCAAAGACTGTTTGTAAAACTGGAACATTTTTGGGTCGTCGTGAAGAAATTGGTGGAAAGATTCGAGCTTTTAGGACCAGTTAGTGCTGTGAAGAATAAAATCTGTGCACGTAGCTCAAGAACAGCCGAGAATATTGCTGCTGTAGCCGAAAGTGTTGGAAAAACCCAGGTTTGTCCATTCCTCGTCGTTCTTTGGAATTAGTCATTCCGCAAACGTCATTATACCGTATTTGGCATAAAGATTTGGGTCTTAAGGCTCATGAAGTTCAGTTAACACAAGAACTCAAGCCGGCCGATCATCAACAACGTCGTGTGTTTCCGTACCGTGTTATCTCTCGAAGGGGTGATTTCAATTGGCCAACGAAATCTTGGGATTTAATACCTTGCGACTTTTTCCTTTGGGGCCACGTGAAAGAGTAGGTCTACGCCAATAGCCCAGCGTCGATTCAAGACCTCAAAGATGGAATTCGTGAGGCTATCGAGGACATAGTGCAGCCACTTTTCGATTTTGTCCTCATATTATCAAAAGAAGAAAACCTGAGACGGAGAGAGGAAGCTGCTTCCATGTCGATAACCGTAAACCCTATAGTGATTTGTCTGTTTTCATCAAAAACATCTAGACTAAAATGATGAACATTAAGCATTAAAAATTTTAAGGCATTTTTGATTACTGAATAAATCAAAATTAGATCAAAGTCATCATTTTTTTTTTGAGAGCCGTCAAAATGGGAAATATTTTCAGAAAGTGACGAAAGTTGCTTTCTTAAGAGTGTTTTCGTGATGATGAAAATATCAATAATTAATTTCTGTTCACTTTCATGTCAATAGACTTCTAACACTGTGAAGTTTTTTCGTTGAATCTACCATAATATAAAGTGAGCAATCGGAGAGTATTAGTTCATAAATATCATCCACCTATTATTTATTATTTATTTAGGAATAAGAATACAAACAGGTATTTCAACCCAACACAGTACTCGTAAATTGACATTTAAAACATACAGTCCTGTAGGCTAAACTTAAGTATAGTGTAGTTATATAAAAAAAAGAATTGATTACAAACAAAGTATAGGAAAAACAATGAAATGATATTGAAGGGATCTTACAATATCACAATGAATAATTGAGCTTTAATTTTGTTTTAAATTGTGCGAAGGAGACATTGAAGGGATCTAAACTAAAAGGGCTTGAATTGAATGATTTCATGATTCTGCATATTGGTGAATTCTGGGTGACATTTAATCTTCGAAAGGGTACAACAAACATCTCTTTAGATCTCAATTTTCTTTCTGGAACCTTAAAATGTATAGACTGGAGAAGAGAAGGGATCGAAAGGACTCCATTCAGTATTTTATATAGCAAACTGAAATCGCTAATTTTCTCCGGTCTTCTAAAGTGAGCATACCGAATCTTAGTTGTGCTTCAGAGTAATCATGATTGACAATTTGGAAATTATTTCGATATGACAAACATCTCAGAAACTTATGCGTACACTTTCTAACCGTTTAATATGACATTCATAATGAGGATTCCAAACCGACGACGAAAAACTTAGCTTGCTGAAGACGAAAGAATAGTACATTGTCATCATTGTCTCATTTCTCTTGAGTTGTTTACCATGTCTAAGGATGAAACCAAGCATTTTATTCGCTGAAGAGAGGGCGCTTTCAATATGTTCAATAAAATTCAGTTTTGCATCAAGAATCACCCCAAATCGCGAACACTACCCACCTGCCGCAGCTGAATCTGGTCTATGGAATAGTGAAAATTGAGTATATTGATATTTCTTGTGAACGAAATTTTTAAACATTTATCAAGATTCAGGAAGAGAAAATTCTCCCTGCAATAATCCTGAAATCTGTTCAGATCCTGTTGCAATAGAAAACAGTCCAGCATATAGCAAGAATCTAGAAAAATGGAAACAAGAGGATATGTTGTTCAAATAAATGATGAAAAAAAGAGGCCCGCGGTGAGAACCCTGTGGCACTCCGAAGTACTCGTGAATTTACTTGACCTATGACCATTGACATATACAAATTGTGATCTATTCGAAATATAAGATTTTATCCATCTGAGTAAATCACCGCAAACTCCAACTCTGCAAGTCAACGTAATAGTACAGAATGATTGATTTTATCGAATGCCTATAATAATTAACATCAAGCATCTCACAACGCTTTCAAATCTACTCGAACTTGAAAACCATCACTAGCGTTCTTTCCGAGGCACTGAAATGCAGGCAGTAGTTTGTTTGAAGATTTACTGTAGTATATTTAGATATCGAATGTAACTATTGGCATGCTAAATTGATTTAAATCGATAACGATTGACAATTGTTACTCAAAAAACAAACAATCAGAACCTCCCTCAGTCATCTTAGTTGACTTCGTCCAAATCCTTTCGACATTTCGTACTAAAATCCCTAAGATATCATGACGGTTCAGACTCCCAACCTTCAGTCGAAGCACGCTAGATGGATTTCTTTAAATCAATCAATCCAGTTTGCACTGAAGTTCCATCACTCAATATCTATTATCTCTTGTTTCTTGATTGTTCCAGGCAAAGAGCCTGGAAGTTACAGGATTGTTCCTCCTCTGCTCGATTTGCTATAATAGGACGAAATAAGAAAGAATTTATCGCTGGGTTCCTTTCGTTTGATTCATTTGTTCGTTTTAGTTTTCTACGAGTCCATTGACGCTATAAATGCGTTTTTTCAGATTGTTTTCCAACTAGAAATCGCTAGCACTCAACGGTTCGCTATTGAATCTTTCGGATAGGGATGGAAAGCTTTTATGTTTATTGAGTTGAACGAACCGAGAGAGAAGGAACTCATTTCTGAATGGAAGAATTCTCATATCATTAAAATTCTGGGCAGTGTATTTTCTGTTGACTTACGACTAAATTCAGATTGATATTGACTTGGAAGTCATGACAATACATGTTTACCTATGTGGCATGAGTGATTATATTGATAAGTTCAAAAAAACCATTTCGATTTTTCGGTGGTTTGAAAAAAGACTGATTGCACTTCGAAGAGAACGCTCAAAAAAGCGCTATCTTTATCATTAAACGAGTTATGGTTGCTAACTGGGCCTCTCAAAGATCTCTCCGATATCTGAAGGTTATATGGATCGGTCACAAAAACCATCTAGCGCGTAATATGCCAATGCAAAGTGTTGTCGCAAGCGAGACTTACTCTGAGTGGACAGACCTTGACGCCAGCCGACATAAGAGCGAACTCTCCTAGGGAAATAAGCAACCTCGGGAAAGGGGTTGAATTCTAGGATTAAATGTACCCTTATTATGGTAAAAAGCAAAATAAATCATTGGTAGAAGTGCAAAAAGGTAGTTACAGTGCCATTCGACGACAATCTAATCCAATCAAATTCATGTTATCAAAATATAAATTGTTAACATTTTTTTAGGTATTTTCTGTGCAGTTCAGGCGAAATGAACTTCAATCAAAATAGAAATATGATGAACTATTTCACTTTTGCTCAGTTGCAGGAACGTCCATTAAAATTTAAAGGTCCATTAAACCCTTTATCCTCCATTAGTTCCTTGTAATAATGGAGGATTAAGAGTTTAATGGACCTTTAAATTTAATGGACGTTCCTGCAACTGACACTTTATCAACCATTATTAGAATTTATTGATGGATACAGTGTCAAATTTCAAGATTTCTGTTTAGAATACTCTGATTTCTACTCACCGTTCTGTTACCTAGGTTCCTAACTCTACAGCTCAAGTACGCACTTTTGCCAACTAGGGCAGTCACATTTTTAGATACAGTTCTTTCAAAATAAGGTCCTCTGTCTATAATCATGGGCTCTATATCTGCCTCATTATCTACGTCGTTAGAATTGTCATCGTCCATGTTGGATTTGCATATCCCTGTAACAAAATCAGAGTATAAGAATATAAATAAATATTTCTCATGTGCAATGAAAAATATGAAATAACTGAAAGCTTAAGTATTGTCAGATGGGATCTGCAGCTCAAATGAAGACATATAGAGGAATAGAGGACGATAATGTTCGATGATATACAGTTTTGAAAGAAAATTCCTGGTCACGAGATATTTAAAAAAGTCTAATTTCAAATTATACATCAATTGTGATTTCAGAAGATTCTCATTGGGTGGAATTACTGATCATTTTCATCGATAATGAAGTAGGTATGGGAACACTAACTTAAAATTAAATTATTCAAATGAGCTGATAAACCAATACATATACATTACAAATTTTGATTCTTTCAAAACTACACCTCTGCTGGAAAGTAAATAGTTGGAATAACTGGTAATGATACCCTCAGTTTTCGTGAAAATTCCATGTAACTCTCAAGATAGCTCGACTGAATTGATATTATTTCGGCCATTTCCATCAATTTTGCTTTTTCTTACCAAAGCTTTGATCAACATTTGTCAGCCGTGGTCAGGAAAAATCACTTTAGACTTGTTACTTTCAGAAGAGCATTTTTCATTGAAAATGTTTTTTTCATTTCTGATAGTTTTGAAAATTATGACCTTTTTTCGATTTACGCAGTTGTCAAACAATTCTTTAGTTTCTTTCAAGCTAGATCTTTTCAGTAGAGCCCAGATGTTATTGAGATCAATCACGTTTGACTGATAGTGTTTTCGGTTATGAACATAAAAGCTGCCTTTTTCAATTTTTTACGCTTCAGTTTTCCCTTCTTGATAATATGCAAGCTTCACTGCATTGAATTCTATGACCTTCATTCAAAACATGTTGCTGATACAAGCTTTGACTTATAGTCTGGGAGCCAGGTGCAAATTTGGTCAGTCATTTGCTCTTGAGAGAAAATTGGTGAGATGCATCAAAGAGTAGGTAGTAGTGAAAGTCAGCTGCGACGGCGGCTTCCAGAAGATCCAGAAATGTCACATCTTCACATGTCTCATTTTCCACTGAAAATACACCGAAATACGGTTCCAGTTCAGTTTGAACATTCACAAAACGATTTGACTATAATCTTTAAACCTTCTCATAGCAATACGATTAGTTTCATTTTCGTTACATTCAATAATTGATATAAACCCATCGAAATGCTAAAAATGCCAAATATCCACAAATTCGAAGAAAAGCCAGCCGTTTTCAATTGTAGATTTGGCACTGCCGTAGATTCTTTCTCGCGCATATGATCGATGCTTTCCCGTAATTCCTGCCATCATTTGATATGTCACTCGTCGAATGACGGAGCAGTAATGCCAAATTCATCATGAAGAACGGAAGGCTTTCCCTCGAACTTGTCATTATGTGGCACCTCTAGACCTTCGATTTCTATATCAGTCATTAAATGTACCTAAAATGAAACTAATCGTATCGTTATGAAAAGGTTCAAGGATTATTTAAGGATTAAATTTGAGCCGTATTCCGGTGGTTTTATAGTGGAAAAAGTGACGTGAAGAGTTGACATTTCTGTAACTTCTGAAGGCTACCGCCCCTCAACCCACCGGCATCGCCACAGCTGAAGGTTTCGAAGCCTTTTCTTACTACTCTCAGTATATTATGTTCACGAAAGTTTGAGCGCATTGTAGGCGTTTGTTTATTTATCTGAAGTTGGCACTGTTTACTGTCATAACGTAAAATAAAGTCAACGTTGCCGAATGTACCCAGCCTCTTCCGACGAACTTGCGAGTTATCAGCGAACTCTATGCAATATTGACAACATTACGTATCAATCTGACAAAAAAATGAACAATGCAACCTAAAATTTCAATATACACAGTGGAATTATGCCAAATTGTCATGGCCAACCGATGGCTCAAACTTTCGTGAACGGACTATATCTTCCTATTGAGCTGTTCATTCATGTTCATGAAGTATAAAATTCAGAAGATATTTAAAAAAACAAGCTTGCCCAAGTTTTCAACATTATTATGTCGCTAGTTTTCAACGTCCTTACGTTATTTTTGTCATATTGCAACCGCAAGATAACACTCGAATATTCGATTCAAATAGATGTAACCATAAACTATACCAGAAACCATTTTTCAACCATTTTTACAATTTCACATGATGCACCAATCATAGCTTAATATTCGAAAATAATGATCTATAGTTATATGCGGAACAAAGGAAAATCCAGTCGCACAAACCTATATATGGTTTCGGAACCATCACCAGCCGTTCGGAACAACGTGAGTGTCGAATAATGTCATCAATTTGTCAGATCCTATTGGCCGATAATATCGAATATCTATTTTATAGTTGGATTTAACATTGCTGGAATTATGCGGTAAGCTTGATTCGTGAAATCGGTATTTACGACTACACTTTGATAATTTGCCGATGTGAAATATGATTGCATACCGGATTCGGCAATATTGAAAATGACGAACAAATAGTACGGTGTTATTAACCTAAAAAAAGGCCTAACCTTGACATCCAAAGTAAAAGTTTTATTCCAACTCCAAATTGTTCTATATAACCCTCTTATTGTTTGGTAAAAAGTTACACCATTTTGAGCGTCAGGTTTGGGGGTGAGGGGGTGGAATTTGAAAAATCACTAGTTTTTTTAGTTTTTCGTAAATATTTCAAAAACTAAGCGGTTTATCCTGAACATTGTTATATACAAAAATGTTCTACGTTAAATTCTGAATAAGAATGGCCTTTTTCATAAGCACTCTAAATTGTACGGTTCAAGAGTTACAGACGGTGTAAATGTTAACTTTTTCGTAATTTTGATAATTTTAAAAAAAAATAAGCTTCGTAAAAGAATGTTGCTATTTCAGTGGCCGGTGGTATGTAATGATAAGCCCTTGAAGGAACGACAACCTCACCACCTTATCAAGGGGCACTCTTTTTAAGGGAAAAGAGGCTTCCAGAGGCCTAGGCCATATAAACCTGTGGTACGGAGAAACCCACCCTGAACTTTCTACGAACATTGCAACATAAATTCACTTCTTAAGCATAAATATCTTTCAAATTTGGAATGTTCAATGTCTTTATTAACTTCACTCATCCTCCAGCACATTATCCTCCTCCTCTAGCTCGTCGTCAAAGATGTTATTATTGTCCATGTTATCACATGCTTGGCCTGAGCAATTGCTGCATATGCTAGTTCAGTTTAGACCACTCCTTCTGCATTCACAATTATGAACGCATTCATCTTTGCAAGTACACATTATTCGTGAAAAACTTCTGGTCTTCAACAACCCCAAAGCCAACCCCAGTGCAGTGGCTGATGCAGGAAATTACTTCCTAGTTGCAATGTTTGGAGCCAAGAACACTGAAGATCTAGATTGTCTCCGCTACCAGTCCTACTTGAAAACGATTGCAAAGCAGCCTATACATGCATTACTGAAGTTGGATGCACTACCCCCCACTTCAGGAGCGTCCAGACAGCATTCATTTAGGACCTACCACCAGGTATAACAGTGGCTGAATGAAGATAAGGATCCACTCTAGTGGGGTTGGAAGAAGATTGGCGACCACGTGACACAAATTACAACAGCACGTCCTGCAGCCCCCCAGGAATTACTGTCCCTTATAATGTGTACTTGCAAAGATGAATGCGTTCGTAATTGTGAATGCAGAAGGAGTGGTCTAAACTGCACTAGCATATGCAGCAATTGCTCAGGCCAAGCATGTGATAACATGGACAATAATAACATCTTAGACGATGAGCTAGAGGAGGAGGATAATGTGCTGTAGGATGAGTGAAGTTAATAAAGACATTGAACATTCCAAATTTGAAAGATATTTATGCTTAAGAAGTGAATTTATGTTGCAATGTTCGTAGAAAGTTCAGGGTGGGTTTCTCCGTACCACAGGTTTATATTGCCTAGGCCTGTGGAAGCCTCTTTTCCCTTAAAAAAGAGTGCCCCTTGATAAGGTGGTGAGGTTGTCGTTCCTTCAAGAGCTTATCACTAACATACCACCGGCCACTGAAATAGCAACATTCTTTTACGAAGCTTATTTTTTTAAAAATTATCAAAATTACGAAAAAGTTTACATTTACACCGTCTGTAACTCTTGAACCGTACAATTTAAAGTGCTTATGAAAAAGACCATTCTTATTTAAAATTTAACGTAGAACATTTTTGTATATAACAATGTTCAGGATAAACCGCTTAGTTTTTGAAATATTTACGAAAAACTAAAAAAACTAGTGATTTTTCAAATTCCACCCCCCTCACCCCAAACCCGAAGCTCAAAATAGTGTAACTTTTTACCATAGAATAAGGGGACTATGTGGAGCAATTTGGTGTTGGAGGAAAACTTTTACTTTGGATGTTGAGGTATAGGTCTAATTACACCGTACTAAAATAAATTGTTCTCTTGAACTGGTCATATCTGGATGGGTTGAACGGATTCTGAGGGTATGTCAGACATATTTCAAAGTCAAAATCATATTTTTTCAGCTTCATAAACATATAATATGACAATATGTTATTTATTTTAATGATTTCTGCCACCTCAGGAAATTGTTGTATTTTTTAATTTTCTATAATTCACATATCGATATGATATAAAAATAAATTTAAGAAAGCCTTGATCAGGTGCTTCTAAACGCTCTTTCATTGGTGAGGAAATGAGGCTATTACCTCGAAATTTTTTATAGGACTAAATTCTATTGTTCTGATGATACGATCCTTATGAAATGTTGCTTGAACATTCGATATATCAATTTTCATACACACACAAATTTCACTCGAATCGAATATCTTGTTATGGAAATGAAGAAATTCTTCTTTTCAATATTTCAGTCGAATTTTCCATGTTTTAGATAATGCGTTTTTAAATGGTGCATGAACATTCAGTATATCAATTTTCTCCACAAAATAAATTTCACACGAAGGCTTTATCTTCTTATGGAAGTATAAAATTGCTTCTCTCCAATATTTCAATTGAATTTTTTATAGAACTGTTTACACTATGGACACAAAATTTCGCATGAGTCTCATTATAAAAATTTTGCATGTGGCCGCAAAATTTTGATTGGTTTCGGTTTGTCCGAAATATTGAGAAACAAGAATTTTGAATGGACATATCTCATGGAATACCCTGTACGATTTGGTTGCTTGGCAAACTCAGTCGAGGCATTTGGAAACCAAACTCACCCTGAAATCTCAAGTCTCTAGGACGATCTCTTTGAAAGTTATCGTGCTAACGGACGTACGAACGGCCTCACGAACTGAATTGAATTTGACCAATCGGTGAGTCGAACCCTATCTTTTGAGACCTTTTTTGGCTCAAAAATCGAAAATTACAGACATTCGGTCAAAATGGAATAGTACCTATTCAAGTAGAACTAGCGCTCAAAAACTAATTCATGATTCGTTTTCCAAAACATTGAATCAAATTCATTCAGTCATTCATACGCATTTATTTTTTTTTCTTGCATGTCATATCGTTATCTTCATTTTCCAATATTGAAACTAAATCTGCCGGAGGAATGCGGAACTGAAGCTAATTTTAAAACAGTGGAAACTTTCAGAGTACTGAAAAAGAAGTAATAATTAATTGCTAATTATAAAAAGCACGATAAGGAGGTGAAAGACCGAAAATGGATCTTCAAAGGCTTCGGTAAATTTGGACAGGTAATTAAGTAATTCAAAGTTTCTGATGAATTTACTTTGCGTTTGTTTTGCCTTTTTGCGGAATGAGGATTTCATCTGACGGTTCCTTTTATGCTGAAATCTGTAATATACAGTGAGTCCCAACATAATTCATATAGCCAATATCTCGGCTCTCAGACAATGTAAAAAGTTAGAACGAAAAGTATTTTTAATGGTATCAGACACTTTGACAGAATCCGTCACCAAACTTCTGCTTTCGATTATTACCTCTAAATTACTACCACTTTCAACTTTTCGATTAGAAGAAAACAATGAAAAATTATAATTTTATATTGTGGGACATTTTGCGATTTATGGTGAAATATTTTCGGTGTCCAAAATATTCAATACAGATAATAAATTAACACTAACACCAACAACACCTTCCTTATAATACAGACAGATAAGATAGAGTTCTGGATGCAAATTAAAATTAAAAAAAAAATTAAAACTTTTTTTAAAACTTTCGACCTTATCTGGGATCCAGGATATTGGCTGTATTGCACATTTTGGGACACCTATTTGTGATTATTCATAATTTTATAAATATTATCATCACTTCAAAGTTAAAACATTATAATTAATACTCTCTGAGGATCGCGAATGTTAGAGAACGCAGGATTTTAAGACGAACGTCGTATAACGATATATAATTGGCTTGAATCTAATTCGATGCCAAAACTAAATAAACCCTATTCCATCCAACTTAAGCTAGCACCAAAAGAATAAACCTCAAATAAAAACAAGTTTTCAATACCTGAGTACACTAAGTTCTTCGGTATTGTAATAGTCCGAAAAGTCAACTGGAATGCACACATAAAAAGCCTCCAAGGTAAACTGGGGTCGTCAATTTATGCATTTTCAGAGAAATTATAATATCTGTGTCCAAAAATATTTAAAACCATCTACCACAGTACAAATGTCTCCAGAATAATATTCGGCACACTACGGATCAGGAAATATAACATCAGTACCTATTCATCTAACAGCAAACAGCAATTGAGAACCTCAATCAACTGAAATACGGACACACCTGCAGGATTTTTTTTCAAATAGTATCTTAACAGTTCATGCCAAATATGTACAGGAATTCTGGCTCTTTGTTCACAAAAATAAAAATATATTCGAGCAATTCAAACGTTGTCATTCATATACTATAAGAAATCAGAACTACAACTATCTTTAATGAAACCTGACAACAACTCAACAACAGCTAGAATACAGATGCATGAGGTTTTTCAATAACCTTTCCGCAAGAGTCTATAACATGACTTCTTTATACATATGTGCAAAAGGCACATATATAAGGAACTACTGGAAATGGAACCATAGGTACTCCATGAACGAAATTGAGAGGAAATTAATTAATTAATTAATAAATTTTTTCTTTTAGGACACTGCTTCATTTTATGTAACCTTCTGTTGTACAGTGAAAGAAGTGATTTGATTATAGAAAATCGATAGTAAGCATTTTCCAAGAGCAGATTATTAAAAATTTTCAGACAAATGTTAATTTCTCACGACTGCTGCAAAATAGTAATAATGATTTATAGTTTTTTAATCAACTAGGTAATTAAAGACAGCGACTAATGATCAAGATATTTTAATGCGTGAGCGGAGCGAAGACTTACACTTGACATAATGAAATTTCTATGTATCTATGTTCCAGTAGAGTTTTGACATTTCTCGTAGTGCTTTTGAATAATTTGTGAACGGTTGCCATGAGGATTGCACATTAAAATAGATAAAAAATTGAGCATTGAAATGGGTACACATTAAAATCACCTTTTATTTCGAATTCATTATAGACAGTGGGATTTTATACTATAGCAGAAATAAAACAGTTATAATGGTTTTCATATTTTTGGAATATAATAAAATCATGATTTTTCAAAATCATTCTTTCATAAGAAAAACAAAGCTATGAATTGAAGCATTAGGAAGAACACGCAGAAGAAACTCTAAAACACAACTGGATATCAATCGAATGAAATTACAGACAAAGCAATATCACAATTCCGAAAAGAGACTAATGTGATGCTCCGTAAATTTTCCTCTATCTGTGGTCCAGCTTATGTAAAAAACAAAACTATCGATCGCTTCCCACAGAATATATCGAACATTTTTTCAGGGAAACGAGGGATAACTGTCCAGTTTCAATATACGATTCAAACTGGGATCCTGCAAAAAAACCCTTATTTGAAACCCGATGATGAATGAGCTCGAAAAACAAACTTTTCACATTTTAGAGGTGGAGCGCAGGCAATTTTGCCATGAATCGGTAGTTTTCGTTACTGTCGCGTTTAATGAAAAGTACCGAAGTTGTTTAACAGTATCCAGATATTTATTTTACGATTATGGCATATCTGGATATTTTTCATTGAATCTGTTGCGAGTGATTGAATAAACATGGCGAGAACGTTAGCCAAGCGATAGAATGCAAAGGACATCACGGTATACAAAAGAATATTTTATGTTTTGATTAGGAAGGAAACGGCCCAGGCGTATACCAATATGTCATTTTATGAATACTTCTATGCATAAACGTAGATACATTGAGAATTCACGATATGTAAATAGTCATACATTTTCGAAGCCACAAGGTTATAAATGAGTATGCTGTCGGGAATAAAGTCATCGGTCGAGTTACGATTTCTGGTAAGATTACAAGTCCTGTAGAAGAAAAACTGGAAAAAATGTACGTGCGTAGAAAACCTTAAAGTTTGTTTCTACACTTTATCTCCACTCGAAATTGGTGTAAGGAATCAGAAAACTCATCCTAGTATCGGTTTTTATTTTTAAATTTCACAAAAAAATAACAAAAGTTGGTGAAATGTTTATTTCGACCAAACGTACTTTTTTCACCCTATCTTGACTAAATTAATTGAAAATTGTACCTTAGTTTTCAATAAAAAATTTTAGTTAAGATATCAGCGTTTTTGAAAAAGTCTGTAAAATTTTATTTTACCAAATATGCGGTAATTTTTTGATTGCAAGAATTTATCGTTTCTATCCTTATATTGACTTAAATCGATAAAGTACCCAAAGTTATCATCGAGAATTTTCAAGTTTTTGCGTTTTTTAGAAGTGCGCGATTCTCATGTGTGCATTTATTTTCCTAATGAATAAATAAATAAATGACTACATTCACTTTTTCACAGTTATGCATTGCTTATTATTGATATATTAGTTGGGCTTTTCCCATTATTATATTTATCCAATTCTAATCAAAATTTTTGTCATGGTTCGTCAGTTGCTCTCAGGTAACACACTTTAGACTTGTTACATTCAGAAGAGCAACAATTTTCGTTCGTTTATCAAAATGCAAAGAAAGTTGCCGAGAAATGAAACTTTTGTTACTTTTTCAAGAAATAACGAAAGTTGATTTTCTCACTTTTTCGTTCCTTACCATTTCAGAAAGAAGTGAAATTTGCCTTTTTGAAGCTGCAAGTATGTTTCCTGAAGACTATTGGCGAATTCTTGCAGAACGTTGAATAAAAAGGGAGAAATGGATGAAAATAGCCCAAATAATATTACAATAAATATTTCATTATCATTAATTTGACGTCAACAACTCGTGCTCATGATTTAAAATCGTTGAAAATGATTTAATCACAATAAGTCAAGTGTTCCGAATCACCAACTAATTTTAAATCAATGAAATGTATGAAACATAGCACATAAATAAAGAGAGGCGTAATAAACATGGACCTAATTATGAAATATTCAATATAAGCTTCAATATATCACTCAAATGTTAACCAATCAACTGAGAAGAATTGCATCAGCTACGCTTTGAATCAAACGGTTCACCGGGCTACCAGACCCGACCAGAAAAATCAATTTCGCCATTTAATTTGATGCGGCAACTTTGGGACACGAAACAAATATACGGTTCAGTGCAGTCATTCAAATAATACCGATAAAACAATGGAAATTCATTCGCTGAACCCGTGTTGATTCTGGTTCTTCCTCTATTTTCATTTTCACCGTTCCTGACAGTCTGTTCGTCAGTCCAATCGTTTCGTTAGGTTCCATAAATTGCTTCCACTGAGGCCTTTAATTGATCAGTTACGTTAATGATTAGTTGAATTTATAACAAATTTGATGGGATATATTCTATTTCTGTTGAATGTGGAGCTCCTGTTCTGTTTTTGATGAAAGGGAATGCGCATTTCATTTGCATTCATGCTAGAGTTGATCCGGTTTCATTAGTCCTTTCGAGAAAAATGGGTTTACGAACTCTATTTAACAAGGTCGCATGATGAACCACTCAGAATTGAAACCAGATTTCTACTATCCTTTTTTCTGTTCATCCGAAATCATTTCATTGGTTTCTAAAATAACTCACCGTCACACATAAAAATGAATGGATTACAGTTGTAAATGTAAAATTATCCCGAAAACACAATAACGATAGGCCATTGCAGGATCAGTTAATCAAGTTTCATTTGTCATTGAAAAAAATGGGTTACGAACTCTATTCAAGTCGGTCGCATGATGGACCACTCAGAATTAAAACCGGATTTTGAATCTATATCAGACTCTTTTGTTTGTCCGAAAACTTTTTATGGTTTCTGAAATAATTGACCATACATACAGCGAGGGTGTCTGTAAATAAATGTGAGGAACTTTGGGAGATGCTTCCTCGATTAAAATGAGCTGGGGTAGTTCATATATTTTTTTTTCGAAATTACCCTCCTTCCAAGATACACGATTTGAAAGGTTGACAGTTTCTAATTTAGTTTACAGCTCCTTTAAAACACTGAGTCATAAAACTATATTGCTGTAACTGGGTAACGAGTTTGAATGTTACACAGAAAGATTACATAAAATATACCTAATTTATTAATATGAGGCACTGAGTAGATATTACTCAGACATTTTGTTTAGATCCCCCTACTTCATTATTAGGGGTTACAATAACAAACCCCTATTTTTATCGTTCAAAAACTGTTTTCGAGAAATAAAATTCTCTTATGGTTTCCCATTTAATTCTGGAGGAGAAAAGTGTCCTGCTGTCGATATTTTCCTCGGAAAAAATGAAAACTTACAAGCAGTTAGGATTATTTTTCATTCCATTTCATCGTGTTCCATATAATGAATATTCAAAGATATGGTATGTCTATGACAGGAGATAAAGATGTTCTATAAACCTTTCTGAAGGTTGAATTACTAGTTTCCGGAAGAAAATTAAATCGGTAATAATTTAAATTCACAAATGGAACTTTCTTCTGATTATTAAGCATAATTGACAAAACCAATTTGAGCATAAACAATATCTCAGAATATTCATTCTATGAAACATACGATGGAATCGAATGAGCAGTGGTCATAACTGATTGCTTTTTATTTTTTCCAAGAGAAGTATTGACTGTATAGAAATTTTGCTAGAGAACGTTTATCTCCAGAATTGAGTGGAAAACTATGAGAGATTTTATTGTTCGAAAATCTATCCCACGAAAACAATTTTTGAAGGAAAAACTTGAGGAGTGGTTATTTTCAACCCTTAATAATAAAGTTATGGGATAAAAAATTATGTGAGTAACATTTATTTAATGGATCATATTAGTATAGTTTCATGACTCAGTATGTTTCAGGACTCTTGAAAAAAATTAAAAACTGTAAACTCGTCATCGCCTTCCAAAGACTTGGAAAGGAGGTCGATTTTGAAACAAAATTAAACGTACTACCCTTACTTATTTTCATCGAGTAGTCATCTCCCTATGTCCCTCGCATTTGTTTACAGGCACCCTGTATACTTTTCTATCTACGATAGTTTACAACAGATGCAACGTCGTATTGAATATATGCAGGAATTTGTGACGCGCGAAACCCCCTTGAATAAACTACCATTTTTATATTTTCCTCTCTATATATTTTTTTAATGATTTATTCGCGATAAAAAATGTAAACACAATTTTTATCATTTTACGTGAATTGAACATTCAAAAATCGTGGCGCATTCGCCATTCTGCTATTAATATCCGAAGATATTTCATTAAAACAATTGACATTTATACCTGAAAACAAAATAACACAACTTTATATTTGAAACAATTGAATCCCAGATAGAGAAGATAAACCTCAAATGAAACATAAAGATAAGAAATCTGCTATATTTAAACAGTTCAGATTTCAACGTGAAAGATGTATTTCCACGGAAGAAAAGTCACCATCAAAGCAATGAGGGAAACACTCAAGAGGGTATTTTTTCTGAGCGACGAATAAAGCTTATGTGGGGGATATATTGATTTCAGAACTACGCTTGGATGGAAACCTGAATCTGGAGAAAAATGAAACTTATTGTGACTTCCATCTGGAAGCATTACTCAAGCCAACCCAAAGAAAATATTGATCATCTTCTTAGTGGGGAGGAATCTGGACTTTCTTAGTTAGTTCAATCAATATTGTGGTTAAGGTCAAATTTTCGGCGGTGTTGATTTTGCTTGAACTTTTGAAAGTATAAATAAGTATAACTTTCAGATCGAGAGAAGTGAAACTTTCAAAACTTCAAGCTTTGTTTTCCCGGTTTTGGTCTTTAATCTTCCATTAAAGATTGTTCTAATCGTTGTTTTAGGAAGTTTCAGCTGTTGAATTATCTCACTTTCATTCTCAAAACACCAAGAGAAGTTACTTGGCAAGACTTCACGAGAAATGAAGAATTGAATAATTATCTGAATTGAGTTCTTTGTGCGAACGTCAGTACCTGAACTCGAACTGAAATGGATTTCGCACATTCTGAAATTTTTATGATAATGAGTTTCCCTTAAAGGAATAATTTCAAGAATTCATATATCATTTCAATACCCGCAGTTCAATAGAAATTATTATTTTCATCGGAATCTAAAAGACTTGAAAAATCCTATAAAAAACCATTTTGATGTACTTGGAACATAAATTCTGAAATCTAAAAAGATAGTTGAAGTAATAATATGTCACTGCAGTATTAAATGATAGTTATTCAATCAACTAGGTTTCTAAAGACAGCTACAAATGGTCAAGATATTTCAATAGTTAATAATCCGGAACCATTAGTCGCCAGATTATTAACCGAGTTTATTACAAGATTTTTTCGATGACCTCGACATGAATTGTGTATGAATTCTTGATTGAAATACATTCCCATTTTGCACAAGACATACATTTAACATAATTAAATGTTTTTATGTTCCAGTAGAGTTTTGACAATTCTCGCAGTGCTTCTGAATACTTTGTGTACGGTTGCCATGAGGATTGTAAAATAGCATAAATTGAACATAGAAACGGGTCATTAATGTTCAGTTTCGTACACATTAAAATCACCTTTCATTTTGAGGTCGAAGGAAATGATAATTAATAAGTATTATACGTTTTTGTGATATAATCAGCGAGTTGGGGGAATGTACGGAGGCACTCGCAGAACGAAAAACACATACCAAAATAAAGTATGAAATAAACCTTTGAATGAAATATTTCAGAAGACTACAATTAAAAGTATTCAATCATACCTGCATATTCCTAGAAATCGAGTCTTTGATGAGTTTATATCCAGCAAGATAAAATTAGAAATAAAAAGTAGTAGTAATAAACGATATTGAGTATAATTCAATTCATTACTACCAGTAACAAGATTCATCTACCTCCTATCAAATTTTATGTCCATCGTTCAACCCAACCCTTTCGGCTTATTGATAGTATCTTAGAACTAAAAAATGTGAGTTATTATAGCTCACTACCAACTCTAACTCACAATAACTAACCAGAAAACAGGGATGTAGAGAACGAAAAAACTGGAATATCAAAGGAAGGGAACAGATCGAACTCAACCCATAGGTAATAGAAAGTGCGGTGTGATGTACCCAGCTAGGGTAGATTAGATTAGATTAGATTAGAGGAGGGGCGACAGATCAAAACCGACCTTGCGAGCACCTTGACCTTAAGATCTATTGTGCATTCCCGCGCTGTTTACCAGTCAGGCAGCAAAGTCTCAATGAACTTCACCACCTTTCTGGGGGCCACATCCATTACTTGTTCAGGCTTTAGGAACCTGGAGCCAAGATGCCGTAACCGTTTCTGGTGAACAGCTTCACACTCACATAGCAGGTGTCTAGCTGTCTCGGTGGCTTCTTGACAGAAGCGACATGTACTATCTGGCGCCATTCCCATGTTTTTCAAGTGATACCTCACAGGACAGTGCCCAGTGAGAGCGCCCGTTAGTTTCCTCAGTTCCAATTTGCTGAGTGAGAGGACTTTCTTGGTCCAGCTCGTCGAGTGACAGACAAGTGACTTAGCTTGCTTTTGACCATTGGTCGTACGCCAGGACATAAGCTTCCTCTTTTGTTCCCAGTCCCTAATAGCCATTGCCTGATGACTGGCTGGGAAGCCGCAAAACGGTTCTGGTCCAGTGAAGGTGGTTGTCCCTCCTTCCCTGGCCAGTTGGTCTGCCGCTTCATTGCCGTGAATCCCGGAGTGACCAGGCACCCAGATGAGATTGACCTGGTTCTTTTCTCCGAGTAGGTTAAGTGACGTTTTGCATTCCCAGACCAACTTTGACTTCACTTGTGGAGAGTCAAGCGCTAGCAGGGCTGCTCTGCTGTCAGATGCTATATATATTTCCTTTCTTTGGTAGTTGCGTTCCGCACAGGGCGCAACGCACTCCCTTATAGCAAGTCTCTCTGCCTGAAAAACCGAAGGACAGAGACCCATTGGTATGGCTAATTGGATTGAGGGACCGTAAACACTGGCTCCGACTCGTCCGTCTTCAGTTTTCGAGCCATCAGTATAAAATACCGTAGACCCTCTGGGGAAAACTAATTCTTTATTAGCCCATTGGTCACGACTTGGGAATGTCGTGGTAAAGTTTTTCTGAAACTCGTGTCTCAAGGGGAGGTTGTCTGTGACTACATCCTGAAGCTTCTTACACTCATTAGAATGCGGAGGTGCCCTGAGTAGTCACCAATTTTCAGCTCCCGCTCCCTTGCTACTCGGAGAGCCCATCTGGCCGCCTCGCTTTCCAGAAAAATCTCTAGAGGAGGCAGGTCCAGGATGACTTGCATGGCAGCAGTTGGGCAGGAGCGAGATGCGCCTGTTACGGATAGACACGCTGTTCTTTGTAGTTTTCCTAGGGCTAGTTGTCCCGAAACTAGTTTTGCTCTTGGCCACCAAATGAGAGCCGCGTAGCTCACGATTGGCCGAACAATGGATTTGTAAATCCAATTCGTTAGTTCAGGTTTTAATCCCCACGTACCTCCGACCATCCTCTGGCATATGAAGAGAGCTCTCTGGCCCTTACTGATCACAGCTTCGAGGTGTAGACTCCAGGAGAGTTTTTGGTCGAAGATCACACCAAGATATTTGGTGTGGTTCGTTGGGGTTAGGGTGGTCCCGTTCATAGTAATTGTTTTAAGAGTTTTTTCCTCTTGGTGAATGGCAGTAATATCGTCTTTTTGGGATTTATATTGAGACCTTCTCGGAGACACCACTCGTGAGTTAAGGTAAGTTCGGCCAGATCGTCTATACAGTTGAGGGTACTCAATAGACTCATCGAAGGTGTCTATTACTTAGAACATTCTGAACACACTACAGAATAACAGTACTCAATTGAATATACCTATTGTTGGCAAAATTGTTTGATGTAATTCAATTCTTCCTGTCTAACCAAATACCAGCTGTTATTATACATGTTTTATAATTGTGTGCATACTAATATCATTAATTGATAAACATAAGTGCTGATTCACAATGGACGTAACCATAACGAACACGTAAACGTACTTTGTCCGTAAACGTAAATGTGTTCAGAATGGACTTTGGGCGCAGTAGCAAATTACAGACGTTTTTGTAGAGTAAGAAAATGTTTCTGTACCTTTATAATAAGTGTTCTATGAATTTTTGACAATTGATTACTGTGAAATGTTGTCATTAATTAAAAATGTAGGAAGTATTGAGTCTGTTTTTATTGAGACGATGTTTGAAAAAAAAAGAAATTGAGGAGCAAAATTCTAAAAGAAGAAAAAAACGACGTTGGTGAGTTAGACCTACAAATCACAGAATGTGAACAACTTTCTATAATTAACGTTAGAATTACGGACTACCATAAGCTCAACGTAAACGTAAAAATTACAGAGCCTATTGTGAACAGTTCCATATGATTTGCATTGGTTCAACTTTGCGTTTTTCGTTTACGTTCCGGGAGTTTTATGGTTACGCCCATTGTGAATCCAGCATAATCGATAATGATTATAAACATATAGATCTGATAACGTGTTATCTCAATATCGGATCCAACTATCTGAGACACGTTTTTAAGATTACACAAAGTTATACAGAGCTTCTTCTAAAACGAATGAAAATTATACAGGATGTTCCCACTGGTACATTCTATAGCAAGAAAGTATGTGAGAAGTTTATTGAAATCAATAGAAAAGCATTCCATTTTGTTAATGAGATGCTATTTATATCTGAAATTACCTCAAAATTATAAATAATCGGGAGCTTACATGAACTACGTAGAAATGCAATTCTTTTCGTCCGAATCAAAGTTCCAGAATTAAGTTACCATAAGACGAACCTTATTTCAATTTTATAGTGAAATGCATGTTAACAATTCAAAACACCGAAGAAATTGCAATCCAATTATCTTGTCCAGTCAATTTCAGCATAGCAGTAGCAATTACTGGATCAGATATTTTCAGTACAAGATCGACTTCGAGCAAGAATGTTTCTAGTTAGGAGACTCGGACCTGTTAAATTTTGTACTCATAGGAGTACAAAATTTAACAGGTCCGAGTGGCGAGTGGAATTTCTCTTGGATTTCTCATTACAAGCAGGGTCATTGTAGCGCATTCACACTTATTAATTTTGATGGCGAAATTGACCAACACAGGGCTAAGATATATTACGGAAACTACCGGTGAATATGTTACGTCCAATCTTGCAATAGGTTAGATAAAGTTCGGGAACTTATGTAATACATTGAAATCAATGGAAAAGCATTCCATTTTGTTACTGAATTGAATAATGTCACCCGAAAAACATAGACGTCACCGTTTGATAAATAATTAACAATTTATACCAAAAATAACACAAAAATCATAAGGATTCAAGAGCTTACATAGGCTACGGAGAAATGCAATTTTGTCTGTTGAAGCCCTAATCAAAATTTCAAAATTCACTGACTAAAAGACGAATTTCATGTCATTTCTTTCAGGAAAATACAGACAAACAATTTGAAGCACCTTGAAAGTAGCAATCCAATTATCTTGTCCTGTTCATTTCACTGATGGCAGTTGCAATTAGCAAATCAGACATTTTCAGTAGAAGATTTCAAGCAATAGATAAAGTGCGGGAAAATATGTAATACATTGAACTCACTGAAAAAGCATTCCATTTTGTTATTGAGATGAATAATGTCACTCGAAAAATATAGACGTGTACGTTTGATAAATAATTAACTATTTATACCAAAAATTATATAAAAACTATTAGGAATCAAGAGCTCACATAGGCTGCGGAGAAATGCAATTTTGTTTGTTGAAGTCCTAATCAAAATCTCAAAATCTACTGACTAAAAAACAAATTTCATTCCATTTTATTGTTGAAAATAATACAAACAATTTGAAGCACCTCATAAGTCACAATCCAATTATCTTGTCCTGTCCATTACAATGCAGTTGCAATTACCGAATCAGACATTTTCAGCAGAAGATCGGCTTCAAGCAAGAATGTTTCCAGTTAAGAGACTCAGACCTGTTAAACTTTGTACCCCTATTAGAACGACGAGAGGAATTTCTGCTGGATTTCTCATTAAAAGCAAGGCCATTGTAGAGCATTCACACTTATTAATTTTGGAGGCCAAATTAACCAACACAGGACTAAGATATATTACTTAAACTGTTACAATTTAGTTAGGTGCCGGTGCAGATGTTACGTCTAATCTTCTGATTGGTGTGATTTTCGCAATTAGTTGTGAATAATTAGGTAGTCATATTTGGGATGACAGGGTGCAATAAAAATTCCATTAATAGTGCTTTCTGTTTGTGAACCTGAAAGATACATCAATCTGAGAAGGTAATAGTTGAAAACTTTCCAGGTTTTTGATATTGGAGTAGAATTAGCTCTCGATTGTAGAAATCAAGCAATAAATTGTACGATCATTCTTTTACTCGATAAAATGTCAGTTATGACATCAGTCAACAAATTAACCAACACAGGACTAAGATATATTACGGAAACTGTTACAATTTAGTTAGGTGCCGGTGCAGATGTTACGTCCAATCATCTGATTGGTGTGATTTTCGCAATTAGTGGTGAATAATTATGTAGTCATATTTGGGATGACAGGGTGCAATGAAAATTTCATTAATAGTGTTTTCGGTTAGTGAACCTGAAAGATACATCAATCTGAGAAGTTAATTATTGAAACCTTTCCAGGTTCTTCATATTGGACGAAAATTGGCTCTTGATTGTAGAAATCAATCAATAAACTGTACGATTATTTTTTTACTCGATAAAATGTACCGGGTTTTTCACTATAATTTGACCACCCCTTTAACTTTGTTACTAAAGGAGATACAAAAAATGTTTCGTATAAAAATTTCACGAAATCAACTGAGGTTTTTTAATATGAGTCCAGAAACTGAAATATATACAGGGTGGCCAACATATTGATGGCCACTTCATTTTTTCAATTTTACCATGTTTGGCTAGCTCTTTTTCCCCTGATTTCGAATATGTAACATATGTTGGTCTATCTCTTTTATTCTGAGAACCACAGAGTTTCAAATTTTAAGAACCACCTGCCAAGATCTGTAATCATTTTAAAAGTGGCAGAGTGAAAATGCTCATTTTTGGAGTTATAATAACGTAAATGGGATGAACAACATTGAATGCAACTATCTTTTTTCAAATGGGGCACCCTGTCCTGTATATTCTTCCTATTTTTGATAGGCTTTTTCCTCCTGATCTCGAATATAAATGCGTATGTGGATGTGTCTCTTCAATTTTCAGAGTTTCAAAATTTTGAATTGATGACGCCGAATAAAAAATATGTTAAATACCTAGGAAATTCTTTATAACCAAACAATCAACCTAAAAGTATCATTTAAGAATGAAAACTTAACAATAACTTAACCAATGAAAAATGATAAACTATGGTAGACTAGTATGGTAAGAATAACATCAACGAAAAAAATTGCCCAAAATGACCACCTTCATGCAATACACATAGTTAATATAGTTGTATCAAGTTGTTTAGACTATTTTTGATAGCATTATTATGGCTCTGATTCAAGTCAGAAATTAAAGCTTCAAAATTTGTTTCTAATCATTACAATATTATCATTATTCTTTTTGCGTTGACGGGATTATAGGTTTAATATTAGTTGATTTTATATCATTAATATTATTCTACGCTTTCATTGATTGTCATTATTGCTGAAGTAAATTTTTTCCTTCGGGAACGGCTATGGTATAAAAACGTGTCCAACGGTGTTAAATCGGGACTATTTGGTGGCCATTAAATGGATGCGTCATTACTAATCCAAAGATCAAATTGGCCACTCAAATATTCACGAACTTCCAGTATACGCTATGCCAGATTATTATTGAAATTTGAAACTCTGTGGTGCTCAGAATAAGAAAGATAGACCAACATATTATGTTACATATTCGAAATCAGAGGAAAAAGAGCTAACCAAATATGGAAAAATACACAAGGTGTTCCATTTGAGAAAATGAAGTTGGCATCAATATATTGGTCACGCTGTATATATTTCAGTTTCTGGACTAATATCAATAAACCTCAGTTGATTTCGTGAAACTTTTGTATGAAACATTTTTTGTATCTCCTTCAGTAACAAAGTTGAAAGGGGGGTCAAATTATAATGAAAAACCCGGTACTTATTCCAGATTAGGAGAAACTGGACTTAGTATTATTTCAGTTATTTGATTTTGACCTTTACAGTATTAGGGCTTTTCAATATCTTAAAATAATTACATGTTGGTTTTCTAGTACTTCAAGAATCCAGTTCCTCAGATTCGATAATGCAGAGGTAATTACATTCATATTGAGCAAATATTTCACCAAATGTGTTATTTTACATTCTTAGCGTAGGGCTACTGCTTAGATATTGATAGGATGTTTTCTAAAAATTCGGTGTTCCCCAATGTTTATATAGTGATAATGGCACACAAACCGCAGAACGCATTATGGAGAAATTTAGCAAGGGCTTACAATGTTCAAAAGATTTGGTTCACACCGGTTTATTTCCCTCAATGTAATTGGTAGAGAGATCCGATCGAACAATAGAAACGTCTATCCTCTGTTATTTTAGATAGCTAGATCATAGACAATGAGACAAGGAACTCCAGAAAATTGCTTTCGCATTAAATACTGCTTTACATGAGGTGATAATTTGAGGAACTAAATAACCAACAAACTCCAGACTGTAGAAGAGCGAAGCTGATAAAAAAACACCGACACTATGATCTTCTCAGGGATCTTCTCAGGGATTGTATCATGAGAATTCAATTTCATCATTTTACGAATCTTGAATATTTGAGAAAAACCCAGAGTAGGAGCTTTTGAGAACTCGTTCTTTGGTGGACCAATTAGACTATAACCTCAAATTTTGTATGCTATTTGAAATTGATACCAATTCAATTATTCAAAAATTGAACTATGTGAAAATCGGATATTTTTATAGAATATAGAATCTTTTCAATAATTCAATTGTATTTTCGATGGTTCTGTTTACACTAGGGCGACAAAATTTTGCATGAGGCTTATTGTGAGCATCTTGCATATGGTCGCAACATCTCATTTCGATGAGTTCCCTTTCGTCTGAAGTATTAAGGAACAAAAACTTTTAATAACCATGTTTCATGGAACACCCTGTACGATTCGGCTGGTTAACGAACTTAACCGAGCAATTTGTACACCGAGCTTACCTTGAGATTTCAAGTTCGAAAGTTTTTGTGCTAATAGCCGGCCGGACGGCCTCACAAACAGAATTGAATTTGACCACAAATTCGTCATCAGGGAGTAGAATCATATCGTTTGAGACCATTGTCGGCTCAAAATTCGAAAATTACAGACATTAAGGTAAAACGATATAGCACCCGTTTAAGGAGAACGAGCGCTCAAATATAAAAATTATGAATTGTGACAAATCCGCTTTCTTTCATTTCGACCCTCATTCAATTATCTGCTTTAATTGTGAAGCATACATTACACACATTACTTTAAGAGTTTTTTTCGTGTTGATGTACGTTTATTATGTCTCTTGAACATCCTGTATATGTTTTGGGCTATTCGCTAGTTTTCTCGAAAAATATTACATTCACATTCACGTCCAATCGATTCATAATAAATGCTGAATAGATCAGTGAAATGAATATCTTTTTGTGCGTTATTCAGGTTATTGCTCAATTTATGTTTATGAATTCGTCGAATTTTTCATCTATGAAGCTAGAGCACTATCCGCTAGAGATTTAGCAGGCTTTCATAAAAAGGTATCTGAAACCAGTGGATTTGTTTCGCCATTACACACACTTAAACTTTGTCCTATTTATTTTTCTATACAACGAAATAGCAAGTGAGATCAATCTCAAAATATAGATCTACCAATAGCACAATGATTCTCAAGATTCGAGCCTTAATTTTTTTCCACTTCCAATCACTGAGCGGTTAAGTTACTATATTCACAATAACTTCCTTTCTACCTGCTCTATCGAACAAAAGGATCCATTCTCCATTATTATGATATAGCTGCCATAATATGTACAGGGTATACCATTTTGGGCACTTTTACGGGATATCTCCGTTATTTTTAACGTTAGCGGGATGCGGTTTTAGCGACAGTGTGCTTCTTTTTTGTGAAACTAAAAATGGCGCAATCAGTTTTTGCATAGCTCTCTTAGTTTTTGCTCTACAGGGCGGAAATGAAAAGTATCACTTTTTAATCACCTCCCGTATCTCAGTTGTGCTTAAACTTGGAGAAATGGTTGAAACGCATTCCTATAAATTTTTTTCCGTAGAATCCAGTGGCGTAGTCAGTTTTTCAATTAAACTTTTCGTTTTGAGTTATTGAACAAACATACGTTTTTTAAATTGGACACCCTGTATATTATTTTTTATTCTTATGAAGCAGAATCTCAGCTTTTCAAAAACATATTATTTTATGTATTCATTTTCAAAACCAAGCTCAGAATTCAAGATTTTGTAATTAAATTGTCAATAACCAAGTAGTAGGCTATGACTGTTTATTAAAAACAAAAATAAATGTCAAGATTTCGTTAGAAATCGAAAATAATGTTAACATAATATCTAGATCACAAACAAGCGTGTCATATTTCTCGTAATTTTCGTAAGCAGCCGTAATGAGAAAAACTTAAAACTGTATCATTAATATGATATAATAAATAATAAAAAACTGAGAGAACTGTGAACTTTTGAACCAACCGACAAAGCTTTGACATTTTTTTTGTTTTTAATAAACAGTCATAGAGCCTACTACTTAGTTATTCACAATTTAAATACAAAATCTTGAATTCTGAGCTTCGTTTTGAAAATAAATGCATAAATTAATATGTTTTTGAAAAGCTGAGATTGTGCTCAATAAGAATAAAAAAATATATAAAGGGTGTCCAATTTAAAAAACATATGTTTGAATAATAACTCAAAAACCGAAAGTTTAATTGAAAAACTGACTACGCCACTGGATTCTACGAAAAAAAATCTATAGGAATGCGTTTCAACCATTTCTTCAAGTTTAAGCACAACTAAGATACGGGATGTGATTAAAAGTGATACTTTTCATTTCCGCCCTGTATAGCAAAAACTAAGAGAGCTATGCAAAAAACTGATTGCGCCATCTTTAGTTTCACAAAAAAGTAGCACACTGTCGCGAAAACCGCATTCCGCTAACGTTAAAAATAACGGAGATATCCCATAAAAGTGCCCAAAATGGGATACCCTGTACATGAAAAAGCGACGCAATTCATTTATCTCGGAGGCAACTTTAAAGAAAATATCGGAAGGAAATGAAAATTTACATTTCATTAGCCTTCAAAATATTCACTATGATTTATGCTATGATATCTAAAATAACTGTTTATGGGGGGTAGTTCCAAAAAGACAATTGATGGCTATTAATTTAAAGAATTTGATGGCTTTTGTTCTACAGAACATCTTTTTCCTCTGTCTCATCTGATGCCGATTTATCCAGATGAGCAGCAGTCGAATTGCGAAACTCTGAGCTCGCAGAAAGGAGATGACCTACTTTTCGTTGTTTTAGTGGTTTGGACTAGATTGAACTACGATTTGTTTGCGCTACTTTGAAACTAGACAATGATATTAAATTTCCGTTTATTTTAAAAGGCCAAGCAACTTCAATCCATTGGTTCGAATTCGCTCCTTCATCGAATCATTTCTCCGGCAGTTCTCATGTTAATTGATTTTAATTATTTCTCTCCCCTGATAATAAACGTAGGTACTAAGACTTCTGGATCTAGATCAGTACTGTGCTATTTTCTTTCTTTAAATTGGTTGTCAGTACGTAATTTCAATGGATATTCAGGAATCAGATAAGATCAATCAGCTCTGCCTACGTGCTTCCGAAAACAACAGGAGAACGTCCACAAATACAACAGAGGTCCTCAAGACACTGGCGCATTCGCCATTTTGCAAAACTATTTCCACCTATCTGTTTAACTTATATCCAGTGGAATTGTGCTTTTAGCAAGAAAGTTTTGGAAAAGTTTTGATTTCTTTAATTTTTTTTTTTGATTTTGAGGATTTCCAACAAAATTTCGTGACGGAACATAGAAAAAATACAGAAAAAGAATAAAAACCTCAGTCTTGGTCAGTTTCTCACTTATAACTCGGAAAATTACAACTTTCGCGAAAAACCTTTCCATTCAAAATAAAAATACCTAAAATTTCCTACAAATTGTACCACCACAGTCATATAAAGTACCCCATTTTCAACTTTAACTTGAGCCAGAACGAGATGTCGCAAAACAAGCTGTGTTAGAATAATTTGTAGGAAATTTTATTTACTTTCATTTTGTATGGTAAGTTTTTTCACGAAAAAGTGATAGTTTCCGAGTAATAAGCAAAAAACTGACCAAGAATGAGATTTTTCTTTTTTATTGTATTTTTTTCTATGGAAGAAATTTTGTTAGCAAACCTCAGATTCGGATTCAGCACACCAAAAAACATAGACATCAAAACTATCTCAAAACTTTTTCGCTAGGGGTTCTTTCAAGCACAAATATATTGTACTAATATTGATATACGATATTGCAAAAATTTTCAGCACGTTTTCTTATATTTCCTCCAGCTGATGATTGAATCTTGAAGTTCACATAAAAACAATCTCGCAAAATATTCAGAATGAAGTCTTTGATGGTAAGGTTAACGTTGCAAACTTTCGCATTTTTCTTGAGTAGCTCAGTTGGAATTCACTTATTGTGAAGAATAATGTCCCGATTGGCGACTAACTTACTCGAATGACTGATTGTCCAGTGAATTTCATGTGTGGTGTTATTTCAAATATTCGAATATTCAGTAACTTTTGGAAGCTTACCTGCTTTTACTGTCAAATACAAGATTATTCAAATTTCGGATAACTACAATCTATCCGTCTCATTTACAGCAAATGAGTTTTTATTTTAGCTATTTTTAAAACTCAATTATTTTTTTGAGAACATTATTCAGTAGGACATATCATTCAATATTTCGCCACAGGAAATTTGACAAAATTGATATAACCCTTCATCGTTTATACCAATCTTCAAAGTGAATGAAATTAGCTTTCCTGACAGCATCAGCTTTCCTGGCGCACTCTAATTTCCTTGTCCCCATCCATCTCCCACTATAAATCCGTTTGAGATGTTAAAACCGCCTGGAAAAATTATCCGGGTCGTAACATTATGCATTAAGTTTATCAGAAAGTGGATTAAATCCAGCAACATGTTAATCGATCCCCCGCCCCTGGTCCAGACCGTCCCCTATCGACGATATTTACGAGGTTTCAAGTTCTAACAGGCTCCAGCCTGGAGACGTAATTCTTAGAATTCACTCTGTCTCTGGCAATTATGACGTTTTTTCGCGCTTCGATTCCCTTTGGTATAAGTTCCTACCACCGCACTTGAATCAGAGATAAGGTTTGGTAGTGATTTAAGGAGAATATAAGGCTTTTGACTTAAGTAATGAAGAGGGTAGAATCGACGAAGTACAACAGTATGAGAATCCTTCGAACGAGAAGAGATGCTCAGCAGCTGGAATACAAAGTAAATGTGTAGCCGTATATTCCGCATTGGTAAGTGAAGAAACTGTAGGTAAATAGCAAAACCGTGTTTCACTGTGTACCAACTCCCAATCATACTCATTTGGACAACATTGAATGATAAAAAATCCTACACAAATATTCGAGCTGAAATAAATCTGTTGTAATTTCCGAAGTCCCCATCTCCCACTAAATCCGTTTGAGATGTTAAACTGCCCGGAAAAATTATCCCGGTCGTAACATTATGCATAAGGCAACGAAAGCAGAGAATCATAGTATTTGATTATACTCGTAATCAACCAATATTAAACTCATACTTCGACTGAAGATTGAATTCACAAAGCTGCACTACCATTAGGCCAAGCAATAGAGGTTTTTTACGTGACAAAAATACTACCTGAAATCTGACTAAACAGTCATGCAATAGGTAGTTTCTACATGTTTTTCATGATAAATTCCACTCCTGAATCGTCTTAGGTTTTTTTGAAAAGCGAAAAATAGCCGAAAAAATCCAAAATTTTGCTTTTTCGCTTATAAAACGTGAAGTATTGATCTGATCGAAAAGCTGTTAGGGCACTTTTGTAGAGAATTCAAAAACAAAAAAATGAGAGGTGACACGTCTCAAGCGGGTAATTAGTTTCCGAGAAAAGTCCAAAAAACTGGAAAAAAAGATCAATTTTTCGAAAACTCATAACTTGGTCAATTTCTGAAGTGAAGCGTAGTTGCTGTGAATTTAAGTAGTTATTAACATATACTTTATTGGTGCACAATTACAAAGCTGTCGGAGAAATAGTTTCTGCACAATCGCAGTTTTCCGAATTCGACGTACTTTTTTCAAGAAGGTCTTGATACTCGGCTACTTCTCGGATTTGAATTTCACAAAAAGCATTTTAAAGAAGAAATAACATTCTGCAAATCGTTTATTCTCCCGATACCGACCGATAATGTTAAGTGGGTGAAAAACGGCGTCAAACAGGACCAAAAAAGATCGAATGCATCAAACTAGTCCCGGAGTGGGAGTCGCCCGCTAAGCGACGCGCGAAAGATACAAGGTACAAATATTCCCCTCGCGTAGCTGGCGACTCCCACTCCGCGACTAGTTCGATGCATTCGATCCTTTTCGCTCCTGTTTGACGCCGTTGTTCACCCACTAAACATTATCGGTCGGTATCGAGAGAATAAACGATTTGAAGAATGTTATTTCTTCTTTAAAATGCTTTTTGTAAAATTCAAATCCGACAAGTAGCCGAGTATCACGACCTTCTTGAAAAAGTACGTCGAATTCGGAAAACTGCGATTGTGCAGAAACTATTTCTCCGACAGCTTTGTAATTGTGCACCAATAAAGTATATGTTAATAACTACTTAAATTCAGAGCAACTACGCTTCATTTCAGAAATTGACCAAGTTATGAATTTTCGAAAAATTGATGTTTTTTCCAGTTTTTCGGACTTTTCTCGGAAACTAATTATCTGCTCGAGACGTTGCACCTCTCATTTTTTTTGTTTATGATTTCTCTATAAAAAATGCCTAAACAGCTTTTCGATCAAATCAATACTTCACGTTTTATAAGCGAAAAAGCAAAATTTGGGATTTTTTCGGCTATTTTTCGCTTCTCAAAAAAAACCTAAGACGATTCAGGAGTGGAATTTATCATGAAAAACATGTAGAAACTACCTATTGCATGACTGCACAGTCAGATTTCAGGTAGTATTTTTGTCACGAAATCGACCTTTCCATAGCTCTATTGCTTGGTCTACATCAGTTTGTATGAAAAACAGACAAACATTTCTCTACTTCGTTCAAGGTTCATGCATCGGAGGTAGGCGTTCGTAAGGTTTTCCCGAGATGGCGTCTTGTTTCTGTTTATACTCAGAGAATGGCAGAGCTGTCCATACAGATGAGTGATTAGATGAGACCCAAATAGGTCGAAATAGTTATATACAGATGCTCTGTTCGATATTACTGCCTTGTATTTTCTATGGATGTTGATGGGATTAGTTCCGAAATATGAGTTTAAAATAATATTGGTTGATTTCAATAATTTATATTATTCTCTGGTTTCATTGCTGATATTATACCTGAGTTCCTATTAACGCGTTCATTTTCATTTCGTATCATATAATAATAATAATAAGTCCTCTATTTCCAACAGGTTAACACCCAATTACAGGAAAATTGTGAGAAATTATCAGAAATTTATACTAACGTATGAAAGCATAGGCATAAAACAAAATTTTTAATCTCAAACTTGAAAAATGACCAAACCCATTAATATAAAAAATCCAGCCAAATATCAAATGACCTCCATGAAAAAAAATTGTACAGAATATTGCGAAAAAAATTTCAACTCAATAGAATTAACATATATGGCCACTATTTTATCTATAGAATCAACAGTTATCAGCCACAGTATTGTAAATATTACACATAAAATTAATTGGTGATTGTAGGTTCAGATTAGTCCTACCAGAGTTCAAATAAAACAAATGTCTATTTCTAGTTTCTAACCGAGGAATAAAAAATGGTAACTTTCCCTTACAATGCCGGGCAATCAATCCTGCTATTCAGCAAATTGTAAACAGTTTTAAGGGCTAATACAGCCCTCCTGTTCTCCAATGTTTGTCCATTGAACCTTTCCAGTAAACGTCTGTGATTACACCCTTTTGGAGGATATACAAAGTCTTCCCTCCAAACCAGAAATTTACAGAATTTACGCTGAACGTTCTCCAAGTGATCCCCATGATATAGGTCGCCAAATAAGGCTGGCGTACTCGAGTCTACTTCTTATCAACGAATTGAAAAGGCATAGAAGAGTTTTATTGCTGACGATATCAGATCTTCAATGTGAGGTACAAAAAAACATTTTTCATCAAATATCACACCTAAATCCCTAATCTGTGTAACACGTGCCAGCTCTTTTCCACCAATATTATACGGATACATAATAAAATTTTATTGACGAGTATAAGACATTACCTGACATTTATTTAGATTTAAGTCTAAGTTATTGAGATTTCACCAGCGAGACAATTGATCAATTGATATTTGTAATGTGGCACAGTTAAAAATAGATATTATCCTGAGATAAAACTTGAAATTATCCGCAAATGATGAACCCAAAACTTTAATTTCATCCAGTATGTCATTGATGAACAGTATAAACAATGATGACCCCAAATTTGAGCCCTGGGGAGCTCCGGATGATGCAAGAAACAAAAATGAATTAGAATTCTCCATCCTGACATATTGTCTCCTGTTTGAGAGATATGAAGTGATGAGTCCCAACAAACTGTCCGAAAATCCATAGGTATACTTCAACTTCATAATAAGCCGTCGATGATCTACACTATCAAATGCATTAAGTTAATCAGAAAGTGGATTAAATCCAGCAACATGTTAATTGATCCCCCGCCTCTGGTCCAGACCGTCCCTATCGACGATATTTACGAGGTTTCAAGTTCCAACAGGCTCCGGCCGTCCCGGCCTGGATACGCCAGCGATCATTATCTAGAGGTCGGGATGGAAAGACCGTCGGTTTTTCTTGTTTTTCCGGTGTTTGAAGGCCTATTAATCCCGCTGTAACTGACGTAATCTGCGGCCTATCGAACTAGCCGACGTGGTCCGACAATAACGCTGACGTGACATGGTTTTTGCGGAGAGTAGAAATGTTCTTCGGGTCTTGATTGGATAGTGGTGGCGGTTGGTAAGTCGGGATGGACTTCCATGTATTCGTTAGTATGGAGGATAGGCTATTTTGGAAATAGGAAGGGTACCTCATTCCTCTCCATACATTAATTTGGGAACTGATTCGGTATGTCTTATATTTTGACTGACTTACTTGTTATTTAATCAACTAGGTTATTAAATTGCACCTGACTTACATTTGACATAAAAAATTCCTATGTATCTATGATGACATTTTTCGTAGTGCTTCTGAACCATAGATTTTTTTTTCTATTTACAAATTACACCAAAAAATACGACGTCTTCGGTCTAAAGGAACCCTGTTCAAATAAGGTCAATTGAATATCAAATAAACAATTTTTCTTCAGGCGTCAATACACATATAAACAGATATCAGATAACCAAGACGACTAGCAAAAATTTCGAATGCGGATCTTTTCAGTATCTACTCATCCCTTTCTGTGATATGTTTCTCCTCTAATTTTCTGCTTTACTCTCTTTTCTGCTTGAAGAAAGCCTCAAAGTGCACGATAGCATTCAATTGTATATTATTAAGCAGAAAAAATCACAATTTTACTAGAAACAGGCGCAAGAATCACAATTCGTCCAGAAAATTCAACGATTGTCAGTTTTGACGTTTGGTGGTAGTAATATGGCGCATTTGATACAACGTTTATTTCAATGATGGCAACTCTATACTATCCTATCTCTATATGTTCTGAATAATTTGTGAACGGTTTTTATGAGGATTGCACTTAACATAGCAGAAATTGAGCATTGAATGGGTCATTATTGATCAATTTCGTACACCTAAAAATTACCCTTCATTTTGAGATCGACGTTAAATGAATATTAATAAAAGATTCGAGAAAAAACTAGTTGCCTTTCACGTCAATGCCTTGAAAGAAGATACGCTGACTGATGACTTCACTAATTACAACTTCATTAAAATACTGAATAGGTAGAGAATACTAGTATTGTATTGATTCAACTCATTTCCGCGAGTTTTTCGTCCGAAGAATCTACACGGAGATTGTGTCATCAAGAAAATCTGCAGACCGCTGTTTTTTGCTTTCGAAATTTGATATTTCCTGCACATACCTATTTTGCTTTCTTCTTGTTTGAAATAAAAGGGTCGTCGAAATATAGAATGCCAGCTTAACTTCTTCATAGTTTATCTCATCTAGTTCATCCATACGTAAATTTGGGAACTGATTCGATATGTCTCATTCTGGCTGACTTAATTGTTATATAATCAACTAGGTTATTCAATACAGCGACTAATGGTCAAAATATTTTAACTTCAATAGTTCGAGACTTTTAATCGCTCGATTAATAACCGAGTTGATTGCAAGATTTTTCCGACGATCTCAATATGAAATGTGTGAGACTTCTTGATTGAAATATATTCTCATATTGCCCAAGACTTACATTTGACATAAAAAAATTTCTTTGAATCTATGTTTCAGTTGAATTTTGACATTTCTCGTAGTGCTTCTGAATACTTTGTGAATGGTTTGCCTTTTACGTCCATGCCTTGCAAGAAGATACGCTACGGAGTTTGAGTCATCAAGAAAATCTGATGCAGACAGCTGTTCTTCGCTTTCAAAATTTGATATTTTCTGCATATACCTATTTCGCGTTCTTCTAGTTTAAAATAAAAGAGTCGTAATAGAATGCCAGCTTAACTTATTCATAGTTAATCTCATCTAGTTCATTAAGTTGTGTCACATAAATGAGAATTACATACATGGTGTTATTGAATAAGTGTCCTAAACTTCAGGAGGTAATTCTGCATGAAGAATATTGATATTTTGCCCCCAACTTCTTTTGGTGAAATTTACCAGGTTTCAAGTTCTAACAGACTAAACGCCCGAATTAAAAAAAAACTAGCTCAACTTGGAGATACAAATTTCTAATTTCACATTCACCTTCATTCGGTGTTTTTTCTTGAAAAATTCTGCACGTCTGTGAAAAAAATTACGGAGATCTTGCCAAAAAAGTGCCACATGACGCACTGAAAATATTCAAAAAATGTAGGGGGTTGATGGGGATGGCACAGGATGCAACAAAAATCCTTCAAAATGCAAAAAAATGCCAAGTGAAAAAAATTTACCTGTTGCAGGATCTTGTTTCCTTCTGAGAAAAAGATTTTGTTTCATAATTTTGATGAGCACTGTATACCTATAGAAATGTCATCAACTGATCATTATAAAATGATTTCGCGAAATAATTTGGAGTTCAACTCATCCTAACCGTAATAGTATAAAATGAGTTTGTCACTTTATGTCACTAATTGGGGAAAAAAAGATATGGTGAAAACATTCAACACATTTCTATACCACCGTAAATACAAACAAGATTCACTGTGAACACCATGAAGCATTTATATACGAATCGAATACACAGAGAAACCCGAAATGGTACAAAAGTTTCATGATACTTCCCAACAGAAATTCAATCTAAACAAACATTCTCAATCAAATTTCTTTCGCACATTCAAACTTTCCTGCCAACGGCAAACGCTTTTTGTATCGAATTCTAACTCGCTTCAGGAGAGAAAACGGCAGATTTAGTTTTACTCAGTTCCCTCCTCAAACCCAGCCCTAAAAACTTGTGATCCCTGGGTTTTGTCCAGTGAGTCGCCATTTTCTGTTGAAGGTCCGTTGCGGGCCTCGAAGGAGCCGTTTATTTGTAGGCCGGCGGCCAGTGCCCGGTTCCAGAGATTCTGGAGCTCCAAAACTTCCCTAATGGCTGAAATTCGTTTCTCTTACGGAATCTGCGTTTTCCCGCGTGTCCCTAGAGGGCACGTTTGCTAATGATGTTTTGCCTCACATGGGTAGTAAATGTGTTCAACCAGAATTTAGGTAAGAAGCAGTTTTACTCCGAACGAAAATCACAATTAAACTTATTTAATGTTTACGTAGTAGTAGTAACTGTCTTTTATTGCAATAAGCAATGGCCATAGACCTAAGGTCCTTCAGCCTTTAATGTTTTATTATTGCCATCAGTCGAAAGTTCAACGTCATTTATCATCTTCAATAAGAATCCAAACATCAGCTTAGCAATGAGTTTTCCGAACATTTGGTTTTTATTTCCCATCTGAAATGAAATTCAATGAAGATGATCAGATTGAAAAAATACAAGAAAAATGTTGGTATATGCTGATGAAAGAAGTGAATCGCAAAAAGTATACTGAAAAGTCAGAGTAAATAAAAAAATAACATCAAGCCACAGTCTGACAGAATCCAACATTCAGAACTGTAAAACCTTTCTTGTCATACGTGAAAGGATAACCTCAAAACATTAAAAAAATTGGATGTTTTTAATGTGGGGGAAATATTCAGAGGGGCGAAAAAACCTCAGAAAGTTCAAACGGAGAAAACGGAATAGAAGATAGCCAAACACAGATAGAGAGCTCACACTAGGAAAACGAAACATCCTTTTATGAAATATGTCATAAAGATATCCTCATTTCATTCATGATTTATAAGCGGACCATGGTTCGAGTGAAATAGGGGAGAATAGGCTATCTGAATGACTCGAAAAGTATGTTGTCTGATTAGTTTTGCGGCCATATTTTTTTCATTACATGAAGGAATTATTGACATAAGTACCTTTCTGAAGAGCTGATGAAACAGGAAAGCTTTTCTTACATTTGTACATACCAAGTTCTTTTTTCTTCGAGTAATTCTCAATACTTTTATCAAGATTTTAGAACCATATCCTCAGCTTCGATGAAAATATTCATTGAATATTTAGAGTCGAGTATTTTTTACAAAATTAATTATTTTCGATAACGAATCAGAAATTTTCAGATGAGTTGAAAAATCGCCATATATTCGTAACGTAGAATTTCGGTCCATGCTTCACTCGACGCGATTCACTGCAAATCACACTTCATTGTTTTTTAATCGAATATACCTATTAATTGAATCAGATTAGTTTTTTTTCTGTTGTTATTTTTATATAAAAAGGTTTCCCACTAGTTCTGTAGAATATAGTACGTTCCTGGTTTCAAACTATTGAATTATACATCATATGCGTAAGAAACTACCTTTGTACTCTAAAAAGATGAATGAGATTCAAGTTTCGAGAACTTTCAGGAGATGGCGCCAAAGATACAAACCTACCGAAAATTAATGTTGACTTCGAGTTCTTCATCGGTTTGTCAAAGTGACAATTTCAAGTAGTCCCTTCAATTTTTCTCCTAAATTTTTGTGTATTTTTAATGGGGGTAAAGCTGTTCGCGTCCGTGATATAATGTCACACGTGCCTCCAGGGTAATGCCGAATGAACAGCAATAATGAACACCAGACTGTCTCCGGATCTCCTGGTGAAAACACTGCCATTTCAAGGAACATAATATATTGGAAGAATCGTTATGAATACTCACAGAACGACGATTCACCAACTCAAGAGGTAGAATTAGACTGTTATTGTTAGAATATGGTCAAGTGTAATTTCATACGAATATATACATATATCGGTTTGTCCGACTGTATATTTTCAGACCAAATAAGGGCCAAAATTCAAAAAATTCAATTAAAAAAAATATTCTTACATACTCTATTGTGACCTTCGGAGAGACCGACCACTGTTGATAACTTAATACCAAAGCAATAGATGGATCCGTTATAGAAATACTAGATGGAATAAAACTACTTAACAATGTTGCATCAAACACATCATAAATACGACCCTAGAGAGGAGTTTGATTTCAAAAGTTAGACTTGAAAATTTGTGCCAACTTGAATTTTTTTCCGCTCATTCACTATGTTGGTGATATTTTAAGGACGGGTAAGTTTATTTGATGTGCGTCAATACGAGATGATGAAATATAGAAGGAAATTATAATATAACCTCAAAATCTTTGGCATGAATTCTTTATGCGGTGAATTGAAAAAAAAATCCGTTAAAGTCAAATTAATATACACGTTTCTATTATAATTCTATTATTTTGCTGTTCTTAAATGTTATACTATTTTACGTTTCGTTATTTTCTGAAGTCGATCTCACCCTTAATTCGTGGTCGGTCTAACCCGGACATGCGGGTGAGATAGACCAGTTGCAATGTTTGAACTTTTAAGACAAAACGAATATGTATGTTCTTATTATATCATATTTTTTAATTCATTAATCTGCCCAACTCTTTCGCTAATGTTTCAACAGTAAAGAAAACATATACCTCGAAAAACAAAAAAGTTACATTGGTTTTCTCAACATATGGTCGGTCTCTCCCGGACTTACGCTATTGAAATGAATGGCAGTGCAAAGGAATAAAATACCCATTTCAGTTAGGAACCTTCCGTAACGTTTCTCAATTTCAACCATAGAATATTCATCAGAAAAAAGTATACCTCATCTAAGATATACTCCTAGAAAAGTAAACTGAAATATTACGAACCCCATTTTCACCGATATTTCACTCTCGGCTGTCAAGAGGAATTTGATTGAAATGAATGTGAAACTTGTCTCTACGCTCAATGCGAAAATGTACTCGGGGGAGAAAGGTCATTATACTTTCAGAATAATTTTTATAGGCAAAGTTGTGAAACTCTAAATCCATTATATCTATCCAAGGAGCTTCGCTTCTTTTACCTCGTCCAACTTTAAGATATATCTTCCTAGTTGTGTGATCCATTTGGAATATTATAACAACAGAGAGTGCATTAGTTTCATTCAAAAGTTCAGAACGGAGTTTGAGTAAATATTTCACTGTATCTTCATTAATTTTGGACACATAAAGTCTTATACTCATCAATAAAAATATGAGATCACTACATAGTATAAAACAAAGTCGCTTTCTCTGTCCCTATGTCCCTTTGTATGCTTGAATCTTTGAAACTACGCAACGGATTTTGATGCTTTTTTTTTTAATAGATAGAGTGATTCAAGAGAAAGGTTTATATGTATAATAGCATCCATTAAATAGTGGAGAAGTATTGTTATTTTTGAGGTTTTAATGTGATGTCGTAAATAATCGGATATAAAAACGTATGAAAGCCAAAGCAGCGGAAGACGTTCGAGGCGAGTGCTTCGGTTTAATTCGGTTAGCGTTCGTGCTCGCTTCGGGAGAAGGGGGCGTGGCCTTTTACATCTGGGTGCAGCTCAGTCGCGTTATCTGTGCCTGGGGACCTTTGGTCGCGTGGTCGGCTCCTTAAACAGCGGAATTGAATTTTCGAAACAATATTAGCACACTTTCGATATTCGGCCACATAACAATGGAACGGACATGCTACTGATACGTTCGTACGATACCAATGAGTTGTCAGTTTTATTAATGAAAATGAACCGAAATTAGTTAAAGACCAGAGACAAGCTTTTGATGAACTGAATTTATAGTGCGCTTAATAACAGAGATTTAACTTTCTTTCTTGACGCCCCGGAAGGCACTGGCAAAACGTTTCTTGCAAATTTGGTATTGGCAAAAGTAAGACAATCCGGGAGAAATGAACTAGCCGTTGCCTCTTCAGGGAATGCCGCTACTCTGTTAAATGATGGGAAAACAGCACACTCCACCTTTAAGTACCTCTGACAGTCTAACTAGAGCAACAGTCAGTTTGTTCCATACGTAAAAATGGCCACTCGGGAAACTTTACGAGAAACATCTTTAATTATATGGGACTAATGTACCATGACTCATAGAGCTCATGTTGAAGCAGTAAAACGAACGCTCAAAGACCTCAGAAAATCTGATGCTGTAAT
The DNA here is from genome assembly GCA_013421045.1 of Propylea japonica. NCBI lineage: Eukaryota > Metazoa > Arthropoda > Insecta > Coleoptera > Coccinellidae > Propylea > Propylea japonica. The sequence continues at coordinate 80,148,907 of CM024241.1, forward strand.
AGGTGGCGTTACTTTTGTTTTCGCAAGCGATTTTCGGCAAACACTTCCTGTAGTAACAAAAGGAACAAGCGTCGATGTCATCAGAGCATGCTTAAAATCATCTCACTTATGGAGTTCGGTTGTATCTCTCAATTTACGAACAAACATGAGATTCCATTTGAGCGAAACGCCGATGACGACTTTCCCTGTAAACTACTCAACCTTAGCGAAGGAAAAATTGTCTCTTCTAACACCAACAGCAATGATGTTAAATTTGACGAGACATTAGGATACATAGGTATTGCACAGGTTGTAACATCTTATTGATGCAATATATCCCGGTCTTGAAAACTTATTGGAGAGAGATCATCATTGGTTTCGTTCTAGGGCAATATTGTCACCAGAAACGATACAGTGAATGAAATAAATAAACTCATTTCAGAGAAAATTCCTGGTCAGGTCAAACACCATAAGTCTATTGATACGGTGTGTAGTATTGAGGGGACAGTGCACTATCCCCAAGAACTTTTAAATTCTTTGAACCTTCTAGCTTACTTCCTCACGAAAGTTGGCATTCCTATGCTATTAAGAAACTTGAGCCCCCCACATGTGTAATGGGACATTTTGCTATCAAATGATAACATTATATCCAATATAGTTTACAGAGAAGTATTGAACAATTAAAATTACCATTACCAAACTAACTTTTCCCGCGACTTGGTCCTCCTGGAATTCGTTTATCGCAAATCCCTCAAATGTTATTTTCTTTGGGACAGAGTTACTTTCGAATTCTGTAATAGCATGCAAATACAAACTAAAGAAAAAGAAATCAAAACATAACACTCTGTACTAAAAAAGGATTTTAAACATTATGCCCAACGGAGTGGGCACGGGTCAGCTAGTATTAAATAAAATAATGTCGCCCTAAACTAATATGTTTTCTCGAGTTAGTCAAAAAATAAACTAGACATATTTTACCGAGTCTTATGCTGATAAATGTAAATTCAGAATTAAAAATCGATCTTTATGAAAATGTGAATATAATTCTTTCGATTTTATTTCAGTTGGAAATGGCCTCTTAAATCGTAGAAGTATTTGCAATAGATCAGTTCATACGAAATTTACCAAAGAAATCATCGCATTTCTGATCAGTAGGACGATAGAAACACAAGCAATCCAAGTTCTTGGAATGTGAAATTTCAATTGCGAAGTTATGAAGTTTGTCCTCCTTTCAGCAAAATCGACCTGTCCAAGCTTTTTTTCGTTATTTCATCTTAAAGCTAAAAATTCGGGGTGAAAAGTTATAGATGGTACACCCTAAATGTATAACTATAACTTGTTTTGGATGAAGTGATATTTTTGTTATTATTTATGTCTCAAATGACAGGTATTGGATGAGTATATGTGACATCTAATAATGAAAACTGCGTGAAACTAGGATATTATTGCGCGATTTGCTCTACAAGCTTTATCTCGGATATACACGGAAAAAAATCTATTCTCGAAACAAGTAACAAGATATTCTTGAAATGTTAAGGTTGATTCAAGTATATATGGAATCGAAACAAGTAAATTGAGAAATTTGGTATATTTGGAATGAGTAAATAATGTTTCAAATTCATAAACTCCAAAGAAGAATATAATGCTTCATCCAAGTAAATAATATTCTGCATATGAATAGATAATGTTATCAATTCAAGAATATTGCTACACTCCATTAAACTAAACGGTAATTACGGTTTGAAAATATCATCTACTCATTAAGAGAAAACATTCCATATAATATTTCGGAATAATGATATTCTCAATGTAATAATTTCGAAAAAAAATTAATTCTCGGGTAGAGTGACTAGATAGTCTTGAAATGTTAAATTTGATTCCAGCATATCTTGAATCCGAACGAGTTGAGTGAAAAAGTTGTTATATTTTAAATGACTAAAAGTATTTTAGAACACTTCTTAATAGATGGGTACAATATGCTACACCCAAAAAATTATTCATTTAATACGAATGAAAGAATGTATGTATTAAGGAGTTTGTTATACAGATTCTTTCCAACCTAACGATAATAACTCTTCGGTAATCATCATATATAATAATAAGTGTTTTTATTAGTTGTACTGTAATATACAATACACTAAAATATGGAGGCGAAGTCTTGCTTCCGCTACTTTACTCTACCTCAAACAATGAATACAGTTAATTCTCAAAATAAAATTACAGCACAGAGAGTTCATTGAACCTATGAAATACATAAAATACTCGTATATCTATTATTAAAATTAAAGAAAAATATCTCCAAAATGCTCCTTGCCCAGATAGGAGGGTACTTACTACAGTAACCTTGTAAAAGCAGAACACGTATTTTGAAAAAAACAAGTAAAAACTTTGTGCTTCTTGAGCATCTCTAACAGTAAAGATTTGATCGTTTGATCGTACGATTATTTTTTCTTATGTGAAATGTTTTGTATCTAGTAATATCGATATATATGTTGAAAAAAACTAAGATATTAATGATTATGTATTTCGTGAACACTAACACCCTATAAACCTTAAAAATAAATGATGGATGACAAACTTAAAAATGAGGAATGTAAACTTAAAAACTAAATGTTTTTTCTTAATTTCAGACCTCACCTGAAAAATAACATGCAAATATATTTTTTTTACTTTTTTGAGTGCATTCCGACTCAGTTGATGAAAGATGACCCGTGCACATCTTCAGAAATTTATTCTTCACCCAAACGATAACTTATATATCTTATATAACTTTTAAATTCTGAAAATTTCAAGTGTTCTCTTATTTTCTTTCGAGACTCTCGTACACATTTCATTACTTTTAATCATGTATCAGAAATAGTCGTTGAGAGCATTATCAGCTTAAACTCAGGGTTTCAAAAAATCTCATATGTATTTTAAATCTTTTTGTGTGAATATGTAGATTTATTTTTGAAGTAACGAAATCTTTGTAATTTGAGAAAAGTTGAAACCATCCAATTAATAGAAAACCAATCATAACCCAAAATGTATTTGCATTTGCATATTCTTCATCTTAGGATACTGAAATGCGAACGCGAATTCATTCAAGTGATTAGACTTGGCCCATGAAATCCTTCCTATGCACTTGTAATGGTGTTTATAGTCATTCAAGTAAATAAATTCCTTTATCCTCTAAATTCAAGAATATAATTCAACAATATACTAGAAGGCGTTGTTAGAATTGGCCAATGAAATCCTTCCTATCCACCTGTTAACAGTGTTTGTCGTAATTCAAATAAATAAATTCTTTCATCCACTAAATTCAAGAATATAATTCAACAATATACTAGACTGCGCCCTCTGTACAGTTTGCAACAGAAAATTCTACTTTCCAATCGGATCAATTGAAGCGCGTCATGATTGTGATAAGTGCCCCGTGTTCCTATATCATAAAACGAGTAATTTTTGTGTTGTGATGTGACCTACAGCAAGAAATGGAAATTGGATGAGAGGTTGGGGATGTAGGATCACTATGTTTGGAAAATTTCAAGGTAAGCCCCTATTATGAAAATTATTTCATCAATTAAGAACTTAAACCTATTCCTGCTCTTGGTCTTTTCTACTATTATCAGTTTCACCTTCATAGTTAATTTTGTATCACTTTTTATTACAGCAGATATTTTTGAATAGTCATCTCTCACTCATGAAAATTTCCAATTTTTTCAGATGTCTCAACAGAAAACACAGTACAACGATGACTTGAAGAATCTCATACCTTGAATGATTCCACAGAATAAGGACCACTTTATTCAGAAGAGTGGAGAAATATTATTAGGTGAGTTTTAATAATTTTGATTCCACATATTGGTATTCAACTAAAGAAATAATGTATGAATTGAATATTGTTACTCTTGCTAGACATACCTATCTGAACTTACTCATTGCAACTTTGGTGAAATTTATAAAATACCTATTTGTAGATAAAAGCAACTCAGAACTTGTTTTTTTATGTAAGCTGTACGAGATACGAGACTGTTATGTACGCCCAAGGGAATACTTTTAGTAACTCATGACTATTAAATATTATACAATAATAATGATTTATTCACGAAATTTACATATATAAACAACAATTATGAAAAAGCAGGTTAATAATATGTACTATATATTATATGTATTTATGACACTATTGGTATTCCTATTAATAGTTTTTTAATGTTAATGACTTTTATTATAATGAAGCATGCCACACTCATTATTTCCATACAAATTTTCTTCAAGATTTGATTACGCATTTATTTCTAAGGTAATAGTAATGTTCCTCTTTAGTAAAAATTATTGTTCACTTATATTTCTGACGAATGTAATGTTAAAATGTTATACCTTTTTTATGTAAAAACTATGTTTTTATATGTTATATTCCATTTTCTTGACATTACTTAATAAATTATTTCCACTGATTCCGTATTTTACTCTTATAGCCTTATTGAATATGTAAGGGGTTCTATACCTTGTGTTGGATATTTAGTTTCAATCAAATATTACATTCTTCACTAGATGATATAATAGCTTACCAGGAAATTGAAATTTCATCATTCAGTAAGGTGTAAGTATATGCTTCGATGTATGTGTATGTTTTCTCATCCTGAATTCAATTGACTTTATTATTGAGACATTTTTATTATGCATTCCTCATAGGGTACCTTCACCTTCTATCAGAAACTATGGTATCTGATTAAATGGAAAATTCTTACTTTGATCTGATTCGAAATTATTTATTGGTATATTTTCTTCAGACTTACATGACTGTGTAAATCTTGAATATCAAATGGTTATTGTTTTCTGATATTGATCAGAGATATTCTTAATTTGCAATATATAACATGTCTGTCTCATTCAGAATAAAAATTAGATAAGAACTCACATAAATACATTGCAAATTTTTCAACAAGAATCAATTGAGGTTTAAGATTGATCAATCATCGAAGAAAATATACCCCAATAAATTATATATCTCGAATCAGATCAAAGTAATAATTGCTCATTTAATCAGATAGTTTAGTTTCTCATTAGACCGTGATAGTACCCTGTAAGGAATGCTTAATAAATACCTTATCAATAATAAAGTCAGTTGAATTCCGAATGAGAATACATACCAACATATTTATCGAAGCATATACCTACACTCAAGGGAAGTATATATCATCGTTCTTCAGTCGAGAATATACAATGCTCACTTTAACATTTATCTTATTATTCTTTCAAGTATATGATGATTTTCATCAAATAAGTAATACATTTACCATTAATATAAACTATACTCTATCAGAATTTTTCGATGTATTCAGATCAAGTAGTTTGAGAATTTTGAACTGAGAAGACGATGTACTTGTTTTAAAACTAATTAAATCTTGGTTTGAGTAGAAATATTACTTTCATTCAAGTATAAGATTTATTTTCTTCAAATGAAAGTGCTGCTGAAATGAAGAAATCTGAAAACTTGTCTTGAACATATTCTATACTCGAACGAAATATTTTGAATACTCATTTTGATAAAAGAAATTAATTTAGAAGAAATATAAAAATTTTCTTAAGTCAATTATAGTGATTTTATTACATTGTAGTATATTATTCACTTAGTGGGAGTATATGGTATATTTAACTTTGAGAATAAGGCATCCTTGATTCAAGTATACTATATTCTTGCTCATATATAAATCTATCATTTACTTCAATCAATTATTTATATACTTAATTGGAGAAAACATTTTTTTCCGTGTACCACATACAAGATAAAATGAATTTTCAGGATGCGTTACTTGACACCGAACTTGCATTTATCTTATTCACGAATTCATCAACCCTGGATTTCATTGATAATCGATTCAAATATACGTATGTTGTATATGATGATGAAATTATATCGTTTTTCAAAGAAATGGCCACAGCGCAAACTTACACTAAAATAATAAGCGCCTTGTTCGTCTGAATGTGTATCGTTTCGATTACCTTCTCCTGGGAGATGAAACCGGAGATTTATTTCTAGAAAACTTTTAGGTTTTCACTCTTAGTCTCTGAAATAGAAATAATAAAAAAATTTCAATAACATGAAATGCTCCTGCGTAAATCCTTGCACTAATTTGTCAGGAGAAAATTGGTTTTGAAAAAATTGTTGCCTAACAGTAAAACCTAATCTAACCTAACAGTTAAACTAAAAAAGGAAATAAATGAATAAGGATAATGTAACGTTCGGTTTCTATATCAGACTTCTTCTTTAGACAAACTTTTAAGATTTTTGGAATTCTAATTCTAATGTCTAATTGACAATCAGAATGTCGATTAGACTGCAAACGAAAAAATACACAATTCTTAAGATTTTACAAGTTTGTCTGAAGAAGAAGTCTGATTGACACACCGAAACGTTACATTATATTGTTCATTCGTTTTTTAGTTACCTAGTTTACTGCTAGGCAACATTTTTTTCAAAAACTAATTTGCTCTTGACAAATTAGGGCAAGGATTTCATCTTAATTAAAATTCTTTATTATTTCTGATTCATAGACTGGGAGTGAAAAGCTAAAAAGTTTTCTAGAAATGCAGAATCATAACAGATTATGTTTCAATCGATATCGGAGATTTATTGGTTGGTGTATTCCGAAAAAAATTGTTTATCCACGACTTTTGTGTAATCCACCCATTAAACGTCTGTTTGCTCGGCCATAATCATTAATCACAATTGAATAATGAGCTATTATTCACTGCTGTCAGATGCTTTTAAATCAGCTCTAATATTATCTCTTTAAAATGAAAATTTTTTTTGTATTCTAGAGTACTCCAACTGATTAGAGTACCTTAAAATACTAGAGTTTCTCTAGTAAATTCAGAATTAAATTATTTTTGAATGACACAATGAAGAATGTATGTTCCTGGAGAAAAAATTTCTGAAGGCGCCGCAACGCCAGGCTTCTTAATTCTTTTCTTCGACTTTGTGCTCATCTCAAGTCAACATTGACTTGTACCAAATACTGTCAACATCCCTTTTTGAGAAAAATTAGGTTATCAAGATGAGTGGATCACCCTGTACAGGTCGAATCCATCAAGTTCAACATAAACTGAGGAACGAGTTATAAAGAATTTCATTACCTAGATAACACAAGTAAAATATCGATATAGGTTTTCACTCTCAGTCTCTGAAACATAAATAATTAAAAAAATGTTTGATTAAGGTGAAGTGCTCCTGCGAAAATCTTTGCACTTATTTGTCAGGAGCAAATTGGTCTTTGAAAAAAATTGTTGCCTAACAGTAAAACTGAAAATGAAACAAATTAAAGAGATATAGTAACGTTTCGGTGGCTAAATCAGACACCTTCTTCAGACAAACTCTAAAATTCTTCAGAATTGTGTATTTTCTCATTTGTAATCTGATGGACATTGACAGTTGTCAATCTATAGAGATGTTGATTTTTTGATTTTGAGAGGAATTAAATAAGTTTTTTGACTATATCAATAATAAAGAACCCAACCATTAAATTAACGATGGAATTAGAACACAATAATCAATTTCTTCTCTAGATGTTCTAATAAAAAAATTTATAGATCATTATGAAACAGTGTATTTCGGAAACAACACACACTAATAGATACCTAAATTTTTATTCCAATCATCAAAAATGTGAAAAAAGGTATTATAAAAACACTTCATGATAGGGCCTTTTTAATTTCATCTAACCTGAAATTAGAAATAATGAAATTTCCTTCTTTAAAGAGTTCCTACTAGATAATCAATACCCACCAAAATTTATAGAAAGAACAATTTCAAATTTAGAACGAAAATATCTAATCAAAATTCTAATGATGATAAGGTACAAACAGAAACCGTCAAGAACAACCAAATTTGTTGAACGTCATTCCTTATATTCCTGGCCTATCAGAGAAAATAAGAAGAATTGGTTCCAAATTCAACATAAAAACTGTTTTCAAAACATGAAATGATTTGAGATCCATTCTAACTAGAACAAAACCAATGAATGAGACACAAAATCAAAAAATTGTGTTCACATATTCCCTGTACATGTGGAAAATCTTATACAGGGGAGATCAAGACCTTTAGAAATAAGAAAATGGGAACATAAGAATAACATCAAAAATAGAGACATCACAAGATCACAAATTGCTGATCATAATATATGTTCAAATAGCGGAGAGCATATGATGAACTGGAACCACATAATTATAAAAGGAAAATTAAGGAATCTACATGTACTTTGCTAGATGAAGTGAATATTTGGCCAATTGTTCTGTTGGAATAGATCGTATTTGGATTGATTTATTGAGGAAGGAAGTGACATCAGGAAATTTCAAAATCAAATAAATCAACATCTCTATAGATTGACAACTATCAATATCAATCAGATTACAAATGAGAAATACACAATTCTGAAGAATTTTAGATTTTGTCTGAAGAAGGTGTCTGATATGCCACCGAAACGTTACAATATCCTTTTAATTTGTTTCATTTTTCAGTTTTACTGTTAGGCAACAATTTTCAAGACCAATTTGCTCCTGACATACAAGTGCAAGATTTTCGCAGGAGCACTTCACCTTAATCAAACATTTTTTAATTATTTATGTTTCAGAGAGACTGGGAGTGAAAAACCTATAAGTTTCTAAGAAACAAGTAAAATACATCGAATTGAAGTTGAAATTTTTAAAACATGTTTTGCTTGATGTTTTCTGCTTGAGAGCTCACGATTAGTAGGTTCTCACTTCAAAGCATCTGATTGGAATTTGTGGGCAACATTTAATTAACAGTTCTATGAAATAGTTAATCCGAAATCGACAAGTTTGACGGAACCGCCAAATTACTAGAGAACGCTGCAATAAATCAAGAATCCATTCAGCAAACCCAAAGATCGGATAGCCTATCTTCCTGGGAAATCACTGAGGCTTCATTCGAGACTCCAATCGAAGTTTCCCGCATTTACTCCGGAGAAATAGGATCGTTTGGCAATTTCCCGTCCATTTGCATATTCATTTGCGGTTTTTCTTTCATTAAAGTTGCTCGCGAAACGAATAGCGCCAAATTAAACCAATCTTTTGATTGTATCATGAATGATATTCATTTGCGAGTCCTGCAATTATGTCAGATTGGCAGACCCGATTTTTATTCAAGAGCTATTTAGTTGCTGAGACTGCTAAATACTTTTCGGAAAGAAGTTGGCCAATTAGTATGATTAGGTATTATCAGAGATGGAATATGGAAACTTGGTTACAATACAGGATGTTCCTGAACCCATGCTTTTTCTAGTAGAACAAAGAAATCGGTTCATAAAAATATCGCTAAGGGTGTATATAATTTCTTCGAATTTTCCACGTACCCAGTATTGTTAGTCTCATAGACTACAGCAAAACACATCACAAGCAAGCCTGCTACCATAACAGAATCACCAACCAGCTCAAAAAAAACGAAACAATATGATTGTGAGGATCTTGTCCGTTTGCACATTCATTTGAATTTTTTTTCATTGAAGTTGCACGCGAAACAAATAGCGCCAAATTGAATTTTTGGATTGTATCATGAATGATATTCATTTGCAATTTGTCAGATTGGCAGACCTAATTCTTATTCAAGAGCTATTTCAGCTGCTGAGACTGTTAAATTCCTTTGACGAAGGAGTTGGCCAATAGTTTTGATTGAGAATTATCAGCAATAAAATATGGAAACTTTGTTAAGATAGAGAATGTTCGAAAAACCCTTGTTCTCATTGGCAAAAAAAAGAATTTGATCAATGAAATATCGTTGAAGGTGTATATACTTTCTCAAAATTTTTTTCACGAACCAATTATTGTTAGTCTCCTAGACTACAACAAAACCCATCGTTAGCATGATTGTCTTCATAACAAAAACACCAAGAGCCAAAAAAACAAACGAAACAGTGTGATTGTTGGATCTTGTCGATCTGCACGTTCATTTGCAGTTCTTCTTTCATTAAAGTTACTAGCGAAACGAATAGCGCCAAATTCAACGAATCTTCTGATTGTATTATAAATGAAATTCATTTGCGAGTCCTGCAATTATTTCAGATTGGCAGGCCCAAATTTATTCCAGAGCTAATTCAGTTGCTGAGACTGCTAAATCCTTCTGGTGAGGAGTTGGCAAATTAGTATGATTAAATTATCATTTAATATAATATGATCAAAAACCCTAGTGTTCTTTGCAAAAAAAGAATTCGATTTATGAAATATCTTTGAAGGTGTACATACTTCTTCAATTTTTTCACAAACCAAGTAAGGTAGTTTCCTAGAATAAAACAAAACACATCATTAGCAAGCCTGCCCCATAACAAAAACACCAAGAGCCTAAGAAAAGCAAACAGTGTATTTGTGAGGATCTTGTTCATTTACACATTCCTTTGCGATTTTACTTTTACCAAATTTATTAGTATATAGGTATTATCAGAGATGGAATATGAAAACTTGGTTACAATACAGGATGTTCCTGAACCATGCTTTTTCTAGTAGAACGAAAAATCGGCGAATAAAATATCGTTGAGTTGTATATACTTTCTTCAAATTTTTCACGAACAAGTATTGTTAGTCCCTTAGAATACAACAAAACACATTAGCAAGCCTGCCCCCATAACAAAAACACCAAGAGCTCAAAAAACGAAACAATGTGATTGTAAGGATTTAGCCATTTGCTCATTCTTTCGCGGTTTTCCTTTTATAGAAGTTGACCGCAAAACGAATAGCGCCAAATTTAACCAATCTTTTGATTGTATCATGAATGATATTCATTTGAGAGTCCTGCAATTATGTCAGATTGATACACTCCATTTTTATTCAAGAGTTAACTTAGTTACTGAGACTGCTAAATCCTCCTGGAGAAGATGTTGACCAACTAGTATGATTGACAATTATCAGCCATAGAATATGGAAACTTCGTAACAATAGAGAATGGTCGAAAATCCTTGTTTTCTTTGATAGAAGAAAGAATTCGATTAATGAAATATGTTTAAAGGTGTATATACTTTCTTCAAATTTTTCACGAACCAAGTATTGTTAGTTTCCTAGAATACAACAAAACACATCATTAGCAAGCCTGCCATCATAACAAAAACACGAAGAGCCCAAAAAAACAAACAGTATTTGTAAGGATCTTGTCCCTTCGCACATTTTTTTACGGTTTTACCTTCACTAGAGTTGCTCGCGAAACGAATAGCGCCAATTTTAACCAATCTTCTGATTGTATCATGAATGATATTCTTTTGCGAATCCTGCAATTATGTCAGATTGGCAGACCCGATTTTTATTCAAGGAATAATTTAGTTGCTGAGACTACTAAACACTTTTGGAAAAGAAGTTGGTCAATTAGTATGATCTGGTTTTATCTGCGATGAAATATGGAAACTTGGTTCTAATACAGGATGTTTTTTGGCCCGTGTTTTTGGAAGAAGGCTAGATACTATAAGTTCATTAAATCCAATGATAAATATTCATGAGGCTCTATGCTTCATTCGAACTTTAATTGTTTATCTCTCACAGGATGAAGTGAAGTTTACTTCTTTGTCATCATAACAGGAACTTTGAGAATTCAAAACAAGCGCCCACAAGGGATGGAACTCTATTTTGCCCGTACTCATAGTCGATGCTCCGTCAGTTCTCGTACTCAAGCAGTTCTCAAGCATTCTCTCATCTCATAGTACTCAAGCAATACTTCGTCGATGCTCAGCTACCGACCAACCTTGAGACGTGCTCGGATGTCGAACTGTCATACAAATTGTCAATATTCAAATTTCAATGTAAATGGCGGATCTCCATGGCAACTCAGCAGTGATACCACAGAAAAAAGTGAAAAATAACCAGATTCCGACAATGTTCGAATTCTCCGCCGAGTTTTGCCGAAAGTTTGTTATGAGATACGCTAAGCATGCGAGCTCGTCTCCGCCGAGCACGGCTTGAGTATGAGTTTGAGTTGAGATCTGACGGAGCATCGACTATGAGTACGGGCATTGGTGAAAGTGTCATTCCTCTCAATAAAAAATGGAAGCAAGCCCTGAGCAGGAGCTTCTGAGCGCTCGTTCTCTGGTGGAGCAATAGGACTATCATCTCAAAATTCTGTATATGACTTGAAATTGATACTTTATACATAAACAATTAAAAAAATTCAATTCTATGGTCACACTTGAAAATTAAAATAATTAAATTTTATGGTTCTGATGATGCGATTCCTCTTGAAATTTGGCATGAACATTCAGTATATCAATCTTTATACCAGGAATAAATTTCACTCATTCAGATATCTTGTTATGAAAATATAATTTTTTTTTCAATATTCAAATTGAATTTTCTATAGTTCGGATGATGCGATGATCTTCAAATTTTGCACAAAAATTCAATATATAAATCTCAATTCCAAAAATAAATTTCATTGATTCGGATATCTTGTTATGGAAATATAAAGAGTCTTTCCTTCAATATTCCAATTGGAATTTCTATGGTCTGATGATGCTATCCTCTTGAAATTTTGCATGAACATTCAGTTTATCAGTCTCAACTTAAAAAATGAATTTCATTTGAATCGGAAAGTTGGTTATGGAAATAAAAAAATTCTTCTTTTCAATATTCCAATTGAATTTCTATGGTTCTGTTAATACTATGGCCACAAATTTTGCGAGAGGCTCACTATGAGCATCTGGCAAGTTGCTGCAAATTTCATTCCGTTTGCCCTCGTTTTGTGTGAAATATTGAGGAACAAAAATTTGAATGGCCACTTTTATGGAAACACCTGTACGATTTTTCTGGTTAACGAACTTAACCGAGCTATTTGGAAGCTGAACACACCCTGAAAATTCAAGTCTCTAGGACAATCCGTTCGAGAGTTTATTGTGCTCACGGCCGGCCGGACGGCCGGCCCTACAGAATTTGATTTGACCTCATATTTTCCATCAGGGAGTCGAACCCTATCGTTTGAGACCATTTCGGCTCAAAATTCGAAAATTACAGACATTTGGGCAAAACGATATAGCACTCGTCTAAGTAGAACGAGCGCTCAAAAATGATGATTGGTGAAGTGGAAGAACGCAAAAATGTTCAGCCTCAGGAGCCCTTGTTAAAGGATTATCTGAAACTATCAGAAGAACAGAAAATTATTGAAATGTTAAGGCAGATTTTATTACTCGAAATACTATAACAGCTAATCTAACTGAGGTAAAACCTGTTAATAGAAATCAACTAACCAAATATTGCTCATATGAAGAATCTTGTTAGAGCAATTGATCCTATAATAGAGAAATAAACGAACAACAGATGTTCGAATCAAAAAAGCTAAGAATAAACTGAACAGGGAGATACTGATAGGTCGAAGCTTGTTCAACATGCTTCGAATAAAGATCATATGATTTTATGGGGTGGATCTTCCATATTATAAAAAAAATTGAAGCTGACACGCCGAAATTTGAAGGAAGCAGCTTTCATATCAATTACTGAAAATTCCTTTAGTCAACGGTTTGTTGATTCCAAAACAACCTAAGATCCAACAGACTTGTCTTAAAAAATATCAAAGATATTGCTTGACTGATTCAATCAAAAACAGATCAGAGTCATTAATGATTGTTTTCGGAGAACAGTCAAAAACATTGACGAAAGTTGACTTTCTGAGAGTTATAAGTCTGTAGTGTTTTCCTGACGACGGAAGACCGAAAAGTTGAAAACGAAAAGCAGGAATGATGGAAATAGCAAAGAAGTTTCGATATTTCGATAAAAAAAAGTATCAGCGCTTTTCCGTATGAAGCCCAATTAGTGAAACATTCCAACGGAATAATGATGGAATCTTATCACAAAAATTTCTTCAAATATCAAGATTATCGAGAATAGATAGAATGAAAGAGTCTTTTGTCGACATAGATTGTAGAACTCTCAAAATCCATACTAATACATGTGTATTATAAATGCGAAAGTAACTCTGTCTGTCTGTCTGTCTGTTACTCTTTCACGCTTAAAAGGCGCTGAACGGATTTTGATGAAATTTGGTATGGTGATAGATGATAACCTAGAAATGGTCATAGGCTATAAATAATCACGCTATCGTTCTTAGGGGGTAGGCAGTTGGCAGATAACTAAATTGAGTAAGTGATTTTTAGTCGTTTTTATTGGGACTTTTGCTCTTTCACGTCTAAACGACTAAACAGATTTTGATGAAATTTAGTAAGGTAATAGATGGTTACCTAAAAACGGATATAAATCAAAATTATCACGTCATCGTACTTAGGGGGTAGGAAGTAGACAGAAAACTGAATTGAGTTAGTGATTTTTTTATGGTTTTTGCTGGGAGTTTTGCTCTATCATGCCTAAACGGCTAAACGGATTTTGATGAAATTTAGTTAGGTGATAGATTGTTACCTAGAAAAGGATGTAGGCTATTAATATTCATGCTATCGTACTTAATTTTTAATCGTTTGTTTTAAAAGTTTACCTCATTCACGCCTTAACATCTGAACGGATTTTTAAAAGACGTGGTTAATATAAAGATAGGATCCTAGGTACGAACACAGGCTCACAGAAGATAAATGAAGCACGTTCCAAAACGCATATGAACCTTCGAACCGTTCGCCTGCACATGAAGTGAAAGGAATGTGTGAATAAAAGAATAAAAAACACTTAAATTGGAACATGCAACTGAATCTAATTTTATTAAACAATAAAAGCAGAGAATAATACCAATTGATTAAAATCAACCAATATTAAACCCATACTTCGGAACTAATCCCGTCAACGCACAAAGAACCTGCGATTAACGCGATAATTTTCATTTCGTACTAATTTTATTAATTGTCGTTAAAATAATAGCCCGCGGTGTGGCGCGAGGGGAGGGCCGTGCCCAACTGTGCCTACCCAAGCGGACAGACGCACGAGGGCAGACGTCGTCGTCGCACGTATGCGAATATTGAAATTTTGCGTTACGAAACTCTATTTGTTGCGTATTTTTTATATAGCTCATGTTGCTTTTGAACAAATTTTGATGTGAAGTTGAGGACTGGAACACAATAGTGGGACATTGTTGCAGAGGGACAGCCGGGAAAAAAACAAAAAAACTTATGCGGACGAAGTCGCGGGTAGAAGCTGGTTGGTTAATAATTCGTATAATATATATCATCCGAAATTTTGGGAACACTGCTTCTCAGGTTCTTCTCGACTCGATTTATAACTCAGAGATCCACATTCTGAATTTATCTGGAATGGGTAACCAATTCATTTTATTCATTGTAAACTAAAGACTATTGCGCGATAAAAATAATGCAACATGAACAGTTCACTAATCTTGTCTTAACGATCTCGCATCAGTTCCAAAAACTTCCAATAGTTACCAAATACTTAATCTACTTAACTATTTTCGTAAAGAACAATATCATTGTTGAAAGCGAATACTTCACGATCCAAATCCGCAACAAACTAGCCAATCAACAATAAACGATGAACTTCCTCCTCGTATCTCAAGTTCGTAACTTTTAAAACACTTGTAAGTACAAATCTGCTACAGAATCCAGTATAATAAATTCGCTTTCTCCCAATAGTATCCATAAAGTGGAAGAGAAACATCTCGAATTCTATAAACGGAGACATAAAAATAGTTATATAGGTAACAACGGTTCTAGATTCCGAGCCAGAATATATATCGAATAGAGAAAAATAACAATGGCTGAATGTTTTGGACGTGTGCAATGGTCTTGAATGGAAACGCTGCAGTGTGTCCAATAAGAATCAATTGCTGAATGAAAATCGAATAGATAAATTGGAGGAGTTCCAGATAGAATACGTGTTACGTATAGGGATAAAGTGAGAATTGGTTCCACCTGAGATGGTTCGTTTTTTTTTCTCTTCAATATGAATTTTATGGAAATTGGAGAATTCGATAAGATTTACTTACAAAGTTACATATTGTTCTCGATATCTTTCCTCGAGGACTGGGGCCTCTCAAATATTATGTACAACAAATTTTGAAGATAACTCACTTTTTAACGATTTTGAGTTATTTTGGGTACATGCTTGAGAAGCTTTCTTCGACCAAAAAAGATTTGTTAAATTTGTACGAAATCGAACAATAATGATTCATTTTAATGTTCAATTTATACTTTTATCAGGTGCAATTCTTGTGGACAACCGAACACAAATAATTCAGAACCAATACGAGTAGTGTTACAACTCTATTGAAACATAGCAATTTTTTTATGTCATATTAATCTCTCGTGCGAAATGAATATGTATCTCAATCAAAAATTCATACTCAATTTGTAATGTGGTCGACAAAAAAACTTGCTTGTAATAAACTCGTTCATCAATCTAGGGATTAACCAACTAGTGGATTAAATAGCCTGTAATTCTCATACCTGCAGCAAAATCTCGATTCTATGAATTGAAACGTAGGTTTTAAAGGGTACCTGATAAAATTTAAGATTGGCTGATTGAAAGAATAGTGAAATATAATAAATAAGCTTTTTAGCAAAATTTTTCAATTGCTGCTGTTCATAACAATATTGTGGTAATAACTGATCGAATATTTTTATATGAAAGATTAGTCTACAGTCAGAGTCACCAATGTTATAAAGTAAGACGCGCATACTTTGGAACTCTTTTTTACACTTCTATCATAATATACATTATTTTATATTATTATTTCATCACCTGATCAAATATAATTAAGGGGATATGAAGTTTGAAAAGTGCATTCTAGTTACATGTGTTATTTATCAAGTTATTATTTTAAAGACAATTAATAAAATTAAATTCAGTTGCATGTTTCAATTTGAGTGTTTTCTATTATCTTATTTATCATCACACTTTCCCTTGACTTCGTGTTCAGGTGAACAGTTTGAAGGTTTATTTGCGTTTTAGAACGTGCTTCATTTATCTACTGTGAGACCACCTTGATTTTGAAATTGGATAACTGTACATTTCATTTATTTAAAAATTATTCTCTTTTTATTTCCAACAATCTTCTAAATTCCCAATTTCCTCAGTTATTTTGCTGGCAGTTCATTCAGATGAGGGATAATTGTCACAACACTTAAGAAGTCTTCGAAGCTAATAGTTATTATTTCCTCGTCTTGTTCTGCAACCACTCATCGATTTCATTGATTTCACTTGATATATTGATGTTTAGCGTGTCACACAATTTTTCAAGGATTTTGCGCCGATTGAACTTCGTTTTGGTTAGCGTTCGGTGACGATTCTGCATGAAATACAACTAGATCAACCTCAATATTCGGGAAAAATAAATGAAAAACTTTTTACCAACGGAACTTTGGTGTTAAAAACGCTCGTGATATGGATATTCCAAATGCCTGTCTGAAAAAAATGTCGAATTAACCTTTGATTTCATGACCAGCGGCACTGAAAGCAGCCACAACAAAATTGTATTTCACGGACTTCATAAACCCTGCAAAATACCTAGTGTGCATGCGGTTGTAAAAAAAATAATTTAAACTATTTCATAAGGGTACATTTAAAAAGCAACGAAATTCTATTCGACAGGACGTAAAAAACTGCAAAAGCATTCGTTCTACACGTCCGGTCTGCCTACTTTCCGCATTGCCATTCTGTACAGCCACTTTTCGCAGAAACCCTTTCGCAATGAGCGCGACAACTCAATGCTGAAAGTACGTAATCAACATTTCCACCTGCCGTACACTGGATGTAAACAGGAAATGCAAAATACGTGCGGCTGTCATTTCGGTTCGTTCATTTCAAGTTTCAACTTCGAAATTATTCTTCATTTATTTCTTATTATCTTCTAAATTCTCAATTTCATCAGATATTTTGCTGGCAGTTCATACAGTTGAGAGATAATTGTCACAACACTTAAGAAGTCTTCGAAGCTAATAGCTATTATTTCTTCGTCTTATCCTGAAACTTCCCATTGATTACATTAATTTCGCTTGTCGTTTGTTGCCAGTAATACAATCTTTCAAAGATTTTGCTCCGAATGAACTCCATTTTGAGTAGGTTTTCAAGGTAAATTAGTAGTTTCTGGTGAAGAATATGCATAGTATAGAACCAGATCAACCTCAAAATTCAGAAAAAATTGATGAAAAATGATTTCCCAACGAAACTTCGGTTTAAAAAAACGCTCGTGATATGGATATTCCAAAATGCCTGTATGTTAAAAATGTCGAATTAATCTTTAATTTCGTGAACAAAGGCACTGAAAGTCGCTGTATTTCACGGACTAAATAAACACTGCAAAATACCGAGTGTGCATGTGGTTGTAAAAAAATAATTAAACTATTTCATAAGGGTACATTTGAACAGCCACGAAATTCTATTCGACAGGACGTAAAAACTGCAAAAGCATTCGTTCTACACGTCCGGTCTGCCCACTTTCCGCATTGCCATTCTGCACAGCCACTTTTCGCAGAAACCCTTTCGCAATGAGCGCGACAACTCAATGCTGAAAGTACGTAATCAACATTTCCACCTGCCGTACACTGGATGTAAACAGGAAATGCAAAATACGTGCGGCTGTCATTTCGGTTCGTTTATTTCAAGTTTCAACTTCGAATGTTTTCTGTTCCGAACGTGAGTTCATTTTTACCCTTGCGATCTGACACTGGCAGAACCGGAACTGGCATTGTAGCGCCTGTGCCTGTGCTGAATTAGGAAATGAGTTTTTGACAAAAAGCGGTTGTTAGGTGAAATAGGTGTATCGTATATTGAGAGGAATGTAAAACACAGTTTACTCTAAAAAATTCATAATAGAAATCTTTTTAAATGAACTAATGATCGAGGAAATATTATTGCTATTGAATTCAGTTTCTATCGTATTACTTCTTTGAATTGTTTAAGAATTTCGTGGGATTTAAATGTTTTTTGGGAATAAAACACTATTTCATACCTTCAAGCGACGTTCCGCCACTTTATTTGTTGCTTCTACAGGCTCTACAAAATAAAACACATATCTTTCAGATCAATCACATAAAAACAGAAAAACAACACGGAACCAACTAAATCATCACAAAATAACATACCTCGGAAGTGGCAAATGTATAGTCCGTTCACGAAAGGTTGAGCCGTGGATTGGCCATGTAAATTGGACATATTACACTGTGTATATTAAAATTTTAGGTTATGTTCTTTATTTTCTTGTCAGATTGATACGCATGTTGTCAATATTGCAGAGAACTCTAGTTCTCTGATAACTCAAAAGCTCGTCGGACGAGGCCGAGTACATTCGGCAACTTTGACTTCATTTTACTTCATGACAGTAAATACTGCCAACTTCAAATAAATAAAAAAACGCCTGCTATTCGCTCAACCTTTCGTGAACGTACTATATGTCGATTTTTCATAAATATATAAATAATTTGGATGAAAGCATGTAAATATAAGGGATGTTAGTCAGGTATCGTGAAAATTCTGTGGCACAACGAAAACAAACGATAGTGCGCTCCACTGACGGCAATTGAATGAAAACATGTTTAATTTCTGATACTTTCTTCTCGGCGACAGGACATCGCCACTCCCCTCATGTTATGAACGTCCTCAAATCAATACATAAAATAATAAATAAATGAATAATGTAAAATGAGCGGAATTATAGTTTTTTCTGATTCTAGAAAATAAATTGAGGATATTGTGGTATATTGTACTTATACCCAAACAGTCCTAAAGTTGACATTTTCCGTCGTGTTAATTTGGATCATTTCCCCAATATTGCGTTTTAACCAATTCGAATCTCTATCTAAAACTGCCTTCCTTCGATGTTGAAATTATGACCGGTTTCTAAGTGATGTACTGGCTAGCGCGGTTTTGTTATTTTTGGTCTGATTATGATTCTTGCAGTTATTTTTGTGTTGCTTCAATCTAGACTTAAGATATTGTTTCATTTGTCCTATATACGACTTATTGCAGGTACATGGTATTTTGTAAACGACATTTGGTTGATCGGTCAGTGGTATTGGATCTTTCTACTTCGTGAAATGGCAGGTCGTAGTTTTTACGCTGTAATACGCCAATTTAGTGTTCTGTCGGGGAACACTGTTGATATTCTGTGACAAGTAATTTACAGAAGGGAACTTGAAATATTTGGTATTTGAAGCTGTTTCCGAGTTCTCAGTACGTTCAATTTTGGTGAAAAACATCGATACGCACTGACTCACGAAGATTCTGGGATAATTGTTCTTTTTCAGAATGATTTTAATTTTTATGTCAGCAGCGTGGTAGGAACAATTGCTCAAATTCACCATTCTGTTCAATAGACCTTCAACTACCGCTATTTCTGACAAATGGGATTATTAGAGTGATAATTCAAGATTCTACCCGAACTGGCCGTTTTTGTGAACCAGTTTGTCATTAGGTCGCCGTTTTCGATCCTAATCAATTCCACGTCCAAAACGTTATTTTTTGTCCTTTTCTTTTTCTACAGTGAATTGTATGGGTGGGTACTTATAAGTTGAAGCAGAGGAATTCTGGATAGCTTGATGGCAGTAGATTTCGAAACTTATCTTCAGTATCTATATTTATTTCCTACATACCATCTTGTTTTCCGCTCCACTCATTACTTTTTTTGTAGTTGCTTGGGTACAATTCTATGTCTTCTACTTTTTGGAAAGGTTATATAAGGAATACTTTGCTGACATTCAGCGATTGTAAAATAAATCACAAATATATTCGTTTACTATCATGTTATCTCAGATACTATTTATTTTCAAATAAATAATCCACGAAGCACAACATAATATTTGAAATCCGGCATCAGAATATCAAGCCTAGAGGCAGGAAATATTTTTCAATTTCAAATTGAAGCTATACCAAGCCGGCTCTGGATACGGGACATTCGACTCCATCGAAATTTATTTTCGGCTGTTGGGGTGGATTTCTAACGAATTCGAATGTATCGAATTCGGGTTTGACGGGATAAAGAGTCGCATTCTGAAAAGGATGACACGTGATGGGTTGCGGCTGATGATGGAATGAGCAAATATGGAGAGAGATCAGCGCAATCATGCACGAAGTCGGCCTGTGAATGTTAAAGAGATTGAGTTTGATCTGTACAGATTTAACTTAAATTCTCGATGAATACCCGAAATTCATTCTTACTTTTATTCTTTTGCGGATTGAAAACAAAGTATAGTTGGATTGTGGATAAAAAATTGCGAAGTGAAAATTCAGAATATAATTAACAAAAATTTTAATTCGAAGCTTTTCATTCTTGTGTTTCAGATATAACTTGATAAGCAGCAGATATTGTGAAAGTTCGATTAGTGAATGGATATGCGAAAAGTGCAAGATTTTGAGAAGTTCCTGAAAAAAATGCGATTTTTTTCTTCAGAAGCATGTGTGCACTTCAATGGCACTTTTATCAATTTGATTTATCAATATCTAGAAACTTAAAATAAATTGAAAAAGCGCAGTTCAGGAACTTTTGAGCGCTCGTTCATTGGTTGAGCAATGAGACTATTACCCAAAATTTTGTATTGGACTTGAAATTGATATCAAATATATAAATGCAGCATCTCAGCACGATCGGAATTTTATTCTGGAAATAAATCAAACAAACTCAGAGTCATTCGAAAAAGTTCATAATTTGAGTTGAAATCAAATTCTATTGTTCTGATGATGCAATCGTTTTGCAATACTGCATGAACATTCAGTATATCAGTCTTCCATCACAAAGTGAATTTCACTCGAATCAGATATGTTGGTATGGAAATATGAAAATTTTTCTTCTCAATATTCCAATTGAATTTTTTATAGTTCTGTTTACACTACGGCCACAAAATTTTGCATGAGACTCATTACGAACATTTTCCATGTGGCCGCAAAATTTCATTTCCATTGGTTCTGGTTTGTCTTGAAGAAAAATTTTGAATGGTCATATTTTATGGAACAACCTGTACAACTCATCTGGTTAATGAACTCAACCCAGCATTCTGGAACCGAACTCACCCTGAAATCTAGGATAATCCCTTCGAAAATTATCGTGTTCACGAATGGTACCTACCTACATACTTACTGAGTTTAGTGTTACTCTAAGAATAGTTAATTTTAGGAATGTAACGATTCAAACAAAAATGAATGGAATGTTAAAAATTTATCAGAATTCTCAACTTAACGGATCATTAATATTTTGATACAATCACTTTTTCTTATGAATGTTTCATTACTACTGAATTTATGTGTTTTCGAATTTGACATGGTTAACAGTTACCACTAGATCGTACTCGTTCATTATTTTTTATGCATGCACATAAGAATTTGAAGAAAAAATGGTACATCAGATGCATTTCTGAAAAACTTTAAAGTGTTTCACTCCCAGTCTCTGAAACAGAAACAACACAGAGATCCTAATGTCGGAACCTGATAATTATAAAAAGAAAATTAAGGAATCCACTTATTTTTT
This sequence comes from Propylea japonica, assembly GCA_013421045.1. Lineage (NCBI taxonomy): Eukaryota > Metazoa > Arthropoda > Insecta > Coleoptera > Coccinellidae > Propylea > Propylea japonica. The sequence goes on from CM024241.1 coordinate 80,171,261, forward strand.
GTTAGATGAAGTAGATAATTTGGCCAACTGTTCTGTTGGAATAGATCGTATTTGGATTGGTTCATTGCAGAACGAAATGACATCAGGAAATTTCAAAATTGAATAAATCAACATCTCTATGTGTTGACAACTTTCAATGTCAATTAGACTGCAAATTAAAAACACAGAATTCTGAAGATTTTACAAGTTTGTCTGGAGAAGGTATCTAATATAGACACCGAAACGTAATATTATCTTTTTAATTTATTTCCTTTTTTAGTTTTTATTGTTAGGCAACAATTTTCAAAACCAATTTGCTCCTGACAAATAAGTGCAAATATTTCGCAGGAGCACTTCATCTTAATGGAAAATTTCTCAATTATTTCTGTTTCAGAGACTGGGAGTGAACACTTATAAAGTTTTTGAGAAATGCAGAATCCTCCCAGATTATGTTTCAATCGATATTTACCTCAGATGCACTTAGCTCCATGGCACTCAACTGAAGAATTTCATAAATATTGTTCCATTTATTTAAAAGTTTTCTATTCAGCTCCATACTTCATCCCAACCATGTATAGAAATATTAGTAATCGTAAAACAACAGTAAGGCGAAGATGAAATGAAGCTACAATTATCTGAAGATTTAGTAATTATATCACTTCCCAATTAAACGAAATCGTAACCGAAGGACTTAAATTCCTTAAGTGATACTGTACATCATCAAAAGACATCAGTAGGGACATACTAAGTCGATTCTTATGTGAAGTCCCAAGGACCCAACAAGCAATCATCACTAACACTATTTCTAATGTTGTGCACCAATAACATAAACGTATATACTGTAATACCTGGGAATATAAATATTATCCGCAGTATTGAGAAAAGAGAATTTCGAAACATTTAAGCTTAAAAGCCAGATGGCCCCATACATAGAACCTATTTCGTGTAACTTGATCCTGGGGTAAACAAATGGGTTCGTTATTGTGCGACCCGTCGAACTGTTTACAGTACGAACACTTAGTCGATCTAATTTATGTTCTGTGGTCGATACTTTGGTTTCAGCATATTTTGAAGGACCGATAATTAATAGGGTGATAATGTGCAGTTTTTTCGTGTTAAGTGGCCATGGGAACGCTTGGTTCCCAAGGAAGAAAATAGTTGATGTGGCGTTTTTTATTGGGTAGGACAAAGTCCAAAATGTCGAGAAAGGCGAAATTTTCGAAGAAGGGGGACGCTACAGAGCTGAGAAGGTTTTTGAAAAAGGTTTTAAGAGGGAGTTATCGTTTAGCGGTACTCGGTTAAGGTTCCTCAGGGAGGAAGTCTTCGGTCAAGAGTTACGGTTAGGGGGCTCGTTGGAGGAGTCAGTTTTAGGTCAGTCAGTGACGGTTAGGAGGCTCATTGGAAGAGTCTCAGGGAGTTGTGGTCAGAGTTTGGGGTTTAGAGTCACGTCGGAAAAATCGGTGGTACTTGGGCGTTCGAGGAAAACGTCGAGCGGAGGCTTAGTTAAATTCGCGAATTGTGGTGTTCGGGAGTGTAAAAGCAGAGCATACGTTTGTGTTTGTTCCCAGGTCAATAAAAAATAGGACGGGAAAAGGTAGGACTGTCCCATATTGAACACTAGGTGTATTCCCAGGTAGAACGGCAAGTCTCCCATTTGTTAGTTTTAATTCTTTTCCAAGATTCATAACTGATACCAGTTTTTTTCTTTTGGTGATTGTTCAGAACAGAGTCTTCTTCAATAGATTAGTTGTATATATTTATATGGGTGTTTTTTTTTATGTTTCCTAACTCCTCAGAAAAAGTTAACAGTAAGACTCCCTCTTCGTGCAGGGAGCACGGATCAACGTTTTCTTTCTGGCCTTAGGGTAGAAAAGAGAATTCCAATTATTTCAATTAGAAAAGTACATAGGTCGACTTGTACATCTGGTGACAGCGGTGGGATGTTACTTTCTGAGGAGAAGGAATAGGAGAACGGAATTGACGTTAAATTCGGTAATTTTGGTTTTTTTTTTGAGCTAGTTTATTGAGCGAGATGCGGAAGTTTGAATTATAGGATAGTTTATTCGGAAATACTTCAAAAATATTTTTTTTTTTGTTAGAAAATTCGTTGAGATAACCTCGAGGAATACACCTATTAATATAATAATTCTTTTTTTCAGCTTGAATTAAATATTGATTTTGGATTTTTGTGTGATTAATGATTTTTGTGTGTCTTGTTTTGTTTTTGTTAGAGTTTGTTTGCCGAATAGGTTTCGTCATTCAATGTGAAATTGAAAATTTTTGATTTCATTTCGTAGAGTTCAATTAAGAGTTCAATTGGTTTAACACTAATGGTTTAACTTAAGATCAAAGGGTAGCATGGGACATCGCCTCTTCAGTCCTCAGGAAATTTGAATCGGTTCCTGCTCAATGTAGATTCTAGGGGTTCATCACACCCGGTGAACCGTTATCTAAACCACTCCCCTTCCTTTTTTTCATTACTACATCCCTATTTTTTCTTGATTTTTTTTTCTCAGTTTTTAAATTGAAATTCAGAAGAATTTTAGAGTCAAATGAATTCCATGAAAATTAAAGTTTCATGGAGATGAATGGACGGAATAAAAAGGATCGTTTTGGTCTCTACTATAGTAATGTGAAGGAGAGCACAACGTTTTGAAAACGTTATGTAGTTATGTTCCTCAGCGATAGGATAATTTAAAAGTTGATTTTGAAAACACATACTTATGATTGCTAATTTATATTTTTTGTGGATCAATTATTGATTTTTTTCCCATTATGTTGCATAATGTTTGTGGATTGTTGAATAAAATATTTGTATATATTCGAACATAAATGAGGTTCTTGAAATATTTTTATATAGGTTATTTTAATTTCGGATTTAGAGACAATAATTATTTGACCCAGTTGTTTTGTTTGTGCGTTCATTCACCTCAGTTGACTAGGTTACCAGATGCAGTCCCTAAGGCAGTCATCGTGTCATCAGCAAGAAACTAACCTTTGTTGTGACCGTCTAAATAGCACCCAATATCAATATTTCCGTGTAACCCGATACAAAGGACTAAAGTATCCCATACACTGTCGGTCAAATTTGTGATGCCGTGCTAGTGCCTATAAACTAAACAGACTATAAAATAGTGTATCGAACGAAGTCGAACGTTTACGGATATTATGAACTTTTGAGCCAAATGTGAAGTAAAATGATTTGTGGTAATAATAACTGAGTTAGGCAGTTCATAATTAACATTGCCTTGAGAAAAGCGCGAGATCCCAATAATGAAGACAAAAATGGAGCAAGGAAATAGTTACAGAAGGCAGCGAGAAGCGGAAAAGCGTTTTTTTTTATAGTAGAAGCAGTCTAAGAAGGATGACCAAATCAGTGGAGGAGTTGAGAATATTGGAACCAGAAGAAGAAACCTCAGAATGAAGAAAAAGAGGACATTGTGTTAAGAAATATAGAGTGACTATAGAGATGAATCATACTCTGTTTAGACACAATACCAATATATGTTTTGTGGAAGGTTCGATTGGGAGATAATCTCCGCCAATTTCAGTTAGGCTACGCCACTGGCTCGAGAAGACGTTCGTGTTAAGACAATTATAAGTTCGGTGAAGTGCGACATGGGTGTATCAAATTTCCATTTGTGATAGACAAATACCTCGAATGGACATCGACTGAGCAGTGCCGTGCATATATCCCTCGAACTAATCGATAATAATGGACGATAAAATAAATGTTCGAAAACCCATCCTGACGAAAAACCATGGTTTTTTTTTATATTGGGTTGCTATTAGAAGGTGGTTTACTAAAGGTTATTTCTATAATATGGTTTTACAATAGTAGGAAACGAGAAGGAACGAGATTCTACCAAGGAAGTGCGTGAAATTTTATGTGAAAGTCAATTGCGAAAAAGTGTCGGTGTAAGATGAACACCCCTGTGGTTTCTGTATTGGTTTTGTAGAATATTGTATTAGTATATTTATGGGTAATGATAATCTGTTCATAGTTTGAATTGCATGATTTTGTTTTGAGTTTGGCGCTGAAGGAACATACCACTGTAGTTTGCGAAAATAGTAATGTGTAGTCATGTGTTTTTAATTGTTATTTTAGCATTTTGATTTTTTTTGTATATGTGTGTTGAGAGGAAAAGTATTGGCTCTGTAATGCCAAGACTTTTTCATTGGGGAGAGTGATGTAATACCTGGGAATATAAATATTATCCGCAGTATTGAGAAAAGAGAATTTCGAAACATTTAAGCTTAAAAGCCAGATGGCCCCATACATAGAACCTATTTCGTGTAACTTGATCCTGGGGTAAACAAATGGGTTCGTTATTGTGCGACCCGTCGAACTGTTTACAGTACGAACACTTAGTCGATCTAATTTATGTTCTGTGGTCGATACTTTGGTTTCAGCATATTTTGAAGGACCGATAATTAATAGGGTGATAATGTGCAGTTTTTTCGTGTTAAGTGGCCATGGGAACGCTTGGTTCCCAAGGAAGAAAATAGTTGATGTGGCGTTTTTCTATTGGGTAGGACAAAGTCCAAAATGTCGAGAAAGGCGAAATTTTCGAAGAAGGGGGACGCTACAGAGCTGAGAAGGTTTTTGAAAAGGTTTTAAGAGGGAGTTATCGTTTAGCGGTACTCGGTTAAGGTTCCTCAGGGAGGAAGTCTTCGGTCAAGAGTTACGGTTAGGGGGCTCGTTGGAGGAGTCAGTTTTAGGTCAGTCAGTGACGGTTAGGAGGCTCATTGGAAGAGTCTCAGGGAGTTGTGGTCAGAGTTTGGGGTTTAGAGTCACGTCGGAAAAATCGGTGGTACTTGGGCGTTCGAGGAAAACGTCGAGCGGAGGCTTAGTTAAATTCGCGAATTGTGGTGTTCGGGAGTGTAAAAGCAGAGCATACGTTTGTGTTTGTTCCCAGGTCAATAAAAAATAGGACGGGAAAAGGTAGGACTGTCCCATATTGAACACTAGGTGTATTCCCAGGTAGAACGGCAAGTCTCCCATTTGTTAGTTTTAGTTCTTTTCCAAGATTCATAACTGATACCAGTTTTTTTCTTTTGGTGATTGTTCAGAACAGAGTCTTCTTCAATAGATTAGTTGTATATATTTATATGGGTGTTTTTTTTATGTTTCCTAACTCCTCAGAAAAAGTTAACAGTAAGACTCCCTCTTCGTGCAGGGAGCACGGATCAACGTTTTCTTTCTGGCCTTAGGGTAGAAAAGAGAATTCCAATTATTTCAATTAGAAAAGTACATAGGTCGACTTGTACAATACAAAGTAATGCACCATTATAAGTCCTTTCACAATCACCATTTAGCTCATTTTCACAGCAGACCAGGCGAGATTTTACGACTGCTCTAGCTTTATTAAGTGCAGGAATTTCTGTAGGAATTATTTTGAGCGAGCAGACGTTCTCATAATTTCATCAAATAAACGCCATGATTAAGGTCGGACGAGGTGCCAACGTCCGCAGGGAATTTATGGGGACCCAGGCTCCATGAGTTCATCCTTGCATTATTTTTACGAGACGTCTTAAATTTCATGGAGTGCAGTCTAAGGAGCTTTCGTAAACCAGAGGCGACCTTACTGGAGCTGTTTACCGAGCTTCAGATATGCAGGATGTTGAAAAATTATCCAACGTAAGGTCCCTGTGGAAATGAATCACGATCAGAATGAAGGATGGCATTGCTTTCTTTTTCTTTTCCATGACGACACTGATGAGAATAATTACATTCCTTAGATATTATGCAAGACTCGGCTGAACTCCTTTGGGCTATAAAATCGTGATGGCTATACTTTCAATTTGATAATTTTCTACTTCTCAGTTATCATCTGAAAAACATCGAAATATATATTATATGTGCCATATGTGAATGATTTGAATAAGGTTCAATTCATTTCCTGCTCTTTTTCAATAAGGCGAAATCTGCAATTCATATTGGGAATGTCCTCAGCACCAAATTTTGCAAAACTAGAGGATTTTTTCATTTCACTGTCACTCAATTCAGAGTTCATCTTTGTTTTATTTTCTCAAACTTCATGGAGTTTCGTTAACCAGGGGTGACCTTGCTGGAGCTGTTTACCCAGCTACAGATATGCATGAGGTTGAAAAATTATCCGAATTAGGGTCCCTGTGGAAATAAATCACGATCAGAATGAAGCAAGCCATTGCTTTCTTTTTCTTTTCTATGACGATACGGTTGAGAATAATTTCATTCCTTGGATATTATGCCAGTTTCAGTTGAACTCCTTCGGACTATAAAATCATGATAACTATACTTTCAATTCGATAATTTTCCTTTCCTAGTAAATGTTATCATCAGAAGAACATCGAAATATATGTGTCCAAATGTGAATAATTTCAATAAGGTTCAATTCATTTCCTGCTCTTTTCAATGAAGCAACATCTATAATTGATATTGGAAATAGCCTCAGCACCAAATTTTGCAAAACTCGAGGATTTTTTTGATTTCACTGTCACCCAGACTCAGACTTCATCATTGCATCATTTCCTCTAATTTCATGGAGTGCAGTTCAAGGAGCTTTCTTAAACCAGAGGCGACCTTGTAGGAGCTGTTTACTCAGCTTCAGATATGCATGAGATTGAAAAATTATCCAACGTTAGGTCCCTGTGGAAATGAATCACGATCAGAATGAAGCAACCCATTGCTTTCTTTTTCTTTTCTATGACGACACTGTTGAGAATGATTACATTTTTTCTATATAATGCAAGTTTTAGTTGCACTCCTTTGGACTATAAAATCGTGATGGCTATACTTTTATCGAAATATACAGGGTGTTCCTAAATTGAACGTACAAACGAAAGAGAAGATTCTTTAAGTGAGTTTAAGAAAAAAAAAAGTCCCATAAACATGGGGTCGCAAACGTTTCGTTTTCGAGATACAGAGTGTTGAAGTTTGAATTTTTTTCAAGTTTTCTTTCCATAGTATCTACACTTCACAAGATATTCAACTGAAATTTGGCATAGATATTACATTTTAGAGTTCTCACCACGTGACATGGTAATTTCGTAAGAAGATCTTCAGGGTGATATTTTTTCTGGAACACTGCCACCTGTTCTTCTGCAGAACTTTTTTTTTCTCTCTCGAAATTCTAGTAATTATGATAGGAAGGCCAGTTTGTAATCTGTGGTGAATGAATTCAGTGCCAGTTTTGACACATCAAATTATTGAACATTTGTTTTTTCTAAGAAGTGAAGGTGGTTGCATTTGTGGCTATTCAGTTTTTTGAAGGTAGTCAGACTACTATTTTCATTACGATTCTTATGACTGTCACAACAATACATGAAAAAAATTCAAACTTCAATACTCTGTATCTCGAAAACGAAACGTTTGCGACCCTATGTTTATAGGACTTTTTTAAACTTATTTAAGGAATCTCCCCTTTTCGTTTGTACGTTCAATTAAGGAACACCCTGTATATGTGCCATATGTGAATTATTTTAATACGGTTCAATTCATTTCCTGCTCTTTTCAAAATGAGGCGAAATCTACAATTGATATTGGGAATGGCCTCAGCTCCAAATTCTGCCAAAGACGAGGATTTTTTCATTTCACTGCCTCCCAGAAACAGAGTTCATCTTTGCATTATCTTCTCAAATTTCATGGAGTGCAGTCTAAGGAGCTTTCGTAAACCAGACGCGACCTTGCTGGAGCTGTTTACCGAACTTCAGATATGCATGAGGTTGAAAAATTATCCAACGTAAGGTCTCTGTGGAAATGAATCACGATCAGAATGAAGCAAGCCAGTGCTTTCTTTTTTCCATGACGACACGGTTGAGAAAAATTTCATTCCTTGGATATTATGCAAGTTTCAGTTGAACTCTTTGGACTATAAATCGTGATGGCTATACTTACAATTTGATAATTTTTTACTCTCTAGTGAATGTTATCATCTGAGGAACATCGAAATATACACTACTGAAAAAAAATTCCAAATTTTTCGGCAATTTTCGACATGCCGTAACTTTGAGAGGAATGGTCATACAAGGAATTTTAAAAAAGGAAATTGTAGCTCCAAGTGTCTAGTTTTTGGATTAGAACTTCAAAAATTTTAAGTTTCAGTGGTTTTCGAGTAATGATAGAAAAATCAGCAACAGAAAAATTCTCAAAATTTTACCACTTTTTTTTCTTGTCTACGAGCGTGGAAATTTTATTTTTGCATAATCGTTATAATGATAGGATACATTGTTAATTCAGCTTTAATTTATTTTTTTATTGATCTCAATTCGTCCACTTCCCGCCGAGATATCGGTCTTCAAATGGAAAAGGATCCATGTTTTATCCTTTATTAAATTAATAAAAATTTTATTTGTTATTTTATTTTATTTTTATTTTTTTGAAATTTATGTACTATCTGCAATCAAAATGTGGAAAAAGCTCGAGAAAATTCTTTTTTGCTTTTTTTGAAGATTATGAGCTTGTCAGAGCAAAAAACATGATCCTTATTTTTTTCAACATTCAATCGAGTCAAACAAAAAAACGGCTCGCTGGATTGAGTTGACTCTTCGTAAGGATTTTATCAACATATTGAACTGTGAAAGTCACACTTAACATTATTGGTTTCCTCAACATTTTCGATCCAGCGGTAGATTTTCCAAGAAACCACCAAAAGCCCTTTTTTTGTTAAATTTTTATATTGATGCGACATGAAGAAAAAAAAATTTTATGGATAAGCAATGGCTGTTCATTAATCGGAGTTAATTTAAGGTTTTGAAACCCTCCTTAAATTTTCTGTGCGATCATTGGTTGCTGAGAAATCGATAATCAAAGACAAATGGATCCTTTTCCATTTGAAGACCAATATTTCGGCGAGGTCAATGAAAAAATAAATTGAAGCTGAATTAACAAAGTATCCCATCATTATAACGATTATGCAAAAATAAAATTTCCACGCTCGTAGACAACAAAAAAAAAGTGGTAAATTTCGTGAATTTTTCTGTTGCTGATTTTTCTATCATTACTCGAAAACCATTGAAACTTAAAATTTTTGAAGTTCTAATCCAAAAACTAGACACTTGGAGCTACAATTTCCTTTTTTTAAATTCTTTGTACGACCATTCCTCTAAAAAGTTACGGCATGTTGAAAATGGCCGAAAAAATTGGAATTTTTTTTGATCCTTTAATTTTTTCCTGTAGTGTATAAATGGCGTATGTGAATGATTTCAATAAGGTTCCATTCATTTCCTGCTTTTTTCGATAAGGCGAAATCTACAATTCATATTGGGAATGGCTTCAGCACCAAAGTTTGCATTTTTCATTTCACTGTCACCCAGACTCAGAGTTCATCTTCGCATTATTTTCTTAAATTTCATGGAGTGCAGTTTAAGGAGTTTTTGAAAACCAGAGGCGACCTTGCATTATCCAACGTAAGGTCCTTGTGGAAATGAATTACGGTCAGAATGAAGGATGGAATTGCTTTCTTTTCCTTTTCGTCTACGACACTGTTGAATGAATAATTACATTCCTCGAATATTATGCAACTTCAGTTTAACTCTCTAAGACTATGAGAAACGTGAGGCTTTCTTTATTTTATAACTCTCTACTTCCTAGTAAAAGCTTTTAATAGGCAGAACATCGAAATACATATGTAGCAACTGAATATCTCTAAATGGATATTATTGAAAGTTTGTTCTTGTAGAATACTGTATTACTATTTACAGTTCATTTGCACTCACCTCGAAATAAACGGTTACTTTTACTGTGTCTTCCAAGCTGCTGAACTTCTAGTCTCTTTCAAAAGATTGTTAAACTATTGATTTAGACTACTCAAATCTCTCGACTCTTTTTTCTGAGCTTACTCTTTCTTGTCTAGCTCTTTTGACTTTACTCTTACTTTCGATTTCTACCACCGATTTCCCGACGATACTCTTAGCTCCTTTTCGTACTCAATCTATTGACTCTACTCAGAGCTCTGCCGTTTTCTCAATCCTTCACTACCAAAATTTTTTGCATCTCGTCGGTTCTACATCCTTCCCTTTTTAAGTCGGGGGCATCTACTACCCTTAAATAGCTACATAACCTGATCCCATTGATCCGATTTAGTGCGGTGATAGAAACTTGTATAAATGAGAATTGCCCTGCGAAAAAACCTCAATATTTCCAGACACTGGGTGAATTCTAAGAATGATCAGATGTAGTAAAATTCACTTTCCAGAGCCAATAACTAATACAAGAATGTCAATCCAACGTCAAAGCTCTAATTTCTTCACATGACCATCACGAAACCACGAAATATATCGGTCACATCCAAAATTTTCTAATGATTGTCAGTCAATTGATTACTATCGTTTGCTAGAGAAATCTCTTTGGTTTCAACCTTCTATATTGTTGTCCGAGAATGCAACTCATTGATTAGTTAAATGATTGTTCTATAAAATTCAGCTTTATTTTTATGGATATTACCAATACCCTAATGGCCTGATCCAGTGGCTTGATCTAAAGCTTTAGCAGTTTTCATAAAGAAAATTTCTGAAGAACGGCAACAACATCTTACGTTTTTCTTCGATAACCCGAAATATTTATGCATTATTCACAAATTATTACAAAATTAAAAATCACGAAGTTTTTAAAAATTTTCTACATCTTCTGCTATTTTAAGGATATAACATTGCTGCTGGTAGTGATATTCAGAGTTTGGATTGTGTGACTAAAGAATATACTTGAGTTATGTTTCCACGTCAAAAACACTAAACAGTATCTGGGAATCTACCTATATTTCATTACTGCTGCCTTTAAAATCAGCAAATATTGTTCGTTACAAGGTTACAAAGCATTTCAAAGAAAAAGCAAATTATCGTATTCAGCGTAACATTTAATTAATTAGGATAGAAATACTCACTGAATTCGGTTCGATATAAATAATAAGAAATTCGTTTCTATCTTCCTGACTTATTTTGATGTCTGAGTATCACAAAAGTAACATTTCGTGTCAAACATAATAAAGGGTTATTAACTAGGGGAAAATAATATCAGGAAATAACGTTCGTTAACCTTCTGATTCTGAAATTGTTCTAATTTGACACGATTTTGATCTCAAGCTTTCAGGACAAAATCTTATTCTGCAAACACCATTCATTAACTTCTCCTTTTCGAGACAGACGAAGGCCCGAAATGAGATCAAAGTGGCTATATATCCTTCGAGAGCTGCTTTCTGAAATCAGTGCGCTGGAAATAACAAGGTTGATTGACATTTATATCAGTTCCCTTACACCCAGTTTTGCGATATTTCAGTCAAGATCATTTTAAGTCTTTGGACCCCTCTTTCCATCATAGCTCGCTTTATGGAGGATGAAAATGTCTACAAGATATGTATACACAGTGTCAGTAAATAAATGCGAGGGACTAAGAGAGATGATTCCCCTATGAAAATAAGCAGGGGTAGTTCATATAATTTTTTTTCGAAATCGACCACCCTTCCAAGATACAGCCTTTGGAGGGCGACGAGTTGACAGTTTTTAATTTTTTTAAGAGTCCTATAAACTCTGAGTCATAAAACTATACATAATATAATTCATTAACTAGATGTTACTCACACAATTTTTTTGATCCCATAACTTTATTATTAGGGTTTGAAAATAACAACCACTTAAGATTTTCTTTCAAAAACTGTTTTCGTGGGATGAATTTCACATTCAATTTTGTAGAAAAAAATTCTCCTGCAAAATTTCGATACAGTTGATACTTTTCTCGAAAAAACTAAAAACTTACAAGTGGTTTTATGATTCTTTTTTCTTCTGTCGAAACCAACTTTGAGCATAAACAATATCTAAGAATATTCATTCTATGGAACATACGATGAAATGATGGAATGAACAGTGATCATAACTGCTTGTAAGTTTTTATTTTTTCCGAAAAAAGTATCAACGGTATCGGAATTTTGCGATAGACTTTTTTTCTCCAGAATTCAATGGAAAAGCATTAAATAATTTTATATTTCGAAAATCTATACCACAAAGACCATTTTGAACGAAAATCACAGGGGGTTGTTATTTTCAACTTCTAATAATAAAGTTATGAAATCTAAAAAAAATTGTCTGGGTAACATCTAAATAGTGCTTAATATTATGAATATTTTTATGACTCAGTGTTTTCAAGAAGCCGTAAAAAATTAAAAACTGTTAACTTGTTATCGCCTTCCAAATGCTGTATCTTGGAAGGAGGGTCAATTTCGAAAAAACTTTATATATAGACTAGCGACCCGCCCCGGCTTCGCACGGTAATATCTTCGAAAATATTCACTTAAATCATACGCCTGAATAGTCTGAATTTTTGTACCTTCCCACGATATAAGTTAAGTAGTGTGATGGAATGTCGCTAAGTTTCGATTCAAGTGAAACTGTTAAATAAAGATAGTTGCATCAAAATTTAATCATAAATTCCCTAAATTATGGCGCCTACCAACCCTCTAGGTTAGAAAAGTGATCAAATACTAACTTGAAGTCTTAGTAACACAGTTAAAAAAACATCAAAATCATTTCAGTAGCTATGGCGTCATGCGCTTCTTGACACGATCACGCCAGATTTCCGCGGGAATGAGGTATTTTCCCGCCGTAAAAAGTAGCCTGTGTCCGTGCCTAGGATCCTATCTTTATATTAACCAAGTCTTATAAAAATCCCTTCAGACGTTAAGGCGTGAATGAGGTAAATTTTCAAAAAAAAACGATTAAAAATCAGTAACTTAATTAGTTTTCTGCCTACTGCCTACGCCTTAAGTACGATAGCATGAATATTAATAGCCCATATCCTTTTCTAGATTACTATCTATCACCTTACTAAATTTCATCAAAATCCGTTCAGCCGTTTAGGCATGATAGAGCAAAACTCCCAGCAAAAACCATAAAAAAATCACTAACTCAATTCAGTTTTCTGCCTACTTCCTACCCCCTAAGTACGATGACGTGATCATTTTGATCTTATATCCGTTTTTAGGTAACCATCTGTTACCTTACAAAATTTCATCAAAATCTTTTCAGCCGTTTTTAGACGTGAAAGAGCAAAAGTCCCAACAAAAACGACTAAAAATCACTAACTCAATTTAGTTATCTGCCTACTGCCTACCCCCTAAGAAAGATGGTGTGGTTTTTTTATAGCCTATGACCATTTCTAGGTTATCATCTATCACCATACCAAATTTCATCAATATCCGTTCAGCCGTTTAGGCGTGAAAGAGTAACAGACAGACAGACAGACAGAGTTACTTTCGCATTTATAATATTAATAGCCCATATCCTTTTCTAGGTTACTATCTATCACCTAACTAAATTTCATCAAAATCCGTTCAGCCGTTTAGGCATGATAAAGCAAAATTCCCAGCAAAAACCATAAAAAAAATCACTAACTAAATTCAGTTTTCTGCCTACTTCCTACCCCCTAAGTACGATGACGTGATCATTTTGATCTTATATCCGTTTTTAGGTAACCATCTATTACCTCACAAAATTTCATCAAAATCTGTTCAGCCGTTTAGACGTGAAAGAGCAAAAGTCCCAACAAAAACGACTAAAAATCACTAACTCAATTTAGTTATCTGCCTACTGCCTATCCCCTAAGAACGATGGCGTGATTTTTATAGCATATGACCATTTCTAGGTTATCATCTATCACCATACCAAATTTCATCAAAATCCGTTCAGCCGTTTAGGCGTGAAAGAGTAACAGACAGACAGACAGACAGAGTTACTTTCGCATTTATAATATTAGGTAGTATGGATTATAACATCTAATAAGTGCTTATATTTTGTTTATTTCAACGATTTAGTGTTTTTGAGAAGCCGTAAAAAATGAAAAACTGTGAATTCGTATCGCCTTCCAAATACTGTATCTTGGAAGGAGGGTCGATTTCGAAAAAAATTATATGAACTACCCCTGCTTATTTTCAAGGGGGAATCATTTCCTAAAGTCTCTCGCATTTGTTTACAGACACCCTTGTGTATTTCACAGTAAAAGCTGTCCAAGATATCTCATTCTTGAAACTTTTCGTTAAAAGGTTCATCTAAATACTGGAACTTTATCACGGGAAGTAAACTCTATAGTAACTCAGTGAGCTCAGGATCAAAGGTCATAGCAAAAGTGGTACATTTAAGAATTCCCTCAGAAATGGCAAAGCGTTTTCCATTGGGTACTCTAGTTTTGCACAGATTCTGGAAACTTTTGTTCATCTGATTTGAAGGTAATTTTTTGTTGGGTTGGCTGCGTTCCACAATAGTTAATTGTTAATAATATATGCACCGGAATTTTATATATCTTTATAATTCCGGCCTTGCAGAACTGGTGCAGAAATATTTGCACATCGTGCAATTTTAGCTGCACCAGATCTCCAAAGGAACACAGAAATCTACACCTAAACTATCAAATGAACTCGGTGCGCACCAGTTCTCAATGGAATACGCTATTAGTCAGCGAAGTGGGACATATTTCATCAGGATTTCATGAATACCTTCACATTAAATTCAACAGCGAAAGTAATTAGTAACTTACCGAAACAAAAAGTGGCATCTACGCAAAATTTTCATTTGTTTGTTCACTGCTGAAGCAATTTGTAGGACAAACTTCTGAGTTGGAGCTGATAAATTAGGGTAATAACGTTACAAAAAAGATTATTAGCTCCGTAAGGGTGAATTCAAGCCACGCAGGCAACATCCCCTCCTCCAAATAGCTTTCCTGCATGTAAATCAAGAAGAAGAAGGACGAGAGAACAGATGGGCATACAGCTCGTTACGATAAGATGAACGTTGATGATGGATTAAGGCGAATCATGCTGGCGTGCACTTTTCATCACGCGCTTCCGTTGCTGGATTCCTACATAATATCAGATTTTAATTCAGAGCAGCTTCAGGATATACAGAAATTCGTTGAGTACGTGAGGAGATTATAGTACATATACGTACCTACACATTGTTCTATCCACTCTTAATTAATTTATTTCAGTTCTGTAGGTGCAATTATTTCATTACATACGGGGAGAACAACGTTCGTTTGACCTTTTAGAGAGAGCTGTTGGCTCAGGGGAAGTGAATTTTTACAGATCTTTCCACACAGATTTTTCCACACGGTGATTCCCATTGGTACAAGTTTCTACTACCAAACACAAATCGTTGCGAAAGTAGACCAATTAGAGTTAGAGTAAAGTTGGGAAATCTAGACAAGATATATGTCGATAAGACATACAGGTTCAGAAATTCACATCGGAAGCATACGATATTCAATGCATTAGATAGAGTCCAGTTGAGCAGTGGTATATTCGTCAGATTCACGTGCTATGTTTCTGACGGGACGGATGGGGCAGCCAGACGCATTGAGTTAATGCGCCTGGCTGCACGATTGGATTACTTTAAGGTGCCTACCATACTTACTATATTATATTATATTTAGGCCACTGCCAACAAAGAAAGTAAAATCTGCATAGGACCATTCATTCCTGTACGAAACGTAGCTCGTTAATCTTTCGAATTTACTGATGTGTACTGTACGGCATATTTCTCTTTCTGATGCATTGAATTTCGAATGTTTCCGATATGCATTTCCAAACCTATATATCTGACTGATAAAAAATTGATTTTCTCGAAAAACATGTGTATAGTCCGTTCACGAAAGGTTGAGCCGTCGGTTGGCCATGGAAATTTGACATATTCCACTGTGTATATTAAAATTTTCGGTTATGTTCTTTATTTTCTTGTCAGATTGATACGCAATGTTGTCAATAGTGCATAGAGTTCTATGATAACTCGCAAGCTCGTCGGACGAGACCGTGTACATTCGGCAACGTTGACTTTATGACAGTAAATACTGCCAACTTCAGATAAATACAAAAACGCCTACTATGTGCTCAACCTTTCGTGAACGGACTATATATTGTGACGAATTATAATATTCATCAGTGGTTGGGATCTATGAAAGAACGAAAAGTCATAAATATCAAAAAATATCATTCAACTACGTGAATATATGCCTAGATTTCATCGAATTCGTTTTTGAACTGAAAAATCTAAAAAAAATTGTGATACTAAAACGAACATAATTTCAAGCTTCATAAAAAAAATATAGTACTTGGAATGCTTCAATGAAAAAAATGACCAACAATGAACTAAATATAGTTTTGCGTACTATGAACAAATATATTTTCGGCATGAATAATAGCGATATGTGGATGTTCTATTTTTTAGGGGTCCAGAAAACAGATATTTTTTTCTCTTCCTTGGCTCGAATTTGAAACCGAGTATTCTGGCCAAACTCATACGAAGCTCTGCATGAGGCGAACGTTGAGTACGCTACTTCTCATAGGTATGCACTAATAGTAATTTCCAAATTTTTCAAGAACACACTAGGATCAGTTTTTTTTGCTCATTAACTGAGCTTATGTCTAAAATTCTATGAAAAAGCGCGATAGGTCAACTTCTCGTTCGACGGCTGCTGGGCCGGGGCCGTAGCTAGGGGGGGGGGGCAAAGTGGGGCAATGCTCTACCTTTAATTTCCAATGCCCTACATTAAAGTAATTGATTTTTTACTTCTGCCCTATCCGTTACATCCATTGCCCTACCTTAAATTCATCTTTAGCTACGGCCCTGTGCTGGGCTATTACGAGTATTGAGCATTTTTTGAAAACGCTTACTTTATCTAATTTTTTTTATTAATTGTTTAATGAATACAACAGTATGAGCTTTTTCTCGATACTCATCGATCGAGCTTATGTCTTGAATTCTATACCGAGTAGTTTGAAACTTATTCCACTAAAATGGATTTCCAGTGGCGTCATTAGGAGGTCGGATCTTTGTAGAGAGGGCCGCTAGGAAAAAAATCATGAGAACTTTTCATCTTCATTTTTTATGTTCTTTCTGACTCCGAAAGATTTCCCACTTTTTCCGGGACACCCTGTATAAAAGAGTCTTCTCGTTTGGTGACCGCTGTTATACGAATATTGGGCCTATTTTAAGGTCTTGTTTCATCTGTAGCTAAATCATGTTTACCTTTAGATGTAACAGATACATATATTCTGCAAATTAGCAATCAATTCTTTTTAAAAGAGCGAAATATGTTGACAGCAGCGCAAACAAAAAAGTCACGTAATTACCGACGTTGGGCCTGAGAGTCAGAGTTTCAAATGGGCATAATCTACCATAATCGTAATAACCATTACTAGTACCAGACTCAAAAACCTTTATGCAACTAAACTCCCAGCTACTGGAAATGCAGAGCTGTCCTGTGCGAAAAAGGGCAAAATCCCACAAATTGTCTACCCGCCTCAGCATCACAGGCCCCACGTCGGTAGTTAAAGGTTAAATAAACTGTAAAAAGTAATACAGTTACCAACGATAAGATGAACATTGATGATGGATTAAGGAGAATTCATGCTGGCGTGCACTTTTCATCTAGTGTTTCCGTTGCTGTATTCCTATATACCCAATATCAGATTTTAATTCAGAACTGCTTCTGGATATACAGACATTCGTTGTCTACGTGAGGAGATTATAGTACATATACGTTCCTACACGTTGTTCTGTACAAATTAATTCTGGTTGACTCTCAATTAATTCATTTCGTGTCTGCAGGTGCAACTATTCCATTTCAGACGAAGGGAACAACGCAAATAGACAACCGACAACTGTAAATATGACTGACAAAACGTTTATTTAGAGTCTCGTACATCTAACGATGAAGCATGTGTATTTCACAAGTATTAGTATAAAGAGAAAAAGGCAAACGGTACATCAATCCAGTTTTTCAAATTATTGTATCTCTTGTTTCCTCTTTATACAGACTCTGAAAAAATTCAAAATTATCTTCTGCTCCAAACAAAACCTGCCAATTCTAAATAATCGGGTGGTTTTTCTGTTTTATTCGTTATTCTTCAGTCCTGAGATTGGAATGAAACCTGAAATATATCGAAGTATTGAATTTTGGGAAATTTGTGAACATTGTTGAACGTTCTTTTTACATTGACTTAGGAATCAAGACCTCAGCAACAAATCATCCTCGAAGAAGTGTATCGAGTGATGACTAGATTTTTTGAAGGAATCAAATCAAATATTCCTATGGCAGGACCTCTTTTCCATTGATTAAATTTTTTTCGATTTCCTCTAGGGTGAATTGACTCATCTCAACATCAATCTCTAGTTCCTTATACTTAACTCTACCTCTCGCAAAAACACTATGATGCATTTTCAGTTGCAAAGCAATTTTTATACTACATGAGTTATACGTTAAATAAATGGTAATTCTCGTGGTAATTAGAAAAACCAGTAGTATTTCATGACAGTGCTTGTCTTTGCTCATTAAAGTTCATTTTCTCCACTCACATCTTGACTATTTCCCTGCAATTCGTGGTGATGTAAGTGAAAGGTAGTGTCAAAGATTCCACCAAGACATGGGGGAAATGGAAAGAAGATACCAAGGAAGATGGAACGTCAATTTATTAGCTGACTACTGCTGGATGTTAAAATCCTCAACGGGTCCACAGCGGCATAAGCAACACAAGAAACTTCAACAGCAAATGAAAACGATAGCTTAAAGAAAAAAAGAAATCTTTTGGAAACGTAGTTAAAAACCTGATTTGAAATAAAATGTTATAAATTTGGAAAAATGGCTTAAATGTTATTATTTTATCCAAAAATATTCCCTGACGGGATTGTTGAAATCAGCGCTGAAAAGTACATATACCTGAGTCAGTTATCAAATTTCAAACGATTTTTTGGAATTCTATTGCAGACCTGTGTTATCAGATCCGGTAAAATTCGCTTTTCCAAAGCCATTTATTCTCACGAAAAGTCTATCCATGGTCAAAGCTCTCATTATTCAACACGACAGTTCAACAGAACAGGAAATCTGAAATCGAATATTTTCTAAAGCGTAATGATTGTAGGACATACTAAATCAAGCAATGATAATTTGAAAAATTATTCATTCTCTTGAATAATCGAAAGTAACGTAAGCCCTTTGTAGGTTCTTCAACTCCAATATTAAAATTCAAATCCTAAACTCATTGAATTACGCTGGTAAAAAATTTGAAAGAAGAGCGTTTCAAGGATGTTTTACTTTTACCACGAAATTTATAATTCCGAAAAAGATTAACATCGAAGACAAAGGATTAAATTGTCGTACAACGCAGTAGGTCTATTCTCCTGAGCAATCGAGAAGCAAAGACTCGTTTGCGCTTCGACTTAACAAGTAGCGGAAAGTCACATTAGGCGGAGGCTAAATGATCCATTTTTTAAAGTAATTACACCACTTATTCTTCGGCCTCTCGCACTGTAGTCGAGTTAATTGCTCGATGGCAATCGCGGCATAACTCTGAGGAGATCCGCCATTTCCGGTTATCAAAATGACGTTTTCCCTTTTTCTCATTCGCGTATTTTAATCGACGAGAATTGGGTTTTAGAATGATGTCGTCATTAATGCGCCCTCCCCTTTGTCTTTCGGTTATCTGGCCGGCTACTGTCTTTCTTTGAAAAATGTGCCTGAGGGCTGCTGAGAGGGAGCCTCTTTGCAGTGATTTGTATTCTTTAAGAATGAGACAGGCAAGTTTTTCAGGGATTTAATTAAATTCGAGTCGCTTTGAGGGGGAGATATCTGAATGTAGAGGCGCTTACGCATATATCCGAGCACTGTTCTCGTTCAAATAAGATAAGAATTTTTTCATTTCGAGGTGGTTTTTCGAGTGCTGGAATTTTTTTTCGACAACTAAGAACCATATCTTGAGCGTACATGTGCCAGAATGCTGTCAACTAACTGACCTTTGCAATTCAAATATTCATTGAAACCTCACAGCATAATCGAGTACTTGCCTATCAGGCAAAGCCTAAGATAATCAACATTCATCAATGTTGCAGCCAGAAACATTTTTCCTTGATACGATGGTGAATTTGCAGTGCTACCCTGTGTCACTTGGAAAGCGACAGTATTATTTTTTTGCTTAAGTGTGTTGCTGCGCTCGCGGTTCAATTTACATATATACAAGGTGCGGCAGAAAGGTTGGACGTACTTGAAAGAATCATAACCTTGATAATTCTCATCAAAGAATGGCTTTGATGTGTCCACATAAAAAAATCGCATTAAGGCGTATCTGGGGACTGGAGCAACAATGAATGTTACTCGTTCTATTTTCCATAGAATTGAAGAAGAAGGAGAAAATATGTCACTATTTTTTTTGGTGAAAGTTACCGATATAAACATTTTTACCCAAAATGAAAATTAGCTTTGCTGATATTCAATGACTTTTTCCTTCGATGTCAAAATCAAAGGTGATTTTATTGTGTACGAAATTGATCATTAATGACCCATTTCAATGCAAAATTTCTGTTATTTTAATGTGCAATCCTCATGTCAACCGTTCACAAAGTATAGGTACAGAAGCACTACGAGAAATGTCAGAATTATATTGGAACATAGATGCATAAAAATTTCATTACGTTAAATATGAAATGTATTTCAATCAAGAATTCATACACAATTCATTTGAGATCTAAGAAAAAATTTTGTAATCAACTAGGTTATTAATCTAGCGACAAATGGTCTCAAACTATTAAAATATCTTGACCATTAGTAGCTGTCTTTAATAACCTAATTGATTAAATATCTATTTATGTATAGTGCATACACGAAAGGTTGAGCACATAGTAGGCGTTTCTTTATTTTTCTGAAGTTGGCAGTATTTACTGTCATAAAGTAGAATAAAGTCAACGTTGCCGAATGTACTCGGCCTCGTCCGACGAGCTTGCAGTTTTTAGAGAATTCTATGCAATATTGACAACATTGCGTATCAATCTGGGGCCCGATTCTTGAACTTCGTAGAGATGACAACTCTCGTTCGACTATTCCTATACGAGATGTCATCTCACTTCTCTCACGCATAATTCTAATAATTTCAGTCACACTTCACACTAGACACAGAATAGTTGCTCCATTCTGTGATTCTCTCCTATGGAAATAGTCATCTCTCTTACCATTTAATAGTACAGAACTCGTTCTCGGTCGGGAGAGAATTCGAGAATACAGATTCTCTCGGTCACTGAGAGAGAAATGCAATTCTCGCATGAGAGATTTTTCAAGAATCGGGCCCCAGAAAAGAAAATAAAAAAACATAACCTAAAATTTTAATATACACAGTGGAATATGCCAATTTTCATGGCCAACCGACGGCTCAACCTTTCGTGAACGGACTATAAGTATATTTGAAAGATGTGTACTGTCAATAATTCGATCAGTCGACGTATGGATTTGAGACTACAAGCTGTCTCACTACAGTTCATCGAACGGCAAATTCACTACGATCAAATCAAGATATCTAGTGATAGCCAAGCACAAATAAAAGCACTTGAATTCAGCTGTTGTACATCAAACCCAGTCTGGAATAGGTGCACGGCTCTGGATAAACTAAGTGCCAACAATGGACTCACTCTTGTTTGGATACCGTGCCTCTGAAAATACTTAGGAAACGAGGAGGCAGATCGGGTGGCGCAGGCTTACTCAACCCTGCCTCTTGTGTGCCCCGAACCATTCCTGGAAATTCCACATGACAAAGTTTCACTGGGAATAACAGAATTAATGTTGAACTGACTCCTTCTGACTGAGCTATTCAGGCTTGAAATATATATTCGAAACCTTCATCGGAACGGCTTTGAACTGAAGGATGACAGACTTGGTTCTAGGTTCAAGCAGAAAAAAACTCGAAACTGGTCGACAGGTAGAGTGAGATTCCAAGGCCCCGTATTTTCACGTATTTTCTTATGAACGAAATGTGGACGATTAAGTAATGTTGGTATGTACTAAGCACGCATGCCTATTTCTGCTAGATAGGTTACACGGCCGATTTTGAGGTAAAAGGTTTTCAAGACACTCAAAAGAATACTCACTTCAAGTTAATTCTTCAAGCTGATTTTTACGTATCTTTAAGGAATATCGTCGAAAATGGTTTCAGACAATTTTCGTCGATTTACAGAGACTCCAAAGCTGCCAAAACAAATAAAATGAAACTTCTCTTTAACGAACGTCTGTATAACGAATTTCGTACAAGACATTGCCCCTTGAAACCAAATTCCATGTTGAAAACACCCTCTAAAACGAAGTAAATTCTCTCTGTAACGAAATATCCATAGAATATCACTCTTTGAATAGGTGTAGAAAAGTGTAAGGGTGGGTTTTTTCCGAAATTTTTCCGGACGTACATAATAAATTCCCACCTTAAACTAAATCGTTACGGCGAGCAGAGAGATCCTTCTGAAAAAATTCAAAATACACCCCTTGATATTTGGTTTCAATATAACCACTACGCTTTCATAAAAGTTGTGCGAAAATGTTCAAAAGGAAGTGCTTAAGTTTGAATGATAAACTCAAATTTATCAGTGAAGTCCACCGCGACATTGCCGACTATAGAAACAAATTTCTGTATAACGAATTTTTTTGCGGATTCAGAGATTAAGTTATAGGGAAGTTCCACTGTACTTTACTTCTCGTGAATGATGCTTCATTGTTAAATGTTCACCAGGCAGCTATTTCGTTAGATTGACATAAAGCATGAGAATTCACGTGATGCTAGAAGCTTCAAAGCGCTTGCAAAGCAAAACTGCTTATGGAAAGTTTTTGGGAGTATTGTATAATATACAATTTTTGTGATGGAACATGATATATACGTAAAAATCGGCTTGGAGAATTTCCTTGCGATAAGAAAGGTGTTTAAGTACGCACCTACCTAAATTAACTGCTACCTGAAAATTGTCTTAACGAGCTAGTAGGTAGGCATCCGTTCTTAGTACAAACTAAGACAAAATCGGCCTAGCTGAGGATGAATACACTGAAATAGCCACTCAGTCTCAGAGTGTCGCATCAGATTCGGCTTTTCCGTACAGTTTACCATGAAACAGAACGAACTGAGAAACTTATACCCGGTAAAACTCATCCAACTCCATCAACAATGCGTTCGGACAAATATAAACTATGGAGAAACCACAATAGTCCATGTTTACTCAGTATACACTGTTCAGACGCCGTTCATTATAATTATTATTAGGAACTAATAACACAGTTTAAAATTGCAAAGAAATACGTTTTCTAAGTAAATATTTAGGAACATCGAGTTCTCCATTTTCTTTGCTGATGCAACGATTGTTAGTGTAACTTTTTTGAATATCCAGATTCCACATTTGCATTATAATAACACTAAGAAATATCAAACTCAACGCAAATTTTATCTGCTTTTATCCAGTTGTCTAGTTGGTTCTACATTTGAAACTAACAGCAACAAATTATTCAACAAAACAATTCATAGTAGACCCAAATGGGGCACCACAATATTTTCCTATAACCCTGTTTATGAATCCACTCTATCCGTTAATTTCAACATCCTGAAATTACCATCAATTTGTGAAACTCAAGCTCGGTCAACACTGAATCGGTGCTGTAATAACATCAACAATGTGAACTCTGGAACTCTACAAATTTCATCTGATCGTATTCCGAATTGAATAACTTCGTTTCCGATTGACGGATATTCAGGTCGAAGCATGCTATCTACAGAACATGCTAATTGTTTTGACGCTAAGGCCCTGCCCACAGGGTCCACTTTCCAACCACTGCACTGTGGTCAAACTTTCTCATATGGACCAGCTTGCACTTCATCTTCGATTCTCCGACAAATTTGCGGATGTGCATTTGGTGAGGTTCTATCGAAGAAGTTTCATTCCGATAGGTAAAGAAGACTTTTTGAAGCACTCTGCGGTTTACGAAAGTCTGAGCTTTCGAGCTGATGATGAGGTACGATTGAAAGAGTTTTACATAAGATGTTTGATAGTTCTTTTATCTCTCAATGCCTTATTCCAAGTGAACATTGCGAAGTTATTTGACTATTCACAGAGGTCTTCCAGTTAGAAAAATAGATTGATTACTGTGGATGTATTATCCATATAAAAATGAAGTAAATAACACTATGAAAATTTATTTATAGAATTTTGTCAAGTTCATAGAAGTTGATGAATTGAATTGATTCAATAGTAGACAGAGTACAAAATTTAACCTGAAACTTCAATCGATAAATCACTCATACCATTGAATTTAAATGTTAATGTTATTTCATGGAAATCATCAATTCATTTTTTATCTGTACCATCTGAGACCAGACTCGCATTTTCTAGGTGGTACTAGAAACTAGAATAATTTAGGAGACTGGGGGGTCATAGGATATGAGGCCACTTTCACGAAATTAGGTTTGATTAATTCGCGAAAATACTTTGTTTGGTAGAGAGAAAACCCTGGTGCGACAATTATTTCCAATATTAAGTTAAGTATGAACGTGAGGTCTGTAGTCATGAGAGGAAAACTTTTCGGACCAGTTAAACTTATCGATCACTTTAATGCTGAAGAATTCATTAGATTAATTCAAAGCAACTTGTCAGACATATTGGATGAAATGCATCTGTCTAACAGATAAAATGTATGGTTTCGAATAAATAGCTGCCCATCAGATAATAGTCGTAATGTCAAGATCTATTGAATGGATATATTGGGATATAATGGATTACAAGATACGTTCAGATGGCCATCGAAGAACCCGGACCTAACGCCTCTGGATTTTCATGTCTAGAATACTTTGAAAGAGAAGGTATATCTAAGTCACTTTCTGATTCTGGAGATTCTTATCGACAAAATAAAATTGTGATTGTGATTGTGATTGTGCAGAACTGCGTCAGAAACGCTATGAACTTAGCAGAGTATTGAAGAAAAAGTTCCTTTTTTCGTTATTATTTTGATTTTCGATGAATTGATGATTTACATGAAATTATATTACGATTTAATCAATACAAAGTAGAGGGAATTGGGGTTCGGAATTTTTAGACTTTTTGTAAGTATCATGTTAGCCATGATAATATGGCGGAGGATGAGCAGTTAGCACAAATGTTGATATAACATTCGCAGGAACACTAAATGAAGTATTTTTTACTGAAAAAAAAACGTGTACAAAATTATTGATATTTCATCGAAAAAAAAACATCGAACAAATAGGACTAATTTTTTTAACTTCAGAATCGTGTTTTTTTACACACAGACTCTCTCATCTTGTAGAAAACTTATTGCCCTTTCCGACTATGAGGTCAAATTTGATAAGTCTACACGGAAAACTGAATAATGATTATTTAAGAGAAAAAACTCAAAATATTTCGTGAAATCAAGAAATATTTAATTCAGAACAACCGTCACATTTCGACTATGTGTAATATGCCATTTTTGTTGCAAATCACTTGTATAATCCCCCCTTCAAGTTTATCCACTTTAATAGTTTTGTTTTTGAATATTTTGTTTATCATTTTTAGAGGATATAGAGACATTTCTTCGATGAGGGAACCTAGAATGCCGTCAGACGAAGCTCCTCCCCCTACTGAAGAGCCCTAAAAATACTGAAGAGCCCCAAATAGCATCCATAGATAGCTATTTAGTTCTATAGCTATTTATGGACGCTCTGTTTGATATTACCACCATTCACGTTCTTTGTGCGTTGATGGAATTAGTCCCGAAGTAGGGGTTTATTATTGGTTGATTTTAATCGATTAATATTTATTCTCTGCTTTCATTGTTTATATTATAACTGCGTATACGCGGATTGATATACACGTGTCAAATATTAATTTACCAGTCGTAGAAAAATGCCGCTATATTCAGTTTCCGTCTGAGACTTCCTTGTTTCGCTGGTTTATATTTGATATTCTAAAAGAAGAAAAACTGAGGAAAGAATTGAGACTACCGTATGACTTAATCATTCTATCATTTCTCAAACTCAAACAACAAACAATGAAAATGGCTGCACATGAATCTCTGCTAAATTGTCAAAATGTCAAATCTGTCTACCACCCCACTTATCTAAGACATACGCTTGTCTATGATCGCTACGGCCGCCATGACAGGGCCGCGTGGGAGGACGTATGTCTGAGTGTTCGTGTTTCCACCTTAGCACTAGCCGTTTCACCCCCCTGCGAGTGACTAAAAACCCAACATGTGGGATATTTTTGGAACCGGCTAAGTGTCCTCTACATCTGTGGGAAGCATGTACAGTTCACAGGATTCACCCTGTATAATCGTCCTCAAATAAGCGGGTTAATATACACGTGTCAAATATTAATTTATGAAAGTCGTAGAAAAATCCCGCTATATTCAGTATTTCTTCTAAGACTTCCTTATTTCGCTGGGTTACATTTGAGATTATAAAGGAAGAAAAACCGAGAATGGAATTGAGACTTTCGTATGACTCGCACAAAAAAGCAATTTGAAATTATGTATACTTTGGAGGTATTCCCTAAAATCCGTTTTAGACAAGTTTTTTATTGAACGTTTTATCAAAGTAGATACTATCTCGTCTTATAGCTTTCTATCAATCGGAGTACAAAGTTCATTCGCTGCTTCCAGTAGTTTTTAATTTAATTTTTTAATTAATTGGCTCGTCGAACACCCTCATTAAAATTTTCACCCAGCAGTTGCAATGTGTCTGGCCATATTGTCCTAGTATTATTTATTCCATACAACATTCTGTATAACGGAATGGCGACTGCGTTAACCGCATCCCACCATACAACACGTAATTTAATTTCAAATACATTCTCGGATGTTTGTTCATATTATTATGAAGGCATATTTCA